>NC_051165.1:309005489-310437989 GCF_013339725.1 Rhipicephalus microplus | reverse complement strand
TTCGACATAAGTGTCGTGTCTGTGACTGTCTGTGGTTCGACTCGAACTTCTCTGCGCTAAGAACCATCGCGTAAACAACTTAGCGTCACCTATAGGTAAACTCCAGCAACGACCTTTAGAAGCAACTTCTAGAAACTAGAGTTACTCTACTAGAAACCACCTGCATCACCTCCTATAGCCGAGGCCTAGAAACAGCTTGGCAACCAGAATAACCTTGAGAATCGTCGCTGCGATCGCAGCCCTGCATGCGTGGCTTAGTGCAAGTATCGCCCTTTTTTTTTCCATTTCTCTCTGTATCATGCATATTTTCCATGTATTAGTTTCAATTTCTCTCTTTATATTCTCTTATTTCTTTCTGTTTATTCATCTTTCTCAGCCTTTCTATCTTCATCTCTCTTTATCCAATCAGCTTCTTTCTCTCGGTTACTTTCCCTTTCTTTCTCTTTCTATTTTCCTCTCTAGCTGCTTTATCTAGCTCTTTTTCGTGTCCGTCTCTTTCTGTATCTTTCTCTCTTTCGTAGTCTTTATATCTCCCTCTCTGCTTTTTTCCCTAATTTTTAATTTCTTTCTCGGTCTTGCTTTTTCCTCTTTTACCAGTCTGTTTCTCTTTTCCTCTCGGTGTCTAGGTTTATTATCTTTTCGCGTTTTTATTGCTCTGTTTTTCTCTTATTTCATTCTCTCTCTCACTTTCTCTATATTTCTTTATTATCACCTTTTTTCGCGTGTTCGTTTTTGTTCGGCACTCGCACCTATGCTTGTGGCACATACGCACCTCGGGAGTTTCGCAAGACGGAGCACAAGTTTTTGTTTTTATTCACCTATTGTCCGTGGCGCATACCCACTATGGGGGATTGGCCAAGAGTCGAATGGTTTTAAAAATTATTGTTCAGATTTGAAATAATCTAGGTACAACAGAAAGATTACCGATAGCCTAGGAAAATGTGGTGCTTAATGTAGTGCATACAAATATTTACATAAACGAATTTATTTTTAGAATAGAGCAATAATGTGATTTTTATACCTATGTAATTTTGTGGACATGTTAGGATAATGAAAAAGGTTAATTAGTCAACATATTAGTTTAATCAATATTGTCCTGGACGGCCGCGCACACTATCGCATTAGAGAAACCGGAAATAGAAGCTCCAAGAGACGAAGTGACAGGCACAGATAAATCAATACCAACACCACGTAAAGGTATTTCTAAAGGGGTTTTACGTAATGTGTCAAACCACCTGCAGGTCAAAAAAATGATCTATTGTTTCAAGTTCATCACAGAACGCGCACAGTGGCGAAGGTGCCTGAGCAGACCTATGTTTATAGAAATTTAGATTTGGTGACCGGCAACGCAGCCTTGTGATAACTACTTCTTGTTTACGAGTGCGACAAAAGTCTCTTCGCCACGGATATAATAAATGGCGATATTCTGTAGAGTTTGTTAGTGATGTACCTCTAAAGACTTCCATAAGCGTACGCCTGCAGAATCTAGCAGCAGTCAAATAAGCGGATGATGGACAGTGCAATAGAATTGGTTCGCTAATTGACGACTTAGCTAAGGAATCGGCTATTTCATTTAGTAACAAAGGTTTATGTACAGGCACCCAAACTAATCGTACTTTTCTCAAATGCGCAGGTACTAGTGCACGGAACGCCTTAGTTACGTGATTATCAGCACCAACAGAAAGTGCCGCACAGAGAGATAGGGAATCTGTTATTATGACAGCTGATGTAATTGCTGTATTTAACTTGCGCAACGCGAGCACTACTGTCAAAAATTCAGCCAAAAAATGGGTAGGAAATCGGGTAGTCGAAGAAAATAAATCCAATCTAAAATCGGGCTGAAAAACCAACGCCTGACTTTTCGCCACATTGCAATGCGTCTGCAGCAATAATAACGTTTGTTGTAATGCTGCGCTGGTGATCTTGTAGTAAACCGTCCAAAATATTATGGCGAAGTAATTTGACGTTATCAGGAAAAAATATTGTCAAATTAAATTTCCACAGGGTACGCATTATCACGACTCGTCATATGACATATACGTACGTTTAGAGGCTCCAGTAAATTTTGTACAAATATAATTTGTGGAGTGTCAAATCGTGGCCATCTAGCATCGAAAAATAATTCCGGGGTGGAAATAAAGGCTGTTTCTGAATGTCGCAATAGTGATTCATAAGTTCTTAAGAATGTCTGAAAAGTCAGAAGGCGAATTCTACAGGAATGAGGAGGGACCCTCAATTCGAGATAGAACACATTGTTAGCAACTGTTTTAGGCAGGCCAAGGCATAAGCGGAAAGCTTCTCTTTTCATAAGAACAAGAGGCCACAACTTGTAAGCTGGAACTCCAGAGAAAAGTACACAACCAAATTCTAAAATAGGACGAATGTGCATGCGATATATCATTACCAGTGTGTCTCTTCTCATAACCTCTGCGGTAGTTGCTTAGCCTACGCAATATGCCAATGGCACGTACACTTTTTCCGGCGATATATTCAATATGAGGTCGCCAGTTAAGCGATGTGTGATGAATTACTCCAAGGTTTTTAACAGATTCCACCGGTGGTATATCCTCATGATGGTAAGACAGAGAGATGTGTACCGGGTATTGCAGCGGGAAAACACGGAGGGCACATTTACTCGGATTAAGTAGAAAGCAGTTGCCATCGAGCCAGCTCTCCAATATATTAAGGTAAGTCTGCAGCCGATCATATAAGGTCTGAATGTTATCTGCCATTGCGAAAAACGCGATATCGTCTGCATAAGCATAAGTTATGTCCTGTTTACGTGGAATGGTGCTCATTAGTAAATAAATAGCACTGGGGAAAGCACTGAGCCTTGCGGTACTCCCCTCGTTTGGGTATGAGTAGACGATGAAAACCCATATTTAAAACAATAAAATTTCTTGTCTTCAAGGAAATTGTGAACCCACGCTACTATGTATGATGGAAAATCGATGTATTCTAATCGATCTATTAAAATACAGTGCTCCACGGTATCATATTGTCGCGGGTTATAAATGACAGGGGGGTTTATTTAAAAACACGGACAGTAGGACTTGTAGAGACGCTCTCGGAGAAGGCCACTAAGATTGTCCTCTTCTTCACTCTGCTGCGCTGCGCCTCTCGAGCGAATCCGCGTTCTTCGTTGTCGTCGCTATCTCGCCGCTAAATGCAGCTATGCACGCAGCATTACCCTCCCGCCAGAGTGAGCGTCGTCCCGACGCTCAACAGGTAGAGATGCGGCCATCGAGTGTTTATATCACTGAGAGTGGTAAAGTTTCATGCGGACCACGTGCACTGTCTCAGGCAGACGCTGGCGACGTTTTGAACAGGAGGAGGCGTCGGGCACGACTTCGTACGTCACGTCGCTAAGACGACGCAGAACCTTGTAAGGTCCGAAGTATCGGCGTAGAAGTTTCTCTGAGAGGCCTCGTCGTCGTACAGGAAACCAAACCCAGACTCTATCTCCTGGTTGATAAATGACGAATCGATGGCGAAGGTTGTACCGTTGGGCGTCAAGTTGCTGCTGATTCATTATTCTGACGCGGGCAAGCTGCCTTGCTTCTTCGGCGCGCTCAGTGAAGTCTGCGGCGTCTGTCTCTGAGTCATTGTAATCGTAAGGCAGCATGGCGTCAAGCATTGTCGTAACTTCTCTGCCATGAATTAGTGCGAACGGCGTCATTTTTGTTGTTTCCTGGCGCGCCGTATTATACGCGAATGTGATGTACGGCAATATTCGGTCCCAATTCTTGTGTTCTACGTCGACGTACATGCAAAGCATGTCAGCGATTGTCTTGTTAAGTCTTTCTGTAAGCCCATTAGTTTGTGGGTGGTAAGCTGTCGTCTTCCTATGCGCTGTGCCACTGAGCGTAAGCACAGTGCGCAAAAGCTCGGCTGTAAACGCGGTACCTTTGTCTGTTATGACGACAGCTGGAGCACCATGTCTCAGAACAATGTTCTCAATGAAGAACTGAGCCGCTTCAGCTGCAGTGCCACTCGCGATTGCCTTGGTCTCCGCGTATCGGGTGAGGTAGTCCGTCGCCACTATAACCCATTTGTTGCCGCTGTCCGATGTTGGGAATGGGCCCAGCAGATCCATTCCGATTTGAGAAAACGGGGTTTCTGGCACGGGCACAGGATGTAATAGCCCAGCGGGTTTGACAGGTGGTACCTTGCGCCGCTGACAGTCAATGCATGTTCGGACGTACTGTTTAACCTCTGCTGCGATTCTTGGCCAGTAATATTTTTCTTTGATGCGTGTCAGTGTTCTTGTGAAACCGAGGTGGCCCGCAGTGGCTTCGTCATGGCAGGCTTGTAAAATTTCGCTGCGGAGAGCTCCAGGAACTACCAGCAGATAGCTTCTACCTGTTGATGAAAAGTTCTTTTTGTACAGAATTCCGTCCCGTAAACAGAATGACGATAAGTTCTTCGAAAACACTCTTGGTGCATTGGCGGCTCGTCCATTCAAGAATTCTATAAGCGAGTTGAGCTCCCGATCATCTTGTTGTTGCCGAGAAATAATAGCTGCATCAACAACTCCTAAAAAACCTGGGAAATCATCATCCTCTATAGCCGGTGATTCAATCGGTGACCTTGACAAACAGTCGGCGTCTAAGTGTTGCCTTCCGGACTTGTACACTACGGCCATGTCGTACTCTTGGAGCCGTAAGCTCCACCGTGCTAAACGTCCAGATGGGTCTTTCATGTTGGTCAACCAACAAAGAGAGTGATGGTCGCTTACGACTTGGAAAGCGCGGCCATATAAGTACGGGCGGAACTTCGCAACTGCCCAAACGACGGCCAGACACTCCTTCTCCGTTGTTGAGTAGTTGGACTCGGCACGTGTCAACGTTCTGCTAGCGTAGGCAACCACTCTCTCCACACCATCTTGGCACTGGACAAGAACAGCACCTAGGCCCACATTGCTGGCGTCTGTATGGATGGCTGTTGGTGCATTCTCGTCGAAGTGAGCGAGGACAGGTGGAGTTTGTAGACGCTGTCGCAGCTCGTTGAATGAAGCTTCTTGCTCTTCACCCCATACAAATGCGATGTCTTCCCTTGTAAGGCGGGTGAGTGGAGAGGCGATGTGTGCAAAGCCTGCTATAAATCGCCGGTAGTAGGCGCAGAGACCCAGAAAACGCCTGACCGCTTTCTTATCAACAGGCCTTGCGAACTTTGCGACGGCTGCTGTTTTATCTGGGTCAGGCTTCACACCTTCGCGACTGATCACGTGTCCCAGGAACTGGAGTTCTTCGAAGCCGAAGTGGCATTTTTCCGGTTTGAGTGTGAGTCCAGCGGACCGTATGGCTTGCAGGACTGACAGTAGCCGCTTTAGATGCTCTTCAAACGTGGCCGAAAAAACGACCACGTCGTCGAGGTACACAAGGCATGTTTTCCATTTCAGGCCGGACAGAATGGTATCCATTAGTCTCTGAAACGTGGCTGGGGCTGAGCATAGACCGAAAGGGAGGACTTTGAATTCATAAAGCCCGTCTGGCGTCACGAAGGCGGTCTTTTCTCGGTCGCGCTCATCTACTTCTATTTGCCAGTATCCACTTTTAAGGTCCATTGACGAGAAGTAGCGTGCATGCCGTAGCCTGTCCAAAGAGTCATCGATCCGTGGTAATGGATAAACGTCTTTTTTTGTAACATGGTTCAGCTTACGATAATCGATGCAGAAACGCAAGCTGCCGTCTTTCTTTTTCACGAGTACCACTGGAGATGCCCAAGGACTTTTTGATGGTTGGATAACGTCATCCTCTAGCATCTTCTTGACTTGCTGCTGGATTACCTCACGTTCTTTCTGAGCGACGCGATAAGGGTTCTGTCGGATCGGTCTTGCTGTGTCTTCTGTAATTATACGATGCTTAGTCAGAGGCGTTCGACCCACTCGTGATGTCGATGAGAAACAGTCCTTGAACTGGTCGAGCAGCTCCATAAGACGGCATCTTTCAGTCGGTGTTAGACTCGGACCGATATCAACTGGTGGTGTATGTGGAGGTGATTGAACTGTGGCTTCCCCTTGCATTAGAAGACAGTCGTGAGAGTAGTCCAGCTCTTCGAGGTACGCCACAGCCGTGCCTTTACCGATGTGCCGGCGCTCATTCGTGAAGTTGGTCAGAAGCACGTCTGCACGCCCATCCACTAAGCTGACAATACCGCGAGCGATGGCGATGCCTTGGTGAAAAAGAAGGTCAGTGATGCGTTCGACTATGGCGTCTTCATTACAGTGCATGGCACAACACACGGAAACAAGACTACATGACAGTGGTGGCACGCAGACGTCGTCGTCGACCACACGTAACACCCTGGGTTCTTGGTCTGGATCAGTGGTCACAGACTTGTCAGCGGCAAATGTGATCACACCGTCGCGTATGTTGACCACAGCACCGTACTCTCTTAAGAAGTCCATTCCCAGAATCATAGGTTTGCAGCACTCCGGTAGGATCAGAAATGTGGCTACAAAAGCCACATTCTCAATAGTGAGTCTTGCTGTACATTTTCCCGTGGGAGTCATTATCTGGCCTCCAGCACTTCGGATATAAGGGCCCGTCCATTCCATCCTGACTTTCTTGAGTTCGTCTGCCAATCGTTCACTCATTATGGAGAAGTCTGCACCCGTATCGACTAAGGCCGTCACTTCAACGCCGTCAATCGTCACAGCAAGGTCGGCAGTCACAGTTTTTTCGGCGAAGTCTTCATCGTCGTCTCTCACGTGTTTCGGCAGCAGTGGGGGTTTTTCGGCAATTCGACGGCTTGCAACCTTCCCCCCAGAGGTCGCTGCTTTCAGTTTCCCCGCCGTGGGCTGGGAGACCGACCTCTGACGGCGTCAGCAAAACTACGGCGGACTTGGTGAACCAAAGCGAGCCGGTGATGGTGACCGCGTCCGGAAGGTAGAAGAGCCTTCCCGCCTGCCAGCCTGGTCGTCGTCGATGGGGGCACGGCTTTCGTCGAACTGTCGGCGCGTAGCTGTAGGTGCACTACCGCGGTATTCAGCTCGGCGATGTGGGCAAAAACGGCAAATGTGCCCTGGCTCTCCACAGTTGTAGCAGAGTGGTCGACGATCCGCAGTGCGCCATATGTCGGTCTTCCGCATATAGGGTCGCCTGACAGAATCCTGCTGAGCCCAGGCTGCCACAGGATACGGTTCGAGGTACTGCGGCGCTGGCATGGGCGTGGGTCGACGAATAGCGTCTGCATAGCTGTATCCGTTCGGCTGGTACGATACTTCTGGAGCCAATGGACGACGCACAGCATCTGCATAGGTATACGAGTTTGGACGGTGCGGTGGAGCAGAATATTGCTGAGGAGAGGCAAACGCTTGTCGAAGTTCATGGCGAACTATTTCAGCGACGGAGGCTACCGTGGACTCCTGCTGCGGGGGCGCCTGTGACTGCAATGTGTATTTCGCGTTCTCCTTCGCGATCTCCTCACGCACGATCTGTCTAATCAGGTGGCGTAGAGCAAACTCGTCGTTTGCGGTAAGTGCGGCGGCGCCTGCAGCTGCGCCGGTGGCCGGGCGATCAGACTGTCGGTACCGTTGCTGTAGCGCACGCTCTATTGCGGTGGCCTCCCTGGTGAACTCGTCCACTGTTGTCGGTGGATTGCGCACAAGACCAACAAATAGCTGCTCTTTGACGCCCCTCATGAGATGGGTTAGCTTTCGAGCCTCGGGCATGTTGGGGTCCGCGCGGTGGCACAGGCGCACCATATCCTCAGCAAACATGGCGACGCTTTCATGCAGCTGTTGGGTGCGTCCTTCAAGAAGGCGTTGTGCGTTTTCGCGTCGGTCCGCGTTACCGAAGGTGTCAAGAAACCGACGACAAAACTCCTCCCATGTCGTCAGTGTTGCCTCCCGGTTTATAAACCATGTCTTCGCGCCGTCTTCAAGGGCGAAGTATACGTGGAAGAGCTTTCCATCGAGACTCCAGTAGTTCGATTTAGCTACCCGTTCGAACTGCTCAAGCCAGTCTTGTGCATCTTCGTTCGGCCGGCCATGAAATGGTTCAGGAATGCGCATATTCTGGACCGTCACCTGTGCAGGACTCCTTGCCATTTCTTGAGTAGGGGTGGTTGTCGGAAGTGTTGCTCCCTTTAAAAGGCCAAATTCTGGTTCAAGACCTTGAAGGCGACGGCTTGAGCGGTGCACAGGCGTCTCCACGCGTGGCTGTCTCGTAGGGCTGGACTCGGGGCTTCTCACAGGGGTGCTGATCATGGGGTGGTAGTACCCAGCTCCTCCACCAGTGTCGCGGGTTATAAATGACAGGGGGGTTTATTTAAAAGCACGGACAGTAGGACTTGTAGAGACGCTCTCGGAGAAGGCCGCTAAGATTGTCCTCTTCTTCACTCTGCTGCGCTGCGCCTCTCGAGCGAATCCGCGTTCTTCGTTGTCGTCGCTATCTCGCCGCTAAATGCAGCTATGCACGCAGCAATATGCTTTAGCGATGTCTAGGGTAACTAAAGTTGCACATTTGTTATGTAGCCGAGCTAATTGAAGCCGACTTCGTGGGTATCCTCAACGTGGGTATCCCATATTGAACATCAACGTGGGTATCCCATATTGAACAACCAGCCCTGAACTCAATTTGACAGGGACTTGAAATCGACTTTTTTGTGTTGTTGTTGTTTGTTGTTTATTCGAAAATAGATACAATTTTTATGAATACATTTTGCATGTCTAATGAACAATCGAAGGTCCCAAAGTAAGAACTGTCAGGGGGACCTCCTAACAAAAAGTAAAAAGAGGATTAGCTTTTTAGTCAGCAAAGAGCGACGAAATCACACCAATATTTAAAAAAAATGGTGCAAAAACGTAGGGTCATAGAGCATTAGTGACAATGTGCTTGAAACAAAGAAACCCAAAAGAAAACATTCAAGTCATAAATCATTTAACAATAAGACCTTCAAGCGCTTACTAAAGACCTTCAAGCGCTTACTAAGACCTTCAAGCGCTTACTAAATAATGAACTTATTACCTCACGGTAATTAATTCATTATTTCGTATATTGATGGCGCTCTCAACCAATTTCACTAAATTTGATGTCAGTGCGATTGGCCTTATGTTATCCAACATGTATGCTCCATTTTTATTTTTGAGCAACAATATAATTTTGGCAAGTTTCCATTCTGGAGGTATATCCATGCGTTCCCTAACGAATAATTAACTAGTTCTAGCAAGAGATAAGACGACTCCTGGAGTAAAAATTTTAACATAAAGTTCGTAATCCCATCTGGTCCGGGAGCCGTCCTCCGTAAGCATAATCTGTCTGACTCAACTCAGCTAAAGAAACTTCTGGAAATTCATGCAAGATTACTAGCATGGGCCGAATAACCGAAAGATTGGCAGTGAAGTGGCATTCTGAACCTTGCGCTGTATCTTCTAAAGAGGTGTTCATTTTTTGCATTTTCACACTTTCAATAGCCTGCGATAGATTTGAGTCTATACTGGAAGTGTAGTGCGCTGTAATGCCAGAGTATCTAAAAGCCCTGTCTCTAACTATGTCAATGGCTTCCCTTCGAGAACAGCGGCGGCGGTCAATAACTTCTAGAATTTGAACCTCCTGGGAATGAGCGGATCAGTCAGAGTTGTCGGCGCAGTGACTCCTCCCTCAAAGACAACACTTTTCCGCTGTTGCAGTACACTTGCTTGAAGGATGGCTCTCTCCGCAGCGGCTACAACGAATGTTAGATCTACATCCTCCCGCACTGTGGCCGAATCTCCAGCAGTTTTTGCACTGAGTCGGACGAGAAGCGAGGGGCTCTACTCGAAAGATCAATTACCATAATTTTATTTCTTACGGGAATGTTGTGCCCACAAATGTCGCGATGACAGATTTGATTGGTACCCTCTCTTTGTCGACTATAGGCGATTACATAGGCAAATCGAAATTACGCCTGCTCCAGAGAGCCTGTCTAGGGCCTCAGCTCGACTCAGCTTGGAGTCGCCTCCCCGTACAAGGCCTTTGACATGCAAGGTGAGTCGGAATGAAAGAGCTCTCCGGGGTAGCGGGAAACGAGGTGCATTTGAGAAGATCCTGCACGCAGGTCTGATCCGGCGACCTACGCAGGATGCCTCCTCGCCCAAATGGGCGCACATCTGTGATGGTCTGGAAATTGTTTGAAGTGGCTTTAAGTTTCTTTTGGACCGCCTGAGGGTTCGTAAGTCTGATGAAGCCTCCATTTGTGCAACGGGAATGCTGTCGATACCACTGCGCAAAAAGGAGTCTAGCGGCAACTCATTAGACGGCAGGGACGCTGACCAGCCGTATCGCGCCTGGCCAGGAGTAGTAGTCGACATGAGCACTAGAGGTAGTGTTAGACTCACAAACAGATAAACTAGAGACTCGAACACTAAGCCTGCAAAGTTAAAACCACTCAATCATCAGCCAAGAACACCCCAGCAGGTTTCGCACGGGCAAGCTTGAAGGCGTGGAAGGCGTTGAACATGGTTCAGACCAACGATCTCAGCAAGCTTGTTGTTCTTGTTCACCTATTGTCCACCGATATCCTTTAAAGAGCTTCGTTGCCAACAGAATGGCGACAACACGTGCTGCTTTGTGATGATGATGATGATGATGATGATGATGATCGTTTACGACGGAGAACGAGCAGCCGGCAGATTAAACAGCTTCTCTGTAAAATAAGAGAGCTTGAAGTACATCTTATGTCATTTTGCAAACGTTGAGGTTATATACCGATTCGCTTTATTATTCGGGTAATCTGCTCTATGGGCGGTTTACGGTACATAGAAAACAAGATGGAAGAGTTCAATGCGACGTATAATACTCAGTTTTTGTGAAGATAACACGCACATTCGACAGTTGGTGACACTGAAACCTCCAAACCACGTTCGCGTGTTTCTATTCGCTTTCGCACATCGTCTAGTATTCGCGCTCCGTGCGGTGGTCAGACAAGGGCGTCTCAAATGCCGCGCACGTGGAAACGATCGCGGTTGTGTGGATGCAGCTTGGTGGGGAAGCGCGATCCGTCACCCAAGCTGGTGTGCACGGGGAACAGCCACAGCAGCCAGCTGTGGCCAAGCACCTCAACGACGTTGTTGTGGAAGCCTATGTCGAATGTGTCGCCTTTGTCCACGAATTGGGGCCTGCGCAAGGATTCCAGCGTGGTCCGGTTGAACGCCACCAGCGTGAGGTGAAAGAAGAAGAAAGGGCCGACGGAGAAGAAGAAGGCAACCGACACGATTACCATGGTGCTGACCTGCATGGGCGCGCATTTGCCGAGCAGTCAGCGAAAAGTCGCCCACTTGCACAGGCGCGCACGCAAATTGTGTGGTTGCACTCAACCATTTAAAGGGGCGCGAAGTCTGCCCCTCCCCGCTCAGTCACATTTGTCCTGTCATTACTTGATACGAACGGTTGTGGCCATGCAGCTGGCCGAGAAGCTTCGATGTTAGAACTCAAGAACTGTTTGCTTCATACCATTACACTCTAACGCACCAAAGGCGGGCCACTTAGAGAAAAACGCCGGGCGCTTCATTTTAATTTTTGCTTCAACAGCAATACTGGTTTTCTTTGAGACTCAACATATAAATGGCGACAAATGAAGGGGTGATAAAACTATGTCTCCAACCTCTTTATGTTGAACACAGCACACTAAGCTCACTTGTACCATTCGTTTTTTTGAACACGGTGCATTGAGGTTTGAGTGAGCGCATGAGCTAAGATGGAAGATCGCAACAGGACGCACTCGAGTAATTCATTCGTGACTAACGCATCCCGCTGCTGCCTGCGGTAGTGCGATGACAAGCAGGTGTCATGGCAGCTGTTCGTTCAAGCCAGCACCTGTTCAGGACGCAGCCCGTGGAAGCTTCCTTCCTGTTCCGGCCCTTAAGCGTCTGACGTGCATCTGTGACGAGCTTGGTGATCTGTATACGAGATGGTTGTCGGATGTATCGATGTTGACTTACCATTTCCCATATTTCGAAAACAGCCGCATCGATCCTTCCTTTTAAATTACACCTTGTCCCCATTTTCGACAGTGGAGTAATGCGCGCATGGCATAATATTATTATACTGATGCTGCTTTCTCATACATCCTTATTTCTTCTTTTTTCTACTCAAACTGTTTCAGAATAATAAATTGATTGATTTATATGTAGGGTTTAACGTCCAAAAACCACCATATGGTTATGAGAGATGCCGAAGTGGAGGGCTCCAGAGATTTAGACCACCTGGGGTTCATTAACGTGCACCCAAGTCCGAGCACACGGGCCTACAGCATTTTTGCCTTCAGCCGCCGCAGCTGGGATTCGATCCCGCGAGCTGCGCGTCAGCAGCTGTGTACCTTAAGCCACTAGAACACCGCGGCGGGGCTTCAGAATAATAGATTAGTTCATACTTGCTGTTGGCGCCCCGCCGCGGTGGTCTATAGTGGCTAAGGTACTCGGCTGCTGACCTGCAGGTCACGGGATCAAATCCTAGCTGCGGCGGCTGCATTTCCGATGTAGGCGGAAATGTTGTAGGCTCGTGTGCTCAGATTTGGGCGCACGTTAAAGAACCCCAGGTGGTCGAAATCTTCGGAGCCCTCCACTATGGTGTCTCATAATCATTTCGGGGTTTTGGGACGTTAAACTCAACAAATCAGTAAATCATCACTTGCTGTTGGTCTACTCGGTTATAGTTACTGTACGAATTCATGTCAGCGCAGTGACATGATACACTGGGAAGAAAGATGCCGTGCATTTTAGAAGACAAAGTTTGCCCTGTACTCTTTGTGTGTCTATGCTGTACGACCGTACCTTAAGGTCTACATTTCTTTAAACAAGAGAGAAAGGACAAATTATGTTTCCTACCTTGTCGACGTGGTGAATGTGTCATGATAAGAGTTCAGTGGTTATGCACCTAACAAAAGAGAGTTCTTGATCGTCCGCGAGCTGTTTCTCTTTCGCATTGTATAGCGTCTGTCGCAAGGCGCAAAGACGTTCAACGTATACGATCGGATGACATAAAAGCTTTTTGAAAGCATTTTTAACAGCTTAAAATGATGCCTTTCCGAGCTCGTTTGTTGCACACAGCGAAGAAGGTTCCAGATACTTGACGAGGAAAGAAAGACAGACGACACAGCGCTGGACGAGATACCACATTGAGAAAACAAAGCTGTAAGTATACCAGTTGGTAACGCATGCATGCATGGCTCACTGATTATAAGATCGTTTATCTCTATATAGGCATGCATCGTTCAACTGTTTTTTATATAGACCAGTGGTGTGTCGTCTGTCGTTCTGTCCTCGGCAGGAAGACTCCTCGCTCCCAACAGTCGTTTTCTTTCTCTATATCTAATAAATTTTTGGCAAATAGTTGCTTGTAACTCTGTACATGCAGCCACTATCGTTTTCATTCATGACCCGTTCCACGGCACTGACCTGTACCGCGGGCTCCGTTATGCGCCAATGGTTCCAGGGCACCTGGTGGAAGTAGCTCCCGGCCGTGAACAAGGTGTAGGTGCACAGCAGGATGACGTACATGTTGGTCAGCAGGAATGCCTTGTAGGTGCTGAAGCAGACGCAGTTGTTGAACCACGGGCAGTGGTGGTCCATCTTGAGCACGCACCGCCGGCACACCGAGCAGTGGTGTGCCCGGTCGGGCTTGATGCGTTCGCACACCTCGCAGTAACTCACGGCGCCGTCCAGGCCTCGAGTGAGGACTCCGCGCTGCTGGCCCAGGACCTCGAGGAAACCCTTGCGGGCCTCTTCGGTGCGCGCCTCCTGCAGGAGCCGGAGGTCAACCTCGCTCAGGCTGAAGTAGGCGGGCACATTCGGCGGTGGGGTGGCGATGGTCGTCAGCTCGGACCAGAGCAGCAGCGCCATCAGCACGTGGAAGCCGACGATGAAGGCTAACCGCACCGCGTCGTCCTTGACCACGGAGCCGCAGAACACGATCACGTAGGCGTAGTAGCTCCACGCCTTCACCAGCCAGCCACCCACCACGGGAAGCCAGTCGATGCACCCAGCTGTGAAGCACATACGTGTGGCCGCTTCCGAGGCACTGCGCGCGTAGCTCCTTCTTCTGAGGCGTAGAATTAGATACCTTGTCTTGTCTTGTCGCCTAGAATAGCTTGGCTCATACTCACAAGGGGGATTGGCAACACTGTACCTTATAATAGGTATTTTTTGTACAACGCTTGCTAAAAAAAGAGAGAAATTAGATAAAAACAATGATAATGTTCCTTTGAAAAAAAAAAACCTCTACTGTCGTAAGACGCACGCGATGACGAAGAAGAAGAGCCAGGAAACTGTTTATTGGCTATCCCCCTGAGTGGGTATGCGACATATTTAAGGCGTCATCATCATCATCATCATCATTATCATCATCTGTGGCACACACCTATGTTAGGTGATTGGCCAAGAACCGGGCAATTCTAACTAAACACTTTTGTTTTGATAGCTTGCAACTTTTAAAAGAATGACAGGGATGGTACGTGCAACAGCGCGAGTTGCTTCGCTACATCTTCCGTCCTCAAGTTACTGCGTGCAACAACAGTGGAGGTAGAAGGTCTTTAAATTTTGTACGACGCGAAATGAATCGAGCCTCGTTCAGTTCTCTTTAAACGTGTACACGGTATACGGTACACCCACCGTATATCTGTGATCGGTGGCCCACGGAGAGGAATAACCTCACTCAGAGTTAACCCAGTACACGCACAAGCATGGTTTACGAGAAGTGGGTATGAAGATGTAGCAAATGCTTATATGTCGTCTTGGAATCACCTTTTGTAACTGGTATGACAACCTGATTCGGGTCATTTTCTATTAGTGGTCGTGATCCACGGTTCAGGCGAACATGTTAACATATTTATGCTATCACACTCTTTAAATGGCTAAAAAACCGGGAACTTTTGTTTTTCTTATCTCTAGCTTTATGGTTTTCGAATCAGTGCGTAATGGCCATCGCTGGATGAAAGACATTCGGAATCAGACGGACAAGCGCATGTTTGCTGTACGAACGTTGTCGTAACGTTACAAGAACATATATACCTATAAATGGAACATATATGAAATATACGTAGCATATACGTAGAACGTATATAAACTCGTTCACAATAATGCCTGTGAATGGTGGGATTATCCGCTCAACATTATATGTACAAGTTGTAATTTTTCAGATTCTCTGTGGAATCTCAAGCACTGAGTACAGGGTAGGGTGTAAGCAGTCGTATGTGTGCACCTCCTCTTTAAGGTTTTAATGTTTCCTTTAGTACTGCGTGTTTTCCCTTTCCATCAGCAGTTTTCCCCACAACTGAAGCAGAAAGTATAATTCGTCTGTCTTGCTTCTTCAGACAACTCTTTAGTTCGAACATGTGAGTCAAGGAACAAAACGCCCATTCGAACTAGTATATCCGAAGTAGAAGAAGAAACGTTGCAAACATTTCTTCTTTTCGTAGCAGAAGGGGGAGGGTATTTATTTTTTGTTTATGCAAAGTTGACAGATTCACTATTGTGAGTGATTTATGTCATTGTCTCGTAGAAATTACATATCTCTCTATTATTTATTTTATAGCTTTTTTGTTTCCTGATAGCCATCTGATTCCCAGCGTAGTGGGGTCATGCCGCTGAACAAAGAATCATAATCATTATTACTGTAAACGTTGCGTGAGTCCTCATCAACAACTCGATCGTATGTAAGCGAGGCGGTTGAGTCGCCATGGTGCTTCTGAGTTCCGACGGCAGCGGAGAAACAAACGTCCCCCTCCCTCCACCCTTTCCCCGCAAACCACGCACTGGCTCCGGGCGGAACCCCTGCGTCGCGGCCACGGGCCACCGCATCGCCGCCCTGGTACGGCTCCTGAGGGCCTTGCTGTGCCCCATAGCTGGCTGTCGCAAGCGGTTCCGGAGCGCGTTCGCCCTGATGCGGCTCATGCCCATCGTTATCGAGTTCATCGTGCTCGCCTGGGAGTACCACACGTACGTGCTGGTCATGTGCTGTCATCTGCTGGCCGACAGCGGGCAGGCCTACAGGGTCTCCCGCCTGGTCGGCTTCCATGTGACGCTGCTGTGCGCGCTGTGGCCCTTCGAGCGCCTGCTGCGCACGCCGCTCAAACCGGTGCCCGTCTGCTTCTACGTGATGCAGCGCATGGACACCGCCGACCGGCGTCGGCGCTACTGCTACCAGTGCCACGTGATAAAGCCCGACCGCTGCCACCACTGCCAGGTGCGTAGAGTTTCGTTAGAGGAAAATCTTGCCATAGAGGGCTGCACCACATGAAGGTTCAGCCAGCGTGGGAAATATAGTAGATAGATTTGCCTATAAACTTCGTGGCACCATGTGGCCTGCAGCCGCTTTGTCGCAATCCAACAAAAGTTCAAGAATCCCACTTCACCATTCATATAGCGAGGTTCACAACGAGCCATTTTTTTTCGGGACGACAGCCAGAACAGAACAATACACAGCCACAAGTGAGTCCGAAGTCGTAAGCAGGAAGATCAGGGGCGCTATCCTGGAAGTTGTCTGGTTCTGTCTCATTGCCAAATTTTGTAAAGGCGGCATTTTAAGCCAATAACAGAGTCCGTACCAGCGCTCTGGGCTAATCGAAATTGAAAAAAAGGCGGAATTTAACAGCATGGCGGAATTGGACAATGTCCAGAATAGCACCCCAGGTAAATCCATGTACTATCCATCATTCCTGCAGTGGCTGAACGATCGCATGCAAGAGCCACAGTTTTCTCTTTCGCAGAAAACTCTGTGAGCAGGTGTAACGATCAAGGGTTTGTTGGTCGGCTTCCAGCTTGTAATAGGACCACGGGCTACGTTACGACAGCTATAGCAGCAAGAAGTATATCACACTCGATCGCCGTCATGACTGCGAGCTTCGCGCTGGCAAACACCCCCAGAATACCACAAACATACGTGACCACTAAATTAAGTATCCACTCAAGTGGTCACATATGTTTGTGATAATCTGGGAAAGTGGTCGCCGCTGTAGCTCAATTGGTAGAGCATAGGACGCGTTATCCGAAGGTTGTAGGTTCGGTCCCTACTTAGGATTAGCTTATTTTTAATCCTGGTTCTGAGCGTATACAGTGGTACTGAATTATGGCGCTGTGATGACAAACAAGTTCATCGTGACAACGTCGTGACACGAACGCCTGTGTGTTTGATGAGCGAAAGAACGTGCATGTGATGTTTTGATAAAATTGACGTGACATCGCAAACTTCGCGCGCCCCCTCATGCCAGCGATCCGATACGACTGTTTCAGCGACGCCAGTGCAAGATGAAGATATGTCTGTTGGTTTGATTAGGTTGTATTAACAAAATGAAACAAGCCACACATGAATATTCCCCGTCTTTCGTGCTCTGCCAGCTGTGGGAAAACAATTCATTTGTAGCTGTCTTCAAATCACTGCCTGCATTAACCTCTCAGTTTACTCTTGCTGTTGTAAACGTTGCTAAAGGGAGGACTCAAATCTACCATGCCCTCCGGAACTGTCCTAAAACGCGGCAACTTCATGCGCGTATCCCTCAACAGTGGGAGACCACGCTGCTGAGCTCCGACCCGGAAATGCAATTGTGGGTCACGGAGCGGGCAGAGGCAGCCGCCAGGGACTAAGGTCTCCTGGACGGCTGACCAACAGTAGCATCTAGCGCACTGAACACCAGGTCCCTGTCTATGGCGCCAAATAAATGTTTCTTCTCCCCCGCCAGGTGTGTGGCACGTGCGTGCTCAAGATGGACCACCACTGTCCCTGGTTCAACAAGTGCGTATCCTTCTCCAACTACAAGTACTTCATCCTCTTTCTCTTCTACTCGTTCGTGCACTGCGTCTACGTGTCGGCCACCACGTACCCTCACTTCGGCGCCATGACGCGCCTCGTTCTGGGCATCTGGCCCGAGGTCAACCTCACCTTCCTCTTCCTCCTGTCATTGTTCTTCGGCTTGGCCTTCGTCGGACTGCTGCTTTACCACCTGTTCCTGCTGTGCATCAACTGCACCACGCTGGAGATGATCGCGAGGCAGGGCATACGCCGCTACGACATTGGCCTATGCAGAAACATCGCGCAGGTGATGGGACCGCGCAAGCTGCTCTGGCTCGTGCCCGTCTACACCGGCCTCGGAGACGGCGCCGTATTCCCACTGCGCGCGGACGTCACCAAGACCGCGTGGGCGGTGTGAGCTTGTGCGCAACGACCGGGCGCGGCAACTGTGTTATTTGCGACGATTTCGGAAACTGGTGAAGCGACCTGGTCCGGACACGTAGTCCACGATGTACAGCGTGCAGTTATATTTGCAGATTGCCCCTTCGCCGGCATAAAGCGAGGAGTAAACGTGCTTTCTTTCTTTCTTTCTTGCAACGTAGGTGCGCATCCAGATTTTTTTTCTCGGGGATAGGGATGGGGGAACCGAACCGTATATACTTCCTGTATGCTCTTGCGTGCGTGTATATATACACGTGCACAAGTGAAATATCTCGATGGGGGTTCGAACCCTCCTTCCCTTCCATAGTCCGTTGGCGTAACGTTAAGACACGTTTTAACAATGACCCGATATATAGAAAGTACGATACAGAATTTAAGCAAAACAGACAAAATATAAAATTGAGATGGAACAAATAAACAGGTGGTAAAAAATAGTGTCCTTAAACTAGGCCTCGTTGACGTATATATCGCGGATATTCTAGCGCGAGTGCATCACAGATGATCTTACCAAAGAGCAAAGCAAGGCCGACGTTTAATTACTTTTACTCTGACGTCAAAATGATTCGCTGGACTACTAAAAGGAGCTTTAATGAAATAGGAAGGGAATTCCAAGGCCTAATTAACAGTGGAAGAAAGGGTAAGAAGTATGATCGTCAGATTAAGAAAGCTTGCATGCAGGCTCTTAGTCTTTCTTTTTTTACCGTTTTCCTTTTTTGTTTTTTACATGCGGAGCATGTTATACTACGGACTAGTCATGCGCCGTCGCCGTCCGCAGCCTCCCCTCCTCCTCCGCCAGCCATCTGTGCATCCCTTCCTCCTCTCAACACAGTGCGCGCTGCGCTCGCTTCTCCCCTCCGCGTGCCGCGCGACCTTTAGTTTTACGTGCGCCAGCTGTATGCTAACACGCGCATGCGCAGGCCAGGGCTGGCGCTCGCTATAAATAACCGAGTGTCGGGGCGCGCCGCCCTTCGTTGGTTGGTTTGTGCAGTCGCTCGACGTCCGATGTCGCTGGTGAAAATGTATGCTAACGAATCCGCAAACACACTTACGTCCCTTCCAATAGCGTCAGCCAACGTGTTGGCGGAACCACAAGCAATTCCGAAGACACTTCGGCCATGGACAAGGCCGCGCTGAGAAGAGTGTTCACTCATAAAACACACGCATGTCGCAAATTACAAACCACATTTATCGCAGTTCAACATATATGCTCCGCATGCTAACCAGTGTTCCCACTCAGGAAACTGCGGTCATTTTTTTTTTTGAAACTGTGACACTGTTTACTTTTCGGAATGGTTTTCGCAGCTACGCCATAGTGACGCTGTGCACATGGAGAGCAGAAGGACTGAAAGCAGGGGCAGTTGATGACAATTCTTCCAATAAATTTTCAGTTGCGAGTCAGCGCTGCGGTTTGTGCCTTCTGTCGTGTCCGCGGCGCCATGAGCTGTGTTATATTATGTTCAAGAACTGTGAGTGCGCAGGACTGCGACGCTGCAGGAGGAAATTGAGAAGCTGCCTTCACAGAGCGACTACAATTTCCCCCTTCAAGTACTCGAAGGTGCCACTTTATTCTCACCAGCCAGGTCATTTGACACCTATGCACCTGTCTTCCTCTCCTTCTCTGATCCACGTTTTGTTCTTGAAGAGCGCGATAGAAGCGCTCGAGAACCAGGGACACACAAAGCGCTAGTGCTATCGTGTGTGGCGGGTGTTAAAGGTTTCACCATCTCCCACTAAAGGGAACCATGAGTAGCATGTGAAGCATATGGTCGACTTAAAGTTCCGTTCATCCCGGGCACCTTACTCGATGTTGACGCGTCCTCGCAGGTGGAGCACACCATGAATTCATCGTTTCTGTTTCCAAACTCTTGTTAGAGCACGCCACGCGGAAGAACGTGCGTTCATCGCGCTTCTGCAGAATATCTTTCCCCGACCCCATAACGTGATTGCTGAGAGCGCAAGGCGGAGGGGCCCCTTACAGAGGCCCGAACGCCCTCTGGCAGTGCTTGGAACAGCTGATGCGCATGCGCAGCAAGTGTGGCCACGCACATTATAGCTTGAGCTATACCAGGGGCTTCAGCTGCTTCTCATCTAAGAGCCCATGGATCTTGTGCGCTTCTGTTGTCTTAGAAAAGTGAAAAGTTGCCGCTTTGGTAAACTGCTTATTGAGTGCATGGCTTCAGCACCGATTGACACTCTTGAGTAGCTGCGGTCAAGCGCTTTTGGTTTCCCGGATGTTCAGCAACAGTATCCTGAAGCATAAAATTGGTACGAAATAAATAATTCTGTTGTTTAGGTCAAGAGTTATGTTGGGTACATATTATGTAGTATTACAACTTTACTTAATATGAAGGTTGATTAAATGTCGGAACAATTGGTGAAAACGAATTGAGAGAGTTCATTCAGAGAGGTGACACTTTTTTTTTTGAGGTCAGCTGGGAACACTTGAGCACCTACTGGAACGGACCTGAACTTTTCTTTCAGACAAGCACTGTCATTGTAGAGCTCGCCATTCGGCAAACCATTCCAACTGCCGGATAAATTAAGTCCAGACACTAAGCACTGTAGAACGCAGTTTCTATTTGCGTGTCCACTTATGCGCTACTTTAACAGTGAACTCCACTTTTGAAGACTTCACGTTGATTGAACAATTGATTTAGTAAAACTGAGGAGACGCAGGGGAGACCCCGCGCCACCCGGCTAATCCCACGTAGGGACCGTCAAGCCGACCTTGGCAGCCCTTTCACGGGCACTCTGGACGGCCAGGGTTTGATTGTTAAGTTCGGGGCTGCATGCGTAAGAGCGCAGCCCACCAGCGCACGAGCGCGTCCCTCACGAAGCTATATGAGAGCTCATGAAAACGGAGTTAAATGTCGCAGTTACTCCGACAAAAAGCGTTGTCAGCTCTTTCTTTGTGCTGTTGGGGGCATCGTTCACTTTTTGCAGATATTTCGATCGGGTGCAGCACAAAAAGAAACGGTTCACGTAGAGGGGGAAAGTATTTTAAAAAATACGCCATCTGCAAGAAGGGCGGGGGGGGGGGGTATGGGCTTGACATACTATACATACTAATTAAAGTATGTAGTTTGACATAATATATGTCAGGAGAAAGTTTCACGATTACTCGGCAAGGGTGGCGCCAGCGGGTTTATGGTGGGGGGGAGGAGGGGGTCTTAAAATACTTTCTTCCCGCCCCCAAGGAGAAACATTGTCAAAATACAATACGTATGTAGTCTCCCTGCGCCCCCCCCCCCCCCGAATTTAACCCATTTGTCGTGGGTGGCCTCTCAATAACAAAATCCTGGCACCACCCCTGTTTCTCTGTTTTTTTTTTTTGCGCAGTTATTCAGGATTATTAGACCAACATTGCAAGGGTGTAAAATTGGCTGCTGAACGTTACGAAAATTCTCATACTGATTAACGCGAAAACAAGCGTAATCCTGCAGTAGGGTGACAGGCGAGCTAGTTGGCTGCGCTTGTTTGTCTCTTCTCTTGTGTCCCGTTGGTTTGCGCTTCTAATTATTCCATTATGAAGTGTAATCCTGCAAACACTTCTCTAGCTTTTGCATTCACACGACGTACTATTAGTGAACGCACATATAGTCTGACGTATTGTAGCGGAGTGCTAGCAATTTCCCATGTGCGTATGCATCCTGCGCTGAAAGCTGAACAAAGAGCGTGGCAAAGGATTTGTGCGCAATATCCGGATGATTTATAGTTCCGTCGAACTCATCCGATCGTTATTTTTTACCCGATTACGCTTCTGAGTTGCACATGCGGGGGTTCTCAGAGTTCTGTTTAGCACTCAGTTTTTCGCGTAGCAGAATTAGAAAGTTTCAAAACAATACATAACACTTTAAATTTCTGTGCATTGCATTCTGACACTTATGATTTCGGAGAACTCTCGGCGCGATGTTTTATCTATCTATGGCACCTTCCCATAACGGAAATAACGGAAAAGAGTTCATCTCTAACGGCATTTTCGGGAAAGCGCATCGGTGCGCACCTTGCGCCAATTGTGGATGGATTGGTATGGTTGTACCTTTTGAATCAGGTGGCGGCTAACGCCGCCTAAATATGGTACTTTGCAGTGAAGGGTTTAATTTTCACTCGTGCCTTGACTTTGGCCACCAATCAGATAACCTCCTTCTAGTTAATTCTACCCGCTTAAAGTCTATTTTGCCCTCCCTGTCCCTAAACCCCAGTGCTTCGAAGAACTCTGCGCATCATCCCGAACTATCGGGTGAAGCCCTTAACAGAACATTATCAAGTGTTTGGCAGTTTCCTTCTCCTCTCCACACTCACTGCATACCGTGTCTACCCCTTCGTGTTTGGCCTGATATGTCTTGGTTCGCAATACTCCCGTCCTGGCCAGAGAACTACCCCGAGTATTATCATAGATCCTTTTCTAATTGGGTATATCCTGCTTAATTGTTTGATAGATCTCTATACTTCAGACTTCTTAATCATGCCACTTTTCCACATATAGGTCTCCGTTTCCATCACCTTCTTCTTAACCGATAGTTCTATATGGTTTGGCCCCCTGCTCTTTTCTAAGTATTTACTCCTCAATTTTCTGGTTCACTTCCTCCATTTTGTATCGACATTCTTCAAGTACAAATAGCTGAAAACCTTCCTAACCAAACGCTCCTCTCCCATTTCTCTCAATCGCTTCTCAAATTTTATCTTGCTGCTAGCTTCCCTGCCCTCAAATGATGTCCATCCCATATCACCTTGTACTCCATGATTTGGTGTATTCCCGTGAGCTCCTAAAGCAAGCCTACCCATTCCACGTTGCTTAATTTCTAATCTTGCTTGAACTTCCGATCTCATGCACAAGACCGCATTGCCGAACGTCAGACCAGGAACAATGACCCCTTTCCATATTCCTCTCACAACATCATACCTATTGTGATTCCACAGTGCCCTATTTATCATCACTGCTGAATTTCTGTTACCTTTAGTCGTTACGTATATTTCGTGTTCCCTTAGGTACTCGGTCCTATTACTTATCCATAGCGCCCAGATATTTGTATTTATCTCTTATCTCAAGCCTGACTTCCTGTATCCTAAGCTCACAACCTTCATTATCATTAAAATCATGACTGCTGATTTTTTCTTATTGAATCTAAAATATAACCTATCTCCCTCATTACCCATTATTGTCTTCGGTAACCAGGGCGCACCTGTCGGGGCACTTTTTTGTTGTTGTCGTTGCTCCGAGGTGCTCCGAAAAATCGGGGGAGCGACGCTGTGCTATCCCAGCATTCGTTGCGTTTCGCGACTGCTCCGGCGGGACATAATTCTTGAAATGTCGACAGAAAAAAATTACAAAAACCAGAGGAAAATACTTGCTACTTTTTAAATATATTTTACGATAATAATAATTTTATTTGTTAGTTACGTTGTTTTTTGGTGCACCGTGCATCAAAAATATACATGACGTCATTCTGCAACGTTGTCGTACAGTGCACTAGAAGGGGGCAGTGGAGTGAACGAAGCGGCCGCGCCGCATCTCGGCTGATTCTCCAGCCGGTGACAGTAGCGGCAGCGCTCTAGTCGCATAGTACTGATGATCTCGGAAGCGTCTGCATTGGGAGCGCGCGCGCCCGAGCCTGTGAAAGCGTGTAATTGCTTGTATTTAGCGCGTTTAATGCGTTTCTGAGCCTTTATCAGTGGACGCACCTGCTTCTTGCCGTGGTGCACGAGTGAATATGCAGGCTTGGTGAAATTGCGTCGAGGCATTCACTGTTTCAACAGCCTGCCAACTCACAAAGAAAAAAAAAGTCAATCGCAATTTGCATGGATCCGCCTAGCTTCGTACTCAATCAGCGCTTTGAGCTGCGTTACATAATAACTGGCTAGTGGCGAACTACAAAGAGAAAAGAAGTATCAAAACCGTGATTAAATCATGCGCTTGTTTCGTCGGCAGTCTCTACGATATCCAGAGCACAGTGTTCCTCATATGAGCTATACATGCACTCAATTGTTACAGGAGAAATACGAGTATAAGTAACGTTGTCACAACATTAATTGGTGACGACTCTGTTTTATCATGCCAGTTTTGCGGAAGATAATAATTATTGCTTTCCAAAAGGCCTAATACATAATAAACTTATTAAACAACACACAAACATAATAAAAAAATGCCAATCATATATATAGCATGTTTATTAATCTGCGTAAATTCATTGTAACGAGTTCTAATTTCGTATCGGCAGCTTAAATTGTGCTGCTTTCCAAATATTCTATTGGCGTAACTCCATTGCAAGCGAGCGAATTTTTGACGATGTTTTGTATTATAAGCGTAGTTCTATTATTATTATTATCAAAGGTGTAGGCAGGCAGTGGTGCATCTTGTTTTGAGAAATTTACCTTCCTTTTATATGATACGTGTATGGAACTGTCGCCCCTACACAGCTGAATTGGCACCCAAATGAAGAAGACGACAACGTGGTTGTTGTGGGTTGAACTCTCGAGCTTCTCCCGTTGGCCTGCTTGACTGTGCGCTCTCTAAGCCGTTCTCAAGACCAGCTCTCGGTGAATAAATCTTCCCCGTAACATCTTTTTGTGGAGGTGCGGGGTCTTCACACGACCCGGCTCTGGAACTCCGCAGTGGACGCCAGCTTTGTCCAGCCGCGATGCCTGAAACCGGCACTCAGGCCTTGCCATCCGCGCCGGCTCCATCACCTGTGATCCCCCCCCCCCCCCATCTTCTCGACCCTGACACGTTTTCTGGGACGGACAGCACGGACGCCGAAGAATGGCTCGCATTATTCGAGCGCGTCAGCAAGCACTACAGGTGGGACGAAACGCTTATGCTGGCAAATATTCTATTCTACCTACGGGGTACGGCACGCGCCTGGTATCAGACGCATGAAGAAGAACTAACCAGCTGGGACACAGAAGCTCCGCGATTTGTTCGGTCGGTCAGTTGCTCGTCAGATGGCAGCCAGGCAGCAACTCGCGTCGCGTGTTCAATCATCCACGGAGTCGTATACGTCACGTACATTCAAGACGTACTGGCACTGTGTCGGAAGACTGACAAAAACATTCTGGAAGAAATCTACAGGGGATCAACTGCTACCATAGTGCTTCATAAAGAAAGCAACAGAATACCAATCAAGAAGGGTGTAAGGCAGGGGGACACAATTTCCCCAATGCTATTTACCGCGTGCTTACACGAGGTTTTCAGAAGCCTAGAATGGGAGCAGTTAGGGATAAGAGTCAATGGAGAATACCTTAGTAACCTGCGCTTCGCCGATGACATTGCATTGCTGAGTAACTCGGGGACGAATTGCAACTCATGATTACGGAGTTAGACAAGGAGAGCAGAAAGGTGGGTCTTAAAATTAATCTGCAGAAAACGAAAGTAATGTACAACAACCTCGGCAAGGAGCAGCGCTTCGAGATAGGTAATAGTGCACTTGAAAGTTGTAAAGACTATGTCTACTTAGGGCAGGTAATAACCGCAGAGCCGAACCACGAGATTGAAGTAACTAGAAGAATAAGAATGGGGTGGAGCACATTCGGCAAGCACTCTCCAAATTATGACAGGTAGATTGCCACTATCCCTCAAGAGGAAGGTATATAACAGCTGTATCTTGCCGGTACTTAGCTACGGAGCAGAAACCTGGAGACTTACAAAGAGGGTTCAGCTTAAACTGAGGACGACGCAGCGAGCAATGGAAAGAAAAATGGTAGGTGTACCTTAAGAGACAAGAAGAGAGCAGAGTGGATTAGGGAACAAACGGGGGTTAAGGATATCATAGCTGAAATCAAGATGAAGAAATGGACATGGGCAGGGCATGTAGCGCGTAGACAGGATAACCGCTGGTCATTAAGGGTAACTGACTGGATTCCCAGAGAAGGGAAGCGGGTTAGGGGGAGACAGAAGGTTAGGTGGGCAGATGAGATTAAGAAGTTTGCGGGTATAAATTCGCAGCAGCAAGCACAGGACCGGGTTAACTGGCGGAACATGGGAGAGGCCTTTGTCCTGCAGTGGACGTAGTCAGGCTGATGATGATGATGATGATGAAACAATACATACACTTTAAATTTCTGTGCATTGCATTCTGACACTTATGATTTCGGAGAACTCTCGGCGCGATGTTTTATCTAACAATGGCACCTTCCCATAACGGAGATAACGGAAAAAGGTTCATCTCTAACGGCATTTTCGGGAAAGCGCATCGGTGCGCACCTTGCGCCAATTGTGGATGGATTGGTATGGTTGTACCTTTTGTATCAGGCGGTGGCCAACGCCACCTAAGTATGGTACTTTGCAGTGAAGGGTTTAATTTTCACTCGTGCCTTGACTTTGGCCACCAATCAGATAACCTCCTTCTAGTTAATTCTACCCGCTTAAAGTCTATTTGCCCTCCCTGTCCATAAACCCCAGTGCTTCGAAGAACTCTGCGCATCATCACGAACTATCGGGTGAAGCCCTTTACAGAACATTATCAAGTGTTTGGCAGTTTCCTTCTCCTCTCCACACGCACTGCATACCGTATCTACCCCTTCGTGTTTGGCCTGAAACGTTTTGGTTCGCAATACTCCCGTCCTGACCCCGAGTATTATCATAGATCCTTTCCTTGGGTATTTCCTGCTTAAAAGTTCGATAGATCTCTATACTTCGGACTTCTTAATCATGCCACTTCTCCACACATAGGTCTCAGTTTCCATCACCTTCTTCTTAACCGATAGTTCTATATGGTTTGGCCCCCTGCTCGTTTCTAAGTATTTACTCGTCAATTTTCTGGTTCACTTCCTCTATTTTGTATCGACATTCTTCAAGTGCAATAGCTGAAAACATTCCTAACCAACGCTCCTCTCCCATTCTCTCAATCGCTTCTCAAATTTTATTTTGCTGCGAGCTTTCTACCCCAAATGATGTCCATCCCACTCCATGATTCTGCGCCACTGTCGACTCCATCATATCTGAATGCCGACGATTTGAACAATCTAAAAGCAGGCGAATAACCCCCCACATCACGAGACTACCAAACACTGCTGCGACTTCGTCTTGCGAGGATTCTGCAGCGCCCCGTTCACTTGCGCCTCCTGCCAATATCGCAATGATTGTCCGCCAGGAGCTGGAAGCCATGGCACCCGCTTCCTATCAGCCCCCTGCGCAAGACAACTGGGCAACAGTCTCGCCTATTCAAGGCATCGTACGTCAGGAGTTTGCTAACCTGGGCGTCCAGGTTCCCCAGCCCGCCAGACTTATGCCGCAGCCCATGAGCACTCCCGTCCATAACGCTGACCACCACTCTGCTCCACTTGTCGCTGCGGCAGCTGCGACTCCTCGGTTTCCACCACGCTACCGAAATCCATCTGAGTGGCGCACGCACGATGATCGACCCATCTGCTTTTCTTGCACTCGAGTTGGGCACATCTCCCGCCATTGCCGCAACAGGTGGTATTTCCGGCCAAGCTTTCCTAATGTCGACCGCCGTCAGGACCCTGGACACTATTCTCAACCTGGTTTTCCGAATTACCATATTCAGGACCCTTCAGCTAGCCATTCATCTCCACGCTCCAAACCGTCCTACGTTGACGTCGTCGCCCAAAGAAACTGGTCTAGCCGCTCGCCGTCACCTCAGGGTCAGCCGTCACGCTCCCCTCAACGCCGCCGCTCTCCGTCACCGGCTTATTCTGGCCATTCTCCGGGAAACTGACGAGTGCAGCTCCTGGAGGTGGCGCTGCGTTGACGACTTGGAACGAAAACCCTCAACCGGCTACAAATTCAAGACGCAATTTACTTCGGGTGTTCGTCGATGGCCATGCCGTGACTGCTCTAATTGACACTGGTGCCCAAGTATCTGTTATGAGTTCTACACTTCGATCTCGCCTGAAAAAGGTCCTCACACCAGCTATGTTCTCTACTGTTCGAGTTGCCAACGGAAGTCGAACATCGGTGCTTGGTGTGTGCACTGCCCGCGTTACTGTTGCTGGCCACCACACTTCCGTTCTCTTCGCAGTCCTCGATGCTTGCCCACATGACGTCATCCTTGCAATTGACTTCTTAACCGCCCACTCCGCCCTCATCGATTGTTCTACCGGCATCTTACGGCTCGAATTGCCTTTGTGCATTGATTTCACTCCTCCAAGTCGCACTCGGCTACAATCCGTGGAGTCTCTACGGCTACCACCCCAGGCTGCTATGCACATTCCTCTGTCGCCCTTCCCGTCCGTTCCCCATGGAGACTATCTGGTGGCTCTCTTCATTGATTTGACCCTTACGCACCACATCGCACTACCACATACTATAGTGGTTGCTGCTAACAACACGGTGCTACTTCCAGTTCTGAACTTCTGTACGTCGACCCAAGTTCTACCCCTAGGCATCACTTAAGCCGATCTTTCCACCCTTGATGAATGTTCGATTTGTTCTTTTACCCCTGACACTAAGACCATGGCGGAACCTGTCAACACGTCGCAATATAAGGCGTTCCTCGACAAAATGATATCCAGCGACCTCTTACCTTCCCAAGTTGCAGCGCTCCGGGGTGTTCTATTTTCTTACCTGGATATTTTTGACGTCGACCACCGTCCCCTGGGCCGCACAAGTGCCGTAACCCACCGCATCGACACCGGCGACGCCAGTCCACTCCACAAACGCCCTTATCGCGTGTCACATGCTGAGCGCCAAGTTATACAGACGGAGGTCGAGAAAATGCTGAGTAAAGACGTCATTGAGCCGTCATCGAGTCCTTGAGCATCCCCTGTGGTCTTAGTTAAAAAGAAGGACAACACCTGGCGCTTTTGCGTCGACTATCGCCACCTGAATCGGATCACCAAGAAGGACGTTTATCCTTTACCCCGAATCGATGATGCGCTCGACTGCCTCCACGGCGCCAACTATTTCTCGTCCCTCGACCTTCGATGCGGATACTGGCAAATTTTGGTCGACGACCGCGACCGCGAGAAGACAGCATTCATCACACCCGACGGCCTTTACCAATTCAAGGTCACGCCTTTTGGGCTGTGCAATGCCCCGGCTACTTTTGAGCGTATGATGGACTCTCTTCTTCGCGGTTTCAAATGGTCGACCTGCCTTTGCTATCTGGATGATGTAATTATTTTCTCGACCTCCTTCGAAAGCCACCTGTCTCGTCTCTCAGCAATTTTTGACGTTTTTCGTTGCGCTGGTCTCCAACTGAATTCGTCAAAATGCTCATTCGGACGCCGGCAGAATAACTACTCGGCCACCTTGTTGACGCCACTGGTGTTCAACCCGACCCTGACAAAGTCCGTGCAGTCCGAGAATTCCCGGTTCCACGTTCCACACAAGAAGTTCGCAGTTTTATTGGGCTCTGCTCATACTTCCGCCGCTTTGTCTTCAACTTCGCGGATATTGCTAGGCCCCTCACGGATCTCCTCAAAAAGAATGTGGCCTTTTCTTAGGGAAGGGACCAAGAACATTCCTTCGCGTCGCTAATTACCGCCCTCACATCACCACCTGTGTTGGCTCATTTTGATCCAGTGGCTCGAAGAGAGCTTCGCACCGATGCAAGCGGCCATGGCATTGGTGCTGTACTCGCTCAGATACAGAATGGCAACAACCCTGTGATAGCCTACGCTATCCGCCTTTTGTCGCAAGTGGAACAAAATTATTCCATCACTGAGCGGGAATGCTCACCCCTCGTTTGGGCCATTGCGAAATTCCGTCCGTACTTATACGGTCGTCCGTTCGCAGTCATCACGGACCATCATGCGCTTTGCTGGCTGTCGACGCTTAAGGACCCTACAGGAAGACTCGGCCGATGGGCACTTCGATTACAGGAGTACACGTTCTCGGTTGTTTACAAATCTGGAAAGCTGCACAGCGATGCTGACTGCTTGTCCCGGCACCCTGTTGATCAACCTAGCTCCACTGATTTGGAATCCGATGCCTGCGTTTTAGCCATCACTGACTTTCTGAACGTGGCTGACGAACAGCACCGAGATCCATCGCTGCTCACCATCATTGACCACCTTCAATCGCGTTATTCTGACCCTTCTCTTAGCAGATACCTACTTCAAGACAACGTTTTGTACCGCCGCAACTTAAACCCCGACGGCGCGGAACTTTTACTCGTCGTACCGCATCACCTGCGAAAGGATGTTCTGCGACAATTCCACGACGCTCCAACTTCTGGACATCTAGGAGTCTCCAGAACTTACGACCGCATTCAACGACGAGTATTCTGGAAGGGCCTCTACCGCTCTGTTCGCCGTTACGTCGCATCATGCGACCTCTTCCAGCGCCGAAAGAAGCCTACGACCCCCCCTGCCGGTCTTCTTCAACCTATTGAAGTTCCAGCGGAGCCATTTTATCGAGTGGGATTGGACTTGCTAGGTCCCTTTCCTACTTCTACAACTGGAAATAAATAGATTGCAGTGGCCACAGACGATGCCACTCGGTATGCAATCACTCGAGCGCTACCAACCAGCTGCGCAACCGACGTTGCCGACTTTCTGCTGTACGACATTATTCTCCAGCATGGCGCTTCGTCTCACCTGCTCACAGACCGCGGTCGCTACTTTCTATCTCGCGTGGTTGATGATCTACTCCGATCTTGTGCTACCCGTCACAACTTCACTACATCTTACCACCCTCAGACTAACGGCCTTACGGAGCGCCTAAAGCGCACTTTGACAGATATGCTTGCCATGTACGTATCTACCGACCACACTGATTCGGACATAGCTCTTCCGTTTGTAACCTTCGCCTATAACTCATCGCGTCATGAAACAGCGGGCTACTCCCCTTTTTATCTACTCTTCGGACGTCATCCCTTACTGCCCTTCGACACACTGCTTTCATCAGACAACCCATCCTCCACTTCGTACGCTCAGGATGCGATCACCTGGGCCCTGACGGTACGCGCGGTAGCGCGCGCTCGGTTATCGTCGTCGCAGACAGCGCAGAAGTCCCTTTATGACCGTCGACATAGAGATGCCGTTTTTTCTGCAGGATCTCTTGTTCTCCTGTGGCTCCCATCGCGGCGTGTTGGCCTCTGCGAGAAACTACTATCGCGATACGCTGGGCCCTACCGAGTCATTCGTCAGGTCACACCTGTGACCTACGAGATTGCCGCTACCACAAACTCATTAGCTGCTGCACCCAGAACGGAAGTAGTGCACGTTTCTCGTCTCAAGCCCAACAACGCCGACTCGCTCATTTAACAGGCACCGAGACGGTGCCTTACGGGCCGGGGTGATGATACGTGTATGGAACTGTCGCCCCGACACAGCTGAATTGGCACCCAAATGAAGAAGACGACAACGTGGTTGTTGTGGGTTGCACTCTCGAGCTTCTCTTGTTGGCCTGCTTGACTGTGCGCTCTCTAAGCCGTTCGCAAGACCAGCTCTCGGTGAATAAATCTTCCCCGTAACAATATGTACACACACACACACACACACATACACACACACACACACACACACACACACACACACACACACACACACACACACACACACACACGCACGCACGCACGCACGCACGCACGCACGCATCCGTGCATGCCCCTCAGCACACAGCACAGCTACTATTTTTAGGCGGTGCATTTCTCGTCCGACTACGTTTGACTTGAGCTGGTTTTGAGACCTCATACTGTTGAAAGGTGAAATATACAGTGCGCATTTGTGGAGACACGCTGTATTCAGCTTCGCCAACTGTAAACTATTGGGGTAGGGCTACCCATGGCAGATTTTTTTTTTTTTTTTTGGGGGGGGGGGGGGGGGGGGCTGGGATGTGCAGCAGAACGCCTAACTTTGGCACTTCGTGGTCGCTGTGAATGCGTGTAAATATTTTAGTATACCCTGAAAAGTTAAATTACGAAAAAATTTCGTGGTGTAGGTGGTTCAGATTCTCTTCCTCTCCCCTCTTTACTTATGGCTTTCTGGTTCTGCGTGCGTGTGACACAGTATTTGTTTTTTCATATCACAGCTTTCTGACCACAGCTACCTTCCAATAAATTGGCTCTGTTATTCTGAATATTGTAGACGCCTAACCAACGAAGAAAGAGTTACGAGAGAATAAATCAGTATAAAACACACCCTTTTTAATTATTTTCGATCTCTCACAAGGGCTTTTATGGAGCTCAAATTCAACAGATTATAGCGTGTCATACTTCAAGGGCTATGGCATCATGTGCTAGACATGAATGATGGGCAGGTACGAAAAAATCTACATCAAGAAAGCACGACGGAGGAGCGGAAGCGAATAGCAGTTCTTGCGCGCGGTGCGCGGCTTTTTTAGTATTTGGTGCAGAAGACTGAGGCGCAAAAAAGATTGCCCGCAGCTTCCCTCGGGGGAACACTGAGGAGGATGCGGAGCATATAATTGGTTAACGGGATGTTAAAGTGCGGCTTACTTGGGTCGATGGCTAAATTGGTTAACGTGGTCGTGAAATGGGGTGTTAAATTGCGACTTACTTGGGTCGATGGCTAAATTGGTTAACGTGGTTGTAGGAGGGGGTGTTAAATGAGTGAACACGTACACACGTATGCGAAAGGGCAGCGCTGGTCGAAGGGACGTCGATCATTGTGTTTGTGGATTCGTTGGCATTCATTTCACCGCGACCTTGGACGTCGACGCGCCGTACAAACCAACCGACGAGCGGCAACTGAGCGAGCGAGCGCCGACCTTGAGTATATATGCAGCGCGACAGCGCATGCACTGTCAGCTGTTGAATGTTCTCGAAGCGCGACGGCGCATGCGCGTCCACTGGAGAATCAGGAGAATTGTAGAATGTTCTCGAAGGGGAGAAGCGCGCGTGGCACAGATGGTGGGTGACGGTGCATGCGCGCGTCAGCTGTCGAATGTTCGAGAAGGGGGAGAAGCGCAACGGCGCATGCGCGCGCGTCAGCTGCCGATGTTCTCGAAGCGCGACGGCGCATGCGCGCGCGTCAGCTGCCGATGTTCTCGAAGCGTGACGGCGCATGCGCGCTACATTATACACCTAGCGAATGTTCGTGAAGAGGAGAAGCGCACGCGGTGTGTAGAGGAGGAAGGGTGCACAGATGGTGGAGGAGTGAAGCGCGCGCGGTGTGTAGAGGAGGAAGGGATGCACAGATGGTGGAAGGAGGAGGAGGAAGCTTGCGGACGGCGCCGCACTACAAGCCTCGAGTATTAGATGCTCCGCATCTAAAACAAAACGTGAAGCAGGAGGGGTATTATTCGACTGCAGCGCCGCCGCTGCGGGCAACGCGGAAGGGATCAGGCAGCGAGGCACGGTCACGCCACTCAACAGGACGCACGGTGGACGCCGGAGTGAGCGGACGCGCGTCGCATACGCTCCGCCGAACGTGTGCTCTCTTTGACCGGATTACTCCGATATTGTCGCCGGCACTGTGTCGGATCATCAAGTTTTAACTGTCCTGGGAACCGCACACCCTTCCCGAGGCTGTAGAACATCTCCATTTTTCTCTATCGCCTTCAGAAGAACCCATGTGAGCGCTGGGCCGCTGGGCCTAAGCGTCGACCCAACTCGCCTGTGCGAGTACGGGTGACTAGGCCTAACGGCAGGACCCTTTGCACAACAATATGGACGCTAGCACTACGCACACTGCTGACGTGACTACTACGGATGCGTTCAACCTGCATACAGCCCCCAACGACACCCATGTTAACACGGAATCTCTCGACCTCGACGAGCTCACTTCGGCAAGCGAAGATGAAGTTGCCGTGCACCATCCTACATCGTCTGCATCGCTGGGACCGGCGAGCGACACCGACGCCAACTGGAAACTGGCGATTTCCCGTCGGCAGCGTCAACGCCAGAAAAAATTTGACAAAGCTCGAGCGGAATTGATGCAGCCGGCCGGTCCTGCAAGCACTCCGCCCAGCCACGTCAACGCCGGGGCAGCTGCGGCTGCGAGCGCTCCTGCTGCGCAGGCATACGCGGCCGGCGTCGCACCGGCGCGAACACCACCACCCGTAACGAAGCCGCGCCAGCTACGACGAAAGCTGCCGCTGCTTCCACGCCCGGAAATAAAGATCATCGTGCGCCTGAAAAAGAGCCTGGCCATTCGGAACTTCACTACGCACCAAATCTCCCGAGCCGTAGCACTGGCGGGCAATTCTCGACAACATTGTACTGGTGATCATTTCATTATACCTACTCGCCCCGGGTCGAACATCATCATTGCCAGCACGCCACATGTTGAGACGGCCGAAATTCTTCGTCGGATCACCACCCTCACCTTCCTTGAGAGGAAGACCTACGAATTCTATACCTATGTGGCGGCCCCTGAGGGCACCTTGCGGGGAGTTATTCGTGGGATAGACCCTGGCACAACTCCGGAAGAACTCACCGCCAACCTCCGCGTGCGCACGCAAGGAGTGACAGTGCACAGTGCACGAATGCTTGGTGCTACCAAATCTGCCGGGATCACTTTTGAAGGCCCCCTTCCGCCCCGATATGTACTGTATTACGGTGGGGAGGTGGCCTGCCATCCGTACAAGCCGACGCGACAAGCCTGCCAAGTCTGCTTACAACCGGGGCATCGCTCAGACGTACGCCCCACGCCAAACACTCCCGTGCGTCGGCAGTGTGGTATACTCAACCCCGTTGACGGTCACCCCTGTGCTCCCAAATGTCACTTGTGTGGAGATGCCCACTTAACGGGCGCCAGAGTGCTCTCAGAGACTGAAGGCCCCGCGCCCACGGCCACCTCCTCAACCAGCAGCACCAGCCAGGGGCCGCAACCCCCATCGTAATCCACCCACTCCCAAACGCAGGTGCTTCAGCAGGGAAAACGAGACCTCATGCAGCCACTCCCGCTCACGCTCGAGGTCACAGTCCTTCCCGCCCCTCCTTTCTGTGGAACCTGGCCAACAGCAGCAGCCAAAGCAGCGACAGCATCTGAAGAACCAGATGACCAAGGGGCAGCAGCAGCAGCAGCAACCCGCCTGTCTACAGTCCCAGCATGCCTCCAGCAAACATAATGAGAAGCCCAATCCCACTCCATCAGCCGGTGCCGACAATAAGGTGAGCTGGTCAGCAAATGTAGATCCTCCCATCGCTCCACTCAATACCCTGTCCACCGCATACGAACACCTTCTCGCGGAAAACATAAAACTCAAACAGGAGCTGGCGGCCGTCAGGGCACGTCAAGCCAAGGACAGTTCTCAACTTCATGCCCTAATGGCGCGTCTTGGATCGCCGCCCGACTCCCCCGAAAAAAAAAAACCCAACCTTCCCCAAGAGACAGAAAACCCCTAAAACGGCGCTATCAATTCCTGCTTTGTCGGGCACCACAGTCACACGCGAAGAGTTGCGCGAAATGCTCTCAACGCTCGCGCAGCAGCTATCGCAACAATTCAGTGCCGTATTCACGCAGTTCGGAGAACGCCTCGACTCTCTCGAGACACGCTTCGAGGCGCAAATTGCTGCAACAGGCGAAAACATACGCAGGAAGAGGGCCACTCGTAGCTCGCACGCCATGACAGATCAAGGTTACCATAGACTAGGATTGGAATCACATGCATCCGAAATCCTCGCTACCCCCGCCTTGACACCCAGCGCCCTCACCCTTACTCCTACATCGGAGTCGCAAGCCGAGATACCGATACCCACGCCTTTCCACTCAACGAATTAACCATGGGCAGCACAGCCCCACTCATTGGCGAACATTTAGAAGTCTGGAAATGGAACTGCCGCGGTTTCCGCAGAAAGCGGAGCCTCCTCTAACAGTACATGTGGGGGTGCTGACCCCCCCCCTGTAAAGTTGTCTGCGCCGCGTGGCGCACGTGTCTCGCCCCAAGGCTTTATTGCGGTGGTGACCACCGCCGGGCGATAGATGGCGTTGTGTTCGCTTTCAGTACCACTGTTGGTAGAGTGGTAGCGCCGGCGGTGGCCCCTGGCGGAAGGCAGGCCTTGGCGGTGGGCGAGCGTTGAGCGAGCCTCTTCTGCGCGTGGCGGCTGCCGCGAACGGTTGTCTGTAGCGCGGGTCCCCGGTGCTCGGCACCGCGGGCTTCGCGCCGGGGTCCCGCGTGGAAAGTCAGGCGTTGGCGACGCCGTCTTGGGTATGGGCTAGTGTGTTGAGTGTGTTAGTGTGTGTTTATCATGTTATTGTGTGTTTAGTGTGTCACTGGGTTATGTTGTTTGTATGGTAGCGTGTTAGTTGAAATTGGTGTATCATTCGGCAGACGATATCGTCGTCTAAATTAGTTAATAAATGTATGTTATTGTGTGTGCTTTGTACCGACCGTGTCCACTGTGTCCGTTCACTCCGAGAGCGTGGCGTGGCGATGCGCGCGTTCGCCTCGCCGAGACCCCACACTGGCTGCCCAACGTGGAGCTCTTGGAGTATCGGACGACAGTTTTTGCGGTTCGGTACAGGGATTTTGTTAGAGCCAGAGTAGAGTAGGCCTAGGGGGGACTTCTTTGCTGGCGTCGGTGGTGTGCTTTGTTGAGAAGCGAGGGGATTGGTTTTGTAACGTGTTTCAATTTGTCGGCAGGTTGACTTTCTTTTTTTTTTTTTGCTCGCAAGTGTTCTTATTTTTTGTTGTTAGTTTTCAAAAACGTTGTTGAATTAGGACGAGAGCCATGCGGTCCGCATCCTGGGGTGAGCAAGGCCTAGAGCACGTGGTTTGTAGGCCAGGCCCGAAGCGAGTGAGTACGGAAGCCTCGTGGGTGGTCCGATTTTCTGTAAATAGCTTCTTCTATCTCTTTGGGCTCAGGGAGCCGGGCGTCGTTGCTGACTTGTATTGCGGCTCGACGCCGGGGCGTCGTGACACCGCCCGGGGCGGTGGACGCCGATCGCTCGGTAAGCTGCTGTGTGCGGCGAGCGATAGGGCCACCTCACAGAGTGGACGTCTCCTCGCGGCTGCCTCTTCTGCGCCTAGGCTGGGTGCTGGGTGGATGCCGGTTGTTGCCGAGCGACTCATTAGGCCTAAGGCTCTTCGCAGCCGCCTGTCGCACGTGGCACAACTAGGTGGATCGTAGCGTTGAGGGGTTGCGCTTTGCTTCCCTCACTTTTTTTTTTATCTTGCGATGCAAGGGTTAGGAAAAGTGATTTTTGTTTTATTTTGATGGGAGTCTCGGCCGCCACCGATGTATTAGCTAGCAGTACTGACCACCGTACCACGTGGCTGAAAAGCCTGAAGCTCCCTCCCTAGGCCGCGCTCCATTGTTTCTTTCGAGTTTTGTTTTTTGTTGATGTATTCAGCGGGAAGGATGTCGTCCACGGCCGGCTGTCCTGCATATTGTCAGCGTCACTGGCCAGGAATGCGGTCGTGAGGTCGGGCGATGGAGATGCCTGGGACCTGCGCAACTGCCTGCAGTCCGGCGCCCTCGCGAATGCTGGTCGCAACTGGAAGACGTGTCGGTGCTAGCGACGGATCGTCGCGCCGACGGCAACGTTGCTGTTGCGGGGCCGGTACTGAGGTGAAGCCTAGCCGGACAGTGCAGCAGTGTCGACCAGCGGCGGTGTCGTGGTGCAAGGACATTATGGTCGTGCGATATCATTTTTTTTGTTAAAGCTTGTGTAGCTAATTTTCGATTTTGGGATATGGTTTGATTTAAGGTTGGGGGAATGTGGGGGTGCTGACCCCCCCCCTGTAAAGTTGTCTGCGCCGCGTGGCGCACGTGTCTCGCCCCAAGGCTTTATTGCGGTGGTGACCACCGCCGGGCGATAGATGGCGTTGTGTTCGCTTTCAGTACCACTGTTGGTAGAGTGGTAGCGCCGGCGGTGGCCCCTGGCGGAAGGCAGGCCTTGGCGGTGGGCGAGCGTTGAGCGAGCCTCTTCTGCGCGTGGCGGCTGCCGCGAACGGTTGTCTGTAGCGCGGGTCCCCGGTGCTCGGCACCGCGGGCTTCGCGCCGGGGTCCCGCGTGGAAAGTCAGGCGTTGGCGACGCCGTCTTGGGTATGGGCTAGTGTGTTGAGTGTGTTAGTGTGTGTTTATCATGTTATTGTGTGTTTAGTGTGTCACTGGGTTATGTTGTTTGTATGGTAGCGTGTTAGTTGAAATTGGTGTATCATTCGGCAGACGATATCGTCGTCTAAATTAGTTAATAAATGTATGTTATTGTGTGTGCTTTGTACCGACCGTGTCCACTGTGTCCGTTCACTCCGAGAGCGTGGCGTGGCGATGCGCGCGTTCGCCTCGCCGAGACCCCACATACATTAACACACACCTTGCTCGGCCAGATGTCATAGCGCTTCAGGAGCCCGGAACGCCACCCATATTTTCAGGTTATGAGTTCTATAATAGTCAAACAAAGGGCAAAGCGGCCATCCTGATTGACAAAGCGCTAACCGCAGTTGGCTTAGACAATATCCCAGACACCAACATAGAACATGTGATTGTGGAGCTAGTTCTCAGGCAAAAAAAGAAAAGAGAAAAGCGAAGTATCATCATTGTCAACGTATATAGCGCCCCAAAGCAAAAAACCACTGATTTCCATGCCCTCGTCCAAGGTGCCTGCCGATTGGCCCAGGGAAAAGAACTCTTACTGCTCGGCGACTTCAACGCTCTCGACGAACGCTGGGGTTACAACCGTTCGGATGTCAAAGGCAAACAGCTTGCGGCTGCCACTGAAAAATTTCAGCTTGAACTGCTTACGGATCCCGCGTTCCCTACCCGGATCGGCAACAGTGTGTGCAGGGACACTTGCCCCGATCTCACCTTCGCCCGTGGCCGTGCAAACTATAACTGGGACAACCTGCAGGAATCCTTGGGCAGCGACCACTTCATTCTCCGCACAAAGGTTACAAGAGCGCAGCGCGTCGGTCTATTGGAGAAGCACGCATCACAAACTGGGACGCCTTTCGTCGTGAGAGCGAATATTCACTCGACAGCCTCATAAGCCTCACCGACTGGTGCACCCAACTTAAATTCGAGAATGTTGGACCACCACCATTAACAGAACACCTGCACTGCCGGATGTGGACGGCCATCTGCTACATCTGTGGGAAGCCCGAAGGAGCTTCATCCGCAGATGGAGGACGCAAAAACATAACCGACGCCTCAAGCTAAGGATCGCCACACTCACCACTCAGGCAGAGCAGTACGCTACAGAACTGGCGCGACTCAATTGGGCCCAGTTTAGCGACAATCTTCGAGGCTCATTGGGCACGGCCCGCACGTGGCACATTTTGCACGCTTTGATGGACCCCACTCGAACAAAAAATGAGACGAATAAGTCTGTCATGCGCCGCATACACGCCTTTGAGGGTACTGACGATGAGCTGCTGGATCAAGTCCAGCGAAAATGCTTTGGCGATTTCTACCCACCCGCATCTCAGGCTGCGTATCGTGGACGTGCCAATGACACTCTCGACCGACCAATAACGGTGGACGAAGTTTACGCAGCCATTCGCAGCAGAAATCGCAACACAGCTGCTGGGGCAGACGGAATCACGTACTCCCTTATCAGGAACCTCAACGACAGCGCCGTACAAGAAATCACGGCGTTTTTCAATGATCATTGGCAACGTGGCACGCTTCCTCCTGAATGGAAGCACGCGGAGGTCATAATGATACCGAAGCCGGGCAAAAAACTTCAGATCGAAAACCTCCGACCAATATCCCTCACTTCCTGCCTTGGTAAACTCTTCGAGCGCGTCATCACTAATCGCGTGCAAGATTACCTCGAGGACAATGACCTTTTTCCGCACTCAATGTACGGGTTCCGGGCACATCTTTCAACGCAGGATGTACTGCTACAATTAAAAGAAGTCATTGATAACGCCCCCAGCAAGGAGAAAACATTATCTTGACTTTAGACATTAAGGGCGCATTTGATAACGTTAGCCACCAGGCCATACTTGAGGGCCTCAAGGCCCTTCATTGTGGGCAGCGTGTCTACAGTTATGTTCACGCCTTCTTGTCGGACCGCACTGCCACAGTCGGTCTCGGCTCCATCCGATCACATGTTATCAGGGTTCCGAACAAGGGCACCCCGCAGGGCTCAGTGATTTCCCCGCTACTCTTTAATGTAGCTATGGTTGGCCTGGCACATGAACTCCACCGCATCGATGGCATCCATCACGCAATGTATGCGGACAATATCACCGTCTAGACCACGCGGGGGTCCCTTGGAGAAAAAGAATATAACCTGCATCAGGCAGCCACATGCGTCGAACAATACGCGCAGGCAGGAGGCCTGGCCTGTGCAACAGAAAAATCTGAGCTTCTACGAATTTATCGACGCAAGCTCCCACCATCGACGCAGAACAACCAAGGCTCCCGCCTCCAGGTCGTCCTTGCTGGCAAACAAATCCCAGAGAAATCCACCATTCGAATATTAGGCATGTGGGTACAGTCGAACCGCCATGTGAAGCACACACTTTCCCTTCTCCGCACCACTACACTGCAAGTGGCCCGAATGATATCTCGTGTAGCCACTCGTCGCAATGGCATGCGCGAGGAGGACACCCTGAAACTCATACGTAGCCTCGTGGTCAGTAGGGTGACATACAGTTTGCCCTACCAACGCCTCACCAAGAGCGAACAGGGCCAAGTAGACGCAATGCTCCGCAAGGCCTACAAAGCGGCACTCAAGCTACCACCGGGTACTCCTTCTAGCAAGCTCCTCGCATTGGGCCTACACAACACCTTTGAAGAACTTTGTGAAGCGCAACTCGCCACACAACTGCAACGGCTCACGCAAACACCTACAGGCCGTGACCTGCTCCTACGCCTTGGCTACATCAGCCAGTTTCACGGCGCAGCTCGTCGCAAGCCCATTCCGGACCAACTTCGTGCCACTTATAAGGTCGCTCCCATCCCCCGCAATATGGATCCCCGACTACATCAGGGCCGGAGGGAAGCCAGAGTGGAAGCCCTCGAGCGAACTTATGCACACAAGAACACTACGTACTATGCTGACGCCGCCAACTACGACCATGCAAACAATAAGGCTGTAGCCACAGTCGTGGACCACACACTCACAGAACGTACCAGCGCTTCCGTGCGGTGCCGCAACATCACCGATGCTGAAGAAACTGCCATCGCGCTCGCTCTCGCCCTCGGCTACAGACAACGAAGGTCGCTGACAGTTCTCACGGACTCTCAAGCAGCTTGCCGCAACTACCTACAGGGGCGCATCAGCCAACCCGCTCTAAACGTCATCATGAGCGTTACAGTCACTGGCGAGCATTCCATTACACATCCACTCAGAATTTGGCATCGGATTTTATGGACTCCGCGCCACATGGGACTGGAGGGGAATCAGGCAGCGGATAGGGTAGCTCGAGGGTATGCGAGCCGAGCACCTTCCAACTCCGCCCCTGAGGAACTCGTCCCGGTCCCTTGCGACTATTCGGCCATCCTAAACCATTACAGAGGACTTAGGAAAGCTTATTCGCTACCACACCGAACACTAAATAAAGAGGAATCGGTCAGCTGGAGGCAAATTCAAACCGGCACGTTTCCAAATTTGCACATCCTGAGTAAAATGCACCCCTCGGCATACTCTCCTCTCTGCCCATGGTGTTCAGCTAAAGCCACTCTGTACCACGTCACGTGGGAGTGTCAGACAATTACAGCCTTACAACCAGTACAAAATCCAACAGCGGAGCGATGGGAGGAGCTGCTGGCCAGCGAGAACCTGGAAGATCAGTTGAGTCTGATCAACCGGGCCCGCAAAGCGGCGGCTGCAAGTAAAGCCCCGGTACTAAGCCCCCCCCCCCCCCCCCCCCCCCCACCGCAAGCCAAGCATCTCCGATCACTCGGAGCTTCTCCGCAGAAAATTTCATGTAAATAAATAAATAAATACGTTTTCACCACCACCACCACCGCCACTCAACACTTCTAGTCACAGAGGAAGGAAAGGTAGGAGAGGCCCTGACGTCACTCGTTGTGAGGACGAGATAGAACACTTTAGCCGAGATGAAGCTGCAAGTCAGTCATATTGACGAGACAAATTCTCCTCGCTTGTTTACATCCGAATGTAAAGCAGAAGGCACGACTCTCTCTCCGGCTCGGAAAGCACGTGGGCTGCGCAGCGCGTGTGTCGTGACGATGCGAAACTAATGGAACGGGGCTCATCACTCTGAGCATGCGAGACACCTTCAGCGAAATCGCTTCGTCCGAGTAATAACAGGGAGTAACAGCTCGCCGACAACGAAGCAACTACGAGAGAACGCGCGCTAGATGCACTGACAACGGCGAGTGCTTTCACGTCATTAATTCAGCAACTGTACAGACAACACGATCGGTCGTGCGCTTTCTACGGTTGCATTCCGCCACGCGGCCGACGCAGCGTCCTGCCACTGTGTCCGTGTTCAGCGTGAAACTCACCGGCGTCAGCATTCTGCGACCGTGGTGACTTTGAGCACGGTGCTAGTGACAGTTGAACGCGGTTGCCGTTACGTTGAGATTACATGCAATGCTGGTGGAGAGTGTACCAAGCGGAACAGAAAAGGTGTTTTAATACGCACATGCAAGTTGTTACTGTACACACACAACACGAAACTACGTATGTGCACATGGTCCTCATGGCGTCTTGCTGGGCTCAACAGCGTCGTCCATTGTCACAAGCAGGAGCACTGCTCAACCGTCACTGACCTGCAAGGCGTTCGTCGTCATTCAGCTTCGTCATGGTGCCCAACGCAATTTCGCTGAACACTAACTGCTTCATCCGCGTCATCCGCCGCACGACACATGGATATGCACTTGTTCTACGCACTGTTGAAACCCCGTGATGGACAAAGGGATTTGTAAACATTGCTAAGAGTAATGTAACTGCCAGGAGAACACTGCGTAACCAATAACGCGGCGCAGAGCACAGATATTGTCCGCCACGGCTCAGCACGAGACCTGGGGAAGCACACATTCCGCGGCCGCTCACTGCTAGACCAGCTCCACTGCGCAACACGTAACCATAGTAACGCCGCCATTGTGCCTAGTGAATATGGCCACCATGATGTCATTTCCGCCACACTTTTCACGCCCCGCGCCGGCTGGGCATGCCCTCTCCTTCCTTACCTTCCTCCGTGCTTCTAGTCAACGCCTTCTAGATTTTTTGTGCCTGCCAGATGAGCGCGAAACGCCGGTCATTTATGGTAGCGCTGCCTACGTAGGAGTAAGGGTTTTGTACTCGGCCTTTGAGATTGGCAATCTTGGCGTTTGCTACTAATTTTAGAGGATGCCTTGTATTAAAAAAGTTGCTTGCTGAATGACAACTTCACTTACGTAGGGTTAATTATAATTACGTTTACGCCTTTTTAAAGTTTTCTTACGTTATTTTTTATATAAGTTGTGAAAACGTAAAAACCTATTTGAAGACACCCCCTACTTGAGTGGCGCCACCACCGTAGTTTCAACAACCGCCGCTTCTCAAGTGACCACCTATAATCCGGCAGGCACGAGAAATCTAGGAGGCGTTGTTCTAGTACACTCTAGTTGTACCGACGCTCTCCGCTTGCTAGCGCTGACTGCGAAAAGAAGGTTCCGAGTTTGAACGCGGCTGTATCGGTTTTCCGGCTTCCTGTGCTTCGTTTGAATTAAATAGTTTACTAGCTTAAGTGGTCGATCGTGGAGCTTGCGTCAAGCGCATTGTCAAGATGAGCGAGAGCATCCTTAGTCTCCTGCAACAAGCTGAAACGGGTGCGTTCCACGCTCGACTTGGTCGTCTCTGTTAAATGATACGCCTTCAAAACGTCTATTGTATGCCGCTCGCATTGTTTGACGTGTTATCGGCTCACTTTTACCTTCAGAGCGTGCGGCCGTGGAGCAGCAATTGCGGGCACCACAGAGAAATGCAAATCAACTGAGGGAATGTATCATTAATGGTATAGTTCTATTCTTGAATAGCATGCTGCGAAGAATTTACTGTATACTTAATACCGTTCATTCTTATTGTTATTTTCTTTTACTTTCCCCAGCTCAGAAGGAACTCGCTGAATTGAAAACTCGGCGAGAGCGTGCTTTAGGTAATGCTACACTTTTTGAATTCTTTTCACACTGTGCCCTGCTATTCTTGTTCTGATCGAGGTGTTGTGTCACTTTAAAATTCCAGAAAAACTTAGCACGTGCGAAGCCGCTGCGAAGAGTTTAGAGGCTAGTTGCGATCAGTAAGTTTGCTGTACGTTTTGAGACCGTGTCCACAACATAACAACCTAATGCACCAATGACTGACTTCTCACGTTGCAGGTTCGCAAAAGCGCAGGAGGGGATGGCCGCAAGAATTTCAGACTTATCAATGAAAATTTATCAGGAAAAATGTTCGAGGCTACAGAAATAGTGAGGTTTATCTTGCTTGCATTCTGCCATCTAATGGTACGGTAACTGCGTAGTTTTTTTTTTTTTTTTCGCTCTCCATTTCAGCACCAGCGCTGAGGAGTACCTGAGTGGACTTCGTGCAGCTTTGCGAAAAGTTGAATGGGTGAGAAAGTGTAACCTTATCTAGCATGACTGAGCTGTATGCTTTTCTTGCTTGTTGCGAAAACACCGAATTCACAAGTGACGCTACCTTTTCTTTGTGCGTGTTCACAGAGTCCAGAGGCGCTTGAAAGGTTGGCAGCAGCACATCGTACGCGAATCCCGCAATTAGAGCAGCAGTGTAAGTGAGCTAGCATGTATTGGTAACTGCACTGACCATTTTTATACGTTTCTTGCTGCATGGGCAATATTCGAGATAGAGGAGGAAGGGGGTGGAAATAAACGAAGAGAAAAGTGGAACTTCACAGCAATTTGATTTGGAGCTTCATATTTTTCGAATACAGAATAAAAATGGAAGATTTTCCCCACTCTGGGAAGTTAGATGACCATTGGAGCTGGTTAGCACAAAACACAGGTGATAGAATATTTCGAACAGTCAATCGCATACCTCACTACTGAATCCAAAATGTCTGTGAAATCCCTCTTGCATGTACTATATGCTCTGTTGAAGTTTTCTCGTTTGAGCAGCATGCATACTATCTGCTGCGACATGCATTGTGGCGTCTGGCTTTCTGTATGCACTTGGCGTTCGTGTACAATTTCGATGTGCTATTCGAGTAGCATACGTCTTTTTACCACGTTCACTGTTTTGCCACATGCATTATCTTGTGTGACTTGCTATGTGTGCTTAGAATATTGTGCATGATCTCCAATGGCATTCGCTGCCCGTGTGTTCTGTTTATTCTTGGTGGATTTCGGATTTAGCTACAAAGTGAACGATTGCCTACGATTCTTAAGTTCTGTGTCACCTCTATGACACGTACAAAACAGCTGTTGTGGTCACCCACCTTCAAAGTGGAATAGCTTTTCAATTTTAATACTGATAAAGGTTGAGAAGCCGCACAAATTATGTCGCTGTGAATGTCCTGCCGTACTCATTTTGCAGCTAGTACTTTTTATTTTATTTGCTGTGATTTTCAAGGAATAGCTTTTTCAAGTTGTCAACTTTAGTGTAAGGCCACACAAAATGGGCTGTTGTATATCCACATTTGCATATCCTAGATAAGACATGTTTTGTTAGTTGTGAACACAAGTAGTGAATTTCAGCTGGTGATCGCAGAAATTCAGGATGTAAGTGGAGATTTGCAATGTCTTAGATGTGATAATTGCACCGTATTCTGTATACTGCAATTTGGATTTAATATCTTATTATACAGCATGTACTGTTGCAGCAGAGAGACTTCTTCGCCGAGTTGGTTCATTCTTACGGTAGCTTTTGGCACGAAATAAACCCGTCTCTTGTGTTTATTTCACGCCAAATGCTACCGTATCTACTGTTGTGCTCGGTATGCGTTTTCGACATGGCAGCATGTGCCTGAACTACACTGCATGCATGTAGTACCTTGCAGCACTGTGGAAACAGCCAGGCCATAGAAAAGGTGAAAAACTTCTTGAGATGTGTTCATCCGCATCGCGTTGTCTGCTCGTCATCTCTCTGACTGGCGTTAGCTCTCCTGCAATGTCAGTACTTTCTCTGACCCTCCTTTATGCAGAAGTTCTTTCAAGAAGGCCATCTCTCAGTTTCATTGGTGTTCAGATTTCCGCTTGCACTATTCACTTATACAGGGTGTGTTTGCTAGCATTTTCTTTTTATAACAGCATTCATACTGCCACTTTCAGAGTTCTTTTGACAGCACCAAATGCATTTCGTGCTATTCACCTCGTTTCTTTAGAAAAATACTGCATGTTGGATCTATAGCATTTCAGAGATTGCCAGTGCACTTTTACTGGTCATAACCTACTGTTCTTGAGAGGACCAGCAAATTGTTAGCACAGGAAACAATATAGGCATTCGAGGCATTTCACATCATCAACGCATCACTGACACTAATGTTGTGGCCCCATATGCTCAGTTGACAAGAGACCACTTTTACTGCTTGGCACCACCATAGCAGCATGAAAACAAGCAAGGGATATAAATAATAGCAGGGAAAGATACCTCATGCTTTCCCCTGAGCTTTAGATGAAACTAAGCAATGGCGGATTATATTTCTTACTTCTTGCTGTTGGAGAAGACAACCAGTAATAGGCACACATTTGGATGGAAGTGGATGGTCGGGGCTGTATGGGGACTGCTATATGCATGGTTAAGAACGGCACAAAAACATGAGACGCCAAACGAAAAAAACACATGGACGTGCGCCGGAATCACAACTAATCTATATTCACGTCGACTCGCAAATATATACAGACACAAGGTCACAAAAAAAACCAGGTAATACACCATGCAAAGTTTTGTCATGCCTGCCTGCCTGTGCAAGTATGATACCTTTTTTTGTTGCAGGGCGATAGACAGAATGCTGATACATGACTTACTGTTACAAATGTGCAGAGCCTCTATTATCTCCCGAGGTGTCTGTTTATAACTCCTGGCGACGATGCCAGTTTTTTCAAATTAAGGGACGCACCCGCACTCTTTGCAATGCGTACCGATATGTGAAAGGGCGTCGATGCGACAATTGGCCTCGTGTTCCCTCAATCTTAGATTGACACACCTACCACTTCTGTCCTATGTATACAGCACTACAAGATAAAGGAAACTTGTACACCATCCCTGTGGCGCAGTCAGCAGCTTTGGACCAGTGGTTGACGCCTCATCCAGCCAATTTCTCATTTCTTTCCTTCACTTTTTTTGCTTACATGGGCACATATTCGTCGCAGCTGGTTAGGCACTGAAAAAACTGCCCTCACACGAAATCAGCCCGCCATGTTTTTCAATTCATGCGACATCTTATGCACATACGGTGGTGTTATGCACATACGCTACTACAGCTATTGTCTTGTTATTTTCCAGGTTTTTGTTTTTCTTATCTCCATTCTCTTTAGACTTTGAATTTAATTGTTAGCAATTGCGGCATTTCTGTGGCATCCTCCTTGAAAATTTTAACGTAATATTTGAACTTTATTGTTATTGGTCTTGAAGACAAGCCGTATATACAAAAAGGAGGTGTTAATATAGGGTCTAGGATCACCCCTATTCTTAGCAATGTTTTTCTAGTATGTGTAGATAAAGGGATTGAGCACTGTATTGAATGTCGGAACATTAGGATCTGCTACATAGATGATTATTTGGTGCTCATAGCAATCGTGGTTCAATTTTAATAAAATTTCAGAGCTCTTCTAGCAAGAAGGTATGGGCGTCAAGTTCACGTACGAGGTTCGGAGCAGCAAAAAATAACATTTCTTGATGTTGCGAATTTCATGGTGCCTGGACATCTATGCTGAGAATTTCGGCCACACTTCGAAAAAGGCCTTCTAAGCTACTCATCAGCCCAAGCGTTTTTAGACAAGTAGGTCGTTTGGTGTATGCTGGTTTCTTAGAACATGTAGTAACCAAAGCACGTGAAAAGGTAATCAAATAACTAAAGTCTGAAGGGACTGGAGATAAGAAAAACAAGAACTTGGAAAATAACAAGAAAATAGCTGTAGTATCGTATGTGCATAAGATGTCGCATGGATTGATAAACGTGGCGGGCCGATTTGGTGAGAGGGCAGTATATATAGTGCCTAACCAGCTGCAACGAATATGTGCATGTGTAAGCAAAAAAAGTAACGAAAAGAAATGAGAAGACGGCAGGACGCGGCATCAACCACTGGTCCGAAGCTGTTGATTGGGCCACAGGGAGGGTGTACAAACTCCCTTTATCTTGTAGCGCTGTACACATAAGACAAACTGTTAGGTGCGTCAATCTAAGATTGAGGGAACACGAGGCCAATTGTTGCATCGACGCCCTTTCACTTATCGGTGCGCATTGCAAAGACTGCGGGTGCGTCCTTTAATTTGAAAAAACTGTCATTGTCGCCAGGAGTAATAAACAGACAACTCGGGAGATAATAGAGGCTTTGCATAATCTAACAGCAATTCAAGCATTAGCGTTTTTTCTATTGCCCTGCAACAGAAATAAATATCGTATTTGAATAGGCAGGCATGACAAAACCTTGCGTGTTGTATTACCTGTTTTTATGTGACTACATGTCTGTATATATTTGCGAGTCAATGAGAAGAAAGATTGTTTGCTATCCAGCGCCCGACCTTTTGTTTTCTTTGTTTGGGTGTCTTGTGTTCTTGCGCTATAACTATGAACCCACACTAACTCGCCCAATTGTCACTGTGGCTGCTATATTGCTGTGCATCATCACAGTTAAGGGGACCATTACGGTTACCAGCAGGTAATGACTGCAATAATTCGGAAAATGCAAAGTGCACCTGTGGAAAGCCTTATGTATCACATATTGCTGTAACATGTCATGCAAGAAGCACCGCTTAAACCATTGTATCTCGTTGATGATGGAGTTATGCTCTGTACCAGGGTTGCCACTGACTTTCAAGTGACATTCGCCAAACGATGAGCGAGAAGTTGCCAAAAATCGCCACTTTTCCGTCAAATTTTGCCAAAAATGTTGCCAGTCTACATTTTGTGATGCTTGGATAGTAATAAATATTGCTATTTATGTATAGTTCCAAGAAGAACAATACTGTCCGTAACCCCTTAATTATATTGACGTTTTTTAATGCCAGTTGCATTGCCCGCTTCATCATAATAGCACTTAGAAAGGGCATGCATGCACCATCAGCTTCTCTGAATGCTGTTGCCTCATAAGAAAAGTTTGGGACGGTTTTAGTTGTAGCGAATGCAGGATGAAGTAGTCGCTACAGCAAGAAAGGGATGGCATGCGTAGACTTCTTTAAATTTCGAGGATTTCATTGAGTGGAATCTTGTGCTTGATAATTGAACAACTTGATTACAAAACAAAGGTAATAAATTCAAAAGTAGCACTTAAACTGTCGCAATGCATGCACGACTTTTTCTGTGTGGTCATGCTTATTTAAAAATTCACCTCAGTGCAGTTTCTGAAGGCTGTCCAAAGAAGGCGACTTTTAGCCGGCCTGAAAAAATGTTAACTCTTTCGTTACCGCAGGAGAATGGTTGTTTTTCATATGTCCTCAGGGAAGATCGTTTTTGCCAGTTTGAAAATACTCCAGCACGCATTGCAACATACCAAACTTTGCAGAATGAAATGCTCTCTTCCAAAAATTATATGTTGTAGAGCCACAAAAACATTTTAGAATGAATAAAAATGTGAAAAGTGTGTAATTTTTTCTTCACCAGCTGGTAAACCGGGGAATAAAAAACACTATATATGCAAACATATTCAGAACAAAGAAAATACACAATATACATTTTGTAGAGAAATGACACAGGAACTGTATAAAAATAACTATTGTTGTAGAAAATGTTTTTTTCACATAGACAAAGAAAATCGGAACCGAGGTGCTACTTCATTGCTCATGGCATGTGGTGAAGCATTGCATGGTTTTTCGTGAGGCACAAAAGTACTTGTACACTCTTCTCAGTAAATTTTCATTGCCTTGCGATAAGAGTCTCCACGTATTCCAATATAGATGGATACCCATGATGTGAATAATCTCTCTATAAATGAGATGTCCAATGAACTTCGCTACTTCATCTAGCGTCGCCTCCTTTCACGAGCCACCTCAGTCCGCATAGGTTGGCGTTCAAATATATGCATACAAGCATATTCCTTTGCATCATTGCACATATTGTAATAAAAAAAAGGACAATATTACGCGCAGTTCTAAAATGTTTTGCACTCGTCAGTAGTCAGGGCCAACATGTGCTCCAGGGGCCTTCTTGCCGTTAGGAGAATTTCTGCAGCCAGCGCCACCACACCGCGCCCTAACAAAGTGTGAATCACGCACGTAACCTGAGTAACTATAAGATTATGCGCAAAAGTCAGGAGTTATACGCACTTGCGGTGGAGGAGATAACTTGAAGATGTAAACAAAACGAACCCATGAACGACTACAGATGTCTCAGGCCTACGCAAAACATCGTCCCCATAAAATTTGAAGCATAGGTGCTATCATCCACAAAATCTCAGCTTGGTCTCACTCAATTCAGGTGGGGTCACAAGACAGTTTCAAGCAGCACATGTGTTTTGTAGCGCTGATGCGCACCCATGCGTGCGTGATGACGGCATAATAGGAGTGACTAGTGACACTAGATGTGACCCTGTGCCTGATATAACGATACAAGCAAAACCAAAGCAGCTTGGAACTAGATGTGAGAGTCACCTGCATACTTTATACATGCCGTGGACCTTGGGAATATTTTTTTGTAGAATCAATCTTCCCTGACTTTTAGAAACGGCTCTCTATTGATTAGCTGACATAAATATCTGACTGCTCAACTCAGTCAAATTGTGAAGCTAACACATCAATTTGGTATTTGGCTTGCAAAGTTTCTTTTCATTACAGAACTTCGATGTTACTGTAGCATAATCATGAGGGGCACACACTTCTGTCAAGTTTGTCAACCTAGCGCATTTTTGCAACTACACACGCACATTGGTTTGCGTAAAAGTTTTTGAAAAATTGCTATGTTGCCCAAGTTGGAAAAAAAAAATTGAAAGTTGATTGGCTGAACTAACTACTAGAAAGTGCTGGGTGCAGGGGAAAGAAATTTAACATGCCAAAATTGATGACCGAAAAAGGACAATCACCGGTGACCCTGCCACGGTAGTCTAGTGGCTAATGTATTCGGCTGCTGACCCGCAGGTCACGGGATCGAATCCCGACTGCGGCGGCTGCATTTCCGATGGAGGCGGAAATGTTGTAGGCCCGTGTGCTCAGATTTGGGTGCACGTTAAAAAAACCCCAGATGGTCGAAATTTCCGGAGCCCTCCACTATGACGTCTCTCATAATCATAATGTCACGGTTATTAGCCGTAACTCGTCTGCACTGGCTCATTCTTACAAAGCGCAAGAGCAGACGCGCAACGTCCTCTTCCTCGAAAAACCCCAGAGACTGCTGCTCGTGATACTGGCTTCTTCGTCTTTTTGTGTTTACGGCTAATAACCGTGACAATATGGTGGTTTTGGGACGTTAAACTCCACATATCAATCAATGAAATCATCGACAATCACCGGTGATTGATTTGAATAGGCATGGTAAAGAAAGAGTTAAGTAAAGAAAGAGTTAATTAAAAAATTTGAACGATATATAAAAAATTAGGGGGTGCTACAGCAGGGTATTCCCTGCCGACTATCTATTTAGAACTGTTGGAGGTGTGGTCGGAACATTTGGCCAAACGTCACCTAGCCATTCAGAAGCCAAACTTTAAAGAAGCCTTAAAGCTCTTGAAGCCCCTAAGGAACTTAGTATACACCATCACCTCGTGGCACGGGAAAAGTCCCCTGACATAAATTGTGCTTCAAGGTTGCTGGTGGATGCACCAGTGCGCCGGTGCCTCCAGGATCTTGGTGAATTGAGGAGATAGACTTGAGGAACAGAACAGACGTACTGAATTACGCATAAAGTGCACCCCCTATACTGGTGAGTCTAAAACTACAAAAAATAGAGCAAATGTTTTCGCCCATTTGTTTTTAAAACTCTGAGAATAGAATACATAACTCAGTCGAGGCCTAAGGCGAAAATCGTCATGCCCCGAATCATGATTTTAGGTCGCCACGGGCCTTCTAAAATTCGCCAATCTGGTGAAAAGTAGCCACCAGTGACAATTCCTGCTCTGTACTATGTTACATCCTATGCAAAGATATTGCCTATGCACTCCTTGTAGCTTCGGCAGTGCTGCGAGGTAGCTGTCGGAGGGAGTATTGGTCCAAGATTGTGCATGGTGGTCAGTTGCCCTTATTTGCATGATAATGCCGTCCAAAATGCTGTTCTCCTATTTCGAGAACACTATCTAATTTTGGATATAGGCATTCATGCACAATCTTCAGCGCTTGTTTGGCCATGATTTCCACTGTAGCGAGTCGTACTGAGTTTGATGGTACTTATGTCACACGTGATGGCTCATTTTTATGGCCATGAGCTAGTGTATGCAATGAGAGAAGTACCTTATAGCTGATCTTGTTGTGTGAGAAATGGAGAAAAGAAAAAGACAAAAACTAGCAGACTGTGCTGGCCAGTTAGTTGCCCTCGATAACTTCCTGTCTTGCTTACGTAGCTGGTGAATGTTTTTTGATTCTAGATCAATGATGCGTGTTAAAAAGTGATGAAAAGTGCACCTGATGGAAACTGTGAAATAAATGTTGTGTGTGTCAAAATTAAACAGGTGTCTTCCTTGAGGAACTGCTTATAAGCGATTTAGCTCTCACCTTCCATGGTACTAGTTCACACTGTGATATCGAAGGGACCGATAGTCTTGGCCATTGACAAAAGGCAGGATGTGAGATAGTATCCCCTCCAGCGGCGATGGCTAAGTTTGTGTACACAACTTGCTTTTGCAAGTTGTGTCCACTTGTGGCCAAAAGAGAGCAACATACATTGCTCATTGAATGAACTGAATCTTTTCTTTAGTATGTCTCGACTTGACTTCAGTGTGCTGTGTCTCAATGTAATCAATAGCTTGTTGAAGGTGCTGCGATGTTTGATGGGTCATTCAAACATGTTAAGCTTCAGACATGAAGTCAAATGTGCTACTTTTTTTTTGTCTGGGAATAAGTGTAACCAAAAACTACTTGTACGCACATTTGGAACCTATGGTTGCGTTCTTTTCATGTCACAATGAAACATGACTGACTTCAGAAAAATTTAATATTAATTACATAATAATTGCAGTTAATGGATGAAACTCGCACAGAACAATGCATTGCTTCTTTTTTTAAATTTATTATTGAGTGTCTTGGAAATATGCTGCGAATTTGACATATTTGTAAACAGTGCACTCAGGCCTGAAGGGAATATTCATTGTTAAAGACAAGTGGTGTTTTAGGTGATGTTGTGAAATTGCTTTTGTGTAATTGGGCATATTTTGTGCCTTTTGTAGGTTTTTGTCTGAGTGATGGTGCAGAATCATTCTACTAAATGTTACCTTAGTGCATTGCACGTCGTGGGGCAGTTACGGCATGTATAGTCACATTGCTATGTTTTTTATCTCTGCAGTGGCAGAGCTAGATGCAAGTTTGCAAAGCAAGAAGGCCAAGCTGGAGCAGGCGCAGAGCACCCAGAGTAGCATGGCAGAAGATGGCACATTCGTAGCTGAGGAACAGCAAGCAATGCTGTGAGTCATGTTCCATGTCATAGTGGCCTATAATGAGCACAGACTTCGCTACATTATGGTTCTCTTTAAGGATTTCTTTAAATGAAAACCAAAGGCAAATATGATTCGAAGGGGTCATTAACCATCCCTCCAGCTCGGTGCAGAAACACATTTTGCTTATAGCAGACAGTGCTATCAATATTTCAGTGCTGTTGTATGCGGCAAAGAGGGTTTACAAACTGAGCGCAGAGTTACTACCATTTTTTCGGTTGCCCTTCTTTCATACTGGTGTCTGTGCTCACCCTCTTTGAAGCTACAAGCGCATGCTGTTTGGTGTTAAACAGCAGATAGCATAGTATTGGCGAATAGCCAACATAAATCGAGAGCAGTGTTTCAATCAGCAAGGGGAGCCACCACTCGCTGGCGCAGTGCTACATAGTCTGCTAACGTTGCTCAGAACCACAGTTGTGCACAAGAATAAAATAGTAGAGAGCGATCACGTTTCACTAGTGACGCACTCAAGGTCATGACTCCTTTTGCCTTGTGTCACCCCTCCCTTGGTAGCTTGCTGCACGCTCGTCGGAATGAGAAGAGAGTGCTCAAAGGGTGCGACAAATCGCCCTGACTCCACTCATTTTTCACGGATTCAAGAAATTTTCACAGCAGTAGATTGGTGAAGTAGTTACCTGGACATGGAGTTCATGATTCCTTTAAGGGGGCCTTTCTACATTTATTAAGTAGCCTTCATTGAAGGAGTTCATTGCCTAGCAAATTGACTGCCACAGGAATGTTTAGAATCTGCCAAGTACGGGTGGAGTCGCAGAGATTTGTCGCAATGCTGCAATCGCTTTTTTTGTGTTGTCTGTGCCAATAAGCGCACTGAAAGCCAATAAACTGAAAAGGGTAGCACAGAGGAAAGAAGGTTTCTTCAGGGTGTCTACCAACCTGGAAAAAGACAGGGAATTTCTGAAAAATCTGGCCTGGTTATGGGAATTGTCTGTAGCCTGTGTGACCATCACAAAAATAAGCATTACCATTAATCGAAGCTTAAAAAGCTTCTCCTTCGGCTGCAACTACATTGAACAGCTAGAAGTTGTGTGAAAAAAAAGCAGTGCGCAACTGTTGCTTCTTAGTAAAGACATGAAGGATGCACCTACCAAAAGAATACAAAGTTTACTGACATTATAGCACCCGCTACAGGAGCCTTGTTCACAAAAATAGCCATAAGAAAGGCACAGCGTCCCACTACAGTTTTTTTACTTTGGGACCCTTGCCTGTACATTTTTTGTTGATCTTGTAAGCTTCTTCAAACAATAAACTGAAAAGGAAAAAAAAATGACATGGAAGTACTGCCTAAGTATGTGATCGGAAGTACATTGTTGGAGGTGTCCCATCACTCCTGTTCAGCATATGAACAGTTGTCTGCATGTGCTGGTATTACAGGTGCAGGCATGATACAAGTTTTCCTTTGGCCAGAACACGCACACTTGACCAGTCAGTTTGATGGCCTGTAGAATCCACATGTTTAGCGAGGGCATATAAGGTCACATAGTTTCTCGACATCATATTCGTGTTTTGTTTAGCAGCGGGGAACATAAAATTTTTGTAGATGGTCGATTCTGGGGGATAACTGTAATCTGGGTTTTTTTAACTCTTTCCTTGGAATCAGTGGTCTCACCGATTGTATTAGTTCTCACAATTGTGACAGCCTAAAGTAAAAAGACAGTGGAAATTTTCGCCTGACAACTTGTCCTTCACTTTGTCTAAAGCGTTCCCTAGCTTCCATATTCGTACATACACTATGTTGATGTCTGTTGCTTCTACATATCACGCAACATATCTGACTTCCTTACTACAACATAATTTACGTCGTTAAATTTGTGCATGTTTGTATTGACCATGATTTGGCTCGGTTTGAAGGCATTCTGATTCAGCTAGGACTGCCATTAGCAGGGGCTTGCCGGGTTATGTCATGTCTTTCTGAAAAATCTGGCCTAGTAATATTATTACTAGGGGTGAGATAGATGCGCATATTGTGCATTTTTGATACATTTCCGTTTTCTTGCGCCAAGCTGCTCTGAAAGCATAAAAATCGCGAAATTTGTGCCGAGCTGCTCTGAAAAAGCCTCGAAAGCTAGAATTGTCATGCCAACCTCAGCTTTAGTGGGGAAAAAAGGCCGAGTTGAGTGATAAGACGCGCTCAATCGTGTTTTTTTTTCTGTGCCTTTCTGGTGACGAAGACTTTCATGCATGATGCCGCCATAATCTTCTCTAAACTGTTGTAAATATGCATGACCCCCAAAAATGAGCTGCCGTAGCATCGAGCATGCTGCTTCTACTAGCTAGGCTCTATGTTCTGGTGCCTCTGTTGCTTAGCGAAAACCACAAAGTCAAGTGGCGAGCATAACGCAGTTGACTCTCAGGTGGCTTATCAGATATCTATAGGTGAGCGCTTCGACCATTAGCCTGCGCTTCGACGACCTCCTCCTCCGACTCTCAGGTTCTTTGTTGTGCATAGCCCGTACCTCCTGTCGCAGCAGTTTTCATGCCGACGCTGCTGCGTGCGGTCACCTACGCGTGCGAGTTTGTCGCGAGCTAGTAACTGTAAACGTGGAATCATTTCCCTGCATGCGACGTGTCTTCTGCATACTCTGACGCGTGCTCACGTGTTCTCAAAATCTGTTCCGTGAGTGATAGAACGCGTGCAACCCATTCCCGGTTGACACACATTAGCTACAAATTTATTCAGACAAGCCAGTTTCATTGCATATTAAAAAAAAAAACAATCGCTGGCGAAATCCGCACATCGGTGTCCGCAGTTAAAAAGACTTATTATTTGCGAAGCCGTGGTGACAGAACGCGCGTCCAAAACATTTCAAACAATAATAACAACCACCTCGCCGCTTTATTCGCGACTCATGACGCGTCGGCGATCACGTGGCACAGTTTTTATGAATCGTGATTTGCCGCTGCTCCATTACGTAATCCAAACTCGCAAGGAGCGCTTTAAGAGGTGTTTCTGCGCGCCGGCTCTGGGCTACGCGAAATTTTAGGCTTAGTTTTATGTTCGATCGGTGTTTCGGTCGGCGACCATTCCTCTGTGCAACTTCGTTTTCTTTTATTCTTTTTGTCTCCGCAATAAAACCGGCCTCTGTGCAGTTCGGCGGTTCATTTGCATGGTCACGAACTGCTTACCTGCGAATTTCTTAAAATGCTGCGAGCATTTTGCGCGAGTTGCAGCATTGGCAGGCAATCGCAAGTTGATGTATTATCTGTCTACACTATGATGATGAGTTACGATATTGAAAAATAGAACTGGTTAAGGTGTGCCATATTAATAATGTGTGATTTCTCGCGTGGAGAGGCGTTATCAGTATCATTCACTTTATTTAGTGCCATACGCACGTGCTTTATGATATAGTCGGTGCGGTCAGGCTTCTTGGCTCCCGCGCTGCACTCTTGAAGGTGGTTCCACACGAGGTGGTCGCGAACGGTGGTGCAGCGCACTTTTGTTGTCTGTTAAAATCTCATGACACTATCATGTCAGGCTTTTCTTTAAGCGAAGGAACCAGTGTTACATTACTAAGATTCTTGTACAATCACAGTTTTTTAAATTTCTTTGTAGTGTGATGTGGTTTTCTTTTTAAACATCCCCAAGAACCTAGTTATCAGCAACACCTTTTTTTTTTTTTTTTTCAAATATTATTTCACATGTCTGTTATGAGACTTAGATAAGTCATGTATTTTTAGAAGGTAGTGCAGGTCATACCTAGTGATATCCTGTTTAAAAATTTCCTTTGAAATTTGTTTCAGTATTATGTGCGTTGTAAGCCAATGAAAATATGCACTGCCACCCCCACGTTGCTAAAAATTTGTATTTTCAAGCTCCTAGGACGACATATTAAATGCCGCCAACTGCTCAAAAGCAAGGTTCTCCTGCTCGAAAATTGAAATTTTGCTGCTCTGAAAACTGCTCCCAATCTAGTCTTAACCGTCTCACCCCTGTCATTATTATTGGCAATGCAACGACAAACGTCCTCAGCAACACACTTATTGTTGGTGGCTCGCATTTCAAAGGGATAGTTTCGGTAACTTCATCTAAATTTCACGTTTCAGTTTCTTAAGATGGTATTATTAAATCTGTGATTACTTTTTAGCCTTATATTGATAGAACAGTACACAATCGAAGGCAGCCCACCGGCATCTGTGATACATCTATGGAATCGAAAAAGCTGTTGCCCCCTGACAGATTCTTTCTTGCCAGCACATGTTCAAACGTCATCGCTTTAAGAGCTACCCCTAGCTTTCATTGCAGGCATCTGAGGAATTCGTCAAACTCTAAGCGTTAGAGCACAGAGAAATAAAACATCAGCATGCATGTGCTTGTCGTGTAAAAGAAAATATTGAAAGAACGAAAATTATGCTGGTAAGGCTCTGCTCTTGAGACGTTGTTAGTCATCGTTAAATGCAAAGTGCACAGAAAATGCGAGTGGTACTGTTCTTTTTTTCCTGAAAAGTATTTACTGGAGCTGTGCAATTTAGGTGGGGATGCAAATCAATAGTAAATACAGCAATCCATGCCGCATCAGGTCCAATTCAATCCACAGCCAGTAAGTAAATACAGGTCAGTAATACAGGTCAATCTAATCTAGTGCGCATCCTCAGCGACCTGGGCTGTAATTACGCTATTATAGTGAACTAGAATATATTCCAGTGGCGGAACCGACCAAGCTCCGGCGTCCTCCTTTTACGCAGATGCCATGAGATAGTGCCACTTCTACATTTTCTAGCAGCTTTGGCTGCATTGTAGGACTCTCGTGGGCTTCTTTAAGCTTTTAGCTGCAGTTAATTTTAACTCGTGTGTTTGCTTTCTGGTTCTTCCAAACATTAAACAGCCAACTTGCTTACTCTCTCACTCCGAGGTTTCATGGCTTCAAATCATCATGGAAAACCTGGAGAAGTCAGAGAATTTTGAAAAAGCAAATTGATAGACACCCTGACTTTGCACACGTTTCTTCTTTCCTTTTTTTTTTTTCTTCTGCGAACACACGACTAACTTTCACTGCGATTGCAAGTGCGCGCGTGGGCACGTGGCAGTCTCCTGTGGTGGCCTCGGTAACTGAAGCTCGCGTAGTTACCGAGAAGAGGGAGCAATTCCTAGCTGACTTTGAAAATTGAACAATTGTTTTAGGTCATGTGCTGCACTATAATGCTTAGCTCGTGTGTTCTCAGGAGCTACAACTACCTATTGAGATTGTTTTCTGAACATTCTGAAAACGTGTTGCAGGGCCTCTTTTAGGCTTAGTGATGAGTGAATGCTTGAGACTGCTCAAAATGCCAATATGCATTTGCATCAGTGCTACTTTGTTGATTCAGGTAAAAAAAAAAAATACAGTAGACTATCAGTAAATGGAACCTGAAGGGACCAGAAAAATATGTTCCATTTAGCAGGAGTTTCGTTTATTGAGAGGTGAAAATGGGTGCTGAATGCAAGCCCGGAACCCAGCATTGCAGAGGCAATAGTTCCGTTTAACAGATTTCCGTCTACTGAGAGTCTACTGCAAATTTAAAATAGGAGCGATGTCTCCAACAGCACCTATCGGTACTGGCCCAATGATGCCATGCATACTTGGTATATAGTTCTGTTACTAGTGCTGAAGCACAAGGAAAAGTAGGTAATTACAGCACATTGACGAAATGCTCGCTATACACTTTGACTTGATCGTTAGGGAAAATATCCCTGACATTGTCATAGGTAATGCAAACTTTTTTATTGCAGCAACGATTTCCTTCGAATAACTGCGGCTAAACTTAAAGGCTATTCGGCTTAAATGCTATTATTCATAGGTGTTCTTAGATTTCCATGGTCAGTAGCGAGAAGCAGAAACTCATCATGGCTGCCGTGTTCAGGATGCCGCTTTAGAAAACGATGCAGGTGATACGAGTAGTTGAAAAAATTTGCAGTGCCCATTCTTCCATTTAATTAGTTTTATTACTATGTAGTGCTTAGGTGAATCCTTTATTTCCCTAAAAGGTTCAATAACCTTATGGTAATATTTTTCAATTAAGGAGTTAAAAATGGCAAATTAATTGAATTTCAGTGGTCTAACCAGCATAGTCACGTTCTCTTTTTATAGCAGCCAATGAAATAGCTTGAAAGAGCGGTGAGGCGGAAAAAAAAGATGTTGTACAGCTATTTTGATGTTGTAATGGAGCAGCAGGTAGAGAATGTGCTAAAAATAATTGTTCCTTGTGTAGTGGGGAATTCGCAAGGCAATGAATAGTGGGACCATCGCTAAGTGCGAAGCGCGAGCGGGTGCACGAGCTGTAGACGTTAGACTGCCCGAGCATTTGTTTCCATACCGGCTGCCTGCCTATTACCTGGCGTCGCTATTAAACCCCCTTGCAAAGTGGTGGAAGCGTGCTGGGTACGCAAACCTGGAACTTCGAAGCCGGAAGCTGCCCACTGCATCAGCAATGCTTGATCAGACGACCGAGCAAGGCACCACCCAGCAAAGCACGGCCCAATCTCAACTGGTCATCGTGCCTACCACCCTGCACCAACGAGATCCCCCCTTCTTCAGCGGCACCGAGGACCTAGATGTGGAGGACTGGTTGCAGCTGTTTGAAAAGGTGAGCGCCGCCAACAAGTGGGACGACCCCTCGAAATTGGAGTACGCGAAGAGGTCGCACGACAGCTTTCATGTCTCTCGTATCTGCCGACCATTGAAGCACCAACGAACCGCCTAATGCCGACAACCAGACAGGCTATTCAGGAGCAGGTCTCCGAGGCGTTGCCATTACCTACGCCTGCCTCTCCACCAACGCCTGTTGCCGCGCCACTGACTTATGCGGCTGTCGCGGCAATGCCTCCATCTCGTCTGCCAATGTATACGCCACAACCTGTGCGACCGTCCACCGCGCCATTTCCAGCTACACAGCAGCACGCCGGAAATCCTTGGCGCACTGCTGACAACCGGCCCATATGTTACTTTTGCGGAATTCCAGGTCACGTTGCACGTCTATGTCGTCGGTGCTTCACAGTTAACGCACCAAGATATCCTGACTATTCGTTTCGGCCTCCATACCACGCGCCTCACGTACCACCTGAAGTTCACGAACGCAATGCGCAAACTGCTTCCGGCGCCCAAACATTCGCTTCTAGACGTTCTACTTCCCGCTCGCCTTCACCTTCAACAAGTCGTCGTTCTGTATCGCCTATGTGTCGACGACCCACTTCCATTGAGACGGAAAACTAACTGCCGCAGCTCCGAAGGCACGAGCTGCGTCATCGTCTAATCGTTTAAGTCCTCGCCTGTCTCCCGCCAATTTTATCGATGTAATTGTCAAAGGCGTACAAACACTCGCACTCATCGATACCGGTGCCGCGATATCTGTGATTAGTCAAAGACTCTGCCGCTCTCTTCTTAAAGTGACGATGCTTTCTCCCGTGGTTTCTCTTAGTACTGCGAGCGCCCTACAAATTGAGCCCGTCGCGGCATGTACAGCGAAAGTGGTTATTCGAGACATGTTGTACACCATTGAATTTCACGTGTTGGCTTCATGTTCCCACGATGTCATCCTAGGATGGGATTTCTTATCACATCATCACGCCGTCATGGACTGCGCTCGGGCCGAAGTGGAGCTGTTACCGTTTCGGGATGCGCCTTTTGTTGATGCGGCCGTATCTAGCGTGGCTAACCTTGTCATCGCGATGGACATAGACCTTCCTCTTTTTAGCGCCCAGTTTGTCCCTGCCTGCTGTGCTTCACTTTCTGACGCTACCATCCTATTCACGCCATCTGACATCTTCGGTAGCCGCCACCACACATCGCTGCCATTCGCCGTTCTTGAGCTTTGTCAAGACACTACCGGGATATTTATTTCCAATCCCAACTCGTGCCCCCTCAGTTTGGCCGAATATGGAGCTGAACGCGTTAATTCCTCACTTTGCCTCGAACAGCGTGTCTACCGATGCATTTCACCCTTCTATTGACAGCCATCTCGTCCCGGCTCAAGGAGTGCAGCTTGTTACCCTGTTGCACGAATGCAAGCGTTCGTTTACTTTCCCCAAGCGGTGCTAGGAAGAACGAACACCGTTGTGCACACAATAGACACAGGAAAGAGTACTCCTTTGCGCCAGCACCCTTATCGTGTGTCACCGGCGGAGCGTCGGGTAATTGCAGAACAAGTAGACGACACGCTACAGCGTGGAGTCATCAAGCCTTCTTGTAGTCCTTGGTCTTCCCCAGTTGTACTCGTCAAAAAAAAAAAGGATGGTTCAATCCGGCTCTGCGTAGACTACAGGCGCCTAAACAACAGTACGAGGAAAGATGTTTACCCTCTTCCCCGCATACCTTTGAACCTTGTACCTTGACGCTTTGAACCTTGTACCCTTCAGGTCTCGTTTGGATCGTTTCAAATTCTCTTTTTTTCCGTGTGTGGTGGAAGTTTGGAACAAGCTTGATGGTGCATTGTGTAGACTGAACACTGTAGAGTTTGGGAAAAATTTTATGTGTTAGTCACATAAATTTGTGTGCACTATTGTTTGTTTCTGTGCTTTCGTTGATTTTTCTGTACCCGCTCCTGCAATGTCCCAGGCATGGGACAGCAGTACTTGTAAATAAATAAATAAATAAATAAATAAATAAATAAATAAATAATTGACGACACTCTCGATTGTCTCCAAGGTGCAGAATTCTTTTCCTCGCTTGACCTTCGCTCGGGTTATTGGCAGGTCTCAATGGCTGAGTCTGATCGTCCAAAAACGGCGTTTGTCACACCGGATGGCCTCTATAAATTTACCCTAGTGCCATTCGGACTCTGCAATGCGCCCGCCACATTCGAGCGAATGATGGACAGCATTTTACGCGGTCTCAAATGGAACATATGCTTGTGCTATCTTGATGACGTGGTTTTTTCACCCGATTTCACTTCGCATCTCACTCGTCTGCGTAAAATTCTACAGTGCCTTACAAACGCCAGGCTTCAGCTTAACCTGAAGAAGTGTCACTTCGGGGCTAAACAACTTACCTTACTAGGTCATGTCGTCTCGAAAGCCGGCATCCTTCCCGACCCTGACAAGCTTCGTGCTGTTGCCGAATTTTCTAAGCCGACTACAGTTAAAGAACTACGGAGCTTTTTGGGCCTGTACTCCTATTTTCGTCGGTTTGTCCGGAACTTTGCCTCCATCATCGCTCCACTCACCAAACTCCTTGCTGGCCCTGCAGATCTTTCGAATTGGACAGCAGCCTGTGACGAATGCTTTGCAACACTGCGCCGACTCCTTACCTAACCACCCGTACTGCGCCAACCGAAGTACACACGGATGCAAGTGGCGTCGGCCTTGGTGCAGTGCTCGCGCAACGCAAACCAGGTTTTACGGAGTATGTGGTCGCCTATGCCAGCCGCGCCCTCACTAAGGCAGAAGCCAACTATTCTGTTACAGAAAAAGAGTGCCTCGCGATTGCGTGGGCGTTAAACAAGTTTCGCCCCTATTTGTACGGCCAAACTTTTGATGTGGTAACTGACCATCATGCACTCTGTTGGTTGGCTTCACTGAAAGATTCTTCCGGCCGCCTCGGACGTTGGGCACTACGCCTCCAGGAATTCGACATACGCGTCGTCTACCGATCGGGACGAAAGCACTCTGACGGAGATGGGCTTTCACGATCACCCGTGAAATCTGATACGGATATATCAGCCCTGGACCTTCCCCTCTCTGCCGTAAGCGTCACAGACATGTTATCCGAACAGCGGAAGGACCCTTGGATTGCCTCGCTCTGGAATATGCTTTCTGACGCATCAACTTCCGGTTACCCGCGTGCTCTTCGCCGCCAAGCAACGCATTTCGCCATACGGGATGGCCTGTTATACCGTCGCAACTATCAAGTGGGGGGTCGTAAATGGCTGCTAGTCATACCCAGCCATATGCGGTCTGATATCTGCAAATATTTTCATGCTGAACTGCAACACGCACACGCCGGTGCGCTAAAGATGTATGAGCAGATCCACCAACGTTACTACTTGCGGGGTATGTACACGTTTGTTCGCAAACACATTCGCTCATGTTCCCAGTGTCAGCAGCGCAAGACATTCCGTCATTCACCCGGTCAACTGCAGCCTTTGCCATGTCCTGCACGCCCATTTGACCGTGTTGGGATTGACCTATACGGCCCGCTACCGTGCTCTGTTGGTGGTAATCGATGGGTGATTGTGGCTGCCGACCATCTGACAAGGTACGCCGAAACGGCAGCGCTACCTTCGGCTGGCGCTCGTGACGTTGCAACCTTCATCTTGCACCGGTTTGTTCTTCGTCATGGTGCACCACGGGAGCTCCTGAGTGACAGAAGTCGCGTATTTTTGTCCGAAGTTCTGCAGCAGCTCCTACATTCATGCCGTACGGTACACCGCACATCAACAGCCTACCATCCTCAGACGAACGGCCTAACGGAACGTTTCAACAGAACCCTCGGAGACATGCTCGCTATGTATATTGATTCCGACTACTCCAACTGGGACGTTGTTCTTCCTTTCGTGACGTACGCCTACAATACGGCGATTCAATCAACAACAGGCTTTTCTCCATTTTTTTTTTATATGGTCGTGACTCATGCAACACACTCGACACAATTCTGCCATACAATCCTGATGCCTCCGAGTTCAGCCGAGTTTCTGAAATGGCCGAACATGCCGAAGAGTGTCGTCAGCTTGCACGGTCCTCCACACCCGATAACCAAGCCCTCCAAAAAGATCTCCACGACCATGATCTTGTTCAGAATACCTTCCCCATCGGTTCTCTCGTGTGGCTTCGACTGCCTTTCCACTCTCCTGGACTGACTCCCAAGTTTGCACCGAAGTATACGGGCCCTTACCGTGTCATACAGCACCCTTATTCTGTCACCTATGTGATTGAACCGCTCAAGCCGTCCACGGACAAGCGCCGCCTTGGTCGTGAGACGGTCCACGTCAGTCGCCTCAAGCCCTGTAACGACCCTCCTGTTCTCTCGTCACCTTGAGTCGCCAGGATGGCTCGTCTTCGTCGCCGGGGCATTGTAGTGGGGAATTCGCAAGGCAATGACTAGTGGGACCATCGCTGAGTGCGAAGCGCGAGCGGGTGCACGAGCTGTAGACGCTGGACTGCAAGGCAATGACTAGTGGGACCATCGCTGAGTGCGAAGCGCGAGCGGGTACACGAGCTGTAGACGCTGGACTGCCCGACTATTTGTTTTTGTACCGGCTGTCTGCCTATTACCTGGCGTCGCTATTAAACCCCCTTGCGCTTGTAATAATTAAATAGATGTAGAGCCAGCATAGTCACATCCTCTCTTTACAGCAGCCAATCAAATAGCTTGAAAGAGCTGTGAGGTGAGAAAAAAAAATGTTGTGCAGCTATTTCGATGTTGTAATGGAACGGCAGGTGAGGGATGTGCGAAAATTAATTGTTCCTTGTAATAATTAAACACATGTAGAAATATAAAAAAAACTATATGCAAAGGTTTCTGGGGAAGTGTGCGTCAGTAAAAATATAATTTGTATAGGTGCAACAAGTAATCTAACCAAGCAAAGGCAGGTGGTCATGTGCTGCACATCACACCTCTTTCATTGGGCTTTATCGAAGCACAAACAAAGCTCAACCTGTGCCCTTTCTTTGAAAAATAGAAGAAAAAAATCCTGGGTCGCAAATAATCTGTTAAGAGAGCAGTGGTTATTGGCCTTCAAGATTATAGGGAAGTGCCCTCTGTGCAATGAAATCTTGACAGTGACATCATCACTCCCCTTTCTTCTGGATTCACATAAAAAACAGCACTGTTTTTTATGTGAATCATCTCGTATCAACTCGCCCAAGCGACCACGTTAGCTACTTTGTTCTGGAGTTTATGAAAATTGACAGTTAAGCTTGGCATAGCACTGTATTCACCCTTCTGTGTGGTTATTTGCATAGTTCATGGTGAAATGTGCACACGATACAAGAACATGTACCACTATTGCAGAACTTTGGGCTTAAGTAAATTGTTGTGGGGTTGGTCTCGTGTCGTGTTTTGTGCCATAGCATGCTTAATTGTAAGCTGTGTGTGTAACATTGTTGCCAGCAAATTTTCAAAAAATACCCTACGTCACGCTCAATATTACCCTACTTTACACTACAGAATTTTTTTACTACCCTACATTTTACTCTGCGCCTAGAAAATAGTGCACTGTAACAAGGCACAGACTACACTTCACTGTACCACGTGCACATGTGTAGTGGTGCTGAAGTGAGTTGCGGACTCTTTTATTCGTTCATGCACCGTCATCGAAAAAATTCTCATGGTCCCTTGCGTACTCAAAGATAGCGTGAAAGCGAAAACCACCCTCTTTTTCGCTTTCTTCATCGCTTGCACTGATTGCCGTCGCCCTCAAAAGACCGGAGTATTATCTTTCGTGTCTGCCCTATGCTAGTGACTTGTGAATTATAAGAGTTCGAGTTTTATTAAAAGAAACAAGTTTAAGTTTTCGTGTGTGTTTAGGAACGTCACCCCCAGGGACGTCACGTCAACAGTTCAAATCTTTCCCTGATCGATGACAAGCAAGGGTATTACACTTGATAAGGAAGTGGTATTACTGCTCCACTACCTTATGCTGCACAAGAAATTCTGAAAATACCCTACAAGTAGGGTAATTACCCTGTGTTTGGGAACATTGGTGTGTCATGCCAAGGTATATCGGGTGTGGAAGCTAAGCGTACAGAAAGACAGTATTTCATTCTTCCAATTGTTAATGCATGCAAGGTCACGCATGACTAATGAAAAGTGCATTGCCCTAATTTACAGTGCTGAATTACACTTTGTTGTTTTGCTTTTTTTTTTCGATCTGCAGAAAAATTTTCAAAGATGATGTCAGCAAAATTGAGTCGACGCTGAAGCATCTGGAATCGCGAAAGGAGCATTTGCAAGCAGAGGTCGACCGACTTGTGCACCTCGACAGTTAGCTCTCTGGAAATGATGATACCCAAGCAGAAAGCCAAAGAACTACTGCCACTAATTACATTTTGTTCCTAATTTATAGTTATATACTGGACCTTTCTTTGATACATTGATGTAACGTTACAAGTTTTTTTTTTTTTTTCACTCATGGCAAGTTACCATGATGATGAAATAAAACATTCCAACAATAAATTTGATTACTACCCCTTCTTTCCCCTAAAACATGAAAAGGCTTTCTGATGCATCATATCTATGCTTGTGTGAGTGGTCTTTTTTTAATTGTGAATCGAACTCGAGTAGCACATATCATGTGTTATAAAAAACGAGCATATTTGGCTTAACTTAACCAACCTGCACAATATTTAAAAAATTGAAGCAAGGCATCTGCAGATGTTATTCTTTTTGGTTCAAAGAAAGTAAAAGCAATTTTGTACAGTAGCAGCATTTGATTTTCAGTATGATACAAGGGATCACCTGTAAAGTATGTTGCGTTTTAAAATTTACCATACTTAAGAGCATATAAGCCAGTATAACAAGCTCTCTATTTTGAAAAATTAAGAATTAATGTAATGTTCAATTAACCTTAATATAGTGCTTTGCAGCAGTGCAAATTTTTTTAAATGTATTCACAGTATAGCACCCCTTCAGGGCACCGAGACCACCTTTACAGGTGTTTACGTGTGAATTACTATAGTGCACGTATTCGTTCTTTTCGAATACTTAGAAATTTATAATAATTTAAATTTAAATATGGTTATTATTTGTTGGCATATTTGAAGAGCCTGAATATTTGTACAAGCCTAGTCTCATGACTAATAGCAGTGACCTTCTTTTAGTACACTGATTGTTGTGTGCCCCTTGTACTATAGTTCTGAAATTCTGGTTCGCTCCTGTACTACAGCTATTGAAAGAATGAACTACAACATTTCAATGATGGTTCAATAGGTAGAGATGGTCTACAGTATTACTCAGCCTTTTGACTTACACCATCGAAACACTGATTGTCCTTCTTGCAGGTAATGGTTTACCAGTGCTAACGATGCACTTGTGTTTCATAAATGCTCCACTTTTTAGTATAGTGCACCACTGTCTCACAGCACTTGATGTCTGTTTCTTGTACCTATGCACTGTGTTACTGAGAAACTCTAGCATGAACGAAGTGAGCCTACATCAGCAATGTTTATACTTGATAGCAATTGCTTGCGCAGATATTGACGCTTCCATCCTGCTGGAGTTCTGAAAGAAAATATGTAATAGAACTGTCACAGTTGAGCTGCAATCATTGGAAAACTGATTTCATCACTATGGGCTACCGTTCGGAGACTGTCAGCTCTACTATGTTATAACACAGGACAAAGGAAAAGCAGAATTTTTTTTTTTTTTTTGGTAACACTGCTATGAAAACAACTTGAAGCTCCTTGAACACTTTCAGAAACGGATTTTGCACAGCGTCTCAATTTGAGCAGCTCTTCAATGGTGAATTCAAATAGATTTATCCAACGTTCTACTGTTGTCAATTATTCACTCAGTATTGGCCTACTCAAATCAACTTTTCACTCTTTCTTCACACACCCAATTCAATCCGATTTTCGCTGAACATAAAGATATTTCCATAAAAATCTCCCTTGGTACAGTTCTTATGTTTTCCAAGACTTGCAATTTAGGAGGTTGATAAAGCTTTACTGATTGATATGTGGGGTTTAACATCCCAAGACCACCATATGATTATGAAAGACGCCGTAGTGGAGAGTTCCAGAAGTTTTCGACCACCTGGGGTTATTTACCGTACGCCCAAATCTGAGCACACGGGCCTACAGCATTTTCGCCTCCATCGAAAATGCAGCCGCCGCAGCCAGGATTCGATCCTGCAACCTGCGGGTCAGCAGCCGAGGGCCTTAACTACCGCGGCCGGGCAATAAAGCTTTATTGGCACCAAGAATGGGTCAAGTGAGGGGGAAGGGGTCAGGGAAGAAGTGACCATAGGCCCTCGGGGTGCTCTAGGTGGCAAAAAGTTCTTGCACTTCAGCGATCCCCGTGGCCCAGCACACGAACCGGAGTTGGTCTCCCAGTTGTGAGCTGTGCAGAGCTACCCCCTAATGCTCCTGTCGCTCAGCCACCGCAAAATAGGGGATTTTGAGAAAGTTCAATATAAATGATTAGAACCAGCTCACGGACTAGAGCAGAGAGGACAATAAGAAAAGGCGTCAGCCTGGTGAATTTGAGAATTGATGAGGTGAGAGGTCTATGTGCTCGTTTGGAGTTGATGCCTAGTGATTTGCTCAGCCTGAGACAGAATTTTTATGCAAGCATATGGGGACGAAGAAGAGAAACACAAATGGGCGCAATCTAAAGTGTATCAAAAAACACATCTAGCGCTGCATTGCAATGAATGTGCATGCATGCCTTTTTTGATAATGCCACCGTGAATTATATGCATCACAACTAAACCTTGAGAGAGAGAATGGAAGTGTATTACATTAATAAACGAAAGAAAAAGTGTGTTAGCCAGCCCTCGGTTGCCTTACTTGAAAAAGAAAATTCGCTGCTGTCCTCGATTCGTTGACCTTGTCATCACAAGTTGTCCCATACGCGTTGATCATGAGTTTTTTCTGACTAGATTGCACAGCTTTGGCGGCTTTTGAGTTAACGTTCAAAAAAAAAAAAAAAAAAGAAACCATGTTGTTAGATTGCACCCATTTGTTTCCCATCCTTGTCCCCATATGCTTGCGCAAAATTTTCAAGATGAATATGTTCCAACGAGGTCGAATCACAGTTTTGCAGCGATTTTTGTGCTGGTGCGTAGATCATATGGGAATCGCGGTAATGTAAAGTAACTTCATGGTAGGTGAGAAGCATCCCTGCTCCCTGCGGGAAGAAGGTAGGCAGTCTACAGCCTGGTTGACGAGTGCTTGGGCTTGTTTTGTTCATGTTTTGTATTCCTAGGATGTCCAAAATGTGTGGCAGCCCACAAAATAGTGATTATTACAGCGAAAACTGTTATGAGATCAAAACTCGGGTAAAGCGCGATGCTGTAGTTGTCCACCTCCGTTCGTGTCTGCAATCACTTATTGCGAAATAAAAAAATGTAGGACCAAGGACACAGTAAGGTTCGAACGTGGGTTTGCTGGGTGCCAGCCCAGTATTCTACCACTGAGCCACGCTGGTGCTTGGGACTTAATTGCCAACTTGCCTTAGGCAAGCTAGTTGTCGAGAAAGGAATCGTGTTAATATGAGTAATAAAGTGTTTTAGAACAGCAAAAAAGCAACGAAGTGTCACACAATGTGAGTAGCGTAATGAGTGGGTCATCCAACGCTACAAGCCATTACAAAAGCTTGTTCTTGTTTACCTATTACCTGTGGCGCATACCCACTTCAGCCATAATTCTCCATCGTCCTCAGCCACTGCATGAACAATTGGCACAAAATTCCTTGCAAGTGTTTAGCGGATACAATGCTTTTCAGAAGAATGATGTAAAATAGCATAGCAAATGCTGGTCTACTACCCAGAAATTATTATTATGAATGCGGTAGTGGGTACCCAGCAAGTGTGCTTGCAGCAGTTCCATAATGAGCGTTTAGAAAAGGCTCTGAAAGGCTGCTCTTATAGTTTTCGCTGTGACTGTTCTGCAGCTTCCACACAGGCCTGGCATTTCTCATTTGTGAGAAGAGAAGAATTGTAGTAGGATGCAGTGGGAAAGCACATGAATTTGATGCATAGCAAAGTTACAAAGGGCTGTTTTCGAATCTGGGAATATATACTCCGCCCGAGTATGAGCTATTGCCAAAGAAATTTCAGCTTCTTCCACCTTGATTGAGCTATCCCTGTAGAAGCAATTTTCCATTTGGCATTTCACAGCATCTTGTATGAGGCAAGAATGCGTTTGGGTCGGCGAGGAACACCTGGCTGCTAGGGTTCCTGTTGTAATGCTTGGCAATTCACATCCAATACTAATTGCGTGGCTGGAATTTCTCATACCAATGAACGCTGCCTGATTGCTAGAAGGCCTAATGCACTTTGACATATGGCAAGGATCCTCGCAACCATAATGTATTGGTCCAAATTCACCACCAACCAGAGGTGGCTAAAAGTGCTGTCTGCCATGCTGTCCGAGTATAGCATGTGAATTTCGGAGCTCAGTATAATTTACTAGTAAGTAACTCACATTAATTCAAGTTAGACTCCCACAGTCATGACAGTCTATGCATCATGGGTCACTGCTTAATAACTAGAAGAGGTGTAAGTACTGTCCAGGGCTCGCACACACACACACACACACAAAAAAAAAAGGGTAGAAGAAGTTTATACACGGAAGTTGAGAAGCTGCGCACTCGCAAGTACGATTGCATATGCCTGGAATTTACAATATATTCTCAAGGTCAGCTAAACATCGTTCTCTAAAAAAAATTATGCTATATTCTCAAAAATCATTGTGTCACAGACCAAAGTGTCCTGCCATTGGCCAATTTTAGCATGGCACGCTTGGAAGTTACTGGGGTAAGCGCAACCTGTCCACACATGCGCGCGCGATCGCTTTGAAAAGCCCCGCGTTAGAAGAAAAAAAGACAAAATGTTCAGGGTCCCGAGGTGCAAGTGACCTATATTTTTACCCTATGTCGTCCCTCTCTGCTTAGCTTCCAGCACTTTTGTCGAGACGAGAGAAGAGAGAAAGCAATTGCAGAGTGCGACAAATCTCTCTAACTTCACTCTTACTGGACGGATTCAAAAATTTTAACGGCAGCCAATTCGTGAGGTCAATCCACCTTAGTGAATCTACTCCGTGGCTACTTGCAGGGCCCCTTCAAGGTTGGTAAAGAACGCACAGCAAAAGGGACAGGACATGCAGAGCGCTTCACTTCAATCTGCATAAATAACATCATTGAGAGGGCTTATAAGAGATCACACTAGCACTGCATATCAATCAGGTATTAACCCTATATAAAACTCCTGCTAAATGAATCACATTTTTCTGGTCCTTTTCGGTTCCATTTAACACGATTCCACTGTAGGGCAAACTACTTTGTTTCTAATGCATTGCATTCTTGCAAGTTGAATGCAGAAGCATAATTGCTGGGCTAAGTTTACGTAAAGTGTCTATACATTTCTATTGCAACTGTTTGCTGCCGGCCAGAATACTGGTAGAACAGTAGTTATTCAAGTGGAGTTTTTGATACATCCTAGCATCACAGCATAGTTCAGGATATAGTAAAAAGGAACACAACTATGATTTTGCTTTGCCCCTTTATTTCCCTTATAAAGGGATCCACACATCACACAACAAAAAATGTGTAAAGAATAAATTAACAATCCTTGACTGGTGTTCGAAGTCATTTCGAGAACAGAAGAAAAGCATGCACCTCTGCAGTGGTGCACAGTCACGCCTACAAGTACAAGAAAATGCACACAGGATAAGGTTGAGTCGGCAGAGGAGTAAGAGAAGCGGGGAAATGAAAAGTTTCATTAGGCCACAAATGCTGGCACACTTCACAATGCTACAAGCAGGAGGTGCATACAAAAGACCATATTAACCGAAATCAAACAGCTGCATGAAGAAATACACAAGGGTGTTCTCAGCTGACTGGGATATTTACAATGTACAGAGCAGGTCATGCTTGTTTACACAGTGAGATGGTGCAATGCGGAAGAGTGACACTTGACCGTAACTGCCCAGTACAATGTGCAACAGTCGTCTCTATGGTCAGTGCACATGGTCGCACAAGAGAGAAACTGTACGCTCCATCGCTCGTCACATTCATAAACAGAAAATTGATCACAAGTCTAACTGGCACAGCTTTGTATCCTTGAATGGCACTTGCATGTGCCTTGCTTGTAATAGCCAAATAACTACATTTGAAAGGGCATGGTCACTTCACAAAACTGATCATCTGGAGCAAGACTGCACTCTTGCACAGCATTGCACTACTACTTGAAGGAAAATTAGTTACCTGCCTTCCACGCTGCTGTTTGAATGCTAATGCAAACAATATGTTTTAACACTTCAATCTCTACAATAAATATTAAGTACTAGAGAATCTTTGCAATACCAAAAATGGCAGCGATAAAGCTGACACAAAGATGGAGCTTTTACATGACGCTAATAGAACACTGTGTTCATGATTGTGCAATATGTCATGGTTGTTGGTAAACTTCTGCTCCCCATTCTCACAAAGCGAAAACTCCAGTGTGCTATCCCAAACTGTCTTCTCTACCCTTCAACAAGTTCTCTCTTGATGAAACTGGGTCATTGAAGAATTGAATTATCATGATTATAACATATACACATTACAGCAAAAGCTGTTGAGATCGAAATTCGGGTCATAAACTCGGGTCTCAGGAAATTAGAAAAAAAAGAGACCTAGTACCAATGACACAGTGGGGCTCGAACCTGGGTTTGCTGGGTGCCAGCCCAGTATTCTACCACTGAGCCACGCTGGTGCTTGGGACTTAATTGCCAACTTGCCTTAGGCAAGCTAGTTGTCGAGAAAGGAATCGTGTTAATATGAGTAATAAAGTGTTTTAGAACAGCAAAAAAGCAACGAAGTGTCACACAATGTGAGTAGCGTAATGAATGGGTCATCCAACGCTACAAGCCATTACAAAAGCTTGTTCTTGTTTACCTATTACCTGTGGCGCATACCCACTTCAGCCATAATTCTCCATCGTCCTCAGCCACTGCATGAACAATTGGCACAAAATTCCTTGCAAGTGTTTAGCGAATACCACGCTTCTCAAAAGAATGACGAAAAATAGCATATCGAATGCTGGTCTAGCTGCCCAGAAATTATTATTACTAATGCCGTAGTTGGTACCCAGCAAGTGTGCTTGCAGCATGCCCAATAAGTTTTTTAGAAAAGGCTGTGAAAGGCCACTCTTGTAGCTTTCGCTGCGACTGTGCTCCTCCTTCCGCGAAGGCCTGGCGTGTTTTTATGCAGTTTCTGACATGGTTTCAGGCAGCTGTAGAGGCACCATAAACCAACAAAAATATCACTGACCGTATCAATGCTCACACATACACCGATTCTTGGCACTCTGGCAATAACTGGCCCTTCTGCCGAAAATCATTGTGTATCACCTCAAAGTGTTGCACAGAATGAAAAGTGGGCAAGTTCAGCCATGAAGCACGTTACTTACATCTACTGCAACTAGCTTGCTATCTTTCAGCACACATATACTTGAACAATGCTTCAGTGCAGCTTAGCACTGCAATTGTTTCCCCACTGTGGCAAATGGCAGGAAAGCTGGTAAACCACCCGCATCCTACAAGGCTAACTACCATATGTAAAAAACAAATGCAATATTTAGTGCATGAAAAGGAAACTACTCAACGAGGTCGTGTACCATCCCTCAGGCTTGGTGAAAAACATCCCGTGGAAAGTAGACACTGCTATGAAAAGCTCGGCCAAATCTTGTTGTCATGTGCAGCAAGGGGAGTTTGTAGGGTGGAATGCAAAGTTGCCCTTTTATCATGTGCCCTCTTTTCATACAAAAGCCTGTGCTCACTCTCTTCAAAGGGGCTAGCACTACCTGCTTGATGTCCAATAGCAGATAGCATGCACTTTGGCCTACAGCCAACAAAAATCTGGAGTGGCGTATTCGGTCAAATGCACTTCTCGACATGAGGTGCTACCATGTAATGGCACTGCGCTCCGTGATACAAAAGCCACTTTTATGGTTTAAGAAATCACAACACGAATGAGCGATCATAATTCTTCACGCACAGCCAAGGTCATGACAGGCTGACATAACTTCTTTCTAGCCGTCCCTCCTCCTGCATCTTCCAGCACATTTGTTGGTACAAGAGAAGAGAGAGAACGTGCAACAGTCCCTGTAACTCCGCTCACTCGTAAGGGATTCGAGAAATTTTTTCCGGCAGCCTATTTGAGAAGCAATGAACTCCGATACTGAAGTTATTAGACGATTACTTGGAAAAGTGTTGCAAGACCCCTTTAAATCAATATTACAGAGAAGATGTCATTGCAAAAGCAGGTCACTTCTGTGCTGTGACAGCAGCAGCTTGGAACACAGCGTGGCAGGCTCCTCCATGGGAACGCGGAGATTTGCCTGTCATTTGGGTTGCATCCTATTTTTCAACTCATAAGTGTCTTTCAAGTGGTGGCATTAACGAGCGGAGACCACATACAGAGTTTCAGAACACAATCACTTAAATAACATGTGTATTGAAATAAGCGTGGCTACATCTGGGCACTATTCAAAATGTAGAAATAAGTACATTGTCTGACATTGAAAGCCAGAAATCATGTAAACATAGCCAAGTTGGTCCACTTGGGAAGCTCAGTTTAAATACATACAAGCTTTTAGTGAAAGGATAGCCATTTCAAGAAAGATGTGCTAATGTTGTCAGGAACAATAAAATTAACTGTAGTATTACATGGATCTACAACCTTTCAGTCTTAACATATTTTCTGTGCAATTTCGTCAGTCATAAAAATTGTGATTCACCGGCGACAACAGAGTCATATTTAACAAAAAAATTAAGAAGTGTGTGGTTGGTGGGCTGTCAAAAAAGCTCCACGAGCAGCACTTGCTGCATAGAGATCATGCAAGTCATCCATAAAATTTGTTACTGGCTATACACAATTAGCATATAAAAGTACACTTCACTAGTATGAGCACGGGGCTGGGCAAGGGCACCGTAACGACTGAGCGTACCATAGTCAATGTGCTTGCAGCTCGTCCTTTATGAAAAAGGATTGTTAGACGCTAACAAAGCTGTAAAGATGATCACACTTCTAAGTAACTACACATAATAATTAGGCATAGAAAAATGTAATGCAGCCAGTCCAGTGCTTCTGACATTTAGGAGGGGGTCATTTCGCTTCTACTCATAATTACAAGTTCCAACATGAATATTTTCATGAAATTATCTGTTAAAAAATACTAACTTCCTTACATGTGCTGTCCACAAACTGAAATACTTTGCCGAGAGGGAAATTCAACACTACATTGGAAATTACAACTAAACTCAAACTACATTGCATGTAGCACTGTCTAGGTGCGAAAGAACCAGTGTGCCATACAGCAATGTTTTTTAAGCCATGGGCTTTATATTCGGATACCACTCAAGAAGGCGAGAGAGGGCCCGCTCATGTGAAGATTGATGTTCTTGAACAGTGGGGTCAACGACCGTACAATGTATGACGTTATTCTTGAGCGTGCACTTGCTTAGGAAAAGAAAACTCCATTGCCGTCTCAAGTTGCAACCGATTACATAAACCTGAATTTGATGACTATATGAAATATAGCAAGCCGTGACAACTTGTCCACTTTTGTAGCCTTAACCATGCACATAAAATAAGCACTTTGGGAGCTTCCAAGCATACTAAGCTTAGTGGGGCACTTAGTCATTTTATAGATTGACTATGGGCACCATTTCAAGCCTGTTCACCAATTTTGCATTGGTATGCAAGTCATAGCAAGAAAAACTCAAGGTCAAATATCCATTTCTATTAATATTCCAGTGCCAGGATCCAAATGCGACTTCACTGTTAAGAAAATATTCCATCATATTTCGATTGTTATGGCTCAACAATTGAACCATCAGAGTTCCTTGATTTTAGAATAAAGTGCATTCATGGATAACAATATAATAAAATAAAAGACTGCCTTACTTAACACATGTGAAAATCGAGTGATTTTGCAGCAATCTGGTGTCCAATTTTCTAGGTATGCTGCCACCAGTCTTCCGTTTTTAATCTTTACTCAGTAGGAGCAGCTCTTTTGATATTTCAGAACAGTACGTTACTATAAAATACAACTGGGGGCAACTATTTGTTTCACTTTAATGACCGCTTGATTGAAAAAGTGCCCGCGTGAAACCTGTTTTCACTGTATACGATATTAACATAATCAAACGAGGCTTTTAAGTACTAGAACGTGTCACCGGCTGACTGCAATATCATGACCCGTTTTTAATGACATCCCTTCAGATGACATTTCCAGCCTCACACCACTGCTGAGCGCTCTCCTTTACCCTTTGTAGATTCATCTATATTTTCCACACAGTGATAAAAAACTGCTGTGATTATATTAATATAAACTACAAAAAAATATTATGAAACAAGTTTTGTAAAAATCAAACCAGTAGGTTACTGAAAATAAGGTGGGACATATATGTCCCCCTGACTTGTGTTTTGAAAAAGTGGGAAAACACTGTCCCACTACCTCATGAGGACACCATGTCACGATTGCTTCAATGGGTGTTTGGGATGAAACGGCCAAAGCAAGTGGCGCATATCACATCTCAATTGTGAAAAGGAAAGTTGTGCAGACATCATTTCAGCAGGAGAACATCACGTGTAGTTGCGCCTCTTGTGAGCCTTCATAGAGCTTTTATTTTCTTCCTGTAAAGCTTACTTCAACGCGAGTGCAAACCATCCTAACTTATTCGAATGTCCATACTTTTGCTGTCAAAACAGTCTAGCACAGCTGTTGTCTCTGAATACATCTCTGCATACTTTTTAAACGTATAATATATAGAGAAAAATATTTCCACATATTTATATCTGCAATTGCTCTCAGGCATGAGCTGGGCCATTTTACAGGGGATTGTTTGGATGCATTTATCGGTCAAGTTATAATGCGAATTTTCAAAAACACATGAGGACTGGAAGCTAGAATGACCTCTCAAGAAAACCAGAAAAAAAAGAGGAAGTTATCCGGCATTCTGATTGGTAGGTTTCTATCAATCTGAAGAAGAGTAAAATCCAGGAGCTATCATAAAATTGACCGAAATTCAATGCCATTGTAACACTACTTCCACCATTCAAAAGCATAGTAAAAAAAAAAAATTTTCCTCGAGACTACGAAGACTTGAGTGAGAAATGACCAACAGCGCTACGCTAAGTGCAACGGTGATGTGGGGCAAATCTTTTTCTCCAAATGTAGAAGTGGGACGTATGCGTACCAGTGTCGCACATAGGGTTAGCTCAAGAAAGTGAACAGCAAAGCTAAACCTCGAATCAACATCGCTGAAGGCCAATATATCCAGGGAAATTATTCCTGATGTGTCCATTGAGTTGGTTGTCCATTTTAGCTGCCGCTGATTGCCTATAGCTCATCAAGCAATGAGTCCTGTTTCCGGTTTTTCTTCTGCAACATTATTTTGAAGCCATGGAGCTTTCACAACTCTTGACAAAAATGAAATGGATGGAATACACTTTAGCACAACAAACTCAAAGTCCAGAGATCCACTTAGGGCTGCGTGAATCTCAGAGGCTGTGCATGAGCTCCGATTCTCTGACTTGTGTTAGCCCTCGGATTTGATTTATGTGGCCACCTGACTAAGACTCCTTCGGAGGTTGGTATGCCTTGCCAGCATCGTTCTCAAACGTCTGAGACACCCTCACATGCACGGACAGACTTGTTAAGTTTGAGTGTGCTGTCCATTTCGCTGTACGATTCGTCTACATTTTTGTTATTCTGAGACTGGGAGTGTGCTGTGCGGCTTCAATGCATCAACATGATCGTAAGCACGGTGACATGACGGATCGTTTTCTAGAGCAACTGAATGCACTTTGCCGAATTAGACGTGTCTAGTAGGTGGAGATATAGAGAATAGCTCCTTAGTGTTGCTGCCTTGTCATGCAAGAAAAATATTTTAATGTGCGCCCAAAGCTTAATGTTGTAGTTGGGGTATAGGGTTACAGATGCATTCATGAAGTGAATAATTATCACTGAGATTCCCAATTGAGGTCTGTCTGTGAAAAGGTGGTTTAAGGTCACTAAACACATTAATCTAAATCTTTCACATAATCTGCATTGAGGGATACAAATAAAACACTTTCTCGTTTGGATAAATTAGTGAAGCTATAGTGATTAAAGGAGGAGAAAATGAGTTAGTTAACAACATGGATGGACATTTCGATAACTGAGCACATAGGGCTAACCAAAGACAAATTACGCAAACTATCAAGCAATTTTTGCCCTCTGCCAGTAAAAATTAGGCTGACAATAGAACTACATTGTGCACAAAAGCTACACCAGAACTATAGATTGTGTGCGCTTTCTATAAATACAAGTAGCTTTCAGATGATGGTCACTTGCAAACACCCTTCCATGCCTCTGCTGGTTGCCCAATGTGAATAACTTATTAGGTACATATGTGGCTGGTATGGCACTAATTTTAAGACAAATAGAGTTTACATAAAGACCACGCAAAGTAAATTTGGTTTTAGGATTCTGACTGTCACTTGGAAAATCAAGGGCAGAGATCAGCTAAAAAGCCATTCAGCTTGTTTCCATGACTAGTTTGAACAACCCTGGTCACCACCAGCGAAGGTACAGTGAAAGCTATAAGCTTAATAGATACATGGACAGATGCACAAATGGTGGTACTGTATGTTACATGGACAGATGCACAAATAGTTGTACTGTATGTACAATATGCCTTTTGCATCCCAATGAATTGCCAGCATACACATAGAATAAAGCTACATCTTGTCACACAAACTTTGCATTTGCTGGCAATAGTTTTTGTGATAATCATCAGCTGACACTGTACACGGTCATATATGCATAGACAGCCGCCTACCCTCTGGGGAAAGAAAAAGCATTATATTTTACTTTTGAGTACTTGCCGACTGCTAAGTTCGTGCACTTTGACTGCATCTTAAGGGAGTACAGACGTGAATAAATATTAGTGAGAGTGTTGCTTTAAATAATAATAATGCAGGTGTTCAGAACCCCAGAAAGAGTGTCAGTGCTTAGGAGTGCATTTAATATATTTTCAACACAGCTGCCCTTAAAGAGCAATTTAGGCTTCGGTTTCGCAGTAACTTGTCAAGAGAGGTCTGCCGTCATGGAAAGACTGCAACTTGCGACATGCTAGCAACAGCTGCCTGTTCGCTGCAAGTCGCACGTAGTTCACGTAAACTATGAGTGAATTGTCATCCAGAGACTCTGACAGTGATTTATGCAATTTAGGCTACATGCAGAATGCAAATTTCACAAACCCAGAGCACTGTGTTGACTTGTGACAACTTCCATTGCGATGCGGCTCGCTTGCAGATGCTGGGTGATAACTTTAAAATCAAAGTAAAATATTGTGTTGCCTGGGTTTAGTGTATGGAGAGCGATGATGCACACCACGGAAATGAAAAATGCCCCTTTGAGGTCCTTCAAAATCATGTCAGTACTCCTTTAAGAAAAATGCTTATGCTCCATTGAAGACTAGTAGCTCTGACAAGCTGTCCAGCAAGCAATGACACACAGTGCAATCTTTCTGGCCCACTAAGCAATGTTGGACAGTTTGGCTACCGTATGTCCTCGACAGCATCTCTACTGTTGTCCCATCAATAAGCATCTTCTGCAATGAGGCCCAGCCATCTAAAGATGAAAAAACATCATGTTCCATTTGCACTACGTATGCAAGGTTTCACTTCCTACACTGAAGACCCTCAAATATCTAGCACATTGCTATTATGCTTAACACACACAACCTCTTGACAAATGTGTTGGCCTTGCCACGAGAATGTTCAGTCACCCACCCCCAAATTTCACGAGTGTAATTTCAAGCATGCAGGCATGGGAGGCTGTTGCTGGGCAGGACTATTATGCATCGTCTATCCACTGCACACTACCACAGGTTTGTGGACACAGCCATCTCCAGTAGACTATGCTGCATCCAACGTTTCGAGGAGCTACAGTCAAGAGCAGAATAAGCGTGCTGACTCCATTTGCTCAAGAATCCAGCTTTGGCTGCCCCTCAATAAATAATAACTAAAAAAATTAATTTAGGCTGGTACACTCATTTGTTCTTTGCCTTTTTGTTTCTAGGTATGTGGCTCTGGTAGTGTGCCATCATGAAGCACAGGATGAACGTGTTGGCTACGAGGAACATGAGGCCTGCCACCCAGACGTGAAGAAAAAGCGGCTTGCCACCGAATTCGAGGTAGTAGGCCTCCACCAGCCACAATGCCTGGCCTCCCAGCCACATGAGCAGCAGAAGCACACTGCGCCTCACACTCAGGCCGAGCTTGGGCAGCACCAGTGGCAGCAGACACAGGTACCACAGGAAGTACTGCGACGTACACACCTTGTTAAAGCTCACCAACACAAACGTGACGCAAAACAGGGCGAAAGGTAGGTCACTCAGCTGGCCATACTTGAAGGAGAGCAGCAGCATCAGCAAGAGCTGTGGCAAGAGGGCAGCAAACGTGCTGCCACCACCGGATGTGTTTTCGGTGGCTAGGTAGAGCGGGTAGAAAAGAGGAGAAAAGTTGTGGCGGACGTCTCTCCGGGAGACGTGATAAAGAAATGCCTCCTGGATGTACTCTCGGCTGTAGGCCATGTAACACAAGAACGTTGGGACGAAGAAGGACGCTGCACTGGAGCCCAGGAAGATCAGCTTTCGCCTATTGGGCAACAGTAGTCGAGACAGGTAGGATCGCCAGCTCTCCAACTCTCCCTTTGCCGCAGACCCAGAGGGCAGCCTCGTTTGGAGGGCCAAGTAGATGGGCAGCGCGTAAACGGCCGTGTACATCTTCAGGTGAACCGAAAACCCATAGGCCAGGCCGGCAGCCGTGTCCCTGTTCTTGAGCAGGGCGAAGAGAGAGAACACGACGATAAGTGCCAGTATGGAATCTGAGCTCCCGCGTGTGGAAACGGCGAAAGTGATAGGGTTGTAGAGCCACAGGCAGGCACAAAGCACGGCCTTGCGTTCGCTAAACTTGGCCGTGCGAACGATGTGATAGGCGTAGTAGCCTACGAGGACGTCTACCGCGGAGAAGAGGACTTTTCCGAAGGCCGGATGAAGCAGCACGTTGGGGACGAGGAGCACGGCCAGCAGGGGACTGTAGCGGTACGTTTCCCGGAGGAACGGCGACTCTCCCTTGACCACGTAGGCGGCGCCGTCAGTGAAGACGTGGTAATCGACGTCGGTGTACTTCAGCTGCAGGTTTTGGTCTTGCCACTCCCCGACGACGATCAGGCCGGCGCGCATGAGCCCAGCCAGGACGAGGTGGTGGTAGAGCTTCACTTTGCCCACACTGAACCTGCTCGACTGCTGCACCATCGTGACAATTGAATACTCAAACCCTCGCGGGATGCACAATCTGCGGGGGAACAAAGGCAGTTGGGATCTGCTACGAAAGGACAACACTCCGTCGGTCGCAAGCTACTTCGACTTGTCGTCTTTCAGGAACCCAGCGCAGCAGTCAGACATTTCCTTCCACTTCTCACAGCACTTCAACAACTCCTTGATGAAGGATAAGCAGGCTTCCTCTTTATAGTTGTTAGCTTCGGAGGACGAAAAAGAAGTGATAGGAATTAGTTCTAAGGTTCACAGGATTGAAATCGGGCACGCCTGAACACTACAGGTAGGGCGCTTTGCGCCGCAAAACCATCCCGAAATTCACGCATGTGCACCATGCCTGCCTAGCCTTTCGAGCGCAGGTAGCAGATGGTTGAATGCAACGGTCTAGCTACAAACACTGTTTATTATTCACACACGCGTAGCTAAGACGCATGCAATGGAGGCGCGAAATCGAGTCATCCAAAGCGATCGATCGCAACTCCACAGTGGCCTGACTCCAGAGAGCACCTTTGGTTAACCTTTTTTGGCATGCGTAAGCTTGCAACTAGAAGTACACTTATTAATGTAAAAGATATAGTGGCTTACCTTGCAGGCATTTTTGAATGGCGCATGCCTCTTTTTGGCAAGGGTCGACAGCTCCTTTCATTTTCGTAATCGCCGCAAGTAAACAAACAAGCAACACAAGCAGATACCCCCTCCCCCAAGTTCTCTCCAAAGAAGAGTCCGCAGATTTTGAATACAGGAACATATAATGCCAATTTCAAGCTAAAGCACGCATTTCTAATAGAAAATTGTAAAGAAAAGACTTTATATGTGTTGCATTGGTAAAATAGAAAATTTTTAATGATTTGCGCTTGCAATTGACGCGAAGTGGTGCGGCTGTCGCATTTACTTCAGAAAACGCAAAGTTAGCAGACAAGTAAGCAATGAACAAACTAAGCCGCAAATAAACAGACATTTTATCAAGCATCGACAAATATTAATTATGACAGATATAGCTAGCTGTAATACTTTGCTTAGGGAGTTAGAAAACAGTACGATTCCACCGTCCCACCTGTAACAGCACTGCAATATAAACATACATCTGTGCTAAAATAATGTTAATTTCGCTCGTCATTAACCTCACGACGCGTTTACGATTGCTCAGCACGCATAAACGAGAGTTTTTTTTGGTAATCTGTCGCGTAGCCAGGAATTCTTGCGAAAGTGAGAGTAACAGCTGAGAGAAACCTATGAACAAACTAAAATATCGACACCGGTGTTTAGCAGCCTATAATTCAATAAATTGTCAAACAAGCAGTAAGTGCCTAAGCCGTCATTACTCCCTCAGAACAAATGACTGCTGTAGAGATACACAGAGCACGTCTATCGACTGTAATCTTTTGTTTGTATCGCCGTGCCGCCGACGCTCTCATGAATGAGCTCCGCTGCTCTCGCGATTTCTCGCGTAGTGACGGGATTTCGTGAAGTAAAACATGGAAGATGGCGGCTGATAATGATGTGCGGTTAATAGAGCGATTACGCGTTGTGATCGGTAAGTCATTCGTTCTGTTTTTGTTTTTCTGAACTTTAAATGCTTACTGTTACGGTTTAAATCATTGTTGAACGTAGAGTGTCGCTACACGCTGTTTCTCGGTTGTTTCAGAAATGGGAGCTTCGGGTAGGCCTATCCAACAGGTTGTCGCTTGCTTCGTCGTAGCGTCAGTTCTCAGTACTTTAGATTCGTCCGGTCCGTTCCGCGTGTCTTTATATCGTAATCGAGCCGTCAACAGTTGCGCTTGATACCAGCGCTCGCCGGCAACGTGGTTGGCGCCAGAGACGACCTTGGGATCTTATGAATGATCCCGGAAAAAATTTTTTGCTTCCTTCATTCATTCATGAGAGTTGTAGCGAGGATTTGTGAATGGGGTTTCGCAAGCTGCTTCGATCGTCACACCCCCGCTCTTGCCTCGCGCTGGTGACTTGCTGCCGCGCCCCAAGATGACTCTTCGAAACTACCCACGGCTTCGTACAGGTACCCGAAAATGTGCCAAACCGAAAGCAAACAAACAAAAAACGCTTGCGATCGCCCCGAGCTGCGCGTTGTGGCGTCGTCCTAGGAAGAGGCCTAGTGTGGACATTTTTCTTTTCTTTCTCGGTGCTCTCCAGGCGAAGCTAAGAACCTGCCGCCTCGGAGCCATGGCTCGGTGGAACAGCGTGATGTCTACTGCGCCATCAAGCTCGACCAGGAGGAGATATTTCGAACGACGACCAAGGAGAAAACCCTCAAGTGAGTCCCCCCCGTTCTGTACATTTATTACTGTTTTCTTTTGAAAGCGGTCCTTTCCCACGCGTTGCGCTAGATCCGTGCTGCACGCGTGCGTGCCGCGTTTCCGGTCCCCTTTGAAGGCAGATCGCCTCACTGCTTTCTTACGCCCGATAAGGGGCACGCAGAAGCGTCTTCTCCCCGTCTTCTATCGGCGCGCGATGTCACAGCGCCGGACATACACACCTGTTATCTTGCGGGGGAGTCGGGGAGGGGGATGTGGCAGTCTTTTTCACCAGTTAATTACGCTCGCCGCGAATCCCCCGATAAGGGTGACCTGTTTTCGCCGGCAACCCACACCTGGGCTCTTTTTTTCCGTCCGGCTTTCTCCTCTTGCACGCGGATGCGTGCACCGTATGATTATGCAGCACACGTCTCCGTCCCGCTAGCATCCGGGGTGTCGGTTGTAGCGGGACTGGCCTGCGCTGACCTGACGCTCTACTGAAATCGGATTGTTTCACACTGGTCCAGTGACCGAACGCCTTTGTCTCTTCGCGATGGTAACGCTTAATGTTTGAACCTGTTTCTCTATTGATCAAGCTGAACCTTCGTCACTTAAAATGTTTGTGATAAGAAGCAAATAACTAATAGTTACAACGATGGAGCTATGTTGATTGATATGTGGGGTTTAACGTCCCGAAACCACCATATGATTATGAGAGATGCTGTAGTGAAGGGCTCTGGAAATTTCGGCAACCTGGGGTTCGTTGATGTGCACTCAAATCTGAGCACACGGGCCTACAGCATTTCCGCCTCCAGAGGTGGCTATGTTGTGAGTTCAAGGATGCTTTAGCGTAGTAGTATGTCCCATCCTAGTGTCATCTTGTACTCCTTGTATCTCGTCTAATACTTCTTTCAGGAGGAGTTTACTAGCCACCAGTCGTGCCAATATTCAGTACACAGTGCCAAACACTTATTGAATTTAAGTTGAATTACTGTATTCCGATGATTTAAGTTGAATTACTGTATTCCGGATGCCATTTATTAGTGAAAGTTGTTGGGTGTGGGTACAAAAGGGTTCTGATTCACTTTGGATTGTTTCTCATGATCGACAGAATAGTGCGTAAACAATGAAAGAACACAGGTGGCTAGTCAGCAGAAAATAATATCTGAGCTTTGATCTTTTCAGCACGGCAGGTAAAACAACTTTACCATAAGCTTGTTTTGTGCGTTGCATGTTGTGATGCGTAAACTATGGTCGTTGCTTGACCGTGAAATATTCTAAAGGCAGTGGCTTGTTCTCTGCAAAATTGGCATGCGACTACTGTGATACATGTCCGTATTGTCCCACTCCTGTGATGCAAGCAGATACATACCACCTTTTATGGACATGTAAAGGGTTGCAGCCAGAATGCTCCCGTTACCTCGCTCAAGCTGGCCTTTGCTACAGCGACACAGCCAGTTACAACCGCTGGATACATGAAAGCAGATTCCACAAGACACTACTTCACTTCATACACAATGTCGGCCTAACAGCACACATTTAACGCAAAAATATTATGCCTTAAAGGCAAGTATTTGTCGCAATAAAAAAAAAAAAAGACTACTGTGATGCACCTCTTTACGCACTCTTGGAACAGTGCACTCATTATACAGGGCTTACTCGTTCAATCAAGCAAACAAGGTTCATGAAGTTGGTTAGTATAGTGTATTTCAGCTGCCTTTAATGAGTGCAAACACACTTAAGAAACTCTATCAAGCCTTGATACCATAAACAGATTTGGGTGCACGTTAAAGAACCCCAGGTGGTTGAAATCTCCAGAGCCCTCCACTACGGCGTCTCTTATAATCATATGGTGGTTTTGGGACGTTATACACCACATATTAAACCATTTTATACCATAAATAACATAGTGTCTTTCAGCAGTTGGCACTCGGCTTGTTGGTCTTCTGTTTTTTCTTCCATTACTTGCGATGCAGTAATGGAGTGCGATGCAAAAATTGTTTACGTAGGAATATTAGAGTGCCAACTTTGCACGTAGGGATGAGGGAGCTATTATGTGGCTGTTCATGCAAAGCGACAGTTTGATGAATCACTCACAAATTCTCGTGTTTTCTGGCTTTACCACTGCTCCCACTTGATTTTTTTTTTTACCTAAAGGGACACTAAAGGCAACTATGAAGTTGATGTGATTGTTGAAATAGCGGCTCAAAAACCTCATAGTGTTACTTTTACTTTTATGCCAAGAAAGTGTATTTTGAAATAAAATCATGGTTTAGTGGTCCGTGTCGGGTTAGCACACTTTAATGCATTCCCCGCATCATTGGAACGTCTGACGTTACTGTTGCCATGCATGTTGCCCGGCTGTATTGCACAGCACTGACACTAGTAGCAGCACAGGAAGCCACAGCAGCAACAATGGCCATTGAACAGTGGTCAACCATGGCCTTCATGATTGTGAGCTTGCTTGGTTCAACTGGGCCCCACTAGATGGCATGACCAAGCAAAAATTGAATTTTTAAACCACTCGCGCCATTTCCCATAGCAATGTCCGGCGCTTCTTTTTTCCATGAATCAAACAGAAACGAACAAGAAGGATTTTATTACATCTCTTGACGCACGGAAGGTTTTTTATTTAGTGCAGCCAGTTTGATTACTAGTGAATAATTGTAGGCGGTACCTCTGATGTAATCGGGATCATTTTGCGAATGTTCTATCGTAGTGCACATGTTCTTGTGCATTGACCTCAATTCCTCGGTAAGTATGGCACTGTTGTTGATAATATTGTCGCTTTAGACATTGTCATACATTGAGGTTTCACTGACATAAATTGTTATTATGCTTTAGTGTTCCTTTATGCGTTCACATTTTTTCTGACATTTAGTATTCTGCCTGCTGGGGAGTGTAGTGGCAAAGGACTTAAATTTCTGGCCATATGTAGCTGGTGTCGTAATTCTCTTCAGAGGGTATCACCATAGTTCTTCCACTTTTGTATATTTCTGGTTGCAGTGGTTCTGACATTGAATATGTGGTATTTCATTGTAAATGAAAAGAAAGGGCAGCTTTGTGAGTTCTAAGAGATTTTTCATTACAAAGAGGGCATGAAGATTAGTAATTATTTGAAAATTGTAGCGTGCAAGTGTTCCGACGCCAGTATTTATAAAGGGGAACTCGCAGAAAAAGCCTTGCCCTTTTTTCGGCTGCATAGCTTTTCCTGCCTAGGGAGTGGATGCAGAATTTAGAAATATTATTGCCTGTACTTACTGCTTCGGTTTAGTGTCCCTTAAACATTGACTCACGAGAATCTCTCACTGAACTTTGCGTAGCCCTATGAATTTCCAGTGTCTTGAAAACTGTGCTCATGATGTTTTTTTTTTTGTGTGACAATTCTTTTTTCAGTCCATTTTTTCTGAGGACTTCCAGTTTGAAGTGCCAAGGGAGTTCCGGTACCTGTCAGTCTATGTGGCTGAACGAGAGCGAGCCTCCAACAAGGACAAAATCCTGGGCAAGGTCTCTATCAAAAAAGAGGGCATGCACAAGTTCTATGGCAAGGACAACTGGTTCCCTATCATGCCCGTGGACGCTGACTCGGAAGTGCAGGTAAGGTGAAAGTTCGTATGCATGAGGGCAGACTGACTAATACAGGTGCAGTGGCGTTAAGGAGCACTTACACAAACATTTTGGACCTTGTTTTTGATTACTACAATATGTAGCTTTTGATCCACTTATAATGTCTGGGAACCTCGTTTGCATGAGTGCGCAAAGGTGATTTACTCAGAGATGTTTTCGTAGCACCCATTCGAAGGTTCCGTTTTGAAGGGCACTGTGCTAAGCAGGAGCATTTCCGGTAGCTAGGTAAACGTAGCTGGCCACGTGAACATGCAAAACTGACGTGGGCACTACGTGCATGAGCAGATGCCACACTGACAGCCAGCGCACAAAAAGCCGCAGGCATGGAGGAAGAAATCGCAGGTAGCGCAAGGCGCATACTAGCAACCAGCTAACACAAACTCGTCACATAAGTTTATTCACATTGATGCTGTGTTGATGTTGGTGTTGCGAGGGGCTCTGCATGTTGCTCAGTAGCATGGCATGCATTTTAAAATTGATTTTAAATATGTTCTAGGCTATGTTTGTCCTTGATATTTCGTAGATGTTGTGCATGTCCCGAAATAAGTATATCTGACTCATTATATCTCCTTTTTTGGTGCTCGTTAAAGAACCCCAGGTAATCGAAATTTCCAGAGCCCTCCTCTACGGCGTCTCTCATAGTCATATGATGGCTTTGCAACATTAAATCCTACATATCATCATCATCACCACCATCTCTCCTTTGAAATGTTGTGTCGGTGCTCTTTTAAGTAAGAGTTGCAACACAATGGCCATGGTCCCCAAGCCTATGCTGTAATGCATGCAAATGTGTCACCGCCACCGGGCAGTGTTAGAGCCACTTTAACCACGAGCAGCATCTTGTAACTCATGTCGTGTGCAACTGCACGAAATGGGTACAGCTGAAAAGAGATGACGGAGGTGAGCAGAGGGAGAAAAAAAAAAAAAAGCCTGTTGGTATGCATGGCAGGAAAAGTTTCTCTCACTGCCCTCCGTTGATAGGCTGGTGACTACATTTTCTTGATGCTTGAAGTCTGATCATGAAAAAGAATCGTACAGCCCGCGTCGGTGACATAGCACCTTGAAGTTACTTGTTTTGTAGAAAACTCTGTGCTAAGTCCAATGCCACTATATGTCAATACAGTGAAACTTGATTTATACGTCCCTTGCTTACACGACAACCCACTTTTTATGATGGATCGCTTTGGTCCCGGCGAAACTACCACAGTAATAATGTACTACAGAAAACCTTTGTTTTAGAGTCGAACTCCGCTACAACAAAAGCCACTTCAACAAAGTTTCCGCTACAACGAAAAATTCACGATTCCCCGTCAGCAGTCCATAGGAGTCAATGCATGAATATTGTCGCCACAACGAACACTTTTCTTCTGTTCCTCTTCAACGAAATTTTACGATGCAATTCCAGGCTCAGATACTTTTTGCTATGCAGTAAACACAATCTTTAACATTTTGATGCATTTTCTGAGCCTGGAAATGTGTCAACAAAGTCTAAAACACGCGTTAGCACCACCAGGAACCGCCGCCATTGCTCGATAGCAATGGCAATGAGACAGCCCGGCTTTTGCCACTGGCTTGCTTTTGAGCCGCAGACAATTCGAAGCTGAAGCTCAGCTGCTCATTTCGTGGTTTCCTTCACGCAGCCGATGGGTGCAACTGCGGAACGATGCCTTTTCCGATTCTGATCTTTATCATTATGTTCGCGCTTGGCTAGTGTGGTAACTAATCAGAGTGGCTGTTCATCCGCATTATGAACAAAATCAGCTAGCCGCGAGTGATGGATGATAAGAATGGCATAGAATAAAGCAAAAGGCGCGCTCCACGATACTCTGTCTCCATCTTGGCGTTGTCGGATACACTTTGACGGCAGACAGCTGCTGGTGTTAATGTGTTAATGCAGTTTGGTTCGTTCACAAAGGCGGTTTTAGGCGTTGTTTCAGCAAACTTTTTACCATGGCCTCGCTATTCATGGGTGAGCACCACGTCGTGTTGCTTCTGGGAAAGAATAGGAAGCAGCGGACACTTTTTGAATTTTGAGAATAAACGTTTCTTTGTTTTGCTAGCTCAGATCAGCTATATTTTTTCAATTTCACTGCAACCAAATTTTTTCCGTGCCCCATCAGTTTCATTGTGGCGGGGTTTGACTGTACAGTGCAGTTTCACGCCGACCCCCGCATCTTGCGACTTTCCGATTCCATCCAAAGTAAAAAAGAAACACTTTTCTCGCATCGAATTTTGACCAAATATTCACGAGTGCAAATTATGAATGTGTGTTCCCCTTGATTGATGATTAGAAAAGTAAAGATTGAGACAGGTGATCTTCTCAGAATGGAAAATTTATTTTCCTGGCAGTTCATAAACTTCTACATGCACCTCAGTTCGTGTGCGTACGAAGGGTCGTTACCTAGAGAAGCTCCGTAAAGAGTAGCTTCAGCTGGCTGAATAGCTCACTTTTGAGATCCAGATATCTTCATGTTTTCGGTCTGTGGAAACTCTTTCTGGTCAGCGTACAGCTGATCTCCTGCTTTGGTTTGTGGCACTCTCAGTTACAAGCTTGAGCATGCAAAAGGGCGCGAGGCAGCTATTTTCATCGTGCAAATTAACTGTCACTTGATTTCAACATTAATAATAACAGCGGGACGTCAATAGTTGCGCTTCATAAGGCAACAAACTGCACATGCTCAGTCGAGCACGAAGGCATTCTACATCAACTCACAAACTCGTCCCTTACCATTATGCAATGGCAATGACACTATGTCTAACTCTTCTTACTGAAGGCTGTCGGCAACACGGTTTCATTTTCTCTCGCAGCCAATTTTCGGACACTGAGAAAGATGCTTGTTGGAATCAAGTTTTTTAAGCCTAGAATAAAAATTATTTCGCACTTGCCTCAGCTAATGTAATGCTGCCATTGGCAAGAATAATTTAATCTACCATTCTTTGAAGAAGCAAATGGTCATGTTGTGGGCTTATTTAGGTGGTCTTTACCCGTTTTTTTGTGCAAGCCCGAGTGCCACTGCCTGTATTCTTAGTTTTTCAATTATGCGACTCCTGGATTATATGACGGTCTTGTGTGGTCCCCTGAAAGTCGTATAATTGGGTTTGCACTGTATGTTGAAGTGGATTTAGCTGCACTTGGGGCATGCACGAGCTTGAAAGCGTTTCTCTGTGACAGCAGTGGAATATATTCCAGTTAGATTTACAATGTATAACTTCACTCCAGTACGGCGCAGTTCCTTGACACCACTACTTGGTCGCCACTGTATCGGTGACAGGGTACTGGTGCTTTTTACAGGAATTTTTTAACTGGCAAATAAAGGTGATTGCCAGGCATTGCTTAAGTGACAGGATGTGAGTGTTCATTCGAGATAACGGTTGGAGCTCATCCTATGTACAGTATATCTTTAATTATACCCTCTTTGTGGCTTTAAGATGACAAGCTTCACCATTTATTTCTGTCCCCTTTTTTTCATGCTTGCAGGGGAAAGCCCATATCTCCGTTAGGCTAGAGCCATCAACTAAGTCTTCCATATATGGACCCTGTGCAAAACTCGTAGTGAGGCAAGTATACATTGTTAGTTTTCCTTTCACTGCAAAGTTTTGCTAGTTATTCTTTCATTTACTGTTATCATTTACACGTTTGCCCACCAGAGTGACAGAATGCAGTGACTTGAACTTGGTGAACGGCTCCTGCAACCCATACGCTCAAGTGACCCTGTGCCACGGCAACACCAAGCAGGAGACCCGCAAAAGCAAAGTCCGTCGGAAAACGGTGTGCCCGCGCTTTGAGGATTCCTTTGCGTTTGATGTGAGTTTTCAGAAAATATATTTTTTATTCTAAGTTTAGCCTGTACTTTTAGCTTGAATCTGGTTGCTGGCTCTCGCGATGCAGCGGACATCATGCAAGCTGAAGTGGCCCAGGGCAGTCATATCTATTGTAACTGAAGCTGCAAGTGCCAGCGCTACACATTTGTGGCCGAAGGGCATTGTATGGAGGAGACAGTGGAAGGCTGAAACTGCGGGGGGATAGCTTTCTGCCTCTATTCACAAACTACGCATCGGGCAGGTGACACAGGTATACATTAGCCAGTTTCATGAGTGGTGCACTGGGGAAAAACTTCAGAGGCCGCATGCTGCACATGTCTGAACAAGAGGTAGCAACGACTCGTGTGCGCAAGGGAGCGGGGCTGGGAGTCTGTTTCATACATTGTATTAATAAAAGGGTTGGGAGTGCTGCGACGAACATTTGACTCCCCGTTGTAGGGGAACCCAGCGAACGTTTATGGTAGCCACCAGTATGCTCATAGAAAAATGGTAGAGGAAATTCTCGAAGCCATGGCATGTAACGATGAAAATTTCGTGCAGCACATCACTCCCTTGCCTTCTCCCCTGTGAAACTTGAAGCCTACCGTAATTACTCGAATCTAACGCGCACCTTTTTTCCGGTTAAGCGAGTTAATAAATCGCATGCACGTTAGAATCGAGTACGAAAAAAAAAATTACGGTGAATCTATTGCCATCGGCAAATCCAAAATGGCCGCCCCCTACGTGCGTCGGCATGGCGCGTCGGCCATTTCTGCCTATGTGTTTCCCATGTGCGGCACTTCGTACGTGTGCTGAGGAGTTCGTCATCTAGTAGTGCATTAGCATCGACGGCGTAGAAGGGCAGAGTCCAAAAACTCGAGTGCACCACGATGCCGCTTTTAAAAGAAATGTCATGGCGTGTGCAGAAACGGACGGAAATCGAGCCGCATCGCGGTCGTTCGGAGTTCCCGAAACGTGCGTGCAGGACCGGCGGAAACAAAAGCAGAAGATTCTCGACAGCAAAGCTTCACGCAAAGGCTTCAGTGGACCACAGCAGGGTCGGTTTTCGCAAATTAAAGAGCTGCTCGGCAAGTATGTGCTTGAGCAGCGAGCGGCACAGCGGTCCGTGACGACAGAACTGCTCCAAGTGCGGGCTATGCAATTAGTCTTGAAAAAAGGTCCAATGCAGAGCCAGTTTAAAGCGAGCAGGTGCTGGCTAACTAACTTTATTTAGAGGAAAGGCTTTTCCCTCCGAAGGGGAACATGCATATGCGAAAAGTTTTGCGGAAGAGTACGATGAAAAGCTTCACAGTTTTCAGAGGTTCGTCCTAAACTTGCGGCGCAACAACGGCTACCTGCTTGGGCAAATCGGGAATGCCCATCAGACGCCTCTTTACTTCGACATGCCTGGCACCACAACCGTCGAGAAGAAGGGGGCGAAGCAAGTTTGCGTGCTGACATCGGTCCACGGTAAAACTACCGTGACGGAAAGCTCTGTTACACGTCAGATGGGCACAAGCTTCGCCCGTACCTCATATTTAAAAGGAATACGCTCCCGAAGAAGTCGTTTTTTCGAGTGGTGTGATCGTGCGGGCCGGCGAGAAAAATGGGTGCGCGTTGCAATCGATGTCTTGCATTTTTTTTTTTTTCGCGGTGGAAATCGGGTGCGCGTTACAATCGAGGGCGCGGTAGAATTGAGTAAGTACGGTAATTGCGATGAAGAAAAAAATGGTATATGGCTCGTAGTATGATAACACTGCTTTTACTGGATGGGTTAAAAAAAAATTTTAACAGGAGGCATGTAATGCAAGTGAGTCTAATTAAAACGTGTTACTGGGTCATTTTAAGCGATGTCTGAACACTGTGTAATTGTTCAGTGTGGTCTATTCTGAAAAAAGACACACTATTTTAGAATGTCTAAGACAAATTTTTGCTGGAAGCATTATGCCAAAGGAGCTTAGAAACCATGCTGCTGTGCTTTTTAACAGATATCGGATTGCTTTTATCGTGTAATTCAATAACATTTATCAATGATGTTGCTGCATTATTTGTTATGTATTTTGAGAAGGGTGTAATGAAAGTATGTGGCATGAGCCAAACATATGGGGCTAACTAACATTTCACTGTCCATTTTCTTGTGATATTCCTCATTTATAGCTTTTGGTGGTAGCATTATGTATTAAAAAATTGATGAGACATGCAAAGGTGTGGCACATGGTTAACATAAAAAGCTGGAGCATGGTCGTTAAAAGTTAGGGCCATGGTCTTATGGAAGTACTTAGCATTTGAAAGCCATAGATAACAAGTCCTTCATATCTAACATGCACAGTACCCTTGATTCAAAATTATGAGTGTGCATAATTATTTAATATTTCTGTATCTTTAGTTTATGAAACATTACTAGTGTTTTTTATCTGTAACAATTCATTTTTGATCTTTTATTATATCAGTGCCAAAATTTTTGGTGAGCCGCTATATTTACTCTTAGTATGTGTAATGTGCCAGCTTAACAGAGCTTGTATCTGACAGGGCTTGTGTTTCTGGTGTGTTTATGGTCTGCTGGAAAAATTGCATGGCACAGTGTTTAACGGCAGTGTCTGCCTACTTGTTTGTTTTATTTTAGGTAGTTTTGCTCATTTTTTTATTGTGTTAGTTGGTCATTTGTAGTTGGTTCTTTCCTTAGGGCAGCATTTTTTAACATTCTCCATTGCAGCTCAAGCCACAGAGGTCAGACAAGCAGATACGCTCTATAAAGGATGAGTTCAGCAACCTGGAGCTTAGGTGGGAATCACTTCAATGCAGTTTTTGTAACCATGTCTGCAGGCTGCAAACAGCTATTGCAGAATGACTTTGTCTTGGATGGAAGTGTGTGTTCCAGTATGCTAAGTGATTTTGTTCATGTTGTGACTTGCATAGAAACCATTTTGTTGTTTGAAAGTATCACGCAAGGCATGCAATGTTTCATGTCATATAGGAAATGCATTAGTTGGAGATTTAGGTTTTGCTTGGCCTCATAAATAACCCACACAAGTCACAAAAGACGTTTAGACACGCTTGCCTTTGGATGCCTTGCATTGAAAGTCAACATACAGTCGACTCTCAATAAATTAAAGTCCTTTAATTGGAGTGTTCAGTTAACTAGAAGCCACCAAGTGGGGCTCCCATAAATTTTGCATGCATGCCTATAGGCAAAAATGCTCAATAATTTGAAGTTAAGAGCCCGTAATGTTGGCCAATTAGAAGTTATTTTTCAGTTGAGAGCCTCAAGGCCATCCTAATGTTTTAATTAAATGAATTTTTTATGTGCCAAGACCGCCAAGACAGCTGTCGGACCATGCTGTTGTAACCATCGCCAGTGCCATGGTTATTAAGTGGCCATTTTGTTTAGTCAATGCCGTGGTATCGCATTGATTGCATCAGCTAACTGAGGCCTTTGGTTGTGATGTGTCTAGTGCTTAAGCTGCGTACTGGGTTGAAGTCTGATTGAAGTTAGAACAGCGCGACTGGACGCTGGCGAAAAAGGAATTCTCACACAGACACGGTGCTCTGTGTGTGTTTGTGTGTTCTGCTCCGTCTGCGTCCAGGTGCGCTCTTTAAACATAGCATGATAAACCAACTAGCCCGCCAACACACTGTGGGTTGATTGTGCACATGTTTGTTTTCCACGGATGATTTTGACTGTTGTGGTGGCGACGTTTGATAATGGCAACTCGCGGCTCCTCCCGAACGCTTGACTTGGCAACGGAAGTCTGAAGTATTGAAAGAAGTTGACCAGGGAGGCATCACCAAGCAAGACATCACATGAAAGTATGACATTAAGCTTAACTCGCTCTCAAATTTCATCAAGTGCAAAAAGGTGATCTTGATGACCGTAGCTTTGAGGCCATTCTTAGACGTCTGTTTTGAAAAACTTGTTGCCGTGGACACCAATGTTGATGCATGCAGCCCACTAATGAACAGAAAAATTGTGATGATGGTTCAGTCAGTGGACGATGACATAAAAACAACCGCCAATGAGGACTACCGATGCTGCTGCGGGTTTTGCTCTTGCGCTGCGGCTTTGATGTTTTGTTGGAAGAAGACGATGCTTAAGAACATCTTGGACATGTGTAGTGCTTGGAAAACTTGCGATCGGCAGCCAGGTTCGACAAGAGATAATGACAGACTATCTTTTAAGAGCACTGTTAGGTTTAAAGCAACAAAAGTGTTTTTCTGCGCATTTTTCTTAATAGGAAGTTCGTTTGGTTTGAAGTTTTTTACGGTTCCCATGAACTTCGTATTAACAAGGGTCTACTGTATTTAAGCGGCAGCTAAATGGATGTCACAAGCTAACTTGGTGTTATAGCTCAAGCTGGCATAAACTCAAGGCAAGAGCTTGAGGCACTGCTTTTTTTCGGCTGATGTGACTGGTGTTCTGCTCATGAGAGCAGTGTATACACAGGGTTGATACTTAGTACTCGAAGCTTTGCACATCAGAGAGAGAGCAATGGTGCTCGCATGTTGAGATTTTACGGCCTAGTAGGTTTCCCAGGTAATATTGGGAATGTTGCAGCAACTCTGATCATAAACCTTAGCCTGTTTGTCAAGTCCTCATACTTGAGATCACAGACAGAAGCTCTTCAGTGTTCGAATGCAGTGTGTGAATGAACAAACAGTTTGATTTGATCTGAATTATATGTGGGGTTTAACGTCCCAAATATGATTATGCGAAACGCTGTAGTGGAGGGCTCCGGAAATTTCGACCACCTGGGGTTTTTTAACGTGCACCCTAATCTGAGAACGCGGGCCTACAGCATTTTCGCCTCCATCGAACATGCAGCCGCCGCAGCCGGGATCTGATCCCGCGACCTGCGGGTCAGCAGCCGAGTACCTTAGCCACTAGACCACCGTGGCGGTGCTGAATAGTTTGATCAGTTGTCCCTGGACCAAGTGGTGTGTCATACAAGCAGCAGCTTTGTTTACCTATAGAGATGTATTAAATGGTAAATGGTGGTGTATTTATGTTTGTACATCTCTATAGGAAATTTGTGGCAGCCATCCTTCAAATTGTGAAGTTATAAATTATAAAATCTACAATCACTGAATTAGTTTTTGAGTAAGCATTGAATAGCATGAAATTTGGTTTTTATTTGGATAGCTTCCAGTTCATACTTGATAAACCACTAGTGCTTGATAACACATTCTTGTAGCCTTGAAAGCAATATTTCAGCCGCTTCATCGGCAGTCGCAATCGTTGACCTCTCATTACTGGTGTTGATCATTCCAGAGTGTGCCTGCAGCACGACCTTAGTGGTGTTGGTGGCATGTTTGGAAGCTCGTTCCTTGGAGAGGTGCGGATCCCCGTGCGTGACCTTGGTTTGGAAAGAGGCTGTTCCCACCAAGCCTGGTACCTCCTACAGCCACGCTCGGAAGGTCAGCGCTCTCCCCCCACTGCCATGGGATCATCGTCAGCCAATGGAGCGGCTGCGGGCAGCCTTGGCTCGCTGAGGCTCAAGCTGTTCTTTACATCGGACCGGGTCTTCTCTAGTCACTTCTACCGGGACCTTCGTGAGCTCTTGCTCATGTCACCCAATGTAAAGGTGAAATTTTTGCTCCAGAAAAGCAGAACGGTGGACACACACGCAGCAGACTTTCACTAAAGGAGCACTTACACAAAAAGTCTTCACCGTGCTTTTTTTTTTTTTTTTTCAATATTGCAATAGCTAGCTTATGGCCCACTTATCACGGTGGAAACCTCGTTTGCCTGAGTGTGTGATGGTTACTTATTTAGACACCTTAGAACACCCTGTCTCAATTTTGATTTCAAAGAGCACAGAGCTGCACAGGAGCAATTCCGGTAGTAAGGTAAACACAGCTGGCAATGTGACCACGCAAAACTGTGACGTGGGCACTGCGCAAAAGAGTGGGCGCTGCACTGAAAGCCAGCGCACAGAAAGCCGCAGGCGTGGAGAAGAAAATCAAATGTAGCGCAAGCGCATGGCGTATGCCAGCAACCAGCCAACACAAACTTGTGACGCAGGTATGTTTACATTGTTCTTATGTTGATGTTGGCATTGCTAGGGGCTCTGAAGCTCGCTCAGTCACGTGGCGTACACTTCAAAATTGATTTTAAAAGACGTGGCTTCCCTTCCTTTAATGGATTATGATGAATTGGTAATGGATTATGATGAAATGCTTATTGGCAATCTTTTTTTAGTGCTACTGTTGAAATTACATCAACATATTTTTACAACTGTTCGATGTAGAAAATATTTTACTTTCTGATCTTGTTCAGAGTCTGACTCGTTTAAAAAATATAACACGAAACTCGTTCAAAGCTCTATGCTTTCTAAGATGTCTGATTTGAGGGCATGACAATCAGGTTTTCTTTATTTGCAACAAAATTTTTTTACTTCTTATTTTTCTTGAGGTTACTGTGTAACAGGCATCGAAACTGTGTGCAACATGTCAAATGGCTAATTGTAAGAAGGCCATACTGAAAAAGCAATATTGCAATGCCCTGGACTGTACTTCAAAGAATACAAAACAAAAGCCGGAACTGAAATAGACCCAGCGGTTGTTGAGAAATCAACGGAACAAGCGAAGCAGGGAGCAAGAAAAATCGTTTTGAGAAAACGGCTATTCAAGTTGTAGCAACGATATTCCATCATCAAAAGTCACGGAGCTCGTAATTTTTGGAGTATTTTGCGGAGTACAGCTTCATGAATGCACTGCCTCCAGTTAGAGGTGCTTTTCTTAAACACAAGAAGAATATGAGCTTCGCTGTGTTTTATGGTGTCAGAGTTCTTGTACATGTAGTCTTACATCTGTTGTGCCTTCGCTTTTCTTTAACGTTTTCTATTTTATAAAGAAAATGTTGCATAGATTTCAAACTAAGTTTTTTGTACGAAGTGGTGTAATGGACATTACAGAAAGTAAGATATTATAATCTGATTAGGCCATATCTTGTTACAATAGGCAAGGTTTCTTGTATTGATGCTACTACTAACAAGTAGCACACTTGATTGTATTTGGTCATTGAACAATATTTATTGCATACTCAAAAAAAAAAAAAATGCTCTCATCGTGACAGTCTATCCCTTCCTTCCGAATGAGAGGCTGTTGTGGCCAAGATATTGGTGGAATGGGACTTTGAGTATCTTTTCAAGATGCAAATTGGGCAGCTATGTATTCATCTTCCTGCTTCACTCAAGCTCATTTGTAAACCTCGCCCGTCATGGGCTTCATCATTCATCCGGACACTGTAATCTACGAGGCTTTAGTTATCTCAGAAAATTCAAGAGCTTGCGGTTATAACAAGCATGGCTCCAAGAGCGTCTAATATTGCAGGATCAGTGCTTTGTTTCACCTCGAAGTGCTCGGTGGTGGAGTCCGCGTAGTCGTCACGCGATATTCGAGGTGCCGGCATTTGATGATGATGCGTTATATAGTGATATGCACCTAGGCGCAGCGATGACAAATCGGCGCGCAAAGAATTCGGCTTCGCATTTCGGGGGCCGACGTGGTCGCTGCGCGACGAGCTGGGCCGGGCTGTCCGCGGCCGATGCGCAATATGCCCAACCGTGATTTCAAGGCGTCATTAGGCGGTTTTATTACGCTCAAACTTCGTTATAACAAAGTTGAAGGGGAGCCACAATCATTTTGTTATATCGATTATTTCGTTATATCGACTATAACAGTTTGTGGCAATGTATGCTCAGATGGGCGCACACTTATAAGCATGCAAAGAAGAAAACCGCCTCGCGGCCCGATGTACCGCTACACCACCACGCGTGCGACGGAAAATAAACATAGTCGAATCTCATTAATTCGAACACGTTTCATGCGAACTCATGCTGAGGTCCCGTCAAAGCTATGTGTATTGCAATGTACGAAAACTCCCTGTAATTCGAACGCGCAAGTACTTGACGGTTAATTATAACATACCGCGTTCCAAAAATGCTCTCAGCACCATGCCCAATCACGCGGCGGCACCTCTCAACGCTGCGCGCGAAGAAGAAAAAGAAAAGACTGGCGGATTGTTTGCTCTCGCTGAAATGCCGGTCTGCAATGTGCCTGTGCCACGCTTCTCCCTTTTCGGGCTCCGCACGTAGAGACCCTTCACCTTTCAAGGTCTTGTGCGGAGAGAGAGAGAGAGAGAAAAAGAAGAAAGCTGCCGTGGAGAATCCTTTCTCAATGCAGAGGGTAGCTGCGGAGACGCAGTCATTGCCGTCGTCTTTAGAGGGAAATCGCTTTGCATTGCGGCGCTGCTTCTCGGTCATGTGACCCGCTGAGCGCCGGACAATCCTCTCCGCTGGCTGTGAAATAAATGCTCTCCCTGCCACTCGTGGCATGGCTGTGAGGTTGGCGCAGGAGTTTTGAAAGAGCCGTGTTAAACGAGCATCAGATTCCGCAGAAAATGATACACTTGACGCTCTACAGTCAGTTTTTTTTTATTTGATAGTCTAATTTAGTTCGTTATACCCATTTACTGGTCAATTTTACTTTGTTACGAAGCTTAAAATGTGTGGTTCTCAATGGAGCTTTCAAGGGGAATTTCATTTATTTGGTTATATCCATTATTCTTTAAATACCATTACGTTATAACGAGTTTTGAGTGTAGTTGCTTATGGCGTGATGTCCTTGGCCGCAAAGTTCGCATTCATCTCGTATCTGCGCTGTGAGCGGAGCTAGCTAGGCTTAGTCTTAACTCTGAGCAGTAAGCTCGGCGGAGATGCCCGACATTTAAAGAAAATGTCGTGTTCGATCGAGAGTGCAAAGAGCGGTTCCGAGATGGTTTCCATCAAGTCCAAAATGCAGATAAGCAGAACCTATCAATCTGACGGGTCGGTCCGAGACGCCCCTCTACGATGTTCGCCACGAATGTGGCGTTATCGCAGTCTCCTAGTGGAGCTTCCATGTGCAGCGGTCTGACAAGCCTAACTACAACACGATTCCAAATGAGCGTCTTACATTGCACACAGAACTAGCGCACACGCGTCACTACTAAGTTACGTGATTTTTCACAGCCGTGACCTTGCGCCGCACCAAGGCACAAGTAGCAGAAGCGCTGTCCCGGTTCGGCCAATGGCGAGGCACGTTGGAGCAACATGGCAGATGCGGCCAATCGGAGGCTTTGAGATCACCATGGACATTTGCTTGTTGCGCACTTGTTTTTCAAGGGGAGAGCCAGTTGAGATGCGGAATTTCAACACGGAGAAAGGCTCTTTCCAACGAGCCCAAAGCAATGGCACTTGGTCATGCCGTTGCGGAGCTACGATATTTTCAAAATCGGTGTTTTCTTGCAGTTTTCTTGCAATATTTGGTGTTTCCTTATGTCTGCCAATCACCACCTTGGCAGGCGTAACAAATTGTGAAAAGCACTGCTAGGCTGTTTTCAGTGAAGGTATTTGGAATCGGATAGAAGGAGGGCTGTAAAAACTGAAAATGTTATTCTGAGAAAATTGATTTCTTGGTGATTTTTCACGATACGAAAGTCGTGCCATCTCCCCTTTTATGTCCTAGGCTATATTTGCCCTTAATATATTGTAGATGTTGTGTCTTTTTCAGCATAAATCGATCTTGCTTATTATTTCGACATTGAAATTTTGTGTCAGTGCTCCTTTAAATTGAATCCGAAGTGACCAAGAACAGGAGTTCTGTTTACTGAGAAATGAGCAGGGGGGGCAGGATCCAAGTACTAAACCAATCATATAAGAAACAGTGGTTTTATTTAGGCAGCCATTTCATTGAAATGGACTCTAAAGTCAAATAACAATTTATGTCAGAGTGAAAGCTCAATATATGATGTCTAAAATGACAGTATTACCATCAGCAGTGCCCTACTTACCGAGAAATTAAGGTAAATGCACAAGAATACATGCGTCGCAGTAGGGCATTCTCAAAACGATCCTGATGACGTCAGATGAACCGCCTACAATTATACATAGTAATCGATCTAGCTGCATTTAAAAAAGAACCCTCCGTGCATCAATAGGTGCAATGAAATGCTCCATGTTCATTTCCATTTGATTCATGGAAAAAAGAATTGCCAGGCATTACCATGGGGAATGGCTTGAGGGGTTAAAAAACGCAATTTTCGCGTGCTTAAACTGGAGAGGTCGTGCCATCTAGTGGAGCCCATATTAACTAATCAAGCCTGCAATTTTGAAGGCCATAGTTGAACATTGTTCAGTGGCTGTTGTAGCAGTTGTAGCCCTCGCTACTTTCCCTCTGCTGCTGCTATAGTGTCGGTGACAGCGCGTTAAAGCCGTGCAACATTGTGCACGGCAACAGTGACGTGAGACGTTCGGTTGAGGCGGGTAATTTAAAATGTGCTAACCCAACGCAGACTGCTAAAATGCGATTTTATTTAAAAATAAGCCCTTCCTTGACACAAAAGTAAAACTACAAGGTTTCTGGACCGCTATTTGAACAATTAACGTCAATTTAATAGGTGCCTTTAGTGTGCCTTTTCAAGCGAAAGTTTGATTTAAATAGAACCGTTATATGCGTGACTCGACTGTACTAAAATTTTGGTGTGAATGGAATAGCAAACACTATTTGAAGAAGAATAAATGTTTTGATGGTGAATGGAATAGCAAACACTATTTGAAGAATAATAAATATTTCGATGGTGTGCACATTCCTAATAATGATCAAGAAAGGCTGGCATTTTAAACATCCAGTTACTGTCATACATATACGTCTTTAACTGTCTCGTGGCTTTTCGGGATGACGTGCATTTACGTCTTTGATGCTCAAGGGGTTAACATTGATAAAGGTTTTTAAATTTAATTTATAAGGCTGTTACTAATAAACCACATGCACGTAGCAATACAGATGTTTTTCTTCTTTTCTTTTTAATGGTCACTCAAAAAATTTTTCTTTCTTAAATAGATTTGGATGAAGATTTTTTTATTCAGCAATAAAAAAAATACTTACTGGGGTCACACATTTCTTGAAAGAAATCGATCTGCAAAGGTTTCAGATGGAGCAACTACCTCTAATATGATACGTTTGTACAGTAGACTTTCAGTAAACGGAAATATGTTAAACGGAACTACTGCCCCGCCGCGGTGGTCTAGTGGCTATGGTACTCGGCTGCTGACCCGCAGGTCGCGGGTTCGATTCCCGGCTGCGGCGGCTGCATTTCCGATGGAGGCGGAAATGTTGTAGGCCCGTGTACTCAGATTTGGGTGCACGTTAAAGAACCCCAGGTGGTCAAAATTTCCGGAGCCCTCCACTACGGCGTCTCTCATAATCAAATGGTGGTTTTGGGACGTTAAACCCCACAAATCAATCAATTAAACGGAACTACTGCCTAAACCGAACTATTGCCTTTGCGATGCTTGGTTTTAGGTTTGTATTCTGCACCTATGTTCACCGCTCAGCAAACGGAACTCCTGTTTAATGGAACATATATTCCCGGTCCCTTCAGGCTTTGTTTACTGAGAGTCTACTGTATTTGAATTCTGTTGTCCTGTCCACGTCTTGGTAAATGGAATCCTGTTTAACGAGACATATTTATCTGTACCCTTCTGTTTTAACACGAGTCTGCTGTAATTTTGTTTACCTTGTCAAAATTCCCTTTTTGAAAAAATTGTCTTTGAATCCTAGCTACGAAGTGTTCAGAAGTAGTCAATTCAGTGCCTGCAAGCTTTGTACCGAGGAAATATCTAAATGAAAATCAATACCGTTTGATCACCATCATACAGACGCCAACAATGATTTTTTAGTTCTTGTGATGGTTGTTTCTTGTTTAATTTAGGTTCAACCAATTTTCAAACGTAATTTTATGCATCATCGTTATTATACAAATTAATCAACAAGCTGTGCCGCTACAACTCCTCGAGTATTCGTTTGAGACTAACTGCCCTCCATGTGTGTGCTCATTGCAGCCAGTGACATCAAGTGCAGCTTATGTGTTGGGCGAAATGGTACAACACAAGGACGATGCGGCTCAGCCTCTGGTGAAGATATTCAAGAGCCACAGTTCTGTACTGCCTCTGCTGCGAGCACTGGCCAGCTGGGAGGTGGCCGGCGCAACGTAAGTGTTGTGCCATTCACTGCACTGCGTCACTTGCAGTAGCCTCCCAACAGACATCTCTACTTTGAATTTCGTAGATTTTGTTATAAGTTGCCGATTCTTTTAAAAACATTTAGTTCATATATAAAAGAACAACAAGTGTAAAAATCCCATAAGTTAAAACACTGAGATGCTTGGTGCACAAGGCATCTGCAACAAAGATAATGGAACACACTTCCGAGAACATTGACAAGACTCCAGCTCAGACTTTCGTAGGCCATGTCTCCTTGCACATGCTGCCGACTTTAACATGATGATATTGCTCGATGAAGCAGAAGCTTCAGAAACGCCGATATTGTGCGCTACTTACTTTTTGTAGGTAGTGTTACAGCACAGGTTCTTCATTATACATTTTATGGTTATGCGATGACCCGGGTTTTACGACAAATTGGTTGGGCTGTGGCAATCTCCCCCTAGAAAAAATGTGATGTATTAGAAACCTCTGATGCACAACTCATGCATCTTACAACTCTTTGGTACCGTACGAGATAAAAATTGAATTACCTTTTTTTTTATTGATTCTGATGCCCACGATATATCCGTGGAAGCAAAATAATACCTTACATGCCCCTAGGTTGACCAAAAAAGAAGAGTGAGATGAACACAGTGTAGCTTCTTAAAATAGAAATTTATTCTCGTAGCAGTTCATTTTTTTCTGTGATCCAGTTTTCATGGCTTTCAAGATCGCTTCTGAAAATGCTTCGCTCGCGGGCCTGTTTCTGGGTCGTTCGTTACCTGGCAAGCTTGATCTACACAAAGCAGCTTCAGCTAGTCAAGTTTGTCTTCAGGATATGTCTTCAGATGCGACCAAAAATATGAACATTTTGGCCTATTGAACTTTTCTTCGTCGGTAGGCTGAGGACCTCCCTATGTTTGCTCCACTTGCAGTTACAGATCTTGGAACACATAAAAGTGTGCAAAAGAACTTTCGCTTGATGTGAGTGTTTATAACAATGGCACCTCACCAATTGTACTTCAAAAGGGTACAAATATGACCCGCACATCTCAGTTGCACACAAAGTCACCGCACATGAACTCGCGAGAAAATGTGCTTTGCAGCTATTACGTAATGATGACAGTGTATCCGGCTCAGGCTGTTGCAAACATGGTTGCAGTTTCGTTTTTACATGTAGTGATTTTTATACTTGTTTTAACATAAAGGAGAAGCACGTTACATTTAATTTTTCTTTAAAGTTCAGATTGAAGATTTGCTACCACCTTTTTCAATTAATGCTTGGCAGTCATTTTTAAAAATTATAGTATCTAGTTTCCTTGGAGCAGTCCAGTGTCGTGCCGAAGGCTTACTCAGGTCAGCGCCTATATTCTTGGTGTCTCTCTTATATGCTTCCCTGGATTGAATCAGTCTTTCATGGGCTTCTCAAAGTTGTAGTATTAGTGGGGTCCCACTGTATTCAGCATTGTCACAGCGCTGAAGCTTCTTCCATGTTTCTGTTTGAGAACTAGCAGACAGTAGAGTGTGTAGTCATGTGGGAGCTTGCTTTATGTTTCTACTTCCCTTTATCCTAGTAACTTTTTCTTTTTTCTAAAATTCCCGGCTTATTACAGGGACCCGCACACTATTTTCCGAGGCAACACACTGGTGTCCAAATGTGTTGACGAGTACATGAAGCTGACGGGCATGCTGTACCTGCAAGATACTCTCAAGACAGTGGTGGCCAAGGTTAGGAAGAAAGCCAACCTACTCTGTGCCGCTTTTGGCATTCTTTATGAAACTGCTGCAAGCTAGTTGAGACAAAAGGTGTGCTACATCATACATTCAAAGTCTCCTCGATCTGGCTTCACTTTCTGCACGAAAGTGTTGTACAAGTGCTGCACCAGTTCCTCTAGTGGTAGTGCAGCACGACACTAGAGGTTTTGGTGTAGCAAAAGCGCAGCCTCATCATTTAGGTAGCGCTACTTGCACGAGATGCGAACTTGCGGAAAAGCTATTGCTGAAATGCTGATGAACTCGCCCAGCATGACCTCAAATCGAGTGCAGAAGTGCAGGTGCCGCGAGCTGCGCTCGCCAAATTGAAGGCTAAAGTGCAGCACTCTTGAACTAAGTGCGGATAGTGCAGTAAATTCGAGGAGACCAGTTTACAAAAAAGTGCTCAGGGACAGCACACACACAAAAAAAAGCATTGAGACTGTGGAGGTAAAAAATGTTTAAAAAGTACAGACAAATTTGTTCATCCAAATTGTAGTACATTTAAACATCAAATTAGCTTGTGAAAACTTGCTGCAGCGCTCAGCAGGGACGACATGATGGGGACACATGTATGCTTTCTGCATTTTTCATAAATTCAGGCCATTGTTTGAAGATGTGAATGAGATTTATGAAACTTTTTTGAATGGTAAAAAAAAACAACAACTAATTTTTAAGCACATGTCAAAACGCAGAAAAAGTAATGGATTGCTTTTTCTATATTTCCCTCTTCAGATTTATTACACTTGCTCAATTTTTACCTCCAGGCTGTTCTTCAAAACATCACATACTTACATGTTTTTTATTTTTCACTAGATTCTAACAGAGCGGCTTCCCTGTGAGATCGATCCTACGAGACTGAAGGACGGAGAGTCCTTGAAAGTGAATGAGGTAAAATCACCTTGAATGTGACTTTATAGACAAGTACACAAGCAGTTGGTCAAACTTATATGCATGGTGATGGATATGTTTTAAAAAAGAAATTCTGTAGAAAAAACAAACAAAAACGAATGACAGTAAATCTAATGTGCCCTGTCGGAATGCAGCAAACATTTGTTTGACAGCACATCAAAGATGTCTCAGCGTGACGATTATTTTGCTTGAGTTTTGCTACTCCTTCAGGCCTTGTTGGTGAAGGCACTAATGTACCTTTAACACACAACCGGCCTTCTTGCAGTACAAAGAGGCGAGCCAGTCTTCTGCGCTATTTGTTTTGGGCACCTGGCCTCTCTATGGAAGCACCTGTGGGAGTGCCTACACGGTTGCTGGTGTCATGGCAGGCAGCAGTGTTATTGCATGCTTGATGTGAGGTCAGCCCTTCAAGTGCATCTTGTCCCATCTCAGCGTGACTCGAGGCTGCCGGGCCCTTCGACCTTTGTGGCGAGCATCCTGCATGCATCTGTGTGGGCTGGCATATTCTTCACTTACCACTATTGCGGGCAAAGCTAATGTATGCTGGGTATCATGTCTTGGAGTTGTAATAAGATCGTTCCGCACTGTCAGCTATCGGTGCTTGCTAGTGTGACGTTGATGTAAGAGACAAATGGGTACATGAGACACAGCATAACTGCATAGGTGTTGATCAGAAAACAAAACCGGCATGCATTGTTTGTTAGAGACATCTTGTGTAGGGGGACAAGAACTATTCTCCGGTGTATGTCTCTTGTAAAGGGGTTCTACTGTATAGTGCAGTATATTATGTTACTGCTCTTGGATGGCAGTGCTGTGCTTATCGGGATCAAGGAGGTAGAATTATAGCCTTCATTTGCATGTGAGTAGTATGTATGCATTGGTGGCCCAACAGATAGCGCCGCTCCCTGGGCTTGGGCTTGGGCAGGTGTGCAAAGAAAGCTTCGCTTCAATATGTTTGTCATGCGTTTTGCTAATTTTCAAAGTGCCTTTAATGGAATCTGAGTGATCAACTGACATTCCCGTATCATTTTTTACATGGCTTAGTGGCCGTTACCCATACCATGTGTAGACAAGGCCAGTGAGTGCGCTTTTAGCCTAACATGTGCTCCCGTAAATCTTGCTCTTTACTGCATGCAGGCGCACCTTCGAGGATATGTGGGGGCAGCACTGTCAGCTATTGTGGGCTCATGGGTGGCCTGCCCATGGGAGCTGTGTGACCTCTTCTCTATGCTCCGAAGCCTAGCAGCCGACCGCTTTCCCGGTCGCAAGGAGCTGCAGTACTCGGTGATCTCTGTCTTCCTCTTCCTGCGCTTCTTTGCGGCAGCCATCCTCAGCCCGAAGCTCTTTGAGCTCTCTTCTCGGCCCATTGTGAGTATCATTGACAGCTTATGCAAGCGTGGTTATGTGGAATTTTTTAAACGAAATCAAATGTTTATATATATAGATGGAAACATTTCTGTGAAATGCCCACTAGTTAGATTGTGTATAGAATATTTTGCGACTTCTAAAGCAGCTTAAAATATGAGGTTACAGTGCACATGCACATACAGAGTTGGTATTCTGTGGAATGGTGAGCCACAGCAATGCTTTCACTGCATTACATATGAAAAATGCTTTGTGGCAGGCACAAATAGCACATTGGTAAGGGGAAAGCAGTTGTAGCACAGGTAATGGAGCATCATAAGTTTTAAAGAGCAGTCCTGCGAGCCTGTTAGCACCCATACCATAGTGGTCACGCTGGTACATTGCTGAAGGGATTTAACAGTGATTGAATGAAGTGTTTGGAATGCTTTATTCTTAGTGTGTATACATATGTTCATTTTTCCCCCTTAGTCTTGAACTTAAGCTACATGTATGCATAGCTGTTTGTGGCTAAGCCTCTTTACCCTTTCTTTCTCGTTTCTAGGATGAGCAGTCTCACAGGACACTGACCCTGGTGTCCAAATCCATACAAACTCTGGGGAACCTTGTCAGCTCCACATCAGTAAGTGTTCCTTGCCTACCCTAATTGTGCTAAAGTTTTAAAGCATCCCTTGCCAAGTCCTCACTGAAAATTCCAGTTGCGCACTGTAAGATGTAAGGCATTGTTGTTGGAATTTTCAAATTGGTACTTCTTGTTAAACATGTGAAGAAAAACTTTACTACCTTTTTTAGCATGTCTCTGTGAAAGGAGAGCTGCCAATAGCAGAAGCTGGTTTTGTAATATCCCATTCACTATGCATCGAACAGTGTAGAAGCAGCTGCAAAGTTTATTAGCATTCACAAATGATTTTGTTTAGTTAGATTGCAGCAGACAAAAGCAGACTGTACGAAGCCGATATTGGAGGGTAGCAGACCTGAAAAGTTTTCTTTTTTATTTTTGATCTTGTGTGAGTTGCGGTGGACAATAGGGGCATGAATTTGATTGGTACTTTGTTGTGTGTTGCAGGCACAGCCTTTCTATAAAGAAGACTACATGAAAGAGTTTTATGAAAACTTTATCACTGAAGAGCACAAGGAAGCTGTGAGACAGGTACGTGTGACCGCAGTTGTCTAATGGATAAGGTGTTTCGTTACTGTCATGGCTCACACTGTCGCAGCGTCTTATGTGCTCTTCTTGCTCTGTGAATAAATTTTTGGTTAATGCAAGCGCTGCATTTAAAAATTAATAATGAACAATGATGAAATCTGCGTGTGAATGCTGCATGTGTAAATTTTCATTTAAAGGGGCCTTGCAACACTTTTTGAGCATGGTCAGAAAACTGCCGATCGGTAGTAGAGGCTCCCGACAACACACGAGCCAAATATTACAGCGCAGTTTGCGGCCTGGAATTCAGGATAAGTTATCAAAGTCAGCTAAAAATAGCCTTCTCTTCTCTCGACAAATCACAGAAAATAAGCCCAGTAAGCACGTCTATCAGCCATTAGCTGATTTGAACATGGCCCGCTCGGTCGTTACAGAGATCGCCATTGGAGGTCGTCACTTGTCCACGCGTGCGCGCACGATCGCACTGAAAAATCTGTGTATTGGAATAAAAAGAAAAAGTGCTCAAGGTCACAAGGCGCGTGACATTTTTTGTTTGCCCCTCCCATCCTTCTCTGTTTAGTGTCCAGCGCTTTCATCGGGACGAAAGAAGAGAGAATGCGAAAGCAGCGTGTGACAAATCTTTGTAACTTCACTAGTACTGGACAGATTCTTAAAATTTTTGCGGCGATGAATTTTTGAGGCAATACGCTTTTCCAGTGAATTAATTCCGTGGTTACTCAGAAATGTCTTTCCGGGCTCCTTTAATGTTATAGCAAAGTAATTTTCTTCTCTTTTTTTTTGTTTTGTAGTACCTTGAGCTCATTTCCTTGAAGAATGTACCGATGAGGAACCTTGACACGCCATCCATTGTTCTGAAGGAAGGGTAAGGACGCTCATGTTGCCACTTTGACTCGGCTGGATAAAAGGGGACATTTGTCATAATGACTTAGCATGTGACAGTATTTGTGATGGTGTAAAGCAAGTTTCACTCTTGCATGTTTATGTTAAGTGAATGCCCCTTTTGCACTCTCCTGCTGGCACCTATTGAAGAAACCAAATGCTGGCAAACTTGCATTGTTGAATTTGTTTGCTTGTACGTTTCTGCTGGAGGCTATAAACAAGAAGGGTTAGCTTGCACTAGACTGGTGGCGCTTCGCCACTAAAGATGTGATCTTTGTGGCCTGCATTGTTTTCACTTGTTGCTGATAAGTGATTTAAGCAGGGACTGATGTTTAAGCAGGGACTGATGATAGGGACTGATGTTTGTATGGCACTATTGAACTTAAAATTCTTTCAGAATATTCTTGAGATAGTGTTCAAAATTTTCTCTTTGACAGGAGTGGCGAAGGGTGGGTTCATTACGCAAGTAAATGCGATATGTGTGCATCACCTTTTGAATGATACATATCCTGCAATTGCCCGAGTTGGTGGCCAACATACATAAACAGTACTTTGTTGTTGCCCCATCTTGTGCAGGACTATGACCAAAAGGGCACAAGGGCGCAACAAGCTCGGCCTAAAAAACTTCAAGCGTCGCTACTTCTGCCTCACCACCAAGGAGCTCTACTACTCAAAAACGAAAGGTGGGCCACAGTGCAAGAAAAGTCTGCTTCTGAGTTTGGACTGTTAGTGGTGTATTTCAATCACAGTGTTCACTATGTGCAATATTTTATTTTTGGTTAATGTGCAGTTGAACATCAGTTGATGCGTTCCCACTTAATACAATTTCCCGGCTCTTACGCTCAAAATCGCGAAAACTAGAAATGCCCTCATAGCGCAATGTGTTAATACATTCCCGGAAAATACGATAATTCGGCAGAAACGTTTGGCATTGTGGCAAGCTGTGGTTGTATGATACGTTCCGCAGGCAGGTGGGGTAAAAAACCGCTCTCGCGTGCTTGTGAAGCGCCAAGTGGCAGACTGCTGCCGCGCGGTGACGGCAGCTTCTTTGCTGCGCTCAATTCATCCCCCGCGTGTTCTCGGAATTACACTCAATCGTCCCTTCTGTGCTTTCTTCGAATGCCCGGTCGCCCTCTCCATCGCTACCACAGCTGTCTGTGAACCACACAAAGACCCGTCTGAGCCGCTAAAGCCTTCAAACGATTTTAAAAAATGCCTTTTTATTTTCTTTTGTGTAGTGGTTTTCTCTCTTAGGTGGCACCTTGGCACGATTTCGCAGAGCACTGCAAAGCCTTCATTCATAGCATGGTACCTGAAAAACGCGATCATCCCTCACTACAACAGCCGAGAGAACACTACGGAGCTAACCATTGCTTAGGCACGAGACGGACATGTTGCTTCCGCTACACAACACGCCGCTACATCTGCCTCGTCTCTGTTAGCCATACACCTTTCAACGGGAAAGATGCGAATGCGGTGTGCCTATCTGTTCTTGCTAATCTCCATGTCATTAGTGTGCCATGTGTGCCCTGATGTGTCATTATGGTGTCTGCAATTCTGCAGTGTAACCTCCACTGGAAACGAGTGCTGCTCAGTAAGAGTCATTGCCGGGGCCTCAGTGATTCTTGCTACTTAAAGAAGAAAAAAAAATTTAAAGATATGCAAGTCTGGCTCTGCGCAGGGCTGCACGTTGCTCAGTAGTTCGCAATTCGAGGCAGATGCGTCCAGCATGGTGGCGGGGAAGCGCAAGCCCTTGTTGATTAAGAGGAAGCTGAATATCCTTCGGCAGCTGGCAGTGGAGAATACAGCGCGCAGCAAAAACGGCCCTTTGCGTCTGACAAAGCGCGTCTGACAAAGCGCGTCTGACAACGACATCAACGAGGACTTCCTCTACACCGGCGCCATTGCACCCTTTGGTGGGTTCGTCTCAATAGTCAACAACGTCCCGACTTGCGAGCTACAAAGTGCTGTGAAATTGCCGCGAAGGTGGTTTGGGGTGATGAAGCAGAGATGGAGCTGTAGGACGAGGCTCCGGCTAACTTTGCCAAAGCTCTTGTTGGACTGGAGGCTTGAGCTCCTTTTGCACGAAAAACTATGAAAATGCCGGCAAGGGTCGACAATGTGTGCAGAAGGAGCTTTTTTTGTCTAAGGGTGAGAGGCAGCAGCAGAGAATTCCTGTTTTTAAGAAATAAATTTTTTTTGCCCTTACACCTGTATACGGACTTCTCAGCCTCAAATTTTGCTGGATTGGGATCATAAGTTTTTTCGGATTGTGCTTAGATCTTCCATGTTTTTTTTTCTCGAAAACTTATCAACGAGGTTCTATTGTATTAGCAAAGCACTTTTTTTTTATTTGGTGGTTGGCAACACAAGGCTGTTGCACTTTTATAAAAACGTTGCCCTTAAGTCTGCAGCCATTTTTGTGCATACTGTACAACCTTTACATTATGCATTAGGGTATTATGATAGGCTAAACAGTCTTAATGAAGCTTAATGTTGTGGCATTGCAAAATATCCATAAAAATACAGTAAACCCTCATTATACACTCAAACCTCGATATAATGAAATATCGGTTATAACGAAGTAAACTAAAAATATTTTTGCAATAGATATAGTGTTAAAAAGAAACCATTTTAACGATTTTTCAGATATAACAAACTTATTTCTGGTAAGATGCAACTTTGTTATAATCAGGTTTGAGTGTAATGTAGTGAAAGAAGACGTTTAAAAAGTTCTATAAAGGTTGGTTACTCAATCGAACCGACTACTCAATAACTGCTGAAATAGTCAAATTTGAATTAAGCTATAACTGCGAGAAAGGCTAAATAGAAGGTATTCAAGGACGCAAACCTTTATCTTCTCCATACCTGCTGGCGATGGCATTGAAAAGGGTCGCCCCGGCTTGGCACGGCCACTGTAAGGTTGGCGGTGAAACCAATTCAGTTCACTCTAAGCAGATAGAGCTGTTAGTGTGTTTTGTGTTAAAATGCATGGGTTTGGGTCAGTACTGTAAGAAATTTCATGAAAAGCATGTTTATTGGTGATTGGAATTCAAAAGCAGCTAGCACTTCTGATGAATGAGGGCTCCAGAAAGTGTTGTTGACTAGCTCTTGTTTTTGTAACACTGTGTGGGTTCATTCTGATATATATATTATTATATTTTTTAATCTCTTCTTCACTTTTTGTCTTTCTTTCTTACAGACTCGAGCCCACTGTGCACCATTCCACTGTACGAAATCTTGGGGGTGGAAAAAGTGCAGGAAGACTCATTCAAGATGAAGAACGTGAGCATTCTGTCTCTTTGTTTTCTTTGAGCCACCTCAGGTGTCTTATAAAAAATTGCAGTGGTTGAAAAAAAAAAAGACATTCTTTTGTCTGTGTTCATGGGCCATCTGGCAAATGAAATTGTATAGTCCCTAAGCAACCTCAAAAAAAACTTATTGTTGTCAAACGAAAACAGGGAAGTTGTTATAAAATGCCAGGAGTAACGATATTTTGAACTGCACAAAATACCTAGCTAGCGTCAGATAGCATAGATATATATAGGGGCGACTCAACGAAAAATTTTGCTCGTGAAATGCAAGTTGGAGCATCACGGAAAACTAACAAATGTGGCTGCCATTTTCAATATTGAAACTGAACGATAGAAGCAGTTGCTTTCGCTCACCAAAAGTGACAAATGAAGTATTAGAACATGACCTAGAATGCACGACTCCTTTAACATCGCCTCCAACATAAAGGAGGGCTGAAAAGTCTTAGATGGGGCGTGCCTTACCCTGCATCATGGCAGGAAACCCCGGGAGCATGTGTCATCTCAGCTGCTGTTTGAGCGGTATCATTACCAGCCCTGCAACTATATTGTTTCTGTAGTAAACGTTATACCACTCACACACAATAAACTTGGCCGAGTATTGTTGCAGTCGGCCTTTAACTTTTTGACAGTTTTTTTTTTTTTTTTGCAAAATGCGTCTCACAAATGTGCTATTTTTTTATTGCCTCAATAAATTTTAAATGAATAAATTTCAGGGGGATGACCATAAAGTGGAAGAAATATTAAAAAACTTGCCTAAATAAATTTTAAATAAATAAATTTCGGGGGGGGGGTGACTATGAAGTGGAAAAAACATCATTTGTGTTACATTTATATGTTTTTATTCATAACAGCAAGAAACATTAAAAAATTGTTGATACGATTAAAAAAAATGTGTTTTAATAAACATAGCTCACAGACGTACAAAAATAGGCGCACCAAATTGCTTTTCTGGCAGTAAAAAAAATGTTCTTGCTATAACTCTGAAAACTTTTCAGCATGTGATAGCACTTAAAACACGACTCCACACAGACAGGTTTGTTGCACTCAACACACATGTACTAGTGCGTTTCTTTGCGAAATTTCTGTCACTGAGTGGTGTTGGTAAAGGCGTAGCATCTTCTTCGTCTCCTGCTCTCTTATCATTGGTAGGTGGCAACTTCTCTATTAATTGTTTGGAGCGCTCTTCCGTAGTGTAAGAAAACTGCGCGAATATATGCAAATAAAACTGTAAGGTAGCGCGCACGCCGGAAGAGCAAAACGAGTGAAAAAGTTATAGTAATCCTTCGTCAAAACCGCAACAAGACGTAGTTGGTTTTTCCGTGTCCCCAGAACAGGCAATTCAACCATGGCGGCCTTGTTTGTGTAACTTAGTGCTGCACCGAAACAGATATAATCGTGCCCTGGGGTGTAATAAATGATAGTGTAACAAGTGTCACCCTTTGAGAGATAAGAAACCAGACAGCCATCAGCTTTGTGGTCACGAGAAGCAATAACTGCACGAAGTATGAAACCTAAAGCAACTGCACCACGCTCATGCTCGGACGCGCAAGTGAAAGCTGGTGCGCCGCTGTTGAAGGAAACTAATAATAATACTAATATAAAAAAAGCAACTGAGCAACATCTGTTCATGAAAAAAAATTCCCTGTATTCTTGAAGTGTGGCAGCCCATGCCAAGCAGCAAAAATGATCAAGAAAGACACGCGTTTATACAGCTAGGGACAAGCACGTACCGGTTTCTGTTTAGAGCGACATTCACATACTTGTGTGACTGTCAGAGGGTTGAGCATGCATGATGGGAAATTCATTGATACTTTCATTACAGGTGTTCCAGGTGATACAAAAGTCTCGCGCACTGTACATCCAGGCCAACAACTGCGTCGAAGAGAAGGAGTGGCGGACAATCCTCACACGCATCTGCCATTTCAACTTGTGTCGCATCCACACCTACCACCCAGCTGCCTTCCTCAAAGGCCACTGGCTCTGGTCAGTACATTTCCGGGTTGATTACTGGGTCTGTTCCATTCACCTGCACCAGTCGGAACCGGTTCACGGTGGTGCACGAGAAGTTCACAAATTGTGCAGTACTGGTGCAGACACAGTGCAACAACAGAAACGAATGATGAGGTGCCGGCAAGGTGCAGACCTTATTTCTCTTCTCTTGATTTATGCCGTCTACTAACACTAACTGCAATGGCAAACCGCACATATGGACAGTTTATAAGATGCAAGCATCTGGGCAAAACACACCGTGTTAGTAGAGGTGCATACAACACATACACCTAAATGCTGCTTCTGCTCAGCTGCATATGCATTCCCACGGCTTCGTCAAATCGGCACTATCAAGGGTAGGAGGTGCAGAAAAACGGTGAACCAGTGCTGCACCTCTCCTGTACCTTGTGAAACAATGGCATAGTTCAGAGTTCGTCATTGCTGAAGCTCTTGTTTGCTCCCGTAACAAACGCGCGCAGATCAACGCCGAAGTGTTGTCCAGCCGCTCGGTTCCTATGCTTTAGCGCATGCTCAAACAATTTTAAGGTGGCAGGCTGGTCTTAGACATGTTTTTGTTTATTTCTTCAGTGATCTTGATCAAATTGCACATGTTTATGCAGTTTTTTTCTCCTGATTTCAAATATTTCATTAGTTTTTCTGTAACTCATCTTGTTCCTGAGATAACTTAAGGGGGGACGCGGGGATCAAATCGCGAAATTCTCGCAAAAAAACGAATTTTGGATAAGGGCAGATTTGGATTCTGCATCACCATTTCTATCATATCTAAAAATATTTCCGCCGAAAACGATCTCAAAGTAAGCTTAAAAAATGTTTTTCTGACCGCGGATCGCAAAAAGCTGGCTGAAATCTGCGCGAAAATGGCCCATTTCCGAGCGCGATACTTCCGCGCCTTCGCCGCCGCTCGCGGAAAGCTTGGTGTCACTGGAAAGCTTGCTTCACCGCCGTACTTCTCCCGGTGAAACCACGACTCTACGAGCTAAGATAAACGCACAAACAGAAAAAATGCGAAGGCATCCGCGACGCCTTAGACGCGCACCCATTGGTCGCTCCTGTCACGTGGTACTGAGCGCGCTCTGTGAGTGGCTGCTGGGACGCGCTTGCTTGCGCTGGTCGTCTGCTCCGCGCACGCACGTCTGCTACGCACACGCTGGCGCACTATAGTTTGCGAATCCCCTGCCGATACGGTCGCCGATACGCCAACTCTTCTCTAGCGCGAGGCTTAGCGTCCGCAATGGATCGTCGCGTGGACCGGAAGCGCAGGACGAAGTACCGGACGAAGTACGCTTACGGGAAGCGTAAACGCAAGCCTCCTGTTGGGAAAACGAAGCAGTCAGCAGCGATTGAATCAGACGAACCGAGTACCGCGTCGCCACCAAGCTACGTGTCGTCGGAAGCCGACACCTGCTCGCTGCCGATGCTCGGCAGTGAGGCCTATGACGCGGGGCCGTCAACTAGCCGCGACGTTGCGGTGCGGCCCGAACGCGAAAGAAGTTTCGTTTTCGCTGCGGCGGGTGACGATGCGGTGCCGGCTGTTCAAAGTGACAGGTGAATCGACGCCTGGCAGTGACACTGAAGACCCGGGGCCATCAACTAGCCGCGGCATCACGGTGCGGTGTGAACGCGAGAAAAGTTTCGTTTTCGCGGCGGCGGACGACGACGTGGTGCCAGCTGTCCAGGATGTCGGCGATCGTTTGCCTCAGCGGAAGCGCACCGTTCAAATACACCTGGAACCTCGTTTCGTGTCCTCGGAAGGCGCCGAGAAGCAAGCCAGCAGTGTCCGCGATGCACTTCGCGAGGTGTCGGCAACGGAGCAGAAGTTCGGGTTCGCGCAGCAAACGGAGCAAACATCGGCAACAAAAGAGGATGAGTTCACCCTAATTCAGGTTTCTGCCATGAATTCCCTAATAGGACCTGCACTCTGCCCAAAATGTTGTAAGAAGACTTTGTCAGTGCAGCATGGGACAAAATTGGGCCTGGCAGTAAAACCGGTACTTTTGTGTGCTTCCTGTGGCCCTATTCATTCACCTTGGTCATCCAGTAGAAAATCCGAAGGAAGGGCTTTTGAAGTCAACCTAAGAGCCATGCAAGCAATCAAGTCCATTGGAAAAGGGCCCACTGCCCTGAATGACTTCTGGGCTACAATGAATGTCTCTCATCGGGGCATTCATCAAAAAACCTATCAGGAACACCTAAAAAAAAACATTCAAACCAGGAGCAGAGGAAGCTGCACAAAACATCTTTGCAGATGCTGTGCTTGCGGTAAAAGACGTGTACAGTAAGATGCAGCCATCAAGCCCAAACAACATCACAGTTGTGTATGACGGCACGTGGCTTACAAGAGGCCACAGCTCACACATTGGGGTAGGATGTATTATTGAGTTTTACACGGGGCTTGTGCTGGATTGCACAGTCCTTTCCAACTTCTGTCTTGGGTGTTGTCAACAACCAGCAGAGAGCGACCCCAACTTCGTCACTTGGGCTGAGAAACATCAATGTCAGAAGAATACTGATGTTGGCTCCGGACAGATGGAAGTGGAGGCTGCTCTGACACTTTTCAGGCGCTCTGTCAGCAGGTATGGCCTCCGCTACACCAACATTATATGTGATGGTGACAGCCGAACCTATCTTGCTCTGTGCAAAGATGAGGTGTACGGCTTCATACCACTGACCAAAGAAGACTGCGTGAACCATGTGCAGAAGAGAATGGGCACCGCTCTCCGCACACTGGTGACAAGAGCTAAGAAAGGGGAGCCATTGGGTGGGAGAGGTGGACTGACGCAGGAGTTGATTAAAAAACTGACCAGCTACTACGGGTTAGCCTTGCGAAAACACACAAGTGTCCCTGACATGCAAAGGGCCGTGATGGCCACTTTTCATCACGTCACGTCCACCGATGACGAGCCTCACCATGAGCTCTGCCCAACTGGCCCTGATAGCTGGTGCAAACATCGTTCAGCACAGGCCAAAATGGAGCCAGCACCACCTCACAGGTATAACCTGTCGAAACGTGTAGCGGAGGCTCTGCTGCCTGTATACCAACGTCTCTCTGACCCGCAACTGTTGGAGCGATGCAAAGGCAACAAAACTCAGAATGCGGCGGAAAGCTTGCATTCAGTTATTTGGTCACTGACTTCAAAGGACCAACACGCTTCATTGTTCGCAGTGGAGACAACAGTACATGAAGCAGTTGCACGCTACAATTTTGGGAATTTGCGAGCCTACACTGAAATGTGCAAGTCCGTGGGCATCAAACCTGCTAGCCTCGCCCTTCAAAGAGCTGAAGAAAAAGACCAGCAAAGAAAACGAAAAGCACGCAGTGCAGAAAAAATGAAAGAGAAAGGACGTAAGAAGACCCTCGCAAGCAAAGACACAAAGTATTACAGTCCCGGGGCATTTTGATGGACCTTTACTGACTGTTCAACTTTAACGCCAGTTTTCTCAGAAACGTGTTTTGACCCGACTGTCCAGCTTGCCACGATGCTTGCATGACTATGGCTTGACGGATTTTCATGTGGTTTTTTGCATTGTGTTCCTCAGTGAATTTTCTATGTCGTGACGTTTTCATATTTGTTAATTACTACCTCAGTATTTTTACTCCTAAGCTAATTTCACATTATGATAACGACCACATTTACAAGCATGTATACAATGTTCTCTGTAAAATAAAAACAGAGTCATAAAAATATTTGCAGAATGTCACGACATCAACCATCCCAATGGCTAAAATATAAGAGCAACTATAGGCTTCTACCATGTTTTTTTGTCACACCAGGCTTTGGGCAAGTTTGGTAGTACACTGATGGATAAAAAAAATTTATAATGCCAGAACTACTGGAGATAGCTGAATGAAACTTTGTCATTTATCATTTAGCGCAGTTTCCAGTAAGCATGCCAAATTTCATTGCTCTACGACAAAAACTAAAGAATTTCACTTTCGATCCCCACGTCCCCCCTTAAGTTCACCCCCTATTGTTTAAGGCCGCCATAGAAAAAAAAAAGTGCTTAATTAAAAGTAATATTTAAAATATGCCAACATAGACTAATGACTACATATTGAAAGTATGCAAGAGATTTTGTTTTTAGGCTTTTCTTGGTTATTTTACAGCAAAATGAACTATTCATTTTCAAAAGCAGTTGGAATTGTGTTACAGTTGTGATGAGTAATTAAAAAGCTTGTGCTCTAAATTCTGCTTCCATACTTGCATTCTACCACATACAGGTTTCCATTGCAAAAAGAATTATTTTTCTGCCTGCCCTAGCTACAGAGATATGGAGGCCTCAAATTTGAACAGTCATAAATTTACTTTTATGAGAAAAAAAGAAAAAAATTGAAAACACACAGCTTCTTCAAAAAGCAACAATCATGGTGCGCATGTTTTGAAATCCTCATAAAGGTGCTCATAAATTTGTAGCAGAGCTTCTAACAAAGGTGCCATCAACTTATAAAAAAGCTTCGAAGTCTGTTCCCCATTTTTTCACAGGTTTTGCATGTTAACAGCACCAAGAATCCGAACAATTAAAATGACATTACAAAAAAATTACCAATTCCTGGTGCGTGAGAATTTGCAGAAAGATTGAAAAATACCGTATTTACACGATTGTAAGACGACCCTTTTTTTCAAATTTGACAATCCAATGTTGGGGGGTCGTCTTAGAATCGAAACCCATGTATTGTCATCTCGAATAGTTTCCCGCTCAACCCAAAGCGCATAGTTTTCCGCGTGCTTATACAAAAGCTTTTCTTTTTTTAGCATCTACTGCGCGCATTACGAGTGCCTTTATGACGAGCGCACGGCTCTTGAGGGAGCACCGGTAATCGATGGAAGAGCCGCCGTAGGGGGGTATTGGTAGTTGACGGAAGAGCTCCTCTTTGTTATACAATTTTCTAAGCGGGCGCGTCGCCGCGTGCTCCTGTCGCTTGTGTCCACGACCGGCTCTCTCGAGTCACTTCTGTCTGACATGAGTGCCGTAGGCTCGAAGAACACTCGGCGCTCGTTTACGGCAGCGTTTAAGCGGGCTGCTATTCTTCATGCGGAGGAAACCAACAACTGTGCAGCAGGACGGAAGTTCGGAATCGGTCCTCTCCGCATGGGCGGCCGTCCCACGCGATGCCGTGGTGCGGTCGTTCGCGAAGTGTGGACTCACACTTGACGACGACGTGCTGTGGGACTGCAGCAGCAATGACGGCAGCAGCACCAGCGAGGACGACTCCAGCGACGATGAATAATCCTCCGCAACCACGTGAATAAATTTCCCTTGTGTAAAATGCGCGCGTTCTTTTTTTTTTTTTTTTTTTGAGATGCGATTTTGGGGGGGGTCGTCTTACATTCGAGTCGTCTTACAATCGTGTAAATACGGTACTTGCAAAAACCAAATATATCAATTTTAAAAATGAATTTTTTTGTCACTTTTTGGTCCCAAAGACCAGCTGCCTCCTTAAGGGGAGACGCGAGTTGAAAGGTCGCGGTTTTCCGGAAAATTTACGCTTTTTTTTTTCGGTTGTATTGGCATCCTTGGCTTATAATCTTTTACTTTTGAAAATGTCAAGCTGAAATTCGCATGAGAAATGATCTAAATATGCTTTCAAGTGGGGAACAGTGACTTGAGAAATGCGCGAAAGTCGCCAAAAATGGCGTAGTGCGTTGTCCTGTCGCGAAAACGACGCGTTGGCCGCCATTTGCGATCGTGCACGCATGCTGAGAAGGCCTTCCCCTTCACAATCCACTAGTAGCCAGTTTCGTATCTTCTTGAAGAATAAACAAAAAACAAGAAAAACAACGCATATGCCACGCGTTTTGAATATCGCAACAAGCCGTGCGAGGAGGCCATTGGTTGGTGGTGCGCTCCGCCTCCTCCCCCTCCTATCTTTCCGGCAGAAGAGATAGCCGTTTCGGAAGTTTCAGACGTAGCAATCGAGTTGTCTGCAGTTTTGCATCATGACAAGCCTCAAGGAGCACAGTCTAGATAATCGAAAGTTCAGAACTCGCCCCAAGCATCGAGGGAAACGGAGTAGACGCTTCCCAAAGCGACAGCGAATGCCGATGTCACCGCCAACCAACGCCCTGACACTCCGACTTCGGATAGGCCTAACACTGACACCAAACACCGCGGCGACAGTGTTTGTGGAATAGCCACTGCCTTGGATTTCGTCAGTAGGTGCTGCTACTGCCAACACGCTGCTTTGCGAAATCGATGCACTGATGGCCGTTGTGGCAGGTGCGCAATGCCCAACCTGCCGCGAACGGAAACTCGGCGTCCGAGAGGTAGCTGGAAAGCGCAAAGGGCTTTCGGCATTTCTCGAGCTGTGCTGTGAAAATACTCATTATCCTGAATCTACACTTTCATTCACGCACGTGTTGAGACGTACTACTTCGGCCAGGTACCAAGGCACGGGCACTCGTTTCGACAGCGGCAGCTCGCGTGATAGCTTTGCTGTAAATGCGAAAGCTGTTCTGGCAGCACGTGCTATAGGAGCAGGCTATGACCAACTTTCCCGATTCTGTGCGATTCTCGGTCTTGGCATTCAGTGCAAGCTGCTTTTTATTGTGCCCCAATTCGATGCAGAAAAATTTTTTTCCTAATAAGTGCCAGCTTTCCAAACTTTCAAACTTTTTCTCATTTTCATTTTTTTACAATTTCACGTTTTCCGGGCAGCCTTTTAGACACTTATACTTATTGTATAGTAATGAAACTTGGCACACATATTCTTCAACACATGCAGAATGCAAATATCTTCTTGAAATTTCAATGTCTACGAGAATTAGTTGAGAAAATATTTGGTCTTTATTTCAAGGGAAATTGAAAATAATTAGTCATTCAATGCAATTTTTTTTGTTCCAATATTTCAGTGACATATCTGGATAGATATTTGCACTTCACAATCTACCAAGAGTCAAAATAAGATCAGACACAATGCTTTAACTTTTAAGTACATAAAAGAGTACCCGCAAAACATGTAACTTTTTGCTATTGTGCACGGCATAACTCAATAACTTTAGCAGCTACACAAAAAAATGATTGCACATTTGAAATCTCTATGAATCTATATTAATAACAAAATTTTCAAGTCTCTATGACTAGAAATTAGAAAAGATTTCTTTCGAGGAGCATCTGACGTCTTTCTTATAGTGGGTAGCTCGACTGCAAAAAGACGAACTCTTAAGTGTGCGCATCCTCCTTATGCACTGCGAATCATCAGTTTTAAATACTCACGCTCTTCACGTTGGTTTGCACGCACTGTTTCAACGTCATCTTCGCTCTTGTCATCGTTTTCTTGTCACAACAAATACTGTATTTACTTGCGTAATGAATGCACTTGCATAATAAATGCACCCTCAACTTCAATCATGAAAATATGTATTTTTTTCCCCGCGTCATGAATGCAAATTTATTCGCTGCAGTCGTGCTAACCGAAACCTGGCGCCTCCTCACACGTTGGATTTCTTCCGTTTTTTATTATTTTACCGACCCCCGTAGGCCACCTTGGCTCACTCCCCTTCTCGCCTGTTGCCACTTGCCTTATTATTATTTTTTAATCTGTGCGCGGTAGGTCCCCCGTCTCTTATATCTGTGCACCACAGCGGGGTTCATGAACGATGCGAGTGTAGAGACACTGCGACTGATAAGCCCACAGCGAGCGAAGGTCGCGAAACTGCATGCGCCAACCAACGGTGGCCTCCTGCGAATACCAAAAAGCTCAACCACGTGCATGCGGTTTTCGAACGACGACGACGAGATTTGCTGTCACAAATGGTAATTCGTCGCTATCGCTTTGGAGGTTTCTGAAAAACCAGAAAAAATTGCTTGTGGTCTAGAAAAGAGCGTGAGGATTTCAACAACATGGGAGCACCCCCGATTCTCGCTTTGCTTGTAGAAGAGAGGCTATGGCCGTACTTTGTCGTTAATCTTGTCATTGGTGGTTTGTTTTGATGCTTTGGAGGTAGCTTGCTGCAATGTTGGTTTCTTGCTACAATGTTAACGGTGGCATCACGGTCGTCATTCGAGGTTGCCGCGAAGTCGGCAAAGTACGCCGTAGCGCACGCTTTTGGGTGCCCCTCGAAATCACAGCAGATACCACTGTTGCGGTTAAACGATTGCGAGAACAGATAGACACAAAACGCTTTTATGGCGTGCGCTGGCGGCATGGGGACAGCTTGCAGAAGATAGCGCCATCAACCACAGAAGATGAGTGAAGAACAACAACAAAAAAAAAACTGTTTCCAAACAGTGCCCCGCCGCGGTGGTCTAGTGGCTAAGGTACTCGGCTGCTGACCCGCAGGTCGCGGGTTCAAATCCCGGCTGCGGCGGCTGCATTTCCGATGGAGGCGGAAATGTCGAGGCCCGTGTGCTCAGATTTGGGTGCACGTTAAAGAACCCCAGGTGGTCAAAATTTCCGGAGCCCTCCACTACGGCGTCTCTCATAATCATATGGTGGTTTTGGGACGTGAAACCCCACAAATCAATCAATCATGTTTCCAAACAGTGTCCACGTATATCAATTGCGAAAGGCGAAGTGACCTTACGTTTTTTTTTTTGCATTACCGCATTTTTTGCTTCTCCCGAAAAAGTTTTCAGAGAATTTACCCTGCGTAATAAATACACACCCCAACTTTGCTCCGATCTCTCAAGAAAAAAAGTGTTTATTACGCAAGTAAATACGGTAAGTGGTCTACACTGTACTTGTTTTGGAGATCTTGTAATTTGTTGTTTGAAAATGTAGGCTTATATAGACCTCCCGAAAAGATTACATGGTTTGAATTTTTCCAGTTGGTAGGAAAACATACACAGACCAGCCAAACATGTGATCTACCGTATTTACTCGCATAATCCTCACACTTTTTTTTTTTTGCCAGAAAACCGATGCAAAGTTGGGGGGTGCGAGAATTACGCGGGGAAAACTTTCCACGAAAGCGCACAGAGCGAGAAAGAGAACGAAGTGGCCGCAAATCGGTATTCTCACACCAGCAACTAACAGCAAGCTTTAAGAAGTACTAATTAAAACTTACCTCAACAATAAAAGCAGACGTTTAACACAAGACAAGATTTATTTGAGACACAAAAAATGGAAGCAAATAGTTGAGAACTAAAATACCATACGCAAAGCTTGTGGACGTGCGGGCGTAGCGGTAGCGTTCGTCGCTCAACAGGAGCCCTCAAAAGGTAAGCGTAGGACGTCAGTATTGGGCTGATGGCTATTTAACAGAATCGTCCGCAGTTTCCTTCTAAGGAAATAAAGTTTACCATCAATCCCAGTTTTAGGCACACGGCAGGCCCAACGTGTCTTGGCGGCTTGCAGCTGCCGTCACCAGTAGCGAACACAAAACTCGTAGACTCAGAGGGGCCTACCGGCGGCCCTGTTGCCATTGTTTAGTGCATGATCTATCACTTTCAACTTGAAAGCAGCCATGGCTTCAGTATCGCCTGATAACAGGACAAGATTACTGACACAACATACAAAACACGCCTCAACGCGCACAGGCCACTTCGGCGAGGCTTGGATTGGATTGAATCTCCGTGCAATAGTACGCTTGATGGTTAAGATATGGCGCCAGATGGCGCGTGCTATCATCATGAGTGGCTGGAACGAGCAGACGACATTATTGCGGCAGTTTTCAGGGGTGCGATAATTACTCGAGGAAAAAAGAAATCGTATTTTCGTTGGGCGATGTGGGGGGTGCGAGAATTATGCGAGAGCGAGGATTACACGAGTAAATACGGTATCATGTTTTGTATAGATTCTCTCATTATGATTATGTCCAGATTGGATAGGAAGTGGACATCAAACACTAGTGCCTTATTATCATTTTGTCTTTTGTAGGCTTGTGAAAATATTCGAACTAATATTGATGTATTCTAATTTGCTTCGACTTCAATTCACATTTTTGAAAATTGCGAGCTATACGAAAAGAAGGAATAGGTGCGGTATATTTAGTCTGCGTGTAGCCTCCCCTATGCAAAGGTGGTTTCGCTGCAGTAGAGGGGTGCTGTACCATGAATAGGCTGTGGTGTACACGCATCCCGAAGGAGTACGGCCACCAGCGTGGGTCCGGTTTTAGCGAGCCGCAGGGCAGGCCTTAACCGTCGCCGTGGCGAGAACACGATACTGCTCAAAGTCGCAACACTTTATTGTGGCAACACCAAACGCAGTACAGCCCGTTGCAAAAAGGCGCGGCGGGAAAGCAAATAGGCTTATCCACGCCACGGGCACAAAAGTACTACACAGGGTGCCACGAGCACGTCTCCGCGGTAAAGGTGATCCACGGAGACACCGGGACCAAGGCCCGGTTGCTCGAGCGAGGGCAAAGGCGCTCGCGTTGGCTTCGAAGGGAGACGGGTCGGCGTAGCGAGGCCACGCACTAGGACACCGTAGCGCCCTTTGGCTGTGCGTACGCAGCGGGGCAACAAAAGGTGAGCGTTCGCATCGGGCGCGAGGCGCTGTCAGCGAAGTCCGACGAGCCCCGAGCAACGGGAGTCGACGGACGGAAAAGATTGCGTGGCTCACCGTTTGCTGTCCCGGAGAGTACTGTCCGCCCGCTCCCGACGCAGCGCGCGAAAACCTCTCGGGAGTCCCCGCGCGAGGCGCCACAGTCAACATCCGCTTCCGGGTGAGGGAGTTAAACGTCGCTCCGCTCTCGCACCACGGCTGACAGCAAAGGAGGGCAGACATGTCGGGACATGAGAATGGCAGAAAAGGCGGCAAAGCCCGCGCAAAGGCAACGGGTTAGCCTCAATTCCCACATCCCCCTCTCCTAAATTTGCCCTTTACCGGTCTGCAAAAGGCAGCCGGACGTCACCTATGCAGTTAAAATGACACTGCTATGAGCGACAGCTAACCTCAGTCCAGCCCTGCTACTGCTGCTAAAAAAAAATGATTACAAAGGAGAAACAAAACATAAATAACAAAATAAACACATGACACTACAAAGATAACTGCGGAAGGGAGCACAGAAAAGTGGGACTAGTGTTCGTGGTGCTGAAGCGGGATAGCGTCCACTGCGCGGAGGGGCGGAAGGGCGTGACAGTGTCCCCTGGGTGCGATGCCCGAGTGCGAGGTCAGAGGTACGGGAGGGGGCTCACTGATGGCTCGTTGCTGCTCTTGATAAGCCGCGAGTCCGGCGAAAGCCGCTTCGGTTGTTCGGAGGCCCCACATTTCTGGCTCGATGACGGAGCTGGACGTTGCGGGAAGCGGGGCCTCTCCAGTGGTCAGGGAGGCCGAACCAAAATTGGCTGCGAGGCGCCCTGGCGTTGGCCGGCAGCATATACCGTAATTACTCGAATCTAACGCGCACCTTTTTTCCGGTTAAGCGAGTTCATAAATTGCATGCGCGTTAGAATCGAGTACGAACAAAAAAATCACGGTCAATCTATTGCCATCGGCAAGTCTAAAATGGCCGCCCCCTACGTGCGTCGGCATGGCGCGTCCGCCATTTCTGCCTATGTGTTTCCCATGTGCGGCACCTCGTACGTGTGTTGAGGAGTTCGTCATCTAGTAGTGCATTAGCATCGACGGCGTGGAAGGGCCGACTCCAAAAACTCGAGTGCACCACGATGCCGCTTTTAAAAGAAAAGTCATCGCGTGTGCAGAGACGGACGGAAATCGGGCCGCATCGCGGTCGTTCGGAGTTCCCGAAACGTGCGTGCGGGACCGGCGGAAACAAAAGCAGAAGATTGTCGACAGGAAAGCTTCACTCAAAGGCTTCAGTGGACCACAGCAGTGTCGGTTTCCGCAAATTAAAGAGCTGCTCGGCGAGCATGTGCTTGAGCTGCGAGTGGCCCGTGACGACAGAACTGCTCCAAGTGCGGGCTATGCAATTAGTCTTAGAAAAAGGTCTAATGCGGAGCCAGTTTAAAGCAAGCAGGTGCTGGCTAACTAACTTTATGAAGAGGAAAGGCTTTTCCCTCCGAAGGGGAACATGCATATGCGAAAAGTTTTGCGGAGGAGTACGATGAAAAGCTTCACAGTTTTCAGAGGTTCGTCCTAAACTTGCGGCGCAACAACGGCTACCTGCTTGGGCAAATCAGGAATGCCGATCAAACGCCTCTTTACTTCGACATGCCTGGCACCACAACCGTCGAGAAGAAGGGGGCGAAGCAAGTTCGCGTGCTGACATCGGTCCACGGTAAAACTACAGTGACGGCAATGCTCTGTTACACGTCAGATGGGCAAAAGCTTCGCCCGTACCTTATATTTAAATGGAAGACGCTCCCGAAAGGAGTCGTTTTTTCGAGTGGTGTGATCGTGCGGGCCAGCGAGAAAAATGGGTGCGCGTTGCAATCGATGTCTTGCGTTTTTTTTTTTTTTTTTCGCGGTGAAAATCAGGTGCGCGTTACAATCGAGGGCGCAGTAGAATCGAGTAAATACGGTAGCTGCTTTCAGCTGGCCTCGCGCAGGAGCCATGGTGGGAAAGGCAGCAGGGCTTCTTCGACGACGGCAGAGAGCAGAGCATAGCCAGACGGTCTGACGTCAGTGGGTCAATGCCCCCAGCACCTCCAGTGTCCGCGTCAATGGGGGGAAAGCCATGACGCACTCTTCGCGGGCTCGCACCGAAGCGTAACGCACCCACACACGCACGCACACACACCGCGACAGCTGCGCGAGCGTAGGCGCAAAGCGTCCTTCGTCTCTCTCTTCCGGCCAGCACCGACACTCAAGGTCACACACAGCTCCCTTCGCGGTAGACGAAATGAACACGGGAAAAAAAAGTAAGAACAGAGCAAAATGACACTCAACATCTGGCAAAAACAAAAACAAAATACAAATAACACTTAATATTAGACAAATGAAACAAAATACACATGAACACTTAAAAAAACACTGGCAGCAGACATGGCGGGGTCAACTTCTTTACGAGAAAAGGCCGTAAAGAAGCTAACCTGTACTGAGACTAGACAGTAAACTGAGGGCCTTCGGTTGCGGAGAAGTCCGCCGTCCGGCGCGAAATCACAAAGGTGACCGCTTCCTAAGATTATACCGGCTCGGGGTCCGAATGCGGTCCGCCGATCCGGGTGTGCCCCGTTGCTTGCGCGAAGTGCCGCAGGGCTCTGGTGCGAGCTCGTCAGACCGTGATACAAAGGGTTTCAGGTCTGCGATATGGGCACGGCTGAGTTTTGCCGTGTGGGGATCTTTCAGCAAGTATGCGAGTGGAGTGCAAGCCTTCTCCACTCGGTACGGACCAAGCCACTTAGGAGCGAGCGAGGTTGAGAACCCCTTACTGGCATCGGCTAAGAGCGTGGTTGCGCTTCAGGACAAGATCGCCCACCTCAAAAACTAGGTCGCGATGCTTGCGGTCATATTGGGCCTTCTGCTGAGCCCTGGTCGACGCCAAACTTTGCCTTGCTTTCCAGAAAGCTCGACAAAGCCTGTCCCGAAGTGCCGACGCGTAAGCAGAGCAGTCTGCCGGCGCCTCCTCGTCCTCGAGCTGGCATTGAGTGACGCTGGTCACCGGATTTGCCAACTCCCTTCCAAAATTTAAGAAGGTGGGCGAGAAACCAGTTGAGCGACTCTCGGATGTTCGAATAGTGAACGCGAGCTCACTCAAATGGTCTGCCCAGTCCCTTTGACTTTCGGCAAAGGCCGCCAACATCGCTTTGAGCGTACGATTGACGTGCTTCTTCAAATTGGACTGAGGATGGTAGGGTGAAGTGGTGCAGTGATCAATTCCGAGGGAACGGCACGTGACACCAAACACCCGAGCGGTGAAATACGAAGCATTGTCAGTGATGAGCCTTTCCGGGAAGCCGAACCGGCAAAACACTTCCTGCAGCTTCTCAAGCACCGCTCGCGCTGTCACCTTTCGAAGTGGGAAAAGTTCCACCCATTTCGAAAAGTGATCAACGACTACCATCAGGTGAATGAACCCCTGCTTACTTCTGGGAAATGGTCCTATTAGATCGCAGGTGGCCACTTGTCACGGACGCTCACTGAGAATCGGTTTGATCAGACCGGGCGGTTTGCCACCCCTTGATTTCACCGTTTGACAGACGCGGCAAGATGGCAATAGCGAAAAATGTCTCGCTTCATGCCGGGCCAGGTCACAACGCGGCTCAGTTTTGCAAAAACTTTCGAGCCACTCAGGTGACCGGCCATGGGTTCGTCGTGAGAGGATCGCAACAGTGCGGCTTTCAGACTTTTGGGCATAACCACCTTAAACGGGTCTATGGACTCGTCGTCAGTGGCTATATACTTCAGCAGGAGCCCGTCATGGTCCAGCAAATATGAATCCGCCGGGGACTCAGCGACACACGCTGGTTTGAGCCCCCTATTCGCCCCCGCTGCAGGGCAAGCAGCGTCACGGCGCTCCGTCTCGTCGAGACAGTCGTTATCGGCGCCCGCTGCAGGACAAGCAGCGTCACGGCGCTCCATCTCTCTTAGACCGTCGCACATTTCGCGACAAAACGGGTCACTTTGCTGGGCCTTCAGAAGCTCTTCTCTGCAGAAAGCGATGCCCATTCTCCCAAAATGGGGGAGTCTGGTATCGCGCCCACTCAGGACCGCAGCAACAACCGCTTGAGTCGGCGTTACGGATTCGCTCTCGGCCTCGTGGCCTTGGGAAAGCTCCCCCGCTCAGCCGCTTCGCGGTGCGCCGCTTATCTGGTTAGCAGCCAAGGTTTGTCCGCCTGGGGACTCACCCTTCTCGCCGAATGGCAGCGAAGCTGTTGTTTCGCCCCCGACGCTTGCATGTGCTAAGGCTTTGCTAGCTGCTGTCGCACCGGGATCAAGGTCCTCGGTCGACAATGGGGCATGAGATAGCGTGTCAGCTACCACGTAGGAGTGTATTCACCACAAAAAGGGGTGACGACACAGGCGAGCGCCGAAGGGCGCCCGTCGATAGAGGCGGTGGCCTCTTTGTGCAACGCGGCATGCCACGAAGCAGACTTGTTGCGACGAGCCCGAATCGCGCAGGCGAACTGACTCGCTAAGAGCAGTCAAAAGCTAGAGCTTTTGATACCGCGTGGGCGCCAGTGTGGTGTACACGTATCCCGAAGGAGTACGGTCACCAGCGTGGGTCCGGTCTTAGCGAGCCGCAGGGCACGCGTTAACCGTCGCCGTGGCGAGAACACGATACTGCTCAAAGTCGCAACACTTTATTGTGGCAACACCAAACGCAGTACAGCTCGTTGCAAAGGCGCGGCGGGAAAGCAAATAGGCTTATCCACGCCACGGGCACAAAAGTACTACTCAGGGTGCCACGAGCACGTCTCCGCGGTAAAGGTGATCCACGGAGACACCGGGACCAAGGCCCGGTTGCTCGAGCGAGGGCAAAGGCGCTCGCGTTGGCTTCGAAGGGAGACGGGTCGGCGTAGCGAGGCCACGAACTAGGACACCGTACCGCCCTTCGGCCGTGCGTACACAGCGGGGCAACAAAAGGTGAGCGTTCGCATCGGGCGCGAGGCGCCGTCAGCGAAGTCCGGCGAGCCCCGAGCAACAGGAGTCGACGCACGGAAAAGATTGCGTGGCTCACCATTTGCTGTCCTAAAGAGTACTGTCTGCCCGCTCCCGACGCAGCGCGCAAAAACCTCTCGGGAGTCCCCGCGCGCGGCGCCACAGTCAACATCCGCTTCCGGGTGAGGGAGTTAAACGTCACTCCGCTCTCCCACCACGGCTGACAGCAAAGGAGGGCAGACATGTCGGGACATGAGAAGGGCAGAAAAGGCGGCAAAGCCCGCGCTAAGGCAACGGGCTAGCCTCAATTCCCTCAAGACTTTTCCAGAAGAAATGCGCACTACTGCGAAGCCCCACTTCTATGTTAAGATCTACATAATATTTTCACATCAATTCACCGTCCTTCATTTAAGCTTAAAAGCTTGCAATGCTGGCTTATATACTCCAAGTACAGTAAATTTAAAGCCTGAGAGATTTTCCAGGTCACTATCGAAAGTCAGATTCTGCCAATATTCAAAGTTGCTACCACTTACGTTTGAACCAAAAACAATGACATTAGCAGATGCATTAGAATTAAAAAAAAATACTGTGCAGGTCAGTCCAGTCATGACAAATATGGTCACTTTTGTTTTTAAAACGTGATATATACTATTCGAATTCGATTTGAAATTACTCAAACAATATCACTATTTACTTCAAATATTGCTTCAAACCTAAAATTTACTATTCCCACAAGCCTAGTCATTTGCATCCCAACTCAAAGCGTCAATTATGGTCTATTACAGCTGCAAGGAAGAAAGTGAAACAGCTCCTGGATGCTCTCCCGTGACCTCGTATAATCTCGCGGACATCAAGGTGACCATCGACACAGACCGGGAGATGCAGCGGGTCCATTCTATCTTCCTCAAACAGATGCACATCATTGAGAGGCTTATAGGTGAGCATCCAACTGCATGCCATTTTTATACTTAGTGGGCTGAAAGGCGAGGGCTAAGATGTGGCAGGGTGAACCTTTGAGGAATGTGCCAACACCGGCTGACGGAAAAGCACAGAGGTGTGTAAAATAGTGTATCAATGTCAGTGTTCAGGAGTTAGCACTTTCAAGGTGGCAAACATTTCTCATTGAACATTTCTCATTGAACATTTCACATTGAACATTTCTCAACTTTAAAGCAGCTACAAAGCTGCTTTCTAGTTGAAAGTGATAGATTACGCACTAAACAACGGCAACAGGGCCACCAGTAGGCACTTCGGGGTCTACGAGTTTTGTGTTTGCTACTGGTGACGGCAGCTGAAAGCCACCAAGACGTATTGGGACTGCCGTGTGTCTAAAACTGGGATTGATGGTAAAACCTGCGGACGATTCTGTTAAATAGCCATCAGCCCAGTACTGACGTCCTACGCTTACCTTCTGAGTGCTCCTGTTGAGCGACAAACACTACCGCTACGCTCGCAACTCCCACAAGCTTTGAGATGGTATTCTAATTCTCGACTATTCGCTTGCGCTTTTTGTGTCTCAAATAAATCTTGTCTTGTGTTAAACGTCTGTTTTTATTGTCGAGGGAAGTTTTAATTAGTACTTGTGAAAGCTTGCTGTTAGTTGCTGGTGTTAGAATCCCAATTTGCGGCCACTTTGTTTCTTTTTTCGCTCTGTCATGGAAAGCTTTCCCTGCGTAATTCTCGCACTCCCCAACTTTGCATCGGTTTTCCGCCAAAAAAAAGTGCGAGGGTAAATTATGCGAGTAAATATGATACTGTCAGCTGCCACATTTCGAACGTGCTTGAAATTTTGAATGTTTTTGTGGCATTGCCACAAGCCCCATAATGTCGGTGCATTAGAACCTCTGGAATTGGTCGTCCTCTCTGAAAAGTGTGAAGTAAATTTGTAATAGTGCTGTGTCAAATGTACACTGATGTGTATAGCTGAAGATGATTATTGTCATAGCATTGTCGGTGATGAAGCATACTGGCATGTTTATCGGTGGCTGCCATTTCATATTCATTCAGCCCTTCGTGGCATCTGCAAGTTTGCGGATGCAGTCAACCGTTATGCGGCAAGGTGTTTTCATAGTATGTCCTAACTGGAAAGTGCAGGATGAGTCACAACATCTGTGGTCAGCAAATACTTTTAGATTTATCAGACCGGGCCAGAGATTCCTTGCTATTACATTGTAACCATTGGCATGCTTGAAGTGGGTACATTTCACGAAGTTTTATTGTATTAATTTCAGATGTTCTGAATAGCCATGTCCTTTGCATTTCTTGCAGAAACATGCCAGCAGCAATTGCAAAGCACTGCCATGCCAGGTGTCGAGTTCAGGCTTCCGCCTGGGTTTGTGCTTGAGGACCCAGCCAGCCTCTATACCACATTGTGTTCTATCAAGACCTTTGTGGAAAACATGGAGGTCAAGCATGAACGACATCGGCACCATCTGTACCGACAGACCCAGTATGGCTCCAAGTAAGTGCCAATGAACATATATTTGCCAGTAAATGCAACAGCGTTCCATCACGCTTGCATGTAATCATCTCAGTGACCTACAGCTACACTGATGTTAAATGGTCACCTTTGGTCACGATTGTGTGTGATCTCAATTGAATTTCACGATCCTGATTGGCTCCTTCAAACCAAGCTTCAGAAGGGAGCCAGTCACTGGTGAGAGATTAGATGCCGCTTGGGGTTAATTATGATCAGCAGAACATCGTGTGACACCAGCATTAGGAGCATGCGTGACAACGAGCATGCAATCACATCCAAAGCAGATAGAAAATGTAAGCTGAAGAAATACAGTAAAATTTCGTTAATTCAAACTCGGTTATCTTGAAATCCAGTTAAATTTTTTGCGGTCCCATGTTTTGCAATGCAAGTGCGAACAGGTAATTTGATGTGGCAGTCAGCCACAGCCCGGTTAATTTGAAAGCATCAAGTGCCATGCAATGATTCCTGATGCCAATTTCATTGCAAATACATGGAAACGGCGGCTCTTGGTAACCACAAAGCAATACACGGTGGCAATACTAATGTGTGACTGGTGAAACATCCCAGCCTTGCTGCCGCCAGTGAAGAAAAAAGGAAAGCAAAAAAAAAAAAAGGTGGTCTTGTTTTTAGCAAAAATGTGTGCTTGCGGAAAAAGGAGACGTGCTTTGCTGCAATACAGTGGTGATATGTGGGAAGCATGTCGCATGTTTCTTGCCACGTCAGCACATTATGATTTACCCATTCTTTTTGGGGTTATAAAGCAGTTAATAAAGGACAGTCTGACTGACATTGCAATGTATGCGGACCTCTGATTGGTGATCGCTCCAGCAGTTTTGCACTTGTACTGCTAACGGAGTTCTTGTCTGCAACACCCACTTAACTCAGTTTGAAAACTTAGCGATAATGTTTTCCAGCCAAACACATTGCTAATTCCATCAAACTGGTGATTTTCAGTTCTTATTTTACTAGAAAATGTGGATGAATGGTTGTAACATGACCGCTGCGAGGAGCAGTTGACATGATGCCTATGTGCTATCACTATGTTGCAGTGAAGCACGTCTTTTTTTCAGAGGCATACATTTTAGCAGACACCCCCCCCCACCCCTCTTTTTTTTTAATTTGCGCTGGCAGCAGTGAGGCATACCGTCCGTCTGATTTGCAGTGGAATTCGGAACAGGTGTTGCCGAAAAACACGCCCATTGGAACCGCAAACTAGCCGACGCAGTAAAATAACCCACGTCTCATTACTTTCTATAATTCAAAGCTCCTTACATCCCACTTTTTGCACATTACGTTATTTTGAAAACCCACTGAATTCAAAGATTTTTCACAGTCCCAGTGTCTTTAAATTAAAAAAGTATTACTGTACAAATGATCTGAAGTGATCTGCATCCTAAAAAAAAAAAGTAACAGTTGCAAGTGTATAAAGTTTGTGGGGGTCTCGATATGACAAGTGCAGCGCTCTTGGAGTGAACGGACACAGCAGACACGGTTGGAACAAACCAAAACTACTCGCATTTTTATTTACTACTTTTAGAACGACGATATCGTCAGCCGAGTTATTATAACTCATCAATTGTGGTCAACAAACTAGAACAGCCTTACACAAAGTTACACAACACTCAACAGCATGACAAACACAAGGACACACACAGGGCAGCTTCGCCAACGCTTGACTTATTACGAGGATCTCGGCGCGCAACCAGCGGTGCAGTGCACCGGGGAACCACCGCTAGAGACAAGCGTTCGCGCCAACTGCCACCTGCTAAAAAATACCCGCTTCTCTCTCGTGTGCCGCCACTCAGGCTTCCCGCTAAGTGTCACTGCGGGCGCTACACGCTAATCATGATGATAATAGCGGTGACAAACACTCACAAGCACAACGCCAGCTACCGCTCGATAGTTATCACCCCTGAATGCGGCTTATGTGCGAGATACAGTGCGCCATGAGGCGCAAACAACTTCACAGGAAGTGTCAGCACCCTAATACCCGTGCCACACGGGCAGAGAAAATGGCATTTACCTCCTAATGCCTTCAGATTGAAGGTCATTCGCGCGGTGCCACACAGATGAATGAAATGGCATTCACCCAAGTGCCATTCGTCACCTAATGCCATCGCCAGAACTCATTCGATTGAGAAATGCGTACTCTCGACGGCACAGCTGATGAAGTAATTGTATAAAACGACATTTGATTCGACTGGAAGAAAACTTTTTGCATAATTTATTTACACTAATAACTTAAACAACTGCTTAAAAACTTCTCTTTAGCTGGTAGGCGCTGTAAAATAAATGCGCCACGCACCATTTTATTTTTACGCTGCGGATCTACTAGCCTTGGCTTATGTTGCCACATGGTCAATTGCAACGTCATGAAACAAAGTAACGAACGAAATCTAATGGCAGCATAATATGCTTATTCATACTTTTAATTATTATTGTATATGTATGAAGCTTGTAAACGCTTGTTTATTTTTTTATTGCTACTCACCCGATGCTCACGAGAAAAATGCTGCGATCGACATCATCAAGTGAAATGTCATTCGCTTTGGACGTGTAGCAGCGCCGCCGAAAAAAAAAAATGGCATTCGGGAACTGAGTGCCTTCGCTACCGAATGCCATTTTCTATGTCCGTGTGGCACGGATATCAGATTCTTTCAACTTAATTCAAACCTTATCCCCAAAAAACAGCAGCATGCAAGAAAACAGCTACACAAGCTCTAACAAAAGATGACAACGCATGTCCCTAAAGATGGTTTGGGCACTAGGACACCGCCGCCGGTCGACACTGCTGCACTGTTCGGCTCGACGCCTTCACCTCAGTACCACACTGCTGTCGGCGCGTGGAACCGTCACTCGCGCCGACACCTCTTCTGGTTGCGACCAGCACTCATGAGGGAGCCGGACTGCAGGCAGTTGCGCAGGTCCCAGGCACGTCCATCGCCCAACCTCAAGGCCACATTCCTGGCCAGTAGTGCTGACGATGTGCAGAACACAGCCAGTCGCGGGTTACATCACTCCTGCTGTGTACATTTCGAAACACTCGACAGAACAATGCAGTAGGGCAAAGGGTAGGGAGCTTCAAGCTCCTCGCCCACGTGATACGATGGTCAGTACTGCTAGCTAATACATCGGCGGCAACCGAGATGCTCATCAAAATAAAACAAAAATCACTTTTCATAACTCGTGCATCGCTAGATAATAAAAAGTGAGGGAAGCAGAGTGCAACACCTCAACGCCACGATCCACCTAGTAGTGCCATGTGCGACTGGCGGCTGCCCAGAGTCTTATACCTAATGAGTCGCTTAACAACTGGCATCCACCCAGCACCCAGCTTAAGCGCAGGAGAGGCAGCCCTACTTGCTCGCTGCACACAGCAGCGCACCGAGCGATCAGCGTCCACCATCCCGGACAGTGTCACGATGCCCTGGCGTCGAGCCGCAAGGCAAGACAGCAACGACGCCCCTCTCCCTGAGCCCAAAGAGATAAAATAAGCTATTTACAGAAAATCGGACCACCCACGAGGCTTCCGTACTCACTCGCTTTGGGCTTGGCCTACAATCCACGTGCTGTAAGCTTTGCTCACCCCAAGGTGTAAACCGCATGGCTCTCGCTCGTAACAACTCAACAATATTCTGAAAGGCAAACCAACAACAAGACCCTCTTGCGAGAACAAAAAAACTAAATACTCTACGTGCCGACAAGTTCACACACATCAAAAACCGATCTCCTCGCTCCTCAACAAAGCACACCACCCCACTAGCAATAGTAGTCCCCCTAGGCACCCTAGGCCTACCGTATTTACTCGATTCTACCGCGTCCTCGATTGTAACGTGCACCTGGTTTCCACGACTCAAAAAAAAAAGTAAGACATCGATTGCGATGTGCACTCATTTTTCTCGTTCGCCTGCACGATCACACCACTCGGGAAAACGACTCCTTTCAGGAGCGTCTTCCGTTTAAATGTGAGGTACGGGGGAAGCTTGTGCCTATCTGACGTGCAACAGAGCATTGCCGTCACTCTAGTTTTACCGTGGCCCGATGTCGGCACGCGAACTTGCTTCGCCCCCTTCTTCTCGACGGTTGTGGTCCCAGGCATGTCGAAGTAAAGAGGCGTCTGATCGGCATTCCCGATTTGCCCAAGCAGGTAGCCGTTGTTGTGCCGCAAGTTTAGGACGAACCTCTGAAAACTGTGAAGCTTTTCTTCGTACTCCTCCGGCAACTTTTGGCATATGTCTGTTCGCCTTCGGAGGGAAAAGCCTTTCCTCTTCATAAAGTTAGTTAACCAGCTCCTGCTCGCTTTAAACTGGCTCCGCATTAGCCCTTTTTCTAAGGCTAACTGCATAGCCTGCACGTGGAGCAGTTCTGTCGTCACGGGCCGCTCACTGCTCAATCACATACTCGCCGAGCAGCTGTTCAATTTGCGGAAACCGACCCTGCTGTGGTCCACTGAAGCCTTTGTGTGAATCTTTGCTGTCGACAATATTCTGCTTTTGTTTCCGCGATGCGGCCCGATTTTCGTTCGTTTCGGCACACACGATGACTTTTCTTTTAAAAGCGGCATCGCGGTGCACTCGTCGAGTTTTTGGAGTCGGCTTTTCTATTCCGTTGATGCTAATGCACTACAAGATGACGAACTCCTCAACACACGTACAAAGTGCCGCACATGGGAAACACATAGGCAGAAATGGCCGACGCACGTAGGAGGCGGCCATTTTGGAAATGCCAATGGCAATAAAATGACCGTATTTATTTTTTTTTCGTACTCGATTCTAACGCGCAGGAGATTTATGAACTCGCTTAACCGGAAAGAAGGTGCGCGTTAGATTCGAGTAATTACGGTACCCCTCCTTGGCTCAAACAAAAGCTTGTACCGAACTGCGACCATTCTTATCCGATGCTCCAAGAGCTCCACGTTGGCTAGCCAGTGTGGGGTCTGAAGTGGAGAGCACCACGCTCTTGGAGTGAACGGACACAGTAGACAAGCGTGCAATGAGGCACAAAGAACTTTACACGGGGTGTCAGCACCACCACAAGTTAAACTTGTCTTTATAAAGAACCTCCATACAATGAATGCCTCAATAGGGCAGCTAGTCATGTTCTGTATTACAGTTAAAGCTGCCTTTATAAAGGACCTCCATACAATGAATGCCTCAATATTACAAAGTTTTTCTATTCCCTTATAGAAGCACGTGTACTTGCAACCCCTATGTAACAGGACAGCGGGAGACACCCTTGATAAACGAATTTTCAATGCTGACAACTTGGGAATTTCGCCCCGAATTTTGTCACTTTGGCCCGACCATGCACCATCTGCGTTTGCCCCGCCGCCACCGAAGTGCGCAGCGGCGGCATGCACTGTGCACTTCAAGCCCCGGCGATTGGGAGGCGAGAGCGAGTGCTCGTTAGCATGCATGAGTCGGGATGGTGCCCCTTGAGGCATTGTTCATGCCATGGGAGTATGCACATACAGTCTAGCCCACATATAACGGCCTCACTTAAAACGAACTTTCGCTTAAAACAAACAATATCCGCATGACCGTGAAAATATACATTTGAAAAGGGGTTTATTGACGTGTATTGCGATGGTGACCCTAGGACGAAAACATGATCGGGACAGTGCAACGGTCAAGCAGATGCCGGCGACGATCAGCACGAGGCGAGCGAGCGAAGCCCAGGACCCAGTACCCAAGCTGTGGCGATGTTGCTTGCCAACGATGCGTTTTCTTCTTCACAAGTTTCCCCCGCCGAAAAAGAGCCATCCTGGCGACCTAAGAGTCGGGAGGCAGAGGGCTATAATATGGCTTAAGGCGGGCGGCGTGGACGATGTCACGTCCACGCCGGCGCATGTAGTCAGATGGGTAAAGTGGCTCAATGAGAAAATTCACCGGCGAGGTTTGCTCCAAAACGCGGTAAGGACCCTCGTACTTCGGGACGAGTTTTGAGGAAAGGCCGGGGGTTTGGTAAGGAACAGCCAGCCATACAAATGATCCCGGGGAATAGCTGTGGCTTCGTGAAGAGCCGGCGTTGTTTTCTTTCTGGCGCTGCTGTTCTTGTGAAGTAAAGGTGTGTGCGAGTTCACGGCACTCTTCCGCTTTTCGGGCAGCTTCGGACACAGATGGGCATTCGGATGCGTCAGGACGGTAAGGAAGGAAAGTGTCGATGGTGTGGGATGGTTCGCGTCCATAAAGGAGAAAGAAATGTGAAAATCCAGTGGTGGACTGTGCCTGCGATGTCGTATGTGAACGTGATGAATGAAAGAATGCGATCTCAGTTAGTATGATCAGATGTCATATATTGCGAGCATATCGCCGAGTGTGCGGTTAAATCTCTCCAGTGAGCCCATTAGTCTGCGGATGGTATGCCGTGGTCTTGCGATGAACAACATGGCATTCAGAAAGCAGAGCTGTGACGACTTTTGATGAAGGCTCGACCTCGGTCACTTAGTAGTTCTCGAGGAGCACCATGTCGTAGTATGAATCGATGGAGGACGAAGGACGCGACGTCCTGCGCAGTGGCACTTGGAAGGGCGGCGGTCTCAGCGTAGCGTGTTAAATGGTCCACATTGACTATGATCCACCGATTTTCAAACCTTATCAGACAACATCAGATTTTCATCTGATGTTGTCGGTAGAGGGCCATAGAGATCAATTACGATTCGATCGAAAGGTTTGGCAGGGCACAGAAGCAGTTGAAGCGCACGGGACGAGTGAAAAGGCGGTGATTTGCGGCGTTGGCAGTCAGGGCAGCCCACAATGAATTTTCAAACAAAATTATACATTCCGCGCCATAGAAGCGACGGCGAATGCGTTCGTAAGTTTTGAAAACTCCAGCATGGCCACATTGGGGATCGTCATGAAAGGTGGTCCATATTTGTGATCGCAAGCTGCGGGGACAACCAAGAGCCACTTACCACCTTCAGGGGCGTAGTTGCGTCGGTGTATCAGCCGATGACGAATGGCGAAATGAGCAGCTTGACGTCGGAGAGATCGTGATACCGCAGTGGTTGACGATCCAGAGAGACAGTCAAAAAAGGAAGCGATCCATGGGTCCTTGTGTTGTTCACTGGCAAATGAGTCAAGAACGAGAGATGCGACGGATTTGGTACCAGTGGTTCCACAGGCCGAGCCGGGAGGTAAAGGCGAACGGGACAGGGCGTTGGCATCAGAATGCTTGCGTCCGCTGCGATAGATCACGCGAATGTCGTACTCCTGGATTTGCAGTGCCCACCGAGCTAGGCGGCCAGAAGGATCTTTCATTGTGGCGAGCCAACAAAGTGCATGGTGGTCCGTTACCAGGTCGAATGGGCGACCGTACAAATAAGGGCAGAACTTGCAAAGCGCCCACACTAGCGCTAAGCACTCTTTTTCAGTGACGCTGTAATTGGCCTCAGCTTTATTGAGCGTGCGACTCGCATAAGCGACGACGTATTCGGAGTAGCCCGGCTTGCGCTGGGCGAGGACAGCACCAAGACCAACCCCGCTAGCATCTGTGTGAACTTCCGTTGCAGCTGTTGGGTCGAAATGCCGTAGAATGGGAGGAGATGTTAGCAGACTACGGAGCGTGGCAAACACGACGTCGCAGTCAGGAGACCAGGATGAAAGGTCTGCGTCATTGCGTAGGAGGTTGGTCAGTGGTGACATAATCGACGCAAAATTTCGAACGAAGCGCCGGAAGTACGAGCATAGTCCGATGAAACTGCGTAATTCTTTCAGTGTAGTAGGTTTCGTGAACTCGGCGACTGCTCGCAGTTTTGCAGGGTCGGGTAGAACACCATGCTTGGACACGATGTGCCCTAAGATGGACAGCTCTCGCACGGCGAAGCGGCACTTTTTCAGGTTCGGTTGGAGCCCAGTGTTGGTTAAACATGTCAGAACCAGTTGGAGCCGAAGCAGATGTGTAGGAAAATCGGGAGAGAAAACGACAATGTCGTCGAGGTAGCATAGACACACAGACCACTTCAGTCCACGCAGTGTGTTGTCCATGAGTCGTTCAAACGTGGCAGGGGCATTACAAAGCCCAAAAGGCATTACGTTAAATTCATACAGGCCATCTGATGTAATGAACGCAGTTTTCTGGCGATCAGCTTCTGCCATAGGAACCTGCCAGTATCCGGATCGTAAGTCTAAGGAGGAGAAGAATTCGGCTCCTTGGAGGCTGTCAAGGGCATCGTCAATGCGCGGTAATGGATAGACGTCTTTCCGCGTCACCTTGTTTAATCGCCGGTAGTCGACGCGAAATCAAATCGATCCATCCTTCTTTCGAACTAGAACGACAGGAGATGCCCAAGAACTGTGCGATGGTTGAATAACGCGGCGACGTAGCATCTCTTCGACCTGGTCGTTGATGACGTGTCGTTCTGCAGCAGAGACTCGGTACGGTTTTTGACGCAATGGCTGGTGCGAACCGGTGTCAATGTAGTGGTGCACTGCGGAAGTATGACCCAATTGCAGATGAGAAACGTCGAATGAATTCGCGAAGTGCTGGAGGAGATTAAGAAGCTCGGTGCGTTCCTGAGCACTTAAGGTGTCGGCGATGGAACTCGAGAAGGTGTCACTCGACAAGCATTCCAGTGGGGAAAGGGACATGAAGTTCGGTCGAGGCGCTACTGCACGATTCGTCTGGCATGTTAAGGAGTAAATAAGAATCAAGGTAATCCACTCGACCGAGACATTCGCTGGCAAGTAGCGTAAGCGGTGCAGAAAGGGGGTTGTGGACGAAAATATTGCTTCGGCCAGCATTGACGTCAAGTGTAGCGAAAGGCAAAGAAACGGCTGTGCGGCTCATAAAAATGTCTGAAGGTGTAAACATTACCGTAGCATCGCTATGGTCATCGCAGCAAACAGGGACAACGGCAAGAGAGGCTGGCGGAATTTCAGTGTCCTCACGCACGACAAGTTTTGGCGACCGCTCAAGGGTTTCGTGCAAAGGTTCATCACACAGGTGCGAAAATTGAATTTCAGCGCGTGCGCAATCGATGATGGCATGATGATGTGACAGAAAGTCCCACCCGAGGATAACTTCATGCGAGCACACCGAAAGGACGATGAACTCGACAACGTACATAGAGCCTTGGATGAATATGCGGGCCGTACAGGTGCCAAGAGGTCGAACTGGTTGTGCGCTAGCCGTACGAAGCGATAGTCCAGAGAGCGGCGAGGTCACTTTGCATAGGGAGCGGCAGAGCTGGGCGGCTATAACAGAAACAGCAGCACCTGTGTCGACGAGGGCAAAGGTAGAAACAGCATCGATAGATATGGCGACGGCGTTAGCAGGTGAAGTATGTGCATGGGCTGTGGGTCATACGGTAACGGCCGACTAGCGTTGTGGAGTGGTTGGAAGCGATGGCGACAATATCGTGCCACGTGTCCTGGAGTACCGCAGGCGTAGCAGATCGGTCAATTGTCAGGAGTGCGCCAGGAATTGCTGACTCGCGGTGTGGCCGAAAAAGGGGCGGAGTGGGGAGCAACTGAAGACATGGGTGGCAAATGCTGCTGGCGGGGTCTGCTGCGTACCACCTGGGCATGTGTAAGAGGCGCGGCCACGGGCTGCGTAGCCGGCGCATGGGCAACAGGCATGGCCACAGGCTGCTGGTGGGCAGCGACGGGAACAGCCTGAGCTACTTCTTTGGCAATAACGTCGCGGAGTGGTGAGGGCAGACGAGAGGACGGCGGCTGCGGCGTGAAGGGAATCAACGACAGTTGCCGAGCTACTTCTTCACGCACGAAGTCTTCAATCTCTTGCAGGGTTGGTGAGTGGTCGGGAACGGAAGTGAGACTGGAGAGCGAGTCGGCGTGTGAGGAAAATGGCCGAGTCAGGGCGCGCTGCTTGCTCAACTCGTCGAAACTTTGACACAAAGTGACAAGTTCCGCAACGGTGGCAGGATTACGGGCCAGGAGCATCTGAAATGCGCCATCATTTATCCCTTTGAGGATGTGTTGAATCTTCTCCGACTCGGGGATGGTGGTGTTCCAATAATGTCTTCGATGTAGCTGGTGAAAGATTCCGTTGGCTTCTGTGCGCGAGTCCGCAAGCGTTGTTCGGCTCTGGTCGTGTGGACAGCGGGTCGTCCAAAAACGTCAGCAAACGTTTTGAAGATGGACCACGTCGTAATGTCGTTTTTGTGGTTGTTATACCACATTTCGGCCACGTCAGCGAGGTAAAAGATGACGTTAGTCAACTTGTCCGCGTCGTCCCACTTGTTGTTTGCGCTCACCAGTTCGTAGTTGGTGAACCAGTCTTCCACGTCGGTCTCATCAGCTCCGCTAAAGAGCTTCGGCTCTCGCAAGCGAAGAACGCCGGGGTTGCTGGAGGATGGAGTGGAAGAGCCAGGTTGCGCATTGTTGGTGGCCTTGATGGGAGGTAGCGTTCGGTTGTGCAGCTCCAGGTTCAAGCGACGGGGAATGTCAGCACCCTCCACCAATTGAAAAGAGGTTTATTGGCGTGTATTGCGACGGTGACCCTACGACGAAAACACGATCGGGACAGTGCAATGGTCAAGCAGATGCCGGCGAAGATCAGCACGAGGCGAGCGAGCGAAGCCCAGGACCCAGTACCCAAGCGGTGGTGATGTTGCTTGCCAACGATGCGTTTTCTTCTTCACGCATTGGTTAAATGGCACAGAATCGCACTTACAACGAACGTCTCCAAGCGCCGCTGATCGGTTACAGCGAACGGAGTCAGTGGCCTGCCGAATTCCCGGCAAACCAATTTGGACCACCGATCAGGCATCGGGGAGGTGCGCATACGTTCTTATTGTTAAACACCGACCCTGCCTCCGCGCCCCTCTAGTTGCCGCTCTCCCCGACCGCTTTTTGTTACGCACCCCTCCGTTCTTTGTCCCCCCGCTACTCTGAGCACCCCGCATCGCCAGACGAGGCCTGCGTTTTCACACTGCCACCGATCTTTTGAAAGACCGGTCGGCCATCTACCCTGTTTTTGATCGCTGGTACTGTCGTTGGCGTCGCCGGTCTGGAGTGACCAGACCATTTGCTAACATCGTCGGCCGCCGACTGTATCCGATAGTCTGCGTCTAGTGCACGTGCGTACGCTACCCACTGACTCTGATAATTTGCGATTTGTTTCGTGTTTAGGACTTGTTCTTGCTCACTTCGCACTCAACTCGACATCCTTTCTGCGCGCGTGCAGAAGCGCAAAAACGGCTGTTAATTTGCGCGAAACGAATCGCAAAGTATCGAAGTTCGTGAGGCCACGCAAACCCGCCGGCGCAACAAAACAATTTTTTGACCACAGCCGCCAATTCCTCGAACACCGCCGCTTGCACCGACCCAGGCGGCCATGCTTTGACTTCTGCGCGCGCAGGCACTCTTCCCAAGTTTTTCTACGTGCGAGTTTCGCGGACCTCTCAAGCAAGCTACCCAACTTGCCTCCTTCCCTTGTGTTTTGGTTTTCAAGGTCACCCTTCCGCCGCATCCTGCTCTCTTTATTGCAACTCCTCGCCCTTCTCTCGCAAGTCTGCTCACCTCTCTTTATCACAACCCCTTCGCCCGTCTCCACTGCTCAGCGACGCCCGCCACGCTGGCTCGAATCAGTTTCGTTTTCTGACTGGAAACGGGCCCAGAGCTGTTCCATGCGTTCTGGCATGTGTATTGCGTGTGCGCGTCTTGCTCGCTCTTGGTGTGCGTCTGTCCTCATGATGGCCGACGAAAGGACTAGCACGCTTTTTCGTGCCGCTCAACAAAACGTCGAAAGTGTGACCGCTTTGCTTAAGCGTAATCCGTGCGTTAGGTGCCGCGTTGCGGAGCGCTTGCTCATAGCTGTTGACTACCTGGCAGCCAACTTGCCGCTTCGGGCGTCCCGGTATTCAGCTGTGGATATGGTGAATGTTTCGTGGGCGGCGGTGACGGCTATATTGCGCGCGAAACTGTTTTCGCGAGGCCGACTTTGTCGACGTCGGGCCCGATGCCGAGCCTGAAGCTTCCGAACAGGACCACTGCGGCGACGATTTGTGGCAATGCGTCGTCGACTCCAACCTGGGAGAGGGGGTGGGACATCTGTTGCGATGGTTTAATTACGGCCGATGATGATACCGACACTGCGGAACTGTGTATGGATTAGGGCACTGTGAATGAAGTACGTGGCGAGAGCGATTTGGAAGAATCGGATTGCGAGAACGACGAAACTTTGGAGCCAGTGTCTCATGCAGCTTATGCGATGGGCCTCTGCAAACGAGCACCCTGCCGTTTTAAATGAATTCGAGACCACCCTTATCGCTTCTGCTCTTCGAAACACGTGCATCACGGACTTTTTGGAGCAAAAAAAGTGTGTTTTCACTCTAAACTTTTTTTAAAAGCTGTGTTTCATTTACTACAAACTTCCGGATACAGCGAACGAATGCCGCGTCGCGCTCAGGTCATTATAAGCGGGCTCGACTGTATATGCTTTCTCCGCCTTTCTTACGAAAAACAAAGAACGATGACTCTTGCATTGGCAGAACTGTTCTTCAGTTGCTACAGAAGTCCTTGAACTGCACTTCGTCAAAGTGAAACGAAATGATGGCAAAAAAAAATCTTGCATTGTGTTTTTACGTTTCGAGTTCACGTTGCACATGGAAATCGCTTTCCCAAATAGTATTTTGGGGTATCCATGTCACTTGTTTTCCACTTTCGATGCCATGCACGCATAGGTAGTCCCAATGACGTTCAGCTTTGCCCCTGCCCCCCCCCCCCCCTTCTATTTCAATACTAAATTGTTTTATGCTAGAGTCCAGCACGGGTCCACTGACATAATTTCGTCATGGAAATAATGTTGAAAAATATACTAAGAGATTGCAAAGAAAAAAAAACCAGAAGGCAGGCATTCATTGCGCGGCGCTATCTTCTACGCCATGGAGCGCACATTGTCTAAAATGCTAACGGCCAGCCATTTATATACAGTAGACTCTCAGTAAACTGAGCCTGAAGGGACCGGGCAAATAAGTTCCTTTTAACACGAGTTTCGTTTACCTAGAGGTGAACATGGCTGCAAAATACAAGCTCGAAACGAAGCATTGCAGAGGCAGTAGTTCCATTTAACCAATAGTTATGTTTAACAGATTTCCATTTACTGAGAGTCTACTATACAACCATACACCGTTTGGCATTCGTCAGAGCTTTGAAACTTTAACTAACGCGTTTTCATTATCAGTGGTGAGTTGGCGTGGGGGGCTCGCGTTGGGTGCGCTCTAAAGGTTGTCGTCTCCACAAAGCGCCATCTCCACTCCTGTGCGCATGCTTATCAAACTCGTAATTCAGGAGAAGATGAAGGTCACTTCACACAATGCATGGCCGCACTTACAAAAGGACTGCGCTGCTGACACACGGTGCAGGAAGAATTTAGACAGTTGTTAGCGCTTGTCTTGTGTGTTCATTTCGTGCGTCTTTCTTTCTGTTTGAACAGCGCGCTTTAAGTGTCGCGCTGTGACAGTTGTTAGTCCGCACGCGCCCTATGTATGCTAATTTCGTGCGTGCTTTCTGCTTGCCGTGTGCGCTGCAAGTTTCAAGCTGCTTGTTGTTCTTAACGCGACTTTGCAATCTGTTGCCGTTTTTTGAAACAATGCACATTAAATGCTCAACTACCCCTTAAAGGCACGTTTTATTTTTTTGTTATACCGACGCTCATATAGGAGGATCAACCACGTTTTTTTCTTATACTGGCATTCGTGTCAGCACTAAAGGAAATTAGGCACTGGTAAAAACTGTTGGAGGCCGCCGGGACAACGATGCATCTTCAGAGGTTGACTGGTCGTGCACTTTGTCGTCTTGCTTCCCACCGTGGGTTCGCTAGGCAATGGACTTCGCTATAAGCTCTAACAACATGCCGGCGCATTGCTGGCACCACTCTCGGAAGCCACGGTGAAGTGATGATGGAGCAGCATTGTATTGATGTCTTACGAATGTTCAATAAAGGAAAAAGAAAAAAAAATTCAGTTTTACAGCTTGAGCGAAGCAATGAATACGATAGCAAGAAATGGTAGTGTTATATGAATTAACGCTGACAGCTCTTTTGGTTTCCATATCGCGTAACTGTACAATATGCTAATGGAAGAAAATATGGCCACTCCTGGAGAAATGCTTTTTTTTCTCAGTCTCCTTGTGTTGAAAGGGTGTTGAAAGCATAGCATATAGAAGGGCATACGAGCCGTATACTGATGCTTGCCGAGATAGCGCGCATACCAGCGATCGCAATGGCGTTCTTAGAATCAAAGTTCACAGTTGCTGCTTCCCGAAGTAACATTTAGCCACCTATTGCGCTTTCTAAACACTCAGTGTTTGGCACAGCAACAATGATCGACATGAGTGTACCAAAGCTGAGAAAAACTTGTCAGGAGGCTGTAGTTACAAAAAAAAAATCAAACAGAAAATAGCTAAAAACAAAAATTTCATCAGTGCTAATATAAAATGGTGCTACAGCTAAAGAAGTGTTCTAGGATGCATGAAAATTGACAAGGTTATGCATCGCCAAAATTCAAAATCAATGTTTCTGAAAAATGCTTTTCTTTTTTGCAGTTGTTAGTTCCAAAAAAGCGCCTTCTCCTATTGCACTGATTGAGCGGTACTCTTTTAAAGTGTCCTTTTCAATGAGTGCAGCAAATTGAACTGTGCGATTCTCATGTCATTGCAGGCAAGCACCCATAGGGGACGACAACTACTTGCTCATGTTTGCGCGACAGCAACAGCAGAGGACCGCCTCTGTGCCCAGTGCCTCGTCGCTGGCACGACCCCTTATGAGTGATCTCAACATTCCTGTACCATCCATCCCCGCACCAGCGCTGCCTTCCTCGGGAAATGCCAACGGAAGCCTGGTCAGCCACATGGACGTGCCTTAGCCCGTGCCACATCTGCTCTCATTCTTCCGAAGTCACACAGCTTCTCTGCCCCTTCCAGTGCACACTGCCGATCCCGTTGCTATGAGGGAACGGGATCTGCCTGGTGCAAAGCCCGAGGAGCTTCGGTAGATGTGCCAACTTCCCAATGCCTTCTCTAACGGTGGTCCCCTGTGTGCACCTCCTTTGCATTAGCCAAATGTGAGCACACAGGCCCAAGTTTCAGCCACAGTTCGGAGTAGCAAGCCACGTTCCTCCTAGTCGGTCACCTGAGGTTCTTCTCATTCGCTCATGAAGCCCTGTACATATTATATGCCCTGCGAATGCTGAACCTAGCCGAAGAGAAAAAAAAATCACCTACAATGGTTACGACCCATGCCGGTGCTTTACAGAGATGAAAGACTTAACACATACTCATTGCTTATGTCATTCTAGAGTGAAGGGTCTGCACGATGCCGCTGTTAATGAACTTGGGATTTATGTGTGGTGAGCTGCAAGCACAATTAATATAGGTGACATGGCATCGCGTTTTGAGCGTGTTACCTGCGCAGATGTCGGAAGGCATGAACATTGTCATTTAGGATGATGTGCAACGGACGCACGTGCTGTAGCAGTGGTCAGATCTGGCGCATGTCTAGGTGATCACTGTGTCCTTGCTTGACTGTCAAGCCCTGTCACTTGAATAGCAAGGGCTTCTGTGCTGCTGCGTTTAAATAATGACCTGGCTGTACCCCTCGCAGAGCTGAACATTTAATGGGTCGCAGCCCGGTCAATGTGTCTCGCACTGCATGTGGTGGGAAAAGCTTACTGTGTAATCTCGATACGTCATCGTGCCTGTGACATCACCCAGACCATTCCTCTCGCAAATTACCGTTCGTACTGAGGCATTGCGCAGATAATGCACTGCAGTGGTCAACTGACGCACATTATGGGCAGCTTGCAACACCAATGGGCAGCATTTTACCATTTGCTGGTTCTTCTAAGCATGTTTTTTAAGAACTTGTAATCGCACGCCACTGGCAAATGTATGTGATGCACCATGTTTATTGATTAGCTGATTATTGAAAAATAACCAGATGGAATTATCCTTTTCTTGCTTTTCCTTTTTGTTGCCGAGACCCGCCAAGCTTTTCCTGGCAAATATCATTCACAGCCTTACATTGTTACTGGTGTTTTAGTGGCCATTATCATGACTACTAGTTGATTTAGCTAATTGGTCAAACCTCTTTTCAGCAAGCATGGTAAATCTCTTACACCAGCCTTCTGATGTATATTTAAAAGTGAGGCTGTGCCGTCATCCTTCATGATGTCTTTGTGCTAATTTCCTCGATTTTGCAGACTGAGTGGTGCGTAACTCTGCAAAGGGGTTCCTTATTATGCAAGCGGCTACTACTTGCCAAGAAAGAATCCTTTGTAGATGTCGTGATACACATCTGTAACGGAAGGTTTTCTTTTTGGAATATCGAGTTTTTAAAATTTGTTCACATGTTGTTTGAATTTATTGCTCCAAGTATGGTGCAAGATCTGAGCTGAGCATGGAAGCTAGCCTTTCAGTGTTGTGAGAAGGACACAGACACGGTCATGAAGTGGAGATGAACGTACAAGCGAGCAAGATCATTAGGTACATTGCCGAATTGGGCGTGTACAGAACCCAGCACTTAATATGGTCCACAACTACTGCATATTGTTGTTCACCGAAGCATTACATCTCGAGCCCACAGCATGGCTTGCATTGTAATCATTGCTGTGTATATAAATTTTCCAACAATAATATTTTTCTTGCTTTTCTTTTTTTGTTTTCAGACACTTCCTTTCGCATTAAATTTGCGGTCACATTATGTTCGTACAAATAGAGTGGCTTTTTCCCAAGTCCCAAGAAGTGCATAGACTGAAATTCTCGGTTTCTCCCCTTGGGTTCTTCTGCAACATTTCCACTCGGTATCGTTGATGAGCAAGTTGTGTGCATAGATTCAAAAAGTGTCCACTCACGTATTGTGGCTAAAGTTGTATCGTTTTGTGTACCTTTCACTGTCACTTTACGGAACGAACATGCAATCTATGAATCCCCGTGAGTACTCTTTTCCTCGCCTGTTCTTTGCTTATTGCTTCATATCGTGGTATGTTTGTCGTCTTAGCTTAGTAACGATTGGCTCCTGTAAACATTATTTATTGGGAGTGGGTGTAAGTGCAAGTTCCTGTATGCATTCACCGAAGCTGTTGCGCAGTGTGGCTGAGCCACATCTTTGCTCTCTCTCTCTCTCTCTTTTTTTTTTTTCCGCACGAGTGCATGCATAGCATTCTGCTCATTTGTGTACGCTTAAAGTGCTGTGTAAACAGGTCATTAAGACTCTGGACTCCCTGCCATCACGTTCAAACAATGCTAAGCACCCGTTTTAATGGAGAAATCATTTGAACATGTTTTCAACAAAACTAGAAGGCAAAACGCAGCTACTGTTGAGGTCCACGCATGTCACGCACATGCAGTTGTGGCTCTTCCAACTATGGTAGCAGGTGGTTTTGTTGAAGCCTTCTACATTTGTTGTACATCTGTTTGTGTGTTTTTTATGTTCCGGCTTGTGTAGTATTTTTGTGCGGTTAATATATTATACATATATATATATAGTATACATATATAAATATATACACATATACATACTTGCTATATTAATATACATACTGTAATGTTGTATGTGAACCAGTGAGCGTTTTGCACAGAAGACTTTCGTCGAATAATTAGCTTAGAGAATCAGGTGTGCTAATGGTGGTGCATAATCATTGCCAGACACTAACAAATATAAATGAGTGGAGTAGTTCCCTGTAACATTTAACATTGATTAATTTATTTCCAATCAAAAGGGCTAAGCAGAATTTCTCTGAAACGTCTGTTGTTTTACATGAAGGATGCATTTAGAATGCCTTTAGGAACTTTTGATTTTGTCATGTTATAAAGATGGCCGTACTAACCAGTAGTACTCCCTGAACAGCAAAAAAAAGTTTTTCATTTTTTAAAGTGTCCATTTGGACTTTGCACCCCATTTGTTGTGGTCTCATAACTTTCAAAAGTGCTCAGACAAATTCGTGTAAGTCGGTACAAAAACGCAAACATTGAAAAGTGCAGGATTCTTAGATTTATTTTTATATTGCATTTTATAATCCTCATAGTTAATTAAATGTGTCCTGCCCTTGCTGTACCTTAGTGCACTTATTGACCTTGTAGCTCCTCCCTTAATTTATACAATTTAAATTTGTCTTACTAGCCGTGAGACATCTGTTCATAGATGCGATGTATAAAAATGATACCTAGCTGGACTTTCATTTCTTAAAGTCCTGGCGCAAAAAAAAAGCACCTCCTGAGTGTGAAGACACATTTGTCACATAAGATTTTTAGTTGGATAAAACATGCCATTTGCTTTAAGGAAGGATGACACCATATCAGCAGCTCATCTATAAATTAAAGATCACTCTTAATATAGCTAGGTCATTGATCATTTCTCAGCTTGTTCATTGAGCATTATTTTACCTCTCCCCTTTGCTACTTTGTTTGCCTTGCTTCCTTTGTACCAACTCTGCACCACTTCAGCAATGCGACTCATTATGGTCACTCTTTCTTCTGAATATGTGGTGAATGTTGAGAAATGTCGAAAAATATTTCATGTACCACACATGTTTCACATCAGATTCTGGTAGGCTTTAATTAATACAATTTCTATTTTAAATTGACTTTAATAAAACTAGTTTGTTTCAAGACATTTTTGTGTGAAATTTGGTATTCGGTCGAGCTTAGCCCGGTTACTTACTCGTTGGTTCACAAGTTCAATAGGAAAATTTTGAGGTACCAAATGCCAATCCATGTTATGAAAGAAAAAGCCAAAACCTTGGGCCGTAAAGTTGCTGTCAACCACAGAAGTTTACAGAACACAGGTTTCACAACAGGTGTGGAACTCCATGTTCTTTATTTTTTTTTTTGTAAAGTATGGTGGTTCTGATTTAATAGTTCACTGTGTAATTGCTGAAGCCAGTTTAAAATTGGATTAATACAAGACTACTGTATCCCCTAACTTGTGTAGAAGCAACCCTGAATCTGCTGGCAAGCTTTTGTTGTAAACATACACACACTCTCCTATTTGCACTGCTGCACAGCCAACAGTCTCGGTGCTTTCTTTGTCTTGTATGTTGCGGTACTTACATTTGCTGTGCTGTTTTCCGGGTGTAAGTACATGTTGTGTGAAACCCAAAGTCTTACTAGAATCGTTGTGAATGTACCAACTGATCCTTGTGTCTTTTATTGTTGAGAAATTTGGGCCCGCGCTACACATTACGGTTGCCCTGCGGCAGTGTGCTGTACAGAGAAGGGCATGTGTTGTTGCTCCAAAGCTTGGTGTTGTGTTAAGCATTTGGGTCACTGCTGTGTATGCCTGCACTTTTGCTCTTACAAAGAAACGGTGATGGACTTGGTTGGCGAGATAAGACTGGTGGCGTGTTCCATTCGGATAAGGGCAGCAATATTGCTTGTGGCAATGTGCTTTTTTTTTTTTTTCGTCAGATGTTTATATTTAAATACATAGAACAAGTTTTATAACGGATTGCAATGTGTAGCAACTGTAGTGTGTAATACTAACAACTAGCAGCCATATTACTACCACCGTGCCTTGCTTGTATGAACATACTGTTCAGAAAAGTTTTGTACGTCAAATGCTGTTGAAGGCTGCATCGTGGAAGAGTCCTTGCAGAATTTGCACTGTAAAACGCTTTGATAAGATTTTGTTTCTTCATTTGACTTGGACGGTTTCTTTATTATTTATATTTGTGCAACTGGGACATGTATGATGTCAGTCATTTTCGTGTCGTTTAAATTGTTTAAAACCTAAATTCTTGCAAAAGTACATTTTGCCCATGTTTGGTATAAAGAGAAAGCAGTGTGCCCATTTGGCAAAGTCTTTAAGGCAAGAAACATCTATGCAGACGTGTTTTGAACATTTTCTTGTTCTCTTTGTGAGGAGGAGAGTGTCATTTACGTAACTTGAGTAACTGCAGTCAGTACCCTTGCCACACGAGCTTTACAAAAAGTCACTTTACGTAAATTAGTTTACCAGTTTTCCTTTAAGTGGAGTTCATCGAAGCCACTTATCGCTAATATTTTCTGGTTACCCGTAACGGTGCAACAGGATGCTGTTTTAACAAGGCATGTTTATCGAAATAAAACGGCATTTGCGCTGCCCGTCTGGCCAGGGTACTAACCTTATCACCTATCCCACATACTATTGCTGTTGAGTTCGCATTAGTACATGGCCGCCTTCTTCACGTCTTTGGACTCCATTTGGTGGCACAAAACGCGGCTCTTATGGTCACAAGAGAGAGTTGGTTGCATGGACACTATTTATTGAGAACTAAACATATTTACTCCACCCAAGAACAAACCTGTGGGAGTGCCTTTATACTTCTCTGTTGTATGTGTATGTTACCATTGTTCACATAGTGATAAGTAAATGAATTTTATGCAACAGCCATGCATTTTGTGTCTTATTCACTCGGTCAGTAAAATCATAACCTTATTTGCCATGCCTGCCTCTGCTCACAGGTGGCCAAGAAGGGTGAGAGAGAATGAAGGACTACTATTTTGTTAAGAGTGCTCTTGCTTCCCCTTCATTTATGCAGACATTCGTTAGAAGGTCTGTTATCGTATCGTTCATTCCCAGATTGGTCAGGGCAAACAACCCACTAACGGTATAATGGTTCTGCAATGTAAATTTGCAGTATTCAGTTCCTTTTTACAAATGTGCTGGTAGAGAGAGCTCTTTAATAAGCCACAATGAGCATGGTCCTGAAATGCTAATTGCAGCGGATAGTATAAAAAACAGGAATACAAATGTAGGGGTATGCATGCCCTATAACCTCATAAGCCCAAGGTAGCGCATATCCCAAATTGGAGCACAGACATTTTGTATTAGTGAATAGTGACAAAATGTGCAATCCCATGCTATTAGGTATAGCACCACAACTGAAGTGAAACAGGCGCTCAAATAGTTCCCAGTCTTCCATTGTGCATTGACTTCACTAAAGTGACTGGTGAGCTGCCAACCCGTTTGCATGCGACTAATATTCAGAGCACCTTCATTGTTACTGTGACTTCAGCAGGGAACCATAAAGCATTTTGTGAGATGCATCCTGTAAGCTTACTCTGCCTATCACCCGTCAAAAAAAAAAAAAAAAAAAAAAAAAAAAACACTAACAAGTTCAAATACATAAAGAGTGTCTTGTTGCTACTGCAAAGCTGAGTCTGCATATAGGGCAAAATTGCAGTTGCAAAATGAAACAAAAAGCTACCTTGCACTGAAAGCATAAGATCTCAATATCGCATGAGCAGTATCTACATATTGGAACATACAATGCACGATGGGCACCCGCCATACTGGTCAAGTGGTAATGGTGTTCGACTGCGGACACGCAGTCGAACACCACAATACCGGCTGCAACGGCCACATTTACTATGAAGACAAAAATATGCTTGAGGCTCGGATACTGTTAATACCACCAGGCGATCAAAATTTCCAGAGCCCTCTAATACGACGTGTCTCATAATCACATCGTTTCAGGATGCGAACCCCCAACAATGGCCAGTGCGACTAGCAAACTTGAAATGTGGTGACAGCATCAATCTACGTGGAATTCGAAATAGACGCAGCAATGAGCAAGAATCTTGTAGATGAACTGCGTTGCTGTAGTTACAAAAGAGGATATTGCTCTAAAAACTAGCATGCTTTAACTGCTCAGTTATGAGACATATGTGGCCCCAATATTATATTCTATAAATTGTGAGCAAATCACTCAGAAATGACACTTTGGCTTCTGCACCGACCAAAAATGCAGCAAGTGCAGTCATACTCTTGAGGCAATTAATGTATTCTTTGGAAAGTGAATGGTGTCCACATGAGTGCTGTGGACTTCATAAGAACTTTCTTTCGCCAGCCGAAAACTTTGTGTTCAGGAAAGCAGCACTGTTGATCAATGCCTTGCTGGCTCTCGGGTCAATTCGACTAATTTTCAGGTCTTCGTCTCGGTTGAACTCTCGCCGTTCTTTGACTTCATTCTGAAATTATGCAATACGAAACAATGTTCATGTCTATAGCACATGCACACGTAGTTGCTCTGCACGCACACAATAAAAGAAGATACAGTGAACATACATTTCACTGATGAATCTCTCTTACAAATTCTCTTGCAGTGTGAGCGATTTAAAGGCCTCATCAATTTCTTCTAAAAATGTATGATTTTTCACATTGCTTAGGGGCTGCGAGATGGTAAAACATAATACATGTGTGCAACTCTACTACCCTAAAGGGCTCCAATAATTGCCAGTCATGTCCGCGAAAGAGGAAATAAAGTAAGTGCTCATTTGTTAGACACAACCCAATTAAATAAATAAAGATGCCATATTGGGCATTATTTTATGTTTCAATTGTAATGTAGTTATGACATAAATGGAAATGAATTAAAGTAAAAAGAACAGCCTGCCGCTAGAATAGATTGAACCTACAACTTTTGGATAACGGACCAATGCTTCCACATTGTTTTGTAGGCTAGTTTTTAAGCAAATTCCTATTTTGTTTCGTGCGTTCCTGTCACCCTATTTTGACATATGAGCATGAATTAGAGTTCAAGGTAATAGTGCTCTTGCAGTGCCTGCAAATGCCTACTTTTGACATTTGTGCACAAATGTCTAGAAATGCCTATTTTCAAAACTGGTGTTTACTACATGAGCGCTAGTTGACCTCAAATTTTGTTTGAGTAGTTTTAGACCATTAGTCATGCTACCAGGTGACAATGACTATTCAGAAAGAACCCTATAAGGTTGAACCTTGTGCTCTAGTTCAGGCACCTTTTGGAAACCAACTGCTAGCAGCAGTGAAATGGGGCACGCCAGCAACTACATGCCGCTGTGCCGACATGGCACAGGTGATTGGCAAATGCAAAACCATGGAGAACAGTCAGGAGAAAAAAAAATTGTCATGTGCATGAGCATTTGCTTTGTTTGTAGTTTACTTCTTAAAAGGACACTAAAGAGGAACAGTTATTTGGTTTAGATTGACAAACTGCACTCTGAGAATGCTCACGTCACATGTTTCACGACCGTAGGTTCATTATTAGCAAAAAAATAAAGCTTCATTTTTTAATTTTCTGTCAAAACCTCTGCACATTACGTAAGAAAATATCGTATCAGACGCTTGTTCCCATTGATACAAATTTAGCCAGTGTCACACTGCATTCAATGAAAATAACATCGAACCCCCTCTACAACATAATTACAGGACCTTGGTTTTTCTATTCTTCACTTCTAACAACTGTTTTTTACGCTCAAGCACTTGTTAAATAGGTAGGTATCGCAGGACAATGTCGGAGCATACCTTTTTTTGCTCCTTCTTCTTCTTCCGGTGCATATCAAGAAGCGACTCCGCTCTCTTTTCCTTCTGCAGTACAAAGAAAAAAAATGTAAATACAGGACAACAAGCTTTTAGTCTGAGAAACCTGTGAAGTGAATACTCGCATTGTACTGTCTCAGCTGCTCTTCAAGTTCCTTCTCTTGGTGGTGTCGTTTCCGATGACGCGAAGTCTCAGCTACGTCGCCGTCCTTCTCAGACTTCTTCTGAGATGTTTAACAAGAACATAAAATATTTCATTTCAGGCAACATTGTACTGCATTTCCTCTCATATAACCTACACCAAAAAAAAATGTTAACGTGTGGTGGGGAGAAAGTGGGTGTGCAGCTTCTATGCAGACATTACATGTATTTTTTCTTTTTGATCAGAGCTAAAGTTAGGTGTTCATGTTATATGCGAGAAGGTATGGTGAATATTGAACCAATTTTCAACAGATAGACACTATTATGCAAAAGCTACTAAAAGCAGTATGTATTTACAACAAGGATCTGTAAATGAAGTTTCGATTCCACCTTTGCAACAAACATGGCTGCGATTTCACAGTAATGGTTTTTCCGATGGCACATGTACACCTCTTCATGCTTAGTGAGTGGTCAGAGAAAATTCCTACATGTTATGAATAGGATCAGCTGCTTGCGAATAGATTGAGTGCTACTGAGTCGAGAGAAAGACATTGCTACAAAATTGCCTATGTCTCTTGCTGCATGGTAGCTGTTTATAGTAACGAAAATCAAAGCACTACATGCCCCGTGAAATGAAAATCTGGCATCCATCCGGCGAGTGTCACCACTGCCACCTGATGTAATGCAACAAAGTGAAAACGTCATCACACAATGCCACATGATAATCTGATGTGACATGGATGTCAAAATAGTCATCAAACTTAGACACACTATGTGTGTGCACTGGCACATGTAAGATGAGATAAGTTCAATGATTTACATAAATGAAGCACTGCAAGTGGCCTACAGCTAAAAGATGAAGATTGAGTAAAGGGGCTGTGATTGAATGGAATAAAGATGTAGCCATAGTATTGAGACACTGGAAAGTTTCCCGGTCGTGCCAATCACACATATACACAGTTGGAATGCAAAATAAACTTTCTGTATTTTCCTTCTGCCCCAAGCACATTTTCTGAGAGCACTAGGGGGAATGGGCTTTATCGATATGAAATTGGAGTCGTAACGAGGGAGTAAAGTTCTGGGCCCCATCTACATTTTTCGTCACAGCAAGGGGCTGTTGCAGCAGGCGCCACCACTTTCAATTTCAAATAGTTTCAAACTTAAACAGTGCACAAAATATACCTCTGCCTTTTTGACTTTGTCTGCCGGTGTGTCTGTCCAAGCAGAACGGTCAGCTGTAGGGTCCTCCATGTTCTTCCGAAACGTCCTGGCCCCCAGGCCAATCCGAAGACCCATGTTGTTTGGCAACTCTGTCATCCACTCTTCTCGGCGGGGCTCAGGCTCTGAATCCTTCATTGTCAAGAAAAAAGGAGGAAGATAATCTAAATGTAGAAAAAGAGAAGCGGTTCACTTGGAAGAGTCACACAAATTATCTATATTTATTTGTATTAATTATTAATGATTTTTTTAGTTAGTGTGGGTGCGAGCCAATCACACCCACACTGGGAGTTCCAAGTTTAAAGAAAAAGATACTCATCACCTAGGTAAAGGAAAATAGGAGAGACAGTGTGTGGTAGGTAAGAGGTGAAAGTATTTGCCCTTAACTACGGACACTTCATTTTAGGAGTGTACAAATATTCTAAGCTTTCAAATATAGAATGTAATAGCTTCCTTATCCTATTTGATATGGTGTTCAAATCTAAAAGCCACACTGCATTATAGTGCATACTTTTCTCATATATTACAGCATCACCTCATCACTAAATTGTTGGAAAGGTACAACAGGTGTCATGCCCGTGAGCATGAAACATGAGGAAATGCATGGTGCAGCAGGCTACTTTGCTTGTGCATCTAGACTTTTTATTATTTGCAGTATCTGATTACGTGCTGTGCATGCGAAGAAACTGCTTCTTGATGATGTATGCATACTTTAATTTCTAAAGTTATGTATAATTTCTAAAGTTATGTTATATGCTGAGAACAGTTTATATTAGTTCCAAAATTTTAATTTGGTCTTAAAAAACATTATTTGCATGTGCACCATAGCTTATATTAAAAGTGAATTCTAAAATTTGCTTATTATTTTACTATAGCATGCTCTTGATCGATTTACAAGTATTACAAAATAGATGTCAACATAGTCACACCGAGATACCGCACCGCTGCACTCAGTGCACGTAAGACTGAAGTGGCTAACTTTTTTGGGAGAGTGTATACAGTTGAATCATTATTACTGACACTCACACAGTTCGGACAACACCATTTAAGTATCAGCTGCTTTTAACATTGTCTCTAATCAAAGTTTTGTGTTAACTGTGTGCCTCCCTTGACAGCAACAAGGAAAAATAACGTTTTCTCTCTCTCTCTTCCTCATCATGGCGCGTCACCGGATCACGCGGTGCATTCTGTACACATCCCAAACAAGCAACGCACGATGGACACACCTTTCCCTCGAGCCGCCTTTTCATGTTCGTGGCTCTACGGTGAAAATCCCGCGCAGCGGTATCATCTGTGTAGTTATCGCCAACAGCCTCCGACGGCATGGGCCCGATGACATCGTCCGAATCATCACTTTCGCTGTCAGCAGCGGGGTCCTGTTGCGAAGCCGCTGAAAAACCGGGCGGTAAGACGGGTCCTATGACGCTTGGTTTCGGTGATGTCACCGCAAACCCCGGTGGCAGCCTCGGCCCGTACAAGTCCTGCCCACTTTTGCTGTCCCCTGAAGGTTCCGGGACGTCCTGCCCAGGATTCTTGAAGCCGGGTGGGAGCACAGGTCCAATGACCGACGTTGATTCCCCGCTCTCTCCGGCATCTTCGCGATCGGCAGACTTTGTTTTGAAACCTTCGAGGAAAAACTGAGTAAGAGAAGCATTTCCACTTAGAAACGCGTTTAAGGGCTGTAGCATCACAACCTTCACACTTGGGGAGTGTCATTTTCACCAACGCTCTGGCTTCGCAACCGCTTTCGCTTTCAATCTCACCTTTAGGGAGCTCTGGCCCGTATGTAGACATAACACTGGAAATCCAGGTGTCAAAGGCAAATGACTGCAGCCGTTCTACGACGCAGAGGACCCTCTTTCGCGTACTGTGCAGTCGGTCTTTTGAGCCTGAAACAGAAAAACATGCATAACCATGCGAAATGACACGAAGTGGGTCCAAGACCGAACCGACGTCGCGGTGCCTAGGCGGTTCCAATCATTACTGACACTGTTATCGCTTTCTACTACAGATATTCACTTCTGCAAGAAGTAATCGCGATGTCACGAGCAAATTACGAGCGATGAATGCTCTGTATACTTGCCTCAATCCCCTCACACCCTGGCATGCACTCGCGCTCGCGACGTAAACAAAAACACGGTGAACGGAGCGTGTACTGGATCAGTTCGCACACATGTTGAGATGTGAGGAATGAAGTCTGTGAAGCTATTGAGCTTAGAAGTCCAGTTGTTCAGCAGCAAAGAGCTGTTTTCCGTTTCCTTTGACGTCATCAAATGCCGGTTGCCGGTGCAGGATGGGTAATTAGTGCCGAAAAATGGTGCCGCTGTGGTGACTCTGTGACTGTGTGTGATCTACTTTGTGGTAATTGTTGGGTAATAAACTCAGCATTTTGAGCGGCTGGTGTAACAGGCTGCGCAGAAAACTCTGCTTGCTTCGACGTAATGGGTGAAGAACGAGATCTCGACAAAGGTACATTGTTGGCGCTTCACAGCTTAAGCCTACTGGGCTACGCGTTTGGCTTTCATTGCACGTTTGTGCCATTATCGGCGCTATTACTGATTTTGTCGTTGTCAGCATCGCCAGTCATGTGAAATCGTTGGCTTGTGTACGCGTCCATTGAGAATTTTTTTACAGCGTAAGTTTAGCTGCTCGGTTGCAGCTCCTCGATAAAGCACGGTGGTGTTTTGCTCGAAAAAAAGAAAAAACATTGTTAAATGGCCGTTTGTTGTATGCTATATTATTGTGATGTATTATGTTGCTCCCGCCGTTGCTATTTAAACACTTGGCCATCACTATATTTAATGCGGTAAGAAACGAAGCTTATGGTCTCTGCGCTAGTATGGCGGTAAATCAACGAACGTGGATGCTTATCGCAATCGCTGGTCGATAATGCTGTGCAGTGTTGCTAAAGCCACAACGTGGTGCCAGTGTTTAAACATGATTTAAATTTCGGAGATCGTCACAATGCTGTAATACTTTTGTTGCGACGGTGTCGGTGTACTTGCGCGGCTAGAGCCGATAATTTTTTTTTTTATCTAATATGAATGGGCTTGAAAGTGTTCTGATTATTCGACATAAATCGGCAGGCGTAAATTGCATGCACATAGATGTATTGTACAGGCGCCCCAAATGCGATGTGATACATGTGTGTCGATTAAGCGTCAGCCATGTTTACAGAATGTTTTCACGTTAGTATACTCTGGGCGTGCTAATATGTGGCTTTCTCTACCAGTGCTTTCAGTATGTCGACTTGCCTGCGCTGCTTTTTTTTTTTTTTTGCTTTAGTCTGCAACAAACGAAGCAGTTTCTTATGCATGCACTTAGTGTGTAGAAATTGCACATGGAGCAAACATTGATGAAAGCCAGTTTTGAAGTTAAGAAGCGTTTTGTTTGGCCAACACGTAAGACCAATGTTGATTACAAGTGTTGAGAAAGTTGAAGTAGGATTTGAGGTAGACTGTAGTCAAGGTATGCTTTAGCTGTACTAGTTCGGGAGCCGAAGACCCTTCTGTTAAACATGCCTGAGAACATATATTTCTTTACCTCGTTTGTGGAAAGTTTCAAAAGGAACCACTCCCCCATTTTCACCTATTTAGAGATTAGTGCACTGTAAACACAGTGCAGGTGAGAACAAGTTACATTGTAGTGCTTAAATAGGCCATTGCACATGAACAAGAATAATATCCATTGGAATCTGTAGCATTTACTAGTGGGGCAGGAAGGTGGTTCACTGGTGTGATGTACAAACGAAGGGCTGTTTATTTAATGAGTCTTGGTGCGCATCAATGTCATCCTCATTTTTCTGGCACTTCAATTTTCATGCCTTTGATATTAAGTGAACTTGTACCAAAAAAAGGACAATTAAGTTGTTGCACAACAGCATCTGTACTGGCTTTTAAAGAGGCACTAAAGGTAAACGTGTCAGTGTTAAGCTCCCTTTATAGGATTCCAAAAAAGCTTGCGAAATTCCTTCTGTACCAATAAAATGCTAATTCACAACAAAAAAAAGATAGCCCTTCCAAAGTCTCACACATTTGAAAGTCGCCTGTCCCAGTCTTAGGAGTTATAGGACCTTGCATACACGATTACCATGTTCAATTACCCAACAGGCAATGTTATAATAATTTCTTGCGTTAAACAAAAGAGTGCACCTAGAAAGCAAGCCAGTGACACCATGTCGACATAGCATTCTCTCATTCAAGTTTCACAAGTGACTAAGCCAGTGCAGCAGTATGCGATGGAGGAGTCACCCTTTCAGGTGAATGTGCAGGTGACTTCGAGTGAGGCGAAAACAGGGTGCAATCACGGAATGATTCTATTCCTTTATTCAATGCTTTTTGCTGCAATTAGCCATCTGCGATTGGTCAAAGCGCGCACGAGGTGCTCTTCGACCAATCACAGACTGCTAATGGTGGCCAAAAGCATAGAATGAAGGAATAGAACCGTTCCGCAACTGCAACCACCTGCATTGTCATCAAGAGTAGAATAAATAATAAAAAAGTTTTTTTTCTCTGGGGCCTTATACAAATATGCCATCCACAAACAGTTACGTAGTCAACAGAAAATTATCATGAAATCTCGAACTGTGCTCAAGGGACAGATGGTGAAGAAGGCAAACTTGCTGACGGATTAAAAAATGGCAGCAAATTTTAACTCTGGAAACAAGTTACCTAGTCAATGTTTACCTAAATTCAACAGAAAGGCCCAAACAGGTATGTGCCACAGAAATCGTGCAAACTCCACTTTTCACCACTGGTCCTCTAAACAAAAACAGAGTTATAAATATGTAAAAAATTTAATTAGTAAATAACATTAGGAAGCTAATAAATAATACGTGAATAAAAATACTGGGGTGGTTGTGCAAATACTGAAATTTAGAACTGAATCAAATGGTGATTATATCGAATTTAATAATACTGTTTGAATAGTTTTCTAATAACAAGGCAACCATTTTCAAATTGGGTCTAAAATTCTAGTTTTTTGTTTAGGAAAAATAATTACAAACTCAGATGAAAGTTAATGTTTCAGGAATGAACAACATGAATCTCATTGTAATAGAAAAGCATAGAGGACACATTCACCGCAGCAACACTGTTGCTTAAAGCAAGTAATTCATCATCTGGTGATAAGTAAAGCTTCGATAGCCCTGTAAAAGCCTGAAGTGCAGTATATTGGTGATTCACTAATTAAAATAAGAAAAATAATCCTTTTGCCCTTTCAATGTGTTGTGCCTTTAAGGTTTTTCTATTGCTGCTAATTATTAGAAAAATATTTGAAAATTTTAGTTATTCAAGGATGAACCAATTGATTCGTTGTTCAAAGTTTATTAATATTTACACGCTTTTAATAAATACATAACTTACACACCGGACTTCTGGCACATTCGAACCAAGGTGAAAGTGCTAATATGTGCAAATACAAAAATAATAAATAAATGAAAATAAATTTGTTTGCTACACAGCTTCTGTGAAGGCCCATGAATTTTTTCCGTGAGCTGAATAACAACACATAAGTATCATTTTATTCTAAGAATGAGCTAGAGTGACTGTGTTATTATGATCGGATAGATTGCTGTTTTGCTTTTCTGTGGCTGGAACGAGTATGGTCACAAGTGTACGACGGGAAATTATGGTAATAAATTTCGTCTCTTCATTTGCGTAATTCAAAGGATGCTTTTCTCCTCAGACAAGGACAGGAGACGAAGACGCAGTCGATCTCGGTCCAGGAGCCGTGAGCGTAGGCGTCGTTCCAGGTCCAGGGAAACTCGAAGGAGAAGGTGCCTATCCTTTTTTCATATGCATCATTTCTCAGCAGGCAACTTAGATGATAGTAATTAGATCTGAGATTTTGTGCGCCAAAATCGTGTGATTTTGTGGCAAGCATCACGAAGGGCTTTGGAAATTTCGACCATGGGGTCTTGTTTAATATGATCTGCGGGAACTTCAGCCATCCCATACCGGAGAGCAATGAACGAGAGAGTCACTAATGAGTCATCTTTTGAAAAAATTCTAAACTTGAAGCTATCAGTGGACGCAAAAAACAGGAACCGCCCGAAGAACGAAATGGAAACTACTCAGTCCATCGCTGTGTAAAGCATAAATGAAATGAATGAACACATCAATGCACGAAAAAAAATTTTATGTATTCCTGAAGTGTGGCAGCACTTGCAAAGCAAGAGAAGTTATCGAAAAAGACGATTGTTTTATACTTACAGGTAGCGGCGTATAGTTCTCACGGATTGAAAAAGGACAATTCAGGGCTAAGCAATGCACACACTTTTTTTCCCGTCATCTTCATTTAATTCAGACTCGAATGCGTAGATCAGGGCCAACATTGTCTTTAGAGAACGGACGCACCGTGAGATGGCGTGGTTATTTCGAGCAATAGGGCATGCCAGACGTTACGCTAAAACATTTTAATGTCTTGTTTGAATTCAGGAGTACTGTACATATGTCTTTGACCATAGGGCTAAACTCGGGGGTTTTCAAATTTTTTGTCCTTGGAACCAGAACAGCTTTTCTAGATTGCCGTTGAACCCAAACTTATTCTTGAAAGGCCAGTAAACAGGCTCGGACTTTTTTTACACCCCCAAACAAGTACGCCGATTTGTATGGTAGACCGCAGCCTTCTAAATATTACAGCGCTGTGTGCTGCGCTGACCCTCCATTTCGAAAAACCTGCCGGCACCTCTTTCCTTCTGAGTAATCCCCCTTGTACTTGCTGTGACACGAATTTGCCTATGGCCAATTTGACTTGCTACTGAGCTTGTTGGTTGGTCGTCTGCCCTACAAAACAGCGCCTTGGCCCTGCAGGGATGCAGTTTTGGCCATGCAGTGTGCATTTTAATTTTCCTTTGCTGCCTCTGCCATTTTGTAGAACCCGAGACTACCGAGAGAAGCACTATTGCCAGCACGACAACCTCCGAGATAGGGGCCTCTCGTTGCTTTACTGCTAGTGGTAGGGTGCTCTTCACATCGAGCTTGCTCATCGGGCTGGTATGACAGATCCTCATGTGGGGCAAGCCCTGCCCAGCCATTGGCTGGGCGCTGATGACTTATCGCTGACGTCGTGTCACCTTGCTCTAGTGGGCGAGTCATGACCATGGGTTACACGTTCCCCCTACCTACGGCAGGAAAGGGTGGTGAGGCCGTGTGAAAATTTGAAACCAGCTGGAATGGTTGTTCTAAACCCTGTAACTTTCCTAGTATAGCACATATTCACAAATTCTTGTGGCTCATGTCAAAAGTGCACACGTTTTTCTTGATTGCAGTTTTAGGACCTCTGGGTAGTTTACTGGCCTCTTAAGCATGAAGCTACAGCAGACTCTCATTAAAAGGAACCTGAAGAGACCAGAAAAATATGTTTCATTTAACAGGAGTTCCGTTTACCTAGAGATTAACACGGCTGCAGAATACAAGACCAAAACCTATCAGATCAGAGGCATATTGTTCCACTTAAGAAGCAGTTCCATTTAACAAATTTTTATTTACCTATAGTCTACTGTAATTAAAAGCAAAGGGGAGATGGGGACATAGATGACTACACTGCCAGTCTTGGCTTGTTGTGTTTTCTTTAATATTGAAGGTCATTGACATTGATGTCCCCTTGTGGCTGTTCTTAGAGATTAACAAAGACTTTTAAACACAAAGTTGTATTTAATGACATCATCTTATATAACAGTTACAATGAAACAACACTTGCTTTTGAAAGCGATTTTTTGAAACCGAAACCACAGTTGGAAATGTGGTTTCGTCAACTGTGGTTTCGGTTTTGCTATAGGAGCATAGGGTATAGAAAACTTGCTGTAACTCTCAAACTAAATACGCTAGGAGCATAATTTTTGTTGCAACATATATGTGAATGTTTGGGCGTGCAAGAAGAACAAAACCCTAAAAATTTATTTCGCGACAAAAAAATGACTTAAGGTGGCCTACCACCTTAAGCATCATGAGCTGCGTAGTTCCTGTGGCCTTTGCAAGATGCGCCCACATGCGCTCGCGATAACACCGAAAGTAAGTTGCGCATGCAAAGAAAAAAATGAGAGGTGCTCAAAGTCACAGGTGTAGGGACTTATCTTATAGCCCCTTTGTCATCTATTTCCCTGCGTAGCTTTCAGTGCGCAAAAAACAAGCCCTTAAATTTACACTTTTTTGTCCTTACGTGCAACGTACGTTCAGTGATGCTCTGTACTACGACGAAGCATTCCCATTCAGAGACATAGAAATTCCTTATTTCGGGGATTTTTCCCTGCGAACGTTGACGAAATTCGCAGCACATTTTCCTGCACAACATTACTAAGTTCCGCCCTCATTCACGTGCACACATACTATGATTACATGTGTCTCACGTACTGGCGACTTTTGAAATTATGACTTACCCCTTCACTGCCGCACTACAAAAGCATGATTTTTTAATTCATATACTGTTAGTACACTGCACATTGTGGGCTTCAGATCTAACATGACCCAGAAATCGCTCCGCATAAATGCTAGAAATAAATCTCAAAGGCGCGGTGCATGCGCCAGATCCAATCAGAGCAGATGAAGGCACACTGTGACCGTTAATTATGGGTCGTCCTAGGAGAATTGAACCATTCCAGAAATTCCCTACAATATCACAAAGATTACCTTTGGCTCAAAATGACAGGTGGAAATTTCTCGAAAAAGGGAAAAATTCCCTGCACAGAACATCACGGCATACGCCGCTGTGTTGAGAATGCTGGCGTGGCATCAAATTGTGCCCGTTGGATCTCAGGTTCAAATGAAAAGTATTTTTTTTTTTATGTCAAAGTAAATTTTTTTCATATTGCCGTGTCATTGGAATATTCTGAATGGTCCCTGCGGCATGTGTACCTCCAAGTGCAGAGCGATGCAAGACTGCCCAAGTGACCCGAGATATTCTAGCATATCAGGGACCCTTCAATTTCAAGCAGCTGCCGTGAACAAGAAGGAAGCAAGAAAATGCCTGAGGCTGTGACTCGCAATTTCCAGAAGGGGGCGTTGTTGTCCTACACATCCAGTGTAGCATCTAGCGAGCTTGTAAATGCTAATATAGAAGGGAAACCCACTCTGGAAACGTAGTAGCTGCTTATGACTCTACTTGTAAACAAAGGATTTGAAAAAGCTGTTTGCTATCTGAGAGTCGTGGAGCAATTTAGTGCAGTAACGCGGGAAGGCTTTGCAGGGCTTCTTGATTGCCCCACAGCTAGCAACCCTCCTTCCATCCGCACATCATCTCTCGAAGCTTTGCCTGTTGCTTTGAGTAGTGATATCTCATTATTCCACCTGAATTATTCTTGTCATGTGTGGTTCCGTTGGAGCAGAGTAATGCAGACAGGATTTCGTGGCATAAGTTATACTTTAAGTATTTTTCTTACTTGTAAGTGTTTTTGTTCTCTTGTAGTTGCACACATAGTCAAAAGTAAATTGAAGTGAAGGGAATGTAACATTGTGTCTGTTCAGGCAAGTCTTCTTGGAGAGATATGCATTGTATGCTGTGTCATTGCATTAATTTAGAGCCGTGACATTGCTTTGTGTTGCCTTGCAGCCGAAGCCGTAGCAGAGACAGAGGCGCAGCTGGAGGAGCAAAAAAGTCACGCAGAAGGAAGCCCTCCATTTACTGGGATGTGCCACCTCCTGGTTTTGAGCACATTACTCCCCTTCAGTACAAGGCCATGCAAGGTAGGCACGATATGTGTGTACCAAAGTGCTACAAGCAGCTTGACACTTCCAAGAAAGTTCTTTTCTCATCTTGTCTTGCGTGACGTCAACTGTATGATAAATCAGAGCTTTTGTGCCAATTTCACGAACTAGAAACTATTCCTTTTAGGTGGCGACTTTCTCTTAGAGTCAGCAAGTTTGTGAAGGTTTGGTTATAGATTTCGTTTGAATGGTTGGAACCCTCTCAAACTGAACAAAACTACTCCTAATAAAGGCACCGGTCGCCACCCGTTCACAATTTACAGTAAATTAAAGGACTGTAGTTTGTACTGAAAGACTACGTCTGTGGTTACACTTGTACTGCCAGTTGCAGCTGGTGCAGCTGTTGAAATGAACAGTGTTGCTTTGTATGCCTGCCCCTTTACAGCGTCTGGTCAGATTCCCACCACTATGCTGGCAGCCACGGGTGCTATAGCCACAGTGGGTGGGACTACCACGACCATAGGCGGAGGAGGCCTTGGAGGAGGGGCAGCAGCACCTGTTGCTCAGGCAATCATCCAACCACCAGCCGCTGTGCCCATTGTAGGCGGCACAATCACACGTCAGGCACGGCGGCTCTATGTCGGGAACATACCTTTCGGCTGCTCTGAGGCAAGTGCTACCTCTCTGGGTCTTATTCTCTTTCTTTGTTTGTTTGTTAGTTTACAAATTTATTTATTGATTTCACTATGTTAATTCCTTCACCTCATATAACGGACAAGACTGCTCCGCTGTGTGCCTCTCTCATCAAGGGCATAGACTATATAGGCGGTGTCGCACTATAATGAAAACATGTTTCGAACACTGCACATGTGCAGAACATGTTAATCAAGCTTCTGCATGTATCTGGGAAACTTGGCATGCAACCAAGGTGTTTGCATCTGTTTAAGTAGAGCTGTCCCTATAGCAAAATTCGGAGTGTGAAGTAAATTCAAAAGAGTTTGATTGTGAATCAAAGAATTTTCTTATATTTCTGAAATATGTTTATTGCATTCAAAACCTGCGATAACGAAATCCCGTGAGAACGAAATTCTCACTGCAAGGAAATACAGTATACACGCGTGTAAGGGCCGCATCCCGTTTTTAAGAAGCACATATTAAAAAAAAAAAAAAGTTGCGTATAGGGGCGGCATCCGCACTTTCCTTGACCCATACGTATTCAAAATGTGCGCGTGTGTGTGAGCTACTAGGCGTCATCAGTTGATGGCGTTAGAGAATGCAATTATCATCATCACCGTATAGTACGTCATTAGAATAATTTGTTGGTTTTTTTCATGCTAATATATTCATGAAGTTGGCAAAAAATTTTAAGTTTTTTCAGTAGTGTTCATATACTCGCCAACTAAAGGTTAAAGCAGGATTTTATCTTTAACTCCTGACACTTCTATACAAACGCGCTATCCATATCGGCATTAGCATCACCAACTTTAGTATTTGTGCGTTGTTCAGTTATTGTGCTGTTCAGCCTGCCATGTGCTCGAGTTTTGCGTACCGTTGAATGACTCTGGGACTCTAGCTAGTTTTCTGCGGGACATTTACGTTTTGGCATGATGGGCAAGCAGCTGAATAGCTATACAGCTGGCTATAAGTTGAAGGTGATAGAGTTTTCTCTCGTACACGGGAAACGGGCCGCCGACAAAAAATTCGACGTTGACGAGAAGTGTGTTCGACGTTGGTGCACTCAGAAGAAAGCCTTGCAGAACACCAACATCAAAAAGCGCGCTTTCTGAGGAAAACAGTGCAAGTATCCTGATTTGGAAGAGGAGTTGCTCCACTATGTGACTGAGGTGCGGAACGATGGTTTTGCGCTCACTGCGGCAATGCTGCGCATGAAGCCACTAGCCTTGGTAAGTGCGAAAAATATACCGGCCGGGGATTTCAAGGCTAGTGCTGGGTGGGTGCGAAGGTTTCTGAAAAGGAAGGGACTCTCCTTTTGGGGGAAGGACCACGCTGTGCGGCTGCCAGAAGACTATACCGACAAGGTGCTTAGTTTTTACAAGCATGTCATTGGCCTGCATCATCAGCACAATTATCTGTTGTTGCAAATAGCGAACGCTGATCAAACTCCTGTGTGGTTTGACTCTATGAGAACTACACAGTCGAAGTGAAAGGCAAGAAGAGTGTCGCCGTGCGAACCACCGGCGCTGAGCGCCAACGCTGCACCGTGATGCTTTGTGGGACCGCGGACGGGCAGAAGCTACCCCCGTACGTTGTTTTGAAAAGGAAAAGAATTCCCAACGAAGTTTTCCCCAAGGGCATCATAGTTAGAGCCCTAGAGAAGGGATAGATGAACGATAATTTGGTGCTTAACTAGGTGAAAAGTGTTTGGCAGAACAGACCGGGAGCTTTGTTGGCCAAACATTCACTTTTAGTGTTGGATAGTTTTCCGCAGCCACCTTACCGATAAGGTGAAGGAGCAGCTGCGCCGTGTCGGCACAGACATGGCCGTGATTCCAGGCGGCCTCACAGGAATGTTGCAACCATTGGATGTGAGCGTGAATCAACCGTTCAAAGTTGAATTCCGAAGACTCTACATGGAATTGATGGCAACCGGCAACTATGAGCAGATGCTGACCGGACGGCTGAAGAGGGCACCGCTACTGTTCTCGGTTGGGTATTGTCGGCGTGGAGCTCGGTGTTGACAGACATTGTGTCCCGAAGTTTTAAGGTCACTGGGATATCCAACAGCCTGGATGGCACCGAAGAGGACTGTTTGTGGAATGATGGTGCTCAGCAACACATCATCTCGGACTCCTAGTTAGAGGACTCGTCGAGTGACGACGATTAAGTGCACACGCGGCATACTGCAATAATTGCTCTTCGTTCGCTAACTGGTATGTTGTTCTTAGTTCACCAAAAAAGAAAAACGTTCCGTGTATGGGCCGCACCCTGAAAATTGGCCCTCATTTCCTGAAGAAAAAGTGCTGCCCTTACACGCGTTTATACGGTATTTTTAGAGCACCGGTGAACACCTATAGGAGTCAATGCGTCTTATAGCTCGTAACTACGAAACATATTTTAACTGGAGTCCCCCGTTAACAAAGTTTTTGAAATGACAGTGTGCGAATAACTCACTCTTGTAACATTAACTGCATTAAAAAATGGCTCAAATGCATTTATAGTACACCTAAATTGCACAGAACTATTGTCACGCCGCACGGAATCAGCCGCCGCCATCATTGTTTTAAAAAAAATGAAAAGTTGGTGAACATAATGATGACAGGGGTGCAACAGCTGAGCCAATTGCACCAATTTGATACAATTACCCATTTTTGCTCCGAGCTGAGCCAAAAACATGAAATTTGCCGAAATTGCGCTACGCTAAGCCAAAATGCCCGACCAGCCTCGAAATTTTCTCAGTTGCACTAATTTCATGCAGCCACTGCACGATTGTTGATTGTGCCTTGGTACTAAACTGCAACGTTGGTATCCCATTACCAGTGAGGCAGCTAGTGTTCTTGAGGCATAGCCCACAGGTGCATAGTCATGTGGGAACTTTCCATAGACAACGTGGAGATCGGCCATATAAATGATCACACTCACCCTCCGAACCAAGGGCAGTGAAACGAAGTTTGAGGAGTTCAGTCATAGCAAATATCCTGCTCCCATCAATCTTGTATGTCCATGTGCTGGCAGCAAAGATGAAATCATTGTTTGTGAAGGCACGAAGCTTTTAAATTTGCAGATTACGCCAACGGTGCTGGGTATACAGTCGCCGACCATTTGATCAGACGTCGAAAATTCGGACATACCCGTTTATTCGGACATCTTCGTGGCACTGCCACTCACCCCACTGAACCTAATGTAAACTCGCGACCGTAACTTCTGACACCTCGCTGTGCGCCGTTCGATTATTCGGACTCTGTTTGACTGACCGGATGCGTTGCCGTATGCCATGACACGCTGACAGTGACGATAATACGTTTGCTGTGTTGCCAGCACTGATATGCTGCACTAGCTATGGGGGGACGCCGTGCCAGTGTCAATATGCACGCAAGAATTGCAATTGCCGATCTCGAAGGCTATGTTAGGCGACACATTCTTTTGGTTTTAGCCAGTCGAGCGGCCAAGCCAGGCCACCTATGGTGTCAGTTCGCTGTGGCGTTTGCAGCGTTGTCAGCGTGTCAATGGTGTCAGTCAGTTGCTTCTGCTGCATCTAGGCCTGGTTCGTTTCATTCTCTGTGCTGTTGCTCTTGTGTATGTTCCGTGGAGTACTGAAGTGGCTCCGACGCCACCCATTCCTGCGCTGTCGGGCGTGAAGAAACGCGGCCAACGTGGTAGCTACAAGACGCTCACAATGGTGAAGAAAGCGCAGATAATTCGCCAGGTAGAAGGCAGCCGAGCCCAGTCTGAGGTTGCTCGGGAATTTTCTATCTCCAAGCAAACCGTCTCGGGCTACCTCAAGCAGAAGGCTAAGATCCTGGAGGCAGCTGAGAAAGTGTCTGCGGGTACGCAGAAAAATTTCTGGGACGACAGCCGCCCGCAGCTTGAAGAGGCGCTGATTATGTGGTCGAGTACCACAATGGCTAGGAAAATACCTGTGTCTGGCGATCTGCTGAAACAGAAAGCGGAGACGCTCTCCCTGTGCATGGGTATTACCGGCTGCAAGTTCAGTGATGGCTGGTTGCGCAACTTTAAGAAAAGGTACGACCTGGCCTTCAAGCGAATCTGCGGCGAGAGTGGTTCCGTCGACCAAACGCTCGGGACCAACTACCGTGCCGACAATGCTGTGCGCACTGCTGCGCCAGTATTCACCAGAAAACAGTCTTTAGTTTTGGCGAGACTGGACTTTTCTACAAGATGCTGCCCGACAAGACGCTAGCTTTGTCTGGCGAAACCTGTCTTGGGGGGAAGCATAGCAAGGAGCGGCTTACAGTTGTTGTGGGAGACAACATGACTGGGACAGAGAAACTTCGGCTCCTCGTGATAGGGAAATCAAAGAATCCAAGATGTTCTAAAGTCGTCAAATCGCTCCCTCTGTGGTATGAAGCAAATTTGAAGGCGTGGATTACGCAAAACCTTTTCGAACAGTACCTGCGCAAGCTCCGCCGGCGGTACGAATAGCAAAATCGCTAGGTGTTGATGTTCGTTCACAACTGCGGTGCCTATGGGCATATTAACAACTTAAAGGCTATGACAGTGGAGTTTTTCCTGCCTAACACAAGTGTGTTGCAGCCCATGGACCAGGGCGTGATCAAAAACTTACCCGTCGCGCCTCCTGAATCGTATTCTGTTATGCGTGGACAGTAACAAAAACTACGTCGTGGGATGTTCTGACTGGCCATCAACATGTCCGATGCCAAGTCAGTGACTCGGGAAACAATCCACAACTGCTTTTCGACACGCAAGGATTTATGACTGGTGTTGAGGAGGACAGTGCCACAGGCCAGGATCCCGCGGTTGAGAGTCCGCCTACCGCAGCAGCCGACATTTTGCACGACCTCCGTGCTAATGGGGTCGATGTGGGGCGGGTACGTTTGAAGAGTTTGCCAACTTCGACACTTCTCTCTTGCCTTGCGCAGAGTTGGACGATGACGAGATCGTCTGTCAGGTCTGCGAACTGGCACTGGCGGACAGTGATTCCGACGATCACGCGCAGCCCGCACCACAGCCATCAAATGTGGACTTAGCGCAGGCCATATCAATGCCGTTGTCTGTCTACAGCGACGGCCAGACACAGAGGTACAGGCCGACGTAGTCACGCATAAGTGTGCGTGTGTGCAGACGCGTATTGACAGTTTTTTTATGCAATCGGGCCAATAAAGGTGCTTTTTTTTCGAATTAGTTCGTTTTTTACGGACTACTTATTATTCTGACTTTTCTGTGGTTCCCGTTGATATGCCCGGGGAGGGGTTGAGGCTGCCATCCAGGATCCGGCGAAGGACGACTCTTGCGACGCGTCTCACGAACAAGTAGAAGATGCATTTAATTTACGTATTTACAAGAGAAGTACATGGCAACGAGAGCGTACTGATGCGCCTTTCCATCACAAGGGCACAGAGCGCACTCGAGACGAGCGGGCCAGCGAAGTTCAGAGAGAGAGCTCAGCGCACTCCCGACACGCTCCTTTTATAGCCGTCCATGCACGCGCTAGACGCCGACTGCGTACAGCAGGCCTGCCGATGCGCGTTCCTCGCAGCGCGCCAAGAGATTTCCCGCGTTCCTGTGGAACGCGGACAGCGTATGGCAGGTACGCCGATGAGCGTCCCTTGCATGCCGGTTCCTTGTATTGCCGGTTATGACAGCTCGTCCGCCGTCCGAAGAGGTCACGTAAGGGCTGCAGTGACGCTGCTCCCAGAAGTGGCCGTAGTCCGTCTCTGTAGGCGCAACACTGTCCACCTGAACACAGAGACACTCACCACATAGCAGGTCTTACGGTAGGCGCACCTCGACGTCGTAAAGAGGCCCAGCACATCACACGCTTGGTCACAGCATGGGACTCTTCACAGCTGCAAAGGCCCCGTCACCGCTGCCTGGTCGTCCACTGGCCGAAGGAAGCAGGAAGCCCTACCGAAGGGCCACAGTCCGCAATAGCTGGTTCGTCGTGTCCACCATGCCATGCTGTTGGACCGGTAGGCATAGCAATCTTCTGCCTGCCTTTAGCGGGGAAGACGCTCTCAAACCGGACACCCACACTGAGAACACTCAGCTCTCCCGAGAATCACCAGGTGTAACTTGCTGCAAGGCTCGTAATTTATTGCACAGCAGAAGACTACACTATGGTGGTGACCAAGTGAACTCGAACAAAGAAATAAAAACGCGCGCACACACGCACAAGGCTAAATAGTAGCACTTGCGTCTGACAAAGGACTCAAAAGAATTGTAGAGTTCCGCGTTTCCTTTAGCTATTCGGCTACGGAAAACCTCGGCTCAGGCCATCGGCGTTACCGTTGTCTCTGCCTTTGCGGTACTTGAGCTCAAAGCTATGCTCCTGCAACGCTAAACTCCAACGCAAAAGCCTTCCATTTTTCGACGACATACTGTGCAGCCATGTTAAAGGACAATGATCTGTCTGGACCACGAAATGGGATTCAGCCAGATAGCATCGCAGTTTCTGTATTGCCCATACGAGGCACGCACACTCTTTTTCCGACGCACTGTACGCCTGCTCACGAATCGTGAGTTTTCTACTGACAAATACCACGGGGTGTTCGTTCCCTTCAGCGTCGTTTTGACTGAGCACAGCTCCCATTCCCCGATCACTAGCATCGCACTGCAGTACAAACGGGCGGTCAAAATCGGGCGCTCTCAACACAGGCGAACTGGACAGAGCAGATTTCAGAGCAGCAAATGAGCGTTCCTTCTCTTCACTCTACTGCACTTTCATAGGTTCGTTCTTTTTCAAGCTATCTGTGAGTGGACTAGCAATCTCTGAAAAGTTGGCAATGTAATGCTGGTAGTACCCAATCAATCCAAGAAAGGATCGAATGTCAGTTTTACTGGTAGGTCTGGGGTAACCAGCTATTGCTGCGATTTTAACCTCTAGCGGACGCCGGTAACCTTGACCAACCTTGTGGCCGAGGTAGCTGACCTCTCCTCTTCCCAACTGACATTTCTCTGCCTTTACGGTCAGCCCCGAAATCTGCAAGCGCGTTAACACTTGTCGCAGATGCGAGAGGTGGTCCTCCCAGCTACCAGAAAAAATCGCAATGTCATCCAAGTATGGCAAAGCGTATTCCTGCATGTCTTTGAGAACGTGATCCATTAGCCGAGAGAAACAAAATGGTGCATTCTTCAGCCCAAAGCTAAGGACTAAGGGACGGAAAGTTCCAAGAGGAGAAATAAACCTGGCATAGCGGCTTGCCCGTTCAGTTAGCGGAACCTGCCAGTAGCCTCTGGTCAGGTCGAGCGTCGATATATACCTTGCACGGCTTATGATTTCTATTCTCTCCTCTAGGTTAGGGATGGGGTAGGTTTGGTCCCGAGTTACTGCATTTAACTGACGATAATCAATGCATGGTCTAGGCTTTTGCCTGGAGCTTCTACGAGAAATATAGGTGAGGTATACTCACTATCCGCTTCGACAATCAAACCAAGCTCCAACATGCGTTTGATTTCACTTTCCAAGATTTCTTTCTGTCTAGGAGACCAACGATACTGTTTTGACCGAATGGGGTCGTTAGAAATCAGTTCTATGTCGTGTTCTATTAGAGTGGTCTTCCCTGGCGTGTCACTAAAGGAACCTTCAAACTCGCGCACTAATTCACTGAGCTCCTGCCTTTCTTGGTTGCTTAGGTGCGCATTCTCCTCAATATCTGCTAAGAGCTTTTCGAACGAATTTTCATGTTTCTGTTCTGGATACTGAAAATTGGTTTCTACCTCCTCAGGTACATTAAGCGCCATTTGAACCACCGCTTCGCGTTCCTTATAAGGCTTCAATAAGTTGGAGTGGTAGATCTTAACCTCTTTACGCCGCCCTGGCATTTTAACGACATAGTTCGTGTCTGATAGCTTTTCTACCACTTCTGCAGGACCTTCCCACTGTACTTACAATTTATTCTTTCGCGAAGTGTTTAACAATAACACCTTGTCTTTCACAGCAAAAGTTCTCTTGCGGGCATTTTTGTCATAGTACAGTTTGGCCCTAGCTTGGGTGCTTTTCATGTTGGTTTCCACCAACTCCTTACATGACTGAAGACGGTTTAGGAGCTTCAATACGTAGTCAACTACGGTATGATCTTCTCCGCGGCCTTCCCATGCTTCGCGCAGCATGCGGAGGGGTGACCTTAGAGACCTGCCATAAACTAGTTCTGCAGGACTGAACCCAGTAGACTCATGTGGCACAGATCTCAAGGCGAATAAAGTGGCAGGTAAACAAGCCTCCCAATCTTTCTTCTATTCGTAACAAATCGCGCGGAGTACTCTTTTTAGCACAGCGTGCCACGCCTCCACACTATTACTCTGCGGGTGCTGCACTGAACTTTGAACAATGCGAATTCCGCACCGTTCCTGAAACGCCGTCGTCAGAGCGCTGGTAAATACGCTACCCTGATCGCTTTGGAGCTCTGCTGGAAAACCTATTCTTGAGAAAACAGATAGTAGCGCATCCACCACATTTACTGAATTGACTTCACTCAGTGGAATAGCCTCGGGAAACTTTGTGGCTGGACAAATCATGGTTAAAAGGTACTTATAGCCTGATTTGGTCACCGGGAGCGGCCTACTACATCTACAACAAGGCGCCTGAAAGGCTCTGTGATTAGCGACACCAACTTCATGGGTGCTTTCCGGATTTCATGTGGTTTTCCTACTCTTTGGCATGCATCGCATGTTTGTACATACTTCTCGACATCTTTAAAGCAACGAGGCCAATGGAACTCCCTTAACAACCTCACCTTAGTTTTCTTCACTCCCAAGTGGCAAGCCCATCCCTCGCCATGTGACAGGCGAATAATCTGTTTCCGATACTTCTCAGGGACAACCAGCTGGTCGTAATGAACCCCTTTCTTATCTTTGTATTGACGATACAAAAGACCCGAACGGCGTTGGAGACCTATTCGCCTACGAGATACTCCTTCCTGGACAAGTTTCTTTAGATTTTGCATCGACGGGTGTAGATCTTGTTCGTGCACTAAAGTTTCCTTGTCGACATTGAGGAGGTCAAGTAAACTTTCAGAATGTGGTAGCACAATATGGGGAAACGCCTGTTCCATTGTGTAGCATGCGGGCACTTGCGTTGATGATTGAATAGCAGCCTCTAGCACTGCTATTGTCCACTGTCACAGGTGCTCCAGACATGCTTCCTTCCTCATGCGTACTAGTTGATGCTTGCTCACAGTGATCAGCTGGTACTGGCTGTTCGACTTCCTTAGTCCTCACAGCGGCGAGCTCGCGCGCCTTAGATAGGGTAATAGCCTGTGCTACGAATTCCCCGAAGCTGAGAGCTCTCTGCTTCAAAATAATATCAGACTTGTTCGAAAAAAGGTGCGGGTACTGCTTCGGTAGGTTCGGAGATACTGCTGCCTCAGTCTCCAGTACCCCAAATGGACCCTCAATTGTTACCTTTGCGATAGGCAGGCAAACGCTGTTCTTTTCTACTACCTGCTTTATCCACGTGCACTCACCCGTGAAGTGTTTAGCTTCAACGTATTCAGGATGGACAATGTCCATTGTAGCTGCGGAGTCACGAAGGACCTTACATTCTTTTCCGTTTACGACTAAGTCTCGAAGGTACGGTCTCAAAAGCTGCATATTTTCGTCGCCACTGCCCGTAAAAGAAAACACTACCTTCAGTTTCCGACAGCCAGCCGCTATGTGTCCTGGCTCTTGGCACCGGAAACACAAAAGTGGCTTTTTCACCTCAAAACTCTTTTCCTTCCCCGAGTTTTCCTTCGCTTCGGTCTCGGGCGCATTCATTGCAGAGCTGGCGCCTTTACGCACAGAGCAATCTTTGAGCGGCCGTTTGCTGAATGGACGAACGCGTGCTTTTTCTGACTGGCGATGGACGGTGTACTCATCAGCTAGCTCAGCCGCGCGTTCCATGTTTCTCTCCCCAGGTCTATCTTGAATCCACAGGCGCATTTCCTCATCCAAGCACCCGTAAAATTGCTCAAGGCAGATCAAGTCCACCAGCTTATTCCGATCCTCGTAGACACCTTCTCCCTTCAGCCACTCCACCAAATCGGCCTTCATGTTGAATGCAAACTCCTGAAATGTCTCGCCCGTTTTCTTTTGCGCGTCCCTAAACCGGCGGCGAAACGCTTCTGCTGAAAGCCGGAATTTCTTTAGGGGGGGCAGCCTTCACTTTGTTATAGTCATCCGCGTCTGTTGCTGGCAAACGCGCAAGTGTGTCCGCTGCTTCGCAGGGCGATACCATTAGTAGCTTTTGAGGACACGTGGCACGATCAAACCCCATTCTCACACAAGTTATTTCGAAATTTACGAGGAACAACGCTATGTCCTCGCTCATTTTGTAAGGCTGCAAGAGGTCCCTCATGCTCACTCGTGCACCTGCCTGAATCTCTGCATTTTGTGTTCCCAGATCACTAGCGCCTTTTGCCTCTGCAATCTTAAGCTGAAGCCGCAAGCGCTCAAGCTCCCTTTCTTGGCTTTCCGCTTCTTCTTTGCGCCTGACGGTTTCTCTTTCAAACATAAGGCGCTCTCGCTCTTCGACTTCTTGTGCCCTTTTCATCCTCTCCTGAATTAGCTCCCAGCACTCGGCGAGCTCCTCCGCATCCGCGCCAGAATCCTTAACCGCCTGTATTAAAAGTCGCTTTCTATGTATAGTCGCCACCTCAATCCCCAGCTCCTGGCACAACAGCACTAAATCCGGTTTCCTCAATTTGTTCAAGTCCATGGTCATCCCGTGCAGACTTTCGTTGCTCAAACTGCCGTGAAGGTACCTCTAATAAACCCAATCCTTCACAAAGCAGCAACTAATCTACCCTTTTGGATAAACATCACCATCTATCCAAAACACCTGGCAGAATCTCTACGGAAAGTGAGCACTCACCAGTATCAGTACCAGGAAAGAACACGAACCGATCCCGCCACTGCCAACCAGTTGATATGCCCGGGGAGGGGTTGAGGCTGCCACCCAGGATCCGGCGAAGGACGACTCTTGCGACGCGTCTCACGAACAAGTAGAAGATACGTTTAATTTACATATTTACAAGAGAAGTACATGGCAACGAGAGCGTACTGACGCGCCTTTCCATCACAAGGGCACAGAGCGCACTCGAGACGAGCGGGCCAGCGAAGTCCAGAGAGAGAGCTCAGCGCACTCCCGACACGCTCCTTTTATAGCCGTCCGTGCACGCGCTAGACGCCGACTGCGTACAGCAGGCCTGCCGATGCGCGTTCCTCGCAGCGCGCCAAGAGATTTCCCGCGTTCCTGTGGAACGCGGACAGCGTATGGCAGGTACGCCGATGAGCGTCCCTTGCATGCCGGTTCCTTGTATTGCCGGTTATGACACCGTCGAGTCTGAATAAGTGGTCGCCGACTGTAGTTGAGGTCACTGGTGTGATAGTGTGACGTGCACTGTATGACAATGCAATTATTTTTCATATTTTCTGACAGAAAACTGAGCAGAAAAAATGTGCGATAAGGTATAGCTTTACAGGCGACCCAAGCCAAGAGAGAGTAAAGGCTTCTCGTCACTTGGGCAACCACCCCCTTCCTCACCTTAAGTACCCATGATACATTGCTGCATGGGTTTTTTTAATGCCATAGGTTCGACCCAAGCCAAGAGAGAGTAAAGGCTTCTCCGTCACTTGGGCAACCACCCCCTTCCTCACCTTACGTACCCATGATGCATTGCTGCATGGGTTTTTTTAATGCCATAGGTTCGTTTCGCACAAATTCCAGTGTCGACAGTGGAGGTGGCAGTCCTTGGTTGTGACCAAAGGAGCAACTGGTCATGAGTGAAAATAAGGGTCGATGCAAATTAAGACTGGAGAAGGAAGGTGTTTCCACCTTGAGTTTCATTGCGGCACAGTTTGTCTCCATCGAGGAGCGAATGCAAGCGTGCCATTAGGAAGGCAATAGCGTGTGTGCATTTGGCATGCTAATAATGCTATCATGTTTAGCTCTTGAAAGCGAAGCTTAGGGGTCGCCCAATTTTCTTTTCCTTGCCTCGTCCACTCATTCATTCACTGTATCTCTTTCTCCACATTGCCCTTATCGCTGTTGCTCTGCTCAGATGTGCTGGTGCTGTATATTTGAATTTAATATTAGAGAGTGCATTGCCACACATGGCAGAACTAATGCATGGCTTATAGAAGCATGAGTTCTCACTTCCTTTTGAGTGAACTTAAACGCGAAGGATCTTGTTTTTTCGTTCTGTCTTTTGAGAAAACTTAAACGCGAAGGATCCTTGTTTTCTAGCTGCTGTATGGGATGTTTTTTTGACAGCGCAGTCACTACTGCAGAACACCATAAATTTATATTGTCACATTATTTCTTTTCAGGAGGAAATGATGGACTACTTCAATGCCCAGATGCATGCCTGTGGTTTCTCCCAAGCACCGGGCAACCCTGTGCTAGCTTGCCAGATCAACCTGGACAAAAACTTTGCATTTTTAGAGGTAAAGAATTGCACATAGTTGTGCAGGCATTTCTTGATGCTGCTTCAATCACCTGATTTATTTATTTATTTCATTCTCGCTCTGTTCAGTTCCGATCAATTGATGAGACAACCCAGGCCATGGCATTTGACGGCATCAACTTCAAGGGCCAGAGCTTGAAGATCAGGCGGCCCCATGATTATCAGCCAATGCCGGGCATGTCTGAGACTCCATCGGTGGCTGTCCCAGGTGGGTCCTCTTTCTCTGGACATTCACTCTTTTTCCTCAATTATCCTTTCTCTCTCTCATATTTCTTTTTTTTATTTGTTTGCTTCATTCTCTAGAATGCATTCTGGCTTTTTTAAAACCACTGTGACAAGAAAACATTCGCTTGCCCTTTATTATGAATGAAGTTAAACGCTTTGACTAACTTCTCAAGTTCTTTGCAAAGAACAGGCAGAGTTTTGAAAAACTTGTCATACGGGCACAGTATTTAATGTCTGCAAGAATATGCCTGTCTTGTCTTGTCAAGTCTTTAATGAGAAATCACTAAACTAATGGGTATTGCTCTTGCATTTTGCATGTAGGGGAAAGTTATAGGAAAGGTAATTTATTTAGAAGTTGCAAAGTTATGCAGAAGCTAAATTCAATTTACCATTACCTAACAAACCTGAAAATACATATGGATGGTTGTACCTGTATGCCAACTTGTTACCTACTAAATGGGTTAAAGACATTACATCTTCCTGAAGTTGTGTAGCCTCGTTACATGATTCAAAATCATTTTGATTGTGACAGGTTCTCTTGTCATGCTGCATAGTGGGGCCCTTGCATGATAAAACCTAGATCTAAAGGTCTACTTTGAACCAAGCAATTCCAAAAAAAAAAAAAAAAAAATCAGAAAAATTTTGCTATGGCAGTTCACAAATGTGTGAAAATCTAAGCTGTTTTGCTTGGACAGAATCTGGAAGGGCTATTAAATAATGTGCACACTGTAGGATGAGCGGGTATTTTCACATGACAATTTTTGCTAGACTCTGGCTAGATTATGTTTGAGTTAATGGTTTTTTTTATGTGATAATGGGTGGATTGTGGTGTTTTCGTATCGTTAGGAATGTGCGTTTGTTTCGTTGAGTGATACGCATTACAGAGGCATTCATATTACACTGAGAGCTCAGTTGTGATTATTTCTTTATTCATTATAGTGGTTGTGCTATGCCAGCTATTGTAATTAAAAGTGGTGTATAATATTTTCGTCTTTACTGTTTTACGTCCTGTGAACAAGATTTGAGTGAGTTGACAGTTGTAACAGTCGAGCTTCGATATGATGAAAATTACTGTAATCCTTAGTTATAGTGACGTGAATCGCAATTTAGTCCGATAATTTCATGTTTCATTGAGTAGTCCATTAATAAAATTCAAAGAAAACATTTGCTCACTGACAACTCAAAGTATATCCTCATGGCAAGTCTGTCAAAGCCCAGCTGTGGCCACAGATAGCACATCCACAACATGCATGCACACTCAGCCTTATAGCTTGGCTGGCACGCAGCTTGCAAACAGTGTACTTATGCCACATGGTTGTGCTGATCATTTGGCTGCTTGTCGACCTCGGTGAAAAAGCATGTTGGCAGTTCAGCATTGGGCACTCACCATGAATGGGCATAACAAGCTGCTACCGGGTCATCTGTTTAACAGGTTTCTGTTCCTTAGGGGACATAATACTGCTTGTTCTTATTTTAGACAGACCTAATTGGAATACATATACATAATCTAAAAATTGGCATGTTTATTTGTAACAAAAGTGTTGTAGGTTAGGATGTGATTCATTGTATCGTGGTTCGGCTATATTGTTATTCAATCAGATGCACGATCTTTTATTTTCTCAAGTAGGTGCGGTTTGTAAGGCAGGCTAGTGTTCTGTGATATGTACAGATATTCTTAAACTGGAAAATTTGCCATTAATTTATTGTAAAATTGGAATCTTCCTTTTTTTTCCTCCTCTTTTTTTTTCCCCGCACAGTTTTAGGTAAAAGGGGGGCATTAGAAGCCTTCAGGTCCGAGCCCCGCATCAGTGGAGTCTCTGGACAAACGCAGTTTCTCTTTCTCTCCATCTTTCTTTTTTTTTTCTTGCACAGTCTTTTATTTGCAGCCATTGGAGTGTGTACGTCTTATCTCTGTACGCGGCAGTGCTTCCGGCGAGCTTCAAGAGGCACCTTTTCGCGTTAGATTTCACTTCGACGCGACTGTCGTGCCGTTGTGCGTGAATTGCCAGCAGTGCACCCAGAAAAAACTGTTCACGCCTCTGTAGAATGTAACTTTCGTGCCAGCACGTTTGGTGCAGGCTATCACTGTCATATACCACCCAACAATCTATGGAGGAGGCAGTGCTTGGGGCTTTAATTACTGGAAAATATTTTAACCATGCTAGTCATTGAAATTCTCCTTCACTGTTTGGCTTGGCACGTCTAAGTGTTTTTCCGTGCGTCGCTTTGCCTTCTTTCAGTTTTTCTTCCCACTGTGCTCCTTTCTTGTGCCTTCCTATTCCTCCCCAGGAACTCTCTGGTGGGTTAGGGCGGGAGACAACTGGATTTGGGTTCTCTTTCAGGTGTTATTTCAACGGTAGTGCAGGACTCTCCTCATAAAATATTCATTGGTGGATTGCCAAACTATCTAAACGAAGACCAGGTATGGTTGCCATCAGTTTTGTTTCTCACTTTCTCCTTATCATTACCCTCTGTGTTGTTCAAATTTTCTCTCAAATAAGTTTTGAGACACGGACCATTTGAAAATATACTTTTGGATAACTTAGTTACTTTCGTTGTGAATAATTAATGATTGTGGCATAGTACTTTTGTTACCTTGAATGCCTGAATTCCTTCAGCAGCTTGACACCTACATGTCTTGTCTCTTCTGAATGTGGCGAGGATGAAATAAGTGCTTGCAGAAGGCTGTTCGGAACCGTTCTGCGATATGGCCTTGCACGTACTTAAAGATTGCACTAGACAAATTTTCTTGCTTCACTAGTATTGCATCTCCTAATTTATAATTTTATTCATGCCACAGCAATGTTATTTTATTTATTTAGTTAATGGTGGTACACTGCTTTTATATTGTTTCATCTTATTTTCAAATGTGGTCTCTGCTTTATTGTAATTTAGTGTTTTGTGCAAAGCTTTTAAGTGGGCCTCAAGCTATGTTGCCATTCTTATTATGTGTATGAAACTGCGGGTGTTGATTAATCCTGAAATGTAAGTATGCGAGGTTCAATCCACGTGCAGCCTGTTTTATTGGTGATGGCTTGGTTGCCAGTTGACGATAACGAAACTGCATTATGCATGCAGGGCCTAGGCGGCCACTGTGAGCACCAATTTCTGGCAATGTGCAAAATGCATCTCTTCTTTTACAATTTCGCAAAAAAAAAGCTTTGCAAATTTTGTTAAGAAAAACTTCTACAATGCAAGAAGCCCAGCATAAGAATTAATAATAGAACTTTAGTTGCACCATAGTCACTATGACATCTACTTGCCCAGTCTTTCTAAGTGCTCGTAAGTATCGAACGAAAGCATGTGTGCTTTACATTATTATGCTACAAGCAGCCTTCCAGAGCACACATGTAAAGGTGCATGTGGCTAACCCGTACAAAGATTTCGTGTTCTCAGCAGTGATGGCCTTGGTACACTCTATCTGTGTCTAAAGCCTCATCTACATTGCTAACTAGGTCACTTGAAATTTTTATGACCTGATTGGCAATAGAGATAAGACAATGATTGTTTTTTCAAAATGGTATTGTCTCTCTGAGTGTGGCATTTATAGCAGTACCTGTGCATGTACTTGCGTGTGTGCGTGTGTAGCCAAGCGCCTTAATTGTAGTGCTAGTCGTCATTGGTTGGAGAAACTCTGTACTCATTCACCTCCTTCTTTTTTTCTCTTTTTTTCCTCCCCCATTCTTTTTTTGAATTTTGTAGCAAAGGTTGGGAGGGTGATTACCTCTTCGTAGTTGCTAAACCAAATCTCGAGTCGCACACAACTCGCTCTTCCCCTCCTGCCACTAATTGTGAGGCCCTTGGCAGGCAAGTTTAAGCTATACTCTCGTTGGGGACGGCCTCTTTACAGGACGACGCAACTGTGGTGGCATGGATGGTGATGCCATCGAGTACTCTTGCTGTCATAACTGCCAAGCTGGCAACTGTCACAAGTTGATTTTAAAGGCACACTGCCGCGCGCTATTGCTGCATAGCTAGAGCTGCACCAAACCTGTCCTCCCTTCCTTCTGTGCCTCACGAGAAGCCTGAACAGTGCTTTTCGCTGCAGCCTAAGTGTATGGGTAGTTCTTTGAAATTGTCGCAGTGGGTGACGCTTCAGACAATACTGCTGCCAACCAAGCAGCCTTTCAAACTGAAGCAACATAATTTAAGATGTGTGACAGTTTGGTAGGGCCACTAAAGGTGCATTATATACCCACAATGCTAATTAGAAGCAGTGTTGCCTTCCTTGTTAAAGGCACTGTTACATGCATTTTGTTGTTCTGGTAGTTTTTCCATGCTAGAATGCACTATCCGAGCGTAGTGGGCCAATGCTAGGGCTGTAAGTTTGCATAAGACAAGCTCCATCTTGAAAGGCAGAATGTGTGTTTTCTTTTAGGTTAATCCCTCGTTAATGTTCCTTTTGAAGCAGTGTTTTGGAGCTGCAAGAATTTGGAGGGCAGGTGACGTGTACTAGGTATGCACAGTAGCATTATTTGGGCATTGCTGGATTTGTTGTGGGCTGTTTGCCTCAGTTGCCATTTGGAGGACTTTTTTGTGACTAGTGTAGCGACTGCTTTTATTACCTCAGTTGATGTAAATTTAGAATTTGCAAGGATTGTTTTTATTGGGCAAATGCTCCGACTCTGGTCTCCGGAATCGTTTCCTTCCATATTACTAAAAACTGTGCGTGTAATGTTGTGAACAGAAGTACCTTTCAAAGTTCAGAATTTATAGTGTAAAATTAAATTAATGAAATTGATGAAGTGGCCAATATTTCAGGTTCTAGCTCTAGATGCATGAGCTCATCTACAGTGTCAAGGGTCGAGCTCGTATCTTATGCAATTGTCGAGAAAACTGTAAACATTCTACAGCAGCCACCAAAAGTGACATCTAGGTCTTCCTGCTTTGCAAGGCTTTTATTTTTTAATTCACCTTATTGGGACTTTTCAGAGTCACTCATCGTTCAATGCACCTATTGGGAAGGTTCTAACTTTTAAGCATACTAATTAGTAACTGTAGCTGATAAAATAAAAGAGGGTAGGCTTCTTGTGTAATGCCGTAATTACTCGAATCTAACGCGCACCTTTTTTCCGGTTAAGCGAGTTAATAAATCGCATGCACGTTAGAATCGAGTACGAAAAAAAAAATTACGGTCAATCTATTGCCATCGGCAAATCCAAAATGGCCGCCCCCTACGTGCGTCGGCATGGCGCGTCGGCCATTTCTGCCTATGTGTTTCCCATGTGCGGCACTTCGTACGTGTGCTGAGGAGTTCGTCATCTAGTAGTGCATTAGCATCGACGGCGTGGAAGGGCTGACTCCGAAAACTCGAGTCCACCACGATGCCGCTTTTAAAAGAAAAGTCATCGCGTGTGCAGATACGGACGGAAATCGGGCCGCATCGCGGTCGTTCGGAGTTCCCGATACGTGCATGCGGGACCGGCGGAAACAAAAGCAAAAGATTGTCGACAGCAAAGCTTCACGCAAAGGCTTCAGTGGACCACAGCAGGGCCGGTTTCCGCAAATTAAAGAGCTGCTTGGCGAGTACGTGCTTGAGCAGCGAGCAGCACAGCGGCCTGTGACGACAGAACTGCTCCAAGTGCGGGCTATGCAATTAGTCTTAGAAAAAAGTCTAATGTGGAGCCAGTTTAAAGCGAGCAGGTGCTGGCTAACTAATTTTATGAAAAGGAAAGGCTTTTCCGTCCGAAGGGGAACATGCATATGCGAAAAGTTTTGCGGAGGAATACGATGAAAAGCTTCACAGTTTTCAGAGGTTCGTCCTAAACTTCTACCTGCTTGGGCAAATCGGGAATGCCGATCAGACACCTCTTTACTTCGACATGCCTGGCACCACAACCGTCGAGAAGAAGGGGGCGAAGCAAGTTCATGTGCTGACATCGGTCCACGGTAAAACTACAGCGACGGCAATGCTCTGTTACATGTCAGATGAGCACAAGCTTCGCCCGTACCTCATATTTAAATGGCAGACGCTCACGAAAGCGGTCGTTTTTTTGAGTGGTGTGATCGTGCGGGCCAGGGAGAAAAATGGGTGCGCGTTGCAATCGATGTCTTACGTTTTTTTTTCGCGATGGAAATCGGGTGCGCGTTACAATCGAGGGCGCGGTAGAATCGAGTAAATACGGTAATACATAACGTAGCTGCAGGACTAGTGGAGTGCGTCAAAAGGTAATTTTCCTACTCTATGAGTGGCCCAGATGGTACATGATATGCAGCATTAGAAGGCAAGGTAATTGTTGGAAGGCACGGGTAGAGGCTCTGAAGGAACCATGCACCTTTGTTTCTTTATCATTGTAGCCATATTCACAATGGGTCTTAGCTGCAATGCATTTTTTTGTTGTAAACAGAACTCTCAAATCGGCATGACAGACAACTAGGGACTGATCAGGTTAACTCATATAAATATACATTTACAAGTCTGCATATGAATATATGAAACATTATAACGTTAAGGTAGAACTAGAGGCTCTCCAAGTCAGTACTTTGTGCGTACACATTTCTTCTAGAGTTAGTCATCTGCTGCTTTGTACACTGAAGTAATGCAATACTGCCTCGTTGGTCCACATTTCTTAAGTAAATATTCCTATGTGGGTTGTAGGATTGAGGATGAAAGTATTAATCTACTGGTTGCAACATTGGGCTGAATTGCACTATGCCATAAAATAAGAGAGGGTAGGCTTCTTGTGTAATAATACATAATGTAGCTGCAGGCTAGTGGAGTGTGTTTTTCAAAAGGAAATTTTCGCACTCTCTGAGTTGCCCAGATGGTACATGATATGCAGCGTTAGAAGGCAAGTTAATTATTGGAAGGCACTGGTAGAGGCCCCGGAGGAACCATGCAAATTTGTTTCTTTATCATTGTAGCCATATTCACGATGAGTCTTAGTTGCAATGTTTTTGTTGTTGTTGTAAATAGAACTCTCAAATCGGCCTGTCAGGGCATATCACATGACGGACGAAGTCAGTCTTTTCTGTGGCGGACGGCGCATAGCGGGCTGACGTCACAGATTCGTGCCATCCGTGGCGCGTCCGTTGAAGTCGCGGACAGAAAATGTCAAGCTCTTTGTAGCATTCAGATTCACGTTGAATAACACAACAGATTTAGCTGAGGGTGCCATTATGAGTCTGGCAACAAGCACAGCTTTTGTTTTTCTCTGTCGTTTGGTTTTGTAGATTTAGCTCTAGTGAACTATAGATTTAGCCCACGTTGTTTCAAGACTTTGCAGGCGTTTTCCAACACACAACGTAATGCCGGGTCTATAAGCGAGGCTCTCCAATTTCATGCGTAGGTTAAACTGAACAGTCTCAGATGCTACACAAAAGGAGCAATGTTTTGAGTGTAAGTGCACAGACATGCAATGCTTGCCTGAAGCAAGGCACTGTAGCATGACCTGCAGCCTTATTTCCGCTGATATGGCTCACCGCATCACGGTGTCTTGTCGTTCTATGTGTGATCCCACTAGCAACAGCAACTTAACCAGCTGTTCCCTTGATATTCGCAGCAGCCTCTTGTATTTTTTAGTGTCACTAACCAAAAGCTCATGGTACAGTTGGTGTTGCATACCCAGATGCTTGTTATCAATGTAGTCTTTTTGCCAACAAGATAGGTGAGTGCTTCATAATCTAAATTTGATATTGATTTCTTTCTAATTCCATCTTCAACTTGAAAGAAACTGCGACAAAAACTGAAACATAAACATTCTCTTAACGTGAATGTGTTCCAGACTTTCAGACTGCTAGCGCCATGTATAGAAAAAAAGGACAAGCGTGCATTCGCCCACTGTTACAACCTCTGAGATATGGTAGCACTCACACTATCACAGATCACTGAGCTCATGTTCTATCAATAGAGGCACTCGCTAAGCCTACAGCTCTCAGAAAACGAGCACAGCACTCGGAAACAGTACCAAATTGTCATGAATACTTTACCGGGGAAGCTTGCAGACACAAACCTAAAGCCAACGCAATTATTGGTTTGGTACTAACAGCCCATGCAGTGCGGGGCGAAGAGCTTAAACATTCGTAGTGGGCGGCTTTCACTTCAGATAGTGCCGCCGTGTTTTTTGTCCTACGGCGCATTTCCTCTGCCGTCTAGATGTGCTTTGCAGCCGGACGGGCATTGGAACTATCATTCGTGGAAAAGATTTCTACGGAAAAGTTTGTTGTGTGGATACTTGTTAAGGAAAAATTAATTTGGGGAAAAGGTAAGAATGTCATTAATGATGTTATATGGATAAATGTTCACAGCAACAGTAAAAGTTTAACCAGGTCACCATATCAGTTTATGAATACTACTGACAAATTGCTTCAGGTTCAGCATTCTGTGTTAGCAGAATGTGCATAGTCTCCCTACCTTTCCTCTATTTGCATTGTTTCTTTTTATTTTTAAAATGCTATGTGCTTTTAGGGGGAGCCTGTCCAGGACGAGATTTGGGACAAACACTGAATTGCCATTTTGCCTGAAAGTATAAGCCTTTACTGAATTTTCTAGTTTATAGTGGTTTGTAGGCTGAGCAGTTTTTCATTAAAGGGGGGGGGGGTTATGAAAGTATTAATGTAGCAACAAATAATAAATATTAAAAATTAAAAAATATTAAAATATTAAAAAATTGCTTTTACAGTTTAAGGTATTATAGCTCAAATTATGCTCTGGAAAAGTAGTATGTTATGGAAAATACCGTTATTTTTGTTACAGGTTCAATCGGTTACAGTTTTGTGAAGTGAATGCGTCTTGTAGAAGTTTTGAGGTGGTTTCTGGAAACATATTTGAAGCAGTGTTGGTATCATTCTTTTCCTCAACACTCGAGGTACAACTCAAAGCTTTCGTTTTTTTTTAATTCTTGACATTGATGGAATTGTAATTATTTAATAAATACCAGCTGAATTGCTTGAAACTCATTTTTACCACCAGAGCCTGAAATTTTTCTGATCAAAGAAATAATTGTTTTTACATCTAGCACTTTATTCTGTGGGGTGGACCTTTTAGCAGAACCAGCATAAAATGCATAATTACAATGTAAAAAAAGGATAATTACCATGTGGAAGTTTGTGATTTCTTCCTTTCTTAATGAGACATCTGAAATCTGTTTGCAGATTTGAAATCTTCATTCAATAATACATATATGTGGTAATATTCATTTAGATACGGACAATGAATAAAAGCTTTTTTAAGACCCTCGTTCAAGTTAGAATGTAAGAAATTCACATCGACCCTGAAGACCAAGTTCGCGCATTTTTTGATCCTGGGGAATCAGATTCTTCGGAGATCTGCTGATATGGCAGAATCCAGTGGCAGTTTTGCATTGGTAGTGAAATTAGGGTGCAGCTGTATGCTGCTGGGACATGTGCTTGCAAAAGTGGAGTCGGAGCATTAAGCCTTTGTTTTCTGAAGAGGGGTATCTTCGTCACGGTCAGTTGCCAGGTGGTGGCTTGCAACAAGACCATTGCATTATGTTAATATCTCTACCTGGCCATTTGCTACAAGCCCCCTCCAGCGCAATTATTTTTCACTTCCACCTTTTCACTTTCCCTCTTTCTATTAACCTGCACTAAACATTAAATGTGTTGGGTGGCTAGCAGTAACCCTTTTGCATTATGCCAACTGCTGCCAGTGTTGCAGGAGAGATCACGCATTGCACGCAGTGAGGCTCATTGTGCTTTTAAATACGTGCGGCTGCACAAGAGCCTTTGCTTGGACGTGACACTGCTGACGCGATTCTTGCTCACTTCTTGGTAGCTATTAGGAACATGCTTATAGCTATGGCATGCGATAACGCCAGGTGTTGCAGTGCTACCACTAACATCATCGGCTTCCAGCAGAATAGGTAGAAGGCACAGCCGTGCACCTGTTTGTGTTCATGCAGATAGACCAAGACAGACAAAACGCCTACTCTACTTGACATTAGACATGGACATAGGCACGCATGGGGCACTGCATTAGAAAGGGGCACCATAGCCTGAGAGCATCCCTGCTTGCTTAGAACTATATTAGGCTACCACATTAGGAGGCTTCATTTACTGGGACATGGTGTAAGTCATTCATTAGATTTAAAACCAAGGGGGCAAAAGTGCAAGGAGCTGTGTCAGTGTGCATCATGACTGAGCAGTTCTCGCTATCATTAAATTGGCTAATGGCTGCATCCTTCCCTCCAGTGACGGAGTAGGGCGCATTATTGACGTAATTTGCCAAGAGAAGAGCAACTCATTGTTGTCTTTGAAACGTAAGCATAAATTCCCTGTCTTGTGCAGAGCATTTTTTATATTTCGCTCATATGTTCACCAAAACCTTGACTGTCAATGGCAGCATTTTCTGGCTGGGTTAAAAAATCTATAGCAGGACCTGTTTAGATACTACTTCTAAGAAAGTAGCAGTTACTAGGAACTACATTCCAAATTTGAAAATCACTCACTTTTTCCATGCCTATTTCACATAGGGCTTTAACAAATGGCATTGCAACTACCAAGATGAATGAACCACTTGGTATCGGTAGTCTGTAGCCCATATACATTTATTAGTAATATCAAAAGGAAATGTAGCACCACTGTTCATTTGCATAATCAGTATTTTTATTTGGCCAGCGGGTCATCATGGGCACTTCATGAATGAGTCTTGTATTGCTTTTCCTCGTGGATCCTGGTTGTGGCGGTTGCTCTTTGATTGAGGCGAAGTGCTAGTGGCCTGTGTACTGGTGCTATGCCGGTGCTTGTTAAAAACACGAGATGGTCTCTGGAGCCTTCCCCTACTGTGTCTCTCATAATCGTATCTTGGTTTTGGGATGTAGAGCCCCAGGTATTATTATTTTGTATGTCCTCGTATACCCTATTCATTGGTGTTCAATCAAGGGCTCAAGCTAGGAGGCACATGTGCTTTTGTTCATGGCTGGGTGTATTTCTGCAGCTGCAGCTACATTTATCACTTAGCATGCGTCTTCACCTTCTTTGGTGAACATTAGAGTTGATGGTGCATTCACTCTGTCGGCATTTGTCATGTTATGGTCACAGCATGAACTTTGCCCTTCTGGTTTTGAATGATTGTGACATCCTTGCAACATAGGAAAGCTCACCCATGAAATATTTGCACACTGCTACTTTAGTGTACCTGACTCTTTTATTTCTGTCCATTTTCAAAAAGTTGTATTGTTAGCACAAAACAATATACTGTAAGATGCTGAGCAAGTGCTCTCTCCCTTTTCTAAGAGACCTAAGATGTGTGCCAATGACCAAGCAAGCACCACCCCCTCCACCTCATCCTGGAGAGCACTTTTTTTTTTTTTTTTAAAGGGAGCACCTGACATCAAATTTACTTGTGTGAAGATTTTCGCGTGAACGAGTAGCTATCGACCCCCTAAAAGCGATTCGTGTCCTAAAATGCATCTGAGGTACGAATGAATATCTGTAATATTGATTAATATCTCCGCTATCGAACAGTGATTCAAAATGGGTCAAAAGCCTGGCAAATTGTAGTGCTTTCAGCTCTACCTCGCTGCTACGTCGAGGCCACTGCACAGCTGATGCTGCTTCCACAAAGAATAGTGATGTCACGCACACTGGCATTTCGTCTGCTAGGAGCTTATGTGCAGTCAGCCAGCTGTGTCTCTGATGATGTAGACTAAAGCCCCTCCATGCATTTGCCTCCGGCTAGGCTAAGTAGCGCCAACTCGTTCTTCCCCTCTCCCTTTAGCCCCGGCCTCGAAAAGGGGCCTCGTACTGCCTGTGAAACCCAACTGGTTCGCCAACACAGGATTTACCCTGTAACAGCTCGGCGCAAAGTGAAGCGAGCAAATGCAGCTGTTCTTCATAGGCGTCCAGTCCCTCTGTCCATCAGCGCAGTACGAAGTGAACTTACTGGCTGCAGTTGAGGTTCGTGGTTTGCAAAGGCATGAAACGCCACGCGATTTCCGCGCTTCGACGTGCAGGTTCTCACTGCGCAGCGGTTCCCCAACATGCTGGCACGCATTGTCACTCTTTCTGATCGTACTCAGCGCTGTGGAGCACACACCAAATCAGTCGATGCGACACGATGAATCGCATGCACACTTCAACACAGCAAGGAGAGCCATTAGTCAGAGCATGGCCAGGAGTCGGCTCCAAACACATCAACTCGCCAACGTCATTGTTACTAGCGTATCGTCACTTAGGATGGTATTTGTGGAATTATCACGTCGAACATAGTGATGATGTCGCAGGGCAGTCTATTTTGCATTTTTCTCCTTAGCTTTTCTATGCTGTTTGACATCGAATTAAAATAACTTCCGGGCAACGGATGCCATTCAGATTTGGCCAAAAAGACCTTTGCACACCAAGCAATCGAATGATGGGCACATATCAATTTTCAAATTTGATGTCAGTGCTCCTTTAATTAAAGATGAGCATCATTTGTGTAAAAAGAACCACAAGAATGAGTACACTTAATATGTGTCCTAGGTTGCTCATAAAATTTTGTCGTATGAATAATAGAGCATTTCATTAGAAACGTGAATGGGTATTTTTCGTTCTTAGCGGCCCTCCCGCTGCCATCTTGAATTTTGGTCCGTGACTGAGCAAGCCCCACTCTCCTTTCCAAATCTGGTTGGCTTATCCTTCACCACAGGGGGGCACTTACGGTAGTAAACAATAAGGCAATGCTTGCCAGCCATCCAGGTTCAGTAGTGCACATTACTAGGAAATACTGCAGTTTACTTATGGGCTGGAAATTGCCCAATAAAATATACAGCAGTCAAAGTAATGCACTGCTCTAGAGAAGCCTAAAGCTAGCTACCTAACATAAACCACAAAAACTATAACTGAAGCTGCAGTGTGCTTGCTTGAAAGGATCCATGCCGAATGGATGAGGAACTTCTGCTATCCATGTTCTCCTCTCATGATGATGCATACCTGTAGCACTCAGTTTTGTTCTAATAACAGAATCTATAAAACTCTCTGCACCAACCACACTAAGCCAACATTATTTGGTTTTAAAGGGCTGTGTTGCATGCTGCAAAATGATGTAGAACATTTCTCAAGCCAAAATTGGGCTCTCGATCATCATGTTACGTGTAGCTGCTGCTTTCTTCATGCACCAAGTGCATTCTGTGCCAAATGCATCTTGCACTAGGGATGTGGCTGGCAACAATCGCAGCTATCGGCATGGGGTGGAGGTAGTATTGACAGTACTAACCTTGATTTCTTTACTCTGGGACAGGCAGATAATATTTGACTACCAAGAAAACGCAAGGCTCTTAGCTGCACACCACACACCTGGCAGCATTTTCTGTGAATTAACGATTTGCTTTCTGTCAAGAGAGAACACAGCCCTTTCGGTTCTCTTCTTTGCAGTGTGCCTTTGTGATATCGAAAACGGAAGTACATTTTTTAAAGCAGTTATATGCTTTCTGATGGAAGCGTTGATTTCATCAGCTCATGTCATAAAGCAGTGTGCGTGTTCACTGATGTACACTTTCTTTTTGCTGCACTTTTCCTTGCTTCATTTTCACATTTCACAGGTCAGGGAGCTCTTGATGTCATTTGGACAGCTACGTGCATTCAATCTTGTGAAAGACAGCGCTACTGGACTCTCCAAGGGCTATGCATTTTGCGAGTATGTGGAGGTTGCTACAACGGATCAGGTGTGTGCGTCATTGTTTGTTAGCTGTAGGGCTCCCTGCTGCCTCTTGTACCTCCCACATTTCAGCAAAAGCCTGTGCGCTGTGTTGAAAAGTTTGTATCTAGTCCCATTCATGATGGGCCATGCATTTGACCCCCTGCACTATTGTCTGAGCTACCTTGTAAAGGCTGCTTCTTATCTTGGCATTATAAGCATTCTGCAGTTATGTTTGGTGCGGAGAAATATCGCTTACGGGAACTGTTAAAGGCACTGGGGTCTCGTGGGTAACATTACACTAGGTCCCAACGACTGTGCTGGGGAAGGCAAAAGGTAGCCAAAGAAAAAAAAAAAAGTTTTGAGTTCCTGACAAGAACATAGCACAGACGGAGGAAGTGGATGAAAAAAAACTCTAGAGACTAGATGTGCCAGCCTTTTATAAGCGCACTGGGACCTAAGGAGGAAAAAGGTGCACCTTTGTAGCTTGGGTGCATCCAGTGTCTCTGAGAAGGATGTCAGCAAGGGAGAGGAGCACTGCACAAAGGGTGTCACATTTTGCACATTAATGCAGCTCAGTTGTAAGGCACATTCCCAGGTAGTCGTGCTCGGAGTCCAGCCTGTGGGAGCCTTTATGGCGGCAGGTCGCAGTGCATTCATAACGACATGCTCAAAAAATGTGTCTCATGCTGCCAAGACGAATTCTCAAGCTTGTGGGATTGGAGGCATGATGGTAGCGTAATGGTGGTTAAAGTGACATAACTGGCAGGCACCGTACATAATATTGGACGAGTTGTTGCATGAAAGAAATGTGGCACAGTGTCATTGTAGTCGTAGAAATAATTTGGAACAGTCATTCAGAAGTGGTGATGTGTGTTCACTTTATTGTTGGCCACTCCCTTGCAGCTGTGGAGACACACTACTTCAACAAAGTTGCGGACTTTTATTGCCTAGAGTATTTATAACATGCGACTGCCAGGTATTCTCTTTTTAGTGAGCTGTTTGTTGATGCAGTCATGGTTGATAACTTAGCATCACAGTGGTTTATTGCAAGCTCTCACTTTGCAGGCCATTATGGGGCTCAATGGAATGCAACTTGGTGATAAGAAACTGATTGTGCAAAGAGCAAGTGTTGGTGCCAAGAACAGTCAAATGAGTGTGAGTTTCAACTATATTTTTCTTTTTTGTGATTTTTCACAAACTCTTTGCATAACAAACGAGTGTAATTCTAACATTTTTGATTTTACTCTCTCTTCTTTTTCTGAAATAGCAAGCCCCAGTGCAGATTCAAGTACCAGGATTACAGCTTCAAGGTGGCGCAGGCCCTCCGACAGAGGTGCTGTGCCTCATGAACCTCGTGTGCCCCGAAGAGCTGAAGGATGAAGAGGAGTATGAGGACATTCTCGAGGACATTCATGAGGAATGTAACAAGTATGGTGTCGTCAAAAGCATTGAGATACCCCGACCAATCGACGGTGTCGAAGTGCCTGGTTGCGGAAAGGCGAGTTCTTCTTTAACTCGACTTCTGTTTCTCTGTGTTGAAACAGCACCCAGCTTTCCTTCATTCTTTGGTATTTAAGGGATTTTTTTTTCCTTCTAAAGTAGTCACATTTTTCAGAGTGTTTAGTTAAGTGAACATTTTAGAGTTACTATTTTAAAGCAACTCTCTTTTACCTCTGATAAGTGAATGACGTCGAGCCTGTTGGTATAGCTTAAAGAATGGCATGACTTTAAAAACGCCAACGGGTCAGGCTGTTTGTTGAAGCTCACGCCATCAGAAAAGGAGACGCATGTGTCAGCAGAGCATCATTATCCCTTAGCAACGCCTCTTGGATGAACTATGTTTGGAACGTCGCTCTCTTTTCAATTGGGAGCTTCCTGCCAGCGCAAAATCTTGGAGGCTATGCCTCTTGTCGCATGTTGCGACCGTACGCCGCGTGTGACCACTTGCCTCTGTAACGCTCAGTCACATGACATTACCGTACCGCTTTGTGACGTGAGATCACAGCTGCTCGGAGGCAACTGTGAGAGCATTGCTGCATTCGCAAGAGACGGCCAGGCGTTTGCCTCCGTACCAGAAGGGGAGGGTAAAATCCGAGGGTACGGCGGCACGTTCGCGGCTCACGTTCCAAGCATAAATTTTTCTAGGAGGCATTGCCCTTAGCAAGAAAGAAATCGGTGTCTTAGATGATGCAATAGTGGTCCAGAAACCACGTAGTTACTTCTGTGCCAAGGAAGTGCTTATTTTGAAATGAAACCACACATATTAGTGGTCTGCATCAGGTTAGCGCAAATTGCCCGCCTCAAGAAACAAACTAACGTCACTGTTGCCAAGCAACATTGTTGCCTGGCTTTTCTGCACGGACGCCGACACCAGTAGCAGCAGAGTTAAAGTAGCGGGAGGCACAGCAGCACCAACAGCCATTTAACGATTTCCTGCCATAGCCAGGAAAGCAGGCGAAAATTGGACTATTGAACAACTCGCACCATTCCCTATAGTAATGGTTCTTTTTTCTCTGAATGAAACGGAAATGAACAAACAGCATTTTATTACGTTTCTTGATTCACAGGAAGTTTTTTTATTTCAAGCAGCTAGTTCGATGACCTGTGATTAATTGTAGGCGGTACTTTTCACGTGATTGGGATCATTTTGCAAATTTCCTACGCATAGCACACGTGTTCTCATGCATTTGCCTTAATTTCTCGGTAAGTAGGGCACAACTGTTGATGATATTGTCCTTTTAAGTTCACATATATCTAGTGCATGTGACAGGTTTCATCACTGTGAGAAGCATTGCTCATCAATCTTTTTAAAAAAGTTCTCGTTTATGTTTTTTTTTTTCCAAGATGATGAAATGTGCTCATGTGCTAGATGGCTTGCCTTTCCATATATATTGCTTTGCCGCAGTAAAATTCGTTATTAGAAGCGCATCGCGTGTCATTTTTTACTTGTCCCCGCCTTTAAACGGCCCGTAAACCACCCAAAGGTCTAAATTCAGTTGTGGTGGAGAAATTGTGCGCGAGTGTATGACAGACATGGAGCCGTGAGAATTTTTTTAAACGGTGCAGTAATAGCGGAGTTAGACGCGTTTGATTATGGAAACCGTGAGGACCCCACCTTTCGCTCTCTCATGCGTTCCCTCCGCTGTTATCCTCTCCCACGCCGCTTTGCCCTCTCGCTGAGCGCCCCTCTCATGCCTCTTCCAATCTCGCGGGGCATATGTCATCGCTGACGCGCTGCTTGAAGCACAGTCTACTTCGGGTCGCCGCAACTCCGGCCGTCGACTCCATCAGTTACGTGCTTACTGGAGAACCGTGGGTGCCGTAATCGTGCCAGTATGGACCCTGCGTTGCGCGCACCCCTTCAAAGGATTGCCAACGCGATGGACACGTACGGGGACACGCCGTGCCCCGCATGTGTTGCACACACGTGGGCAACACGTGCAACAAGTAGCGCGGACAGCTGCTTGCAGACTGACCGGAAGTTGTAGGCTCTTGCTCGACCACTCACAGCATATTTAGCATATTTGGCTCAGCGCATCATGATATGTGGCATGGCGCGTCACGTAGAGGCCCGAAAAGCCCGTAAAGGAGGTTGGATTGTTTCTTGGAATTTATGGTGAGCCGGCGGCTCGTAGCGCTGCCACGTGCAGAATTGTTGATCGCGACAGCATTCTGCACACGATGCGCGCGTTCGCTTGAAATGCTTGAAAAATATTGGAGATGATTTACGGGCCCTTTAAGTGCTGTTTTTCTTTTAAAGACCTCTGATCTTCCATTTGCCAATTGTAGACATTGAAACCTAGTCTTTATTACTTGTACAAGTACTTGTTATTGTTAACAGTGTTAGTGCTGAAGAGTCTGAATGTTCTGGTTTCATTGTGTATACATGTGTTCTGTCCCATTCTGTGTTATTCCAGGCCTACGTCGAGTTCAATTCTGTCATCGACTGCCAGAAGGCACAGCAGAGCTTGACGGGGCGCAAATTCAGCAACCGTGTGGTTGTAACGTCCTACTTCGACCCGGACAAGTACCACCGTCGAGAATTCTGAGCAGTCCACCGAAATATTGCAGCTCTGTCTCTACCCTCTGCCATCTTCATCTTTCGCTGGATATTCCATTTCTGCTGCACTTTTGTGGGTGTGTGTCCTAAAGTGCAGCCCTGTAGTAGCTCATGTCCACAAGCAGTGATTCCTTTTGAAGGTGGCACCGCTGGCTACCCTGGGCCATCCATGTTTTAACCAGTCTGCTGCGTTCACCTGAACCATACATACTTTCTCTTTCCCATGGCACTATTCTTTCTAATGCTGAATTCGGTAAGCGTTGTGCTTTTTTTTTTTTTTCATTTTGCAGTTGTGAACATTATGGCCCCAGTTATGCTGGTTTTGTGCGGACAGGTGGGTTGTTCCGTTTTGTTTTCGTCATCATTGTCCTCATTGTAGGTAATGTCCAAGCTGCCATGCACGTGGCTCTTGGTAAGCTATAATCATGAATTTTGGTTCAAACTGTGCATGTTCTAAAGAAAAAAAGAAAGCTGTTAACACGTGTCTCGACAAATAAATTTCAACTATTCAGTCTGCAATTCCTTAATCAGTGCACACATTGTGCTAGTGGAAGTTCTCCCCTCTTCTTCAAGTGATTCGCTGAATGCTTTCATACTGTGTCGCTGTGTCCTCTGCCACCAAAAAAATAAAGAAGCTGCTGAGATTTTTGTCTTTTGGAGGAAACAGCGTGCATGGCTGCGCTGCATGCACCCAAAGGGCCATGAAGTACTGCTAGTGTACAGTTAAATTGCAGATAACCTTGGTAACAGGTATTTCAGTTTTTAGATGTGAAGATATGTATGTGGTGAGTGCATGTGTGCACATAGCAAGTTATGGCACAAACAGGGTTGCCACTGGCTTTCAAATCAGTGGCCAGATGGTGAGCAAAATGTCGCCAGAATTCTCCATTTTTCTTCAAATTTTGCCAAACAAGTCGCCACCCAAGGTGTGTGCGACATGCCTAGTTATGAAAATTGCAAATTATGCATAGCCCCGCAGAATACAGTACTGACTTCTTGGTATGGCAGAAAAATACGCTGTTGACAAAATCAAACTCTGCATACTGAATTAGGGGTACTGCAGCAGTGAAGTCGACAAGCTCAGTTCTGTTGCAGCTATGGTCCAAACACGTGGCCCAACTGTCGTCTAGCCTCTTCACAAGCGAAAGTTCAGAGAAGCCTAATGCACCCAAAGAACTTGAACACTGCCACCTAGCAGCGCGCGAAGTAGTCCGCTGACCTTAATTTTGCTGGGAGGTTGCTGGTGGTTGCACCTGTACCTCAGGGATATACTGAAACTCCATTGGATGCTTTGAAATACATAACCAACTAACCCAAAGATCCTGCCTCCTGGTTCTTAGGCAATCCCCACTGTGGGCGAGTGCCACCGATGCAAGAGGAACATCATCATCCAACTAAAAAGATACACATGAAAATCGGGACGGAGGTACTGTGTTGCGTGAAAGTTCGCCTTGTTTCGGTGGATTTAAGGCTGAGACAAACTAAAAAAAAAAATGTCAATACACCGAGTGTCTTCCATCCTGGAAGCATATTTTGGCTGCGGAAAGGATACTCAGTCTTGTCGAAATACCAGTGCCCCCTACACCGAGCGTGAGGCCAAGGTAATGTGTTGCGGGTGGTATTGAAAGTTTAACCCAGCGCCTATCCCTGCATTGGAGGTGGACGCTTTTGCCTCTTGACCAGCACTGCAATCCTTCGCGTCCTTTCATGTGCGACTTGGAGCGCGCTTTGCATTGGATGAACTGATGTAATGTGCAATCGTCTGTGAGGTCGTCAGGTAGGAATTTATTTCCTCTTCCCGGCGACGCCGTTTTTCGCCGGTTCGTGTGTTCCGAGGGAAAAGGGGGAGTTAATTTTATAGCGAGTTCCATTTGGAGAGCAGGAGCACAAAGTACGCTGAAAGTACCCTCTTCGGTACCGGTGTGTTCAGTGGTCGAACAGGTGCAGGAGCACTGTCACCCATTGTACGCGTTAGAGCGCTTTTGCTGCGCCGAAAGCAGCCAGGAGCGGTTTGTAGTGCTCTTGTCTGAAAAGCGGAGTAGGCGTAGCTCGGCCGCTGGATGAAAAAGCGCACGGTACGGCTCGTCGCGTCGAGCGGCTTTCTCGGGGAGAGCGCGTGTCAGTCGTAGTTGCAGTTGCGGCCGCTGCAGCGCGACGGGGCGGAGATTACGGCTTGGTGGCGCTAGCCACCGCCCGATCTAAAGGGTACAGCCATATCCATCCATAGGAGGGACGGGAAAACGGGTACGGCGGCTCCCTCGGGGCAGCAGCCGCATCAAAGTGGGTGGTGGTTGTTACAACAGTGACGCGCTCGGTTGTTCTAATCTGTTTTTTCTTTTTAATTCTCATTCGTTGCAGTAATGCCATATCGCGTGTTTAGTGAAGTACGTAGGCGCTATCTAGTTAAAAAGCCAATTGAATTTTCGTGTGTGTGCCCAGCACCTGACATTTTTTTTTTTTTTCAGAACCAGCTTCTTGCTTTGAGGTTGAAAGAAAAATTCACAATGCATGTAGCTGAATTCGTGACAAAGTTGTTATATTTATAAAGATGTCTTAATGTATGTCGATTTTTGTTACGTTTATTCAGCACGTTCGCGTTTTCTAAGCCTGAGTGCTTGACGATTAATTTTTTCGACAGTGGACAATAAACGTTCAGTAGCTTTTATATGCTGAAAGCGTATGACAGAAACATAATTTGAGTATTTTTTATTTTATCCGGTACACGGTAGTGTGCCGAAAAGTAATTAAGCTTCAAACGCTGAATAATAGTGGTTTCTACAAACATGGTGACGCGCTCCTCGTAACTTTATTGAAGAAGCTGCGAAAGTATTAGAAGTGGCATTCAAATTTCTTGATAGTGCTTACTAGGCGGGGCGATTATATACTGGACTGGCGCGTAGCAATGACGCTGACAATATTAGTCCTGACCTCCTTAAACAAAATCATGAAACTGCAGGGATAAACTCAAGCTATATTTATTTACGCGCAACATTCACTTGCCCAGCTTTTTTTTTTTTCATAAAAAGTGAGAACCACGTTTTTAATATGTTTACACATCGCAAAACCACGGCTGTTGTAGGGCAGTCGAGTACAAGTGCCTTCGTTTGAGTGAGTACAGGTGCCAATTTGTCGACGATACATAGTAGAGAAATAAACAGTAATGGATGAAAGAACTGCATTACGGAGACTGCTAGAAGACAAGTGCGTTGGAGTGCTATTGGGATACGCCAGTGCCCGTGGAGAGGCTATTATGAAAACACCGAACGGATGGTTTTATTGTCGATAGACACAGAAGCCAAAAGTTGAGGGCGCACAAGCTGGAGGCAGAACAAAACAATAACGAATAACTATGAAAAAAAAAAGCAGACACGAGTATAGCAGATCGTTTATGCCATTTTTTCCCCTACCGCAGCCCTTTCCAAAACGACCCTCCTCACTTTCTCCTGGTGAGAGGCTCTCAACGTGTGCGTCGGCTTGCCATGTATGTATTTGTTTCAAATATAAACTCTTGTCGCCCATCATGCTTTTCGGCACCTCCTTGCCTCCGCGTGTTTTTCAGATGTAAGTTTTTTTTTATTATTATGCGAAGCATTTCTTAGCGAACTTCGGCGGCTTTGAGCGTATCTATCTATCTATCTAGCTGTCTACGACTTTTAGCTCTCCTGGCCGTTTCGAGAATGGTATCGTTACCAAACTTGGTATACCATATCATGACTGTATGAATAACATATTTGACTAATCATAACATAAAAATCATGACATGTATGTCAAGAATGTCATTATTTACATTTCGTGGTCCTGCAGCTCTTTCGGTGGTTTCGTTTACACGGCATGTTGAAAAACTGGTATGGTATAACATGATTGCATGGCGAACATAAGCGACAGACTCTAACATGAAGGTAATGACATGCGTGTCATTTAACAATATGACTACATGCTTCGCTCATGATGCGCTCGCGGCCGTTCCGCTAGCTCCACATGTACCAAACTCGGCATTACGCGACGCGAATGGACGACATATAGGTTAATGGCACGTCTTAACAAGATAATCACGACAAGCGTGTCATGTAACAACATGACTACATGCCACACTGATGATGCGCTCGTGGCCGTTTCGCTAGCTTCACATATGCCAAATTTGGTATTGCGCGACGTCAATGGATGACGAAGGTATGTGACTGGTGCAAACATAATAATCATGAGATGCGTGTCATGTGAGAACAAGACTACATGCCATGCACAGTCAAGGCGCCAATACATTTCGACGTGACGCGGTGCGCGTGCTCGCCGGCGTTCATTTCGTCGCGTCACGGCGGCGTTTCCACGCCAAGCGCAGGTCCTGCCACATACCCGCAGGTGCGTGCTGCGCTGCGTTGCTTTGACGCATGCGCGTTTCAGCGCGTCCGGCGTCCCTTCGTCACGAAAAGAGGGAGACGCAGTGTTGTTTGGGTAACGCATCGAAGCGAAACGCCGCATGTCGCATTTCACGCCGGTTGCCGTCGGGTCGCGTCGACGGACGCTGGTCGCGCCTGGCGTCAGACTTAAGAGTGCTCGCGTTTTGCTAACGTTGCGTCGCTGTGCCCAGCGTGCGCGCGCATCAACGCTGCATTGGAGTATATTAGGCTCTTCAGTATGCGCTCGCGGCCATTTTGCCAGCTCCACATATGCCAAATTTTCTGTTACGTTACGTCGTTGGAGGACGAAATATATGACTGGCGCAAACATGATAATCCTGGCACGCACGTCATGTAAGAACTTGACAACATACCACGCTCATAGCGTGCTCGCGACCGTTTAGCTAGCTCCACATATACTAAATTTGATATCACGTGACGTGAATAGATGTCGAAGGTAAACGACACATCCAAATATGATCATAATTACACGGAAGTAATGTACGGCATCATTTACCTCCGCCTCGTAACGTCGTTCTGATTTTAAAGTGCCATATCAACATTTCTCATTTGTGCTTCGAATATCATCGATTCCCACTGCATGTGGGATCTACCATTTTTTGTCTTTGTGCCGTTCCGCAAATGACCAAAGACAAACGAACTTTCTCAATTGAAGGGCTTCTCGAACTTTTTTACGAAAACGGACATCTGGAGTTCCACATGGCTTGCGCGACACTGCACTGACAACGCAAGGCGACAGCGTTCGGAAATAAACGGAACTAATGACAAAGGTGCCAAGGGCTTAAAGGCAATCATTAGAAGAAAACCAGACATAACGCGGAATTGAAAAAAAAAACTAGAGATAAGAGAAAACGGGAAGGTGGTGTCAAGATTCCTGAATGCAACAACATATGGAGCCAGCGGCTGTGGGGATGTGTACGTAAACATATGCTTGTCGGCTGCGGAACGGGGCACCTTCTGTGTGTGTGTGTGTGTCGCAAATTAATATGTTCTCAGCGGCAACGATAGACTCAGTGGCAACCATGGACGTTGTCCATCCTTCGTTAGTGTCTCCGAATGACTTAACAGGAGAATGCGCGTGGATCAAGCAAGTCGCCGAGGAGCTGAGTGCTTGCTTACCAATCGCTACGGTTGTCATTGAAGGCCCGTTCGGTAAGCTTCGCACCGAAGCGGCTGTGTCTGCCGCGCTTCCCGATCGTTTTCCTTATCTATTTTCTAATAACTCAGAGCAGCTTCTCAAAGAGCAGGGTAAATCGTTCTTCTCCAACATGGCGTACATATCCCTCGCGCGATCGCAAGCGCGGAAGCTTTCGCAGGAGCTTGATCTTGTTCAATGTGGTGAAGCACCAAGTGCAAAAGCTTCTGGTCTGTGTGACCTTGGCGGCGAGTCGACGGAACCTCAGAGAGGAAATTCTCCGTGTGAGTCATGTGAACAGTCACTCGAGCGGCACGTCGCCCAAGTGACTGGCGCGGTTTCCGTAGCAGGAGGAGACGACATGGCGCCATTGAGTCAGAGCGAGAGGGGTGCAATGCTCTCGTCTGTAGCGGAAAGTTGGAGTGAGCGGTCCAGGGTTGATCGAAAAACGCTCATTCGAGAGCAGCGTGAGGACCTCTCGATTAAAGCGCTAATGGAAAGCGTAAACATGGGAAAAAAGAAAAAGAATGTTTCTTTTTTTGAGAAAGCAGGGCTCCTGTATCGGAGCTACACAAATGCGCAAAGTCGCAAGTATGAGCAGCTCTTGGTGCCACAAAAGTATCGTCGCCAACTATTGGAACTGGCGCATGAAAACGCGTGGGCAGAGCATGTCGGCATAAAAAGGACCAAGGCTAAAGTTTCCCTAGAGTTTTATTGGCCGAAATGCTGGAAGGATATCAAAGATTTGTACGCTCATGCGACACTTGTCAGAGAGCGGTGAAATCCACGGACAAGTGGAAGGCACGCATGAAGCTTGTGCCAATTATCACAGAACCTTTTCTGCGCCTAGTAATTGATATCGTTGGGCCATTGCCAGAGTCAAGGCAAGGTTGTCGGCATATCCTTACGGCCCTCTGTGTAGCGACGAAATTTCCAGAAGCGATACCACTTAAGGAGCTCAATTCCCTTCATGTCGTGGATGCACTGCTATCTATATTTGCACGCGTCGGATTTCCTTCAGAAATCCAATGCGACAATGGTAGTGTATTCACCAGCTGCCTTACCTCTACCTTTTTGGATAAATGCGGAATAAAAGTAGTGCACAGCTCGATACAAAACTCGTAATTTATCCGGTAGAGAGTATGCATTCCGTTCTGAAACGGATACTGAGAGCTCTTTGCTACGAGCACAAATGTCACTGGGAAGCGTGTATTCCTCCCGCTATGTTCGCTTTGAGATCAGTTCCTCATGAGAGCACTCGTTTTAGCCCTGCATAGCTCGTGTATGGCAGGACTTTGAGAACACTATTGCGAATGCTACGTGAGTCCTGGGATGGATTCGATGACGACCCTAATATATATATAGTTGCGTATGTTCCAGACCTCTTTCAGAGGCTTGAAAAAACGAAATGTCTTGTGGAAAACCACATGAAGGCTGCACAAGTGCATGTTGTCGAAGGAGTACTACGACAAATCGGCGAGGAAGCGCACCTTTGAAGTAGGTAGTCGGGTAATGCTGCTGCGGCCGTCCAAAAAGAACAAGCTTGATGTTCATTGGGAAGGTCCCGCCAAAGTAATACCGAAGCTTTCTAATACCAATTATGAAGTGAAATTAGGAAGGCGGCCGAACAAAATTTACCACAGTAACTTGATGAAATCATACGTTCAACGTCAAGCGCTCGTAAATCTACTTTTGAATGCTTCAGAGGAAGAGGGAGCAGAAATATACCTCTAGTGATGTAATCGAAAGGGGATCGGAGGTAGTCTTGGATCAGTTGAACCTAGAGCCTAGGTTAAGTGAAGTCCAGAAGGAGGACCTGAAAAGGATTGTTTCCGAATTTATAGACGTGTTTTCAGACCATCCCGGAAACACGACGGTGATTGAACCCGATATCGAGCTAACTTGTGAGGAGCCAATCCGTAGCAATGTTCCCCTGTGCAAAAGCAGATCATGAAAGGGGTGATCGATAAAATGCTGGAGTTGGGAGCCATAGTACCGGGTGAGAGTGACTATACATCCCCTCTAATATTGGTTCAAGTGCCCGGAAAAGATCCGAGGCCATGCATGAATTATCGGCGCCTTAACGCCATAACTCGAGACTAAACTTACCCGATACCAAACTTAGAGGAGAGGGTAGAAACTGTGTCACAGTCTAGCTATATTTCCATGTTAGACCTCGTGCGAGGGTATTGGCAAGTCCCCCTGACTGAGCGTGCTAGCCGCTATGCCGCATTCGTTTCTCCATTCGGAGCGTATCGTCCACTTAAGCTGAGCTTTGGATTGAAAAATGCGCCCTTTTGTTTCTCAGGCTTAATGGAACCGCGTTCTTAAAGGCCTCTGCGAGTTCGCTCTGCCGTATCTTGACGATGTTGCCATTTTCTCAAACAACTGGGAAGAATGTGTCGAGCATTTACGCGTCGGGGCGAACAGGTAGAAAGAAGCTGGTCTTACCGTGAAACCTACTGAATGTCACCTAGGGTGCGGCGAGTTGTCTTACCTGGGACACGTTGTGGGCGCGGCCGGCGTAGACCTTCAGAAATTAAGGTAGCCGCCGTCGTGAACTATCCACGACCAATCACAAAATCTGAGATAAGGGCATTCTTGGGCCTAGCTGGATACTATCAGCATTACGTGCAAATCTACTCTAGCATTGCCAGCCCTCTAACTGACGCACTTCGAAAGTCCGAGCCGGTTAAAGTGGTATGGGACTCAGAAAAGGAGAATGCGTTTTGCTAGCTGAAACAGGCCCTAAGCGAAAAGCCCGTTCTCAGGGCACCCGATTTCTCTAAGAGATTTGTCATTCAATGCGACGCGAGTGATCGCAGCACGGGAGCTGTATTGTGCCAGGAAGACTGTGCCGGTAACGAAGGGCCAGTTTTGTATTTAAGTCGAAAACGCAGCTGCAGGGAAGAGGCATACAGTACCTCTGAAACTGAATGCGCTTGTCTCGTGTGGGCCGTTCAAAAGCTAGCCTGTTGCGTCTCCGATTCGAGGTTTGTGGTCGAAACGGACCTCTGTCCTCTAACCTGGTTAAATAACATGTCGCCTAAAAGTGGCCAGTTACTGAGGTGGAGCATGATACTCCAACAGCACAACTTTGACGTTCGCTACAAAAAAGGAAAGCTAAACGCTAATGCAGACGCATTGAGTCGTGCGTTTTAGTTAGTACGTTCACCTTTCGGTCTCTCGCTGGCGATTCGGGGCAAAATTTTGTCCTCATCACGGCCTTAGCTGAGCGCTCTCGTCCAGAGTGATCTCAAGAGGCCAACTTTGTGTTGCATCATATTTCATTACGTTGTTGTACGTAGTAAAAATTTGAGTTCTCATTTTAAGAGTCTTAATTGTGTCGCACAAGTGCCTCTTGATGTAGAGGGAATGAAATTCCGATAGACACGTAGCTAAGTATATGTTGTGCTATACTTTTTCTAGTGTTTTGTCGGGTAACCGAGGGCACTTGCTTGTGTCGTGTGTTGTCTGTTGTGGAACCGTTCTTGACAAGTTGCAGAATCATAAGTCGCCACAAGAGACGAGTGAAGCTGGCCGACAAGTTGTAGGTGACAAGCTAGTGGAGCTGGGATCCGTCCTCAAGAATTGTATGTGTTCATGGAACTGAGCCTAGAGCTACATCTCCCCATGGCCCTGGAGGCGAACCAGGAGGGACCTGGCGAACGAGCGCGCCCGACATCCGAACCACGTGGAAGAAGCTCGTCTTTAGGGCGCATTCCCCGCAGGGGCGCTTGTGTAAGCAGGCGTTTGGTGTGTAGCGACACCATGGACCCGAGCTAACGGGGGGGGGGGGGGGTTTCGACCCCCTCCCACGCCTAGCCGTGCGTGGCTTTGCCGTGTCCGGGGAAAAGGGGATCCGGGGGGTTGAGCTGACGCTGGGTGATTGTACCTTTCAGGCCCCCCGGCAGAGGCAACACACCTCTTCGGCCCCGGCTTCACGTAGACGGCACCCCTGGGCTGACCCACCCAGGGGAAATCGGTAGTCGCCCTTTCCTGTCTCTCTCTCTCTCTCTCTCCTGATCTTCGTCTTTTTATCTCTTTCAATCTTTCCTGTCATCTCCTCACTTCTGTTTACTTCCATCCTCCAGGTGGCAAGGGTTAACCTTGTGTAGTTACCCAACCTTGAGTAATTATATTCGGTTGTAGCGGCGATGCATGGCTGGCGTCTCCAAGTGTTTACTATTCAACCTTGTAGCGTCCCCTTGTTGGGCTCGGTGGTGGGTGGCCACCATCGCCGCCGAACTTTAAACAATCTGTATGGCTAACTTTTTCCCCCCTCTCCCTGATCGCCGCCCGAAAAGGTGGCGCACCGAAAACCCGTTCCTCCTTTCAAAACCAAAGCAGTCTTTCCCCAAGTTTCATGTCATACATAGCCAGAAAGAAAACAAAACAGTCCGAGAAGTCTCACCCTTTCTTGTCTCAAAAAACACTCACAGAAGCAATCGGGCCAGGATATCGTGTAACCAAGTTGGGAAGCGGCGACCTCCTTTTGGAGGTTCGCGACAAGCTGCAATATGACAATTTACCGAAACAAGTAGAATTTTGGGGATGTCCCGGTTTCCGTAGGCCCCCATAGGTCCTTGAACACAGTCCGCGGTGTCATCTCTGATGACGACCTTCTTGGATTATCAGAGAGTGAATTATTGGAAGGCTGGCAAGACCAGAATGTAGTGAAGGTTCAAAGAATAGTAATACGACGAGACAAAAAAGAAACACCAACAAAACATATAATTATCACCTTTGGTACTAGCGACTTACCCGATTCAAACGAAACCGGCTACTGCAAGCTTCGAGTCAGGCCCTACATACCAAATCCTCGTAGGTGTTTCGAATGTCAGCGCTTCGGACACGGTTCGCAAAGCTGCATGAGGGCGTGCGACTTGCGCAAACTGTAGCTCCAACGAACACCCATCGGACAATTGTACTGCTGCAGCCCGCTGTGCGAATTGTGAAGGAGACCGTCCCGCCTACTCACGAACGTGCCCATCCTGGAAATAGGAAAAAACAAGTTCTTCAACTCAAAGTTAAATTCAATCTGTCTTTTCAAGAGGCGCGCCAGCGCTTCTTCCCTCCATAACACGCACTCTCCTTCTTTTGCAGATGTGACGCGCCAGGGCGCCGTTCCACATCTTTCCGCGTCTGCGAATGTCACACGAAGTGTGACTACGGTCGCGGCATCTGCGCCCAAGGCTGGAGTAGCCTGTGCTGCTCCGCCTCCTGCCAAACAGGTTCAGCAGACTTCAGGGTCTGCCGGACCCCGGACCACTGCACCTGCAGTTGCGTCCGAAACTTCTGTGAATGTGCCTGCTCATCAGGCACCATTCGCGACCTCGCAGGAGGTGATGGATACAAGTCCCACTCCTCCGGCGCCTCAGACGCCGAAGGATAGGCGCAACTCTTTGGAGCTCGCCCATAAAAAACGTCGAATTACGGGGCTCCAAAAGGCCCTGTAACCTGAAGTGACACTTTTTGTACACACAGCACCACACATCTTTAAAATGACACATATAATACAGTGGAACGTCAGAGGCCTACTGAGGAACCTCGACGATATCCAAGAACTTCCACACAAACTTACACCAAAAGTGCTGTGTGTGCAAGAAACACACTTAAAATCAAGACACACTAACTGTCCTCGAAATTACGTTATCTTTCGAAAAGTCCGAGATGATGCTGTTGCCTCATCCGGTGGTGTTGCCATAGTTGTTGATCAAGGAACAGCCTCTACATGTTTACCCCTTCAGACATCCCTGGAAGCAGAAGCTGTCCGAGCTGTCATCTTCAACAAATTGATAACAATTTGCAGTATATACATACCGCCACACCATCAACTGACTAAACACGAGTTTCAGTCGCTGATAGCAGAACTTCCAGAACCGTATCTCGTCCTAGGGGACTTTAATATCATAGTAGCTTATGGGGTGACTCTCGCTGCGATGCGCGAGGTCGCCTGATTGAACAGTTTCTTTTTTCTTCCGGTGCGTGTCTTCTGAATCGGAAAGAGCCAACATAATACAACATCGCTAACAATACGTACTCAGCCATAGACCTCAGCATAACATCTCCTTCACTCCTGCCTCTACTTAAATGAAAGGTCATTAATAATCCATACGGCAGTGACCATTTTCATATCGTTATCAGTACATCAATAACAAATATATGTCCTGCACAGGTTCCCAAATGGCTCACCGACAAAGCCGATTGGGAACAGTATAAAAAAATGACTCTCCTAACTTGGACTGACATGGAGGGGTTAAGCGTAGAAGCTGCTGTGAGCTACCTGACAGCATTTTTGATTGGTGCTGCAACGAAATGTATACCACAAACATGTGGACCGTCAGGCAAACGACGAGTCCCATGGTGGAATAATGAGTGCCGTAATGCGCGCAAAGAACAAAATAAGGCATGTAAGTTGCTTAGAGACTCGCCTACAGCCGAGAATTTTATAAACTTAAGAAGATCAAGTCGCAAGGAAGGAGGGTGCGCCGACAGGCGAGAAGAGAAAGTTGGCATAAATTCTTATCAGGCATTAATTCATACACAGATGAGGCGAGAGTCTGGAACATGGTTAGTAAGGTAGCAGGAAGACAAGTACACACACTTCCTCTAGTTAACATGCAAAGGGAGGGCTTGGAAGACCAGGCAAACACTCTTTGGGCGCACTTCCAGCAGGTCTCCAGCTCATCACACGATAGTAAAGCGTTCCAACGATATAAAACCAGAATATAAAAACAGAGATTAGAGCGCGAACCCACAACACATGAGACATACAATGAACATTTCTGTTTGGCTGAACTACAAGCCTCACTTACCTGCTGCAATAAATCTACCCCAGGCCCGGACCGTGTGGCATATGAAATGTTAAAACACCTGCCCACTGAAACCCAGAAAGCTCTCCTAGCTCTCTCTGTACAATGCGATATTGTCTTCCGGCGAGCTACCCTCAGCCTGGAAGGAAGCTATCGTTATCCCAATTTTAAAGCAAGGCAAGGACCCGGCCTCAGTTTCCAGCTACAGGCCAATAGCATTAACCAGCTGTCTTTGCAAGGTCTTTGAGAATATGATTAACAGGCGCCTGATGCACTTACTTCAAATTAATGGCCTACTTGACCCATACCAGTGTGGGTTTAGAGAGGCTCGGTCCACCACTGACCACCTTGTCCGTATCGAGGCACAGATTCGCGACGCTTTTGTTCATAAGCAATTTTTTCTTTCTGTGTTCCTCGATATAGAAAAGGCATATGACACGTACTACATGGCGCTTTGGCATATTGCGAGACCTGTCACATTTAGGTGTGCGGGGTAGAATGCTGACAATTATCGAAAGCTACCTGTCCAACCGTAGATTCCGTGTGCGAGTTGGCACTGTCCTATCTCGAGTATTTGTCCAAGAAACAGGAGTGCCACAAGGAGGCGTATGGAGCTGCACACTTTTCATAGTTAAAATGAATTCCTTGCACCTGTCTCTCCCACGTAATATTTTTTACTGCATACATGTCGATGATGTGCAGATTGGTTACAAATCGTGCAACATCTCAATGTGCCAACGTCAAGTTCAACTAGGGTTGAACAAGATATCTCAATGGGCAAATGAGAGTGGTTTTATACTCAATGCGCAAAAGAGCACTTGTGTCTTGTTCAGCCGAAAGAGGGGCCTCCATCCTGACCCCAACATTGACTTGCGTGGTCAACCTCTGTCAGTGAAGACCGAGCACAAGTTTCTTGGTCTCATATTAGACACTAAAATAACCTTCATCCCACACATCAAGTATTCAAAGGACAGGTGTTTAAAAACAATGAACATTATTAAAGTGTTGTCACGCACTACATGGGGTAGCGACACGAAATGTTTAATGAATTTATATAAAAGCCTCATACGCACTCGCCTAGATTACGGTGCTATAATCTATCAGTCGGCAACACCATCAGCCTTGAAGATTCTCGACCCCGTCCACCATCTAGGCATTCGCTCTCTACGGGTGCTTTCCGAACTAGCCCTGTGGAGAGCTTGTACGTGGATTCGAATGAATGGCCGCTCCACCTACAAAGATGTTTCCTGTCCTTTTTGTACTTTTTGAAGGTGAAGGCAGACAAGAAACACCCTTCCCAATTCACAATTAATGATTTGTCTTGTTCTGGCTTGTTCGAGAACCGTCCTTCGTTTAAACCGCCCTAAGCGCTCCGTGTAAGGGGCCTGGCCGAAGAAACAGGTGGGCCTCTTCTCAAACACTGTTTGACGGCTCCTGCAACATATCTGCCACCGTGGCAGTGGCAGCTTATAGACTGTGATGTCTCTTATGTTGAAGTCACAAAGCACGCACCACTTGCACACATACATACATACTTCCCAGAAGTACAACATAAATACAGATGTCCTGAGTTCTTTACCGACGCGTCAAAGTCAAACACTTCTGTGTCATATGCTGCGGTATGCTGTGTCATATGCTGTCATATGCTGCGGTAGTATGAGAAACATTTTTCCAAACTTCAAAATATTTCTTGGCCATGTCCTTAGAGTCACTAGGAGTGCAAGTTTTCAATAAAAAACATGAAGATATAGTCTGCGAATTAATAATGGGATGTTGCATATGTGCAACAATGGGCAGTAGTGTATAAAATGAAGGCCAATCCAAGTGAAAGAAACTTTTTATTGCTTCCAATAATTTTGGCGAATTTTCAAATTGAAGAAAGCACAATACAAGCATAGCTGTTTGGCGCCTATTGGTGAAAACTAACAAAACGGTTACGGTCTTTGTTGAAACACATCACCTTACACTTGGCACACGAAACATAGGTGTACCCTCCTGGGCATGCCTTGCAGCGGTTCAGTTTTGCATTCCATGTGGGCCAGTGCTCGTTGCTGTCTCTTCTGACATCCCGGGGGACATTTAGGCACACTTTCTTGAATGGTGTGACATTCTGAATCGAAGGGCGCCCTGGTGGTCGTTTGTTGAGCAAGATCAGACTCGTTGCGAGCTCAGAGAGGAATTCTCTCAAGGGTGTAGGCGGCAGTTTGTGCTGCTGGAGAATTCTCTTGTGCATGAACCATGCATTAACAGCTGCTATTTTGAGCGTGTGCCAAAACAAATACATATACCAGCATTTAGACCTGATAGAAAAGCGATAGGAGAAGCACATTTTGTCTAGAAGATTCACGCCGCCCATTGATCTGTTGTAGGAAGAAATGATCGCTGGACAATCGACGAAAATATACTTTTTCTCCTTGCTGTCCCACCTTTTGACTGATGTAAGCGGGTCAGCACCAATGCAGTTCGAAAGAAGAGTAACAGTGCGGTTGTCATGCCACTTCACTGCCACCATTGTCTTTTGGTCACATGAAGTGACTGAAGTATCACAGGTGTCCCGACCTCGCTTTTTCGATTTCTCATCCATCAACTTGCTGCAGCTGAGTCTGTTTTCACGAACCGTACCAATATAGGAAATTCCCATTCTTGAAAGCTCCTCTACAAGCTGAGGGCCTGTGAAGAAGTTATCAGCGACAACTAGGTTGTCGTCTCGCTTCGGTAGGCTGGAACACAACTGGAGCACGACACCAGCTCCCAACCCAAGCTGGTAGCCACCCTGGCTGCCATAAAAACCTTTGTTGCAGCGCTGGTAGACATCGAAATCATAACACAGACCTGATTCCCCAGAACGTGCCCAAAGTTTTAGACCCCATTTACTCTTTGGTTTATTAGGCATGTACTGACGAATGTAACACCGCCCACAGAAAGAGATCAAGATTTCATCCACTGCAGATTTTTTTTTCTTGGGGCAAGACAACCATGTTGCTGCTCAAGGAACTGAGCCATGGGCGCACTTTCCAGCATTCGTCTTCTTTTACTTTGTCGTTGGCCGCTTCATTATAAAAAAATGCAGGTGGCTTGTGATCTTTTCAAATCTGTTACGGGACATTACCTGGGCTACTAATTCATATGTACTTCCATTTTCCCAATAAGCACGAACCCTGTGCATGTTTACGAGTCCCATCCTGAAAAACATGCCCAGAACAGATGTAAGTTCTTTCACGGTGAGGTTTAGAGTGGCTCCATGTTTTTGAAAGTAGTACTTATTGCTTTCATCGACGACAGCCTTTAGCATGGATCGAGAAACAAACATGTCAAAGTATTCCACTGCACTCAGCGGCTCTGCAGGTGGCAGTGGAAAGTTGTTCTCGAAACTACCTGCCTCGATATCAAAATCCTTCTTCACCCATGTGTACCGCCTTTTCATGTTCTGCAGTATCCGATCTACCGGAGGCGCATCTGTCGAGGTAGCAACCTCTTCCTCAGCTTCTTCTACCTCAGTTTGGATGGCATCTCCTTCATCACTGCTGTCTCCAGACACTTTTTCGCCACTTTTTTCATCAGCGGAAAAATCGCTCTCATTAGGGTTGATAACATCCAGCAGGTTTGCATGAACAAAACGCTTCGGCCTCTCTTTTGGAACAGAATTGAATGTTGAGGTTGAAATTGCAGTATGTCCCTGAAAAATCGTTAAAACAGCAAAATTAGCAAACAGACATCCGCTCACACACTCCACATGAATGCGTGTCACGATATGTAAGACGCGTTTCAAGCAGAAAAGCAATGTTGCATATCTGCAACAATGAAAATTGTGGCATTTAGTGCCCACTGTTGCATATGTGCAACACACCACGTGCAAAAAATATTTTCTCGAACAGAGCAAGCAAAAAACTAACTGTTGGGTTCTAGATTACTGTCAATAGTGTTTCGAACACACATTCAGTGAAAAAAGCAACGCAGCTTAACTTGAGGGTTCATAAAAAAATATTTACAGTACCTTGATTGCAGAGCTCGACGACGACGTAGATGCTGCCATTTTGCAAACTGCAGATACGACGAATGTGGCCCCCAAGCGGCTGAAACTGGTACTGGGTGGAACGAAGAACCCTCGAAATAGCATAGTATGGGCAACTTTTACCAGTGCATTAGGATCCTTGCAATCGGCAGGGCACGGAACTGGGTGTTGCAGATATGCAACAAGGGGCAGTAATGGTCCTGATGCAAGCATTTTCACAGGAGAAGCTTACGCAATATTGGCGGTCGTAAAACACATGAAACAGATAAAATTACAAAAGGCGGTAATATACACAGATTCCTTAAGCGTGGTATAAAAGCCCTGAAAACTTCTAAAAAACACAAGAACCCCGTGCTGGTGTCACTTTACTCACTTCTGTGCATACTGTGCACATCAAAACAGCACGTCGTTGTCTGCTGGGTTTCAGGGCACCGTGAAATACAAGGGAACGTATTGGCCGGCAAGCTGGCTGCTTCCGCCAACGACACCACTCCCAATGCACCAATACCAACCCCTGAACTTGACCTAAAACCTTTTCTAAAACGAAAGCTCAGGGGGTATTGGCAGAGCACGTGGGATAAACACACAGACAATAAACTCCATGCTATTAAGCCGCAACTAGGCTATTGGCCGCCACTATCAAAATCACGACACACAGAAGTAACAGTAACAAGGCTTAGAACAGGACATACATACTCTACACATTCATATCTCTTGTCTACCGGCAATCCACCGTATTGTGAGAGATGTGGAGAACCACTTATGGTTCTCCACATTCTCGTCCAGTGCAATGAGCTTGATGCTCTAAGGAAAAAGCATTTTTTACTGCCCTACCGACAGCAGCTCCCACTACACCCTGGGAGGCTCATCGGTGGGGATCCGCTTTTTAAACTACATACACTTCTCACCTTTTTAAAAGATGTGCATAGCTTTCACCCGATATTTCGAGGTCATCCGTAGCACGACCTCTGTACCGTGGTCGTGGCTGCGATGACTACATCTCCTCCATGATATTAATGTCATGACATTTCCATCCACTTTCACAGCACATATTTCACACCAGCCATGCTTTTATTACTTCCATGGTTTAACCCGCGTTAGCGCGAGGAATTTTAAGGCCCCTTTACAGCCACACATCATATCATTGTTCATATCTCTAGAATTACAGCCACACATCATATCACTGTTCATATATCTAGACTATTGAAATGGCGCTCTTTGGCCATCAATTGGCCCTTGCGCCATTAAAAAGCACTCATCATCATCATCTTTCGGGCGCATTGTCTGGCGGCGGGGGTGCTGTTACGCCTGGGAGTCCACACCGAGCGTCAATGCCTCTGCAAAGGCAATCTGTGTCAAGGCCAGCGATTGAGCCCGCCTGACGCGATCAACTCAACGACGTCATCAAGCGGCGGCGCCGGTCTGTCACGCAACGCACAACGAGCTCCCTCAGCCTACGAGCCCGATGAAGCGATCGGCGCCTTCTAGTCTGGCGAGTCTTACGCAATGCGTGGCAACATCCCTCGTCCTTGGGTGCAACCACGCGCAGCGGCGGGTCCCTGTTGGAGGATTCTGACATCACGGCCAGCGGCGCTTCTGGTTGGACGTTGGTGACGCAAAGATACACCCGGTGCCTATTAAAAAAGCCCAGTGGCGCGTTGCCAGCAGTAGACCTATGTGTCAGAGAAGTCTCTCGTTGCTTCGAGCCCTTTCGCTGTCAGCGCAGCCGGTGTCCTTGTAAGCGGCGAGTTTCGTGGCGCCCACCGTAACTTCGTCGGCGGTGCACCTTCATAACAGGACTCTGATTTGCGCACTCGGAGCCATGGTCTTTCGACGCATTCTTTGTTTTTACTGCATCTATTCACATTGATACTTTCGCTTTATATACGCTTTTTCGGCTTACTCCTCTGCACCTAATCTACCTAAAGCCCCTTCTTTAGTTGCGCTGCCAGCATCGCCTTCCCACTAGCGCCACCACAAACCCAGAGATAAGCACCGCAGCGGGATCGTGCAAACAGTTGGCACGATACTCAAGCGGACGGTTTCCTTCCCTCCGCATGCTTCGCATAACGTCTTTCTCCCAGATATGTGGAATCCGCAGATTTTTTTTCAAGGCTGTTTCAATCACACTGGCGGGGCTGTGTAGCATAATGCTAGACTGCCGCCTATAATGCCTGGCTTGGACTGCCGTTTTCGGGAAGCTAGCGTACTTCACGATGATGTTGCTTTGCGTGGACACACTCTACGACACCGATGTCACAGATGCCTGCGCGCAAAAGGAAAATCAGGTGCTTTTGTACGTAACACACACTGCAACGCTTGAAGGCGAAAACTTGCTTCACACTTAGTAATGCGTCTAGTTGTACAATCGGCAACCGCAGTGTGAGTGACACACGCGTTAAATGGCGCTAATGTTGGTCAACCCCTCTTGGAATGCTTTCTGGACTTCAAATAATTGATCTTGCATACCCCCTGCTGGCATGGGCCCACATTCGACAAACCGGTGATGTAAACTAATGCTGTAACATGATGGTGTCATCATGTGGCATAAGGGGCGTAGGCAGAATTTTTTTCCGGCGGTGGGGGGTGGGGCACCTTTTCTCGGAGGGGAGGGGTCCACAAGACTTCATGACGCGCTTCCGTCACAGATACAACATTGGCCTGCAATGACCATTTCAGTTATTTTTCGCTTTTTCACTGCCGCCGCTCCCTTCGCGACGCATGTTAGGCAGGGACGGAATCCGAGGCCAATCGCTGCTGCCACCACCGCGCGAGGGCAGGGGCCGGCCTCCGCCGCGGCTGCGGTCGCTGTTGCCGATCGGCGGCGGCAGCTGCGCTGCCGCTGGGAGGCACAACTCACCAGCGACGAGCTGGCCGACCAGCTTTGGGCCGTCCGGCAAGCTGAAGATGCCGCCCGGGTGCAAGGACTTCGAGCGGTCACCTGAGGCACCGCCATCATATTCAACGGAGAGTGGGAAAGGACAGGGGTTAGGCCGCGTTCACACTGAGCATTCCGCCCGCCGAAAGTGCTCCGAATCCGGTTCGGCGGCGGCGAGATCCGCCGAAAGGGCCCTCTCCGTGCCGATCGCTCTCCGACCGATTTTTGCGGCGTCTGCCGCCGAATCGGTCACCGCGGACCAATAGGAGCGCTAGTCAAGGAATTTTGAAAAATGGCGGCCAAGCCCTACTCACTTGTTATGCCGCAGTGCACATAACTGAATGTTGAAACCAACGGGAGTTTAAACTACTCTGTGCCTACTGCGCCTCCGTATTTCGTGAAAGAGGTGACCGAGCTTGCTGTTGGCGTGACCGAGCTTGTTGCGGTCTTGCAGAGCAAAACGAACCCACCAACGCCGCTGGCGTCGGTGGTTTTTCTGCTCTTCGTGAATTACAAGACAGCCACTTGCCAGCAAAGTAAGCAGTACTGTCTTTTCTTGCTTCTTGCGTACGAGAATCGTCGAAGTATACACCACCGGATAGCGTAGTGGCGTTTGCGAGCCGCGGCAACAACCGGGTGACAGCGCATCCATCCCGCGTTCGCCCCGTAGTGGATCGCATATTCGGCGGCGAGGGGCACGTCCAGTGCGAACGACGCTTCGTTTCGGTGGCAGGGGAATTTCGGTTGCTGTAGAAAGCGGATGTTTCAGTGTGAACTAGGCTTTAATCCCCTCTTCCCCCACCTCGCCCGGTTAAAACTGCAGGACTTTAAATAAAGTCTATTCATTCATTGTTTAGGGCATGACATCTTTAGTGGGGGGGGGGGGGGGTCATGGGCTCACTGTGTTATTTCCAGGATACGCCACTGCGCGAGATAGTGCGTGAGGTGTCGCGGAATAAGTCTATGGCGTTCATGATAGATTCCAAAACACCATAGCCTCGTATCTATAAGAAAATATAGTGCGCCAGTAACTCGGCAAATAAAAAGCCGCTCCAACCGCGATAGAGTTGCAATGCACATGGTGATTTAAATGGGCTCTTTAACGCGAGTCTACGAGAGTATACCGGCGTTTCTGCGATACGTAATGTGGCCGATGAAGCCGGGAATCGAACTGCATGCCCATGCGCTTATCATAGTGGCTAGAGGGGGCTACAGCTAGACCCTGTACTAAGGCGTTTATAATCGGCGAATGAATTTGGAGTGTCATCTGTAGAGAGAAAAAAGACTTTATTGGACACAATGGGCCGGCCGGCAATGTGGTCTCGGTGCACTTTAGGTGGTGGCTCGTAGTCCCTGGACGCAGGCGGCATCCTCGGCCTGCCGGACGGCGCAGAGTTGGTCGTTCAGCTCTGGGCTTAGGAGGGCCGCCTTCCAGCGGCAGCCGAAGAAGGTTTCCCGCGGCTCCCGCAGCCGGGGCGGCGGCAGGAACGAGTGAGCTCGATGCTCCCTGTGATTTGGTATTGACGGCCGCTATAGGAGCAGAAAGGTGGGTCTTAAAATTAATCTGCAGAAAACAAAAGTAATGTACAACAACCTCGGCAAGGAGCAGCGCTTCGACATAGGTAATAGTGCACTTGAAGTTGTAAAAGACTATGTCTACTTAGGGCAGGTAATAACCGCAGAGCCGAACCACGAGATTGAAGTAACTAGAAGAATAAGAATGGGGTGGAGCACATTCGGCAAGCACTCTCAAATTATGACAGGTAGATTGCCACTATCCCTCAAGAGGAAGGTATATAACAGCTGTATCTTGCCGGTACTTAGCTACGGAGCAGAAACCTGGAGACTTACAAAGAGGGTTCAGCTTAAATTGAGGACGACGCAGCGAGCAATGGAAAGAAAAATGGTAGGTGTAACCTTAAGAGACAAGAAGAGAGCAGAGTGGATTAGGGAACAAACGGGGGTTAAGGATATCATAGCTGAAATCAAGATGAAGAAATGGACATGGGCAGGGCATGTAGCGCGTAGACTGGATAACCGCTGGTCATTAAGGGTAACTGACTGGATTCCCAGAGAAGGGAAGCGGGTTAGGGGGAGACAGAAGGTTAGGTGGGCAGATGAGATTAAGAAGTTTGCGGGTATAAATTGGCAGCAGCAAGCACAGGACCGGGTTAACTGGCGGAACATGGGAGAGGCCTTTGTCCTGCAGTGGACGTAGTCAGGCTGATGATGATGATGATGATAGGCGCATCACGATTGGTGGCGTTTTCACGACTGTCGTCGCCGGCACATTCCCAGAGCATGTGGCCGAGCGTTGCTCTGTGCTCGCTCGCTTTACACATATCGGTGGGGTATAGGTTCGGGTAGAGGTGGCGTAGAACGACCGAGCTATAGGGCAGGATTGGGTTTGAAGTAAGCGAAAGCTTACGGCATCGCGCCTGTTTAATTTCTCGTGCGGTGGCGGGAACCTACGCCTTTCGAGCTTGTAGTGTTGGGTGATGTCACGGAACGTTGTAAGACGTTCCGTCATGTCCGTCCGTCCATGCATCCATCTAGTGAACACTCCAAGTACCACCATCTAACATCTCGCATACTCTGTGGCACATAACCGCTTTACGCGTCCGTCTATCAATCCGTCCGTCTGCAGATGCATCGTCCCGCTCTCGGAGTCAGAGGCGGCGGCCACATAGTGAGCCGCGGGCCGCCTCGTTCCCCGCGAGCGGAACGCTGGTGTGTGCCGGGGTCCATAGGAGGAAAACCATTGGAATTTGGGGTTGTGAGCGTGACATCGAGTCGCCATCTCCGCACATTTGAAGGATGCGCGCCGCTTCAAGCGAGATACGGCGGCGCGCAAAACTGCGGACTGACGCCTGCGAATCCCTTGTCACAATCTCTAAATGCGGCGCTGCGGCGAGTGCTAAGGCTATCGCGGTTTCTTCGGCCGCCTCCGCGTGTCCCGTCGTCACCGTGGCGCTCGCGAGGCATTTGCCCCGATGGTTAACGACCACAGTTGCGTGGGCTCCTCTCCCTTCTCCATATTTCGCGGCGTCTACGTATACCACGTCCGTACTGTTACCGAACTTCTTTTGAAGCTGTCTAGCACGACGCCGTCCGATGTGGTGCGTCGGGTGCATATTCCTAGGAAGTGTGTAGGGGTGCTGACACCCACTGTAAAGTTGTTTGCGCCGTGTGGCGCACGTGTCTCGCCCCAAATTCCGCAATTCGGGTTACAACTACCGGGTGGTAGATGGCGTTGATTACCACTGTCATCATCATCATGGTTGGGACAGTGGTAGCGCTGGTGGTGACCTGTGGCGAAAGCAAGCCTTGGTGGCAAGCGAGAGTTGAGCGAGTCTCTTCTGCGCGTGGCGGCTGCCGCGAACGGTTGTCTCTAGCGTGGGTCCCCGGCGCGTGGCACCGCCGGCCCACGTGGTAAATCAAGCGTTGCTGACGCCGCCTTGGGTGTGTTAGTGTGTTTGTCATGTTATTGTGTAACGATGTCCTAGCGTATTGCATAACGAGTCTTGTATGAATTCGGCGGACGATATCGTCGTTATAAATTAGTTAAATAAATGTATGTTGTTTGGCTAGTACCGACCGCGTCTGCCGTGTCCGTTCACTCCAAGAGCAGGGCGTGGCACTCACCTCGTCGAGACCCCATACTGGCGCCCAAAGTGGGGCTCTTGAACTATCGGACGACAGTTTTCGCGGTTCGGTAGAAGCTTTTGTTAGAGCCGGGGTAGAGTAGGCCTAGGGGGACTTTTTTGCTATCGTCGGTGGTGTGCTTTCTTGAGAAGCGAGGATATTAATTTTGTGACGTGTTTGAGTTTGTCGGCAGGTTGAGTTTTTATTTTTTTTCTCGCAAGTGTTGTTCTTTTTGTTGTTGTTTGTTTTCAAAAACATTGTTGAAGAGGACGAGAGCCATGCGGTCCGCATCCTGGAGTGAGCAAGGCCTAGAGCACGTGGTTTGTAGGCCAGGCCCGAAGCAAGTGAGTACGGAAGCCTCGTGGGTGGTCCTATTTTCTGTAAATAGCTTCTTCTATCTCTTTGGGCTCAGGGAGCAGGGTGTCGTTGCTGTCTGGTACGGCGGCTGGACGCGTCGTATAACACCGTCCGGGACGGTGGACGCTGACCGCTCGGTAAGCTGCTGTGGGCGGCGAGTGATAGGGCCACCCCACAAAGTGGATGTCTCCTCGCGCCTGCCTCTTCTGCGCCTAGGCTGGGTGCTAGGTGGACGCCGGTTGGTGCCGAGCGACTCATTAGGCCTAATGCTCTGCACAGCCGCCTGTCGCACGCGGCACAACTGGGTGGATCGTGGCGTTGAGGTGTTGCGCTCTGCTTCCCTCACTTTTTTTTTCATCTTGCGATGCAGGAGTTAGGAAAAGTGATTTTTGTTTTATTTTGATGGGCGTCGTGGCCGCCGCCGGTGTATTAGCTAGCAGTACTGACCATCGTACCACGTGGCCGAAAAGCCCGAAGCTCCCTTCCCTAGGCACTGCTCCATTGTTTTTTTCGAGTTTTTTTCTTTTTGATGTATTCAGTGGGAGGGATGTCATCCACGGCCAGCTGTCTTCTGCACGTCGTCAGCGTCGCTGGCCAGGAATGTGGTCGTGAGGTCGGGTGATGGAGATGCCTGGGACCTGCGCAACTGCCTGCAGTCCGGCGCCCTCGTGAGTGCTGGTCGCAACTGGAAGACGTGTCAGCACCAGCGACGGTTCGTCGCGCTGACGGCAACGTTGCTGTTGCGGGGCCGGTACTGAGGTGAAGTCGAGTCGGACAGTGCAGCTGTGTCGACCGGTGGCGGTAATCGTGGTGCAAGGACATTACAAAGATGTGATGTCAATTTTTTTTGGTTCAAGCTTGTGAAGCTAATCTCATTGTATTTTCGGAGTATGGTTTGATTTAAGGTTGGGGTAATGTAGGGGTGCTAACACCCACTGTAGAATCATTTGCGCCGTGTGGCGCACGTGACTCGCCCAAATGCCGCAATTCGGGTTACTACTACCGGATGGTAGGCGGCGTTGATTACCACTGTCATCATCATCATGGTTGTGACAGTGGTAGCACTGGTGGTGACCTCTGGCGAAAGCAAGCCTTGGTGGCGGGCGAGAGTTGAGTGAGTCTCTTCTGCTCGTGGCGGCTGCCGCGAACGGTTGTCTCTAGCTTGGGTCCTCGGCGCGTGGCACCGTGGGCCTGCGCGCCGGGGGGCCCACGTGGTAAGTCAAGCGTTGGCGGCGCCGCCTTGGGTGTGTTATTGTGTGTTTGTCATGTTTTGAAATGTATGGAAATTGTGTGTAAAGATGTCTTAGTGGGTTTATCACGATTGATGTATCATTCGGCGGACGATATCGTCGATGTAAATTTGTTAAATAAATGCATGTTATTTGGTTAGTACCGACCGCGTCTTCTGTTTCCGTTCACTCCAAGAGCGTGGCGTGGTGCTCGCTCGCCATTTCGAGACCCCACAAGTGTCATCTGTATGCGATTATTTTTGCGGTAAGGAAGTCCACAATATTCGGAAAATTGGCTTATATTTCAGTTCCGTTCAGTTTTATTTTCTTAAAGCCCCCATTGAAGAGTTTTTGCATAAGGGGTAGGTTTCCAGAATAAATGAATTGACAGCGAAAATCGATTCAGTTACCACTGCAAACATTGCAGATTATCCGTGATGTAGTCTTAGAAAATCTTATATGAGTGAGGCGATGTTCATGTGCCATAGCAATGTGTATCGCTTTTTATACATATTGCTTTTTATACAGAATATATGCAGTGGATCAGCATAAAACGAAACTAAAAGAGCTCACTGATGTGTAACGCATCAAAGGAAACGTCAGGTTGAATTCTACTTCATAATCATCACCAGCAGCTTACTTCGTGTCCGCTGCAGTGAGGTCCCTCCCGCATATATCCGTGCGTTTCACTCTTTACTAGTGCATGGCGACTTCGTCCTATATATATATATATATATATGATTGATTTGTGGGGTTTAACGTCCCAAAACCACCATATGATTATGAAAGACGCCGTAGTGGAGGGCTCCGGAAATTTTGACCACCTGGGGTTTATATATATATATATATATATATATATATATATATATATATATATATATATATATATATATATATATATATATTGTAGAGAAGCCGCTGAACACTGAAGTGGGTCAACCTCTCAAGTGTTCTCTAGTGGGTCTACCCAAAAAAGGACGCCGCTCGCGCTGGGAGTCCGTGCTTGGCCGTTACTGTCGCCATTGTCTATACTCGCTGTGTGCCTGCTAATAAACGCCATAACAAATTGGTGGAGAGTGCTACGATCCCCTATGATGCCCTGGGAACTGCGCTCACGTACCCTGCAATCTACCATGTCCCACGACGCCTCTCAGCAAACGCCTCCTCCCATGCCACCCCCTTGTCCCGGTGTCCCCAGGATCCGAGATCCATCCATCTTCACGGGCGCCGATGGCACTGACGTGGAGGACTGGCTCGCTATTTGCGAGCGCGTGAGCGTCCCCAACAAATGGGACGAGGACGGTAAGTTGACAAACTTGGTGTTCTACTTTGCGGGCGTTGCGAGCTTGTGGTACAACAACCACGCGTCCGATATCGCAACCTGGTCCAATTTCAAGACCGCTATCACCAACGTTTTTGGCCGCCCTGCCGTTCGTAAGCTGCAAGCCGAGCAGCGCTTACGCGAACGCGCTCAGCAGGCCGGTGAGTCATTCACCAGTTACATAGAAGATGTCCTGGACCTGTGCAAGAAATCCAACGACAGCATGTCTGAATCGGACAAGATCCGGAACGTCATGAAGGGCATTGACGATGATGCCTTCACGATGCTGCTTGCCAAAAACCCAGGCACAGTAGCTGAGGTCATCACGCTGTGCCAGAGCTATGAGGAGCTCCACCGGCAGCGTTCGATGACCCGTCGCTCCACACCACGAGATGCAGGGCTTGCAGGCTTGGAGGCGAGCTGTGACCAGGTGGCACTGCTGGCAGACCTCAAGTCCTTCATACGTGAGGAAATCGCGCGGCAGTTCTCCCTCCTGCACTTTACCCACCCACCGGCTGCTCAACAATCGGCCACTACTATTCTTCCACCCATCCGCCAAGCAATTGAGCAGGAAATAGCGGAGGTCATGCCTGCGTACCAACCACAACAGCTTCCGGCCCCTGCGCCCCCAAGTTACGCCCAAGTGGTCGCCAGGCCGCCTCCAGTCGTTCAACCGCCCGCCCCACTGACTTACGCCGAAGCTGCCGCACGACCTCCATCCTTTGCAGCGGCTATGCCGGCTACGTATGTTGATGTGACCTCTCAGACTCAGCTCCAGCACCCCCTGCATCCTTTCCAGCCACCGTTCGGTCCATCGGCTCTTGCGTCATGGACAACACCTACCCCAGCGAACCGATGGCGCACACCCGACAACCGGCCCATCTGCTTTGCCTGTGGTTACGCTGGTCACGTAGCCCGTTATTGCCATCGTGTACAGCCGGCTCGAATTTCTTCGCCTAGTGCTGGCTACCTCAGCCGTCCCTATCACGACGAACCGCCGTCTATGCCACCGCCGTCTCGCCCAGGTCCATCTCCTCGAAGGTCGCCGTCTCCACGACGTCGTTCCCTGTCCCCCATGAGGCCAAGTTCGGCTACTCATGAGCGGGAAAACTAGTCGTCGCAGTCCCCGAGGCAAGTACTGCGATGCTATTGCGATGTGAAAGCCCTCAGAGCCGCTCATCTAATGTCATCGACGTACTTGTGGACGGTGTTCATGCGTCCGCTCTTATTGACACTGGAGCTGCAGTATCCGTTATGGACGAAAACTTTTGCCGCTTGCTTCGAAAAGTGACGACGCCGATTTCTGGGTTGTCCCTTCGTACTGCCGGTTCACATCGTATCCATCCTTCAGCAGAGTGCACAGCTCGCGTTGTCGTTCAGGACGTTCTGTATGTCGGCCAATTCATCATGATTCCTGCATGCTCTCATGACGTCATCCTGGGCTGGGATTTTCTTTCCCGCAACGACGCCGTCATCCATTGTGCCAATGCCGAAATTGAACTCTCACCCTTCTCGCATTTGATGCCGGAAGACAGTCCCTCAAAACTGAGTAAGATTCTCGTGAAAGACGACACCTTAGTGCCTCCAAGCTCGGCGATGGGTGTACCTGTCTACTGCGCTGGACTCTCCGACACAATTGCGCTCGTTTCGCCATCCGACCGTGCTTGCCGAAGGAAAGGGTTGCTAGTACCTTTCGCGACCGTGCAAATCACCCAGAGCAACGCCGCTATTTTTGTGACCAACCCATCCCCGTACATTGTTACCTTGGTTCGAGGGGAATGTCTCGGCAGAGTGGAACCAGTGGATAACGCACAAGTCCTGGACGTACCTGATGACTCGCGTTGTCCCAGTTTGTGTACCGTCAGCGCTGTTTCCACTTATGATTCATCATCTCCTGATGTATTTGGCCCCTACATTGATGACAATCTTACGTCGGTACAGCGTTCCCAGCTTCTGGACCTGCTGCGAGAATATCATTCTTCTTTCGATGTCGGGCGAAGTTCTCTCTGTCGCGCGTCCGCTGTTACACATCGTATCGACACTGGTGCCCATCCACCATTACGGCAACGTCCCTACCGCGTGTCGCCTGCTGAACGTCGGGAAATTAACGAGCAGGTTGATGATATGCTCAGACGCGACGTTATTCGGCCCTCGGACAGTCCATGGGCGTCTCCTGTTGTTCTTGTCGCGAAGAAAGATGGTTCTGTGCGGTTATGTGTGGACTACAGACGGCTCAATAAGATCACGCGCAAGGATGTTTACCCACTGCCGCGCATTGATGACGCAATTGACAGCCTTCACGGAGCCGAATTTTTTTCTTCTCTTGATCTGCGCTCGGGGTACTGGCAAGTACCCATGGCTGATGACACTCGACCGAAGACTGCGTTCATCACACCCGACGGCTTGTACGAATTCAACGTCATGCCGTTTGGTCTATGTAATGCTCCTGCGACCTTTGAGCGCATGATGGACACCATTCTGCGCAACTTGAAATGGCACACGTGCTTGTGTTACCTCGATGACGTTGTTGTGTTCGCCCCAGATTTCTCCACGCATCTCCAACGTCTGAAAAAAGTTTTCGCACGTGTGAGCAATGCCGGCTTGCAACTAAATCTGCAGAAGTGCCGCTTTGCAGCACGGCAACTCACCATCCTAGGGTTCGTCGTGTCTAAGGATGGCATTCTTCCTGACCCAGCCAAGCTTCGGGCCGTGGCTGAATTCCCCAAACCTGCGTCCGTCAAAGAACTGCGGAGTTTCGTGGGCCTGTGCTCATACTTCCGACGCTTCATACGAAACTTTGCTACGATTATATCACCGCTGACGAAGCTCCTTGGAAGTAACGGGCCCCTCAATTCGTGGTCGTCTGAGTGCGACGACGCGTTCGCGAAGCTCCGCCATTTGCTGACGTCTCCTCCCATTCTACGCCACTACGACCCTACGGCCCCGATGGAGGTGCACACAGACGCCAGTGGTGTGGGCCTCGGCGCTGTCCTGGCGCAGCGCAAACCCGGATTCCCTGAATATGGCGTAGCTTATGCAAGCCGTACGCTCACGAGAGCCGAGACAAACTACACCGTCACGGAGAAAGAGTGCCTGGCGATCGTCTGGGCCCTTACAAAGTTTCGACCTTATTTGTATGGTCGCCCATTCGATGTCGTCACCGACCATCATGCACTATGCTGGGTTTCATCATTGAAGGATCTCTCAGGCCGTCTCGCCCGTTGGGCTCTTCGCTTACAAGACTACGACATCCGCGTGCTTTACCGCAACGGGCGCCAGCATGCTGACGCCGACGCCCTCTCGCGCTCCCCTCTGCCTGAAGGTGATGTGCTCTGCTCAGTATCCTCGACTGCAGTTTCTGCCATTGATGTTGACATCATCGCTACCGAACAGCGAAAGGATAATTCGATCGGCCCGCTCATCGACTTGCTCGCTGATCCATCCGCAACGCCATCCACGCGTGCCTTGCGTCGTCAAGCTCGCCATTTCGCCATCCGTGACGGCCTTCTACACCGACGCAATTACGACGCCGATGGCCGGCAGTGGTTACTCGTGATACCCCGCAGTCTGCGGTCAGAGATCTGTGAATCCTTCCACTCTGATCCGCAATGCGTGCACTCTGGGGTATTCAAAACCTACCGTCGCATTCGACAACGCTACTTCTGGCGCGGGATGTACCGCTACGTGCGGCAGTTCGTTCGCTCCTGCCTCGCTTGCCAACGCCGCAAACCGTCAGCACACATGTCGCCAGCCAGTCTTCAACCGTTACCTTGCCCTGAGCGTCCGTTTGGGCGCATAGGTATCGATTTGTATGGACCACTTCCTCTGACGTCGGCTGGTAACCGCTGGGCCATCGTCGCCGTAGATCATTTAACGCGATACGCCGAAACCGCCGCTATCCCTGCGGCTACTGCGCGTGATGTTGCGTCCTTCCTACTGCACCGACTTATACTGCGCCATGGTCCACCTCAGGAGCTTCTCAGCGATCGAGGCCGTGTCTTCTCTTCAGAAGTCGTCGAAGCCATTCTCATGGAGTGCCATTCTGTCCACCGCAAAACAACTGCTTACCACCCGCAGACGAATGGCCTGACCGAACGCTTTAACCGCACCCTCGGCGACATGCTTTCGATGTACGTCGCCGCCAACCATACGAATTGGGATACTATACTGCCCTTCGTCACCTACGCCTACAACACCGCCCCTCAGAGCACGACCGGTTTTTCACATTTCTTCTTGCTGTACGGAAGGCACCCGTCACACACCATCGACACTATACTCCCGTACATGCCGGATCCATCTGAGTGTGCACCTATTTCCGAGACAGCCAGGCTTGCTGAAGAGTGTCGCGAGCTGGCCAAGACATTTACGACGCATGAGCAAGAGCAGCAGAAGAGTATTCGTGATGGCTCCGCCACTTCTGAACCCACGTTCCTTCCTGGTTCCCTTGTATGGCTCTCAATCCCGACCTCTGTAGCTGGCCTTTCTTCCAAACTACTCCCGAAATATGAAGGTCCCTACCGTGTGATCGAGCGCACATCTCCGGTCAACTATCTTATCGAACCAATTGAACAATCTTCGGACATGCGCCGCCGCGGGCGCGACATAGTCAACGTTGAGCGCCTGAAGGCTTACTATGACCCACTCGTAGTGACAAGCTGCTAGGTCGCCAGGCGGCTCCCTCTTCGACCCCGGGGTGATTGTAGAGAAGCCGCCGAACACTGAAGTGGGTCAAACTCTCAAGTGTTCTCTAGTGGGTGTACCCAAAAAAGGACGCCGCTCGCGCTGGGAGTCCGTGCTTGGCCGTTACTGTCGCCATTGTCTATACTCGCTGTGTGCCTGCTAATAAACGCCATAACAATATATATATATATATATAATATATATATATATATATATATATATATATATATATATATTGTACACGCATGTCCTTGAACCAAGAAGGCGGAGTGGCAAGTGGCAACCACAACACGAGCTTTTGTTCAATCGTCATCTTCGTCGCCCTTATGGTGCATTCGTTGATGTTAATGATGGTGGCTTGTATCATATAGCCACCGCCGGTGAAAGTGTTCTCGGCGCTTAAGAACGCGTGCGATCCTGCGCAGTGAAGTTCGGCTTAAGGCGGGAAACGTGTACAATATCAGTGGACGGCAGAGACGATGAGGACGGAGTGTCCAAGGGGGCGATCTTATAGGTGACCTTAATCAATTGGCGCAAGACTTTGTAAGGCCCGTTGTAGCGATCGAGGAATTTCGAGGACAGACCAACGTGACGGGAGGGAGAGCAAGGCACCGATCCTGGGGAGTAAGAGACAGCTCTGTGACGGCTGTCGTAGCGATCTTTTTGAGAGAGCTGCGAGGCAGAAAGGTGATCCCCACCAATCTGGTGGGCTGCTCGAGCCCGAGTAGTTGCATCGCGAGCGTACTCGGTAGGAGTGTCAGTATGCGACGGCAAAAGAGTGTCAAAAGGCAAAGTGGGGTGGTGGCCGAAAAAGAAATAGAAGGGAGAAAAGCCAGCGGTGTCGTGTTGAGTTGTAGGCGAACGTCACGTAAGGCAAAGTGGCATCCCAATCACGATGATCTGCGGAGACATACATGCATGGATAGCATTGTCGGTTAAGACGCTCAGTGAGTCCATTTGTTTGTGGGTGGTCGGCAGTGGCGAGTTTATGACGTGTGGAACACGAGCGAAGAATGTCGTCCACGACCTTGGAGAGAAATGAACAACCACGTCGGTCGGCAGTTGACGCGGCGCTCCATGATGGAGAATAACGTCATGAATGAGAACGTCCGCGACATCAGTAGCACAGCTTATTGGTAGCGCTCGCGTGATGGCAAACCGTGTCGCGTAATATGTATAGCCACCCCTACCCACTTATTTCCACCCAGAGACGTTGGAAATGCTCCCATGAGATCGAGGCCGACGCGGTATAGAACGGGTCAGTTGAAATGTGGATAGGCTGAAGTGGGCCAAGTGGTGCCAATGAAGGATGCTTGCGGCGCTGGCAGGACTCACAAGATGCAACGTATCGGCGCACAGAGCGGTAAAGGCCGGACCAGAAGAATCGACGCCGCATGCGGTGATACGTGCGGGCTGCTCCGAGGTGTCCAGCAGTTGGAGCACCATGAAGTTGTTCAATTGAGCACAGTGGAACGGAGTGTTGCAGGAACTACCAGAAGTTCTGGGCCTTCGGTGCTTATTGTGTTGCGCCGATAGAGAATTCCGTCATGAAGTGGGAACAGGCGAAGGGAAGGATGCGAGGTTTCAGAAGCTAGACGGCGTATGATAGACCGCAAATTGGCATCACTGAGTTGTTCCCTATCTTTGTCCGTGATATCAGAAATGGCGAAGACACATGCATCAGAATCGTGCGCTGACAGGTCGAGGGGATCGACGCGATGGCGAGATAGACAGTCGGCATCCTGGTGAATTCGGCCAGACCTGTAGGCCACGTCACAGCTATATTCCTGTAGCTTTAAAGCCCAACGACCCAGGCGTCCAGGACGGATTTTTGAGGGAGGAAAACCAGCACAGGTCGTGGTGATCCACGATGACCGAAAATGGGCAGCCGAACAAGTATGGTCGGAATTTCCCAATTGCCCATACAAGAGCGAGGTACTCCCGCTCAGTGATGTAAAACTTGCACTCGGATGGGGAAAGGAGGCGAATTGCGTAGGCGATTACACGATTTTGTCCCTGTTGCCACTGGGCGAGGACAGCGCCAATACCGTGTCCACTGGCATCGGTGCGAACTTCAGTGGGCGCTGAAGGATCGAAATGACCCAAGATGGGTGGGAAAATGAGCAACGCAATAAGTCAGCGAAACGAATTGGCTTGCTGGGAACCCCAAGAAAATGGCGTGTTCTTCTTCGGTAGCTGTGTCAAGGGATGGGCAATGTCGGCGAAGTTGTGGACGAAACGCCGGAAGTAGGAACAGAGGCCGACAAAGCTCCGTACATCTTTCGTAGAACGTAGTGTGGGGAATTTTGTCGGGATCGGGTTGCAAGCCTTTGGCACTGACAAGATGGCTTAGCACAGTGATTTCTTGGCGGCCGAAGTGGCATTTGGAGGAGTTAAGCTGTAGGCCTGCCCTTCTGAAAACTTCCAGAATAGCTGACAGACGGCTAAGGTGAAGGTGACTTTCGAGTGATGGCGAGAATACAATGACGTCATCGAGATAACAGAGGAACGTTGACCATTTGTAACCCCGTAGCAGGGAGTCCATCATCATCTCAAATGTAGCGGGAGCATTGCATAAGCCAAAGGGCATTACCTTAACTGGAAAAGTCCATCCGGCGTAACAAATGCTGTCTCTTCATGGTCTAATTCGTCGACGGAAATCTACCAGTATCCTGAACTCAGGTCGATAGAGGAGAAATAGGCAGACCCGTGCAGGCAGTCGAGGGCATCGTCAATCCGTGGCAGTGGGTAGACGTCCTTGCGCGTGAGCTTGTTTAAGTGACGCTAGTCGACGCAGAAGCGCCAGCTGCCATCCTCCTTTATTACTAGAACGACTGGTGAGGCCCTTGGACTGCAAGATGGTTCAATGACGTCTTTTGTGGGCATTTTATTGAATTCACATTGGATGACTTGTCGCTCTGCAAGTGACACGCGATAAGGACATCGTTGGATTGGGCTGGCGTCTCCAGTGTTGATCCTGTGAGTAACAACTGATGTCTGACCTGAAGGGCTGTCGCCAAAGTCGAAAATGTCCCTGAAGGATGCCAGGATATGTTGGAGATCGGCTGCCTGTGCTGGAACGAGGTCTGGCGCGATCATCTTGTCAAAGTCGGCATCAGTGGAGCTCTGTGAAGAGGATGCAGTAGCGGGCAAAGGAGCATCTGCAATGAATGTAGAAACAGAATGTTCACTGATGGAATAGACGTTGGCTAGAGTCATGCCATCTGGAACAACTTGAGCGCATCAGCTGAGTTTATGTATCCGTATAGCGACGCCATATATTCGTAATCGTCAACAGAGTATGAGGAAGGGCAACATTTCTGTCCAATAACACGTCCAGAATTGGTGCCAGCACATAATCGCCGTCGGGTACCGAAGGAAAAGACCTCATGGCTACATAGGTAACGGCTCAGGAAGCTAGGCGAACGTACTCGACAGAACACAGACGTGGTTGAGGTGTAGTTGGAGTGTCGTAGCAATAAGGTAGGTCAAGCTGAAGCAAGCCTATTCCACAGTCAATTAAGACAGAGTGTCCAGCAAGAAAGTCATTGCCCAAGATGAATTCATGATAGCACTTCTCGAGCACGGCAAAAATCACAGTTGTGGAGCGACCAGCAGCACTAACACGTGTGGAGTACATCCCAAGCACAGGAAAAGTTCCACCGTCAGTGACTTGGATGAGCGGCACTGTGAGTGGTGTTAAAACCTTTTCGAGGCGGCAGCGAAGCTCCGACATCATCACCGAAATGTGGCACCCTGTGTCTACAATGCCTACAAGAAGTGAATCATCTACTTTAACGTATATGAGGTTGCGTCGTGTTGACATAGAGTATTTGGCTGGCGAATCGTCGATGCAGCATCGCCTCTGGGAGCTGCATCGACTAGTTTTCCCAAGCCAGATGTGCAGTCGGCAAAGGAGGACGGCGAAATTGGGGTGAGCGCGTCGATGGGCGACAAGAAAGCGCTGAGCGGGACTGGTGGACGGGAGGGGATGGTGACCGACAATGCACCGTCGACTAACCGTCACCACCGGCTGGCCGGGGCGACTCGTGGCGATTTCCGAATTGGCCATCATTTGCCCCTGCGCGACGGTTGTAGTTGTTGGAAGGCTGACGCCAATACCACCTGCTATTGCAATAGCGAACCACGTGACCAATACGATGGCAGTTAAAGCAAATAGGCCGCTCATCAGCAGTTCTCCACTCAGCGGGATTGCGAGAGCGCGCTGGGAGCCTCTGGCCTTGGGCGTAGGAAACTGTCGGACGACGGTCAGTCGGTCGGGAGGGGGCGGTGGTGCACACACAGACTCCAGGCCAACGTTCGAAAGCTCTTGGCGAACGATGGCATGCACTAAAGGCACCATTTGGGAGCTGGACTCACAGAACCAGAGAAAGTTGAAGCGGGAGACATAGCTTCAAGTTCTCGACGGATAATCTTCCTGACGTGCTCTGCAGTCAGCGGCGCCTGTGGTAGAGGCATGTCTTCGCACGACCATGTTGCTGCGGTGTTTGGGAAGTTGAGCGAACTGATGGGAAATACGTCGGCTCTTGGCAGCCTCAAAACGCTGGCACTCTCGGATAATGGCAGTCTACTGTGTCACAGTCATCGCAAGTTAGCAAATCGAACGCGTCATCGGCGATGCCTTTTAATATGTGCGCTACTTTCTCGGACTCCTCCATGCCGTGGTCTGCTTTGCGGCAAAGGGCGAGCACGTCCTGTATGTAAGACAGGTACGACTCCGATGATGTTTTAGCGTGAGATGCCAGCTCCTTCGTGGCCGCTGTCTTCCTGCCAGTCGATTTTCGGAACAGTGTACGCATCTTTGCACGCATCCCAGCTGCCAATTTCCACTTCGTGGTTCTCAAACCACACTTTGGCTGTCCTCTTCAGGTAAAATAGGAATTTCGCCAGCATGAGCGTTCCGTCCCAGCGATAATTTCTGCTTGTTCGCTCGTACAGCGCCAACCATTCTTCATTGTCGACATTGTCGGTCCCGCAGAACGTGCCAGGGTCTTTCAGCTGGGGCAGAAAAACTGTCGTCGTTGCTGCCGGTTGCCGCTGCGGGAGCTGGAGCCGGATCCTCTTGTGCCATCATGGAAGAAACCAAGCGTCGGCCGCTGCGTAGCTCCGTCTTGTTACCCCGCACCACCACGAAAATGTCACGCGGTGAGAGTAGGCAGAGGGTAGAATATATTTACAGATTGTACACGGAGTAATCAGTGTCCTTGAACCAAGATGGTGGAGTGGCAACCACAACACGAGCTTTTCTTCAATCGTCATCTTCGTTGCCTTTATGGTGCATTCCTTGATGTTAATGATGGCTTGTATCAATATAATAGAAAATCAAAGTAGGTACATGTACGAAAAACCCCACTTCTATGCCTCGTGTTTTGGTCGTGGCACGTCGCAAACGTAATCAGAAGCTAGCCGTGTAGCTGCTTGTTGTTTTCTTACACGTGCCGGACCGGGACTAAACTTTCCCGCTGAAGATATAGTATGCAAATGAGTTCCACAAGGTCACCGAAGGGTTTCCTTCCCGCAAAAAAAAAAATCGCATACAGATGGCACTCCAAATTCATTTGCCAATTATAAATGCCTTAGTACAGGGCCTAGCTGTACCCCCTCTAGCCACTATGATAAGCTCGTGGACGCGCAGTTTCGACTCCCGGCTTGCGTGCGGCCCGTTCAAATGGCTTTCTATATATGCGCGAAGTTGTTTTGACGGCAACGACATTTGCTTTGCGGAAGCGACTAATGCTCCTTCCACGCTGTATGCCAAGCCGAGACGCAGGCGTGCGAAATCGACGGCGAGAAAACTCATAGCTTTCGCTGGTCGACAATAACAAAGGACACATACTTTCGGCACCATCTCTCTTGTGACGCAACAGGTGACCGTGACATCTGGCGTCGTGAACTCCCTCCCTTGGACCAATCATTGCACGCCGGCTACGCATAGGCACGGGACCGAAGCGGTTTTCTTTCCGGATACCACCGTGGAGGGAGCGCCCGCGAATGAGTACGCGGTAAAGCAAGAAAAAAAAAAGCGCAGCTGCTTTGTCGCGTTGCGAACGAGACATCGGCCGAGATGATGGACGACGGTTGCAGTTGTTGACGTTTCGGTCCTGCACCGACATGTCATCGGCGCTGCAGCGGTCGCGTTCGTGCCGGTGCACCAGGATGGCTCTCTCAAACCGTGAAGCTCTTTTCCGTCGCGTGCCACGGAGAAACACAGGCGGCCGTTAATTTCGATCGTGACGGAAGAGGCTGTTCACGTGCAGGGCTTGCAGCTCATTATGCGCTGCTCGTGTATGGTTTGCTTAACGATTTGTTTGTTTCTTATTGTTCATTCACTCTGGCTCATCGCCGCTGAGGAGTGGCACATGCGGCGTGAAGTGCTCCAGCTCAGATACCCTTAGCTGTCGCTATAAGCTTTCCACCGTGAGAGTGTATGCAGCGTGAAAACACTTGGCCTAACAAACATTGCATGGACGCGATGACACTTAAATACATGTGTACACATTGGCCTCAGATGCCTTTCTTAAAGAGGTCATGACACGGTCACCCAAGAGTTTGTGGTTCTCAGCGAAACATAGAGGTAGAGGGTCTACATGCTTATACAGCTATAGATGAGAAAATTGGGCCGAAGAACGGATATTTCAGTGCAAATCAATCGCTAAAGGTAAAAGTGAGCTAGAAAGGTACTAAATGTCTCCTGATGTAGACCCCGCCCATCACCGGTGACTGCCGTTTTGCCAATGCGCGTGTGACGTCATGTGCAGCAAGGGGCCGGGGGCCGTCGTCCTGTACCAAAGTTTTGGCCGTTGCATACCATTAATTTCAGTACCAAGCTGAAGAAAGATAGCATCTTCATTTCACTCGCAGCTGACCGCGGAACATCATCGTTCGCCAGAATTCAGATGCTCGCGCAACTGTAGCTGTTTGTTACGTCACGGCTCGTGAGTGCGCCAATGTTGCCCGACTCTCAGGCCGCTCTAGTGTTAATATTCAATTGTATATTAATTTCTTGATAAAATGCGCTAGAGCTTTGCCAGCTTATTTTTTAATGTACGAGGATTAACCCGCATAAAACTGATTATGACCCAAAATTGCATGGGTGTCATGTCCCCGGGAGCTGTGGCAAGAGCTGCTCCGGCACAGCGTCCGATATCTAATCTGCTGAGAAATGCTGCTGTTTCGTTGTTTCGCCCCTGTAGTAAACTAAGTTTTGTTTGGTGTTGCAACATATTGTGATCTGTCTAGGCCGACTTGTGCAACGAGCGACGAAAACCAGGAGCTCTCAGTTGGAATTAACTGTTGGTGGTACCGACACGTTCGAATTACCGGGAGTGCTCTTCGACAGAAATACACAGAGGTGGCTCGTCACCAGAGGATCAATTTGAATTGACTGTAAGTCCGTATTAAAGAGCTTTTACTGTAGTATATAAAACATGACGGCGACGGCAAAGATCACGAAGAGTCCGTGTAATTGCTATCGCAACAAAAGAGAGATTTACAACAAGTCCTAATCACCAACCAGATTTTAGCATTTGAAGCTGGACTGTTATTACGTAAACTCCACTAATCAAATTCGGTCTGTGCCTTCAAGGGAAAAAAAATGCCTCAATGTCCAACGTTCTTAACTTATTTACGGGCTGGTATGTTCTGAAACTACTCTGCACCTGGCGAAAACTCTACATAATCTACATGAACTATATGTAGGCGCACGTATAATTTATTCATATATTTGCGACTTATATGTGTTGAAAACAAAGCTAGATGAAATATTGTGCTTCTGTATTCGTGTGGCCTTGCTCATTCAAAGCGACATTATTTACTGTTGAATAATAAAAACTCTACCTATAATGGACTTTATTTTAGTAGGCTAAAATCTGGCATTAAAATTAAACAGTAGGTGAAATTCTTGTCGCTAAGCGTGGAACTTAAATGACGAGGATGGCACAGGTAGTAACACACACACACACACACACACACACACACACACACACACACACACACACACACACACACACACACACACACACACACACACACACACACACACACACACACACACACACACACACACACACACACACACACACACACACACACACACACACACACACACTTAAGTGTACCTCCCTCTCCTACACAAACACGCCGATTGGTCGAGTCCCGTGAACACTAGCTTCGCAAGAAACGAAAATAGCGAGACGACGCACTTCCCCACAGTGGCCTTCCCTTGGTCCTCAGCTTTTCAGGGTAAAGGAGGGCGAGATATACAGTGATCTAGGAATTCAACGTCAGGGGGATAACTGTCACCGTTATCGACAGAAGCAGACATTGCCGTAACCCAGCAGCACATTGAACAGTGACGGGTCAGGTCCGATATGCGTAAAGGTATGCGACACATTTCAAGTGATGGATGCCTCCTGAGGGGAGGGGAGCTGTACCTGCTTTATGATGCTTTGATGCGTGTGATCTACGAGACGCGCTTTGCTTCATGCCCCGCTTCAGTATTCTGATTCGCGTTAGAAGCCACATAACACGCGTTGTCCGGTTTAATTAAATATTGATGTAGTTAAACACTCGCGGCCTTATAGGTCTCTACAGATCAATGTGCGTGATACCTCCAGCCGGCGTACCGCACATGTAGTGTTGGTCGTGCCATATGTCGTTTGAATTGTTCACGCTTGACGTTTGCCCGAGAATTCTATAGTTGGTCACCTGTTGTTGCGCGGATGTGCAAGGTTGCACGTTCATCTCCTGGAACGCGACCTATACTCCTCTTTCTCAGCAAGCGACACTGAGTTAGCGTGTTTTGACTTTCCTGTCTTGCTTTTCATCGGAGCCAAGTTTAGAGTCCGGAGAGAGAGAGAGGGTGTGGAGGCACGCTCTAGGTGCCCTGGGCTCCCATCCCAAATGGTTCTCTGGAGTGGAGGGGGGGGGGGGGGGGCTAAGCGCCTCTTTCGCGCTTTGTAGGCGGCGCGCGCGCTTGTTCCGCGCGGTGGTGCCACGTGAACGTCTCGCCCAGCGGGCTGCGAAATTGAGGAAGACGTAGACTGGAAAGCAAGCGATAGAAGACGAGATAAAACAACTGGATAGATCAATTCACCGAACGACGACGTTGCGCCATGGCGGGCATCTTCGCCGTAAGTGACATTCCAGGAATGATCCCATGCCTTGTCACGGAGCTATGTTTAGCGCGCATGCGTTGCAGGGACTACCACTTGTGTTATTGTTCTGTAGATCGTGCTCTGTGCACCCCATACGAACGGTTTCAAGGTCACAAGCATTATACGCCAGAAAACATCCGCTCGCCTCATTTACCAGCTCCTGTCGTAGAAACTGAAAGAATGTGTTCAACTTCTTTTTAAATGCAAGAAATATCTATTTAGTTCTTCAAATAAAAGGAACGTGCGCCAACTTCAAGGTAATCTCTTATAACTTTTATATAGCCCGAAGGAACATTTATTTGAATATATTTTGACAAATATGACAAAACAAGTGTAGAAAATAAGCGGGGTATTTTCTAAAGCTCTTCTTGCCCACCTATGCTATTTCGGCACATCGGTAGACGAAACGGGATGTCATCAAGGGGCTGTGTATGTAAACAGTGAAAGGGTCTATAGGTCTAATCCGTGCCATAGGATTCGTTTCGCATGGTGGCAGTTGCTTGTATACCAGTGCGTGGTCAGCGCCGCATTTTTTTTTTTTCGAGGAAGTGTGCGGTGTGAGGGGATTGAAGCTTACTTTATGCAAGGCATACATGAAGTATGACTGATATAAGATATACAGTGTGCCCAGAGAGAGACGTGCTGGACCACTTCGTTTTCCTCTGAATGTTACGTTCGTTTATGCATGTTCAATTTGTCGCGTCCCTGTCATCCGAAGGTTAACCAGCCGACACGAATCGAGTGGTTTACAATTTATTTCCGCTCAGACCGGGTAGCCAGTGAGATCTTAGTGTATTTCACGCGGAAAATAAGCGAAAGCACGCGATGCTGCCTGGCGTGACGAGTTGCGCGCGAGCTGCCCCCGCGTTACAAAACCACGGTAGCTGTATTACCGTGGAGGCCTCTCCTCGCATGCTCTTCAAAGAACCACGCGTGTCTTGCGACAGCGAGTTGGAGGCGGTTTCTTTCAGTGCACTGCTTCGCTTTGCATCCTTCTCGAGCTATAGCTTCTTGAATACGCATACATTTGGCTACGCGACCGGACATCGCGCCTCGCATGGCCGGCGATCGTTGCTGCCGAGGTCGGGTGCGTCGTGTTTTGACAACTCCCTGGGCTCGTGTGTGGTGACAGACGCGGTGAATAAGATATAGAATGCGTTCCGCAAAGTGTGTGGGCATCGTGTTGATTTAGAGCTTGAAGAGGTAGCCGGATTAACTTCTTACTCTTGTTTCAAGTTTCGAGTTTATTGAAGCAATCGCAAAATATATGCGTATATGCAGATGTGACATTTTCAGGAGCAGGCCCAAAAGTGAGAACTGTGGGAAGGTCTCAAATTGGAATCGGACAAAGATATAATGTTAAGCACGTAAATAAAATTAACAATGTGATAAATAATGAAATGCATAAAATAAAACATCAATAGGGGCAACACAAGAACCACTTAACAGCTGAATTAGGCCCCGCCGCGGTAGTATAGTGGCTAAGGTACTCGGCTGACCCGCAGGTCGCGGGTTCGAATCCCGGCTGCGGCGGCTGCATTTCCGATGGAAGCGGAAATGTTGTAGGCCCGTGTGCTCAGACTTGGGTGCACGTTAAAGAACCCCAGGTGGTCGAAATTTCCGGAGCCCTCCACTACGGCGTCTCTCATAATCATATAGTGGTTTTGGGACGTTAAACCACACATATCAATCAATAATTAGCTGAATTAATGCGACGAAAACAGATACGTTCACAAACAGCGTAGAAACACATGACAAAACATCAATAAATGCAATGCGGAAACAGAACGGTGCATATCTGATTAAATCGATGAGAGCAGGTATGTTTACAAAGATGATCGAAAATGGTTTAATGGTAACTTTTTTTTTCAATCAGTGTTCTGAGTGCTCCAAATGAAACTGGCACTGAAACAAGCAGTTTGCATGCTTTAATTCGTCGCCACTTTCGGTTGCAGAAAATGATTTGACAAAGCCAATCGGGTCGTGTTCTAATAAATGAATTGATAAATTGTGAGAGAATCAACATTTTTTGGTGGTTGTTGACTTTATGCAGCTGAACCATGAGACTATAGCTTTGTATGAGCAAATAGCAGGTATAGTACATTCAATTTTAGAAATAGTGGCTTGGATGATGACCGAGTGGATGGAATTGTTAATATTTTTAGCGCACGTTTCTGAATGCTCACTGAACGAGGTATGTGAGCGTAACAAGTATTTTCCCAACTGGTAATACGAAAGCATGATAAAGTGAGAGAAGCGTATTAGTGCTGAAGCTCGAACGCGTTTTAGTTATATTCCCTTTTGCCGAAGCCTTCTTCTTCTTTTTTTTTTTGCCACCGAATCATTGTGGGTGTCAAATTCGAGATTGTAATCTACAAAGACTCCTAGAAACTTCGTAAAACTTTTTTGGTTGTTTAATGCCAGTTTGTTTGGGTTGTTTTTTGTTGTTGTTTAATTCCATTCGTTGTTTCATTTCCATTGCTTATCCGTATGTGTAAGTTGATGTCATTTTTCAGCTCTGGCAATCTAGGAGTTAAGCTAGTTTCCGAAGACGAAAAAAAGTTACAAAATACGTTGCTTATCTGTTCGGGATTCGGTGATATTCTGTTTTCGATAACGATAGTCTTGACGATAGCAGTCTTGTTGTCACGGTTTAGGAAGCCATTAATGATAGTCCATTCCTACTCAACGTTAGTGCATGTTTAAAATATCTTTTTTTTTTCGCTTGCTTTCGGGCACCGTCTAACTGCGAAGAAACGAACTTGTAACGTTCTTTAAGTCGGGTGTTGAACGGCTGCCTTTTTTGTTTTTCGATATAGATAATCTCTTTTTGCGGAGACAATCTATGAGACCCGCCAACACTGCATGGGCAACGTGGGGTATCGTATCAGTTGTTAAAAATTACATCTCTAGTGCAAACTTTAACCGTATTTAAAGTCATCAGGGCATCAGTGAACGACGGAAGGGTCGATTGGATACAAAGACCCGCAGTCCTCTTTTAGTTAACCCATGCTGTGAATTTTTATTGTTCAACAATGCACAGGATAAATCTCCCACCGGCATTAACTTGGAGGTCCAGATCCAGTGCCTATATATATATGGGGTGACCAGTGAACCATTGATGTGGTGCGAGAAGTCCGTTTTTTTAAATCAAGAAACTCACTAGCAGACGCTCCCTCGTCAACAAGTCTTCCTACAGAAATGGTCTCGCCAAGAATCGTCCTGTGCACTTCCTAGTAAGCTACTTTAACATCAATCACATTATCGATATGGACGGTGATATTTTTCCGACTCGACGAAGCGGCCCCCGGAATTCACAGACCTGCAGGTGCATATTGGTTTGATCCCAGGAACAGTCTGCTATTTCACTTGGCACTGCTTTGAAGAATGCTATGGTATCCATACTTTTCGGCTTCTGCAAAACTTATCTGGTGACCTGAGTGAACTTGTTCCACGACGGTTCTGAGGCGCATAGCCCATTTTATTCGTTTATTTATTTGGTGAGGGGGGGGGGGTGTAGTTCAACTATGCCTTTTATGTAGGTACGTGCGCGTGTTTCTGTACGTAGGTGTATAACAAACACTCCACCCTAAAGAAATTTTCTATTTTTGAAAGAAAATCAGATCCCCCCCCCCCCCCCCTTCCGGCTACACCGGCGCACCGAGAAAAAACTTTACCATTTCTGAACCATTAAGACGGAGCTCTACTGCATATGAGAGATAATCTCGCGCTGTAATCGTACCTGTAGCTAAACAGATAAACAATAAAAAAGGATGGAGTGCGGCCGTAAGATAGCGCTTATGCACGTATTATACTTTTTTTTTTCCATTCCACGTTGTAGCTCAAAATTTCTCATTCTTCTTCTTTTCATCACAACAACTTAACCGTATAAAACATGCGACATTGACAAAATTGAATCTTTACAAAGCAGTCGTTTCATTTGCAATTGCTATGATCGTAAATCTGACCATCCTCATCAGCAATCAATTCTTCTAAACTGCTTGGCTTATGCACCAGGCGGGATACCGATTCCATGAAGCCCTTGCATTCATTTCTTCATTCGTATTTTCGACCATCTTTAGACGACTACACCTGGTATGCCATTACTCTTCTTACTAAGCGTTATTAAGAGCTGCACCATAAAAACTTTCTTTACGGACACTAACATTTTACATACAGTTATTTCTCGAGACATACTGAACAACAATATTAGCGATTTCACCGGTAATGTTTGCGAAGTGGCGCTGTCCGATTTTGTAGAAGCACTTTTATGTTAATATTGCTGCAAATTTGGAGGTAAAACCAAGATCGAACGTGCACGTCTCGCAGTTTCTTTAACACACGGCCAGAGTAAAGTTTATTCTATTTTGTTTTTTATGTTTACGTCAACCTTATGAACCAGGTACTTGTTTGTTCCCTATGAAAATTTATACCACTCCTTGAGTACTTTAAAATACGTAAAAGCGGGAATGGCTTATTAACATTAGGGTATCTACGGTCATCAAACATTCGCTTTAGAATGATTTCGAAATTTTCTTGATTAATATTTACTTCTTTGTGGCACCGCTATATCTAGTTCGCATATTTTTTTCGTTTTGATTCCTAGATCATGCTTTATCAGCGATTGATTTCGCGTTATATATCTTACAATATATCTTATCTAACCGCTTGCGGCGCCCCGTTTTACCTCTTTAAGTGGGTGCAGATTCTTCTGGACCCGAATAAATGTTCCTATCTATCTATCTATCTATCTATCTATCTATCTATCTATCTATCTATCTATCTATCTATCTATCTATCTATCTATCTATCTATCTATCTATCTATCTATCTATCTATCTATCTGTCTGTCTATCTATCTATCTATCTATCTATCTATCTATCTATCTATCTATCTATCTATCTATCTATCTATCTATCTATCTATCTATCTATCTATCTATCTATCTATCTATCTATCTATCTATCTATCTATCTATCTATCTATCTATCTTGTCAATATAGCCATAAACGCTAAATTCGGCGAGAGAAAAAAAAGAAGGTAGTGCGACGTGGTGATAAGGCCTTTAATATTACAACACAGGGTATTTGCTTTTGCGTGCCTCACTATTTCGTTTGGCCCTCTGTCCTTATCATGCACAACTTGATGTGCTTCATTGGATAGGTAACTTACATTAATACCGTGTAAGCTGTAACAACCGTACATCATCATCGCGCCACTTATAACAAGAGGCTGTCTCGTGAGTGTGAAAGAGAGCACTCACCAAACTGAGAAAGGGTAAAAAAAAGGTGTATTTTTGTGAAGCATTGCAAGGAAACTTGCAAGTAAAACACTTTGATTAATGCGTTCCAAGCTCACATGACAAGTGTAAGCGCGCACGCTTGTATTCACTGCGTTGGTTGACATCACTCAAGTGGCATGCGTACCAGGCTCTATTGGCGGCAAATAGTACGCCTACACAGAGGTCCGAAAAGGATATGGTTTACACGCGGAGCCTTTACCTGCAGCGAGTCGGGACGTGATGCAAGAATATTTTCCTTGCAACATACGTGCGTGACCAGGAGGCGAATCGATGTAATTGCTCTGTCAGAGAACGACATCGCAGAGGGGTCTTACCTCGACGTGCTAACGTGGTGTAGTTATAACTACACTACGTTAGCACGTTTCCCTGTAGACGCGTATACGCTTCCACAAAGAAAACGTAACTCGTTGGAAAGAAAAGCCACAGACTCATTGCACTAAGTGCGCTGAATGATGAATAATAAGTTATTCGCACTGAAGCTGTAAAGGACAGCCATATAGTTAAACGTCCAATAGCTGTCTATAACGATGATGGATCATGAAGGCCTGCACTAAAATGACATATACGATGGAAACAACTATGTTATAAAACGCCGTAAACTAGTAATGATCAGTCGTAATATTATTAATTCACCTGTTTGTGTGCCTTCGTCTATATAGTTTAACGCTGTTTGTGAACTTAGACCAACTATAACCCGAGACCATTTATTAAAAGCAATATATTGTGCTAATTGTTTTCGCTCCTTAAAAACGTATAACGTGCACAAATGAACTCTCTATTCGGCGGTTCGATAGGATCGTGTATAATACCGAAAACTGCGGCTAGGGTACACTTATATAATTTGTTGTTTTTTTTTTTGTAAGAACAATCTGAATACTGAAAACTCGTGTCGAAAGAGGCAGTTTGGGCTCCGTGATTATAAATGATATATGTAGCAAAGGCAAATGTTATCGTTTCGTTAAGATAATTGTAAAGCAGTTTTTAGTAAATAATGCAAGGCGTGCAATATATGCAACCGAGGAAGGTGGCGTGATGAGGACATAATCTTGGTGAAGCTTTATTAAAGTGCTTGTGGTGTGGCCAGTCATTTAACTGTAGATTTGTACGCTTCACAATACTCATGTAGTGTTAGAGTTTCGGACTTCTATTTATAAATGTGTGGAACTTTGAGGCTAGAGATATTTGGTGCTGTACAGGATATGAGTAGTCAGATGTACGGAAAAGTAGGTGTGACTCGTATGCTCACGCAAAGTATCTCATGCGAAGTATTCAGTGCCGGAATAGGTGAGCTGTCACGCACGAGAAACGCATGAAATCTCGAAGACAGTTAAGCATGAATGAAACATTGCTTTGTATGGTAGTATCGAGTTGCTATGGCCGAAAGGTTGCTTTCATTTGCATTACGTAATCGTTAATTTTTATGATAAGAGAATCTGCAGCTGTTGATAAGTTTGTAGCAACACGTTTATCCGAAGTGTTCCGCAGCGGTACAACAGCAAACGACGCTTGAGCCAGCGTTTTCGCAAATGCGATCGTCTCCACCACTTCAGGAATTCTTCGAAGTCATGTTTTGGTGAAAAAACTTGATTTTTCGGAAATGTGCTTTCTGTTTTAAGTGCCCTCCTGTAATATTAAAGACCGGCTATCTGCTTCATGCCATAGCATACAGCGAACATTTACGGAGACATATGTAATGGAGGTTTCGGAGTGGCAGCCTCATGCTTTCCGCGAGATGGTGCAAGGATACTTCGAATTTACCGCGCAAGCGTTCGTTGCACTTTATCGAATGAACCACTCTCGCAGAGCTCCGTGCAACGTACAACATCCCGCGCATTGTGAGAGAGTGGTCGTCCTCTTTCTAGTCGTGCGCTCAATCTGACAGAAATGTCAGGCCCGCCTGAGCTGTTCTACGACTTTACGAGGAATTTTTTCGAGCGAATCAAAGGTAAAACAAGTAAAGCAGATCGCTTCGCGCCATCCGGCCTCGCAGACGACGCCGCGAACAGGACGCGTCTCCGCATTGGCGATGCCAGCTTCCCGGAAGTGACGACAGCCGGTGCACCCGGCTTCCCGTCCTCAGCTGACAAGCAACAGCAGCAGCGCGGCGCGCGCCTCGCGCTCGGCACGCAGTCGGTGGTCGAGCTTACGCGGAGTACGTATGTGTGCGTGCAACGTGTTGTGTGTGGTCTCTGTGGTGAAGTTGACAGTGGTTTCTATTTTGTTGGCGGCCTGTTCCTGAGCCGCCTCGCCCGCCGTGCGAGCGGCACCGATGTGACCTCCCGTCTATTTTCTTTATTTTCGTTGAGGACCCGATACCGACCAAGGTGGCGAAGATGCGAGCCGAAGACATCTTGGCCGAGGAGCAGCTCCTCAACGGCCGAAGCATGCTCGGATTTGAACACACTCTTGTAAGTAAACCAGTTCCCAATCCCCCCACGATGCGGCAGCTGTCCTGCCCGGTTCCGTCCTTTCGCTGAGAACCTCTCGGAATGGAAACCAGTCGACGCAGTTTCTTTTGACACCAGCCGCGCTTTGGAAGTTTACATGATCATTCCTTGTGCGCGTCGCTGAAAAGGCTGGTGTTCTTATGTTCCGCTATCAGGCTTTCGAAAATAAGATAAGGGAAGCCTCGGTTACGCAAGCGTGTTTCTTGTGGCGTGCGCGATGTTGGCGGTGTCGTGCGGTGTGCTGGCGATTCTCTTGTTAAATGTGTGGTGGCTCCGGTTCTCGCCACCCCCGTGCCGCTGCCGTCCAGCGCACGAGCTTGAATGCATTTGACGTCAGTGCCGATGGTGAAAGATGGATCTTCTTTTCAGCTGCTCGGATCGCTTAATTGCCGTCGATCAGCTGTCTTGCCCGAGACGATGCTCGGCTAGCTGCGATGGGTGTAAAGTGAATCGCCGTGGGCGTGTTGTATGGCAACACAGACTGGCGGCACTGCTGATGTGTGGCAACCGGTTACAGCAACACTTTGTGCGACGTAATAGAACAGGACGGGAACATTATTATTGTTGAGGTACATTATGATGATGATGATCCTACATTAATGCTGGTTTCGCATCGTCGGGGACGGCACGTGCTCCTTTGACCTCACTTTCGTTTTTCTTCTAGACGCTTGAGGTACGAAATATTTGACGATACAAAAGGGCGTGTATCTGACAGTCGCACATTTTCCTTTCTTCTTTTTTTCGTGATTTATATAGCCTCACCACAGGCAGCTTAAAAACACTTCCTTTGCTCTTTTCATGCCCAGAACAAGACAGGAAAAAAAAAAAGTGTTGCATTAAGAAATACCGTTTTCACAACAAAATTCAGTGTAGCAACTTTAATTAAGAAACCGGCCGTAACAAGAGAAGTCTTCATTATCTTAGCGGCTGTGGATACCGAAAGGAAAGTATGTCATTGTTTCCATTAATACATTGCCACGTGCTATACAAATAAACGGAGAATGACTCGCGCTTTCTTCTGTAAATGCTAGATAGTAATCGTTTTACTTTCATAAAATACAATGTATGGATTGTTTATATGTTCTGGCGTCGCTAGTATTGATATAGAGGGGCATAGGAAACTATTCTGCATGTGCGATTCGTCGAAAGACAGCTGTTTCGTTGTCCCGCGCATATTACCTGTAACCTCACTGAAGCTATTGGTGGCGGTGTTGTGGAACTCAGGGAAGTGTTCACCACACAGCTGCTGAGGCGATTTTTCCATCGCTTTGCTCCCGTTTATGATGTTTTGCCAGTTTTCCGGAGCAAACCGTGTTGCTCAACTGCTTCTCCTTTCCTTATTGCACGATTCGGGCAGCTGTACAGTGTAACAGAAACGGCTGTAACGCGTAGCAGTCTGCTGATTGCGTAGAAATACCTGCCGATACAGCTGCAGTGTGTGGCGCATGTGGCTTTATTTCGCAAGCCCTGCAGTCGCCCCTGATAGGGCTCATTTGTGCACCTGCAATTTTAATCCCTCCCCCCCCCCCCCCCCACCATCACACCGAGTCAATGCTGAGGTATCATTCCACTTTTGTTGTAATGCGAGATCTTTCGGAATACCTCTGTACCTTTCATATTTTGTCCCCTTTCCCTCTCCCCATCCCGGTCCCATTGACAACACATATTACACAATTTCTTCATTTTACTCTCTTGCAGAAAGTGAGAGGCCGTAAAACTTGCGAATACAAATATACCAGGCACATTGAAACCTAATGTATCATGCGAATAAAAAATAATAGCAAAGTTGAGAGACAGAAGGATACGCAGGCTATATAAAAGGCAAAAGAGGACGGAGAAATGTATTATTAAAAAAATACTGGGGCTAATATTACTGCAGACCACCTAATCAAGAATAGGTTGACACTGTTTGTCTGTGTGTGTTTCAATGAATGGGTTATGGATTCACCTTGAAAAATCAGCTCAAGCAACGCAATAATGAAGGACGGCTGAACGAGACCGGCGCTGCCTCGAAACTGGGAATGCTGCTAAAAAGGACACATCCAGTGATGCACGATCATGTCACGTGCACTCCGAAATCGTGATACATCATCCAGGGTTTAAAACAAGCTTGCGCAACAGACTCCAAGCACTGAATGATTCCACATGAAAAATTTGAGCTCGCCTTATGACAATGGCACTGATGGGTAACTAGTGAACTACTTTTTTTTCTTTACAAATATGACACACTTCAACGATTTCCCTTATGAGTTATGGTTCGTGGATTTGGCTAGATTTCAAGGCCTACTTCTAATATTTCGGGGTTAGTGTGCGATACTGTGCTGCTTTCGGTTTCGCGCTGACCTTCTGAAAAATGATTGAGGCGCGTGCAGATATAAAATGGTGCGGGATGGATCGGCCTCGAAGAACAACATGGTTTGCGATTTAGTACATCCTGTGGAAAATACGTTAAGGCTTTCACATAACACACACACACACACACACACAAACACACACACACACACACACACCACACACACACACACACACACACACACACACACACACACACACACACACACACACACACACACACACACACACACACACACACACACACACACACACACACACACATTTCGCAAAAATTTACCGCCAAGCCAGCCTCCGATGTTTTCCAACAGGAAGCGAGATTGAACGGAAACAGATTATACCCATGAAGACAAAGCTACACCATTTTGCCTCTCCGCTACAATTCGCTACCCGATCAGCAAGTTTCTGCAGAAGGCGAGCCTGGAACACTTTCGTTCGCACACAATATTCTTTTCTCCGTGAGGCTGGTATGGCCAGCTTGTATATAGAACGATGGATATAGCTTGGCTCACTAAGTTTTCTTTCGGTTAGTGCACACCTTAACATGGCATTCCGCCCGGAAGTTTTCATTGAAATCTGTTGAGAGATAGAGTATTAGACATGAAAAATAAATAAATAAAACTTGCTCATTTAATGCAAAGAACAGTTAATGAAATCGGTTGGAACTATGCACGTATACAGTCAGTTGATCTTTGCCCAAAGTGGTGGGCGCATTTAAACGTCGTCTCATGAAGGCGAGCCTATAATCAACGAAGTTTTCAGGAAAAAATTGGATTGAGTTTAGATATTATTTTTGCGGCCTTTAGGTGCTGGCTTTCAATTACGATTTTATTATACCTTCACTGGTAGTGCCTGCAAGTTGTCATTATTTCCGTCTTTTTTTTTTTTTTGCTTTCAAGCCTTGCATTTTTTGACAACAGGGTATCTTTGATGGTCAGAGTTTACCCTCTGAATAGGCACTGTAGCGTGAACTTTTGCTTGCACGCTGTGTTGTCGTCCTCGTACGCTGTTCTCCTTCCATTATTTCGACGTTCCTACGACATTTATTGCGCACGAGTTTTTTTTTTTTTCCCATTGACCTCCAGCCGCTATACTTGGCGCGGGTTCCAGTCTCTATCAGTCATTGCTCGAGCACAAGCTGATTGTCTCAACGGATGTCAATAGAGCGCGCCACAGCCCCCGCGGGCTGTCAGCACTTTCGGAGCAACAATCGTTGTCCCCATTTCCAGTCGGAGATCTTGGCCTCGACCGGCCCATAGCCCTATCGTTCCGACCGCGCTGGCTTCACTTGTTTTGTGATAATGACACCATAAACGATGGAAAGACAGGGATGTTAATCAATTTAGAATGACCGGTATGCTATACTACATTAGTGAATCGGATGGTGAATTTCGAAAGTTAGAGTAAAGAAAGACAGAGAGAGAGAGCACATTTGCTTAGACAACGTCGCAGACAGTCACGTATAGGCATCGGCAGGTTGGTACAAAAAAAAAAAAACCACATGCCCCCCCCCCCCCCTCCTTTTCCTCACCTAATCTCGAGCTCATCAGCATGTACTTGTCTTCTAACCAAGCCACACAAACAGTACCCCCTCACCCCACTTTGATGCAACATGCGTTTGCACACCCCCACCCAAACCCTAGACCAAATCCTGCCGATAATATGTGTGTACAACATCACAATCAGTCTAATCAGGTGCTCGTGCGATTCCGTTGTGCTTAAACACAATTTTAGCAACGCCTTCGTCGCCTTCATCCACGATTACTTGTCGGGATGACGTTCGAGGATGGTTGCTGGCGACATCGGTCAAAGCGAGCTGTCATGAGCGATCGTTTCTGCATGCACAGTGAGGATAGTCGCTGATGATGTGCTGTGAGGTCTTTTCGATACAACCGTCATGACAGTGAGCGTTGTCGGCCATTAGGAATAAATAAGAACGCGAAGGGATGATTATAGTTAAAAGAATTAAAAAAAAACAGACATTTTAACCTTAGGCTAGCGTATGGTATACGAAAAACGCTTGTATGAATGAACTTACTCATACCGTGAGTGAGAGCAAGCTGGCAATAAGTCAGCGAACATACAAGACGTGAAAGACTCGCTGTATTTTAGGGGGAACAGATACTGAGTAGCAACAATATTTAAGTTTCGCCTAAATGGCCAAAAAACCAAAAACAAACGAACAAGCAAGACACTTTGAAATCCACAACGCACACTGTCGCTGTGTCTGTGAGGTCCTGCCAAGGCTCGAAATTCTGAAGACTCTTTAGTTCTAATTTTTTCTGTTTAGGTAATCGATATTTTGCCGCTTAATATTGTTCATTGTCGGGGCCTTACGTCCGAAAACCGCTATATTAAAAACGCCGTTGTGGAGGGCTCCGGCAATTCGGCTACCTGGCGTTCCTTAACGTGCACCGAAATCTAAGTAGGTTGTAGGCCCGTGTACTCAGATTTAGGTGCACGTTAAAGAACCCCAGGTGGTCAAAATTTCGGGAGCCCTCCACTACGACGTCTCTCATAATCAAATGGTGGTTTTGGGACGTTAAACCCCACAAATCAATCAATCAATCAAATCTAAGTAGGCGGCCTCTTACATTTCGCTTCCATCGAAGTGCGGCCGTCGCAGCCGGGACTGAATCCCGTGACCTCCAGGTCGGCAATCGAACGCTATAACCGTTTTACCATCGTGGCAGCCGGGTTAACCATTGCTTTCGTCGCTAAGTTAAGTGATTAAGTGTCCCTATTTCTCTAGGGTTTTTTGATTAGGTGGTCAATGAATAAAATAAGGACATAGCCGTGTTTGGTCTTGACAGGTCTGATTGTATGTAATAATTGTCTCTGAGGTTGAAATATCCATAGAAATCAGTAGTTTTAAAATAATTGAAGAGCTCAGAATAACGGAACATTCATGACTTCTTTGCGCAAACACGTACACGGACACAAGGAAAAGAGGCAAAAAACACGGGCGCAAACTCACAACTGGTTTATTTTGGTTGTTTGCCTCTTTTCCTTGTGTCCGTGTACGTGTTTGCGCAAAGAAGTCATGAATGAGTACCAACTCGCCCAACTTTCAGTACTGTTGTAACGGAACATGTTTAAAATCTTGATTGTCTCGTTGCGAAACGAAATACTTTGCGGTTTTTTAGCGTTTGGAGTTGGAGCGCATTGCTTCTACTCGAGATGAGAGGATGCGTGCGAAGCCGCGGCTGGATTTACTGACCCGTGGCGTTGTTACGGTTCGAGTCGTACAATATTTCTACTCGATATTGCGCGAATATCCCTTGCCAGAAGTTGTAGTCGTCCATTAAACTATATTGCTCTCCCAGCTTCGCGATGACGTAAGAGGTGTGTGCGCGCAAATATTTCCCGCGAGTGTCGGATGGGAAATTTTTCCGAATATCTTCACTTGCGTGGGGGGTGCAGGCTGTATCGGAGGTTGAATCGTCAATGATGTTCTCGGCAATGAACGCATCTTCAGGGGCGCACACGTGCTCCACGAGCGGCCGGCGTTCGACATTTCCATACTCGCCGATAAGAGGAACGAGAGAGAGAGAGTAAGCACGGAAAAGAGGAGAGTGAGACGAGATAGCGACAGAGAGGATCGAGCCTCACGCGAAGGCGAGCAGGGAAGACGATACGCTCCACTTACACGGCATGCGTGCAGCTTCGTCGGCCCCCGTTTCAGCGAGCACGGCCTCGCCCTATGCGCCTCCGTGTGCTTTACATATCGCGCCGATGTCGAGCGCACACGTTCGAGCGCACACAGGCAGCGGCGATGCGAAGCAAGGGATTCATTTAATTTCATTTCATTTATTATACTGTCAGCCCTATTTGGGCTATAACAGTGGTGGAAAAAAACCAATATACATGCAGAAAAATAGGTACTCCCTGTACAACTTCTATTATACATGACAATGAATGATAAGAAATAGCCAAAGCACTCTGCTCTTGAGGGCATAGAATAAGCAAAATATAAACTATACGTCTTTATACACGACATCCTTTAGGCCCTTCAAGAAAGAAGGTACACATTCTGATAAGAGAGTGGAATTCGGCAGCCTGTTCCACTCACTGATCGCCCGCGGAAAGAAACTGAACTGAAAACAATCGTTGTGTGGTCTGGCAACGGGGGGCGGTGCCCCCCCCCCCCCCTCTTGATGTTTGCAACCCCTGAAGGAACTAATACCCCTGTCACACGGCCACCACCAAACTCCGTTGAACACCGTCAACGTAAATCTCTCCTAGGGGGTTCGACGGAGAAGGAGTTGTGGCAGTGTCACACGGCAATGACAAGGTTGTAGCAGTTGCCGCGAGGGGGCCCAGCTGGCGCTGTTTGATTTTCGGATAAGTATTCTAATTTGATCCCTATTGATTTTTTTTTGTGAGTCCTCGTTATGCGGTTTTTACAAAAAAGCACTATTAAGTAGGTATGCAACTAACAAACCATTAAAAATAATTTCAAATAAAAACGCATTTGCTAAATGTAGCAATGCTGCTAGTGACGCTGGCCACATTGTGCTTTTAGTTTTGTTGCCTGTGTACATGCCCGGTACGAAAGTTCTTATGCTTCCTTGCCTCGTGAGCGCACATTTTGTGTTCTTCAGCCATGAGTGACACAGCGGACGACGTGAAGAAGTGGTGCGATATTGCGCTGGTAATGACGTTGATCGGCTGGCGCCGGCTGGCCCAAGGAGGATATAGGCTGGCCCGACTCGCGAGGCACTGTGTGTAGGGCATCGGTGTTGAGAGTAAGTGAACTCTGGTGGGCGTAAATATTGTAAACAAACACGCGTTGTGAATGAGTACTACAATGAAAAAACGTTTAATATTGCCAAAATGTATTATTCTTTCACTGCGGACACTTAGTGCTCGAAATTTTTCTCTGACCTCTAGACTGCTGAGGACGAGAGTACCTCGTTTCGCTGCGAAGGGAGATCGTTGAACGTCCTTTGCGAATTGCCCCGTTTACCTTCGTTTGCGTAAGGGTGGCCGTGTGACACCGACCGCATCTTCGTTGTCGTAAAGACGAGGGAGTTGAACGGTCTTCACGGGTGCCCGTGTGGCAGGGGTATAACTTGTGGGCGCGCACCCACAAGTTAGTTTCTTCAGCACCCGAAATGATTTCTTTTGCTCAGTTCTGTTCATTCCTTGTCATCCACAGTTAACGACCGGGGAATAGCTGCGATAACGTGTATCTACGCAAAGTGTCGCAGTGCGACAGGGAGTATGGCATTTGTAGTAAATCTTCACTGATATTTCCTCTCATGTGTGCCTACTGTGATTCATATGTGCGATTTCTGTTGCTCAGCAAATGAATTCTGGTGCGAAGTCAAATTACTGTTCTTCTTCTTTTTTTTTAAGGTTCAGAGCGCGGCCCGGATAAGGGTGGGCGGGGGGAATTAAGCTTTTTTTTTCTCTCTCTCCGCTTACTCGTCAAAATAGCACCGCCCCTACGGGCTGTGGGTCAACAGGTCACCACCTCGAAAGGCAAATGCCGAACATATATACGCGAATACGAGCATAGGAACTGAACGCTGTGGCCGTTCGGTTCCACTCGGCCGAGCGGGACAAAAATCCGTGCGGAGACGTGTTTTTCCGCTGAAACTTCGGGATCCGTATGCGCGCGTACTCGAGCGAGAAAGAAAAAGAAAAAAAAACAGAAAAAAAGCGCGGGCAGCTCGAACTTCATTGTTCTTCAGTTTCGGAGTCGTTTTCTATAGCCGTACAGCGGGCTCGTGCGCCCGTAGCGTGTGCTTCCTTCGTCGGCAGCAAGTATTGGTTTGTCGTTCAAGTAACGAGGTCCCGTCAGCAGCCGTCGGTTCGCTGGCACGTCGCCATGCTGTGCATGAGCGCCGCATACCGCGGCTCCGTTGCGTCGCTTCCCTTTTTTGTGTCGCTGACGCGTCTCGTCACTGTCGGGACGTCCCTCCCCCCCCCCCCCCCCCTCAACACCCCCCGAATTAACAAAAAAATTCGCATGTCTACATATGCGTACACGTACAAGCGCGTGCACGAACATGCATGCAGAGTGTGTCCGTCGGCCCGCCGTGGTGGAACATGTGTGCTCGTCTGCTGAACCGATGGTCGTGGGTTCGTTCTCGGCCGTTGAGGTCGCATTTCGACGAAGGCCGTATGGCAGAGTGTCGTGTACTGTGCGAAGTCGGTACCTGTCGAATAACACCATATGTTCGAAATTTCCGCAGCCGCCCGCTACGGCGTCTCTCGTAACCATATCGTGGTTGTGGGACGTCAAACCCATATTGCCGCATGTTGTTAGGCACCTACCGAAGCCTTGCACCGCTTCCTGCTCTTATGAATTCTGCCACACCAACTGACAAGCCAAACGCGCCAAGCTAAACGCGCCATGCAACGCTGGCTGCACGTGTCACCACATCACGCGCTGGACAAGGAACGCTGGCGGTTTTTCGAGGAGCAGCTCGAGGCGAGACGCTAGAGAAGTTGACGAGGTTTTGAACAGTGAGCTCACAACCTTTGTGTATTTAGTTGACGGGCACAAGTTCGCCATTAATAAATAGCTGTTTTAGCTTCCGGCACTGTATTTGTTCGTTACAATATACATACATGCAGCGTGGTTGACCCTTCACCCCCTTCCTTCCCCGATAAATAATTGTTCTATAGGCCCCTGGTACACTGAGCCAGAAAGAGAGAGAGAGAGAAAACTGGACTCTGTTTTCAAATGAGCTTATGTACTTGCCCTATAATAATTCGTAAAAAACAAGCGCCGGACAAGTTGTACACGGAAAGCGTATAATGGAGGCGCTGAGTAGCTAATGGCGTACACTTGTCGCGGACAATGTAATTTTTGTGAGCTCGGCGACTCTTTATCCTACGCTAAGGCCTGGTGTTTACTATAGTTTTTTTAGATGCGGAGCATCTTATACTCGCGCCTTGTAGTGCGCCGTCCGCACCGCTTCTCGAACATTCGACAGCTGACGCGCGCGCATGCGCCGTCGCGCCGTCGCCCACTCTTCCACCATCTGTGCATCCCTTCCTCCTCTACACACCGCGCGCGCTTCACTCCTCCACCATCTGTGCACCCTTCCTCCTCTACACACCGCGTTCGACATCTACAATTCTCCTGATTCTCCAGTGGACGCGCATGTGGCGTCGCGCTTCGAGAACATTCAACAGCTGACAGTGCATGCGCCGTCGTGCTGTATATATACTCAAGGTCGGCGCTCGCTCGCTCAGTTGCCGCTCGTCGGTTGGTTTGTACGTCGCGTCGACGTCCAAGGTCGCGGTGAAATGAATTCCAACGAATCCACAAACACAATGATCGACGCCCCTTCGACCAGCGCCGCCCTTTCGCATACGTGGGTACGTGTTCACTCATTTAACACCCCCTCCTACAACCACGTTAACCAATTTAGCCATCGACCCAAGTAAGTCGCAATTTAACACCCCATTTCACAACCACGTTAACCAATTTAGCCATCGACCCAAGTAAGTCGCACTTTAACACCCCGTTAACCAATTATATGGTCCGCATCCTCCTCAGTGTTTCCCCGAGGGAAGCTGCGGGAAATTTTTTTTATTTGGAGTAGTTAGTATAGTGGGCTTTCTGACTGTAATATTGATTAGTTCTAAACTGGCACAAATCAACTGCGGAGTTCAGGTTGCGAGTTCGGTTGTACACTTAAATGGCAAAAGTAGCATTGAGTACTCAGTCAGCCTTGAAAAATAAATGAATAAATAAATGAATAAATAAATAAATGTGTTGTGTTTGTGTGTATGCATGTGGCAGTATTTGTCAATTAGTTATTATTCATTACAAGCGTTAAGTCTTGCCGAGTATCTATCTCCCCTCATTCTTATTCTACTGCAAGAGAGGCAGGGGGCCAAAAAAGAAAGTGAGCAAGATCGAAAATGAAGAGATACGTTTAGCTTCGACACGTCGTAAATTAATTTACTAAAAAAAAAAGGCGCGACGCAGGTTGTCGACGCTGAGACGTTGTTATGTAATATCCTTTTGTCAAACAGGCGCGGATCGGGACAGGTGTGACGGACAAGTACGTAGGCGTGGCTGCTTAGCTCTACGCCATCACCAGCGGAGCGACAGGCTGCGTCCAGTAATCGTCCGAAGACAATTTAATGCGAGGCTCGCGAGGATCGGCTGGTCGTTTTCACGTATACCTCGCGCGTTGCTGTATAAGGTGTGTCCTTCGTAGTTCCGGTAATTTTTATGCGCTTTATCAAAGACGTCTTCCTATTCGCAGAGTGGCAATTGTCAGAAAGGAATAATGATGGCATGCTGCTGCTTAGTGAAAGTTGCTCGGGGATTGCGTTGAACTTGGAACGAATATAACTTCGATTGAATGGACCTATAGGGAAGCCCAAGAAATGTCGACTGTGTGTCAGTTCAGTCAAGACAAGCCGAACGTGTTCTAGCTGACAAAAAAAAAAGTTATGCTGTTTTCTTTACTATATCTTCACTCCACCGATTACTAGACACATCGATCAGGTGACGTTCACTGTGGTGCTTTTCTGTACACAGCGGCAAACTTAATGGCCTGACCGCATGCTGGTGCCCGGCTGGCCCCTCTTCTGATAGCTTTGTAAGCCTTCCGTGTGCGGTTTTTCCTCTTTCCCACAATCCTGCATATGCAAAATGCACGTATAAATTGCTCGATTGATCGATTGGCTAACCGCTTCATTGACGTATCATGTCGGTGTTGGACGGTGCACTATATATATATATTGATCACGATTAAGCCTTATCGGGTTCACAATTCTCATCAGTGATTGACACACTGTAATTCTGTAGCATGGCAGATAGGGTGAGATCGCGATCAAGTGCGAACGTGTGAGTCCGGTGCAATATACCGCAAATGAGGTGCTTGTTTGGTGATTACACGACCTCACTCGCACTTCGATATATGGAGGTCATTCAATCACCACGAGCAATGCTGCTACGCAGTTCCCAGTGTTGGATGATCCCTTTATCTTCTTCCGTTTATAACCGGAAACTCATTGTTGCCGTAAATGCGGACAAGCAGTGATATACACAGAACGCATCAGTGGCAACGTTGTGGGCATCACTTTTTTGATTGTTCCCGCTTCACAACTCAAGACCCATCTTAACGTTGTATACGATATATAGGCGGAAGCGGAGAGAGGGGACAGAATATTATAATATGTATAGCGCTCTGCTAGTTTCTTTTTTTTTTCGTACTTATTCTGACACATACGTAAGGGCTTTCGCGAGCAGTGCGGAACGCACCTGTCCTGCTGCACCTGTTCACTCACGAGTTGAAGTTTTATGCGAACTACGTACGACGGTGTGCGCGGTGCAAGCGCTTTCCCTGCGGTCGACACAAAGAACCGACTCGATCGTGGCGTCACGACAACTGAAAACGACAGTGGTGTGTTTGTGCGTGCGCGGCGTACAGCGCGCGCGCGTGTGTGCACGTTGCCCCGATGTCTGCGCAATTGCGCTACAGGGTCTCCCTGGAACAGGTTCTCTCGCTTTCCCTGCCGCGCAGACCGGCTTCTTCGCTTTTCCCCACCTTCCTGGCGTTTTCTTGGCTGGCCGTCCGTAACGGCTGCATCGGGCGCTTTGAGTGACCGATTCGCGAATACATTTGACGAGCGAGCGATGGAAGAGGCGCTCGAATTGACCGCCGCTGTTGTGCTCCTTCGCGTAGCCGCGCGCTGTAATGTTTGCAACATTACGTCTGCGCAGTGCAGCCAGGGGTTCCTCTCTCTTTGCGTTCACGGAAATGGAGGGCGCCCCCAGGTCCTTCGCGGGGATGCGTGATCAGTGCCTTGCTTCCCTCTGCGCTATGTGTGTGTTCACGCAGTGTACATTATGACGTAGGAGGCGCGCTATTAATGCAGCGGACGGCAGGGATTGGAGGCCAAGGACCGTCATTCCGGAAAGGAGAGAGCATGAAAGGAAATGCTTGCCTCCTTTAGTTTTTTTTACTCGCCATGACGTGTGTATGATCCGATGGCACACATCTCGTTAAGGAGCGTTATCCCGGGTTCGTCGCGCAGTCGCCATATAGCTCGCGTTTCGGACATCGCGTGATATTTAGGTTGTCGAATACCCGCTACATGAAGAATGTTTTGTCGGTTTTCACAGATGCGGAAAATCAGGTAGAGCGCGCGCAAAAAATAAAAACGAAAAAAAAGTCACAGCTTTGCCGCAAAGGCGAAGCCATGAACGCGATAGCAACAAATTGGAAGGTCACGCGCAGAAGGGCAATCAGATCGAAACGTGCCCCGCGTTTATCACGCACAAATGAGGCACCAAACGTACTCATAGGTACAGATAAACGCGAATAAGCGTCTCAGTTGTTACTTCGCTCTGTCTGAAAAGCGCGCCCTTTTCGCAAACGGAGGATGTGCAACGATTGCATGCAGGCACCTTTGTGCGCCCGGTAACTACAACAGAATACGTACGAGACATACGAATATTTTCAATACAAGTAAGGACGCGCGATCGAGCGTACACCCCCTTAAGCTCTACGCAGGCCAAAGTACGCGTGAGAGAGAGCCGCAATGCGCTCTCTGTGCCGTCTTGCTGATAATGCTGAAAACACGATAGTTCCCCCCGAGATGCCCGCCAACAGCGGTATAAGTGGTAGATATAAATAGCTTGCCGTTTGAACCTCCAAAGAGGTACCTAACGGTGACTCAGTTTTTTTTGCTTTATTACCTGTTTCCAGACACTATGTACATGAACAATGCCGTAAAGATCGCGAAGACAAGTGGTGGCAGTCTCACTGAATAGACACTAGTTTTAAAATTCCTTGAGAGCTGTCAGGGGTTCCACCCTTGACAACCACACAGGAACATACTCCTGTGTTTCCGTAAGTTCCACAAATTTCACCATGCCCTCTTGAATGTATACATTCTTGCGGGTTGTGCATCTGAATCACAATGAAATCTTGCCATACGTGCCCGCCATAAACAGTGTAGGCCTGTTAACATTAGTAAGTCAAATGGCAAACCATCCTCATTTTCAATCGGCAGAAATTGGACGCCGTAAGGGTCTAGCGGGAATTCTTTTTTTGATTGTCCTCTGCAATACATCCCAAAAATACTACACCCCCTTCCAGCAATGCAAGGAAACGTGGTCAATACTTTCTGGCTTCTTACAACTGAGACAGTCTGACCCCCAAGGTAGAAAGACACCTCGCTCTTCTAGAAATACCTTGATGAGCAAAGTGCTGGTGTGAAGCCTAAAAAAGAGGGTCTTTGTGACACGAGCCACTTGCATTATTTTAACCCTTTTTAGCACTTCCTGCCCTTGACCTCCACTGTATAAGGCCCTGTACGTTGGAACGGATAAAATGGTATCACAAACAGACAAGAAGCGGACGCTTAAGGCTCAGTCGTAAACGCCTCGCATTCACGGATGCATGACATCGACTCCGACGTCCACGTCGACGCCGATGTCGACGCCGGCGGCGAAATCCAGCCGAGAGTGTCCATTTAATTGCTATCGCAATAAAAAAAAATTCGGCAGATCCCACGCACTCGGAAATCGACGTTATGCGGAGCATGTGAAGGGAAGGTGACCGTGTTGAAATTTTTTATTGAGCGACATGTCATGAAATGACGCTAAACACATGTGCAAAAGTTGCACGCGCTGACATATGTTGAAAAGTTGCAGATGTTTGTATAACCAGTTGTTTGCACTTGCGCAACGATGCCAACTGCAACATGCATATTATCTATATATAGCAACACCAGAAGCTGATATGAAGCGCTGATGCTCGCGAGGACGCTGGCCCTGGACACTGCTACATAAATCAACTTCAGCGCATGGCAACTAACCACAATTGACGGTAACCCGACGTGACGGTTGTATCAAAGGAGTACATACGTAATGTTTATAAAATTGAGTCGGCAGCACTGCAATCACTATTGACGTTTCACGAAGATTAGCGTAGATTTGAGAAGTAGTGCCGAGACGTGGCATATATGCCACGTCTCGGCACACAGCTATATATATATAGCTGTGTGGTAAAATGCTTCATTGGTACGCAGAATGCTTGGGTTTGATTCCAGCTTAGACCGTGACATTTATTCTTTGCATTCGTCGTGTCGACGCCACCGATGTCGGGTATTTCTTTACGCTCGCGCGTTCAAATTGCCCATGTGTGTCCTCGTCGGCTCTGCGTAGATACTAAGTTTCAATCACCTGTGGCACATCCGCATACCAGCGGCACATACCGCTCGTGGCTATGTGCCACCGTAAGGCGGGAAGTGTTTGACGACGTACGCGACTATATTGTGACATTACTCATGTCTTGACCAGCGCGTTCTATACGTCAAACCGTCTTACTCTCCCATGCTAATTTTGGTTCACGTCAAGTTAAGTAGATTACCACGAGATCACACAAACGTAAGCGGCCAGATAGATAGATAGATAGATAGATAGATACGCTAAAAGTCGCCGAAGTTCGCTAAGAAATGCTTCGCATTTAATATCAGTTACGGCGTGCGAAGAAAGTTGCAGCTGAGAGAAGTATATACGTATATTGCGGCGCCTGTGGTCGAGCGGTTACTGGCGCTGACATGGACGCGAAAGCGGCGAAATTTTCATTTTTTTTTCAGCCGGAGAAGGCTTCGCGCCTGAGGATTAAACGGCAGGGCTGCCATGTGAAATACGTTTCCATATATATATATATATATATATATATATATATATATATATATATATATATATATATTGTAAGATGTTCACGTCCCACGCCAATTACAAAGCTCAATGCTCATACCTAATATGACACCTAAAAGGCGAAAAACATCTGCTTTTGTTCTCTCAGCGGCTTCGCGTGGCCTCCGTGATCGCCCCATCCTTCAACAAGCTGAGATGTCATTTCCTGTAGTGATTGTGTGACGTCAGTGTGACGTCATGTTGACTTCGTTATGACGTGAGAAACTATTTTTTGCGTCACTCGCAACGGGAGGCGCCGACGCGGGTCACCGGTTGTTTTTCGTGTTTGGTGAGGTATCTAAGCCTTTCAGCTTTAATAAGTGACACTCACACCGTGCTATAATTAACTTTCGACGTTCGTGTCTAGCGTGACAGTAAAGTTCACACCGCCACCAGGTTAGATTATGAGTGTTGAAATTCATTGCTCCTGGCTTTACGTATTGCAACTTCGTGGTACTCGCTCACGTGCACGTGATTGTGCGCATTGTGATAGAACGTGCATGCACGCGAACTGCGGTTGGTTGCGCCACGACGAAACCGTCCGCGGTCTGCGAGCGAAACACGATCGCATGCGCTCTCTCCGTGCAACCACGGTCGTCGTTGTGCGAAAAGCAAAAAATCGCATTCCCAGCCAGCGTACGCTGGCTTCGTTGTCGTCAGCGTTGTCGCGGAAGACAGCGTTGTCGCGGAAGACAGCGTTGTCGTCTCGTGGTGCGTCGCACGAATGCTTATGCTTACCTCTGTACGAGCTGCTTGTGTACACCCAGCAGCAAAAGTTTACTGGACGTTGACTTCACAACAAATGCGAACTTGTTCTCTATTTGTGCACTGCACTCCTAGTCTATCTGGTTACTGTATATACTGTAATACCAACAACTGTATGGAACATTTATTTAGAGGTTGTGTTCCCATGCGAGAGTATATCTCGAACATTTCCCGTCCTGCAAACTTTTCCTGTTGCCTTCACTTGATGCGAACCATTCGCCTTCGGAGTTCGAAAAAACTCTGTTAGTCAAGTTTTTAATCCTGCTCTTTATTTAAATCTTTTATTGTACCTTGCGTAAGTTAAAGAGGCCGTCGTGAAAAACATGTGTCATCCGTGGCGTGTGTGAAGCTTATCCCAGTAAAAGGCATGCACATCGCATGGAACGAAATAATAAAATTTAATAAAGGGTGCCTTTCGATCGTCTATGAAATTCCCCGACGTTGTTGGGGTTTGTTATAAGGACCAATGCTTTAGGTCATTAGCATGTAGTGCTCTTCATGAATATCTGCGACCGACATATATGGATGCTTGTATTTTCATCCTAAATATATATCAATAAGTAATGCTGACCTTGTTTAGTTATTTGCTTAACAAACAGTTATGAAATCTTTGTAAACTATACAATATATAATCTGTACTGGACTATCTCTATAGCACTGTCATTAGTGCTATTTATTAGAGAGGCAGTCGCCGGGCTAATTTCAAGAGCTGACGTATCGCCCCCCCCCCCCCCCCCCTGAATCGCACCACGACAGCGCGGACAATTTAGTAATGCTCCTTTTGGTGCGCCAGAGAACGCCGACTGTGGTTCAAAGAATGAGGCAGAGCCGAGAGTTGATAACAAAACAAAACTATTTTCTCAAATACGGCAGAACGAACAACAACACACAAACATGCACACTCGGCAATAATCCTATACAATACGTCACCAATCACAAAAAAAAAAAAACTCCGAACAACTGGCTACACAACAGAACAAGATACACTCAAAACAACGGCAAAAACAACAACACGCGCTACGAGGCAATCACATGCATCAACTAACCAAGACACTTATAGACTAAAATGTTCGTCAAACGTATTCAGTCCAAAGTTCTTGGAATGAAGCTTGAATGCTTCTCTTCAAGGAAACACTCACTCAAAGTCCAGCGCCGGTTGTCGTCCCGCTGCGTTCGTGGTTTTTCTTCCAGGAAATTCTCGCGTCGTCACATGTCCGCACTTCAATAACGAAACTTCTCTCCCAGGAACACGTTGGCCATTCACGCGTTGGCCATTCACGGCGGTCAACAGAAACTCATTTCCTGTTTGTAAGACAAGCCTTCACCCGCAGGTGAAAACACAAGCCTTCGCCTGACGGCGGCAAACTTTCTTCATCTTCCCCTGCGACTCCCTCCGCTGCTGGCTCAGAGGTTGTTGCTCACATGCCCTTGCCACTGGGTTCCCTAAGCTTCTAGGCGTTTCGTCGGCGTGCAGCACAGCCAATGCTGGGGAATGGGCGGGGCCTTTCTCGAACTGTCGAAATTCTTACAACATATAACGAGCTCACTAAACATTTCTACCTGTCTAGAAGGATTTTTCCTCCACCTCACAAAAATCTAACCCGGCCCCAAGCACTTACATTAAGGCTCTTGCAAACGCGGATGTACCCTACTTTGAAAATGTTACACATCATGTACCCTGACCTATACCCAAGTAATCTTTGTCCACATTGTGGGGAAATAGCTTCATTAGAACACATGCTCTGGCAGTGCACCAAATTCGCTCATTTATCGAACATCACCTCTGCCAGATGAGAGGCGGCAATCCGCAGCTCGTCCTTGGCAGATCAGCTCTGGGCTGTCCACCAAGCCCGCGAGGCGGCTGAGGAGCTTGGCATCTCAGTCCCCACGTGGGAGCTGCCCGCAACACAGTGATCTGTGTTTTGGAGGACCAAATAAAAGTTTATCCAATCCAATCCAATTTCTCGAACTGTCCGCGTGGCGCAGACAGGGAGTGACTGGCTCCTTCCTTCTCTGTTTCTGGAGTTCGCTGGGTGTTAGATCCGAGGAGGTTTGTCAACATGGCTACGACGCTTTCGAGGGGAAGAGGTGGCGTGCGCGAGGCGTCTTTTGATGCTTGTTTCTTCTTTACGCCGGCTTCTGTCGCGTCTGCTCGGCGCCTGGATTCTCGTAAAGCGATTGTCGTATGTATAACCCTCGAGTCCCGCTTGAATCAGCCTAACAGGAACGGCAGTGTATCTTTTCAAACATCAGGTGCACCGCTGTGGTAGCTATGCAGGAAGTTCGGTCATCTAAACGTATCACTCCGCGCGTCTCGTGGTCAGCTTTGTTTGCTTGTGATGTTTACAAAACATGCTCGTTTGATACTTAGCTTAAAAACGAAAAGAAAGATTCATTTTGGAAGGAAGCAACATTGAAATATTTCTTGATGCCGCAGCCGTCCTCTAAAGCTGCTCACGAGATTCGAAACCACAATTTTTGCTCACGTGGTGTACTTCTGCATAAGCGAGTCATCCCGAAGCTTTGTTTGGGATTATAGTTGGTTTAGGATCCTTGTCATAAAAATCCACTCAACCATAATCATCATAATCATCATAACATGGTTCGATTGCATTGTTTTGATTGATTGATATGTGGGGTTTAACGTCCCGAAACCGCCATATGATTATGAGAGACGCCGTAGTGGAGGGCTCCGGAAACTTCGACCACATGGGGTTCTTTAACGTGCACTCAAATCTGAGCACATGGGCCTACGACATTGCCGCCTCCATCGGAAATGCAGTCGACTGCATTGCTGCCGCTAGAGTTCTTCACTCAGGGAATGAATCACCGACACTATATTAATGATCAAGCAGCTTGACTCGAGCTGTGTTAATATCTCTTTTCAATCGACATTTTTTCTCTTGGCCCGTGTTTACTGGCCCTCGTGAAACCCGTCCTCTTAAGTTGGCACACAGCGCCAGTCCGCCGCAGTGGTCTATAGGGTGGTTATGTTGCTCAACCGCTTTCCCGAAGGTCGCATTTCGGTGCAGACAGGCAGCTTAATTGTTCTCGGTAAAGAACCCCATTTGTTTTAGCATTCCCGCGGCGCTCCACTAACAGCGTCTCTCAGAAACTCATACGCCTGTTTTGGGACGTAAAGCCCCTACAATTATGATTATCACTCGGCGGTGCGTGCCGCGGGTGCACGGTATACGGTATCGTTAGAATCTGTGCGGAAAAAAAAGCTTTACAAAAATACTTACTTTGGTTCGATGCCTATTTCGAATCAGGTGTAGCGTACGTAATTTCGCTTCGTTCTCTCAAAGCCATCCTTTATTTTTGCGCAGTTTCTCTCGCGTGCGCGCTCCTCGGAAATCTGCATAGCCGCATATAGTGTTGGCTAAGCGCGGCGCGTCGCCGTAAAAAGCCTCGTGTTTGTACTGGACGAGGGCATCGCGCAAGACTTCGGCGCTGCTGTTATTCGAGACGCTCGTTACAACCCTGCGGGTTGCCTCTTCCCGTAATCGTATATCGCGAGGCGATCTCGCCCGAGGAAAGGGCGAAGGCCCATGGCGTGCGACCGGATGCCACGCATAGCAGGCTGCAGCTCTTTGTTTCTCGCCTTGCAGGCGTGCGCGGTTGCGACAGTGCGCGAAACACGTCGCGTTCGCGAAGAAACGCGGCCGGTCGTATACGTGTGTGCATAGTATACGTATAATACTGTGGGTTGTGTAGCGGCAGAGTCCAAGCTTCTTCACGACGAATTTCGTGCAGCCGGACGTACGGACGAGCTCACGGCGCTTCTTTTGCCCGTCGTCCTTCTCTCGAGTGCTTCACGATATTCATCGCGAGGGCCGACCAACTCGCTCAGCTTACAGTCAAGTTTCCTTTCAGGAACGTCGCTGTTCGACGTTGAAACTCAAGTGTGATTGATTGATTGACTGATTGATCGATCGGTTGATTGTCTGAGTTACTCATCGATCGCTTGTTTGGTTAATTGATTGACTGCCTCAGTGGCAACATAAATGTGACTGACTGATTGACTATAGACTGATATATTGAAGACCAATCTATTTATTTATCGGTTGATCGATTGCCTAATGACCGAGCGATCAACAGATCGAAATCCAGGAATCTAATGGCATCGCCTGAATTCTGTTGGCGTGAGCATGCAGCTCCTTCAACAGATGTCGAAGCCTAGAAAAGTTGATCCGAGGCGCGATCGTGTTCGCAGCCAATCAGTAACGAGAACTGGTAGCGCGCTCCAGAAAGAATGGGAGAGCCGCCCGCCCATTGTGCGCCTCTGATCCTTCCGTGACGCTTCTGTTCACTCGATGTCGCGCGAAGAGGGATCAGCGCGATGAACAATGGGTGGGCGGTTCATATGATTCTCTATTCTGCTTTGTCTGACGCCTCCCGTATAGCTTTCGTTGCACAGCGTACGGTTGGGAAGATAGAGCATGACTTGTTTGGCTCGTGTCAGCTCTGGCAATAGAGTTAAACGACGAGGCAATATTGTATACCACGCGGCTCTTATAGTAGCATCAACGGTTGGCATGTATTGTTTTTCCTGCAAGGCTTGGTTCTGCAGAGTTTGCTCTTGTCCTTGCTTTTGTCTGTGTACTGTATATAGTCATCAAATCGCTACGACATATGCTTTGTTATCCCGGCCGCGGTAGACGCATTTTAATGAAGCAAATATACAAGAGCATTGATGCATTTATGGAGCAAAACGATTTTTCGCGTATTGGTGAAGTGTATACAATTGTACAATCTTGAAAACACCCCTCTTTTCACGATAAGACGCTTGGTATAAGCGGGAAAACGCGCGAAAAGAAAATGCGGCCACCTTGAGATTCCCGCACCAAACACCGGGACGTACGGAAAATTTTGAAAGCGTCTACTGTGCCCGTATACGTAGCCTCCAATGAATAAAAATGAAGTGCATTGCCATCTGTGGGTGCCACATATATCATACGAAGTTTCAGAAAATTTCATGGAGGCAACGTTGTAAAAATACGAGAAGTACATTGTGAAATTTGTTAACGTCACGCGCGGAGATTCTCGCGCGAAATTTAAAAATGATTCTTCATCTTTCATTATTTTTTGTTAATATTAAACTTGACGGTGAAACTTATGGCATTAGAGTTCTGAGAGAGCAGTTTATCAATCTAAGTCCCCGAATCAATGTTTCTATTTTTTTCAGTGCCCTTTTAAAGCACCTCAGGTTGTTGGAAATCAATATTCTGTCCCTAGATACTATGCGGCTAGCCTCACAGTTATATTTTTTGGCACCCTCTTTTGAAAGCCTTCCCTCAGGCACAGTAATGCACGTGGAAGTCCAAACATCTGCAGATTTCAGCAGTGTACACATTGCGCCGTCGTTATCCGGCGCACGCATTCATTGCGGTGCGGTTTGCGCGTGTGCGATTGCCTGGGGCAGTATATGTATAGGTGAGCATTAGGCGTCGGCATCGACCAAACTTGTGTGGCGACGCTTGCCATTTACTGCGGCCACTCTTCAAGCAAGACCGCCCATTTTTTTTTTTCCTCGTCCGTCTTTGTTCGATGCTTTTTGAGTCGCGGCCGCGCGCGATTCTTCTTTTTGATTGCGATTGCCTAGCCCGTTCGTGTACGCGCTTGCGTCTGATGCGTGACCTTGATTGAAAAAAAAAAGAGAAAAAGGTTCGCTTTTTCCTCTTTCACTCATGCGAAAGCGCGTGGCCTGCGCCGTCCTGTTGTGATGAGGCTTGCAAATGCGGCTTAAGGAGCGCTTAATTTTTTGCCCGTGCACATTTACATGTCTTTCGCGACATTTGTTTTCCCGTGACATCATCACTTAACGGGCGATAACAAACAGCAATTATAAATACAACGAAGAACGGTGCTAGATCACTATTATTTAAAAAAGTATTACATTGAAACTGCGCGTAACCACTTTCTACTTTTTTTTCTTTTGTGGAAGAAACATTTGTTATTCGATGAGACGATAAAAGCCTAAGTTTTCCTTCTTGAAATTTGCATCCCGATCGCTTGGCTATAGCCCCGCCGCGGTGGTCTAGTGGCTAAGGTACTCGGCTGCTGACCCGCTGGTCGCGGGTTCAAATCCCGGCTGCGGCGGCTGCATTTCCGATGGAGGCGGAAATGTTGTAGGCCCGTGTACTCAGATTTGGGTGCACGTTAAAGAACCCCAGGTGGTCGAAATTTCCGGAGCCCTCCACTACGGCGTCTCTCATAATCATCAGTGGTTTTGGGACGTTAAACCCCACATATCAATCAATCGCTTGGCTATACTTGCTTCGGTCTTACGTCACAGCTTTCGGAGTATTTCGGGATATTTCGGCACTTGTTTCGGGAAAGCACGTCTTATATAGTGCGCGATACGGAACAGTTTGTTGGGAAATAGCGCGAGGAACAACGCTGACGAACGGGCAAGAAACACGGGGACACGTGAGAAACACAAAGCTTTCACAATTGACTATAGGTTCAGTGTTCGTTTTTTTTTTACTTTTTCCGCAGATAGGTTAGCTTGTTTCTCTTCTTGATGCTTGCCGCAGACTTCTAGATTTTGTGGGAAATACGTCATCTTCTGACGTAATGTCAGGAGCTTTATGTTCCGAAACCACCATACGATTATGACAGGCGCCGTAGCGGGGAGGGCTCCGGAAATTCCGCCTCCGTCGAAAATGCGACCGCCGCAGCAGGGATCGAACCTGCGACCTTTGATTCAGCAGCCGTTCCGATGGAGGCGGAAGTGTTGTAGGCCCGTGTGCTCAGATTTGGGTGCACGTTAAAGAACCCCAGGTGGTCTAAATTTCCGGAGCCCTCCACTACGGCGTCTCTCATATTCACATGGTGGTTTTGGAACGTTGAACCCCACATATCAATCAATCAATCGATCAATCAATCAATCAATCAATCAATCAATTCAGCAGCCGAGCACCCTATATCCGCTGCTCCACCGCGGCGGACGTCATCGCCTAACGTGGCGGCATTCAAGTGACCCACTTTAAGTTTAACGGGTAGCTGTTTTTTTTACCCGTTTATCCCTTCCTAAGGAGGAAATTGACGTTGGAGACTAGCTCGCCCAATAGCAACGTGCGGCCGTTGCGTATGTGGTTTTTCCTGAGATTAATCCTCGATAAGCCTCTGACCGCAGTTTCTTAAACTATTTTGATTCAGAAGTAAGCTTTTTAGTTTTTTTTATTCTGATAATCCGATGAAACTCTCGTTGATCGGTAGAAGCAGTGCCACTGTCTTAGTCGGTGCACACTGTAATTCCCCTTTACGGAAAGCACAGTGGTTGTTACGTGCGGCTTTTTATTGACCGCATTTATTGACAGTCAGCGCCAACGTTGCAATCGCCGTGCCAAGATGAGATAAATAAAACGCAATAGGGCTATACGTTCCGATTGCAGTCAAACCCGACCGTAAATTAATGGCCACTCATCGCACGTGTTTCCCGGCTTCTGGCTGTGCTAACTGTATCTTTAAGCTTCTTTATCGCTACCGCTGCGATCCTCAGACACCCCGTAACGAATTATCTTTTTCTAAGCATCCATTCTGTTATCCTATACTGCGCCGCGGTGATGACGAGTTTCCTTGCCAAAACGTTACCTTGTCGAAACATCAACTACGTCGATATTGCTTGTTAGGCTACGATTTTCAATCGCCCCACCGTGCCACTGGTTATCTGGTACACGCATCTAATGACTTGCTCAACTCCCCACAGGCTTTCCATCTGATAATTTCATCCGCCTGTAATCAGTGACCAGTCCCACGTTTACGCAGATTCGACGGAACCGATACGTTTTCGTGGTGTGTTAGCAGTGCGCTGGGTATTCGCTGCTGCACGCTTGTAGGTATTCGGGGCGAAAACCTGGCTGCAGAACGGAGCGCCTAGTTCCGGTTGCCCACTTTGCCTCGGCGACTTATGAGTACGCAGTAAGTATACGGCGCATTTCTAAGTACACTTCGCCTCATGCCGATGCGAAGTGTATCTCGCGTAAACATCCTTCCAAGTGAATGGGTGCAATGAGATGGCGAATCCAAACCCGTAACCAACCACCAGTATGAGTAATTGTTAACCTAACAAAACCACGATGTGATTGTGAGGGACGCCGTAGTACGGAAGGCTCCGATTGATTGATTGATTGATTGGTTGATTGATATGTGGGGTTTAACGTCCCAAAACCACTATATGATTATGAGAGACGCCGTAGTGGAGGGCTCCGGAAATTTAGACCACCTGGGGTTCTTTAACGTGCACCCAAATCTGAGCACACGGGCCTACAACATTTCCGCCTCCATCGGAAATGCAGCCGCCGCAGCCGGGATTCGAACCCGCGCCCTGCGGGTCAGCAGCCGAGTACCTTAGCCACTAGACCACCGCGGCGGGGCACGGAAGGCTCCGGAAGTATTGACCTTCTGGTGTATTTTTTTTACGCTGACTTCAATTACAAGCACACGGGTTTCTGACATTCCGCCTCGGCCACCGCGTCCAGGATTCGATCCTGCGACCTTCGGGGCAGCAGGCGAGCGCCTTACATGGCGCCAGACTACCGCGGCAGTTCAACGCTGCACGATATTTTGGTAGAGTTTTTTTTTTTTGTCGTCCGACTTCGCGCAAGGAGACGAAAACAGAGCACACTGATGCAACAGCGGAATAATAAAGGATTTCTTGTTCTGGACCAACGTGCGCCGTTTCGTCTATACCGATACAGCTAGGAGATGGAGATCGGTTGGTTGCACTTGAACGAAGCACGTCGCGAAAAGCTGTCTGGCACGGACGATCAAGACGGCCCGACGTGCGGAGCATTATCTGATTTCTTCTCGAAAAAAAGGCTTCTCTGCAGCTTGGTCGAGTGGCACGCGTCTCTTCAGCCCCGTTTCCTGCGGCGCAGGGAGACCGTCTTTCTTATCTTCGTCCTGCGCCGCGCCTGCCTGCAAACCTATTTGTTTGCACTCGCTCGTCTTGGTTGCTTGTCCGCTCGCGCATAGATAAAGGCCGCTCGCTCTTTCTTCTTTTCCAGTGCTCCTCTTTACCGCGAATGTTGACCGTGGTCCACAACAAAAACAAGTATACTCGGGGAAGACTCTTTGCGTGGCCTCGCGCGCGGCAGCGTCGTTGACGAGACGAGGCGTCTTGCTGTGTTTTCAGCACTGCCTCAGTCGCCGTCTCTTCGGGCTAGATCATAAAAGGAGTAACAATAGTTGGGGTTTTGCATTGCAAGACCACGATGTGATGATGGGGCACGCCTTAGTAAACGGCTTCGGAAATATTCACTATCTGGTTTGCTTTGACGTGCACCTTAATCCAACTAAACTGTGTTGCGTTTGCACACCGTGCATCGCTTATCAGCCAGCGTTTAAGTGTGGCTCGGCTGTTCCGTACGATAATAAGTTCAATAGCCAATTGTATCGGGCCAGTTGGTATGAATCCATCTTGGTATAGGAAGCGCAGCAACTATTACACGGAATAGTAATAGTTGCTGCGCTTCCTACCAAGATGGATGCTATGTTGCCGCGCAAGTGCGTTGTTATGTTTCCCTCCCCCTATGATCATGGCTTCCATTTTGCGAATGACAGCAGACCACGCCTTCTATCGGCGAGCATACTGCGCTAAAAGGTTTGTTATGTGTTCCCATGGCTTCTTTTTCTCCCGGCTTGGAGTCCACGTCAGACAAACGTACGTTGTGGAAGCTATAGCGAGACTTCTTGCCGTCAGTATGTTCGCAACGGGAAAAAAAATAGTAAAGTGTTCTTACCACCAATAACAGAATTTTTTTGTCGTTATCACGGTCAGAAGCAATTGGAGATGTTTTGTGCCTTGCGAACGATAACGCCTTTAAGCTTCTGGTCTCGTGGCTCTGGGTACGTCTCGATAGCGGCCACCTGGGTTTCTATCTCATGATCCATCGACACCACAGAGTCATTGCGTATCCGCGTTCTTTTGTTCCCTTCTCGCTTTCTTCTGTTCGCCTGTCGCGCCAATGCGAAGCACAAAGAAACGCGAAAGTGCACAGGCATGACGCGCAAGCGACCACGAGACACTGGGAGTTGAACGTTCTGCTGACCGAACTTCTTGCACATATCTTCCACAGCGCTGCACCTGATTTATGGAACGGAGTATAGCATTTCGCCTACATCGAAGTGCGGTCGTCGTGGCCGGTAGTCGATCCCGTGATCTTCGGGTCCGCAATGATGCACTGTAACCACCGGATCACCACAACGGTGTAAACAACGGATCACCAAATCAGTATAACCGCCTATGAATCTGTGATATGTGACAGTGTGATGTTGTGTGTTATCTTGTCGTTGCGTTAGGGTGGTTTTGTATGCTTGCGCCGGCCTACACATTTGATGCAGTTTGACAATAAAACTCAGTTGGAAGTTAGCGCTCTGTCCTCTTGTGTCGGTCTGCTCAGCCGTTTCTTCTTCCGCATAATGCGCTATACCAGTTCAAGTACGACGAACCAACTCGCCCAATCTTCAACACTCGTGGTTTAACCACTGGGCACTCGCACTGTTAAGCCCTAGATGGCAAGCGTGGTACCTGAACCAGCGGCCGGATTATGAAGGGGCTCAAGTGCGAAGATTGTTTTGGTAAATAGCAAGGTGGACCCCTTTTGGCGCGTTTGCATTTTTGCTTGTGTGCAGGTAATACGGCAATTCCAGAGCTTAGCTGGCCAAAATGTTTCCAATGTCCTCACTTCGGGCGTTGCGTCAACGGTTTTTTTTTTAAAGAGAAAAAGTTTTGCACAGCGGTGCGCGCATAGATGTTTTTCTTTATCGTGACCGGACTGGAGAGGGGGGCGGGCGTTAACGCAACAGCGTTGCACCTTCTCGAGGTCAGTGACGCCATTTTCTTTCGGAGGCAAGACGTGAATCATACCGTGCGTCCTGTTCTGCGCGTCCTGTTCCCGTTCGTTTACTTCGTTCTGAGTCATTGTTCCGGCTGTTCGAGATGTCGTGCTGAGCGAATACACGTGGCTAGGCAGTTGTACCAATTAAGCGGATCTTCATCGGGCTTTGCAGTGCGAGCAGTGGTGAAATTGTCATTGTTCGTTTCAGCGCAACCAATTTAGCCTTCAGTTGAGCAATGTATACGTTACGCCAACAGACAATAAATGTTGCGTGCCATCCGTCTTTCGAAGCATGGTCTTATTTTTACTGCTTCCAGAATACTTACGGATCGCGTATCTTCTGAATACGGACCCTCACTTGTGCTGTGCAGATAACCAGCTGGTTTCGTAGAAGATTTATGGGTAGTCTGGAAAGGGTGCACGGGGGCCATGGTTTAATCTGCGATTGCTGCTCAGACCAGTGTGCGTTCGTTTAGAGATTCGCAAAGTCTATAAACATAGAGTCCCCTCAATAGCTTTTGTATAAGCACGTGACGTGTTGACGCCCGATTACACGGGGACACTTGATAGTTTTAGAAAGCTCGTCGAAGTACACACCTCCATGGGATGTTCGGAGTAATGTCGGTGGTTTAAATTCAGGTTTGGTAACCGAGGCATTACATTCTTCGTCCCATTTGACATAACTCACGAAAACTGGCATTTAAAGGCGCAGGATACGTTGTTCATTACCATGCTCTATACAGACATACGTATCCGCTAAAGTCAAGTGCATGGCCCTTTCACTGATCCTTGCACCGAAACCTCGACCTGCGTCTATGAATAACGAGAAAGCGTGCTATAGGAGGAAAATGAAGCATGCCTTCTCAAGATAAATAAAAATCACAGCATATCCATGAAGTGAATGATGACGAGTAAGCGAAACTCCGGGTGATCATCAACCCCCGTACATTGCCCACTCGATCATGCAAAGATGGGACAACACGTGTGTACAGTATATACAAAGTTGTTTATTAATCACAATGTGCAAATGGTCTTGAGAGTTTTATATGGATATTCACATGGATATCCATATAGGTATCCATATGGATATCCGTATGACTATCCGTACGTATATGAATATCCATATTGATATGGATATTCTCATATGGATATCCATATGGGTATGATATTCTCATATGGATATCCATATGAGTATTGATATCCATAGCATGTCATGCCGACGAACAGGGGACATGGCTTGACGCTAAGGATATTCGCCCAGAAAATTAACAGCTCTGCCAGTTTACAAGGTCTCATCCGTCTTTCGAGCCTGAATTATTTTGCCGTGCTCGCTCCTCCTCCCACCTTGCCAGCGACTCCGTTCACCTAACGTTTCTGTCCCTCGGAACCTGCAGAAGCGCGGCTTCTCAATGCGATAGCTGGGCGTTTGGGAAGAAGATATACTTCGCGCAGCTATAGTGCAAGGTTACTCCTATATGTGGTTATGGTTTTCGTCGTGGCACGATTGCGGAGTCACTGCACGAAGTTGTCCACTGTGGAGGCTGTGTTGTGAAGGCGAGAGTCCCATATACGTTTGAAGAGTAAAAATATCTGGAGCTGACTTAATACTTGACTGGTATGTCTCGTAGTGGAACTCGCATTTCGCCGTTCTTGTGCGTTTGTGTATTACTCGAGCTAACGTTGCATTTCGTCGTGCTGCCGAAGCGGATCTCGGAGGCCACGTAGAAAGAGGCGTGTGGTTGAAATCGGTTCCACTAGGTGCAGCAATGATCTCAGCTGTACGCAAGAATGTGCTTTTTCAAGAGGCTAATTTAATCACTTTAATTATTACCCTGCATTGGCCCGAATATTCAGTATCCTTATGATCCGACATAATACGCATTCAATATAACTCCTAGCTCTAACCAGAACCACAGATTTTGGGCCACTTTCATATGTTAAGACACGTTTCCAGGATATCCGGAAAACCAAGAGCAAGCACATGACAGGAAGTACGTACCATAGAGAATAGTGCTGCGCGTGGTTCGTGCTAGTAAAACGCCTTGTGTCCGACAGCGTAAACACTAATGGTGAAGAGCGAAAAGAGTGATACGAAGTGATTAATGATTGATTTGTGGGGTTTAACGTCCCAAAACCACCATATGATTATGAGAGACGCCGTAGTGGAGGGCTCCGGAAATTATACGAAGTGATTAGTCGGGACAATTAGTGTATTAGGTGTGTCAAAAGTAAGGGGAATTGAATAGTGTTAAAGGTAAATTAAGTTGTGCTAAAGGAAGCCACATGCGAATTAACCTTGATTAAAGATGTATAAAATGTGAATTGACGACTCTGTGACTTAGTACCAGCACGTGTACAACCAGTGGTGATGGCTGTGCTACACAGTAAGCGAACGAGTGGTACGTATACTAACGATGTGATCGACGTAATCGTCAAAGTGATTTAATCAGTTTCTCGTGAGAGCATATGCCTTTACCTGTAATGATGGGACGGCATCTTTTTATATTTCTGCGTCACTTTTGTTCTACTTTATAAATTGTTCTGTTATATTTTTATCTAAAAACGATTGCGCGAAGCACGCGCTATTATTGGCCGCATGACGGAACGAAAAGAAAGAAAAAAGAAAGAAAGAAGTTAGTTGCATGCGCAATAATGCACAAGGAGGAAATGCGCAAGGTGGATGCGACGTGCTTCCCGTTAATTATTGCCATCCTCCCTGTACAAAAGAAGTTAACTCCAGTTCGGGTGTCACAACCGCGCAGTTCCGTACAGTCCTCCGCGTATACGCTTCTGGTTGCGCCGAAGATTCCGCAAATTATAAGGCTCACGCAGTCATCTGTAAAGCAAACATTGCCGTCTCTGCTGTCAAGCACTAGAGAGAGAGAGAGTGCGAGACAAAGTACATTTATTCGGTCCGGAGCGAATAGTATGAGGTTCTTATATACATCCGACTCCCGGCTATAGTCCCATGTCGGGACGGGGAGGCCGAGCATATCCGTCCTCTCGCAGGCCTTTCGGACAGCCACGAGCTGGATTTCGCCGCTTGTGTCTTCGATAGTAGCGTTCCTCTATGCATATTGACTGTAGTCTTGCAACGCAGGACATCGCCAAAGCATGTGTTCCAACGAGTGTTCCTCTTCGCAGTCTGGGCATGTTGGGTCCGTATCCGTTCGTGTGATGCTCAGTCCGTTTGAAGTATATATTCTGAGCATGATAGATTTTACTCTACTAAGTTCGTAGTGAAGTTGTAGGAACACTCGTCTGATCCCCCTGAAGTGCGAGGTAATCTCGTGAAAGGTCACCCAGCGGAATGCCGAGCTGCAGCTGCTCCGAACAGGGCCGATAGAGAAATGTTTCACCCCATCGGCCGGCATTATTTGATCTTTCATCTATACCAGTCCATGCTCGTCAAAGTGTGTTTATTATTTATCGATTTCTGACAGGAGAACGTTAATCCTAATGTGCAATCGAGCGATCCAGTTCGTTATCAATCGCGGCTCGATGTTTCCATAGGTTGAGAAGGAGGGTGCTGATTCCAGCTCGCGTTGATCATGGAATCGTTGCCGTGGTAATTTTAACTCTGCAATGTGCTTTTTTTTTTGTGCTTTGCAACGCTGTTTTGACACCTCACAGTCCCAGCTTACACAGAGTTAGGCTACGGATAAGCACTGTTGATGATCCGTGAAAAGTTTTCATCTTTAGATGGCTCAATCATTCACCGATTAATTCATTGATGCAACGTTGAAGATAGAACTTCAATACTATATCATTCATTTTTCGCGCGCAAATGTGCACTTGTACCGCCGCCGAGTCCTATAAATGTGAATTGATTTAGTGGTTTTTGATGCCACTCGGGGCTTTGGACCGTTTGCGCGGTTCTTCTGAGACAAATTCGCGTGTCACCTTTCGCATATAATGCATTATGTGGGTGCGCCAGCTCTCTTGAAAGATGGCCGATTGCCACCGACATCTGTGCGTGACGCCCCCGCGTGAATATGACCATTCGTGTCGGTGTGGGCTTTCCCACCGCTCACATAGACGACTTCTTTCATCAACGCGTGCGCGCGTTGGTGGCTGCAGCGGTGCCTCAAGCGGAGTCCGCTCGTTTGCGTGCTCACCGAAGCGTTACGCGTGCGTCGTTATGCGCTTTCGGCAGTTTCGGCCTCGGCGGGGAACTTTCTATAATGGGGCTCTGTGTTGCAGAGAACTTGGCCGCTTTTAGTTAGCGCGCGTTCGCCCACGTGTCTCAAGTCCGTGTCCTATGGGTCTTCATTGAAGACCCCCCCCCCCCCCCTCTTTTTTTTCGTTTATTAGCTACCACGTGCCCCTTACACCGAAAGTGAAACTGCACATTAGTCGCCAGGGCGTCTCATTAAAGAAGTGTTGCACTGTGTTGCAGGTTTAACTTACATGGTAGGAAACTGTATCTTAAGCTTACCAAATATTGTTTACGTGCGTCGTCTCGCACTGGGACACCACTGGGGCTAGTCGCCATCTTTATGCCGATGGAGGCGGAAATGTTGTAGGCCCGTGTACTCAGATTTGGGTGCACGTTAAAAACCCCAGGTGGTCAAAATTTCCGGAGCCCTCCACTACGGCGTCTCTCATAATCATATAGTGGTTTTGGGACGTTAAACCCCACAAATCTAATCTAATCCATCTTTATTTTATGTTATTTTCCTGTCCGAGAGTTTGAGAGGGGGCACCTATAGCGGCACCCGCGCCACAGCGTTCTCTGTCGGGAACTGCAGGCAGTTAGCGGTAGTGTAAGGAAACACGGAAAACGATGAAGTTTCTCCTTTGTTCTAGAATCTGATCATAAACATCGATTATCTTCTTGCTCTTCTCGTCTCGTCTAAACCTCGTCGTGCAAACTGCGCGCGACGGAACTGGCATTATCTATATAGGCACACACCCGGGCATTTACCGGCACAGGCTCCCATCACTATGCGCCCTTCCTTGCTTTGTACTTTGCTTCATATATCGTATACCAAGCAAAATTAGATAGTTCGTGCGAGCGCGTGTGCAGTAATATATACGTTGGCACGCGATGTCGGAACGTCAGCTCTCTTCGGATGTGTGGTTCAACGAAGTCGGCGTACGTCTCACTGCTGTTGAAGTTCGCTTGTGAACCTATAGGGTCGGTATAGCGTAACACCTCCTCCCCCCCTTCATTTCTATTCTTTTTCTCTCCACGTCAACGGTTTCCCTCCTTATCAACGGTGCACCGCCCTCCTTATTACCGACTGCGTGGTGGTGAACGGTGTATATTCATGTGAGGAATGAATATAACAGTGCCAAAATAATCGTTAAGTGGCGCCATTTGGTTTATTGGTTGAAGTGAGACATCACAACTATAGGCTTCGGGAGCCAGATGCTAACGCTTGCGTACGCTTGTCGGCTTTAGTTATATCGTTTGCTCGCTCGTCTTTTCTTTTTTGTCTGCATACGCGCTGAATCCGGTTCTCCTCCGGACAGAATTACTTTGTCGCGTACGCGTTTGATTCCCCTCAAGATTCTTACACGGGTTCGCAAGTTTTAAACACTCGGCCCTTCACAAAATCGTGGAGGAGGGATGCGCCGTTTCTTGGATCTCTCTCTCTCTCCCCTTGCTCTACCGGATGTTTGCGCGTCAGCACCTCTTTGCACGTTCGGCGGAATGCTATACTATAGTGTGCTTAGGAAAGCAGCTCCGAGGGTCCTGCTTCAAGCACTCTCGATCGCCTCTTGTATTCGCTATACGCGCCGAGCCGTCGAAAGACCGCCCCCTTATCGCTGCGGCGCGCGGAGGGCCTGCGGCGATCACGACAAGCATCGGTTTTCGACAAGGACGGAAAACACGTTGGGCTCCACGCGCTATAGCACCGCTTGCATCTCTCTCTTTATGCGCGTTGCATTGCGTATTCGCACCGGCCACTTAGGTATATAGGTATAGATCTCCGCTGAAAGTGCAAGTGCTGGTCGACCAGCTCTAATGGAGCTCCATGGAAAGGAACATAACAAATAAAAGGCGTCTTTTGTGCTTCGCGCCTCGGTAATGCGCTGTGCGTGAAGAGAAAGGAACCTTTGCGCTTGACGTCTCTCCGTAGGTGTATGATGCTCTGAGAGCACGTGATTCGATAGTGAAGAGTGTGCAATCGAAAGTTCATGGTGTTTTGGAGATGATCGTATAATTCAGTGAGACGCCCTTTTTAGTTTTTTTTCTCTCTCCGCCATGACTGGTTTTGGTTGTTGTTTGCATTTTTCTAGTTACCTTGCGAACTTTCCGAGAACCAGTGTTCTGTTAAGAATAAACGGGCGTCACGACTCGCACCCTCTGTTGTAAGTGAAATGCATCGCGCCTCCGTATCAGTATATAACTTCTCGATATACTCACATTTAGGCCGGCGGAACACTACGCTGCTTATACCTTCATGGAACACTCAGAAAACTTTAAAGCGAGAAGGAAAAAAAAAACGGCTGGTGTATTCTGCGAACTCGCAGAAATAATTAAACCAAACTCCCAGGAAGTTCCCCATGCTCTGGATGGAAGCTTGCGGTACCTATGGCACTGCGTCGTTTTGAGCCACCGCCTCGCGTGGGCCTCTATGCAGCAGCCTCTTGTTGTGAACACGGGATCAATACCGAAACAAGGGCTTGCCGGACAACCGCTTTCAAAAATCCCCTTCTAAATGTGCCCTTTGCACATTAAGGTAACTAATTATTATAATCTCTGGGCGTGGAGCATCGCGCGAATTTCTTTGTTTATTATAACAATTCGGTATGTCCTTACCTACATCGACTGGCCTCTTGGTGTGAAGTAACATTGTATACCTGGCAAATTAATGTAGGCTCATATTAAATCGTTGTGATAAGAAAGCTGGATACAGGCTGGTTACCCCGTTAGCCCTGGGCTGACGCGGTGTGCTTATTTATTTATTTATTTATTTATTTATTTATTTATTTATTTATTTATTTATTTATTTATTTATTTAACTCTAATATTTTATTTTCAAGGTTAGCAATTGGCTCTCGCTGTAACACTACTGCAGCAAAAGCGGCGTTTTGTTTTTTTTTTATTCGAGAAATTTTGTAACTGTGAGTGCAACATTGCAATAGTGTCGTGCTGTGAAGCAGTCATTGCCGCGTGTCCAATCATCGTTGCGACGAAAAACGCATGACAGGTGACACGACGCGACGCCACACATCGCCGCCCTATCTGAGTGCACTCTGGAGACTCTCATTCTTCGAGCTTTCAGCCCCAGTGCGTCTCATAGAACGATATGCGGGGACCGTAGGCGTTCGACCTCGTGGATAACGCAGCGGAGAGCTGGAACGTGCATTTCCGCTTGCGACTGCGCACGGACACAACGGAAGGGCCCTGCTTGACTGCACGCGTATTACTTCCTTCTTCATCCTATTGTTCCGACTCTTAGATATCGTTACTCTGATAGAAATCGTTGAAATGTATTGAAGGAGTTGGCTGTGATCTGATGGGGTACATTGCATGCACGATGCCTGGCTGACCCAGATCTCCTCCATTTGCTTTGTTATTCAATTGGTTTGTCGCGCATGCATGGGAAAGAGATAGCTAATAAAGAAGCGAATAAACAGGTAGGTCAAAAACACCTCTAACGGTAAGCCAAATTCCACTTCGCGTCGCGACGTCAATTTACAGAAAGACAAAGGTAGCGCACACACACACACACACGCACACACACACGCACACACACACGCACACACACGCACACACACACACACACACGCGCACACGCACACACACACACACACTCACACACGCACACGCACAGGCGCACACACACACTCACACACGCACGCACACACACACACACGCACGCACACACGCACGCACGCACACTGTATGGTCTTGCGTCAAGTTCAATACTTCCAGATGGCATGTCTCTAACGAGCAAGGAGGAGATAAAAAATTTAAAGGCTGGTGGCGAGCCATTCCAAGCCAGTACACACGCGCGACTCACTTCTTCTGGACCAACCAATCATTCATGATAGAAATAACGGTTCGCGGTCGTTTTATGCGAGTCGCAGAGTGCAGTAACAAGCATCGATATACGAAATAAATAAAAGGAACACCTGCCTCGTCATCGGGTGCCGTTTTAATGGACTTTCTCGTCAAGAAAGAGCGTGACACCCGTGACAGCGGCGCTTCCCGATTGCTCCTTCTGTGACTGATTGAATTTATGGACGTCGGCCTTTACATTATGTGGGGGAGGAGGGTAAATCGAGGGCTAAATTGGGCGCTGGGGCTCGGCGTTAATGCTTCTCCTCACTTCGCACGATTTGCCTCTCTTGTGCACGGACACCTCAGAAGAGATGACTGTGTTCTTATGGTATGTGTTTCCCTCTTGTTGAAGCAGCGACTGAGGTGAGAGTTTGTTGATCGACGGGAGTGCGTTGCCGAGCGCAGCCGTTATCTTCGAGCTCAAGGCTCGCGCACAGAGCGGAAGTGCCTCTCCTCGCGGCCGCTGATGTCGCTTCCGTCGATATAGGTACTGCACCGTTTCGCGAACGTGTTCGTTTGCGAGTTGAATAAACAACTTTTATCTTTTAAACGCGATTCCGTTTTTTAACGCGCAATGACTGTAGAACCACACTAACAAAACACAGACCTCGCTTGTTGCCATAACGTGTTAAAAGATGAGGTCACACAAAGTCGCCCGCGTTCCATCTTTATTGGGATAAACAACGAGCGAATCGCGAAAAGAACATCCGCAATGCTGAGAAATACTGGCGAAAGGAATTCGTTCATTGCCAGCTGCTGCACTCGTACGAAACCGCGATTCTTGAGAAATGGCGATGCCGAGAATGTATTGCAATGTAAGGGCAATACAATATTGCAGCAGGGTCGAGCGATTAAGTACTGTTTTTGAAACAAGGCTGAAACGGAAAATGGAGCGTGTGCATCTCCATACTTCCGCTTTGACACTTCAAGACCTCTGCGTTGACAGCGTCGTTTTCCTACTCTACCATTAAACGCGCGAGCCGGTGTTGTTGGTTGATGTTGCTGGCGAGCGCAAATAAGCTATCGAGCAGCGGTCTCAAACACGCAGCCCGCGAGCCTCTCGCTTGCGGTCTGGGGCGCACATCCGACGTCCTTCACCCGACAAATTTTACGAGCTTTTTTTCGCAAGCTTCCTATGCTCGCGCCTTGTCCGGTGGTGGCGGCGTGTACACTTCTCCGTTGATCTCAGAAATGCTCGCTAGATGGCGCGCCACCGCTCAAGGCGGCGCGCCATCGGAGCTCACGGGAATACACCAGGAGCTCACGGGAATACACCAAATCAGGGAGTACAAGGTGATATGGGATGGACATCATTTGAGGGCAGGGAAGCTAGCAGCAAGATAAAATTTGAGAAGCGATTGAGAGAAATGAAGGAGGAGCGTTGTGCTAGGAAGGTTTTCAGCTACTTGTACATGAAGAATGACGATACAAAATGGAGGAAGCGAACCAGGAAGTTGACTGGTAAATACTTAGAAAACAGCAGGTGGCCAAACCAAAAAGAACTATCGGTTAAGAAGAAAGTGAAGGAAACGGAGACTGACATGTGGAAAATGGGCATGATTAAGAAGTCCGCATTAGAGATCTATCGAACTTTTAAGCAGGAAATTGCCAAGGAAAGGATCTATGATAATACTCGGGGTAGTTCTCTACTGTTTGAGGCAAGGACGGGAGTACTGCGAACCAAGACATATCGGGCCAAATACGAAGGGGTAGACACAGTATGCAGTGCGTGTGGAGAGGAAGAAGAAACTGCCGAACACTTGATAATGTTCTGTAAAGGGCTTCACCCCATAGTTCAGGATGATGGCGCAGAGTTTTTCAAAGCACTGGGGTTTAGGGACCGGGAGGGCAAAATAGACTTTAAGCAAGTAGACTGAACTAGAAGGAGGTTATCTGATTGGTGGCTAAAGTCAAGGCATGAGTGAAAATTAAACTCTTCACTGCAAAGTATGAATCCTCAAACTCACTTTTTAAGGAAAAAAAATAAATATAGTTTTGGGTTCATTAAGTATTACGGCTTGGTGGCGCTAGCCACCGCCCGATCTAAAGGGTACAGCCATATCCATCCATCCATCCATCCATCGGCGTACACAACTCTCGGCACGTGCGCTTCTTGTCTCTTCTCCGGGAGCTCACGCAGTGAACACTCTTTGTTATCGCTCGCCCTGAAGAACACCTCAAAAGCCAAGGCAGCAGCGTGGTCGGCTCGCAACGCAACAGCAGCTCGGGCTCGCCGCAAGGACCCTGCGGTTTCAGTCCGGGATATATAACAACGTTGTCACATCTTTATATGATAGGAGATGTCTACGGAGGATTCGCGGGTTGCCCGATCATCTCCGAGCAAACTCCTCTAACATCATTCACTTTGTGGAGATGGCGGTGATGTTTTGTTTTGTTTTCTTAGTAAGTATGTTCTCAAGCTACACAGGCGTGACTTGTCTAAAGCATTGCTCTTGTGAGAGGCCCCATGTAGCCACCATATGTTGAAAGATAACCATGAAAAATTTATATTACAAAATCGGGTTCAAATTTTAGTCGTTTCGCTGATCGGTACGGAAAGGCTGTGGGAATCCTGGCACCAAATCTCCTTTAGAAATGACCCGTATTTAAAATAGGGAAGATATCTCTCAAATGTTTTTTGAAATGGCAAAGTTTGTTGGCCATTTGACCATTTGAGCGAATACCCCCCCCCCCCCCTTCCCCGCGCGTGCTCCTACCTTCACTGTCCACCAGCCCTTGCAGGAATGAATGACGGGACCACGGCCCTGTGGCTGAGGTGAGATTGAGACCCCTGCTACAGAGAAACCATGTTGAGGGCGAAGAGGACAAACAGCCATAGAGATCAAGGACTGAACCAACCAGCGCTTACACTGTCACTATATTTCGAAAGAGAGCAATGGTAAATCACTTGCTATGACAAATACTGTTGTCTTTCATTACCAGTGACACCTTTGACCTCGACGAGCACCACTTATAGTGGCCGTTTACAGTCCTGCGCGGTACATTTTACTGTATACTTCATTTACCATTCAGAAGTATCCACCAAGCACGCATGTGTCCGTTGAAGTGGTATCGTGCTAGATAGAAAAGTAGAATGAGAATGCTCTCGACTAAACCTCTCTCTGCAAGCAACCGGTGTTGACGTAGCTCCACTCCGTGACAACCGATGTCACACATTTCGCCGCCATTTCTTAATGAGACGGTTCCTGCAGGGACGGTCTCGTCTGGAACCAGCGTCGCCCCCCATCTGTCATCGGCCTGTCTCGGGCAGCACCAAATTGCAAAACAACCGGAAGACGAGCGTCTGTGTTTCGACAGGCGCCGCCTTCTTTCTCTTCCACTACTCTCGTTGCGTTGTTGTGGTGCAGAGACGAGCATGATTCACTCTCTTCGTTTGCGACTGGAGTGAGGCGAACGGGCACGCCGCGAGTGTTGTTCCGGATGCATTCCTCTTATTTCTCTCTTCGGGTCGGCAGCCTTCTGAGTACTTATTTCAGACACGCTGAGCTGTGTTACGCGTAAAAAGCCCGAGACTGGACACTCGTTCGAAGCTCGTATCTTACAACGTGATGGAAATGACATAGACGGCCAATAGAGATAGTCATGGCTCATCGTTCTTTCAACTGTTTCGGTGCCAACAATTTCGCTGATATGATCAACTCGTCACACCTGTGAGCAGTTTTCAATGCGCTATCTACAATAATTTCTGACGGTTTGTAGAACTATTGTTTGGCACGGGACAGCGTATGCAATATTAAGCTACTTTACCGCCACTGTCCTGTTTGCTCGGTCACCGTATGGTTTTGGCAAGTTGATAATGCAAATCGCCACTTCGTACTCTCTTGGTTTATATTTAATGTACATTAAACTGAAAACTGATTTTCGGCGTGTTAGTATATTTAGATTTCAGAACACCGAAAACACCACCCTCACCGCAAGAAGAAGCTTGGTAAGCGAGAAAACGTGCAAGAAGAAATTACGGCTGGCGACGCCATCTTGTAGCTACAGCACCACCTCGCTGTGATGCCGTATGTTTTACGGTGTGTTGTACGACCTATGTTATAGGTAGGAATTGTTCAGTGAACTTCTGGGGACCATAATGTTAAATATCCAAATTTTAGAAAAATAGGATTGAGCCAATACGGCCAAAATACAGAAAAAAGTGAGTTTGAAACTTGTTACGTCACTGACGTGAACGCGTTGTAGTTTCGGCACGAAATTCAAAGATCGCATTTCGCGGTGGTCTAGTGGCTAAGGTACTCGACTGCTGACCCGCAGGTCTCGGGATCGAATGCCGGCTTCGGCGGCTGCATTTTCCATGGAGGCGAAAATGATGTAGGCCCGTGTGTTCGGGTTTGGGTGCACGCTGAAGAACCCCAGGTGGTCGAAATTTCCGGAGGAGCCCTCCACTACGGCGTCTCTCATAATCGTATCGTGGTTTTGGGACGTTAAACCCCACATATCAATCAATCAATCGAAATTCAAAGATCAGGCTCTGACATTTATTTCCTCTTCTATTAGCAACCCTCTATGATGGCGAAGGTAATGGAGCTCTGAAGGAACGATTAATACTGATATTTAGCTGATATTTAGCGTTTCACTTTAGTGCCCTCCAAGAAGGTGAACGTGGTGGTATCAACGAAATGCGGAGCCATCTTGTCACAATGTGGCGAACTCGCATTGTGTGCGCGCCATCTGTGGTTGACACAAGACGTCGACACGGAGGGCTCTGCCTCGAGTCTCATCGACATCGCGCGCGTACTTTTCCCTCAAAACATGTCCCCGTATTTGTGGAGCTATGGTTCTGCTGCACCTCGTCGATCGTAGCGCTGGCTGTGCCTCTGCAGGGACGTCGTCGCCTTTGCGCTCAACAACGCGCGTTCGGCGATCGTCGCCCCCCGCCGTGGGTCTTCCCTCGGCGGCGGCGGAGGAAACTGGTTTTTCCTGCAGTGTTTGTCGTCTGGCTCTCGCCCGCAGCCCTTGGCAGCGGCGGGGCTCGGTCAAAGCCGGCGGTCTTTTGTCTCGCTGCCCGACTGCACCGCCGTGCCGTTGAGGCCACTGCAAACACTTTCGCTCTCGCCCTGTCGCCGCCGCCGGGTCGCGAGATGTGGTGGCGCGCACGCGATGCTGCGATTGGCGAGGAGCGCGTCTGCACCGCTCTGAATGTCGTCAGCTCCCTGGTGGAGTTCGTAGGTTTTCGTCTGTGTACGTTGATTTTCGCACCTATCGATGCTTTTCTGTGCTAAATTACTCTATCGAGTGTACAGTATTAGTACAGGGGCCCGCAGTCGCTGGAGGGCCCTCTAAGGAAAAAAATATAAAAAAACTATCCGGCGAACAAAAGAACGCAGGGATATTTAAAACACAATAACAACAACAAACAAACAAATAAAAACGCGTACCGTAGTGTCCACTACTATTTAAGGGCTCCTTTGTTAAATGTTTCTGTTATGTATGGCACTACCGCCATTACCATGTGTGTTCGATACTTCCGAGGTATAATATTCTGTTTTTAAGGTGAAAGCCCTAAATACCCCGTCAAACGCGAAAATTCGCAGTCAGCGCCAACATGAATGTTTCGAACAATCACGCGATTGCAGATCGCCGCAATTTCTGACGTCGCACGTCCATGCCATGACGTGACGTCATTGTTTGGTGTAAGGACGGCAGATGCCGGCGAAAGTTCAACACCGCGTGGTGGTGGTGGTAGTGGTTCATGTGGAAAAGGAAGAAGGCACCTAATTTCTGTCTGCCTACAGGCGACACGGCGCAGTGCCTTTGGGTGGGGTAAAGGGGGATGAAAGAGGATAGGAGAAATAGTGGTGGAGTGTAGAGAGGGATTTCCGGGCCGCTTCAGTGCGAGCAGCAGGCCGTCGGCAAGGGCAAGGGCAGCATGGCTCCTGGGATCAGTGGTAGGCGGCGATTCCCGACTCCTCCACAAACTCCGCCAGGCTGCGGAGTGCTGCTGGATGTGGACGAGACGGGAACAGCAGGTGTTTCAGGGTGGAGACGGGCAGACCCTGTCTCCTGTAGGCCGCGTAGGCCCTCAAGCGTTCCCGTGCTAAGCCAGGGCAGGCACAGAGGAGGTGTTCGAGGGTCTCTGGGTCTCCGCAGCGGCTGCAGGCTGGGGAGGGACAGAGGCCCTCCGCGTGAGGGGCACGAAGTGTCTAGTGTGTGTGTGGGGAGGAGGTGCTGGGGTGACCGATATACAATAGGCTCTGGAGGTAAAGAAGGTGGCGGTCGCCTTCGAGTCGCCTTAGGCTAATTCGTAACGGACCGCAAGACTTCTTTATTTTCTAGTTACTCTGCCCACAATCTTCTAAAGATTTTCTCTTCAATACAACAAAAATGCTTGTCGCTTCGTTACCATCATTACCTTCTCGCTCTCCTGTCTGCCTGTAGGACAGAAAACTGGGTGAAATCTGTATGTGGTGTTAAATTTGCGCACGATGTTCTGACTTCTTAAAAGCAATTATTGGCGAATACGCATATGCGCGCGAGCTATAAGCACTTTGACGGTATTTTTTTGCTGGTATTATTTTGGTTTTTTTTTCCTGGCTACGTGGTTGGCTGTTCAGGGAACCTCAAATTCATTTTGAGGAGCATCAGCATTTTTGTTTTCAGCCCCTATCAATATTTGATATTCAATGGGTATTGTTTCGAAAACCTAAGGTGGCCGGTTCGACCCCAACCGCGGCGGTCGCATCTCTATGGAGGCGAGATGCTGTAGAAACCGGTGTACTGTGCGTTAATTGTCAGTGCATGTATAAGAACACCAGGCAGTCGAAATTTCCGGAGCTCTCGACTACGGCGTCTCTCATAATCGTACGGTTGTCTTGGGACATAAAACACCTCGTATAATTATTATGGTTGTGAAAACGTGTGACTATTGAGTAGAAACTGGACAGGGTGGTGAGATAATCGGTACGGTAATCATGTGCCGTTCTTCGGGTGCGCCAGAGAGGTTGGTCTTCAATCAATCAATCAATCAATCAATCAATCAATCAATCAATCAATCTTCCACTAAAAGCTTACATTGCGTGGATAAGTATACCTTGGCATTTCACGGTATAGTTTTCCGTAGTGCTACAAGGAGCACCCGTATATACCATATAGGCCACAGCAGCCAAGCCGACTTGCGTCACCGTAAAATACGCGGGCCTCATCATCATCTTGGCGGCAGGAGGGTGGTCGTCATCGCGGGCCTTTTTCTGGCGTTGCTGGTCAGCCGTAGTAAACTGCTTCGCTAGTTGGCGGCATTCTTCGGCGTGACGGGCGGCTTCAGACACGGTCGTGCACTCAGATACATCTGGTGCGTATGGCAGCAAAGTGTCAATTGTGTGCGATGGTTGACGTCCGTATAGAAGGTAGAATGGAGAAAAGCCGGTGGTGACCTGGGTAGCGGTGTTGTACGCGTAGGTCGCAAACGGAAGAACCAGGTCCCAGTTCGTTTGGTCAGATGCCACATGCATCGCGAGCATGTCACCCAGGGTCCGATTAAACCGCTCAGTCAGGCCATTCGTCTGAGGGTGGTAAGCAGTACTCATCCGGTGTACAATATGGCACTGACGGAGAAGTGCTTGGATTACGTCGGATAGAAATACACGGCCCCGGTCACTGAGGAGCTCGCGAGGAGGGCCGTGACGCAACACAAACCGATGGAGGATGAAAGATGCGACGTCCTGAGCGGTCGCCGTAGGAAGAGCAGCGGTTTCGGCGTACCGTGTCAGGTGATCTACAGCAACGATAGCCCACCGGTTACCTGCTGTGGTCAATGGCAGTGGTCCATAAAGGTCGATTCCGACGCGATCGAATGGGCGGTCAGGGCACGCAAGCGGCTGTAGTGGAGCTGCTCCTGCATTCGGTGGCTGTTTTCGTCGCTGACACTCGTGGCAGCCGCGAATAAACTGTCGAACAAAAGTAAACATCCCACGCCAGTAGTGCCGCTTCCTTAAACGCTCGTAGGTCTTGAAGACACCGGCGTGAGCGCATTGCGGGTCGGAGTGAAATGATGCACAGATTGTAGAGCGCAGCTTTCGGGGAATAACGAGCAGCCACTTCCTGCCGTCTGGTGAGTAATTGCGCCGGTACAAGAGGCCACCTCGAATGGTGAAGTGCGAAGCCTGGCGTCGCATTGCTCGAGGGGTGGGAAGTGTCGGTACCCCAGATAAGACGTCCAGAAGCGAAGTTATCCATGGATCGTCGCGCTGTGCAGAGGTCATTGTGTCGATGTCAAGAGTGGACAGCGCGTGTTCCATAGAAGATATAGAGGCAGCCTCAGTCGACAGTGGTGATCGCGAGAGCGCATCAGCATCGGCATGTTGGCGGCCGGAACGGTACACGACGCGGATGTCATACTCTTGAAGTCGCAGAGCCCAACGAGCAAGGCGACCTGATGGATCCTTCAGCGACGACAACCAACATAAGGCATGATGGTCTGTAACTACAGCAAAGGTGCGGCCATATAAGTATGGGCGAAATTTCACAATTGCCCAAAGTATGGCTAAGCACTCTTTTTCGGTAACACTGTAGTTTACCTCAGCCTTGTTGAGCGTTCTGCTGGCGTAGGCGACGACATACTCAGGGGATCCAGGCTTGCGTTGAGCGAGAACTGCACCGAGACCGACACCGCTGGCGTCTGTATGGATTTCAGTTGCAGCCGTGGGATCATAGTGGCGCAATATAGGCGGTGATGTCAGGAGACGGCGAAGAGTGGTAAATGCATGGTCACATTCGGAAGACCATGATGAGATGTCGTTGGCACTGCTTAAAAGTTGGGTCAAAGGGGCAATTATGGAGGCAAAGTTGCGCACAAACCGACGAAAGTAGGAGCACAATCCTACGAAGCTGCGTAACTGTTTTACAGTCGTTGGTTTGGGGAATTCAGCAACAGCGCGTAGTTTAGCCGGGTCGGGAAGAACACCATCCTTTGATACGACGTGACCGAGAATGGTGAGCGTCCGAGCAGCGAAGTGGCATTTCTTAAGATTCAGTTGGAGCTGCGCATTCTTCAGACACGTGAGGACATGTTTCAGGCGTACAAGGTGTGTTGCGAAATCGGGTGCAAAGACGACGATATCGTCGAGGTAGCAGAGGCATATGTTCCATTTCAAACCCCGCAGAACCGAGTCCATCATGCGCTCGAATGTGGCCGGCGCACTGCAGAGGCCGAAGGGCATGACATTGAACTCATATAGCCCGTCCGGTGTCACGAATGCTGTTTTTGGACGATCACCATCTGCTAAGGACACCTGCCAATACCCCGAACGCAAATCTAACGACGAAAAAAACTCGGCACCTTGTAAGCAATCAAGGGCGTCATCAATCCTGGGCAAAGGGTATACGTCTTTGCGAGTGATCTTATTTAAGCGCCTGTAATCAACGCAGAAGCGAATTGTACCATCCTGCTTCTTAACAAGAACGACAGGTGATGCCCATGAACTTTGGGAAGGTCGGATAACGTCGCGCTTGAGCATATCGTCAACGTGTTCGGTGATAACCTGACGTTCCGTGGCGGAAACACGGTATGGTCGCTGTCGTACTGGCGCGTTGGAACCTGTGTCGATGCAGTGGAAAAAACTGTTCGGCCAAGGGTAGGTTGAGCAACGTCAAAGGATTCACGAAACTGGTAGAGCAGCTGAAGGAGCTCAGAGCGTTCAAATGGCGATAGTCCGTTGGCAATCGATGAATCGAAAAGCTCGCAAGGTGGTATATTGGAAGGGTTGAGGGCACTGATGGCGTCGTAGTCACCGGAACAATCTGGCGGCATGGTAAAAATTTGTTCTTTATCAATGGCATGCACGTGTCCAAGAGATTCACCTTGAAACAGTTCAACGGGATACGGAAGGGGATTGATGAGGCAAAGAGCACTGTTTCCTTCAGAAATAGAGAGGGTTGAATAAGGCAGAAGAAGTGATCTTCGACTAAGGAAGAGGCTTGATGGCTCAAAGAATGCAGCTTCGTTCCTAATGCCGTCACAGAACACGGGGAGCAACACAGCTGCTGTCGGAGGAATTTCAGTGCCTTCTTTGACGACGAGTTTGTGTACGGCGGGCTGAATGCGGCTGGTTGGTTGGTCGTCAAACGGGAAAAGTTCAAGCTCCGATCTTGCACAATCAATAACGGCATGGTTACGCGATAAAAAATCCCATCCAAGTATGATGTCGTGTGAGCATGACGAAAGGACAATAAACTCAACAGTGTAGTGGTCCTTCGCGATCATCAGTCGGACAGTACAGGCGGCTACAGGCTGAACCGGGTCCCCATTCGCTGTTTGCAAGGACATCATATTAAGAGGCGTCGTCACTTTTCGGAGCTTGCGGCAAAGTTTAGCGTCTATCACGGAAACGGCAGCACCAGTATCCACTAGAGCATATGCTCGAGTACCTTCTACAAAAACTTCGACAATATTCGACGGCAATGTCCGAGGACTTGAGCATTTCGACAGCGCAGTTCTTGCCTCCTGAACTGCGGCGGTTAGTTTCCCTCGTGTTCAGGAGCTGGCCGACGACGCATGGGTGACAGGGAGCGACGACGGGGTGAAGGTGAGCGACCAGACATAGTACGCGGACATTCCCGTGAAGACGAGCTTGACTGGGGGTCAAAATTTTCCAGACGGGATGGAGAAAGGTCCATGAAGCTGTTCTGTGTCCGGGCGTCTGTGTATCCCGGCACGCGACGACGGCAGTAACGGGCGATATGGCCAGGGCCGCCGCACGCAAAACAGATGGGCCGGTTATCGCGCGTTCTCCAAGTATTGGCGACGAGGGGACCAGTCCATGCGGCAGACGGGTGAGTCGTGGCTGTGGTGGCAATGGGAGGAACCCAGGCGGTGGACGGCTGAGTCGGGGCTGAGGTATACGGCAGTCCCTGGAACGGCGGGGGGTGGTGTCGCTGCTGCCGCTTTAGTGCCTCAGCGTAAGTAAGAGGCGCGGTGACGGGGGGCTGCTGCAAGGGCACCGGCATAGCCTCGGAAATCTGCTCCTGGACCACATGTCGGAGCATGGGAGCCAATGGTGGTGGGTGTCGCAGTGGCTGTTGGTGCGAGAGCTCCTGGCGTTGAGCAAAATGCAGCAGAGAAAGCTGCCGAGCCACTTCCTCTCGCACGAAGTTTTTCATTTGTGCGAGAAGGTTTGTCTGGTCAGTCATAGCGTCGAGTGCGGTCACTGGTTGGATTGTCTGGAATGAGCGTCGCGTCTGAGCTCGTTGCCTCCGCAATTCATCATAGCTTTGGCACAAAGTCGCTACTTCTGCCACAGTGCTAGGAGACTTCGCGAGAAGCATCTGGAAAACGTCATCGTCGACGCCCTTCATAATGTGCTGTATCTTCGCACTCTCGCTCATGGAAGCATCGACGCGCCGGCAGAGATCGATCACATCTTCTATATATGATGTGAAAGTTTCACCTGGCTCCTGTGCCCGTGTGCGCAGACGTTGTTCGGCGCGTAGCTTCCGTAAGGCAGGACGACCAAAAACGGCACATATTGCCTCCTTGAAGGCGGACCAATTCGCGAACTCGGTTTCGTGGTTCGTATACCACAGCTTGGCCACGTCGGTGAGATAAAAATTGACAGTTCCTAACTTAGCAGCGTCATCCCACCTGTTGGGTCCACTGACTTTCTCGTATGACGACAGCCAGTCCTCGACGTCCTGGTCTTCGGTGCCGGCAAAGATCGGGGGGTCTCACTGATGAACCGGGCCGGGGAAAGTAGCGGCCATGAGAGGTATTGTTTGTTGGGCAGCGTCAACTTGCATGGTCGACGGTAGGGTGCGGGATCGGAGTTCCAGGTTGTAGGCGATGTGGTTACCCAGCACGATCCACCAAATGTAAAGAGGTTTATTGGGCGAACCAAACGGGCAGGTGGGAGATTGGACACAGCGACAGGACGAGGAAGATGGAGGAGCTCGAGCGCCGATCTCGTGGTGCCTTACTCTGCGATGATGCTTGCTGTTCCCTTTTGTTGTCATCATTCCTTCATTATACAAGGAACACACAACAGAGTGTAATAGTGGCTGCGCTTCCTAGCAAGATGAATCCTTACCAACTGGCCCGATACAATTGTTTATTGAGTTACACTATGGTTAGGATGCATGAGTGATACCGTTCGCAGGCACACGACATTCAACTTCGCCCGATACGTGAAACTATAGTCTTCGTGTAAACTGCGGATAGGAAATTTTCTATTCAGGTTGCTGCATGAAAGCCTCACATTTTTCGCAAACGTGTGGGAATCGTTGCGTATATTGACGTCTTCGTATAAGACGTACATGTACGCATACTCCGTCCTCGTTCTGTCAGCCGTTTATGTATAAGCGCTGTTCGTGTGGTTGTTCGATGGAAGTAAGCTGGCATCTTGCCATCCCGCTCGCGTCACGACTGCTTGCGTCTCTGAACGACGATCTTCTAGCTGCAGAATGCGCCTGGTAGGTTGGAGGATTCATCGCGCGCAGCTTTAACGACGCCGCGGCCGACGGGGCGCCTGTGTATGCAGATCAGCGTTCAAGATCGAGCCCCGGCAGCGTGCGGCGCCACGCACTCGCATGCGCTCTCTTCGCCGGTTGCGGTGGCAGCGCACCTTGCACGCCCGAGCTGTGCAGTTGCAGCCGCGTTCGTGGCTTTGCGGGACGCGCCGAAAGCGCGCGAAGAACAGCGGGGGCTGTTGCGACCGGGGTTTCCAGACACCGGAGGTCCGGGATGAAGTTGTCGAGGCAGGAGGAAGAGAGACTTGAAGAGGGTTTATTTACAATATGTACATTGCGAACTCCCTACACGGTGAGCTCTCAAACGTGGCAGGCCTCTACATGTCTCCTAACATAGCGCTACATGGTGCTTGGTTCTACATGGTTCTGCTCGGTTCTGCTCTCGAAAAAAAAAGCACACACGAATGAGCCGTGGGGGCTCATTATAAAGGGTCTGTCCTCCCCAGATCCCTAGATCGGGGACCGTGTACAGAGGGCACCGTCCAACCACGGATCACACATTACCCGCGAGGGTGACGAGCACGCACGGTCCACGTGAACGTTCAAAATTGAAGCGTGGTCACTGCACGGCCATGTGGCACGAACGTGGCTCCTCCTCGTCAAGGGGTGTCGCTGGGCGAGGGGTCTGAAGTTGATGACTGCATCCATCGAAAGGGCCGCCGTAAACAAGCTTCAAATGGTCGCCGAACGACTCGTTCAATTAGCGGGACGATTTCCGGCCGCCGCCGCCGCCGTCATCTTCCAAAGAAGAAGCGGCACTTGTGGTCTCCCGAACTGCTCACGGTGTCGTGGCGGCAAGACGCCGCACCCTCCGGCCAGGGGGGAACAATACATGGCGGACACAGGCCGCCAACCCGTTTGGCGACTAAAAGGGAACATCAAAAGGAACGCCGATCCATTGTCAGACCTGGCGCCGGTCCTAACAGTAGGCAGCCGGTCGTTCGGTTACTTGTTTGAAGATTAAAGGAGCGCCGCTCCCTCTTCCGCTCTGGCGCCGGTCACAACAGGGCCTCCGATTGCGGCGCAGGCACGCGTCGCGCGGCTGGCTACTTGCGTCATCCGCGCTGCAGAGGAAGAATCCGGGTGTATTGGGCGCTTTATAGACGCCACCTACCTGAGCGGAGGCCACAACGTGGTGGAGGCGTGTCTCGTATCGTCAGCTGTTCACGCTCGACCCCGGCGTTCTGCACCGGGGCTGCGTGCCGTGTGTCGTAGTACGACGCGCACTGTCGCACCCGTCGCACTTTTGTATGAGACCTTAGACCTCTTGTACCAGACACTAGAGGGAATTCTGGCGCTATTGTCTATGGCAGCTGCAACGCATGGCTCTTCAGCGAGAATGGGCATAGTACACTTATTTGTCTAATCTTATACTTTTGGCCTGCTTCTGACTCTGTTATGTTCGTGTGGCTTGGAGCTGTTTTCTCACGAAACAAAAATCAGTAAATGTTAAGCGGTCGCGCTTCACCACCTTATTCTTTTAAGCTCGCCATTTCGAATCGGGTCACGAAGTTCAAAAGAGTTCGTTCTTTTCTTCAAGACGAAACCGAAACACAGCAATAAACTAAGCCGCAAGTACGATTCGCCGCCCGCAAGTACGAAGACTAGGCAAATCCGTATACTACCCATCATTCCCATGGTCGCTTAACGATCCCAGCGCCAGGGTCCCTTCTAGCTAATTTAAGGAAACTTCTATGGCGCGAAACACCTACGTCTCTAAACCTGTTTTACACCTGCGACGACGAGGATGAAGAATTGGATAACTATAGCGTTCAGTTCTTCGCCCCTTGTCTGTGCCGCGCAGCACACTCGACCGGTTATGTTAACGTATACCAACCCTCCCAACTGTGCGCGTTAACCGTAGAACCTGTGCTAAGGAACGTTGCTCTGCAAAATCGCCTTTCGTCACTTGGATTGAAAGCGCTGTGCTGGAAATCGACGGCAGTATTCGATCAAGTGCGCGGGTTTGTTCGTGAGAACCCAAAGTGAGGCTGTATTATACCCCCTGTGCGTGGTATTTGGACTTGCCTCACAGTATGTGGTGCTGTGGAGCTGACGCTTTGGTATGGTAACAAGGAGGCAAGACGCAGCCACCTCGCAAGGTCTTGGCCGAGCGCCAGTCTAAACAAGCATCACACCAGTTTCCCGCCGCTTTGACAGACTGGTGTGGTGTGCTGTATGTGCTCACGGATACATTGGAAAACGTCATCAGCGAAGTGACTCGCACACACGGTGTACTCGCACATAATTCTCCTCACGTGGTCCTGTGCACGTAATGATCACGCGTAATATATACACCACTTTGTTTTTTTGTAGCCTTGCCGAAGAACTTCACCGTACACTGCAAGCGGCTGCGGTTTATAACGAGGGAGTGGCGTGTCCTTGCGACACGAGCTCGCCGAAACGCGTTCGCATGCTTGCGGGCGCTTTCATTCACGGTCATCCAACGCGACGGGCAGCGATGCGTCGTTCGTTCCGAGACAGTCACGGGCGAGGGAGACGGACGTCTGGCAAGTCGACAAAACACGGGGATGCTTAATTACTCTCGTGCTGGCACCTGTGACCCCCGCCTCCTCTTGCGAGCTCAAGACACGCCACCGACAGACAGGCGCTCGCTGATTCGGCGCTTAGTGTCTTCACCCGCAGGGAACTGCGCGGCTTTCTGTTGTGACGAGATGAAAGAGCATGCATTACGCCACAGGGCTTCTGTTGAAGCTTCCCTTCTCTCTCTTTCCCTTTCGAGCTCCGCGTTGACGCTCTATGGCGCGTGGTTGTCTGCGGTCTATGGAGGGCCTCCGGCCCTGCCCAATGTCTGTGTTCATTCTCTCATCCTTTGTACATGTTCGAGACGCTATTGCTGCGTATACGCAAGCGCCGGAGTCAGCTATAATTACACGGCACGCGTGCGTCGGTGTCCTTCAGTACTCGTATATAATTTGCTTCCAGAATGCCCGTGGCTTATTGGATGCATTTCGTAAAAGCTGTACGTTGAAGGCATTCTGTCAGCGTCAAGATGTCAGCGTACGTTCTATATTATAGAGTAGTGGACTTGACCATGACCGTTTCGCTATTGGAAACTGAGCACGAGTCCGCAGATCCGATATTACCGACCGACCGCGATTCCGAGGAGACCGGAAGATACAAAAACGCCGTTATTCGTGGACGCGTTCTAGAGAGAACGTGCGTCAGGTGAAGTGCGCTGTCTATCTGAGATATTCGCTTGACGAACTGAGATGTGTACTTTCTGTACAGAAAGCGAGACAGGATTGCAGGTCTTTCTAAACGGTTGGGCATGTTTATCTAACGAAACAAGAAATCACTATATAGAATGCGAGGAGGAGGAAGAAAATAACTTTATTTACATCAAACGAGCGGACACTCCATGTAAGTACACCAATACAGAACGCTAAGCGGTGCCTTAAGACGCTCAATGTATTTCGTGGCAGGCGGTTGTCCCATCCGCGATATACTCTCTTCGAAGTCATTCTAACCGTCTCCCAATATTTCGTTTTTCTCTCAATCTTTACTTGCCTATATATATCTTTTAATCCCTCCTTACCCTTTCCTTTGTGAAAATACTGCTGAAGTGTCGCACTTTGCTGCAGGCATTTGGACGTTAACTTTTCTTTTTTTTTTCCTAATTCAATGAAAAATCACCTCCTCCCCACTCCTAAGCGGTGCCTTCATGGACGCAGACAAAAAACAACAGCCGTTGCCGAAAGAAAAAAAAAAAAAAGAAAGAAGCGCCGTCGATCCGTGCAATTGCCTCTCCCGTCTGTGATTCGTCTGCTAATTGCGGCGGGCAGACAACCATCAATTGGCCGTGGATGCTGCTTGTTTGCGTCGATTAGCCTCGGGCCGTGCTCGCGTTGCTGCGACACGATCGAACGTATCGCATTGACTGTGAGTAAAATGCGGGGGCCAAGAAATCTTACTCCGAAGCTGACGCATCGACGACACCGTTGCATGCGGAGGCAACCATTGAGGCAAGGCGAAAGAAACCCACGGTCGTTTCTATACCCCGCTTTCGCTGGAGGAGGGGTCCGACTACGACGCACGATCGAGCAGGAAAATGAACCCTTTTTGCACGTCTGCAGTGTGTACCCGCTGTTTACGTGATTACACTTCCGTCAACAGTCCGTGGAGAAGAGCGGGCTGCTGTATACATATACTACTGGTCAGCCTCGTGGAATGCGGCTTCCATGGAAGCCGCATTTCGTTAGACTGACGGGAGATAAGTGTGCTTGCAAAGGCAGACAGGAGAAGAGAAAAGTGTGCTTGCAAGCACGCGTTTTCTCTTCCGTCTGTCTCTCCTTTCCTTCGTGCCCATTATGTGCTGTGCAACCCCTCAGCCCTGTCCAGTAATCGTGACTTGTCTCGTGTGACCTGCTTGCGCTGCGTCTACACGAATCACGTAATGATGGAAGCAGCGAACCCGTGTCTGCCACCTCCCGCAGGACGCGCCGCGCCCGATGCTGAGTGCTGAAACGACGGATACGAATCGGGACGCGGTAGTTAATGACGAAAGGCTTGGATGACCCTTCATTCTATACAGCGCGGAAGCACAACAAAAGAGGACACATCGACAAGCGCTGGAAATTTGCGCTTTTCGGTGTGCCCCGCCGAGGTGGTCTAGTAACTAAGGTATACACTCGGCTGCTGACCCGCATGTCGCGGGATCGAATCCCGGCTGTGGCGGCTGCATTTCCGATGGAGGCGGAAATATTGTAGGCCCGTGTGCTCAGATTTGGGTGCACTTCAAAGAACCCCAGGTGGTCGAAATTTCCGGAGCTCTCCACTACGGCGTCTCTCATAATAATCACATGGTGGTTTTGGGACGTTAAACCCCACAAATCAATCAATCAATCAATCAATCAATCAATGAATCAATCAATCAATCAATCAATCAACCAACTCTTTTGGTGTGTTCTCTTGTAATTGGTTTTGTTTCCATGATGTTAGGCTAAATATCATGCAGTACCATCTATATATGGGCGGGACCGCTATACCCTCCTATGTTAGATGACTGATCAAACGCTATACCATGGAGGCTATATAATACTGCGCGGTGACAAGAGTCCTTGACATTTAATGTATGGAACCTGCTTCAGCTATGGCTAATCGAATGTCATCATCGTATATTGTAGTCGGTTTTTTTCATGCACCTTTGGCGGTGATGTTAACTGAAAAAACGCGCGCGGCTGTCAGAGGAAGAGGTAATTAAGCGGAAGGACAGGGAGGCTATAGAATTATTTAGCGAGGTTGGCGGGTGAACCGCAAATGGCACCGAAAAATCGCTGTATAACGCGCCCTGTAGGTCGTTTTTGTAGCGATTTATCGAGGCCGATTGTCCGCCGCGGTGGTGTACTGTTGGGATGCTTACTGAAAGGTCGCGGGTTCGATTCAGGCCGCGGCGGTCGCATTTCGGTAGAGACGGAATGCTAGAGGCCCGCGCATGCTCAAGGACACGTGTAGATGGCCGAAATTTCCGGAGCCCTCCAAGACGGTGTGCATCGTAGTCGTACCGTGATTTTGTGGCGTAGAACTCCAGATATTATCGAAGTCATTCCAACTGAACGCAGTGCCTCCGGAGACCTACATGTATGTGTCGCATGCAGTGCGTGAAACATATAACTCCAAGCTTTCTTTTTTTTATCAACTGGTACCAGATTCGTCGGAAAGATAACCGCCGAGGAGAGATAAGCGTTATACGATACTAGTTTTACGATTACATACTTCGTGCGTGCACGCCCCTTATGGGTCCTCGTCCTCGTGAAAGCCTTGCACGTGTTCGTATTAAAACTCTCGGACTGTTATACGTCTCCTCACACTGGCGTTGTTGTCGACCTCGTCGTCCGGCAATAACCTTATAGTGTAGTACGGGTGGCATATAAGCAAATGTGGGCATTGACGCGCACCCAGTCTGCTCAGTACGGCTCAGTTCCACGCAGCTGCTTATTCGCCGCTGTACGTCACTTAATGGCGGTTACGAAGCGGTTAAAACCCCTCTACTGTGCGGCAGCGAGTGTCAACTATATAGCTATATAAGGGCTACCGTGGATTACTCGTATGACTCTGCAACCATTCGATGAAAGTTAAGCAATTACTCGATGTCCTCCTGGACTGTACTTGTAATGTGGTTCAGGGAACATACTAATAATTGCCTTTTTTTTTGATGTAGCCAAAATGTTGTCCTTTTCGGCTGGTGTGGTTCTTCTTGTTCAAAGGGTCAACAACAGCCTAAGAAAATTGCCGTTGGATAATCTCAACATTATTAATAAGAAAAAAAAAACTACAAGGAAAATAAGGTTCGAAAATAAAAGTGAACGTTACCGTGTCTGTTTCTGTATGGGGCGAAAGGAACAAAAACATTCGCCGTTCGAATTTCCTGTTCACAGTCCGTGGCTCAAGCTGTATTGTGACCGTAAAGGCATGCAGTATTCCTCTATCATGGCCTTCTTTACCAACTTTCCACCTTCTCGCTTCGAAGTGGGTGTTTGTAAGCGCCGATACAAAAAATATTAAGGACGCGTTTAGGTTGTTTCACCTCGTTTTGGTCATCCCCACATGTACCAACAATTTGATATGGCCTTGATGTGTCAAGCAACGTTGTAGTATATGCGTGCGTAGGTTCAGCACGTTGAAGCTTCGGGAGCCCCGCCGCGGTGGTGGCCAAGATACTCGGCTGCTGACCCGCAGGTCGCGGGATCGAATCCCGCGGCGGCGGCGGCTGCCTTTCCGATGGAGGCGGGAAATCGTGCTCTGATTTGGGTGCACGTTAAAGAACCCCAGGTGGTAGAAATTTCAAGAGCCCTCAACTACGGCGTCTCTATTGTGGTTTGGGTACGTTAATCCCCACATATCATCATCATCAACCGAAGCTTGGGAAATCGCTTTCGGCAGCATGACCAATTTCCGTCTTTGCGCAGGAATGGATAATATAGGTGCAAGGATAACATCAAAGCGGAACACAATTCTCAATGTTGAAAAGTATGAATGCACGGAAAGGGAACTCGAGCGACAGCAAGCGCACGACACAATCTGCATATATAGCACAGATTCAGTGCTTCGTTTGTATGCAAGCCATTTGCAAGTTCGCCAAATATTCGGCTGGACGCCATCTTTCGCGAGTCAAAGGTATTTCGGAGTCCGTTACGTCAGTATATACCGAAGATGGCGCATATGCTAAGGAACCATTGACGTAGTAGTCTAAATTGCCTCCGGACGAATGAAATATTATGAAGAAAGCATAGCTGAACGAGAATGACCACGTCATGCTTGCTCCAATCGAAATGCGCGGGATAAACTCATTGTCAGCCACTTCAGTGGAGAGTGCTTCTGGCATGAGGTCGTTTGCTGCGCTTGCGCTAGCGTTGCTTCTAACGACGTCACAATCGCATCGTTTCGCGACGATAACCTTTGCAGTGCTAGAAAAAAAGCGATGGAGCGTGTCCTTTACGAGCCTGTTGCACATCAGCGAACGTGCTGGACACTCGAGGCTAATGGCAGCCGTTTTTCTTCGCCCTTTCGGGGGCGTACTTAATGATTCGCAAGTGGCGGTTCCGCGTGAGTATAGGCGTGTGCGTATAGCCGTGATGAAGCATCGACAACGACTCCGTAGATGGTCTTCCGCAATCGCTCGGTTATGGCGCGAGAGCATTGTGAAGCGACGCCAAAAGCCCATGATGCCCTGGTTCTGTCCTTGTTATTTTATTTTTTTTTTCGAGCGAGCCTTACCCATAAGCACGTGGTCCTTCATGGTGATTTTTTTTTTGCCGTTACTTGTCCGCCTCAAATTTGAGGCAAGTGAACCGGATATATTACGGCACTAAAAACGGAGCTTTTCGCGTACACACACACACACACACACACACACACACACACACACACACACACACACACACACACACACACACACACACACACACACACACACACACACACACACACACACACACACACACACACACACACACACGCACGCACACACGCACACACGCGCACACACGCGCACACGCGCACACACGCGCACACACACACGCAAATACACGCACACGCACACGCACACGCACACGCACACATACACATACACGCGCGCGTACGCACACGTGCACACATACACATACACACACACAGGTACTCGGCTGCTGACCCGCAGGTCGCGAGTTCGAATCCTGGCTGCGGCGGCTGCATTTCCGGTGGAGGCGGAAATGTTGTAGTCCCGTGTGCTCAGATTTGGGTGCACGGTAAAGAACCCCAGGTGGTCGAAATTTCCGGAGCCCTCCACTACGGCGTCTCTCATAATCAAATGGTGGTTTTGGGACGTTAAACCCCACATATCTATCTATCACGCACACGCACGCGCACACACGCACACACGCGCAGCACACACGCACACACACATACACAGGCACATACATACATACACACGCACCCACATACACACGCACGTACATACATAAATCACTCGCATTTGCAACGTACGTTGTACGCGAACGAAGGCAAGTCGTTGATTCAAGCTATATAACGTTGCTTCGGCCAAGCAGTGAGGAAGCCGCGTAAATTGTATTAGACGATTCGAACCTGTGCGCCGCTGTTTTGTTTGCTTCGTTAGTTTTGTAGCAAATTGTTTTCGAGCTATCCTTTGTAAACCCACGACCTCATGAACTTCCTCCTACAGAGGTCGGTTTGTTATGATCGAATCTAGACAAGCTTGTCGGCGTCAGGTTCTCTCATGAGCTATAAGTTCCTAATGGCATGCTTTGGTCGCAAACGACACACACACAAAGTAAAGGAACGCTCAACGACAATCACAAGCGGCTGTCATTAAGCATGTCAGTAAAGCATGTTATCAAGCAAGTACCAACTAGGCCAACAATCAGTATAGCTATAACTTTGCTGGACTATTTCAGCGTCCGTAATGCGTCGGGTTGCATTATACCGCCTGCAAGAACTTCGTGGATATCGACAGCGAGAGGTTCACGTTCGCGCCATGCTCCCGTGGCAACAGAGAACCGTGTTTTCCGTCTGCAACATAATGTTGCCATGTGTTTATACAAGAAGCTGCTCGAGCTGTGCCGACAGGTTTGTGCGAATCTGTACAGCCTTCAATGCAGTCCAATATCTGACTTGACCCGCTTGGTTCAGTCTTTCTTGAATGTCTATGGAAGCGCACGTACTGCCTCCATAGTCATACAGCCTCTGTAAAAGGCATACCTCCCGTTGTCTCACAGCAGAGGACTTCCACGGAGCTAGCCCGTTAGGAAACGCCTAACACGGTTAAAGCGCGATGTCTACGAGTGGAGTGTTTGATCCCATGGCCCTCGCGACTAGTGCTCGCGCGCGCGGCCATTGATAAACACGAGCCGGCGTTCGTGCCATCCTCGAGCACCTTGCGGTGCCGCGACGGACGTCCCCGGATAAGGGCGAGCGCGCAGTTCGGCGCTGCTTCTCTGCTGCTCTCCCGTGCCCGAGAGAATCTCGAGTGGTCCCCGGTATCCAGTCGGAGGCGCGACCTACGAAACGAAGGCGAGGCGGGGAGCGATATGGACGACTCGCTGACGTGCGATGTCGCGCGCGCTGTCCCCAATGCGCAAAGGCGTGTCCCGCTGCCTTCATCTTGCCTTGCCTACAGCTGTTCGCGACCTAAAAAGAAAAAAAAATATATAGAAAAAGAGAAAAGAGTGAGTGAGTTTAGCGCTTTGCCATAGAAAAGAAAAAGAAAAACAGAACGCAGAATTATAACGCTGCCTTGAAGATCGCGGAGCAGTGGCCAGTCGGTGCGCAGCCACCGATAACGCCTCGGCGGTAACCTTGTTGCAACGGCTTGTGACCGAGACGGCGGCGGTTGGCTTGCGGAACGACGAAGAATCGCCCTCTTGACATGCGCGACAACGCACGTGCTGCGTACGACGCGGTGTGTTATTACGTTCATCTTTTATGGTTGCCTCCTCTGAATCATCCGCGTCTGTACCGTTTCTTTAGTCTCCCTGCTGTGGAGTGTGTTGGGAAAAAAGTAGAAACAAACGTTTGACTCACGGAAGCCATATCGCGTAAGGCTGGGTCGATGACGCAGTGCGTCCGTCGCACCCTTTCGGAGGAACGAAAGGAGTTAAGGTGTGTACTCCGCAGTTCAAGTACACACACTGAGTGGTTCCCGTGCAATGACATAGGACGTAAGGAAGCTGGTCCGCTAAGTTGTGGAACGTGTTGTTCAAACATTTACGCGGTTAAGTTGAATCGGGTGCAGGATTGACGCAAAAGTGATGATATAATACGAATGCCCATTTTCATTAGGCTCAACTGGTCTGGAGTGGCCTACGAGATGGCGAAATACGGGACGAGAACAGCAGCACCGTATAGATTCAGGAGAGGGCGTGCGTGTATTGGCAGATAGAAAAGCAACAGGAGGTCAGTAAAATGGGCGAAATTACGCCGTGATGCTACCAAACGCTCATCGAAGTGTGTTAATTCTTGTGACGTATATTCCCTCGTTTAGATTCAGTGTCATTTAATCATATAGTGGTTTTGGGACGTTAAACCCCATATATCAATCAATATCAAATCAGATTCAGTATCAGTGTTCTCAGACTGTGTCAAACTCTTTGTGTATACCTTTATTCATGTCGATATGCTTCTCGTATGAAGGGGAAACAAATTCAACGCAGCATGATGTATCGTGCAAATATTATCTGCTCTAACCGCATTCTTGACAGTGTGGTAAAATAAATAAATAAACAAATCGATAATTCCGGTACGCGACCCGATAAATGGGAATTCCTAAGCGATTTTCTAGCAGTGTCGGGGCTGGGATGCACATGGATGGGTTGATGGATTAACTATATCGCGTCCCAGCGGATGTAGCCCTCAGTGTTCGCCGCCCCGCCGCGGTGGTCTAGTGGCTAAGGTACTCGGCTGCTGACCCGCAGGTCGCGAGTTCGAATCCCGGCTGCGGCGGCTGCATTTCCGATGGAGGCAGAAATGTTGTAGGCCCGTGTGCTCAGATTTGGGAGCACGTTAAATAACGCTATAGGTGGTCGAAATTTTCAGAACCCTCCACTACGGCGTCTCTCGTAATCATATCGTGGTTTTGGGACGTTAAACCCCAGAAATCAATCAAATCAGTGTTCGATTGCTGCGGTGTCTTGCGTATCGATGGCCGTTCCTTTATACACAAAAGTCACCCCGCGAGGGTTAATCACCGGCCTACCTTGGCTTGATTTCGACGCGCCGCCGATAAAAGGGAACCTGCTTGTTTTCGAACGCGCACTCCCGTAAAGCGGCCCCGCCGTATTATTTTTTGCACATTCAGATTAACTCAATGGGTTTGTGACTCGTGGTCGCGCAACGACCTCTGTATACTGGATGTGAGCGTGCCAAGGACGGCTTTGTCCAGTTTAGTGCCTTTCCGTGAACAGGGCTTATCTCAAAGCGGTGTGTATGGCAAACCGTATACCCTCGCGCTTGTACGGTTTGGCGCCGCTGTGCCCTTTTTTTCAGCAACAGCTACGTACTGAGTGAAACAGTGCAAAAAAAAAAAAAAAACGGGGCCGAGAAAGAATGAACACGTGACACAAGCGCGTGTCGTGTGTTCATTCTTTCTCGGTCCTGTTTTTTTTTTTTTTTTGCGCTGTTTCCTTCAGTACCATGTACCAACTGGCCCTTCAAAATACCCTTCAACAGCTACGTATTTGTGAGAGCTGGAAACGAGGGTCAGATGCAAAATAACGAGAAAGTCCGAGATATCTTAGAGAGAGAAAAACATTTACTGTGTCTAGCGGAATATATACTGCGGTTTATATCGAAGGGTGCGTGCCATGTATGGCATATGTTTCTAAATTTTATTATTGTGTCCCTGCAAAAAAAAAAAGCAGATAAATATGTGGCTCAGTTGCTCTTGGTACGTTTTACCGTTCTAAATCGGTAATGAATGTATTGTACGCTGCTAAATAATCAGAGAACTGCCTTAGGCTACTTGGATTTTTTTTCTTCTCCCATTTCGTCTTTCGACCAATTGGTATTTTCGCCTTCTATAAAGAGAGAGAGAGTTCATACGCAAGTACTCTTTGTGTACAGCAATGTGACTGGATTGGGACAGCAATACAACGCGTGGATACATTTGAGTAACCAAGAAATTCTTATTTCAAACACGGATTTGCCACCTAGGACTACAACGAGCTTCGTATAGACCAAAAAACAGGGTATATCTGTCGCGACGGTACATCTGTACGCATGCGCCGTCATAAGAAGACAGAGAACTCAGCATAATTATTTTTGACACATCACGATGGCAGGGAATGGAAGTGTATTTATTTGATTTGTATACGCAGAAAAACTCGAAGACACCGACTAAATAGGGAAAAAGCAGCTGACAACTGGTGCACCTAGAAGGGCAGAACGCCGGCCGGCTCCCTCGGGAAGGGGGAAACGTAGAGGAAAGGAATACAGGAGGGAAAAAACAAGGACAAAGAAGAAAGAAAAACAATGAAAACAGAAAGAAAAATGTGTAAAGATGTAAATAAGGAGATTCACACGGATTTCTCAGAAATGAAAGCTTCTTATATAGTTGCAGAAAAATTCGTCCTGGTCCGGGGTATGGATTCCTTGTGGATTTCCACGAGGAAATCTGTATGAATTGTCTTCTGGCTTCGTACTACGAACGGGTGGTTGTCTGCTTTCCCTTTCTTTACCCTTCTGCCACCTTGAGGGTTTCCGCAGAACTCGTTTGCAAAACACAAAAGAAATTGTCACATGGAAAAATGTCTATAAACGCGAGGCCAAATTGGTTTTTTTTTTTAAAGCTAGCAGGGCTCGACGGGTCTGGTCAAGCCTAGTAGCACATCCTCCTGGGAACAGGCGATCGTCAAGGGTCGTGCACCCAAGTCCGATACGTCCATATTCTTTTGCGAGTGGTGCTCGATGCGCAATGAATCTGGGACACTTCAAAATAATTTCCATAGTGTCTCACAGGAGTCACACGACGAACATAACGGACTGTCTGCACGTCCTTGACGATGTCGTCGTTCGCGAAGTGATAGAAAACCAACTCTTTGTTTGTATAAGAGAGCTCTGTCACGACGAGGCAATCCACGACTACGAATACGAGAAGAAGGGATGGAGGGTTATGGCTTTCTGATGTCACTGTTACTACAGTTTTCTTATCAACGAACGCCTATAAAAGAAAGGTACATAGACTCCTTCTATATGGTACACGTGAGATACGATTTCAGCCGCATAAATGAAATCAACGTGAGGCTTCCCGTGATAATGTATCGCGCCATAGGTGCCGTGATGCGATAAGCTTTGTGCGAAATTTGGCTGCGATCGTAAGGAACGAAGCTAATAACGACTTCACATCGGCTGTCAGACGATTTAAACTAAATCAGACTGCCAGTCACACTGTGCTTGTTCGTAAGTATTAGGTCCAAGCTTAAATTAACCGACTCAACGTCGTGTGTATAGCTGCGCCTGCTGAGAAAACGCTAGCCAAACATTATAACGTAGCAAGCGGCCTGGGATCTACAAGTAAATCTCAAAGGCAGCTGGAAATTTCTTACTGTTTTTGCTACAAACGATGCCATAAACCCAAATGAGCGCGCTATACAACCCAAGTCCACGGCCATTGGTTGATACGAGCATCGTGAACATGGCGCACGCCATCTCGGAGGCCATGTCGTGAGCTGCATAGTTACTGCGGTCGCCGCGGGAGGCCGCCAGGTATCCGTGCGCTTACTCGCGATTACCCTGAATGTAAGCCATGCGTGCGAAGGAAAATGAGGGAAACAATGAAGCTGGAGGTCATTACGCAGGATGACGAAGGGACAAATCGTGCCCCCTTGACATTCCCGTATATCTGCGTAGCTTTCAGCACTCTCGTTTGAGAAATCGCTTGAAGCGTGCGGCAAATCTATGTAACTCTGCTCTTACTTGACGGATTCGAGACATTTTTACGGCAGTCGATTCGTGAGTCTATAAGCACCCTTGGCGAAGCCATTCGATAAGCACTTGCAGATGTTGCAGGGTCCCATTAAGTGTTATGCTTGCTGCAGAAGGCTTGTATATCGTGAGTGAACTTGTTAAAAAAAATTGTTGTGTGGCACCAACATAACAGGCAAGACAAGCAGTTTTTGCACAAATAATGCCCCTTATCAATTGAAAGATTAGGTGCGACGTAGGAACCTGTTTGCAGGACAAAAATCCCATATACAGCGTGAGTCACAGGAACTGAAATTTTGAGCGTATACATCCTATGATGAGGAACGCCTAAGTTTCATTGCTCTTCTCGGCATCGCTGTTCAGCCAGCTACGTGGTATTCTTTCGATTCATTAATTTGTCATTGGCTTTCTCTCGAATACCAACCGTTCTTCGTATCTACTGTTCAGGCACCGTAACTTCGAAGCGAGACATGGACGGGAATAAGTGACAGGTTATTCTGTGCCTAATGAGTCAGAATTAACGTGAGGGATTGTGGTCTAAAAGAAACGTTGTCTTAAAGGCCAACTCCTGGCGATTTTTCCGACCACGTCAAGGTAATGGTGTTTCTGTGTTCCTGAGACACTCTTGTGATGAGCCCAATAGCTGAAATGCTTAGGAAATTTGAAAATAATTTTAATAGGCAAAAAGGTGTAATACCGAAACCGAAACCCAACCGGGCACCCTGTCTGTGTATGGCGTACTATTTGGTAAGAACCGGAGGCCGTATGCTGGTCCCGCCGGCGCGGAATATGAAGACTGTGATAGTCAGGCCACGAAGCGCCGGCCAAGCAGCACAGAGGAAGGAGGAAAGCTTTCTTGTGCGCCAAACACCACCGCAGTCGCCTTGTGGTCAGCACAATAAATGCTGCAGCGGCCATAGCAGCGATTCCATCGGCTGTGTCACTGTGACGTCATGCCAAACTCGACGTCACACAGACAGTGTTGCCAATAATTCTGGCAAGCGAGGTGAGCTTTTTGAGGCAATCTTTAAAATTTATTTCCAAGCGTATTTATGAAGTCTGTAATTTGGCACAAATGACGAAAATGTGCAAAGGAACGTACCCAGCGAACTTCATGGAGATTCATTGACCCCGAAAAATCTCCGGAGTTGACCTTTAAGCTAAAGGGGCACTATATACGATAGGTGCTCATCAGACCCGGTGTGCATGAATCACACTATGGGGCGTCACGCACATAAATTGGCGCACATTGACAAGAAATCTATGCGCCTTTAGTTGAGATCTGCGTCTCTCATAATCATATGCTGGTTTCGGGACGTTAAACCCCAACAATTATTATAGTTATTATGTAGCTCATTTCGGTCGTTGCCGCATTTCATACACCAGTACTTGTTCCGGCGGGATATACAGTTCCCATTACTGATGTATGGCAACTATAGTCGGCCGTGGCTTCATTCGTGCGTACGACGAACCTGAGAAGGAGTTGGGTAATCAAGAGTGTCGGAGGTGTGTTCCACAGCGCGTGTACTTGCATGCATGTTATAAGAACGCATGTTTCGCCACCGCGATGCTCGGGCGCCTACCATTGTCCGAAGGAACTGCGCACACGCAGGCTGACCGACGTCATCCGTGGACGGCGCCGTACAAGCTGGTCTTCTTTTGCCCACGACCGCTGACCGTCCGCGATGACCTCTCACTACATGGGTAAGTAAGTGAAGACTCGGTGAGGACTTGGGATATTGCAGCGTATAGCGCACCTTAAATGCTGGTACGAATGCTGTGCATCACCGCGTAAGACGGGATGAGTCTCTCCTGCAAAGGGAGCATTAAATCGCTAATACCGAAGCGTGTGTTCTCTCGCTTTCAAGTTTTCATTTTGTTTTTAGATGCATTGAAAGTTGCCGCGGCTGAGTGTTTCCATTCCGAGAGGTATACGCGCATGCATGTACATGACGTGAAGTTAGCTGCTTGTATATACTTCCTTTAAGCGCTGTTATTCGTACTTCGAATGAGGGCAGCACGGAACTGACTATAGTTACTTTCCGTTGCATAGAATAACTTAATCTGTATATTCTTCACATCCCATCCGATTATTTCTGTTCTCTAAGTGCTGTGTGTTCGTGTACAGTCTGATGGAACCCGTTTGCAAAGAGCATGTTTGTACTGTTTCAAGATTAGCATTTCAGTTCAAGTCAAGACCGACTACAAAAAATAGATGAGACAAGCACTTGTGTTCGTCTCATTGTTTGTGGTCTGTCCTGGCTTGCGCTGAAGTTTTGACCGTAATACTCTGTACCAAATTTACTGAGATTTGAGCTAATGCTGTAAGGTACTGATGCCTAATGCTATGTGCCAAAGGCTTTTTGAGATTTGTGCTGACTTGGAATTACTTTGCCGTATTCACGATGGTGCTAGTCTTCTATCAAGAAGTCGAAACTGACTTAGTAAGATGCCTTCAAAAGTTTCAAAAAAACTAAACCAACAATACAGCCCACCTACATTTGTTATGTTTTAGAATTTTTGACGACTATTTTAGAGTAAATACTTACCAATTACCAACCTTTATATATATCTTTATATTTGAAATACCAATGCTTTCGTCCTGGATGTGCTGTCGCAGATGTTTGGTCAGTACAAGGAGGACCTAGGAGCCTTCGCCAAATCCGAGGCGCTTCGGCTAAAGACTCTAGAGAAGCTGCGCAAGAAGGAGGAGAAGCTCGACCAGAAAGAACTCAAGCCGTACCGGCCGGAGTGGCAGCGAAAGTGCTTCGGTCAGTATGCACACTTGTCACTTCTTAACCTTGGGATCCGGTAGCTCATGGAAAGGCGCTACGCTGATTGGGAGTATGTGAGGATGATGGAGGATTCATCTTTCATATTTGCATTTCGGATTGTCATTGCTGTGGCGTGCTGCCGCTGCACTATTCGTGCAGCTGGGTTTTGCGAAAGGTCCTGTTGGAAGAGCGTTGTATTTTGGTGAACGTGCTGCTAACTAAATTAGTGTGCCCACACTAGTCTGTAACATAAAAGCCCAATTATACGCCATCCGTAGAACTTGGGCGTCCGGGACAATAACAAGGCCGACCCCATGGAGCAACTGAAACCGTGAACGGAGAGTTAAACCAATTCAAATGAGAATCCCGCGCGATATTGCCGAACACAAGTGACGCAGATGCCGAACAATTCGTGTCACCCGTCCAAATTTGAACGTGACCCAAAGCAGGGCACTTTTCGTAGAATCCAAACGCACGTCTATTCATGGAAGGGGCTTTGGTGCACTACGTGGTCTTCTACCACGTACTCAAACAAATGTCCCTCGTTCAAATAAGAGCCACCTCACGGGACGCAAGAATGTTTTGAGAAATAAAATGTGCGTAGCTTCTTCTATTTCGGGAACCAAATTTGCCGAGGAGCCGTGGAGGGCCACGAACAGACCCGGACGGCTGGATGTCGAGCAGTATTGGGTTTAGCTTTGCGCTCTCAAGCTGACTGGGCTTGAGGGCCCTGTTGGCTTTACCCACTGTGTTAAACACCCGCGCTTGTACAGTGCACTGGAGGGTGTTGTACCGGTGGTACAAAAGAAACTAGTGTAAAGGAGACCACTCTCCGTCAAGGCATTGTTGAAATGTTTTCGTGACGTTTGGATAAAAGCCGCCTGTCGGACGACTTGTAAAACCGACGTCGAGCATTACGCACTATAGCGAATTCTGACTTAGTGAGAAATTATTGCGAAACACCTGTTTTTTTTTTTTTTTTTTGGCGATCGCTCGATACGCCTTACATGGGGCCTTGGCAGACACTGACGGGTGCCGACGTGCCATTTCCGTCCAACAACAACTTTCAGGGAAGCCGCAATCAAAGTTTCCCTCTATAGCATTCCATATACGTTTCTGCATCACTTAGTCAACTCCCAAGGATATCCTGGTGCGGAGTTCATTTTTGTTCCGCGCTATTTATTTGTGAAAATTCGTCTTTCATGACGTACAGGCGGACACGCGGTTTATCGTCGAGTCGCCATTAGAAATGCTTGCGCATTTAAACGAGTCTCACGAGGTGCCAACGTATACTCTCATATCTTATAGTGCGTACAGGATAACCAGTCATTCAGAGGCAGATCCGCCCGAGGCGGCTCCCAAGGACGACTTGCCAAAGCGTATATAGTGTGCGCCTCTATATGCGGCCTTGTATATACGTGTCTCTGTGGTCGCACCTTGTTCTTGCCTTGCAGTGTGGCGCGGGAAAAAAAAAATCACATGGCAGCGCCCTTGGCCGGATGCATGCGCACAACACTAAATATATTAGCCGTGGAAGAGACGTCGTGCACCACTACGTATACTTGCGGTATAGGGACGCGTTCTGTGTATACGCAACAACGCCTTTCAATGGCAGCGATCGCCCTCGCAACTTCTATCCTCGGGAAGAAGGCACATATAGACAGTTAATCAAATGCCTTGGCACAATGATTGAGTGAGCTGCCGCGATGAACGTTTATACTGTAGGCTGTGCGGTGCAGCGCTTCCTGCAAAATGTACTTTCTAGGGATAACTGTGGCGTTTATGCTGGTTCTGGTTCATGGCATTTAATGAGGGTACAGTCATATAGACTTGGAAGTGAAACCCAATGCAACTCGTGGAAAAGTGGTGCTGGATGACTTCCATATGAAGCATTCATAATAGCTTGAATGTATGTTTTTTCGTATAATCAAATCAAATCAAATCAAACTTTATTTCGTCCACAGGTTTGTGTAAGAAAAGATAACTCGCCATGGGCAGGGGCCAAAAAGATAGCTTGCCGGTGGCAAGTTAATTTTTCGTCCACTTTTCTAATACAATTCCTTATATATGCTTTCCTTGGGGTCATTGTTTGTTAGTTTTCATTAGTATTGTGTCTAACGAAGAAAAAGAGCCCTTAAATTTACGTCTGTGACTTTATAGTGACAGCGATCGCCCTTGGTCAGTTTTAATGAACTTGACCCTTTTTAACTATTTGTCGGTCAGTATGTGTCGGTCAATCGGTCAATATGTGTCGGTGAAATATTTACCAGTGTATACTGAATTAACGTTTCTCGTACGCACATTGCCAGGGAAATACTTTGGCGTAGCGTGAATCGACACCCGGAATTGAGAAGGCACATGGGGACAGCCGCACAGCGTGACTAGCGACATGCTTATTTTGAAAACAAGGCTGCTTATAAACCACAATAGCCAGGCAAGACAGTTTAACACGTGAGAGCACTCAGAGGCATGCTCGAAAAAAATGTCACTCTACCTTAGCGGAATGAAAACAAAGATAATACTGTAAATCACCGCTTACGCAAGGAACCCAAGCTCCTAGGCGACAATGCTATGGATGGCTTGCTAATACAAAAGTCACCAATCGCATCGATACGTTATCGACAAACAACGACTATGTTGCGAAACAGAAGTCGGCACCAACACACATGGTTGTAGAGTGCAAAAAACTCTTCAGGTGACTGCTTATTAGACTTGGTAATTGCGTTCTCTCAGTAGCTCATTCACGCAGTCTGCTGATTGGGCCGGCATATTGTTGCCTGCGGCAATGAAGGGAACATGATAAATCACAAATGTGATTCTTTCTTTTGTAAGCCGTACGGGAGAAACTGGCTGTTCTGAGTGACTTGATCGTGGCCCCCATAATGTGTAGAGGAAAAAAAAAAGTAGTGTACAACTGCCCGAACTCTACAATTAGCGAACTTCAAACGGCAGTGGAGGCTCTTGTGACATGTTAGCCAGGACATTACAGCACACCACACGACCTGAAACTTACCATTCTCAAAGTCAGCCAGAAATCTTGCCCTCTTGTGTGTACAAGTCATGCCAGTACATCCGAATTCATCTGCGATAGGCTGACTTGAGCATCTTGAGATTCATAGTTACCATAAGTGCCGCACGAGGCCGCCACGCACCTGCGCTCGCGCTCGGGACTGCACAGAAAGTGCGTGCATGACGTAACTTTCTTCCCCTGCGCGCTCGTCGGGACGAGAGAAAGCGACTACAGCGTTGGACAAATCTCTAACGGATCTCCAAAATTTTGCTCTGGTTGATTCGTGAGGCTACAAACTCTTTTAATGAAGCCATTAAATGGCTGCTTGGAAAATGGATGCAGGGTAAAGGAGCTTTGCTGAAGAGCCGGGTCCCTTTCAAGGGGCCCTGCGACACTTTTGAGCATGGTCACAAAACGCTGCCGATCGGTAGTAGAGGCTCCCGAGAACACGCGAGCCAAATATTCGAGCGCAGCGCGCGGATTTCAATTCACAATAAATGATCAAAGTCAGCTAAAAATTGATTTCTGTTCTCTCGAGAAATGACGGAAGACGCTCGAAAATCGCGCGTAGAAGGCCATCTATCAGCCATTGGTTGATTTGAACATGGCGCGCTTGGTCGTTACAGAGATCGCCGCGGGAGGCCGTGACTTGTCCACGCGTGCTCGTGCGATCACACGGAAAAAGCCGCGTATTCGAAGAAAAAAAAAGTGCTCAAGGTCATGAGGCACGCGTGACGTGTCCATGCCATCCCTTCCTGCTTACGCTCCAGTGCTTTCGCTGGGACGAGAGACGATAGTTATAGCGCGAGAACAGAACGACGACACAGAGACAAGAAGGACACGAAGGACTTCTCGTGTCCTTCTTGTCTCTGTGTCGTCGTTCTGTCCTCGCGCTATAACTATCCTCATGTCATACCAACTAGCCCAAGCTGCCACACTTCTAAGATAGAGAACGCGAATGCAGCATGCGAGAAATCCTTTTAACTCCGCTTGTACTGGACGGATTCTTATTTTATTTTTTTGTGCGGCGTTGAATTTGTAAGGCAATGGGCTCTCTTAGTGAATTCATTCCATGGTTACTTGAAAAAATTGTTTCAGGGCCCATTTAAGCGACACCCACCGGCCCCTCTTCTAATTGTACGTTTACGCTCCATGGTTACTTGAAAAAAAAAATGTTTCAGGGCCCATTTAAGCGACACCCACCAGCCCCTGTTTTAATTGTACGTTTACGTAGTTTGTTCGTTTTACGCGAGAGTTGTGTTGTCAGTGGATGTACTGCAGGGTTTTCAGTATCCTGAACTGCCGCTACATAATCAAGCATTTTTGTATCGACTTAATATCGGCCTCTAACGCGCCTTTAGCGCAGCGCCGGCTGCGTCGGAACGCGTGGCGGTGGCGGGTGGCCCAACTCGGCGCCATCCGCGCTACGAGGGGCCCCGGCGGATCAAGTGGAACGCGAGGCGCCGAAGCGTGACGCGCGTGCACGGCTTGCGTTTCGCCGCCACCGGCGGAGAGGCAACACCGGTGGCCGCGTTTATTCGGTTCGGTTTTAGGTGTAACCCTCCCGCACACTTCGACGCACACGCGCGCGCGCGCGCCTGCGAGGGAGCAGCACAGCGGTACAACATAACGCGCGTTCGGGGTCGCGCGCAGCCGACGAAGCGTGATTCGCGACGATGTCGGCTCACGGACACGCACCGGTGTCCCCCGGGGTACCGCATCCGGACGCGATGCCTGCGTTGGGTTGACACCCTGACAGTTGGCGACAGAAGGCCTCCAAGTTAATCAGTGACAATCGCAAAATGTATTGTTTACGCGACATTGAACTATAGACAGATAGAGAGGAACGGAGAAGTCTGCAGTCAAGCCTAGATATTGCGAGGGCGTATTACGAATAATCGGCTATAACGAAGTAAACGAATCATGGTCGTGCCATTTGCAGAGTAAAGTGCACTTTTACGACCTTTCCGTTAGCGACTCTCTCGTCGGCGCGACTTTATTAAGACGAGCTCTCACTCTACACCGAAAGAATCAACGCATGGCTGTTAGTTTGGCTACATGACCCGATTTTTGCTTTAATTTGTCAACTAATACTCCACTCTCCATCCAATGTAGAGCAGCGCTTGCCAGCTGTTATATACACGTCCGTAAAAAATACCCAAGGGATTCAAACGGCAGTTTTCTCAACTTCAAAAGATTGAACAAACTTTTTCTAACGCTGTATATAGCCACGATTGTCTCTACGGCGTTTAATGTTAATACAAGCGTGCATGAATAAACCTACCACCATGCAGATACCTTTTAGGTCAGCATAATCTCTCCAACATTTACGAGTAACGTAAAACGCAGCTGGCCAGCTGTCACACGGAGGCACAGCTCGCGCTTCTGAGTCACGTCAGGCAAGGCGTCAGTAGCCAGTGGAGCCCTGGAGCCCCACCCCATCGAGCTCACGACCTTTCGATGCGTCTGCAAATAAAATATGACCCGGTGTTCAAAATTAAGCTTTACGCCCTCTCAGTGCAGTCATTAGAAGGTAGTTACCGTCGTTAATCGGGTGGCTGAGAGCGATAATTATTGTCTAGCCTTCTGTCCCCAATGCATGCATAACTTATCTGTAAAAGTGGTTTTTACGTGTTTTTTCCAGTGTAGAAGTTTAACAAAACCACAAAGCTTAATTTTTGAAGACCCGGTATATATATTGCTGCATGCATATTGCCACTCTGCTGGACTCTGTGTGCCTGACGAAGAGGACGACGAGCTGTTTCTGCTCGGGCTCCGAGTTGCCTCGAAATTTCAGACTTTTGCTATCGTAATAGCACTTATTCCCTCTTTTTTTGCCCCTTTTCTTTTCTCTCTTTCTTGCTCCTTATCTATTTTGGAGGGGGGGGGGGTCTTAGTACACTCTTAGTAATGATTTGGTAAGCAATAGTGTGATTATCATCCATAGGCTGTGATAATTTTTGGCCATTACCCCAGAGTGGGTACGTGCCATAGTCGACCGGCCACAAGCAGGAAAACAAACAAATGAACTGGTTAGCGCGGCGGCCGCTGCCGTCAATCTATCTTTTACATAGTTCACGGGAACAATCGTCCTCATCGTTCACGTACTATATACGATCTAATTCCCAGCCGCGGCGGCCGCATATCGACTGTGAGCGCCGTGTACATAGATTCGGGTGCACACTAAAGAAGCCCAGGTGGTCGAAATTTCCGCAGCCCTCCTCTACGGCGTCCCTCACAATCATATCATATGTTTTCGGGACTGTACATCTCCAGCAATTATTATTGCTAAGTGTTATATGTACACGATCAAAATTTAGTTACTGAATATCAGAATTGTTGCGCCTCCTCTTTCTCACTCTCTCTCACACTCTCTCTTAATCAGCCCCGCCACGGTGGTCTAGTGGCTAAGGTACTCGGCTGCTGACCCGCAGGTCGCGGGATCGAATCCCGACGGCGGCGGCTGCATTTCCGATGGAGGCGGAAATGTGGTAGACCCGTGTGCTCAGATTTGGGTGCACGTTAAAGAACCCCGGGTGGTCGAAATTTCCGGAGCCCTCCACTACAACGTCTCTCATAATCGTATGGTGGTTTTGGGACGTTAAACCACACATACCATCAATCAATCAATCAATCAATCAATCAATCAATCAATCAATCAACCAATCAATCAATCGATCTTAATCCTTTAGCGAGCTACAGCAAGCCTCAAAGGCTATAGCTAACGAGGCCAGCCGTGGCGAGCTCGCTCGGGCCTGCCACAATGGCCGGAACGAAGCGGCAACGCCAGCTGTCTCGCGTCCGCGGCCGTGGAATGCCGTTTTTGCTTCCTTCATTTATCTCGCTTGTTTCGTCACAGCGGCAACGTTGTGGCAGGATTCCCTCGTCGTGCGCACGCATTGTTTTTTCTTCCGCTGTACAGGTGCGTGGTGGTGCCCGACGCGTCGCAAGTGAACATATAGCACGATCGAGGCGAGAACCGCCTCGTACACCTGTTTCGGAAGCCGTGAACTCTGATCCATGGGCTGTCAGTAATCGTGTTTAAGTTCCGTAATATTATTCCAAAGCGTTGTTGACACCATTAAAAGAAGTTAACGTAGCGAAAAAATAATAACAAAGAAAAATAATTCATGATAGTTTACAGGGAACACTGTGACACACGGATGAATAAGAGAGGCACACGAATACAAGCGATGTGCGTTTCTTCGTGCGTCTGCTGTGATATCTTTTTTTTTTTGAGATGGGTTCTGTCGTATGTTGTAGTTTTTTCATTTCTCTGTCACCACGGTTGAGAAATGCGCGCGTCAAACTTTCCGTTTGGTGAAGTTACCTTTAAGGGTATTGAGAAAACATACAAGATTTCATTGGTTGCGATTCATGCAATGACGGATATCGCCCTCTCTTTTACTTTGTACACATACAACGGATACTATAGTCCAATACCGTTCGACTTTGCAGTTATTACATATAGCAATGATTGTTGTTGGAGTTTAAACGTCCCAAAACCACGATAAAAATTTACGGCATATTCACGGGGTGAATGATGATGAATGGGCGAAGCTCCGGAGGGATTCATCGGTAAACTGTGAATCTTCCGTGTAATTCGCCCAGTCGATCATCACGTAAAGACGTGAGAAACGCTGTGTGTGTATATACACAAATCAACTTTTATTTGTTCTTAGACGATGGATGGCTTGCGATGTCCCTTGCCTCGCGCGCTCGCACATCGGGATTCTGTCTGCGAGCGCGCGCTGCTGCCGCCTTGCGCTCTCTCCGCTGTGCAGCCTTATCCATCCGGCGACTCCGAGCGCGCGCCAACAGCGAACGGATTTTATTACAACGCTCCCCCTAGGGTACGTCGCCGCACTAAATCGAACGATTGCCTTCAACCAATGACACGCGCCATATGTGACATCATTCCTATTTTATAAGATCTCGCGTCTTTCGTCAACTAAAAGTACCGCTTTCTAGTTTATAACATCTTGCATCTTTTCATCATCAGCTACAAGTACCACCATCTAGTAAACACTACAAGAACTAAACGAGAGGTGGCTACATACAGGAGACGGTACCGCCATCTAGTGAACACTGCAAGAACTAAACTAGAGGTGGCTACATGCAGGGGACGGTACCGCCATCTAGTGAACACTGCAAGAACTAAACTAGAGGCTACATACAGGCTACAGGGGACGCACAGCCCACGCCCTAAGGAGCTTCGCCCCTAATATTATGAGAGACGCTGTAGCCGAGGCCTCCGGATAACTTCGACCACCTGTGTTTCTTAAACGTGAACCTCAATCTATAAGTACGCGGGCCCAATAATTGTTGCCGACACTCGAAATGCGGCCGCCAATTGCCGGGATTCGATCCCGCGACCTGCGCGTCATTTTCGGTTATTACAACGAAGCTCGATACCTCCACAAAGTGGAACGATGCGGTGGTAGTGAGCGCACGCGAGTTGTAAACGATGAAGCAACACTCGCATGCGCAGCTATAGCTCACATAAGCTGTTTCGTATGTTTTGTCAGCGTATAGCTAGCCACATACGCTGCCAAAAACCTGAAGAGAAGCTTGTTTAAGTACCCGCCGCTCGACCGCTGACCCGCAGGTCGTGAGGTCGAATCCCGGCCGCGGCGCCGCGGCCATGTTTTCGATGTTGGCGGAAAAAAAATGACTGAGGCCCGTGCTTTAGATTTCGGGGAGGAGGAGGAATAAATGAGGAAGAACAGGGAATAAATGAGGGACAGGGATTTCGGGGAATGTTGCAGAGCCCCAGGGGGCTGCAAGCAGCGTTCTTCATAAGCATTACGTGGTTTTGGACCTCAATCCCCAATTATTATTATTATTATTATTATTATTATTATTATTATTATTATTATTATTATTATTACATACACTAGCGCTAGCGTTGACGCCCTCCGAGGTAGCGTATGTTAACATTACTTATTTACAACTTTTGCGCACTCACGGGGACAGCCACATTTGCCCACTTCGAAGTCGTATACGGCTTTGCTCTAACAATTGCATAATCGAACGGTATTGGGCTAGTAGGTGTTGTATGTTTGCGAAGTGTAGGAGTACGGTGTACGGTGCGTCTGTGTCAGACACGATATTGCTTTCACTTCGTAACAGAGCAATAACCTTGCACAAATTGGAATCGCTCATTCAGAACAACGTACACGAGATGACTCTTGGCTTTACGGCACGTTTAGCGGAAATAAAGCTATTCCTTCGGCGTTGTCCTCAGAACGCGGCTCGTGGGGTGTCCCGCCAAAGATATCGTTTGAAAACTTCACTTTAAAGCACGCGTTTGTGGGGTTAGTGTGCGGCATGATGCGAAACAATTGGGAACGCTGGCACAAAAAAATTCCTACTGCCGGCCCATGTTCGACGGCCGTGTCCCTATAAGTATCTTTGTTTTATTGAGAACTGCAGCGCTTAACTATTTATTAAAAAAAATCTGCCAACGTGTGTACGAATGTGTACACAACAACCGAAACTTCTATGGAACGTAGGCGTCATCGTGAGGACTTCACTTCCTTTCAGCCACTTCTACTCTCTTTCTCTCTCTCCCCCTCCCTTTTTTGTCAACGACAAATGATGATTCTGGGGATGGCGCATTGGCGAAGATCTGGTCGGACCAATGGCGCACTACTAACGTGACATAAAGGTTGTTTAATTATAGAATTGACTCGTTGACATTATTCCTGTGGGCTTGCTTTCGACAAAAGCAAACAAGCAAACAAAAAAAGAAAGAAATCACGAAGAAAATTCAGCGAGCGAAATTCCGGTATTCATGTTGACAATAAGAAAAAAAGATACTGGGCTGAGCAGGCGATGTATACGTAGGGCAGTTAACGGCTAGTTTCTTAGAATGACAGACAAAGTTACGTATGAGTTTTGGGGCGCAGCTTAGCAAACGACAAAGCTTTAGAGTTGTAAACGGCGTGACATATCCTAGATATCCTAGACACATTCAGTATATATATATATATATATATATATATATATATATATATATATATATATATATATATATATATATATATATATATATATATATATATATATATATATATATATATATATATATATATATATATATATATATATATATATATATATATATATATATATAAGTCGCCATGCACTAGGCAAGAGTGAAAGCGCACGGATATATGCGGGAGGGACCTCACTGCAGCGGACACGAGGTATATGCTGCTGGTGATGATTATGAAGTAGAATTCAACCTGACGTTTCCTTTGATGCGTAACACATCAGTGAGCTCTTTTAGTTTCGTTTTATGCTGATCCACTGCATATATTCTATTCTATACTCTATGTCCCCACAGACTTCTTGTCCAGCATCTGGAAACACACGTTCGCCCGCCTCGGCGAGGACTGGGTCTTCCTCATCCTCCTCGGCGTCATCTCGTCGCTCATCAGTTTCTCCATGGACTACGGCATATCCATGTTCCTCAAGAGTACGTTGTGTCCGCCTTATACGACAACTGCGGTGTTCACAGATTTGTAAGAGACGACTTCGTTGAGCTTTGCCATGACGTGACGGATAACGTATATTTCCTACAGTTAATTTCTTATTCCTCGATTTCTTTTAGATTGACAAAGTATACTTGTCTGTCTACATCGCACCTAAAATTGATTTTGATGCAGAATCTTATCTTGTATTTTCAACACTTCTAACGGAAAGTAGTGCTGACAACAGGGAACAAAAATAATTGGACAATCGAAGCAATAACTGTAGCGCGTCTTGATGTTGACTTTCCTTTTGCGTGTCGTAGCGAATATTCTCACCGTAATCGATGGCATTTGTAGTATCTCAGCTCTGACCTTGTGAAATCTCAGTTAGGTTATGGTTGAGGCAAATGGAGCCTAGCGTTAATTGCAACTCTTAGTTATCCCATTTCCTCCCATTCTAAGTGTGTATGTGTGTGCGTGCATGCAGCGTGTATATATGGTTTAGATGCATAAAATTTCATGTATCGTTCTTGTGTCTTTTTTTTTTCTTTCCTTTGCAGCAAGAAGATGGCTACACAGAGATCTGACGGACAATTTAATATTGAAATACGTTGTCTGGGTTTTCTTCCCGGTGTTATTAATATTATTCTCATCTGGATTTGCTCACACCGTAGCGCCGCAAGCAATAGGTACGTACCAAAGCAAGGTCATAGTCATGTACAGTGTATCATTTAAGCAAATTTCCGTGTGAGACCTGTGCAATGTTACGTTTTTTTTTGGAGCTGGAACGCTTAAATAAAACGCAGTAACGCCATAGTCGAATCAAATATTTATTCAGGTATCAACTGTCAGGGATAAAATTTGAGAAACAAATGCCGCAGTCAACTTTGCCAGCGATGCGACTGTATACGAACTGGGGCGTGCCTACATGGTACCCACATAGTATACTGACGTAACACCTGATATAAAATCGGTGTCAGCCAATCAGTAACGAGCCTTCGGGAATTCGTGTAAGGGAAAATGACTCGATTGTTAGGTACCATCGAAGATCTCGCGCAGCTTCCAATGGCGCGCAGATCACAATCGGACGAAGTACAGCGAGAGAGAGAGAGAGAGAGAGGGGGGGCTTCTGTGTTTTCATTATAGTCATCTGACGCGACCCGTAGCTTTCACTGCGTCGGGGTATAACTGCACAAACGAGCATATAGAAAAAAAATATAGTATTGCTCATTTTCTTTTTATTTCCTTCTCTACTCTCTCTTTTTTTACTCCTCTTTCCCCTTCCACATAAGGGTAGCTAACCGGACACGTTTCTGGTTAATCTTTCTTTCTTTCCTCTTTCCTTCATTTCTTCCTTTCTTTCTTTCTTTCTTCTTTCCTTCATTTCTTTCTTTCTTCTTTCCTTTATTTCTTCCTTTCTTTTTTTCTTTCTTCTTTCCTTCATTTCTTTTTTTTCTTTCTTTCTTTCTTCCTTGCTTTATGCATCTATTCAACAAAGAAAAATGAGATTAACTTTCTTTTTTGTGCCATGTTCAGCGCACCATATGCAATTGAGACGAAGTGTTCTTGCGTTATCTTTTTTTTTTTGCACTCGTTTTTAAGGTAGGTCCCTAATGATCATCATGACTTATTGTTACCGTTTAGCCCTATGTAACTGCTGTATAATTTTGTGGCTGTGCGTCACAATGTTTGTCTTCTCTTTATACCCACTTCTGTTAAAGTGCCTGACAGGATTGACATTATTACTAACTAACTAAATAAATAAATAAATAAACTAACGAGATAAGCTTTGAAGAAGCATTGCAAATGCGCCCCGTGTTGTACTCGAAGAATGTGTATGGGTATACGCTGTGGGTGCGTGCATACCGACAACCGATCGCGTCGCAGGCTCCGGCATCCCCGAGATGAAGACCATCCTTCGCGGAGTCGTACTTAAGGAGTACCTCACCTTCCGGGCCCTGGTGGCCAAGGTGATCGGCCTCACCTGCACCCTCGGCAGCGGACTGCCGCTCGGAAAAGAGGTGAGCCGCTTCATGAGGCAACCCACAGAGTTCTCGTATACGCATCATATGTGTTTGCGTCTGCCATGGTGGATCAGTCACTATGGTCCGGAGGTCACGGGTTCGATCCCGGCGGTGGCAATCGCATTTCGGTGGAGGCGATATGGTCGAGATTCGTGTACTGTGCCATGTCAGTGCACGCATTAGAGGAACACCAGATGGTCGAAATTTCCGACGCCCTCCTCTACGGCGTCCCTGATAATCGCATCTTGGATTTGGGTCGTAAAACCATTATTATTATTATTATTGTTGTTGTTGTTGTTGTTGTCGTCGTCGTTGTTGTTGTTGTTTGGACCGTTGTACCTGTGGTAAACGATAAAAATTATTAGATACAATAAGACCTGTTCGCGTCTGCTGCCATAATAGATAATAAATTTGTAGCTTGAGAGCCCTGACCATGTAAAAGTCAGTGCTACCCGCGACACTTATCCGAAAAATTACCTCCGGCAGCATGCTTATATTCCTGCAAGTAGGTAGCCAATGTAAGTTGAGCAATATTATCAGCGTTGCGCTTTATCGTGATCAGCAGTGCACCGTGTTGCTACAGTATAAGAATATGAGCGTGATTTGGCGATGTCCAGATTAGCACCTGCCGCTCCGGCAATCGCTGTCGGGAATGTATGATATCGCGAAATATTTATTTCGTATAGTTTTTTTTATTTTTTTCTAATTAGTTGCTTTGTTCGTCTAATCGGCGTCAAAGGGGGCTCTGTATCGCACTTTATTTGTTCATCAACTCGTGTGGGACTCATTAGAGCGTAAGAGTCGCGCCTGATTGCACACTTTCACAACGGCACTCTCCGCGTCGCAGCAGGTGCGTATAACGCAATAAGAAGTAATAACGTAAACACGGAGATACGGCGGCGCGGGGAGTTAGACGCTGACAGCAATTATTCGCTACGTGAATTGCCCACGCTGTATACGGTATACCTGCCGTGAGCGGTAAATTGTTTATTTTTTTTTTTTCTAAGCTATCGTAGCAATTCTAAGAATCCTAAAGCTACAAAATTAAGTTTGTTGCTGCCCTATAGACGCTATAGACGTGCAAGACGGGAGTGGCAGTCAGGAACGGGCAATAAGAAGTATAAGTGTTCGACGTCCGAATTAAACGCACGCACACACACACACACACACACACACACACACACACACACACACACACACACACACGCGCGCGCGCGCGCGCGCGCGCGCACACACGCGCACGCACGCACACACGCGCACGCACGCACACACGCGCACGCACACACACACAACGCACACACACACACATGCACACACACACACATGCACACGCGCACGCGCACACGCACACACGCACGCACACGCGCACACACACACATGCACACGCGCACGCGCACACGCACACACGCACGCACACACGCACACACACACGCACACACGCAAACACACACGCACACACGCACACACACACAAACTGCGCAGCGTGGGTCATGCAGATCATATATCATGCGCGTCAACGTCATCGGTGGATGTTCTGCGCGTGAGACGCGCATACATTGTCATAAATTCGCTCATCGCACACAACCTGCTTGGTGTTGTTGTCGGGCCGAGATTTGACTTTAACTGCACGGGGCCATATCCCCTTCAGCGGCGGGAGCTGCGCTTGTGTACGGAACTATAGTTTACCCCAGCTGTGTCAACTTGAGGTCAAAGGAGTCAAGGCATACGTTCCTCGTTGGATGAACTGAACATTGCCCATAATTAGTATGTCTTGACTTAGCCTCGATGTGCTGTGTATAACAGTAACAGATCGCTTAGGCGAATGCACTTGAGGTGTTGTTCGACAGGTCGTTCTAGAATCAACTTCAAGAGTATTACTTTTCTTTTCTCGAAATGAACGCAACCGAGAACTAACTGCGGGCACATTTAGAACTCTATGTTTCCATTATTTTTATATTAGAATGGTACATGGCTGAGGAGAGAATAACTAAACACATAAATATATAAAATGAATGACTGACACGAAATAACACATTGCTTCATTATATTTCTTGGAATGTAACAATGAGTGCCTTGTAGTTATGTTGTGTAAATGTGACACATTCGTAGACAGTGTACCATAACTGGCGCCTGAAGGAGACATATATGGCTCCGAAAGGAAGCCTTATAGTGTAACTTTAGCCCGAATCGGAGCGCTCTCTTTGGTGCAGGCGTTCGTTGTAATAACCCATGAACTCATTCAATCCGCCAAATTCACAATATATCCGGAAACTGAATTGCGTGGCGCCGGTTGCCGTTGAAGGAAATTGTTGTGTATCATCCCTGCGCCGTTTGTTTGTTTGCTTGCCTGCTTGCTTGTTTCTTTTAACTTTTAAGCGCAGCCACGTCTGAAAGCTGTTCTTTATTCACGCCTCACATCACCCTCTTCGGCCGCAGGGACCATTCGTGCACATATCGAGTATGATAGCCACAGTCCTTAGTCGTATCGTGGCTTCCTTCAAGGGCATCTACGAGGTGAGTCCACTACGTGTTCTTCGCTAGCTTCGTATAGCCTTCGAGATCGACGCTCGGGAGGTCTCGGAAGCATTACAGTTTCCCGCGGCGTTCGCAGGAAGAAACGAGACGCATGGTCATCACTCAGCTTTAAGAAGTAGGTCCGCCATCGCGCTTGAAGGAACACCTTTTCGTAGCGTATTTCATGCACAATACTAAAGATATGTTCGGAATAGCTAACTTCGCATAGAGTGGTAAATACACGAAAAGGTAACTCGTGACCGTTGTATGATTCAAGTTTTGCGCGCGTTTGTAAACAATGTAAAGAAAAAGCGACTTGAAACATTAAGCGAAAAAAAGACGCTTGTGTTGGTTTGAAAATAGGCAGCTAATTGCATCTCTTCCCGTACGGATGGACACGTGACAACATTTTGGTGGCATAGCGAGCTGGTAGTTATGATAAATTTTGATATTCAGTTGAAGTTCTACGACTTGAAAGCTGTATTACAATAATAACTGGTATCACCGGCAGGGAAAGCCTGACATCGTTGTCTCCAGTCGAACCCGCGTAAGTTGATGAGCAACGCTTTGTTGCCCCTTTGCACTTGGTTTGTACGATGCTTCCTGGCCGTGGAGGTTCGTAAAGAAAAATGCGGGAGTGGGCGATCACCACCATCTTGCCATATATACACGATACAGCCAAAGGTAGCAAGTGTTGTTACACTCCTTGTGAGTTTAATACGGACTCTTCTTCTGGCGTATACTGCTCAACGTGTCCTTTTGTATTACTGGTTAGTTGAGAAACTTAATGGAGTCTAGCCAAACTTTATTTGAAGTGGCGTTATCGATACTGATCCGGACAAAATACTGTCGTCGGGAACAGTGTCCTTTCATTTCGTAATGAACCTAGTGTTTACGTTAGAAAAAAGAACGCTTGTATATAATCGCGCATCCCTCGAAAAGGCTACGTCTTTAAAGCTAACCATAGGCAAATGCTGACTTCGCACTGGCTGCTGGGAAGTTGCGAGAGCTTCCGCCAGGCTTCCACCCAAGCATTAAAAAAAAAAAAAACTCCCAAGCATTTCCCCGAGGGTGAACATGGTTAAGTGCGAATACACGGTGTGATGCTATGAGGGGTATTTATTAATTCGCACTATTATATTTATTAATCACACTATGGTGCCTTTATGGTGTAATGGTTCCTGGGAATCGCAATTTGATCACACGGGGGAGTTTACGTTAACTCACTGGCGAATGCCAACGGATTTTAACTTAACTCCCCCTCACGACCCGCTCTCGACCAACACCGACTAAATTCCAAGGCCGAAAGGCTGCCGCAGTGACGTCAGAGGGTGGAGGCCCAGTTACGCCGCGAACGCCGCGGAAAGCCGGTGTTTCGTTCGCGTTTTAAGAGAACAAACGCTCCCGCTCTCGCAGCTGCTGCGGCTTGATTGGGCCGAATAAAAGATGTGGAAAAAAAAGTCTTACTGAGCATGCTCAGTTGGGTAACTGGGCCTCCACCCTCTGACGTCACTGCGGCAGCCTTTCGGCCTTGGAATTTAGTCGGTGTTGTCTCGACGGGAGACTGAGAGAGAAGGCGGGCGCGCGAGGGAGAGGGGTGCGCGCGCAGCTGCAGCGAGCGAGGAGAGCGGAGGAGCGAGCGAAGGGGGAGGGGGTATAAGGCGCGTTACTGACACCGATATCAGCGTCGCGTCCGTGGCTTATTCGGTAGAGCGTCGCGCTGCGGCCCGCCAAGTCCTCTTTCTTTTAAAGATAGAGAGAAGACTGCGGACGCCGCCGCCGGCGGTGGATGGTTTGGGGCAACACCGACTAAATTCGTGTTGTTTTGGGTCGCTTATAAAGTGTATTCACACTTAAAAAACATCGCTGGTGCTGCCAGTGTGCCTTCAAACGACCACCAAAAATAAGACGTTTTCCGCGGCAGGTCGTGGCGCTTCTGGTGCCCACAGAAAGTAATCGGCTCTAAAAGTTCAGGATGTCTAGCAAAATATCCCATTTTGTTTTTTTCTTTTGCTAGCCACTTTTGTTTATATTAAGGTAAAGAACATGGGTAGATGGTGATGTTCCTTCTAGTAGTTACCCTAAGTGCTTGATTGTCACTATACATATGCAGTATAAAGGTTTTGCCTGGCAGACAACTTGAGCGCTTTCTCAGGTTGCGCGTAATAGCATGGTCGTACATAGCGAATGGTAAACTCGTTTTCTATTAGTGTTCTTGTCATCACATTGGTTGGTCTTGGTAAATTTCGTAAGAAAGGCCCCTACGGGGCGGCCTCATGCTCTCCCATAGTAAAGTACCTAGTATTCTAAATTGTTAACAACTTTTTTCTAAACAGATCTACCCACGGGACGGCTTCATGCTCTCCCATAGTAGAGTACCAAGTACTTTAAATCGTTAACCACTTTTTCTAAACGCACAGTTATGTGGTTGGCTGGTAAGCGCCACGGCCTCAACTGTGAGGCCCACGGGACCGCTTTATGCTCTCCCAGAGTGGAGTACCTCGTGCTCTAAATTGTTAACAACTTTCTCTAAGCACACGCCGTGATATAGCTACAGTTATATGGACGTTTTAGGTTGTCAGAAGTATAGGGACAGCTTAATGATCTCCCGCAGTAGAGTTCTGCGAACTCTAAGTCATCCTACATTTGTTCTAAACGCATCGCAGTTTACTTTCTTTTATAGCACTAGGACAGCTTAATGGTCTTCCGTACTCTAAATCGTCGAACATTTGTTCTAAACACACGTTAACGCTTGGCAAAACTTGGACAGCTTATTCCATGGTAAAGTACATACATCGTACTCTAAATCATGGAACACATATTCTAAACACTCAACGTATTCGCGTTTTATTTGTGATTATTGTTTATCATGTAATGTATATACATATGCATACATTTTTTTTGTAATGCGTTTTTGTGCGTCTTTGCATGTTCTGTTGAAATCTTATTGATGTATACTGTCTGTGATAATAAGTTTCTCTAAACACACACATTTTTTTTTATTGATATGATATATAAGGAGATGTTGGCGCACCATTATGGCGCCGGCTACTCCTTAGCCATTGATTGAAACTTGAACACGTATCTTGCAATAAAGCTTTTTTTAAACCTTTTTTTAACTCTCCCTTTCTCTTTCAACCCACTATTCCCCAACCCCAGTGTAGGGTAGCATACCGGATACTAGAATCTGGTTAACCTCCCTGTCTTCCTTTTTTCTCGTCTCTCTCTCTCTCTCTCTCTCTCTCTCTGAACACGTATCTTAAAGCAAAACATACAAAGCAGTGCATGGAAAATAGAAAACTCGTGCAAAGATATGCAAAGACACACTTATACGCACATATCACAATGGTAAGTAAATGTTGGAAAGTCATAGACAGGTTCTTGCTCTCCCGTAGCAAGTCACGTATAGTTTCCTAAATTCTTAGCTTTTTTTTTTCGAAACGCTGGAGTTTTGTACACGTTGTGTAATAGAACGCTCTATAGCGCCGAACGCGATCGGTCGGCGTTCGTGTGTACGCGTCTGATGGCCAGATGTGAGAAGTTACAACCAGAAAAGGCAATGCGCTGTCAATCATCTGTCGCCTACTTAGGAAAGAACCGAGACACTGTTTCGTCTCGTCGGATATGGTATACTGCCTCCCGACGACTTGGATTAGATCGAAAACGTATACGCTCGGGCCGGATAAGGAAATTCGCTTTCCCGCCTGGAATAATTTAATTTGCCGAAATAACCACCAGCTTCACCACTAAATTTTTTGTGAAATTGCAACACTACCGAGCTCCCAATCAACGCGCGAAAAGAAATTGTTGAAGTTGTCACGGTAATCAATTTCAAGCTCTGAAAAATAGTGCCCCCAAGTAGTGACATTTGCGTGTAATAATAACTGCACACTAATTCATTTGTTAAAAACATTTCTGAATTAGTTATGTGGTACCCCAGCGGGCTATCGAAATGTAAAGCATTCTCGCGGGGCACTTTTCCATCACTCATTGACTGTTTGCACCCGTTTGTTCTCTCGTGACGTTGCATTCCATTCGATCACAGAACGTAAACAAGATATCACATTGGTTGTATTATCGGTGTCACATCGGGGCCTGTGTGTGACACCATGCCACTAAATTTTAAAGGAACTGGAGAAAGGTGGCCAAGGCGGCTCGCTTGTGCAACGTATACGTGCAGAACCACCATCTGAAGTCGCATTTCGCATAGCATCGAAGCCGGCAACAGCTTTCGTGCCTCACACGAGAAGTTTTTGTTTGTTGCGTGTTACGAAACTGACATTGTGTGTTCTCAAAGATCGTTCTTACTTCGCATGTGGTTGCTTTGCCTTCTCCTTCCGTTCTAATTGGAGCATGTCGTTGTACTTTGTGTTGATTTTTATTCTTTTTCGATTTCTGTTTTCGTTTTAAGTTATATTTCTGTTGATACCCTCTTTTGTTTGTTTTTTCCCTTCCCTGTTTCTTGCATGTGATACCCGTATTCCCCGTCGCCCTCCCTTCCCATCCCCAATCGTCCCCAGAACGAGTCCCGGGCTAGCGAGATGCTCGCCGCAGCCTGTGCCGTGGGCGTCGCCTGCACCTTCGCAGCTCCGCTGGGCGGTATGGCACTATTCGATCTGAATATATCGAACCCTTTCGAGGTATCGGGGCTCGGCCGCTGACCCCAAGGTCACGGGTTCGAACCCGGCCGCGGCGGTCACGTTTTGATGGAAGCGTACTGCTAGAGGTCCGAGTACTGAGATGTCACTGCACGTTAAAGTACACCGGATGGTCGAAATATCAGGAGCCCGCCACTATACGGCGTGCGTCATAATTGTGCCGTAGTTTTAGCGCGTAAAACCCCAGATTTAATCATTATGATCAACTTTCTCGGAGTTTGTTCTAAGTCACCCCAGATGCTGTAATATCGACCTGTCCTTTTGGGGTCTCCGTTCGTCCGTACTTGATGCTGCACGCATTAAATTTGTCGCTGAAGCAGCGCACATGTTGTCGCCTGACGTTGCGCGAATTGCGATGCTTCGACGCGCATAACTCGTCAACGTAGGCTTGAAATCGGGAAGTGGGACGTGAAAATAAACTTAAAGAGGTACCGAGACCAATTTTCGAAGATACTTGACTGCGCCCCGTGAATCTCTTGTGTGGAGAGGCGGCTCTGAGCAATTGTCATGCGCAGGAAGTGCTGATATCTTGTTTCGACAATAAAGTCAATTTGCGCGCGACGTAACTACTGACTTCGACACTATCGTGACTGCACGCTACAGTGCCGATTCTGGTCATATTACGCGCCATTATGGTTAGCTTCGATGACGTGAGGTTTCAAAAACATTTTAAATGGCTCGTTGTGCGTAACAAACTTAACCGAGTGGAGCGGTCGCGGAAACGTCACGATATCGTGCACGTGGCCAGAAGTACACACCGTGTCGTGACATCTAGATACAATAGGAACCGTAACTATTTTTTAAACTATGGTGTAGGTAGTTTATGAGGACGCACTGAGGCTTGCTCACGCGGGCTTGCATTTGAGTCAAATGTTTCGCGTCGGTATTCATTCAAGAAAACCAACAAAAGTTGATGAGATGTAGTGTTGGCAATCATTTATTCGCGAGTACCCCTGCATATTTCTAATTAAACGGGTTGAAAGATCTGATTTGCGTCACTTGCAGCACGGAACAAGTATACTGCTCGTAAATGTAACATTACGAGCAACCGAACTGTGTCGGGAACTAAAATTCTGGACTTTAGAAACGGAACGAAAATGACGTATGATCATGACGCTGTCTTTACTAATATTCTGTCTGTTGAAAAAAAAGCTTTGGAAAACAAGGCTTCTCTCAGCTTTGAGAGAAAGCTCGGCTGTTCTAATTGCCCGAAGAACTGCTTTCAGATACTGGATGTGTTGTTAAAACGTGTCTGCGCGGCGGTCTGCGTCGTCAATATGATGTTTCACGACATGTGAGTTAAGAAAGTGCCATGTATTTTATGCCATTTGACATTTTATGTGGTTATGAGGGGAAATGGTTAAAAGCGTCTGAGCTATTATGCTGACCTAAGAAGATTGCTTGAACTTGAGGTTCACTAGTTCAGAAGACAGCTTGAGATCCTAAACGCAGTTCGGGGCACATGTGCTCAGTTGACCTCGTGCGCGCTGAGGCAGGGGACACACTAGATTGAGTATTCGCTTGTGATCTTGAATTTGCATGCACAGTTCTCTCCTCCCTGTGCTTTCCTTTAATTTCTGTTCTCTCATTTCTGCAACATATTTCTGAAAAAAAAATATATTGCAAAACCGTGCAGGAGTGCTGTTTAGCATCGAGGTAACCTCGGTCTTCTTCGCGGTGCGCAACTATTGGCGCGGTTTTTTCGCCGCTGCCTGTGGCGCCCTCGTCTGGCAACTGCTTGGAGTCTGGCTCAAGGAGCAAGGTGAGCATACAAACTTACTCAGCGCTCACGGTGTTGCGAGACATCAGCCATTGGTGAATGACGTGGGAAAACCTCAGAAACGTGCGTTCGTGGTCTGATGGTAAGTTTGTGTTTTCATTTTAAGGAGAAAAAGAAGCGGTTAGATGCACTGACTAAAACGAAGCCTTCATTCTTTTGTGTTTTTTAGATGTGAAGCAGCTCTTTGACTAGCCTGTGTAACGATGTCCCTCCGTGTGTTCGCATGGAGGCGCCGCAACGCGCTTCCCTCGCCGCAAGTGTTGGAGCGGTGCCAAGTAGGTCACGCCGCAGCTGCGCGTTTACGTCACACTCCCCTCGCAGTGCGCGCTGACGTCACTCTCTCCCTCGCCTGTAGCGCACTCGCCGCAGCGCTCGCAGCTGCCACCTCGTCTCTTCGCCCGGAACACCTGCCGCTACCGCCGCACGCTCCGCTACCGCGACTGTTACTCGCTGCACTGCCGAATGGACGGGTCACGCGAATAAACCTAACGCATGCCTAACGTGCGTGTGGAAACATGTCTGTACGTGTCACCCCTTCCTCGCTTCACCCTCTCCACTGCTCGCAACGCTCGAGCGCACATCAAGTGGTAACACTCTTCCGGCTCGTTTCATCTGCGATTGAGAGGGTGCCGGAAGACGATGCTCGTTCGCCCGCCGAAACACCCGCCGAAACGATTTGGCCTAAACCAGACGTCTCCGGCGTTGCAAGGGTTAGCCAAGCCGATCGCGTTTGCGAATGGTGACCTCGCCGTTGAACACGTGTGACGCCACGCGTGCGCAACGCCGCTGCTTCGCCTTCCATCAGGGTTCTCTTTGGGAAGATGGTGTGTTTTATTTTCCTTTGGAGCGTTTACGTAACATGATTGTGCTTGGTATTGTTGCAGCATTGTCCGTATTTTCCTCACGTCTTCTTCATTGCTCTGTTTTTTTTTCTTCTTCTTAAACAGTCCTCAATTTGGAGTTAGTGCTTTGATATCAAACGGCTTGTATTTATTTTGTGCGTGTGTGTGTGTGTGTGTGTGTGTATGTGTGTGTTTAATGTTTACAACCCTCCCACCTGCTAACTGGCTTCTTTGAGCCCTTCTGTCCTGTTTCCAATATTGGGGTGATGGGTTCGAGAGAACCCATCACCCCTATTCGTTCGAGAGAGTTAATTGTTGGCCGAGTTTGCTACTTAGTTATACTCGAACAAATCCACCAATGCGTGAAAATAGGAAGTACAGTGGTGGGTAGCCGACACAGTGACACAGATGTGGCCACCCATGTGGCAGTGTGTCTGCTTTCTGCCTCTTAGTTTTTAATACTTACGTGTATTACTGGCTTATGGCTTTGTTCGAGTGAAACTGTTGCACGCGGCTCCGGGCCCCTATTTCTATGTCATGCAGAAATGTCGTGTTATATAACACTTGTCTGCCTAATGAAGAACCCCGGAGGGTTTGCCCTGCGTCGGCATGGCGCGTCGCCGAAACTGCGGTACACGAAGCTCGTCCAATAGCGCGTGACAATCGCTGCTGGCTATGCACTCTTTTATGTCGCCAATCGCAAAGGTCGGTCTGTTTCGTAACGAAGCATGTCGCGCCAGCCGCTGTGCAAACGTGGTCTCGTCGGCGGCCGTTCCGTATGGCTGAATGGGTAACACTCGCGCTCGCCTTTTTTCAGGTGTGCAAATGAGAGGAAACTGACAAGGTTGGCGGGTCGGGCGGCCTGCAGCTATGTCATGATCTTGAGGAGCATTGTTTCTTGCTTTCGTTCGTCCTTCATCTCAATCCGAGTCGCGTTGAAACGCCTAGACGTCATAGGAGAAACGAACGCTTTTCAGGCGGATTTACTCTGCCTCCGAGATCGAAAGCGTTGCAGGCGTTTTGCACTTCACGTGGTCTTGCTGTGCCTCCGAAATCGTCCAAGCTTTGGCCGGGTGACGGTGCGCTGTGATGACGTCATCACGGGACGTCACGTTATGTCCCGTCGAATGCCGCCATCAGGACGTGATAGGGGAAGAAAATGGTCAGATGATGGAAGCATGAAAGCACAAATAAATTCGTACGTATTTCTAAAAAATGAAAGCTTTTTAGTTGCCGAGACTTTGTCCTGGTTCGGGGATCGAACTCGGGATCAACGCCTTTCCGAGATAGTCGCTCTATTAATTGAACCAACCGGGAAGCTAACGATTGGCAGGGTGATGTCGACTCAATCGAATACTCGAAGCGCATGGACACAGTGCACATTGCAGATTGCTTTTACAATAGAACCGATGTGCACCATGACGTGATAGGGTGACCTCAGTACAAAGGAGGATCTTTTTTTTTCTAATCACTAGTGTTGACGCGTACGCTGACTGTCACTTGTCGCGTTCGGTGAGGCGTCTGAGGTTTTGGCTTTGAATTGAGGACTACATAAACGCAAGAATATAAATGCTTACGGCATTGCCGTAGCGGCTACATGAAAGTACTGTGCTCTCAACCCGCTGCGGCGTGCGCTGCGGCCGAAAGGCTTCACTAAGCGCGATTGAGCGTGACGTTGTAGTGCTGCGTTCTCGCGTATCTTGCTGCGCGTGACGGCGACTCTGCTGCGGGGATGCGTGCTGAAACCGGCCGCGCGCAGTGTTGCGGGGAGCGCAACGGAAATCCGAACCGTCTATCGCTGACGCGTATCTTATTTTCTTTCTCTGCAATTTCACGCCGTCGTGCTGAGCCAGCTGCAGCGCGTTGTTATTGTTGTTATGCGCGCAGTTTGTTTGACAATGGCGAATGCGGGTGCATGTCAGAGTTAAATGTGGCACATGCGCAGCGGGACGGGCCTGTACCATTGTCGATGTCAACAAAGCGGCGCGGTACGTCAGCGTTGTACTCTCGCCATATATATTTCCCCTGTAGAGCGTGCGAAGCCTGAAACGACTTTGCTTTCGTTGTGCATTTCATGAAGCCTTGGGTTAACAAAAACTATGCCTTAAAAACCAACTCCGGCGATTTTTTTCTTAAGGTCAATGGATCTCAATGAAATTCGTTGGGTACGTTTTTTTGTACATTTTCGTCATTTCTGCCAAATTACGTGCTTGAAAGATGCTCTGATTGTTTACAAATGAATTTTAAAAGATTGCCTCGCAACGCTCACCTCGGCTTACCAGAATTATTGGCAACGTTTTCTGTGCGGCGGCATGCTTGGCAAGTCAACGGAAGTGACCCAGCCGATGGCATCGCTAACTTTAGCCGCCGTGGCCTCTGCGATCGGCTGATCGCGGAGGCCACGTAGCCGCTAAAGCGTTTACTACGCTGGCCGCTAGGCGACGGCGGTGGTGTTGGGCACGGAAAAAGCTTCCTTCCTTCATCGGTGGAGTTTGGCCGTCTCGGCGAGTTCGCCTCTGCTCCGAGCGCCCGCTCGTCTCGGCTTTCACAGTTTTCATACTCAGCGCTGGCGGGACCAGTATACGACTCCCGGTTCTTATCAAACAGTATGTCATATACGTAGCCAGTGAGCTCGGTTGAGTTTCGGAATTTGCGGTTTTTTTTTTCATTAAAAATTATTTTCGTATTTGCTGCGCATTCCAGCTATCAGACTCGTGACAAGAGTGTGTAAAGAACATAGTAGCTCCATTAATTACCCTGGTATGGTTGAAAAATTGCTGGAGTTGGCCTTTATTCAGCTAGCTAGCTGTAGAATTCGCTCAGGGTGGTTCACTCGCATAATATGTCGCAGTTGATACGTTCGTGAACGCCTCATACCAAGTAACGCTGGTCGCAACCAGCACACAACCGTAATTAGTGCGAATATGTGAGAGGTCTTTGCCCCGAAGTGGGCGTAGTCGTGCTGATGATGATAACGATGAGTACCGCACGCGTTGGTCGGAAGTAAATGGTGATTTTGGGTAGTACTGTTTCCGGCTTAACTAGCTGTTTCCGGCTTAACTAGCTGTTTCCGGCTTAACTAGCTGTTTCCGGCTTAACTAGCTGTAGTACCGTTTCCGGCATAACTGGCTGTTAGTCACAGTTTCTCTGCAAGGGCGAAGCACGCAGTGATGCGGCAGCAACAAATGTGAATGTTTACGAACTAAGGCTAGCAGTTCACTCCTCCTAAGGAAACGCTGCAACAAAGAGAAGTTTATTGACTTCCAACCAAGAATAAAGTACATGACAAAAACATCGAGCTTCACGACTACAAAGGGTGCATGTACAATCAGGAAAGCACCACTACCGAGGTACAATGTATGTGGGGGAATGTACCCCTCTATTTACTGTACAGCGCGTGGTGCTCCAGCAGGAAACGCTGCAGCGGGTGACGAAGACACACACGCCCAAAGGTATACGAGCCGCCTGCTAATCTCTCTTGAAATAGGGCGCCCGCCACCGCAGCCAGTGCACAGTCCGGATCCACGCAGCTCCGCCTCCGGTCGCTCCATTGGTCGTTCGCGTGATGGAGGCGGCCGACGTTCTTTGCTCTATTCTTGAGCCGCGATCGTCGGTTGCCTCTAGCACGCTTTCACTCGTGCGTGTCATATACGACGCGTGCGGTGACGTCATGGTCCTTGTACTCTAAACGGGACTTAACGTCGACGGCAATTGCTGTCGCAATAGCTTAATTGGCGGTATTTAACGTGTCACGTTTCTTAGCGAACTATGGAGCACAGCAGAACGCAACTGTATACATAATCTAACCTCATTAACAGTTCAAAAGTAACGGCGCGTGCAGCTGTATCAGGCAGGCTTCGTCGCTGCACCGTGACTGTGTAATGATAAGGGCTGATACTGCAGTTATCGCTTACTCGAGCCGTGCTTGGCCTCTTGAGATTTTTGTGTATCTCACGGGCCTAGTGCGCCATGAGTGTGGAAGGCAACGTAACGTGTTTACTAAAGCTAAAACCTGAGTTTTAACTCATTTAGTTGCGATAGTGTTCAAGCCAAATGTCTAATAATTTTCTTAATATTGAAATTCACCCTGAACTGAATTTGGAATATTGTATGTTTCATCGCGGATTAAAAAAAATCGAATATGCGCAAAATTATGCTAGTTATTCGAGGATCAAGTAACATTATACAATTAATGCTCGGTCAGCCGCACGTCAAGCTAAAATTTCATGAATGACGTGAGACAAGCTACTTGCTACCAAGTGGTAGTTAAATGCTATCTCTTGAAGTCGACCTATATCTACTAGCTTATATCTGTTGTGTCACTTGGAATATCGGCTGCCCTGTTTGTTCTCTTATCCACTCTTTATTTGTTTTTCCTATATAGCGAAGATTATAATGTTTATTTTCGTACGTATCTGAAAATGGACAGCGATATCTAACTACATCATCGATTTGCCTTTCAGATACGATAACTGCAGTCTTCAGGACAAACTTCCGAATGGACTTTCCCTTTGATCTCATTGAACTAGTCGTTTACGCTGTGATGGGGTAAGTGTTTGACCAACCGCGTGTATCAGTTTGTCGACACTCGCTATATTCGATGGCGTTGGTGACACGTATGGTTTCCTTGTTGCCATTCATTGTTCCCCATGTCTGCAGGGCCGCCTGTGGAGTGTTGGGTGCCACGTTCGTCTACATGCACAAGAGGGTTGTGCTGTTCAACCGAAAACACAAGCGCATGAGCGCATTCCTGCAGAGAAAGTACGTGCTCACCCGGATCACTCCCAAAACCCGCCACCATGGCCTCGTTGTGGTGCAGGTGGCGGTATCTAATCTAGCTCGCTGGTGCCGCGTTTTGAATGGAGGCTTAAGTGCTCAAGGCCCGTGTACTTGGATTTAAAGGGACACTAAAGGCAAATAACAGTTTATGTCAGAGTGCCCCGCCGCGGTGGTCTAGTGGCTAAGGTACTCGGCTGCTGACCCGCAGGTCGCGGGATCGAATCCCGGCGGCTGCATTTTCGATGGAGGCGGAAATGTTGCAGGCCCGTGTGCTCAGATTTGGGCGCACGTTAAAAAACCCCAGGTGGTCGAAATTTCCGGAACCTTCCTCTACGGTGTCTCTCATAATCATATAGTGGTTTTGGAACGTTAACCCCACATATCAATCAATCAGTTTATGTCAGAGTGAAAGCTCAATGTATGACGGCGTCTGAAATGACAATGTTATCAACAGCAGTGCTCTACTTACCTAGAAATTAAGCTTAATGCGCGAGAGCACATGCGCCACGAGTAGGACATTCGCAAAATGATCCCAATGACGTCAATGTTACCGCCTACAATTTATCACTTGTAATCGAACTAGCAGCAATAAAAAAACTATACCGTGCATCAAAAAAAAGTAATAAAAATGCCCCTTGTCCGTTTCTGTCTGATTTATATAAAAAAAGAACCGCTGGACGTTACTACGGGAAATGGCGCGAGTGGTTCAAAAGTTTCATTTTAGCCGGGTTAAGCGGGACAGGTTGTGCCATCTAGAGGGACCCAGCTGAACCAAGCACGCCTGCCATCTCGGAGGCCATGGCACAAAATTGTTCAATGGCTGTTGTTGCTGTGGTGGCACCCGCTACCGTCTCTCTGCTGCTACTAGTGACGGCAGCAGCGAAGTATAGCCGGGCAACGTTGGGCACGGTAACAGTGACGTCAAAGTGTTCAATCAGGGCGGGTAATTTGAAGTGTGCTAGCGTGATGCAAACTACTAAAACTTGATTTTTATTTCGAAATAAGCCCTTCCTTTGCGCAAAAGCAACACTATAAGGTTTCTGGACCGCTGTTTTAGCAATGAACATCGACTTAATATTTGTCTTTAGTGTCCCTTTAAGTGCACGTTAGAGAACCCGGGTGGTCGAAATTTTCGGAGCCCTCCACTCTTTCATTATGATATCTTACTTTTGGGACGTTAAACTTCAACTATTACTATTACACAGACGAATGACCGTGCACACTTTGCGTATGCGTTGAAGTGTGCCGCTTCTTCCTTAACAACGCGACCATCAGTGAATAGCCCACTGCTGTGCCGTGCGCCGTATGCGGTAGGCATTAACCACATCTACCCTGGTGTGGAGTATACGTAATAAGCATGCAAGATAAAACATGATGGGCTAGTTGGTTCATGCTGTACGAATGGTAATGACGCAACGCAAAGCCTGCACCTCTTCTTTGGTTTGCTCTGCGTCATTACATTTTGAATGATAAGCGTGCACATCACAATCGCAGAAAGGTGGGCGAGTTTGTTTGGCTGCATAATGAAATGAAAAGGAGCAGTGCTGAGACGAATAGAAAAAAAAAAGAGATGACGACAGGACTGCGCATGTCCTCTCGTCATATCGCCTTTTGTATTCGTTCCAGCGCTGCCTCTTTTCATTTCATTATAAGCTTGAAACTTGCGCAGGATGGCACGAATGAAAAATCAGATGATCAGAGGTCAAAATTCGCAAAGCTTATTTGCCATTCGTAAGCACACTTTACCTCCGACAGGGTACAGCAAAGTTTCCAACGTGATAATTGGTCGGCACCTGCTGTTTGTCCAGCTTTGTGTGGCATGCGTGCGCGTGTGTACTTTGTATGTGACTGATTGGCGGCAGTACACTAGACACCGTTATTGCACTCTAAGTTGCACTCTAAGTTATTGCACTTAATGCACTCTAACGCGGTTATTGCACTCTAAGGTCCGAGAATCAGGTGACTTCCTAAATACGCCTACATAGAACAGCTTTCTTAGAGCAAAGTGTTTTTCTTGCTGGAGTCCACCACGTCTCCGCTGACGTATTTCCGTCACTAACACGACGTTGTAAAATATGCACTAATAAATTGCAAAGATGAAAAAAAACGAAAAGAAAAGCTCCGTAGCAGGGGTCGAACTATATCGCGGCGCGAAAATATTCATTTTGAAGCAACAGTGACGATTATTCGCGCTTGTTTCTGCGAATCGCTGATGTACGTCACTTTTTTTCCCTTCATTTTACGTTTCACGCGACGTATGAGTGGAGTGTAACGGCTCTGCTTTTCTTTGTGTTATCTTTTACAGTCGTTTTCTGTACCCGCTGATTATTACTGTGTTCATATCATCGGCCACGTTTCCCGAGGGCCTCGGACAGTTTATGGCTGCAGAGGTGAGCATCCGCCCGACATCTGACGACGCCGACGGAGTGCGTGGATGGGGGAAGGGAGCGCTTTTGTTCGGTCAAGTTGGGGAGACATGAGCGAAGTTAAACAGCACGATGGCACTACCAACTGAGCTTCATTTTCCCTGAATTTGCTTTTAACAGTTTCACCTGTCACCGCCATCAATAATAAACCGCACGTATAGGATGGGGAACGGGGGGGGGGGGGGGGGGAGGTTGTATATATGATCGCAGACTGAATTCTGCGTGGGCGTTAGATTAAGAGGATTGCTTGGTTTATTCATCTGGAATTTAGCGTACGTATTTTAACTATACTACCTACAGGGGCCCGCATTATGATACGCTCTACATGTCGGCCGTATATTTATTGGGGTGGAGCGTCTCATAAATATGTCGATTCGCTGCTCTTCAATCTCCCCCGGCTTTTCGTTACATTAATTAGCGGCGTAATACATAAGTTTCACATCAAGTTTAATACTTTGTAATGGTGAAAAAAAGTCGCTTCTTTTTAAACAAAAATGCTTCTCAGCTGATGTACTGTAGCGTGTGACGCTCGTTTGCATGTTTCGAGCCCATGGGGGCGCGGCGCGCACGAACGTTACATTATACTCGTTCCCGAGTTATTTCAGCACTACCACTGTCACTTGATGGTGACAAAACCTCACCTGCGTGAAAAAAAAAAAAGCCCCAACTCGACAATGTTTGACAGATGCGGTAACACTAAGGTGTAGAGGCGTTACTCCGTCACATGTGTTCAGATGTGAAATTAAGGGCACTTGCATAGAAACCCCTTGGTAATTTCTTTTTTTAAAGCACGGGTGCAGTACGCTCTAGTCTGCGCCAGCACCAACCAGATCCAACCGGTTGGCCTGTAACACGGAGGAAGGAAAGGTGGGAGAGGCCCTGACGTGACTCGTTGTGAAGCCGCGATGAAGCCGGACATATTGACTGGGCAAATTCTCCTCTCTTGTTTACATATGAATGCGAAGCAGAAGGCGCGACTCCCTCTCTGTCTCAAAAAGCACGTGGCCTGCGCGCCGCGTGCGCCAGTGCTATCCGAAACCAACGGAACGGATTTCAACACGCTGTCTTGCCGCGATACAGTTGACGAAATCTCTGCGTATGGGTGTTGTACCCTTGCACTGCCGGCGCTTACGATAAACACTGCAAGTTGCACGTTAAGCTTTTTTTAATTTGATGTGTTCTTTGTGAAAATAAAGATGATATTTCGGACATTGCCGCACGACGAACCAGGCACCGAAGTTTGTACAGCTTCTTTCAGATCACTTTCCCCTATTTTGCGCTTCTCTTTAGGCTTTATGAAATTTTCGGTCAGGCTGTGGGCTATGAAAACGCGCACACCGCCGCTGGACCGCCAGAATGGTGCCGCACTGTAGTACATCAACAATAACAAAACGCTGCCATTGTGCCCAGGCACGGAGGAAGGAAGAAGGCCCAGGGAATATGGCCGCTGTGACGTAATTTCCGCCACATTTTTTACGCCCTGCGCCAGCTAGGCATGCCCTCTCCTACCTTTCCTTCCTCCGTGGCCTGTAATGCATGCGCTCGCGTGCGGATTAACCTCATACAAGGGTGGAAGGGCTGCGCCAATTGCGCCATGATGCGCCAATCTGGCCTGCTGCGCCAAGCCACGCCTAAATGGCAATTTAAGCGTGCAACGCCAAATTCAGTAAGGAGCTTTATTACGACCGAGCAACACGCGTGGGCTGCTCAAAGGACGCAATCGCGTTCATATGTTATTCCGCCTGCATATCTAGCATCGTATTTCGGATCACGCATTAATCTTGCGTCACGTGATCACAATTCATGGTTCTTGTTAAGTTGGCGTTCGTGCGCATACCTCCTTATGTGACTCTTATGTACGATTTAAAAGCAAAGCTGTAAGGGACAATATAAAGACGGCACTGCTGTTGCAAAAAAACTCTCCGCACCATTGCCGAGCAGCCGCCGAGACCGCGCTGTGCTCAGTGGTTGCTCGGCAACGGTGCGGCGAGCTTTTTGCGATAAACTAAAAACAAATGAAGAATCTGTGTCACCGGCGTAGCGATGGCTGTGATAGCAACAATTTGTAATGTAATGGTGATGTCTGGCGAAGCTTTATATTTTAATGTGAAATCACAAATTTCTTTCGTGTTTTGAGTGTTAGTCACGCCACCAAGAACGACAACGTTGGACAGGCAGAGGAATTTCAATGCGCCAGCACTGCTTCGTTGGGTACGTTGGCTGTGGCGCCATCTAACTGCTGACAGCGTAGTGCAAACACGCGACCGAACATTATATGGCCGATCAGGCGCGCTCATTGTCAACACTTGATTTTTCTTACATCATGTTCAAAGCATGTGCGCCTGCCAAAATGTCTGTGCGCGTGCTCATTGCCGAAATGCGTATGCGCGTGCGCATGTGGAAATGCGCGTGCGCATGCCCGGATTCGTATACGCGTGCGCATTCAATAATGCGTTTGTGCTTGCGAATGCCAAAATTTGTTGGAGCTATAGTAGCTGTCCAAAACGCCGCTTATGTTTTTTTTTAGTTGCTGGGCTTTCATCTTGGATGTTGCAAGGTTTATATATATATATATATATATATATATATATATATATATATATATATATATATATGACCTCTCGGTGGTGGGGAGAAGCGATCGCGTTTAGGTGTGCTTTTGTCCCACATACGGCATGCACTTGTCATTTTTTTTTTCATAGCGCTCTCTCCAATGACAATGTGTTGTACCCCTGCCGTCTCACTCACGCGCCTGGATTTATTTTCTGCGTTCTTCGATAATACGGTATGCTTTTCTGGGGAGCAGGAAATGCTGAATTTCAGGTAGCCAATGCAGCTCACGCTGTGAAAACGAATACTATGACTGCTTATCAGGGGCGTATAGCAGATATTTTATTTCTGAAGGGGGATCACCTTTTTAACATGGCCATTTCTCCCTCTATATTCTATGGCGAAAAAAAATTGTGTGTGTGTGGGGGGGGGGGGGGCACGGACTTGTTGTAGTACCCCCTGGCTACGCCACTGCTGCTTGTACTGCCAGTGGCAGTGTCAATAAAAAGGAAGTTTCGGAATGTGGATTTACGTGACGCTTGCTTGTATAAATACATAGTTAGACTTTATAGCTAGATTTCGAAGTTAACAGCCAGAGGCATAGCGCCTGTGTAGGCTACGCGTGTATTTCTCTGTCGTCCTGTCGTATTCGCGCATCAGTGTGTACGCGTACCGTATTGTTCGATCGCCCGAGTAAGCATGCAGAGCATTGCAGCTGACGACGCACGAGGCGGTGCACGACCTGTTCTCGAACTTCACGTGGACTTCGAGCGAGCTGGGAGTGGACGAGCACATGGTGGTCAACCACTGGGGTACCACCAAGGGCCGCGTATTCCTCACGCTCAGCCTGTTCATCTTCATGAACCTGTGGATGACCGCTCTGGCCGCCACCATACCCGTACCGCTGGGCCTCTTCATACCCGTCTTCAAGATGGGTGAGGGCTTCGTCGCGTCCGTCTGCACCTTCTGCTGCTGTGACGTGTATACCATGTGACCTAATCGACGAAAAAAGAAAAGAAAGGGAAAAAATGACGTGGCAGTAATCCGCAGTTATTAACCGGAGTACCAAAATTTTCACTTGTGCATTCTACTAAGATGGCTCGATGACTCGAAAGCTCGAGCCGTGTTCTTTTTTTCTTTTCAATCGCTTGTGTTGAACACACTCGCATGAACTCGTAGCTTTCTGCACCTTGCGTGGTTGAGCCATAGGAGGGCGCAGGAGTCCCTTTCAGGGGGGAGGGGGGGTTGAGGGTTCGCCGCAGCGCGCCCCTCCCTAATACTTCAATGTTTGGGACAAACATTGGCGCCCCCCCCCCCCCCATATCTAATAAGTCAATGTAGGGGTTCACATAGGGGGCCAGTTTTGTGCCCCCATTCTCATCTGACTATAAGGAATCATTGTCCCATGCCCCCCCCCCCCCCCCCCCGCCTCGTGCGCACGCCTAAGGGTTAAGCACAGCCTCCACAATCCACTGTCACTAGATTTTTAGTGCCTTCGAGATCGACCCACCTTTTACAAACGACGGCGTCATGTAGCGACGTGATCAGGTAACGTCATGGTGACGTCAACATGGCGTCATAGCGCGATAATTGTTTGCGTCGTTCGCGTTGACGCCACCGGCGGTCAATTTTCGGTTTCGATGAAGCGTCTAAGGCTTTCGCCCTAAAGGTAAGCGGTCCAGATGATTCTGTAACTGGTGCCTTTTTTGTATAGTTGAAAGAAGCGCATAGCGCATGCAAAGGAGGTGTTAAGCGACAACGTTGCGTTGTTAGGATTGGAAAGTGCGTGTGAAACTTAGAGAAAAGGTTAGCGTTCGCGTTTTCCTCTTTCGAGAATCAGACACACGTGTATTCTGTGTCACGCCAGTACGTATCTAATAGTGTGCATGTGACTTTTCTGTGAATATTCATTCGACATGGAATCAGGTAGGCCATATCGTTACTATATATCTCGTTCTGAAAAAATTTCACTTCTCACTACTCTTTTGATAGTAATACCTAAGTTAGCAGAAGTTCAAGATTCTCGATGCGAGACTCACAACTGCGTTCCATGTTCAAGCTCATCCGGACCGACAGTCGAGCCCGTGCAATATTGCGGCATGTTCCACCGTTTGTTTCAGGCGCCGCCTTCGGCAGGCTCGTCGGCGAAACGATGGCCGTCCTTTTTCCAGAAGGGATACGCATGGGCGACAACATCAACAAAGTCATTCCTGGCGGCTATGCCGTGGCAGGTGAGCATGTGCTCCTGATACAGAAAGCTTACGACTGCCTAAAGCAATCAACCCTCGCCTAGCCAGCGCAGATATTTACTGTCTTACAGTCGCGCGCCTTGTGTATTGAAGCCGACTTTCGGAATGACGTTTTAAATGCGATGTTTAGCTCGCGTGTTAAATATATGTGTGCAGTCGAAGATAAGCTCGGCTTTGGCACGTTCTGTTCGTTCTAACAGGCGCAGCAGCCATGGCCGGAGCAGCAACACGAACCATATCGACCGCCGTCATTGCGTTCGAGATGACGGGACAGATGTCGCACATTCTTCCTGTTATGGTCAGTATACAAACCTCTTCTGCCTCGCTGTTTGTGTTTTTTGTTTTATACGCTGGGAATCCCGACGACATTTGCTAACAGCGGACCTGTTTTAGGCCTTTCTGGCGTGACCGGAAAGCTTTATTGCGTTGGTGCGCCAAGCACGCGCAACGCAATGACTTGGCTAGCTTGTGTTGTCTTCGTCCTCCTTAGCATTGACAGTTTGCTAGAAAACACAGCTTGCTCGGAAACGGTTTGCACAGTAAAAACAGTTTGCCCTTGGCGACGTACAGTGGCATTCAGAATATTCCGGACCAGGGGAACGCGTGTCGAACAGCACCGAGGCGCCCTCTGACGACTGCCTGCAAAGCTCCAGAACGCGCACTGCGCGCGCGCGCCCTTTATTACTTGCTAGCCCGCTCGTTTGCTCTCTTCAAGAGCGCGCGCAGCGGAACGCCAGAAAAAAGCGCAAGGTGTCACTCCTGCTGTCGCTGTGAAAACACCGCGGGCGATGGTATCGTGACGAAAACACGTCATTTGTGTTGGCAGTGCTGGGTGCGCGCCGCATTCTGCGCCTTAGTCTCACACACTTCGCTCTGTGGAAAACACGTGCATAGGTGTTAGTTTTGAAGTGTGAATACACTTTATAAGCGACCCCAAACCATCCACCGCCGTCGGCGGCGTCCGCAGTCTTCTCTCTATCTTTAAAAGAAAGAGGACTTGGCGGGCCGCAGCGCGACGCTCTACCGAATAAGCCACGGACGCGACGCTGATATCGGTGTCTGTAACGTGCTTTATACCCCCCCCCCCCCCTTCGCTCGCTCCTCCGCTCTCCTCGCTCGCTGCAGCTGCGCGCGCACCCCTCTCTCTCGCGCGCCCGCCTTCTCTCTCAGTCTCCCGTCGAGAGCGGGTCGTGAGGGGGAGTAAAGTTAAAATCCGTTGGCATTCGCCAGTGAGTTAACGTAAACTCCCCCGTGTGATCAAATTGCGATTCCCAGGAACCATTACACCATACAGGCACCATAGTGTGAATAATAAATATAATAGAGCGAATTAATAAATACCCCTCATAGCATCACCCCGTGTATTCGCACTTAACCATGTTCACCCTCGGGGAAATGCTTGGGAGTTTTTATCGAAAATCGACCTTTTTGGTAAGGCTTTTGCGTTGCGTGCTCCAAACTGAGCACGTGCAGAACGTTAATGTAGCCCGAACTCTATAGGGAGTTTTAGAATAGCGCACCGCGAACCCTTGCGGTGCGGTCGCTGCCACTGCGCATGCGTCGCAACGCGAGTCGGCGTTCGCGCACCGCACGCAGAAAATTCGAAATTGCGTCGCGGCCCGCATGTAACCCGCAAGCGCTGGTTTCGAGGCTTCGGTGTTGCTGCGATCGTGCGTTGCGGTGCAGCAGGGCAAACGCTATTCTAAAGCTCATATAGCGCCCGCAACGCCCGCAGAGCTTGCAAATGGTATTCTAAAGCTTCCTTATGTCTGGCATATAGCGTTCAACGTTAACGCACGCAAGAGATCTACTGTTGAAGTGAGAGCCGTCCACTGCAACAAATTCTTAAATTACATCTTTACACCCGTATAACTAGGATGACGATCGCATGCAAACAGCAGCAGTGTATGAAAGTTATATTTTTCACGTAGTTTGGCGCGGCACGTTAACCATTAAGTAAACTTTGTAGATGTCGCATTATGCACGCACGCACTGCCGCAAAGCCCACTTCTATCGCCATGCTCATCCTCTTGCGCCTAGCTGAGATCGTCTTCCCGATCTATTTCAGATAGCGGTGCTGATAGCGAATGCAGTGTCCCAGATGCTTCAACCTTCAGTGTACGACTTGATCATCAAATTGAAGAAGCTACCGTACCTGCCGCCTATCTTGTCCACGTCTTCCGAGTGAGTTTTGTTGGTCGCGCACACGCTGGTCAAACGGCGCGGATTCTGTCGAATAGCGATGTCTCATGCAGTATGTTCTTAATTCTCATTTTCGTCTTCGATTCCTCTTGGTCGCACATTGCAACAGAGCTCACAGCATTTACGTGGAGGACATTATGGTGCGCGACATAATCTTCATCTGGCAAGGGGCCACCTACAAAGACCTCAAGCACCTGCTGCGCACCAACAAGCGCCTCAACTGTTTTCCCCTCGTAGAGTCTCCCGGTGAGTCGGTGGCCTTATACTTGTTGCATGCTATAGAAGTTAGTGCATGCTTCTCTTCCATATACTATACGGATGGGTATTATAGCCTGTAGAGGAGTTCCTTTAAGCGAAGCTTTCATGACTCGCAGATTTCGGTAGTGGTGTGCGAGAAAACCGGTGCCGGTGATCATACAGATATGTGCGGACCTCGAAGGTATTTGTATATGTCTGCGCATTTTTATATGCGCCGATTTATGTAATTACACTCTCTCGATAGTTAGCTTGTCGGCTGCCGGCCATTTCTAGCTGATATGGAAATGGGATCTTTTATTCAGGTCACCGGTTGGTTTGCGCTGCCTCATTTGAACGTTGCCTGCCTATAAACGCATGACCGTAGTCGTTGCGTGTAGCAACTGAAGTGTTGCGCCACTGTGTACAGCCACCCATTTTTTTTTAAAGCCTGAACGCTCTAGCGTCGACCGCTCAGTCGATAAGCGGCAAAATGAACGAGAATACTCGCATGCCTGCGATAGTCCTGTGCAGCTGTTTTTTGCTAGGCTGTTCCGCGAAACGGACATGAGGGCGCCCGGAACAGTCTCGGTGGTCGGAGCTCGCTTATTTAGATTTAAAAAAAGGGGTGGGGCTGGCTGTACGTGGACGAAGGTCTGATTCCCGGCTGGAGGAAGACAGCATCGCGCAATGGGAAAACAAAAAAAAAAAAAGGAAGGAAGGAAGAAAGAAATTCACCGACGAATAAGATACTGCCTGTGTGAATTCTGAGCGCAGCTTTTTAAGTGTTTTCAGTTTGCCATAAGTTGAGCAACTGCGCTTGCGTCGAGGCGACGCGGCGCGAGTGGGAGAAAAAAAAAAAAAAGAAATCACAGCTTTGCCGCAAAGGCGAAGCAATGAACGCGATAGCAACGAATTGCAAGGTCGCGCGCAGAATGGCAAGCAGATCGAAACGTTCCACGCGTTCCCCACGCACAAATGACGCACGAAACGTACTCACAGGTACAGATGAACGCGAATAAACATCTCAGTTGTTACTTTGCAGTGTCCAAATATCGCACCCTTTTCGCAAACGGAGGCTGTGCAACGATTACAGTTACCGTACGATTCTTCCCACTGCAAGATAAAGGTGCCCCGTGGGGCGTACACCCCCTCTCCCTTATTCTCTACGCGGACGAAAGTACGCGTGAGAGATCAGAGCCGCCGCGCACCCACTGCGGCATCTTGCTGATAATGATGAAAACACGATAGCCCCCTCCCCCCGAGATGCTCGGCAACAGCGGTAAGTGGTAGATATGAATAGCTTGCCGTTTGAACGGTGAAGGAGGTACCTTTCGGTGGCTCAGTGGTTAACGCCTCGCATTTTCGACGTGCAGAACCCAGGTTCGATTCCGCGCGCCGGAGTGTTTTTTTTCCGAGATATTTTTCTTACTTGCGCGTTCATATATATATATATATATATATATATATATATATATATATATATATATATATATATATATGTGTGTGTGTGTGTGTGTGTGTGTGTGTGTTGTAATATACGGTGTATGGCATCGACGCTGGCGGCGAAATCCAGCCGAGAGTGTCTATATAATTGCTATAGCAATAAAATAGAGGAGACACTGTAGCAACGCATGTCCTTGTCTCCCAATAAGCCTCGCAGGTAAAAAAAAAAATTCCGCCATATCCACGAAGTGAATGATGATGAGTGGGCGAAGCTCCGGAGGTAAACCTGGTAAACCATGAATCCTCTGTACATTTTGCCCACTCGATTTTATTACATCGCTCCCCCTAGCGTATGCCGCCCTACTAAATCGAACGATTGCCTTCAACCAATGACACGTGCCATATGTGACATCATTCCTATTTTATAAGATCTCGCGTCTTTCATCAACTACAAGTACCGCTTTCTAGTTTATAACATCTTGCATCTTTTCATCATCAGCTACAAGTACCACCATCTAGTAAACACTACAAGAACTAAACGAGAGGTGGCTACATACATGAGACGGTACCGCCATCTAGTGAACACTGCAAGAACTAAACTAGAGGTGGCTACATACAGGGGACGGTACCGCCATCTAGTGAACACTGCAAGAACTAAACTAGAGGTGGCTACATACAGGCTACAGGGGACGCACAGCCCACGCCCTAAGGAGCTTCGCCCCTAAAAAAAAAAAAAAAAAACCTACTGTGCCCGTGCGTGAGAGGTATGCGTTGAGCTGTCACCGCGAGTGGGCAAGAGGCTTTCCAGACTCCTCGGGCCAGTCTATTTTTCGTCCGCGTTCTCTCTATCGGCTACGTCGACAACGATGACGCCGCTTGCGCGAAAACGGGCCGGGCTGCGTTCTAAAAGAAAAAGTAGCTCAGGCATGCACACACTCCAAGATTCGCCCTTCTCAATTTTGAGGATAAGAGAAGGGCTTTTTAATTTCTTTCTGTGTCAAACGTTGAGGCTGGTGCTCATAATGTGGAGGCGGTCAGGTGACGTCTGTAGCGACGCGAAGAGTTTGGAGCAGATCGACTTGCGCGTTTTCAACATAAGTGACAGTGAGATAGTGTTGTTGTTGTTCCCACGCATTTTCTCGCAGACTCTATGATCCTGCTGGGCTCGATACCTCGGCTGAGCTTCTGCGGCTGATGGAGCTGCAGCTGGGTCGCTGGCGGCGGCTCCAGGAGGTGGCCCGGCGCCGCTCCATGGACCACACGGCGCGAAAGAGCCCCATGGAGCAGCGGCGTCAGTCGCGCTTCGAAGTCGTCCCTGTCACCAACAGTGGAAGGGTGCGTCAACACCCGCATTCCACGAAGACTCCACTTCGTGGAAAATAATTTTCACGTGGTCTTTACCTTCTTTTTTTTTATCGCTGTGTCTACTGCTGCTTTTCACGAGACAGTGTTAAAAAGCTTGGTTCGCAGAAATTCCGGTGTTAGCGTCGGCAGCGTCATAGGCGTTTATAGTTGGAAGAGAAAACAGCGTTGACTGCGAGTTAATATTTCAGGTATATGCAAATAAAGATAGAAGCCTGGGGGGCCTTTTCACTGTTCGCTTTTCATTGCAGCACGGGTTTGGTGTTTACCGAGAAGCGAAAATCGCGTGTGGTGCGTGCGAATATTGCTATCACGTTCAACACTTAGGTTTTGCTTCACCGCATGATGTGAATGCATGCAGTGAAGTCTGCTTGGCGGGGGCAACAATGAGTTCGCAAGTTTTCATTGCATGAAGGGTTGTACATTGACTGTTATATGAGCGTGGTGCCCCCTAACTTTCGCAACGGCTGTGAAGGGGTGTTGAATAAACAGCGTAACACGTGAGAAAGAAAAAAAGAAAGACACAGCTTTGCCGCGAAGGCCAAGCAATGAACGCGATAGCAACAAATTGGAAGGTCACGCGTAGAATGGAAAGCAGATCGAAATGTGCACCGCGTTTCTCATGCACAAATGGCGCATGAAAGGTACTCACAGGTGCAGATTCCGTGCCGTGCCGTTACTTCGACGTGTCTGAAAAGCGCGTGCGTTTCGCAAACAAAGACTGCAATGATTGCAGTCACATTTGTGCGCCCGGTACTACAACAAAATCGTTCCAGGTAAAGCCCGAGGCCAGCCAAGACGTATGATCCTCTCCTCTTTCCCACATAAGCGCGTGGGGGAGCGTCGCTCTCTTTCTCTAAGCGGGGTAAAGTACACGTGTGAGATTAGCGTGCGCGCCGCCGCGCGATGTGGCGACGCGCGCTCATTCGCGCCGTCTTGCTGGTAATGCTGAAAACACGATGCCCCCCCCCCCCCCGAGATGCCCGTGAGCAGCGATAAGTGGCAGATTTAAATAGCTTGCCATTTGAACAGTGAAGGACGTGCTCCTTATGGGGTTGCCCAGAGTAAGAGTGCTGGCTCTTCCAATCATGTATGAGACAGATGGACGAAAATGCGCCGCTTATCCTGTTTCTCAGTGGTAGGCCGCCAACTGTTTCAGTTTTTATTTGTCATAGGTGCATTTGTGATTTCATCAGTAATGTAAGTATAGACTACAGCTAACGATTTCACTTGAAGGTTTTTGCTGAAATTATGTATTCTTTATCACGTTATGGTGCTCTTGATGCATTGTATTTTGTCAATATTTTTTTTTGTGCATGTACGTGCATGCACGTTGTCAAAATTTTCCTGACTTGCACAACTGTCTCTCCCATTAACTGCTTTTACAGCAATAGCTGTTATGAGATCACTAGGGCTGCGTGCAGCACCGTAGTTGTCCGCCGTGGCCTGTAACCACTATTGCATGAAATATGTAAAAACATCAAGCACACAGCGGAATTCAAACCCAGGTCCCCTGTGTGCCAGCCCAGTATTTTACCGCATACCGGTGCTTGAAACTCTGCTGCGAATTTGCCTTAGGCAGGCTTGATGTCGGGAAAGGAATGGCGTTAGTATGAGCACGTTAGTATGAGCAATAAAGCGTTTTAGAACAGCAGAGGAACAACCAGGTGTCACACAATGTGCATTGCATAATGAGTGGGTTGTCTTGTGCTCTAACTCTTTACAAAAGCTTGTTCTTTATCACCTATCAACTGTGGAACTTACCCGCTTCAGGCATAATTGTTCATCATCGTCAGCCACTACATAAAAAAATTTGAACAAATTTTCTTGCAAGTGTGTAGCAGATATCACGCTTCTCCGAAGAATGACAAAAAATAGCATAGTGAATGCCGGCTTACTACACAGAAATTATGAATGTTTATGGTGTAGTGGATGTGAAGCAAGTGCGCATGTAGCAGTTACCCTAAAAGTGTTTGGAAAATGCTCTGAAAGGACAGTCTTCCAGCTTCCACTGGGACTGTGCTGCACGTTCCGCACAAGTCTGGCAGTTTTTTTTTTATTACAATAGAAGATGAAATTTTGAATTCTCGGTGCTCGGTACGAAATATGACATTTTCCATGGGTGATCCTCACGCACCAGCACAGCATGCATATTAGATCGTAATGTGTTCTGCAGCAGAGGTTTGATTATTGTGTTTTCTGTTCTCATTGCAGCCTTCTCCAAAATCTTCACCACCTCCGTCTCCACCTCTAACACCAAAGTCACCAAAAAAGTCAATCCTGAAAGACTATGGCATGCAGTCTCCATACTCAACAATCACATCTCAAGGTAATGTATCTCATTGGGGCTTTATGTGTGTATGTCTTGCATTGTGTTTTGACAGAAGGAGATTGCTTTTATAATGGTTTATAACGGTTGTTAGATGAAAAAATGTTATGATCGGTCATGCTGTGGGGCTGTTCATTGAGCAATCTACTTATAGGGGTATGCACTAATTTTACTTCAAGTGCCATTGTAGTTCTAACTGGTACTGGTGCTGCACATGGGAATCGGAAGGCATGTTTGTACCGACTGTTAGATGGGTTTTAGTTGGTGTACGATTCACCGAACAATCTAAGCCTTCAAAATTAATTGCCGTTTGCCTTTGTATTGTTGATGTTTGCATTCCTGTTTAGTTTTGTGAAGGTCGTGGCAGAATGGGTGAATGAATAATCTCTTTGAAGGACACCTATGGAAACACAAAAAGTGGATGTACGCTTACACATTTAAAAAACAAAATTGTACGATGTTATGCCCTGTGGTAAGTTGAACCATGTTATCTTATACTGATGAGGATTTTCATTACTTTTCAGATTCAAGACTAAGGCAAGCATTTGAAGTAATATTCAGGAAATCATTAACCCTTCAAGATGTAAACCCTGATAAAGTAAGTAACACGTAAATGTAACTCAGACATCTGCTATCCAGTTTTGTAATATCGTGTTTTAAAGAGACCGACAACTGGCTGGAACGTGTTAAGGAAATGACCACAAAATATAGTCACAGATTCTAGGGCCATTTTTAGGTTGAGAGCCAGGATTTACACCTTTAAATTGCGTTTAAAAGTAACGATAACTTGTGTGTTGTGCGGCCTAGCGAAAGAGCCTCGAAGCTGGATTATCGAGTTGGTCACTTTGCTGTATGTATAGTCGCGCAGCTTGATTTCATCTCGCGCATCGTAATTAGTCCTCAAGGTTGGAGTATCTATACTGTTATCTATCCTCACTCAAATCTGTGCTAATCATGAGGTAAAACGAGTTGTGCGATGAGAAGTGGCACTGCCTTCATGGCAGCCAGTGGATTAAGGGATAGCCGTGGCACATGCATGCATGCAGAGGGTACGCATGCACTGTAAACTGCCGCACTCACTGTCTGCAGCATGTGTTGTCTTGTGTGTATATGACTCCTCATTCGACGAAGGTAAAAAAGTTCTGATTACAAATGCTTCATGGTGTTTCTACATTACCATTGCATGATTAGACACGCTGTCTGCTGTTGGTTTCTGTCAGACTAAAGAAAATAGTTATAAAGATTGGTTGTCGACCCCTTTAATGACTAGAATTGCTATGCGTAATTCAACTTATAGTAGTTCACTGCTAAAGAAAATCGTGTAGCCATGCTTAGGAACGCAAATGAAATTATGGCTAAAGATATGTGGTTTTTCGTTTTGCAGCAATGACTTGTAGTGATTCATTACCAATGCGTGTGTTTGTTTTCACATTTCAGTACATTTTACAATCCCTTCTTTATAATTATATCATATTATTATTGTAAATGATTAGTTGTGATTGGTGATTTTATTGTTGGCTGCGAGTGTAAATTAGAGTAAACTAATTTTCTTCTTGTTGTCGTGAACCGTGGCTCTCATGACGTTGACTAGCTGCTGAACACAGCTTTTTAGCCAAGTAGATCGCACAGCTATTTCAGAAGCTGCAATTCATTGAATATTAATATAAAAAGACAAATCGTTAAAAACATTGATGAGTGCAAGAGATGCAATTCTGGCATGCCTGCATGCTGCAATGACAAGTTATGAGACAATACAGTTTTGTTGGCAAAATCAATATATGTGTGTTTTTCAAGCTTGCTTTCCTCAACTGGAACATTTACATTATGAATACTGGGACTTCAGGCATTCTCTATAATTAGAAATGCTTTTTTTTTTTTGGACAGGATGCCAGTTTACCCAACACTCCGACAAGCACAAAAAGGGTACAGCTGGTGAGTTTGTGAAAATCTTGTGATTCGCTATTAACATTAGTTTTCTTTTCAAATAATAGCAGAGCTGCTTAAGGTAACTCCATGGATGCGCCACAAAATCTTATTATCACGAATGACATGCTCTCTCTTCGTCTTATTTTTCATCTACTTTACTCGTTGAACATGTGTGCCCTGCGGATGCGGTGCTGTAGCGCCCATCTCTCGGGCGTAAGATGCACTAACTCTGGTGGGTGAGAGAATAGTACAGAGAGGGAGGGAGAAAAAAATAAAACAAAAAAGGCCATGAGAAAAAATAAAGGAAGAGAAGTAAAAGGGAAAGAGATAGAAAGACAGAAATAAAAGAGCAAGAGACATTTGAAGAAACACACAGCAAAAAGAGATAAAAGAACAGAGAGAAAAAAGGGAAGAGAAAAAGATAGAAAAAAAGAATAAGAAAGATATAGAGAGAAATAGACAAAAATGATTAAAAAGAGAGAGAAAGAAAATAAAAATAAATATTAGGAACAACAAGGAAGGCTGTCCTGTTAGGCTGCATCTTCAGGCTTGGTACCAATGGTGCGAAACTTCCTCAATTTTTTTTTATTTCAGGAATAGCTGGTTATTTTGTTGAAGAAAAGTCTATTTTCAATATTAATCGATATTTATCAATCATACACTCCTTTTTTCTTTCATTCAACAGTGTTCTACAAATACCTAGTGTGCAAAGAATTCAGAGTGATGATTACTACTTTAACAGCAATATTTTTTTTTGCACAAGGCACATGTATTTTTTTTTCGCATATTTAATGTTTTTGTAGGACTGTTTACAGAATCTATTCAACAAAGCAGGCCGTCTTCAGATTCATTGAGTGACTTCATTTGAACTTTATATGCACGCACAGGTCTCATAGTGTTTGTGTTAACATAAGCTTCCACCAGCAGCCCTTGTTGACTCTTTGTATTTGTGCCTGTTTCCCAGTGTTTCTCTCAGTCATACCCCCTTCCCCACCTTTATTAATTGTACTACTTGGTGTCTTTAGACTAGCCGGCAAATGATGATGTCTTGGACATAGACTAGTGTAACAATACACTAGTGCAATGGACTGGAGTAACTGCCCTTAAGCTCGAGCTCCTGCTTTCTGAAGGAATTGGGTGCATTTATCTCACCAAGCACCTCCAACAGTTTGTCATGCACGGAAGCAAATTAAGGTTTTCGTAATGTAATGCAAAAAATAAATGAATGGTTCGCAGCATGGCCTACGTCCTTTTTGTGCATTTTCTACTATGGCTCATGCCTGCCTCATCATTTGCTGGCTAGCGTAACAATGCCGTGTGACATAAGCAAGTCAGGTCTGAAACAATGTAATTCACAATGTTACACTTAGTCTGATGTGGTCACCGATGTGGTCACAATCGCTCTTTGATTTAGAAGGCCCTATTGAAGGAAAGAAGACATACTCTTTAATAATAATCCCTAGCGACTCTGGTACAGACTGTTAAGACCACCCCCTGAATATGCATTTTAAAGGTCATAGACTTGTCAGGGTGCTCACTCTTGATATATAGCTTCCACCTCTTAAAGAAGCTCAATCATATGAGTCATGTAGGACTGCTGACAGCACCTAGTCCTGTTTTTAATTGATGCTAGTTAGCCTTGGGCTATTGCCACACCTTGTAAACAAAGGGTTTTTCTTAATTGAACATATCACTTGCAGATCTGAGGTCGGCATGCGATTTCATATCCTGCACAGACTTGAAGCCACTTACATGAAATTCGCAGGCTAGACAGGGGGATAGTGCTGCTGAAAGTTAAGCTGAGTACCTAGAAAGATAGAATTAGAGTATTGTCTGCAGCGACTCAAAGCCAAGTCCTCAGAAGCCTTGTGCACCCTTCGCGCTACCAATATTGTTCATGTGGAGCTGGGCAATGTGTAAGTTAGTTTGCAATAGTTCTGGCAATATGCAAAAAGTTATTCCATTTTATGAAGTTCATATTATTTTGTTGACAAGGCTTGTAATTCTTTTTTCTTATTGTAGCCCCGTGAAAGAATTATTGACATGTCGCCTGAAGAGGTGAGTTGCAAAAAATGCATCTTTGTAAAGCTTTTTGTGACAAATTTATATGTAATTTGTCCTACCATACCATCTTACGTATTATATGTCTGTGCTATTTGAAAGATTTTTAAATATATTTTTTCTTGGTGACCTTCGACGCAAAAATTTTGGTCTGTCTGTCTGTATGTACATTTGCCTGTTTGTCCACTCTTAACGGTATTCGCTATTTAAATAGTCGACCCCATCTGCAGCGGCCACCTATGTTGCTCAAGCTAGAGCATTCATGCTTGTGCAATTGTCAATTAAAAAGCAATTATTGCGCATATCTGGGGCACAATAACAACACGTATATATTCTGTGTGTGAGCCTTTTACTAGAAAAGGCATACATAAGTAATTTTAAGGACCGTAGCGCTTATCACGGTGTGCTGACCATGTAACGCTTGCACGGAAAGATGAGCGTTTCCAACGCTTTGCTAAAACGAGACGGTGGTGGCACCTACCTGTCGCCTTGCATTCTACAGCTTATCACCTCTGAGGTGGGCACGCACACCCGTCTCAGAGCCACGTGCTTTGTTTTCTAAAAAACTTCCAGATGGCGCTTATGTCTCACGTGTGACGTGACTTGATGTCTTCATTCGCCTCAGCTGCACGCTCGAGGCACTCTAATGCAGCACCCGCAGAATATCACTCACCGATTTTCTTGCACAGAACATCAAATAAATGCCTTGTTCATTCTCGACACACGCAAAACTATCGTCTTTCGACGACAATTGCAGATTACATGCAGATACGGGGCCAATTTTTTCGCTACAGATCTACAATTTCAGCACCTTAAAGTATGTGAAGTCATGCTGCCTACAGATGATTATGCCCATTTTGTAACATTGCAACCTGTTTGTTTGCCCTTTGACACTAACATAAGAGCACATTAATCTAAAATTGCTATTTACTTTAGTGTTCTTTTTAATAACTATCTTGCTTTGTTGTCACATTTGACAAATTGAAGTCGGTTTGCCTCGAAGCATAGAATATGTGCTTTGTCAGCGTCCCGATGGTAACCTCCGTATGAAGATACTCATTCTCAAGCTTGCAGCATTCTGTATAACTTATTCTTCCCAAAGTATTTCTCAAGCACTGCCAGAAAAGCCTGTCAAATACAAAAACTTGTTCGCTTGTCAAAACGTTGGCTCCAGCAACAACTTGTGTTCAAGATTTTTTCATACCTGTCAAATACCAGTTACACTTTGACATGAATTTTGGTAAGAAATAACTTCCAACATATGCTAACGTCAAGACTCGTAATAAATTTTCATATCATTTAAAGAAAGCACTGGCTAGCAAAAGTGCAGAATGTTTCATGAAAATTTGCTTTTTTGTGTGTGACTTCTTCATTGACATCTTGCTTGATCGGTCTTGTGCAGCAACTTTCATGGGAAGAGGAGCAGCTAGCCCAACCTATTGACTATGCACATTGTCACATTGACCCTGCACCATTCCAACTGGTTGAGAGGACTACACTGTTGAAGGTATTCTTATAGATATGCAAAACCTACTCCTTCGCAGCAAAAAAAGAGAGAGAGAAAGGTCTGATGGGGCTCAACTTTTTGTACAACAGAAGATACCTGAATTGATGTATAAAAGTAAAGTGAGAAGTAATGAAAGAAGAGATTAATAACTTTGCAAATTTTATTAAGGAAAACCCAAAAGCTGAATTATGCTTTCAAACCTCTTGCCATTTAAAATATGGCAGTGGTAAGCCATGTCAATCTTCGATACACCTTGTCAAGTATGTATGCAAGAGCTGACCATGAAAGTGTTACGAGCATCTCCTATGACCACCGCAGCGGCGCTTTGTTGAGTAGCAAAAACCGAGGCGTGTGCTTTTGAGGTATGTACTAGTTAAATTTGTGAAAGCAAAATGAGGATGAGCTATAGTTGCAGTTATACTAGCTGTAATAACATAACATAATAATATAAAGCTACTACTAATGAGTCAGCAATTAATAAAGTAAAAACACAATTTATTACACTGATGAGCATTTGTAATGCCAAAGTAGGCAAGAAACGGACCAGAGACCATGCAGTCGGGGAATATGGCATCAGCTCCAGAAATGCCAGAGAGGAGTTATTAGTAGAGTTAAAACGTAATAATGTGCAGATCTTGAATATCTTCTTCGGAAAACATAATAACCATAAGTGGATGTGGCGGAGTTTTAATGGCATAACTAAAATTGAAATAGACTTCATTCTGTGTATACACTGAGGCATTGTACACGATGTTAAGTAGTTGGCAAGCCCCGCAGGGGCGCCTGCGCAAGAAGGCGTTTGGTGTGTAGCGACACCACGGACCCGAGCTAAGGGGGGGTTTTGACTCCCTCCCACGCCTAGCCATGCGTGGCTTTGCCGTGTCCGGGGAAAAGGGGATCCTGGGGGTTGAGCTGACGCTGGGTGATTGGACCTTTAAGGCCCCCCGGCAGAGGCAACACACCCCCTTGGCCCCGGCTTCACGTAGACGGCACCCCTGGGCTGACCCACCCAGGGGAAATCGGCAGTCGCCTTTTCCTTTCTCTCTCTCCCTACATCTTCGTCTTTATCTCTCACTTTTTATCTGTCCTGTCCTCTAGTCTCTCCGTTTACTTCGAAACTTCCTGGCGGCTATGGTTAACCCTGTGCAAATAGCGTACCTTGGCCTAGGCGCATTTGGTTATAGTGGCGTTGTACGGCTGGCGTCTGCAGGTTTCAGCATCCGCAAACTTGTAGCGTCCCCTCGTTGGGCTCCGTGGTGGGTGGCCGCCAACGCTGCTGAACAAAAATGACAGGCATACGTGGAGCATTCCCCCTACTGTCTGATCGTACCGGCTTAAAGCAAGTACGCACCGATGATATAAATTTTTTCAACCAGCCAAAAGAAACTTTTCCCAACTTCCATGTCATTCACTGCGAGAAAACTGGAAAGCAAGTTAGGACCGTATCTTCATTCGTAGTTGCCAGGTATCTTACTGAAACTCTCGGGGCTGGATACAAAGTAACCAAAATGGCTAGCGGAGACCTTCTCCTCGAAATTCGGGACAAAGAACAATTTGTAAAGCTAGACAGCCTCTCAACATTTGGTGACGTACCGATAACCGTAGCGTCTCACAGATCTATGAACATACCTCGCGGAGTGGTATCTGACACAGACTTACTTGACCTGACCGAAACTGAACTTTTGGAGGGGTGGAACAGCCAAAATGTCACTAATGTACAGAGAATTATCATCAGAAGATATAATAAGGAAACACCGACAAAACACTTAATACTTGCGTTTGCATCCAGTAAACTACCAGAATCTATTCAAACAGGGTACACGAAGACATCTATCAGGCCGTACATACCAAACCCTCGTCGTTGCTTCCAATGCCAGAGGTATGGCCATGGCTCTAAAACCTGTCGTGGTCACCAGACTTGTGCACAATGTGGATTCCTAGGCCACGTGTCTGAGAACTGCAAACAACCGCCACGCTGCATAAACTGCGAAGGAAACCATGCCGCATATTCACGCTCCTGCACATACCGGAAAAAAGAAAAAGAAATTATTACGTTGAAGGTGAAGGAGAACATTTCAATTAAGGAAGCACGGCGAAGAGTAGCCCCATTCTATGGACCTACATACGCTGATGCGGCGCGTCAGGGGGCACCGCCGCACCATCTCTCGCCACTCCTTCGGCCCGCGCATACCGAGCCGGCGGTTGTGGCACCTGCCCCCAAGGCGGCTGTAGCCCAGGCTACACCGCCTACTCCCAAACAGAGACCGGAGACTCCAGAGTCCTCGGGTTTCAAGGCCTCACCTCACCAGGCGAGGCCCGAAATTCGAACTAGCAGCCCGCACGTGCGGGCATCCAGTGCCTCCGAGGAGGCAATGGATACGTCGGTACCCTTGGTGCCGAAAGAGCGACGTGCCTCCTTGGAGCGCGCCAAGAAAACAAAAAAGCAGATAACAGGGCCTGTTGACAGCCCTGTTAAGTGAGCTCAAACTCCCTGTCTAAACAGCCACTTGCTTTTCGTACACACAGCACTATTTTATATTCACCATGAACACTCAAATGATACAATGGAACGTCTGGGGCCTTCTCAGAAACCTTGATGACATCCAAGAACTTTTACACAAACACTCACCAAAAGTGCTGTGTGTACAAGAAACACACCTTAATTCAAAAAACACAAATTTTCTTCGTAAATACCTTATTTTCCGAAAGGACCGTGTTGATGCCATGACATCATCCGGAGGTGTTGCCATCATAGTGAATCAAGGAATTGCATGCACACACTTACAACTCCAAACATACCTTGAGGCAGTGGCTGTTCGAGCGGTTCTTTTTGATAAGTTGATCACAATCTGCACTATTTACATTCCTCCTAGCTATCAGCTGCAAAAACGTGATTTACACTCTTTAATTGATGAACTTCCGGAGCCTTATGTTCTCCTTGGAGACTTTATTGCGCATAGCAGGCTATGGGGTGACTCTCGGTATGACGCGCGAGGTCGATTGATTGAACAGTTCCTTCTCTCGTCGAGCGCGTGTCTCCTAAATCGAAAAGAACCAACCTATTATAATCTCGCTAATAACACCTACTCCTCCATAGACCTAAGCATAGTATCTCCATCTCTTGTGCCTCTACTCCAGTGGAAAGTCGTCAGTAATCTGTACGAAAGTGACCACTTCGCCGTAGTTTTGAGCACAACTACAGTAACTGAATGCCCACCACGTGTTCCCAAGTGGCTCATAAACAGAGCCGACTGGGAACATTTTTATACCATCGCTCGTCAAGGTTGGAATGACATATGTACCTTGAACATTGATGTTGCTGTCAACTACTTCACAGCGTTTTTGATTGATGCTGCTAGAAAATGCATCCCACAAACAAATGGACACCCTGGAAAACTGCGTGTGCCATGGTCTGAATGCCGAAACGCGCGCAAACAGCAAAACAGAGCTTGGAGGTTGCTTCGGAACTCACGGACAGCCGAAAATCTTGACACCTTCAAGAAAATAAAGCCTCAAGGCAGGAGAACGCGTCGGCAGGCCAGAAGAGAAAGCTGGCGGAAGTTTTTGTCAGGGATCAATTCATTCACACAAAAGGCTAAAAGTCTGGAACATGGTCGGTAGGATAGCAGGAAAACAAGTACACACAGTTCCACTCGTAAATACTCGGGGCGATACCTTGGAAGATCAGGCAAACTTCCTCGGTGCCACTTCAAACAGGTGTCCAGCTCGTCCCACTATACTGACACTTTCCAAAAATACAGAACAAGAATAGAAAAGCAGAAACTCGAACACAAATCCACTAGATACGAGGCATATAACCAAGCTTTCAGTCTAGCTGAGCTCCGAACATCTCTAAACTCCTGCAGTACTTCTGCCCCAGGTTCTGACCGTTCGGTGTATGAAATGTTAAAAAACCTACCAATCGAAACACGAAAAACCTTACTTTGTTTGTACAATGCTATGTGGTTTTCTGGCACCATCCCTAGCTCCTGGAAAGAGGCTATTATTATTCCCATTTTGAAAGAGGGCAAGGACCCTTCTTTAGCTTCGAGTTATAGCCCCATTGCACTTACAAGCTGCTTGTGCAAAGTCTTCGAAAAAATAATAAACTGCCAACTTGTACATTTCCTTGAAACAAACAATTTGTTCGACCCATTTCAGTGCGGGTTTCGAGAGAGTAGATCCACCACAGACCACCTTGTTGGTATCGAGGCACAGATCAGAGACGCCTTCGACCATAAACAATATTTTCTCTCTGTGTTCCTCGATATCGAAAAGGCTTATGATACAACATGGCGTTTTGGAATTCTAAGAGACCTGTCCCACCTTGGCGTGCGCCAAAGAATGTTTCACATAATCGAAAGTTACCTGTCAAACCGCACATTCCGTGTCCGAGTGGGCACGGTTCTTTCCCAAACATTTGTCCAGGAAACAGGCGTGCCACAAGGTGTTATACTTAGCTGCACCCTTTTTCTCATCAAAATGAATTCCTTGCGCTTGTCCATCCCTCACAATATGTTTTATTGTACATATGTCGATGAAGTCCAGCTTGGCTTTAGATCTTGCAATCTGGCAATGTGTGAGCGGCAGGTTCAGTTAGGTTTAAACAAGGTCTCTAAATGGGCAGAGGAAAACGGATTCCGACTGAACCCACAAAAAAGCACGTGTGTCTTGTTCTCCTGAAGGAGAGGCATGCACTAAGTACCCGACATTGAACTGAACGGTCAACGTCTGTGTTACAATTTTGGTTCAAATGCAGCGCCCCCACGCGGTTCTGATAGTTGTGTTAAGCTGTGCAAGCCTGGCACAGCAGTGGGGTGACCATTTTGGGAAATAATAAAACAGTTCGTTCTGGGCTAAGGGCTCAAGATGTTCTCGTGTTCTTCGCGGGCCTGATGGCCTACTGTTCACGGTTGTCACTACCGTCTGGCCATCAGTTACTCTACACATGTAACAGTCTGTCTGTTAATGCGGAGCATAAATTCTTAGTATTAATTTTGGACAAGTTGACCTTCGTACCGCACATCAAGTATTTAAAAATGAAATGTTTAAAAGCCATGAATGTTTTAAAAGTGTTGTCACATACTACATGGGATAGTGACAGGCAATGTCTCATGAACCTGTATAGAAGCCTCATTCGCACTCGCTTGGATTATGGGGCCATTGTTTACTAGTCTGCGACTCAAAATGCTTTGAAGATGCTGGACCCCGTGCACCATTTGGGCATTCGCCTTTCTACGGGTGCTTTTCGCACCAGCCCCGTAGAAAGCCTTTATGTTGAGTCAAATGAGTGGTCGCTTCATCTGCAGTAAACTTACATGTCCTTTGTTTATTTCCTTAAGGTGAAAGCAGACAAGAAGCACCCCTCATACTCTTCTATTAATGATTTGTCGAGCTCCATTCTGTTTCAAAACAGGCCTTCGATAAGGCAGCCCTTCTCACTTCGCCTGAAGGGTCTAGCTGAGGAAGCTGGAGTGTCACTTGAACACAGTTTAATGGCTCCTGTAGCATACCCGCCACCGTAACAGTGGCAGACTATAGACTGCGATGTGTCTTTTCTAGAAGCTACAAAACATGCGCCTATTGCCCATATCCGAACATACTTTCTGGAACTTCAACGCAAAGACAGCGCCGTCTTTTCTTTCTCTTTTGCTCCTTCCCTGTCCTGTATATTTTCTGGTGTTGCGCTGCAAGTTCACGATGCATATACACACGTCCTCAGTTCTTTACAGATGACTGCAAGTCTAACTCCTGTGTGTCCTACGCTGCTGTCGGCCCATCCTTTTCGGATGCTGGCCCTCTACATCCAGGCACAAGTATCTTCACAGTGGAAGCTTATGCGATGCTTGTGGCGGCTAAACACATCAAGCAATTACAAATACAAAAAGCAGTAATTTATACGGACTCCCTCAGTGTGGTAACGGCTCTGCACACTCTTAAAAAACAAAAAAAACCAGTCCTTGTCTCACTTTACTCCATTTTGTGCACACTCTACACACTCAAACAACATGTTGTAGTGTGCTGGGTGCCAGGGCACCGTGAGATCCAAGGCAACGTGAGGGCGGATCAGCTCGCTGCATCCGTTCACAAAAGCACTGCCCCTACACCCATATCAATCCCGGCCCTTGATCTTAAGCCGTCTCTCAAACGAAACCTCAGGGACTGCTGGCAGAGCAAGTGGGATACACACACACAAAACAAACTGCACATTAATAAGCCACACCTTGGTCATTGGCTGCCAGTATCAAAATCGCGTCATACAGAGGTAATACTAACGAGACTCAGGATAGGACACACATACACGACACACACATATCTTTTGTCCGGTGGCGGTCCACCATTGTGTGACAGATGTGGTGAAGCATTAACAGTCCTTCACACGTTAATTCAGTGCAAACACTTAGAAACTCTAAGAAAACAACATTTTCCATTACCCTACCCACAACATATACCTTTACACCTTGCAATGTTCGTGGGTAGGGAAGCGCATTTTAGTCATAAATCATTGTTAGCGTTTTTAAAAGAAATTCATAATTTTCATATCATATACCCGGGCATTCCGTAGACCTCTCCAGAGAGGTTTTTGCTGCGGTGGCTACACAAGAAAGCACTTGCCTCACGGCCCTTGGACGCAAGGGTATGAACGAGTGAGGCACTTGTGCTAATGCCATACATGTCCACCATCGTTTTTATTATCATTAACTTTTGTCATCTATTCGCACCACACACACCTTTCACGGCATGGTCATGATTTTATTAATTGTATGTTTTTACCCACCTTACCGCGAGGAATTTTATGGCCTTTATACAGCCGCTTATCACAATGATTGTCCGTATGTTTAGTAAGATGAACTGGCGCTCTTTTGCCGTGAAATGGCCCTTGCGCCACAAAACATCAAACATCATCATCAAGTAGTTGGCAAGATCTGATGCAGTGACCATAGAATGGTAAGAGCTCGAATTCACCTAGGTTTTAAAAAGCAAAGGCATAAACTGATACCCAATAAGCTAATTAATGAGCTAGCAGCGAGAAGGAAAGTACAGGTATTCAGAGTTTTGCTTCAGAATAGATTCACAGCTCTCAATGAGGTAACCGATATTATAGCGTTGACACAATGAATGATAATCTTACAAGTGTCATCAAAGAGTATGCAATGGAAGACGGAAATACAGTCACTAGCCAGAACACTGGCAAACTATCCCAGGAAATGAAAAATGTCATTAAGAGACGACAAATCATTAAAGCCTCAATTTCAACCAATAAAATAGAGCTAGTGAAGATTTCAATGTTGATCAATAGGGATAAGATAGTCGACATCAGAAGGTACATCATGGAGAGAATCGAGCAAACTGTAAAGAGTGGCGGAAGCCTAAAAGCTGCAATGGCAAGTTTGTGCATACGCAAAAATCAGATGTATGCATTAAGGGACAAGGAAGGCAATGTCATAACCAATTTGTATAGGATAGTTGAGGTGGTGGCAGAGTTCTACAGAGAGCTGTACAGAAGCCGAAACAACCAGGATAGTATTGTAACAAGCAATAATATCCCAGAGGAACTTAACATCCTACCAGCAACAACAAGCAAACTAATAAAAGCTGTAGAGGGAACGCAAAGAGGCAAAGCCGCTCGTGAGGATAAGGTAACAACAAACCTGCTGAAAGAGGGCGAAGAAATTGTGTTACCAAAACTGGCCACCTTATAGTATATACGAAGTGTCTCTTGATGGGAAGAGTACCAGAATATAGGATCATCTTAATCCGTAAGAAAAAAAAGATGTCGAGGACTTGAAAAATTACAGGCCGATCAGCATACTCTCCATTCTCTACAAACTATGTACAAAAATAATAGCTAAAAGAATCTGGGCGCCATTAGAGTTCAATCAAACAAAGGACCAAGCAGGATTTCGTACAGGCTACTTCACAATGGACCATACCCACACTATCAATCAGGTGACGTAGAAATGCGAGGAATACAACCAACACCTATACACAACCTTCATAAATTATGAGAAGGCGTCTGACTCAGTCGAGACACCAGGAATCGTGCAGGCATTACAGAATCAGGGCATCGATGAACCCTACATAAACATACTGGAAGAAATCTACAGCGGATCCACAGCCACCATAGCTATCCATAAAGAAAGCGACAGTATCCCAATAAAGTAGGGTGTAAGGCAGGGAGACACTATCTCTCTAATGCTATTCACCGCGTGTTTGCAGGAGGTCTGCAGGGCCCTTAGATTGGAAAGAGTTAGAGATAAGAGTTAATGGAGAGTATCTTCGTAACCTGCGATTCGATGATGACAAATGACATTACCTCGATGAGTAACTCAAGGAGTGAATTACAGCTCATGATTACTGAACTGAACAGGAAAACAGAAGAGTATGTTTCCAAATCAATATGCACAAAGCTAAAGTAATGTGCAACAGTCTTGACAGATAACAGCACTTTGCGATAGATTGAGAGACGCTGGAAGTTGTAAAGGAATATGTCTACTTAGGACAGGTAGTAACCATGGAGCCAGACTATAAGAGTGTAATAACTAGAAGAATAAGGATGGGGTGGTTCATATTCCGCAAGCATTCTCAAGCCATGCCACTAAACCTCAAGAGGAAGATGTATAAAATCAAAAGCCGCATCTTGCTGGTACTTACCTACAGAGAAAAACTTGGAGGCTTACAAAGGGGGCTCAGCTAAAATTGAGGAAAACACAGTGAGTGATAGAAAGAAAAATTATAGATGTAACCTTAAGAGACAAGAAGAGAGCAGAGCAGGTCAGGGAACATGCCTGGGTTAAAGATATTATAGTTGAAATCAAGAAGAAGAAATGGACATAGGTCCAGGCACGTAGAGCGTAGGCAAGATAACCACTGGTTATTAAAGGTAACTTACTGGATTCTAGAGAAGGCAAACACACGAGGGGGAGACAGAAAGTTAGATAGGTTCACGAGATTAAAAAGTTTGCAGGTATAACGTGGCAGCAGAAAGCACACGACCTGAGTTGACTGGCAGATTATGGGAGAGGCCTTTGCCATGCAGTGGACGTAGGTCAGGCTGATGATCATGATGATGATGATGAATAACAACAGGTTTGAGGATATGTTACAAGATCTGAAGGTATGTTAGTCCATTGTCATGTGAAAACTAATACCATAGTGACAGCTCTGATCTTAGGTGGAGGACTTCGCGTCACTTATGACTTGTGGGATAACTGTTTCACGCAAAATCAGATTGGGAAAGTGCACAGAAGTAGGTGCAGATGTTTGCTCGCATACTACAGGCATGCACACGAGTATCTCATAGTCTCTTGCTGTGTAAGCACTCTTCACTTTGGGCTGTTGCTTGATTAGATATATTTAGGTGCCAATGAGTTTGCAAAGCTACTTTGCAAAACTGCAATTTTCTGCTTAAATATTAAAATTTTATGTTTTTATATGTGAATAGGCTGTATAATGTACAGCTGCTGAAAGGTATTATTGGGACATAGAAACAATGACATAACTTGATTTCTTCATAACACGAGTGTATAGTGCACAAAATGTGTCTTTGACATTCTGTGATAGGGTTTACACTTCACAGTATAAGCTGTGTGGCATTGGAAATCAATAAGGCCACCAATACATCAAATGAGGAAAGTTACAGCAGCAGTGCACTTTTTGTTTGTACTGGCAAGTTAAATATGCAGAGGTACACTCTTGTGTTCGTACAATTCATATTTACCTTTACATATAATAATAATATTGTTCACTACAAAAGTCCAAAAGCTTGTCGGAACAGCAAAATGTTTTGGCAACATTATATATGATTTGGAAAGGGATACATGAAATGCTTACGCTGACATAAATTCTAGTAGTTCTATGTTTTCTATTTTAGAAAAATTTTTGTGGTCAATCTACACTTTGTACAATAAAGTTTTGCAACCAACCAACCAAAACTTTGGAGATGTTGTAGTACATATTGTCTTTTTTTTTCCTTCTTTTTCGAAGGTTCACTCCATATTCTCAATGCTTGGTCTCCAGCACGCTTATGTCACGGCCATAGGACGTCTCATTGGTGTGGTCGCTCTCAAAGAGGTAGGCCGCTGACCGTTATAACAACGTACTTTTGCGAGGTGTTGAACATGCGCTTCTTTTTTCATCACTACAGAAAACAAATTTTGTGTAATCTCTGCTTTTGTTAGTGTCTGTGAAGGGCAATTTGCTGAACCAGCATGCTATGCTTTTAATGATCAAACACCTCTTACAAGTGGTCCACAATTATTTGTACACAGAACTACAGAAGCAATACCACAATTTGTGTGGTTCACGTTTACAATTTGGAACCAATGCTACGAATAGGCCTGTCTCAGAAACAGTGTGGTTGCAAACTAGTAGCATAGTAAACTTGGCTAATTTCAGAGATAGTGTTACCAAAACGATGCCAACTTTGATGACCGTGTATTCAATTGTGGGGACTTGTTGGATTGACCCAAACATCAGTGAACAAAATTTTTTTATGTGGTTTGCCTGTCTTATAGACATGTGTAATATTTACAAGCATCGGTGAGCAACTTTCTGCATTGACTCTAAATTATCATTCATCACTATCCTTCTCATTCTTATTTAGGCCTGTTGTAAAAACATTAAAGGATCATTGCAGTTAGCCGATTTGTTTCTTGTGAGGCACACGAAGCTGTGCAAACTGCAATCAGGTTGTAATGGCTTTAGAAGGCCAACACTAGCCCTATTAGTATGGCAGTGAGTTCTTTGTTATAAACAGAAAATTGATAGCAGTTTGCACATTTGAACAAATATTAGTGTGTTCTAATTTGCTTTGATTAGAATTCAAATAAGAAATTTTTGAGTATTCGAAATGAACGAATAGGTGTATATTAATCCACATGCAACTCTTTGTGAAGTTGGTTTCACTGCAGGGGAGGCGTGCTATACTGCGAGCACACCTTTTTAAGAAAAATTCGTACAGCAACGAAGCTCCACTTCAAGGCTCAATTCACATATTATCATTACATCAATACTTCCTTTTCAACTTTAAAAGCTTGTGTACCGGCTTATATGCTTCAAGTATAGTAAATTTTAAAATGTGACATATTTTACTGGTTATTACGTGCATTCTACCTACGCTCAAATACTGCTATTATTCAAAGTTACTTTCACTTTCTTTGAGCAACAACAACAACAACTAAAAAAGACATTTGCACAAGCCTTGTTTAAATATACATATATATATATATATATATATATATATATATATATATATATATATATATATATATATATATAATGTGCAGGTTAGTCGGATTATGACAAATATGCTTGCTTTTTTTTTAATATGATATATGTACTATTTGAACTCGGATTTGAAATTATTCAAAAGGAATCACTATTCGCTTTTAATTCCTAGCAGTATATTACTTTGCATACTCGAAACATTCGTGTGCATGTCCTTATGTGCTGCTGTAATTTTCTAATTGTAAAAGGCTTGTGCAATATTATGGAGCAATATGCCAAGTAACTATTCTGCTTGAAGCAAACAACGTAATAGCCTGCGCATTGCTATCAGACACAGCATAAAGTAAGTGTTCTTAAGTAGCCTCTGTGCTTTCTGAAATAAATCGAATAGTGTAGACTTCTTAAGCAGCAATGAAACAATGAAAGCTGAAAATGTTGAATGGATGTTACTTCACGTGCAGTTCACCAGTAAAGGCTATCCTGCTCAACGAGAAACCTTTCTTTCTTTCTTTTTTACTTGAAAAGTTGAGGAAAGCCATTGAGAAAATGAACAGTGGAGGCTTTTCTAAGCCAGCCGGTGCACCGGGAAGCGAGCTGCCCAATGGGACGGCTTCCGGTGCTGAAGCGCCATCAGAGACACAGTCGGAGTCTGAAGACGCTGCTGAATCCTCGTCCAAGACAACACGGCAGAAGAAGTCTTCCAAAAAGTCAGCAAACAAAGGATCACCTGTTTGACACTAGAACAACTCTAAAAACCGAGGAGCATGAATGTTTGTCAAGTACTCTAGACATTTGCACACCAAATCGCATCGTTTGTATTGCTGTATTCTCCTAGAGGCCGCAGTGACAGCGCCGACGACAGCTCCTTGCCATTACAGAAGGCTGTAATGAGAGCAAAGGGTGCCTGAACAAGGCAGAGACTAGTGTGTTTCGATCTTCCAGACTGTAATTCAAGGCATAATTTACTAGCTGTCATATTTGTTATATCGATAGTAGGAAGAGGTCGAGTATGTGTGTTCCATGCGAAGAATAGCACGTCGACAAGTGATTTTAATTTCGCTAGTTACTGCATCTAGGTTCGTGTTGTTAGTCCATGTTCATTGGTTATTTGTTGCCACACATTCAATTAATTAAAGTATAATGTCATTTTGCACTTTGTTTCATCATCATATTTCCAGTTTCAGATGCATTATACCAAGAGGCAGTAAGGCTGGAACTTCATTTGTTTTTGTTTATTTTTCTTTGTCATAAACAAGCATTCATCTTTGCACGTGTACATGCGAGGCTGGCCTCTTATGAAGTAGGCCAGGATTTTTTAGTAGTAAATGCAAAATGTGATTGATAATTATGGTGCTTGCTAAAAAAAAATGTATTTTGTGTGCTATTCTTGTAGACATGTTAAAGTGGTCACTATTTTTTAGTTTTAATCTTCTTTGTGCTGAACATTTGCACAATGCTGTGGTAAGATATTGGTGCCTTTCTCTACACTATTGCTCATGTGTAGTAACAACATTGGTGTTTTTACAACTGTGGAATCATATTATCGGTGATACAGTCAAGCCAGATCAAGTTGGTCGCAAAGCAGGACACTAAATTAAAAGGTGGCTTCAATCTCTTTAATTTGGTGAGAGATGTGACGGTTTTTGTTTCATAATATAATAATATAATCATCGAAATATAACGTCCCAAAACTACGATATAATTATGAGGGACACCATAGCGGAGGGCTCTGGAAATTTTGACCTCCTGGGATTCTTTAAAGGAGCAGTGACATTAAATTTCAGACTCGAGATGTGGCATTGGTATGCATGAGTTTTTTTCGCAAAGTGTGAATGGCATTCGTTGTGTAGAAGTTATACTATTTTAAGCTCAACGAGCGTCCAAAGGCTCAATGGCGCATTCCCGGATATGAGATATCGACAGTATTTTGACGTGTTCAGCGAGCTCTTAGGCCATGCCTTAGGCGCTTTGTGACAATCAGCGAGCAGCGATGACGTTGACAATTTTAGTGTGGTCATCCCGGTGTCTACATTTGGTTATTGTCTGGCAGGAATGCCTGGCTGCCTAGCAACGAGTTCACTTTGTTTTGCTTCGTTCATGCAGTGCGTTCGTGTGAATCCTGCATTTTGATTGTGCTGCTTCAGGTGATTTGTCGTGGATTTGCGAGCGGGAATGTGATTATTTGAAGCTGTGGTCATCGCGAACAAGTAACACACCTGCAGTGTTCATATGTCTTACCAGCCAGCATAGCCCAAGCATGCGTCTTCAGCTGTCTTGTCGCTGCTCAGAAGAGGGTCGAACAAAAAATTATTCGCCACGCTGCAAATCGCCATTGATTCCATATTCCTCAGTGTTTTCATTGTCGCTTGTAGATGCTGATTATGGCAGTGATGATAATGGGGGTGGCGGAAACATGCCTACACACATGAGCGCCAAGCAGACGAAATGTGCCCTGAAACTCGTGTCACCATTTGTAGTGGCCACATGATCAGATGGGGCGGGACCATGGGAAGCGATTACTTGGCAGTGTTGGCAGTGCTGAAGATTGGCTGGCTTTGCACCCGGTTTGAATGGGGTTCTATTATAATCATACTAATCGATATTATATATATTAATTCATCTCTCTGTTTTATTATTAGTACTGAATCGTTATGAGGGGATCAATAACTACATGTTGACACAAAAAGAGACATTTGTCCAGTTGATATCACTGCTCTTTTAACATGAACCTAAATTATCACCTCAATCGTGCACCTAAAGTGTATGGCCCTCAAGAATTGCATGTTACCTTTATCGAAAATGCGGCTATCCACGAGGTTTCTATTGCGTGTCATCGTTAATTGAAGGCACCTTCCTGGTTGACTACCTGCTTTTATTTTGTTAGCATTTTCTACCAGTCGAGATGTTTCCTAGCCATTGATCTTGCATAGATGAAATCATATGTAAGAAAACAAAGAAATGGGGCACCTCGTCCTGTTTTTCATACGAGGCATTTTTTTATAGTCTTGACTGCATTCAATGGTCGTACCATAGAATGCTCGCATGAATGTGATTCACCGGTGTACAGGATGCTCAAATACGACTTGTCAAGTCTGCTCATGCGATGTGTAAAAGTCCTGAATGTATGCATGGATGCTGCCTTCTGTCAGCTGTTACTGTGAGAGTGATTCTCCTTGTTGCTCATTTGTGTGTGAGTGTTCATTGTTGTTGCATTATGCTCACCTTCAAGTTATACATTGTTGTTTCCTTTTGTTTTTCCGGCATTGAGTGTGCATGTGAGAATTCCGGCAGAAGATAGTATCCAATGCAAGAAACAGTCTTCCCAATGAGACAACTTGGTCTGGTTACTGACCTCTTATTTTTTTATATGTATGTTTTTATACAAGGATGTGCATTAATATTCACTGCAGTGCATGGCACTGCATCTTGAAGAAAGAAGTGCTTTTTGTAGAGCGATACAGCTTTTTGTGAGGAGTGTCTTCTCACAATACCCTAAATAAAAGTCACAAGAGTCAAGCATTTATTAGCTGTTTGCCTTGCTCTCTCTTCGCTTACACTGTAGACCTTAGCTCCACTCACATCATTTCTTGCCGTACCAATAAATCTACAGTTAGTGTTCTACCCAGACTGAGTGGTTAGCAAAGTAGATCTTGTGCTAACCACAAGTTCTGTGGGCTGCATTTACAGTTTTTGTGGCCATATGAGGTTGTGTAGCCATATGTGGGGCCATATGCCTACTCAAGTAGAGCTTTAGCATTTAATAATGCATCTAAAGTTTGTAAACTTCAAGTGAAGTAATGTTCAAGCACCCCATGTTCATGCATGGGGTGCTAGAGAACGAAGTTGTTGTGAAGGTACATAGTTTTTTCCACTGCTTAAACACGTAAAGCTTAATTTAAATCAAATATTTGTACTGCAATAAAAAATTGTTGAATGTGAGCGCAGCTGGCAATGCCAGACTTTTGGTGGCTTGTGGAGTCGCATTTATATCATGCTTAATTGAAACTAGATTCAGTAGAACATAACTTTTATTTTTAGTCATTTCACACATGATTTAGTGTGATTATTTACCATTTTAACTACTTCAGGGAATTAGGTGTGACGCATCATAATTTCTAGCAGCAAAACATTCAGACAAATTGTATGCTAACTAACAATTGCACTCATGTTTGCCAATACAGCCCATCTTTGGCCAAGAAAGGAGGCGAAAAACGACAAAAAACTTATATTAATTTAAAATATATGTACATGCAAACTTTAGGTATGAGAGAGTTTATATGCTGCCTTGTTAGAAATACCAAAGGAACAAAGGCATGCTGTTGTGATTATCTCGTCCTTGTATGCAGAAAAGAGATGTCCTATGGCAAGTGGCACAAAGATTCCTCATAGAGGAGCACCTTATGACTGCTGGCAGTATTTTCCAATGCTTGGAAATTATAGGTCGCTGGACGACCTTGAGTATCACTAATTATTAAGTATATGCTGTGCAGGAACATTCTGCCAATATCTGTGCAGGAACATTCTGCCAAATGGCAGTACTCTGTTGCTGTAGATTAGTAACCATCATGAATGACATGACCCAAAGCTTGGGAAGGTGAAGTCTTGAATGTGACCACATTGTCTGCCCTGGTTAGTACATGTCACAGCTCCTCATAGCCATCAAGTCTATGTTTAAGCTTTGATGCCTCATGTTTTATACCTACAAATCGCTCGTGTTGATTGAACTTATCTCACTTTTTCACCAATTTCATGTGCATGTGAAGTACTTTCATGTGCACAATTCAAATTTCCAAACATTCATAAGCCAGTAAAAAAAAGATGTTTGTACTTACAGCTTTTCCTTATTTGATTCAAAGAGCCAATTGAATGAGACGCATTCAATGTTCAGTGTTTTCAAATATTTACACTCAACCTGATCAGCTATCATTCATAACCAAATAACTAATATTCACAACTTACATTTACAGAGTACTGGTCCTAAATGAAGTTTTTTTTTTGTAAGTACAAAATATTGTCATTTGAGACACTGAAAAAGTGACACAGCTGTCTATTCTGTTGAAATGAGATGCTTAGCATCATTTGAACACTGAGTTAGCTATGTGTGAAAGTAGGTGGTGGCCATCAGAACAGCATGCCATCGCAAAACTATTGGCCTACAGCTGTGATCGTGAGATGCTGAGATGATCGTCAGTTGCTCTTGCAATCGTGAACTGCATGAACAGGGTTTTCCTTACTCCTCTGTGGTTCTCCATCCTCCTGTATAAGATAATAAGATAATAATATTATAGTCTTGGCGGAATATTGCGAATTCGCTTTTTTATGCATGTGTACCACACTAAATAAAGGATAGATGGGGCAACCCATGCAAAAAAAAAAAAAAACCACTGGTGCAGACCTGCGATTGAACTTTAATTGAAGGCAGTCAATTCTAATGGTATGTATGCATCCCTTGAAGGAAGCTTTACAAGTGTAGGAAATACATTTGCTTTTGTACAACTATTGTGCCTTACCTTTGGCATGCCCTCTCATTTCTTATTAATATTGAAGAGTGTATGTTAATGTATTGTCAGAATGATGCACAATTATCCATGAATGCTACCCCCTTTTTTTACTTAACTTTGCAGCTTGAATTTTGTGCAATAAGTTTCCCACATGTTATTACTCATGCACATGGTACCTTCCTATCATAATCATGAGCATACTGATTAATTAATCATGTCTGATTTTGTTTAAGCATGTATTTGCACTGCCATTGTAGGGTAATAGATAAACTCAAATTGTTCTACCTTTTCCGCACATTGCAGCAAAACCTGTGCTTTATTTCTGTCGATACGAATACAGAAACAGAAAATGGCCTCAGCAACTGTCCATTTCTCGATCATTGCTCGATGCACAAATAAAAAAAATGGAAGCTTTTCAGAAGGACTAATAGAGCACAAAGGGCTTGTCTATTTTCTTAGACCAAGCAACTGAATTGCACTTCCAACAAAGTGGCAGTTGCGTTAGTCTTTGTTCTTAGCCCGCACTGCACCGTGTTCATGAAATGTGCTATATGCTCAAGAAGCGTCCTGCTGAAATGCTACTAAATCTTTTCTGTGAGGGCACACGACATTGATACTTAGCAGATATTGTATTAACTTTTACTATGCTGGACACCCATACTGCATGCACAGATGAAAGCGTTCGTAGTGGAGAACAGACTATTAGAGTAAGATGTCTGCGAAAAGCTTACCAAATCAGCATCGTCGAGCATATACACCTTTCTCCATATCCTCACAAATGCGTCACTCGTTAATGGCACATGCCTTCTGAAATTTCTTCCACCACCTGCATGCAGTTACAATCGTATCGCATATATAACTTTATCATCCGTGTGGCTCACTATTGACACTCGATGTCTCAAAGTGTGAGTTACGGTTTTGATCATGCTGTCACATCTAGCTTGCATTAGCAGAAAAGCAGAGAGTATTGATAGCATAGTAGGAATGCACAAATGTTTGGCTGGGTGCAGAACATCAGTTAAAAGCAAGTGCTTAATCTACAAACAACATGTGTTTGTGTTTGGATTACCACCTTTGTGTTTATCCTGCCATGCGAAATTCTGTGACATGAACTCATGGGATGGAATTAGTAGAGAATGCTTAATATAAGAATGCCTTAGTGTCTTCTGCTGCGGTGCTATGGGTACCTTCCTGAAAATGCACCGGATGCAGCTGTAATGTCTAGTTGCCACTCGATTGTGAATAGCAGTAAAGACTAACCGTATACATTGAAATTAATTAACAAAGTTGCACGACATTTGGATTGTGGTTGGCGAAGTTCCTTGCTACTGCTCATCCATTAAAGCCAACTATAGATGTAGTGACATCGAATTACAAATTCTTAACCAACTGCAATAAGTCCAAATAAAAATTTGAATGAATTGTTAAGCCAAATAATGCATTGTTAAGCCAGAAACAGGGTTACTGATTGTATACTACTAAAGAAATTAACTATACATATAGTTTTCCTTGTGGAATTTCAATGTAGTATTATTTTCAACAATATCATCAGCTAAATTTTTATACGGAAATTTTCGCTAACCCTTTCTCTACTGGTAAAAAATGAAAAAAAAAATTGTACAAAATTATAATTTTTTATCAATTTGTAGAGCTTTTTTTTCTGAATAAAATGGCAATGTTATTTCAATTTTATGGGGTGCACTTGTACTAATCTGTGTTGGAGAAATAGCTCTAAGATGGCTCACCGCATGACGATAAAAAGAAAGCTGAGGCGCAAATGGCACAACATGGACAAGTCCAGCCAGCTAGTGTCAAGAAACGCAACTATATATTGTGACAGGTGCAGTAGCCATAGGTCATTTTGGCACAAAATGTCATGAAGACTATACTCGTCAACAGGTGGGTAAGTTGGCTCGAGAAAGCTGAGTGTGTGATGTAATTTTCACACAACAATGGTGCCAGTGAGATGAAAGGTTTGCTTAAGAAGTTCAAGTCGCATGTTCGCTGACAATACGATTGCCACTCTGGCTCCCAACCAACGCCTCCAGTATTTTTTAGGAGGCACTGTCAACTCGTGTAGCACATCCTGATGTCGGAAGTGCGTCAGGCTTTTACTGCTGCCATACCCAGCTGTTGCATACTTGGTGACAGATTTACAGCCTAGTGTGTGTTGGAGCATATGTGTTCTGCTGTGAGGGCAAGCTGGCAAGGGTTGTGCCTTGATGTGTTCCATCACTGTGCCACTCAGGAGCTCAGATAGCTGCATGAATAGCGCAAAATGCCAAGCAAGTGACCCTAAATTAGCAAGTGCACCTTTCTCTTCTTTGGGAGATCTCAAATATGTGTCCCAGCCCTTTTTCCCTCCCACCATTTTTATTGTTTTATTCACTTTTAGTTTGCCCATTAAGGCAAATAAATGCATGCATATTCAATAAAGCATTTTATTAGAAGCACAAGTGTGCATTCTTCATTTGTAGCAGCTCTTCCACTGCCATATTTATTTTTTCATCTATGACTGAGCAAGGGCCCTCTTCCAAGACTTGGTCAAATTATCTCTCATCGTAGGGGGGCACTTGTTCGGGATTTCGATATAGTTGATGCAACATTGCCACAATGTTGTGAATGTTGAATGTTACGTGATGACTGTGCTCTGCTTATGATATTGGATTACATACCGGTGAGCCAGCTGACGACAAGGCCAATGGCGATAGTGGCAAACGCTGAAAACAAACCGCTCCAGAAGCTGGACAGTTCGTAGACGAAAAGTGTGGTTCCTTCTTGGTCACTCCTATGCCGGGGAAAAGAATATCTTATATAGAAAGTTAGCTGACAAGCTGAATGACTCTTTAATAAAGCTTTCTCAACATCATACGAGATTCTTTCATGGCTGTATATTACATAATAAGAAACTGGTAAATGGTTCAATGTTAACCTTCTAAGATCGACACTTTGCTTCAATGTACATTTCTCTGCTCCTTCTGTGAAAGTTGGAAATTCTTATCTAGTTCGTGGTAATACTGTTTATACTATAATCTCTCATAGCTATGTAATGATCAGCAGTGCCAGTAAAATTTCCAACACTTAATTGTAGCACATGGGAATGTAATATAGTATATATGCACGTGCTGTCTTTTACAAATCTTGCCTGTTGACACTTTTGTGAACACTTCATGCCGTGTTGTTAAGGGGACGCCCCAAATTACCAACACTGGGAAATGATCATTGTAAGCTCACAGTATTGGCACGGTAGCATTGGTACTGAAGTGTCCGCTGGGGCATCGGTCCAGTGAGGAAGGCATTTTGACTGGCCTTGGACCATGCAGCAACCGCCCCGTCATGGCCCATGCCTGGAAGGCCAGGGTCAGTGCTGTGGCTACGGATGCACCCTGCATATATATATGTTTGTACATGGATCAGTCATGACATTACCCATTAGTCATGATGTTAATAAGACGACTTAATTGGGCTCAATTTGACTGTGGGAATGGGCAGGGCAGTAGCGGTACTGATGCAAGTTGTTTTATGCCTGGTATTCCTAATGCACAGAAATTCTGGGAATCGGGAACGTGTTGAAAGGTCCCCGGAAATTCTGTCCTTATACCGAATCTAATAATTAATTTATGTTGCGCGCATTTTCCACAACTTCTTTTTCCTTATTTGTATGTACTTCCTTCAGCTTGTGCCATCCTGTGAACTGGAAAACCACAAGAATACCAATAATCTATTCAAAGCCTTTGCATCATGCATTATTTGATGGGATAAAAAATTGTGACAAGAAGGAACAGCTTTACTCTCGATTTCATTCCAGTCTCACTGATTTTTTGGAGTAGTGATAGCATGGGCATAGGAAAAAATATTTTTCGCGAGAGGGTGGGGGGGTTACCTACTGGATCAGAAGTGGAAGCCAGGCAGGCAGATGTGGTCGAGTGGCATTTTGTGTTTATGTCATGGCAAAAAAGAAGAAAAAAACAGTCAAGGGGCGCTATGTGGGGGGGGGGGGGCGAGCACGGGCCTGGTGTGCGACTACATCGCTAGTGGCTACGTCATTGAAACAAGGAAGGCATCATCAACTGTATAGCATACACGTGCAGAGCAGGCCGACGGAATCGAGGAAGAAGAAGAACAGCCAACGGACGCACTGCTCGGGCCTGTCTTGGAACGGTAAGGGCGAGCTGCTGCTGAAACGCGCATATTATTCATATTTTCGCAACCGAAATATTATCTCGCTCAAAGGAACGTGCCTAACTGAGTAAAGTGCACTGTGCTGTTCAACGTGCAGACGAAGGGGCTATGCCACTGGCGGATATTGGGAGTTGTCCGCACAAAAGGCGCAATGGGCCCGGGGCATCTTTATGCCACATAGCGATATCTGATAATCGTTACCCTCGTGCTTTCTTTGCGTCATCGCCAAGCGCCGGCTCACCGGTCACGAACTGTGAGCGGCTTATCATCACACCCTCATTGATAGCGGGAGCACAGTTAGGCACCGTTTCCGAGAAGAGAAACGCAAGTGGCGAGGAACGCAGGAAGACGCCCCAACCAACGCCCCGACGTGGAGCGCCATTACAGCCACGTGCCTACAAAATTCTCCTAGCTGTAAAACGCTACGCGCCCGCGGCACTTTCACATCTCCAACGGCGTGCGCGCAATCACGGTGATCACACCGAGACCATGTCATAGCATTCTTTTAATATAAACGACAGTGAACTAGAACCAACATGTTAGTTCTTGTTCACTACAATAAATCAATGTAACAGGTTGACGATCGTTTCATGTAGTTTTAAAGGAAGGAAACCCAATCAATCGAAGTGACGATTAGTGCTACGACAGATAGACCACACAATGTTCAACGTCTCTTAAAAAAAAAAAAAAGTGCAGTCTGACGTACACGCATGTCGTGAGTAGTTCACTTCAACATTTGAAACACTGCGCTTCGTCTAAACTTGTCATACAAGCATTATTAGAGAATAAAATAGATGAGAAAACATCACAAGACATCCCCTGAGTGAATGATGAGTGAGGCGAAACGTACGCCCGTAGACATGTTGGGCTGACTAAGCCGCCGGAAGGACGCAGAGTTTCGCCCCTTTGGCATCGCAGGGTCGCAAAGAAATAACGTTGCGAATGTTAAAAAACAAAAAAAAAACTGGGCCCGTCCGGGATTTGAACCCGGGACCTCTCGCACCCAAAGCGAGAATCATACCCCTAGACCAACGGGCCAGTGGGAAGAGGTGCTGTAAATGCGCTATCAACCAGTAGGCTGAGCTACGACCCGTTTTTTTTTTTTTTTAAGTGTTATTTTAGTTCACACACGCACCTGCGATGAGATCACACGAAAGCTGCTTATGCTTGCTTGGTTTCACAAATCACGCAGGACGCCTTCATGTTGGATCGAGCTGTGCATTATGCATGGCAGCGCGGATATTTTAAGGCTTTTATCGTGCACAGCCATAGCCTCCCATAAAGTATAGAGTAGGCTATTTTCTCCCCGTTCATTTAGTTGCCGTTCCGCGTGAAACGTGACACATTCAAACTTGACGCAAGCACCATCATTCTGTAAGAAAAGTCGGCGTTGGTCATTTCGTCATGCGGGTACACTGCGGGTGCTCTTTCGAGCAGGAATCGCTTGAGAGACGCGCAAACGATCTTTTCTATTTTACTCCCGCAGCGCCTGAACGTGGTAGTTCCACCATGTGGACTTGCGAGACTAAAGTGGGCATCACCTGCCTGGTTGTGATTTGCGGGGTGAGTGCGATTAACCGCAAATCGGACGTGAGCTGCTCGCTGGTTATTCAACCCTCGTTACATTTGGAACTTCTTTCAGAGCGCGAACACGGTGGCGTTCGCAGCTGCCATTCTGCAGTGGGAAGGTGAGTTCTTTACAAACCACACATGTCATCAAATAAAACAAAAAACAAAAAGAGCAAAAATTTTGGCAGCGGTGGGATTCGAACCCACGCCCCCGAAGAGACTGGTGCCTTAAACCAGCGCCTTAGACCGCTCGGCCACGCTACCGACAGTTAACACAGCGACAATAGAGTGCTAGAAGTATATCAGAAAGCATTGTTTCGAGCCTATGTATAATTTACATGTTTTATGTTTGATCAAGGCGCCGTACATTCACAATCGCCTTCCTTGAAAACGATGGCGTCGTCGACAACCATAGAGTTATTTTACTCACTCCAGAGGAACAGCTCACCATGTGGGCTTGCTGATAACCACTCGGTCGCCGTCATGATGGAACGATACTTGGCTTTGAGATGATGTACGCTCGAACTCGCCACTGCATGCTGCTGTTGCACCCCAGTAGGCGATTCCCACATAAAGTCGAGTTGTTGGCTCATGGCATAAAAACAAAACAAAAACCACGATGACGGGACTCAAGCAAGCCGGCTTAATCGGCCGCACGACCCCGCTCTCAAATATTGATAGATCTGGTACAAGAATGGTGGCGCCATCTAGCAAACAAACCAACACACGCTCTTTTTTTCCCGCGCGCAGCAAATTACATCCTTTATCTCATCAGCCAAGTTATCTTTTCATTCACTTTTACATACAATTACCTCATATAAAATTTCCTATACTTTCGTGGTACTTTCATAAGGGGGGTTTACGGGGAGGTATTCATAAGAGATGTTTACAGGAGGTTTTCAGGGCCCTAGATTGGGGAGAGTATTTGAGCAACCTGGGATTCGCTGATGACATTGCCTTGATGAGTAGCTCAGGGGACGAATTACAGCTCATGTTTACTGAACTGGACACGGAAAGCAGAATAGTAGGTCTGCAAATTGATGCGCGAAAAAAACTAAAACAATGTGCGGCGGTCTCGGCAGAAAACAGCTCTATTTGCGATAGGTGGAGAGACGCTGGAAGTTGTAAAGGAATATTGCACTAGAGCGACACGACACTTGACACGAGACAGACGCAGACCATCGGCCGGCGAGTCGCCCGCCGACGAAGTCGCCAGACTCCCTGGTCACACTTGGCCGACGACGCCCTTAAAAGACAGCATGTCGGCGCCTTGGTAGCTCAGTTGGTAGAGCATCGGAAGGTCACAGATTTGGTCCCTGCCCACAGGTTATCTTTTCATTCACTTCTGTTTCTTCACATTTACAACTACCTCATAACACGTGATCACGCTTGGTTATTCTTTATACTTCGATACTATTAGTGTTTTAACATAGTTTATTTAGAGCTTCTTTCAAGTATAGTAACGGCAGCAATGACAACGTTCCCAGATGTCGGCGCTTTGGTGGTTATAGCTTTTCCGGCTCACGTTTACTCTAGAGTCTGTATATCAAGTCTATGTCGAAAACTATTCACGGAGGAAGGACTCCATATCAGTGCTGGGAAGGTAGAGTGTCACAGAAAAAAGCAATCTAACTGAATACAGTGCAGTTGCTTAGTGCAATAACGCACGGCAGTGATCTAAGCTCTCTGAGGTTATGCAGTCACCGATGTAATCTCAGAGGCCATGCTTTACAACCAAAAGCGTGGGCTTATTTTGCAGCGAAAGCTGTTCAGAAATCACAACTCGGCTCACGCGAAGTTGTCTGCTGCCGCCGGTGTTCGTCACCACATCGCGCGAAGTTAGAAAAAATAAAAAAAAAAATAAACCTGGCAACAATGACGTGGGGGGGAGAGGGGGAGGTTGAATTTGGGTTCGCTTGGCTCCAGCCCAGTATTCTACCACTAAGCCACATCGGAGGTTGGGGTTTGTAGGCAAACTTGCCTTAGGCAGGCTTCATATCGGGAAAGCAATCACGTTAATACGACATATAAAGCGTTTTAAAAGAGCGAAATAACAACGAGTCGTCGCATAACTCGGATAGAGCAACGAGTGGGTTTTCCAATGCTCCTACCTATTACAAAAGCTTGTTCTTGTTCACCTATTAACTGTGGCGCATACCCTTTCAGCCATAATTCCTCATCGTCGTCAGTCACTGCATGAACAATTGGCACAAAATTTCTTGCAAGTGTTTAGCGGATGCAACGCTTTTCAGAAGAATGACGAAAAATAGCATAGCGAATGCCGGCCTATACTAACCAAAAATTATTAATAATGCCTTAGTGGGCATCAAGCAAGTGTGCTCGTAGTTGTTACCAATTGAGTGTTTTAAAAGGCTATGAAAGGCCGCTCTTCTAGCTTTCGCTGTGACTGTGCTGCCCCTTCCGCGCAGGCCTGGTGTTTTTTACATTATTATTATTATTATTATTATTATTATTATTATTATTATTATTATTATTATTATTATTATTATTATTATTATTATTATTATTCCGCTTTTCCTAAACTCACATACGGGGTGCGCTGATTAAATGTTAGACATCCTTTCTTTATAAATTTGCCTTAGTATATCAAACGAATGTATGCGCCCGTTTTTTTCTTTTTCTTGTCTCGACACGGCGGTTTCGTATGAAGTGAAGTAATTTTGGCGCGCTTCTTAAACGTATCTTATATGCCTTAATTTGCATTGATGTTTTTTTTTCTGCTGTAATTACACGTAATTCACCTATCCGGGTGCCGAAGTATTGTCATTTGCTCTCGCGCTTCATCAAAAAAAAAAAAAAAAGTGCCGCATGCAGTGCAGACCATGACAGCAGAAGCACGAACACGGCGTATAGCGGTTTCCTGTATAGAATATTACTATTATTTTGGTAAGTACTGTTTCCTTAGACAGCCACTGTCAAACCGAAATACTTTGCAGCTGCAGCAATTAACCTCAGGGATGCCGGGGTGGGGGGCGGAGTATAGGTCTCTGGAGTCCCAGGCTTCCCTTGAGACATGCTGCATTTCATTATCATCCAACTAGACATTTCCTTCACTCCCCTTAAATTTGAGGAGTGGTTTCTCGGGAATAAAGCATCAATGGTTTCTCTCGAATAAACATGTGCATCACTCGTGGAATAGATTATACGAAAAATCGCGAGTGCACACAATGCCGATGAAAGGTGTTTTTTTTTTTCTTCTTCTTTACGAGCTATATAGTTGTATACGACCGGCTTGAGCGATAGCGTATTTCACGCGAAGTCGACCTGCGTTTCATCTCTCCCGAGCAGAAATGGTGGTGTCCCTCAGTTACGGAGTCGTCTTTTTCGGGGCCAGCATATTCTTCTTGATGCTGCTCTTCGCCATCCTGGCGAGCGTAAGTCGATCTCTTTGTTGTATACATCCGCCAGAAAAAAAAAAAAAAAACAGCAGCATTGGACACTCGGAACCTGTTGAAAAGAAACCACTTATATAGTGCAGATTTTAGTACTAGTGCAGAATGCTCTTCAGCTGACTCACTTTGCTTTGGACGTTTAAATCGATGTAGTTGGGGAAATTGTGTAACCCGACTTCACCGTGTGGTTGTGCATACAAAGGAGCCAAAACACGTCGGAGACGAAGCTTCGTGGTTATCGAATTCCCGAACTAACGGCGTCGCACATACGAATGCGCGTTCATCCTACGCAGCATGCTCTCTCGTGTAACGTTTTGTGATATATGGAGATTTACGTCCCAAAACCACCATATGATTATGAGAGACGCCGTAGTGCAGGGCCCCGGAAATTTCGACCACCTGGGGTTCTTTAACGTGCACGAACATCGCACAGTAAAGTGCCATGGCCTATGTACCAACCGTTTCGCCTCTATCGAAATGCGACCGCCGCGGCCCCTAATCGAACCCGCAACCTTTGGGTGAGCAGCCGAGCACCGTAAAGACTGTTCCACCGAGGCGGACTATCGTGCAGTATTTGTATTTATGTGCTAACGAGCCATGTTCAAAGTGGGAATAATGATAATTTCTTATATAGAAGCGGCGAGGGAATTAAATTTTGATTTATGGACCTTCAAGAAAGCCCTGTTCTATCACACGAATCGTTCCCGCGTCGCTTCGTCTGTAAATTTCGCGCGAAACTCTCCCATTACAAGCGAGCAACTTTTAATGACGTAGCCACACTGTGCCATGTGTCCCCTCACCACATTAAGCACCGCGCACAGCATGCAGACCAGGTTTGACGTAGCACATGGGAAACATACCGTGGCCTTTCCGGCCTCGTAATTTTGCTTCTTTTTGAATAGGACAACCAGAAGGGCATGACGTTAATGACGCACGCATGCAAGACGCGGCCCGTCTTCCTGCTGATCTTCCTGGGCCTGTTCAACGCCGAGGTACGAGATACCATCAGTGCACCCAACTAAACGTGAAGATGAACTTTCTGAAAGTTCAAAGTAAATTATGCGCCGCAACGATATGTTAGTGTTCATGCATGTCTTTTTTCTCTCTGCGAGTATGCTTAGAAGGGCTGTTTAGCTGTCGCTGTCTGCGCTATTAATATGCCTTTGAATGTAAACATTTGACAGAATGTAACGCATTTCTACGGAATGTCGGATGGTTAAACAGACTTGAGGGGAATTTTTCCGAGACCAAATGTAGTTTGCGAAACGCTTAATGACGTGAAGCAACGGCACAATAATATGGACGAATTATTTTAATACGCTGCGTTTAGAAAAAAGTGGGTAACTATTTTGAGTACTAGGTACGCTACCATGGGAGAGCATATAGCCGTCCCGAGTACGATCCCCCCTATGGCTCCGGAAGTTGCATCGAGTTGGTGGGCAGCCAGCATTGGACAACATTAAGCAGTGCTGGTGTTATACGAGCAAATACAATACCCTTCGTACAAACTATGAACTTTTTTTCGGCATGAACCGTTAGTCTAGCATACATTTTTTCTTGATTATGAGTTCATATGATTATTCGTATGTCCTGCGTTGCATCACTGGATAATTCTTCCTCCTTTTACTCAATGTTTCTTTGTTGTTTTATTTCTAATTGCACCTGAATTTCCAGTTTGCATATCAGACTCCTCCTCATTGATAGTATCGGAGCCCTTTGCTTGTGTCCTTTAAAAGCGAGGCCTTGAATAAATAAATAAATAAATAAATAAATTATCCATCAATCAATCAATCAATTAATCAAATAATCAATTTCATCCATTATTCTACTTGCAGCTGCGTGGCCTGATCCAGTTCAAGTACGTGAGGTCCACTGCCGTGACCTCAATGCCCATGACTATGCCCCCGCCGGGCCCAGTATTGGTAAGCAAGCTGACGACCGATGCACTATCGCTGCCTGTGCCCAACTTATACCCAGAATTTCCGCAAGATCTTTGCAAGCGTGTATACGAGATGTGGTCAAAAAGAAACCGAACTTGTGCTATAACACCTTTACTACTTTTGGTACAACCTTTAAAGCACTTCCCTGCGAAACTACTCCCCTCTATTACTTCACAGTATAATGATCAGTCACAAGCTAGCCAGCCTCTCAGCCTCAATGGAAATGTAATTAGCGACGGTGGACGATCGCTGAGAAATGGCACTTGGAACGCCAACCTTTGTCAATTCGGCACCTGATTATTCTCAAAATGCATTTCAGCAGTTATGCGTGCAGTCGTGGCTACAGTGTTATGTCCTGCCATTGGTAATAATTCGTGTTACCGTAAATCCTTTATAAGGACAGCTTGCTTGTGCACAAAGAAACCCTCCGGCGCTCCACGCGTGCTCTCATTCCTCCGCGTGGATCTGACCTTCCCGGCGGCTTAACTCGCCGAGAGGAGGTTGCGCTCAGGAGGATTCGTGTGGGCGCCGCCTTGACTCCTGCAATCCGGGCTACATGGACATCTGGTGCACAGCCTCCCCCAACGACGTGCCCATTCTGCGTTGCCCCAGCCACAGAGGCAACGCTTGATCACCTATTGGGAACCTGCCCGGGCCTTCACCAGGCTCGCACTCGCCACCTACGCGGCCTTCACCACCACCCCGGCCGACCACCTGACTTGACGCGCTGGACGCACGGTCCACTGCATCGACAACTCCTGGCCTTCATACAGGAAACAAAACTTTTCCTTTTTATTTAACTGATGCCGTAGGGCATACTAGCGCCAATAAAAAAAAAAAAAAGTAAATCCTTTAATCTTTTCTTTTTCTCGCTTTTTTTTTCTAATCAACATTTCGGCAGTAGAAAAAGAAGCTCTTTTGGAAGCACGCCAACGCGAGCACATACATGACTAGTGCAGAAGAGCTAGCGCTGCTGCAATGTTATTTGTATTACTACTTGCCTTATGGGCAATATATGGAGCATATACGTAGACGAATGGTCCATCTACTGCACTTGTTTGCTTGTTTTTCCCCTTCACGACATTCGTAATTTTATCCTTCAGTGGAGAAATTTTCCGTGTGTAAAGATAGGAGCTCTAAATAAAAAAGGCCTATTATGACCATATTACAGTACGAAAGCCTTATCTCTGGGTCAAGGACTCGAAGTGTTGAAAGCTGAGCTCTGCAGCGAAAGGTAAAGGTTGCGCGTCAGATAAACACATATTTGCAGCGAAATCGTTTCTGAAAACGATTTAGTAAAATATATTACCCGAACGAAACGCGTCAATGTTCTTTTTGTTTATTAAAGTTATAGTTTTACATGTGTGACCATTGTTGCGTGCCTGTTGGTTTATTTATTGCGGACATGGCTCCCTGTATTCCTGCTTCTTTATCAGGCACGGTTGATGATTGATATGTGGGGTTTAACGTTCCGAAACCGTGATATGATTGAGTGCGCCGTAGTGTAGATATCCGGAAATTTCGACCACCCGTGGTTCTTTAACGTGCACCCTCTTTTCCAGGCACAATGGTACAAACTTCTGGCCTCTCACAACGGTGCTGACCAGGTATTATACGACTGACCACCAAGCGCTAGCATTTTTTTTGCATATATATTGTTAGACATGTCGAATACTCCTAGAAATTCAAATAGGCTGACGTTTTAGCATATTCTTCAGTTTGCTAGCCTCATGGATTTTTCGGGGGCCATTTACTTGAGTCGCTATTTATTGCACTTGGCGAGTAATCTTCTGGCGAGTAATGGTTATACATTCACCTGTTCATTGCAGTAAACCCCACTCGCAAAAAAGATAGTGTGTGTCGCTTCTGTTTTCTATGAGCCAGGTGCACATCCTCATGAGTCATGCGACGTTACTATATGAAAGCATTGAAGGAAACTCAGGCGACGAGATCGATTGATAGACATGGGGGGTTCAACATCCCAAAACCACCATGTGATATGAGAGATGCCGTTTCGACCACCTGAGGTTCTTTAACGTGCACCCAAATCTGAAGACACGGGCCTACAGTATTTCCGCCTCCATCGGAAATGCAGCCACCGCAGCCGGGATTCGATCCCGTGACTTGCGGGTTAGCAGACGAGTACCTTAGCCACTAGACCACCGCGGCAGGCAATCAGCAAAAGATGTGCTTTAAATTGCGCTAATTGGTTGTACACCTATATAATAGATGACTTAACCTCACTAATTAGAGAACGGGAAAGTAAGATGATAGCACGGATAAAAATAGACATGCGATTGAGATTAGCTTTTAACAAATCTTATTTATTTGTTTACTGCACAACTGACCGAAATTGTGAAAGTCGCCCCCTTGAACGCGAGGACGATACAAAAGACACAAATAGAACGTGACCGCCTGATCTCTCATTTTTTTACCGTCACTTGCGCTTCTCAAGGTGGGCGCAACTCATTTAGTCTGATGGTATACACGATACCGAACAAATTCAGTCGCCATCAAATCACTGGGATACAGATGAATGTGATGCCGGTAGTCTAATGCGATAGTTCTGAATGCACGGTGGTAATTTCTTCTAATTGAATAACTTCATGAAAGACATTTCATGCCTCACTAGTCGACCGGTAACAAAAAAAAAATGAATCCGTCAAGCACAAGTGGACACTGTCGGATTTGTCGCACGCTGTAATCGCTTTTTCTTTTCCCTCGTCCTCGCGAGCCCATTGGAATCAAAGTAGGAATGAATGGCACAAGCGCACTTCATGAATGGCACGCGCACTTCATGAGCATTGTATTTTTTTCCCATTCGAACGCTCGGCTTACTTTCAGTGTGATCGCGAGCGTGCGCACGTGGCGACCTCCCGTGGCGGCCTTGGTAATTGTGCAGTTCACGATGCACAAATCGGCAAATGGCCCTGAATTAGGGCATATGGCGAGGTCGCATTGGTATATGACATCATTTGTATAAATAAGGGGGAATAATTTATAGGTGACTTTTTTAAAATTATTTGTGAATTCTATGCTGCGTACTGCGTTGTAATGTTTGGCTCGCGTATTGCCAGAAGCCTCGACTACCAAGAGGCAGCGTTTTCTGACCACGTTGAAAATGTGTTCCAGAGCCCTTCTAATTGTTATAATGTACTCGTTAGAAGTTTAGGAGTAGATCAAAGCATGAAGCGATAAAAGACCATTAAACAGAGGGTGTCCCGCAACATCCCCTGTTTATAGATATTTCACGATATACACCTGATGTATTCGATTTCTTAATGTCCATCTTAATTTCTTTCAATCTCCAACGTAGCGTCATGACGACAGACATGCTGGCTTGCACGGCCCGCCGTTGCTTCGACAAATGGTGAGCAAGGAAAAAACGCATCCGTAAGCGCGTAGTAGTAACAGGCAGTAAAACAGATAGCTGGGCGAGTTGTTATGTAACCGTAATATAACGTTTTAAGCATGCACACACACACACACAAAAAAACAGAACAAGAAAGAGACAGATGAGTGCCAACTCTCAACTAATTTATTTTTGAAAGGAAGAAAACACAAAAGTATCTGAAAACCAGCATAGCGCATGTGCAATTCATCACACAGGAAAACATAAAAAGATATGGCTAAAAAGAATTCACAGTGCTCGCTAACCTTCGTAGGGAGGTGAGTGAGCACAGCGACGCACGGCGTGGCGCGGCACAACCGCCCAACGCGCGCCGGTCGTGCCATCTCGCAACCGGTGACGAAAACGCGCTAAGTAACCATGGCTTCCGAAATGGCAGGCGCCCGCGCGCTCACCACTAGAAGGCCATGAAGTATCGCCACCGGTACATGGTGTGTATAAGTGACTCGCCATTAACATGTTGCAGAAGGGCCGTTTTGTGGCTTAGTGGTTAGCGTCGCGCTGAAGAGCGCGAGGTCGTTGGTTCGACGTCCGGCTGCGGAACTCTTCCTTCTCGTTTATTTTTTTCCTCTGCAGTATTTTACAACGTTATATTCGTGATGAAACTACGTAACGGAGCCGTGGTGGACCCCGGCATAAAACATTTCCATGTTAAAAAAGTTTCCGCGTCGTAATGTGCATTTTTGCAAATAAACTTGGTCTGTGGATATAGCATTTTTAATCAGCAGCCGAGTTTACGGCTGGCCTCGTTTAGGCTAGCGAAGTGACAGACGTCTAACACGTTCTACTTGATCTCTTCGGCAGAACGATGAGGATTCACAACCGGAAGAAGTGAGTCACAATACTCCCGACATCGTCATGCATTCTTTCCTAGATATTGCGCGCAAACAATAGTAAATACGCTTCGTCTCCTGTTCAATTTTCAAAGCCTGTGTGTCGCAGTCAACAAGGGTGCGTTAACTGAAATGAAGAAAACCACCCTGCCATACTTATTCAACAGGTCATTGATTTGGACAGGAGAAAATACGAACATGCAGACAGAAAGGAACGATGATTTCAGGACGGAACTGGGAAACAGTAAATCAAGTTGTTTAACTTGATAAACTATTCAACTCATTCAATTTATTTCGAACTTGAATATATTGCCAATCTCTAACGAATAAACTATATTTAGCCACAGCATATTGGAAACTTAATTTGTCTTACCGTTTCGCTGTGATAGGCCCCCATTAAGCTGGACCCGGTAAGTTTACTGTAGCAATATGCTACGTCGAGAAAGTTTTATGCATGTACCTGTCGTATGTACGTACAGTCTTCTCTGTATTGAATTCATTGTCAATGGAAACTGTTCCTGATACTGCTATTATCTATAATGTTACGGTAATCATACACGCACGCAAGCAACAATGTAGAGCCATTGATAACCTGGCTACTGTGGCAGGAGTACTGTATTCGCGTAAAATTATTTGATAAACTGTGCACTGTTCGTACTTTGGTGTGCTCTGGTGCACGCTATGGAGTACGTGTGAGACAATTAATGGGATATTTGCTTTTAAATAGCCACGTTGTTCTCCTCCGAAGGAATCATGCATTCAAAAGTGCAATTTTTTATGACTTTTGGAGAAACTTTGACTCTATCAAAGTAATTGGCAAAGTTTCACGGAAATTATGAACATATATGCTTGGATTAAGTAAGCACGTTATTCGCATATATTAATTTATAACATCTTGCAAACACGTGATTTGGCATTCTCGTGCTTCATATGACGGCCACCGAAAATCGAAATTTCGTAAAAATCGTGCCAGAGGAATTGCCGGAATGTATACGCAATGTACGCGCTTTTTTTATTACTGGCGCTCAATTGAAGGTCTTGAGAGAAGACTGCTCGGGTTCGACAATGTTTGTGTAAAGATTTTTTTTATGTGCACCCTGCTCCTGAAGTACACGCAATCGCTTTAGAACTCCGCCTCGAAGTCGAACTCTCCTTATTGGATAAACATTTTCATTGGAGAGAAGAAACACCTCTTTTCTGGGCTGTGGCACATGAGTACAACTCTCGGCAGAACAATATGGGAGGTCATGCCTATTTAGCGTAGCTAGCTCAAACATTACGGGAGGTCGCGCCTATTTAGCGTAGCCCAAAGAGAATAAGGGCGCATAGGGAGCCTTCTGTAAAAAGGTCTATATGCCACAGCGACTGACCAACGTGGTGGTTACGCCATTGATACGGGCAGCAAGGCTATAGTCTATATGCATCTCTTACTAGAAAACGCATAAATAAATAATTTTAAGGAACGTAGCGCTTATCACGCATGCAACACTTGCACGGAACGGGGAGTGTTTCCAACGCTTTGCTAGGACGAGATGGTGGAGACACCTACCCGTTGCCTCGCGTTCTACTCATTATCACTTTTGAGACGGGCGCACACGGCCACGCGCTTTGTTTTCCAAAAGAAACTGCCAGATGGCGTTCATGTCTCACGTGTGACGTGACTTGATGCGCTCGATGGTCTCCGCTACACGCTCGAGGCACTCTGACGCTGCGCCTTCAGAATAACGTTCACCAATTTTCTTGCGCAGAACATCAAATAAATGTTTTGTTCACTCTCTCCACACGCAAGGCTATCATCTTTCTACGAGATTTGCAGATTACATGCAGATACAGGGCCAATTTTTTAACTGACATTCTCTTGATGAAGCTATTTTTACTCAAAGAACAGGTATACGCGATTAGGTGTAGTTTCGGTCGTTCAAGTTTATCGTGTACTCTTATCAGTGCTCCGTTGTCTCTGTCAACCTCGCGACTGACGCGGCATTAAACCACTATTTCACGCCCGCGATCGAAACACGACCCACATTTCGCGAGTGTCTTAATCTTTTTATCTCGCACACCGATAGTTGAACGATAGACAAGAAAAATATTTGTGGCCGATAGCGGGCATTAGACGTATCGGCTGAGATCTTCAGCACGCTGAGGAGACGTTAAATGGTACATCCGGCGTTGTCATGACTTAGCTGGTTTCTATAGCATCCTGATTTTGACTGCGATTTCAAGGAACGTACTGGATGAGGCCCTAATAAAATGGTCAGTTTCAGAGTTCTCATTCGGACTCCGGTACCTGTAGAGCTCGTAACACGGACACATACTGGAATATGAAGTGATAAGTATGTAGGAAGGAAGGAATCGAAATGATCAGTGCCGAAGGAAAAAAAAAACGAATATTCTGTATTTTTCATGCTGTCATCATTTCGCTTTGAAAAAAGAAAAGAGAGGGCAGACTTAGAATTTCAAATTATTTCACCACTCTCGGCTTTCACTACAAGACTTAACAAATATGTGCATTTCGAGGTGAACAAGTTCACACCGATCAGTCGTCATTATTTAACATAACTGTGAAAAATAGTTAGGCTCAATTTTATATGAAAAGCTTTAAACGAATTGAATATACACTAGTTTTGGCTGCCACAGCAATCAACTTATTTGGACTTCTATAAGAAAAGCAAACTTATACGTATGTTCACCAGAAAAAGGTGTAAGAGTAAACAATGACACAATGAGTAAGCCATCACCTCCACAGTGCTGACACAAACGTACTCCCTCTATATATGTTTGTGCCTTTACATAATATTTTTTTCAGTGATCGGTAAGGACATAATCTCGCGACATATTCTCCTAATTTGTGTATGCCAACCAATACGTGCCATTGATTTCATCATATAAGATAATTACGAGTGAGCCATAGTTACAGTGATGTCCTGAAATAATCACTTCGTTTGCTTCATTGTGTTTCCTTAAATTTCAACAGGACATTGTCATGTACCTGTCCTGTGGGCTGTTCATCTGCAACGTCATCTTAGACGTAAGCAGCTTTTCACGTGTGTTGCACGTGACCTGTATATTGATTGATTGATTGATTGATATGTGGGGTTTAACGTCCCAAAACCACTTCATGATTATGAGAGACGCCGTAGTGGAGGGCTCCGGAAATTTCGACCACCTGGGGTTCTTTAAGTGACGTGTATATTGATTAAATTAGACTAACCGCAAAAGGGCGGTGTTTCGAAGGGAGCGATGGAGAAACTCGAACAGCGCGGCGCGCTCTTTTTCATCGCGATCTGACCTTGGTGGCCCCCGAAAAATGCTAGCTGGGTCCTCGATTGTATCACGGATAACTGTAGTGGCGTTTTTTTTTTATCATTACCATCTATAGGCTACAAACGCTCGAAAAGGCATGCATGCGAAACGGCAAAACGCGTAGATGACGCACTGTTCGCGTTTCTTTTTATCGCTGTATGCCGTAATATGCTCGCTTCATCAGAAGTACTGGAAAAGTACAATAATTTTTGTTACGTGCACTGCATGAATTTAATGGAATTGCTGAATAGACGTGTGCTGCAAAATTACTAGACTTTTTTTCAAGCGTGATAGATAAAGTGCACACGTGTGCCCATGGCATGCCAACGATGCAAAGGATTTCTTTGTCTTTTCTTTTGTCGTTTCTGCACTATAATTCATATGACATTGGCTTATGAAATAGCTCAACGTTCTTGAGTACACTTCGCTACACGCATAACTATACCTAGTATCTTACGAATGACGTAGAATTCTGAGCTCAGGTAGTCAGTGCGCATACCGTGAACACATCGTTTCCCTGTCTTTTTGGCGCACTGTAGACAAAGAAAGATGTTCATATTTGTTAGACAGGGAGGAAATTGTATCGAGTGATACGCCGCGATTCTTCAAACTGCGTATACAGTAAATCGAGTTTTCTTATATATTAAAAAAAAAGAACTTCACCCGTTAATGCTCAAATACAGCTTCACATAAAATCAATTAACAACTTCGAGGCACCTATTTGTATGAAATTGATTAAAATGAGGATAACACTGCGGCCGACTAGAAAAATGAGTTCGTTTTAATTATGTATATCATTCATTAATGTCCAAGTCACTATTGCGTGACATCTCCAGGTAATAACTCGCGTGTAAAGGAAGCGTGGCAGCATGACAGGCTGGTCTTGAACCACGCAGCAAACAGACAAAATATGATGGGGCACGCTGACGTCACTGCGGTCATCATGTCTGACTGCTCTAGCACAGTATAAGTACCTTCTGTGACCTCACATGACGTCATTTGCACTTCATGGTTGGCGGTTATTGCGTACTATCAGTCACAAATTTCTGTAACTGTGCTGCTTAAATGATAGTGTATGAATCGTTGCTTGAGAACACCGCGCTTGAGAATGTGATGTATAGGCAGGCGCTTGCTGATTGGTGGTTGCGCACTCGTTTGCTAGCAATCTGATTGATATGGGGGTTTAACGTCCCAAAACCACCATATGAATAGACGCCGTAGTGGAGGACTGCGGAAATTTCGACCACCTGGGGTTCTTTAACGTGCACCCAACTCTGAGCACACGGGCCTACAACATTTCCGCCTCCGTTAAAAAGGCAGCCGCCGCAGACGGGATTCGATCCCGCGACCTGCGCGTTAGCCGAGTATCTTAGCCACTAGACCACCGCGGCGGGGCGTGTATTAGCAATCTCAATCGTGCCCTGGTTTTCGTTTCAGTGCTTTGTCGTCCGGAGGCTGAGCTTGTACACGGCCAAGATGTCTCTGCCGGTGCTGGTTTCCGGATCAGCGCCCTCACAGCCTTCCGCGTCCAAAACTCACGAATAAAAGAAGCAGCGAAGCAAACATCGTGGTCAAGCTGAGGCAACACAACAGTGCATACGATAACGTCTTTTATCGCGATAGCAATTATATGGACACTCACGGCTGGATTTTGCCGCTGGCGTCGTCGTCGGCGTCACCGTCACTCCCCGTATATGTATACATATTTATAAACACAAGGGAGCAAAAGTACTGAAAAAGACACTGACGTGCGGAATCGAACTTGGAACCTCTGTAGCGTGACTGCGAGGCGTTAAACACTGAGCCATAGAGCAGCAAGTATTTCAACGTTCAAATGCAAGCTACTTAAATCTACCACTTACCAGTGATGACGGGAATCTCGGGGGGGGGGGGGAGTATCGTGGTTTCAGCATAACCAGTAAGATGGCGCAATGAGCGCGTGTCGCCACATCGTCACGACGCAGCGGCGCGCGCTCTCATTTCCCACGCGTCGTACATTGCATTGCGGAGAGGAGGGGATGGACGCAAAGCTCCTGGACACTCACTCGCGCGCCCTTATCTCGCGGGGGGGGGGGGGGGGGAGATCGTACGTCTTGGCTAGCCTTTAGCTTTCACTGGAACTATTCTGTTGTAGTCACCGCGTGTACAAAGGTCACTGCAGTCGTTGCACAGTCTCCGTTTGTGAAAAGAGCCCGCTTTTCAGACACAACGAAGTAACACCTGAGACGTTTATTCACGGTCATTTGTACCTGTGAGTACGTTTCGTGCGCTATTTGTGTGTGAGAAATGCGGGGCACGTTTTGATTTGCTTGCCCTTCTGTGCGTGGTCTTCCAATTTGATTGATTTGTGGGGTTTAACGTCCCAAAACCACCATATGATTATGAGAGACGCAGCCTTCCAATTTGTTCCTATCGCGTACATTCCTTCGCGTTTGTGGCAAAGCTGTGACTTTTCTTAAGTACTGATATTTGTAATTTCGTGCCCAGGTGACGTAGCTCGTGTAAAGCCACAATTGGAATGTTTCAGGATACGCGAAAATATAATCTATAGGAGAGCAAAAATATTTGGGATGATTTGGTGTCTTTTAGTGAAGTCTTACTTAATGTAATATATAGAGATACTTAATGTAATAGAAATAATTGATACAGACAAGGGTGCGCCTCTTTTACTTCTCAATACATGTCCGGTTTTTTGCAACATGCAGGGAATGGCGTTTCTGCTCCGCTCATTAGGATTCGAACTAGGATGTTGTCGGTGGACCTATATATAGCCTTGCGAAAATTGCAGGCAAGAGCCCTATCCGGTCTCCTCTTTTTCGGATCATACAGAACCAATATCCACTATTGTCGTCGGCTATGGTTTGGTCAATTGTTGACTCTCTACCTGTAGCGAGTAGTGGTATTTACCCAATGTGGCACATACCAGTTTTATATGGACCGCGACTGCATTAGACGCCGACATGCAGAGCCCATAAAGGCATAAGAGGCGCCGATTGGATGACTCCGTGGTAGAGCGCTCACTCGAGTGACTTCCCGATGCTATGTGCGTGCTCTGGTATGAGTGGAGACCGGTAGCGGCGCTGCACTATTTATCGATGCGCGTGCCAACGCGGCGGAGGGGGGCGCGCGCGTCACGGAACTCTATTAAAGAGCCCTATTTGCAACCTAATATTTGATTGATATGTGGGGTTTAACGTCCCAAAACCATAATTTGATTATGAGAGACGCCGTAGTGGAGGACTCCGGAGGTTTTGACCACCTGGGGATCTTTAACGTGCACCCAAATCTGAGCACACGGGCCGACAACATTTCCGCCTCCATCGAAGATGCAGCCGCCGCAGCCGGGATTCGATCTTGAGACCTGCGGGGTCAGCAGCCGAGTACCTTAGCCATTAGACCACCGCGGTGGGGTAAAAACCTAATATTTAAACCCTAACAAACCCATTTATGCAACCCTATATAATAAAAGCGTTTACTCCTCTCCTCTTTCCCACACAGAGCAGTAGAATGAATGAAGACAAGAGCAGAGGCGAAGGCCCGCTAAGTGGCTGTGTGCGTAACTTTGAACGTCTACAGTGGTGAAGAAAGAGCTCTTTACAGAATTTGCAGTCGAACCATTGCTGCTTCGCACACTACTCGGGGTCCTCATAACGGGGATATGTGCGTGATTTCTTTATTTTTCTATGCTTTAGCGGTGATTTATTTAGTGGCCCCTCCAGCTGCATTAGCGCCAAAGTCGCCCAGTTGTGAGCGTAGTATTATCAGGAGTACAATTGGGTAGAGGTGAACTTAAGCTTTTGTGCTGATGCTGACTTATTTACATTACAGTGACGTTGCCATCGTTAAATGGGGCACTGATGTCGATGTACGTCAGGTCAATAAAATAATTTAATGACGTTAGGCAACACGTTGTTTTAAATTGAAGTTTGCACGATAGATTAGTACTGATGTAATTTTAGATATTTCGCTTGTCAGACCGGATGAGCCACGAGACTCTTTGAATGGTAGCCGCGCAGTTCTGGCAGAAGCACTGACGGACAAACTGTTGCAACAAAATAAAAACGATACAGCAAATAAAAGATCAAATATGCACAATTCGGCAAAATGTTAGTGAAATAAAATTGTAAAACTACTGCTAGATACGTGCAGCCGTAATACATCCGACACACACGTTGGCGACACCTAGCGGTGGTTGGGCACTTAATTTGCATTCTATTGCCATGACATTTGATTCAGGTATACCTTTATATAAACTGTGAGTGGTAGCTAGTATAATAGAAAACGTGGTATGGTAGCGGGTTTGATTCCCTGCCACAAGGGCCTTATTTTAAAGAAGGCGAAATGCAACAACTCAATTGAACGCAGGTGCATGCACATAATATAAAAGGAAGAAGCAGATAAAAAGGGGTCGATTGCTTCCAGAGCCACTATACTGCGGTGCTGTTGCTACTTATTTTGTTACGGGATATACGAAAATGGCTTTCTTTTTGTTTGAAATATTCATGCTTAAGAAAGTTCGCGTAAGCATTCGCTGTAGCGTGGCCGAGTGGTCTATAGCGCGCTGGTTTAAGACACCAGTGGGTTTGAATCCCACCGCTACCAAAAAATTTTTCCCCACAGCGTTTTTTTTTTTTAATTTAGGCGAATGTCTTGGATGTCTCACCAAACGCCGAGATAGGCTGTCGGAGGTGTTGGTGTCAACACGAGTTGTCTAAAAAATGATGATGATGATGATGATTTTATTGTATTACCAGATAAGGATGCCCCCTGCTTCCCGTCCCCGACATATATAGGTGACGGCGGCTGGCACCTCCGCGATAAGAAGCAGCCGAAGAGGTTCTGACTCCTCGCAGCTTCTTCCGCCAGGCAAATGGCTTGTTGCTGTGAAGCGGGGTTCTCGCGTCGCAGTAGGGCTTCCCAGGCCTCTGTACAATTCATATTTGATATAGCACCTGGGAATTATCACACTCCCATATTATGTGGTCGAGGGTCCCTCTCTCCCCACAGTGCTTGCATCTATCGTTTTGCCTATCGTCTTTGTGAACATGATATGCCCAGACCAGGTTTGAGCAATTTCCAGCTTGCAAGGACCGCCATGCGACAACCTACCTATTGTCATCGTTCAATGACGTCACAGAGAACCCAGATTCGGGACGTCATGTGATGACGTGCCGCACCGTTGCTTGGGTCACAGGTGTGGTAATCACTGATGCAGGGCGAAAACCAGATAGGCTGAAAAATATTCCAATGCTTCTAATCTCAAAGAAAATGCAAGACCATGCGCCTTAGGTGCAGAACACTTTCGGAATAATGGCGGTGGTGGAGAGTCTATAGATATAGTCATAAGGAAACGCAGAATGTGGCTTTCTCTTCCGAGTCATTCTTAGGAGAACGCACAAGGTGTGAATTTTTCTTCCATGCTATATAATCATGCGGTTTGTATAATGCTCACCTTCTCACTGCAGAATGGCCGATGCGAAGCTCAAGAGCTCTGTATAAGCTCTTGACAATGCTCTCGACAGACCACGTCAAGATAATTTAGCGAGTATCTTTACGGCACACGCTTTTTACTTCTGCTCCTCTTGGCATTAGCTCGGCGGGCCTTTAACTTTCGTTGCGTACATTTTCATAAATGTAGAACAGCCTTAATAAACTGTTCTTTTGTTTCACTTACCGTGCCGTTGGCCCACGGGAACGCCAAGGCCAGAATGAAGAGGCCAATGAAGGGGCCGGACGTACTGCTGTGAACCACCATGATGAGCTTTCGGTTAGGGAAACAAATGAAAAAAAAAACGGATACTCAAAATTAAGTTACTGACTGACCTTGAACGACAAACGTGAATGTTCGTATAGAAGACTCGACAATGATATTAATGCCAGTAAAATTCCCGCACAATGTATATAGGTTGTTTGATATTGTGTATATACAGGCTATAGCCCCACCTCCACATGTAACTCTTCTGAGACTTGCAGCTCATCAAAGCGAAAGCATCGGTCATATTTGTCTGTATTGGAACCGTGAAGAGCGTGAAAACGGATACGCGATATTCTTCACGGCAAAAACCTTCTGCGCCCTCGCAGTTCCCGCTTCTTGCACTCTGAATCTATGTTGCTTGCATGTTAAGCGCGTTGTACATTCTAAGAGATTCTACTGCATCATTGCGGTGCGTTCGCAACGTGTGAGCATAGTAATGATTCAGTGCCGTTTGGGAAAAGCTAACAGAGAATGCTGTGCGCAAAAGCTCTGTTTGTACCCTGATGAACGCAGTAACATGAATTCCTCAACATAAATTTCTCTTTTTTTCGGATGAGAAGCACCTTATGGTGGAGTTCAATCCAGCGCGCGTGACCTCCCATACAGCGCATGTGCAACAGCCGGCCAATGCAGTGCCAGAACGCACTTACGCGCAAGTGCATTGTGGTCTGTGTTAGGTTCTGGGTAAAGACGTTGTGACCTCTTCCCTTTACACTCTCTCAGCAGTCATGTGATGGCGTCGGGGAACGAGATTCTGCTGTAGCGCGATGAAACCACGTGCTTCCGCATGGCGTGCTCCAACAAAAGTTCGAGACGTGGTTCGGGATGAGTAACAGCAAAATAAACTACAGTGAACTACAGTGGTGGGCCTCCGCTTGCAAGGACGCGTGAACATCGGGCAAGGTGCCCGTGATGAATGAATTCATGCGTTACCTCGCATGCTATACTTATGGTTTTCTTTAGTAAGAGATGGTGTAACTTTGTTTTTTTTTAAATAGTCAAGTTAGTGAAAGTTTCAACGTTCCATATTTTACTTAATTGATTTCCAGGTGATTTCAAACAATATGATCGCAAGTAACTTTAGCGCCTGAGAAAATATTGTTCAGGCTATTTCGTGATTTATCTTATTGCTCCTGGAGAGATAAAAAATTTAAATGAAGTAATTAATCACCGAAAGAGACATTACAAGCAGTATTGTTATGGATTCCTGCAATGTTCCCACTACTACTACTACTACTACTACTACTACTACTACTACTACTACTACTACTACTACTACTACTACTACTTAAAGATAAATAATAGTGCCAACTCGTTGCATAGCAAATAGCTTCGAGCTCAAACTTACCCGTACGGCGGAGCTTATGTAGGGCACAGCTATAGCCAGTCCAGTCATCAGGGCACCGAATACAAACGCTGCGAACATAACAGAGGCCACAAAACATGTTATCGGACCCGTCTGCTCCCGTCACATGTTTATTAACCGCGGCGTGTTTACGGAATATTGAATTCACGTGGAACCAGTTCTGATAGTATACTGTCTCTAAGTTGTCGAACAGACAATGACGAAGAAAAAAAGAAAACAAAGGGACAGGCGCTGCGTTTTATTTCTTCTTCGTTCTCGTGCGTTGCGCTGTTTTAAAGATGGATTCAAACGAAATGTTGGTTTGAATCGGCAAACTACCGTTTCGCCCGTTTTGGTTGCACTTTCGCCCCCAGGGCAAGAACACCCCGGTGCCTGCGCTAGTTCGTTGATCGACGACGATATTACTGATATGTAAAGCGCACTACCGCTACCAATGTACTCGTTAATTAATGACTATGTTTTCCACAAAATAGCGCCAGTAAAGCGAAAATGTTACCTTCAGCAGTATGTGCATGCAACGCCGCCAGGTGGACAATATTTGTAATATAACTACAGCGATTACGCTGCACGCGAGGGAACGATGCTTATACAGGACGAAGTGAGGACTCCAATCATGCACCAATCAGCCCTGTCGAGCACAACGTCGATTAACGTTTACTCGAAGCGTTCGGCAATTAGCTTGCATAGACGATCATCGTCTAAGGTTTGCGCACAATGTTTTGCCTTGATTACGTTGTTCCGGGTGAAGCACTCACCGATTATCTTGATGGTTATGCTCGAGCACCCGTCATTCATGACAATGAACGGTGAGAGGATGTCCAGGAAGGCAGACGCCGCCAAGGAATTGATGGCCGACGAAACCGTACTGAAAAATCGTGATAGATGTCGGTGGTGCTTCGTTGCGAAGTCAGAGGGCTCATGCAGTGCGAGAATTTGAAAGCACACAAGCGGATATAAGTATACGACAGAAAAAAAAAATCAACAGACAACTTAATCAATGAATTAAGTCTGAACAAAATCTTTGTTGCATGTTTGGTCTTAAAAAGAGTGGCTGACAAAAAAAAAGATCACCTTGTCGATACATTGGCTTCAGTGACATTACCTGGTAAATAACTTCATTACCTCGAGCCTAAATGCCTCGCTGAACTCCTTTCTTGTGTGTATTTAATGAAATGCATATGTGTTATTCTGTTACGATAGGGTAGTAGTCAACGTTTGCTAACAGTGGATGCTGGGGCCAACATAGACAGTAGCCAACATATTAGCCAGTGTTGAAAATACAATAAACACGCAACTATAGGTCGTATAATGTGGCCGAAGGGGGCTTATTTTGTCTCGACATGAGCTGATAGCCAAAATTATAATTTTTTTTCCACAGAGTTCAGCACACTAGTTGAAGATGCCCATGATTTAGGACAGTGTATCGGCGGTAATTTGTCTGGAACAATGAAACACATAAATACCTGAGCGTGGCACTAACAACTCCGGCGAGGAAAATGCCCGTCATACTCGGGAATGCCGATAACCTCTGGTTGATGTAGTAAGGGATGATCTGAAATAGCAGAAAACTTATGTTCACGTCTACCACCTTTATTTCCCGTGTTGATTGATATTTTTTTCCAAAAGAGAGGCGCTACGTAGATAAGCCTATTTGCCATATTTGCGCACGCCAAATAGAAGCGACTAGCGCAATGTTTAACGGTGGCTATTGGAGTGAAATAACAGTACCTATATATTATCGCATTTCGCAGCTTAAACGGTGTATGAAATACAATCAATATGCTTGTGGTTGTAGGTATGACAGAATTTTCGTCGTAGAGTTGAACTAACCAATCTTTTCTTTATAATCAATCTTTTCTTTATAAGTTGTCGTGTCAACTTTTTGCCAATCTAGACAACGATAGCTATCGAAAATTTGTAATGGAGTCCCAAGCGAATATTTGGACAGAATTTCGGATATAATTGAACGCAATTTTATTTGGTCATGCTACAAGCGAGGGGGAAAAGCCCGACTCAGTTCCGCTGTTATTGAGTGATTCTGAATGATTATCGCTAGTACAGTATCACAAACAACTACCAAAAATGACCCAAATAAAAGGCAATAAGTCATATCTACCTGTTCTATGTTCTTGATAGCTCCGGACAAAAGTGGATCACAATCTCGGTACCAGTACACAAGTGCCATAGCGACGCCGGACAGCAAAGCCGTGGAGATGACTAGAAGAGCGCTGCCCAGGAACGCAGTCCTATCCAGAGAGGTGTGGACAAACACATCCAAGAGCAATGAAATCGCTCTCATTGAGACAAAAAGTTGCCCTGTCAGAATATCTCGAGGCCCTGACGTCTACAGACCGATTTCTAATCCGTAGGCGTGCAATCTCATTACCCACAATAGTGTCTCTTAGATGTTTAAACATCGTAATCACTTCTGTTCGTGAAAGTGATCTTGTGAGTTCTTACTTGACTAAGATGCCTCGTTCATTTTATTTTTAGCCTGGGGTTTTACGTGGCGAAAGCCCGACGTGATTACGAGGTGCACTGTGTGGTGTGCGACACCGGGTTAATTTTTATCAGCAGACGTTCTTTCTAAGTACACTGGTGTTTTTCCTTCTACCGACATGTGCCGCCGTGGACGACAGCCGTGTTAGGCCGCTAGGTTAGCAGCAGAACATTTTAGCCGCCCATTTACCGCGGCGGTCGGCCCAACAGGTCACTGTTGCGGGAACACAAACATATATGAGGTGTAGGTATGAGGTGTATGGAGATTTCATTCATTCATTTCGGAGCCGACATTGCTGTTGTTCTGTCGCTACCTATTAATGTTCAGATCATAATGAACCTTGCATTGTTTTGTACGAGCTTACTTGGCGTACCTCTGAGCTTCCCTGAGTGACTTTGCCGATGCATATCGCTGCACCACCATCTGGTCCATGCCCATGCGATAGGCGTGCCCCGCAAGTAGGCCCACAGCGCATGACCACACGTTCTCGTCCCTCGTGAAGTCCAGGTCAAACCTGCACAGAACTAGCAAGATTGTTAAACGGTCGGTTTCTCATTCACGCTACGGTGGCAAGGGCGTTATAATGTGCAGTGGATGTCGCTCCATATTGAGAGTATTGCTTCCCACTGAAAGATCTAAAAGTCCGGTGCGCGTGATAGTTGAAAAATTAGACGGTGCACTTACGATAAATGTGCATTTAAGGTATAACCTTGCTGTCGATTCACAGCAGGAAACTTCATGGCAAGTGCATTTATACTTTAACTGAGTTGTGCGTAAAAATTGAAGTACAAAAGGAAGACACCTGGACACAGCACACGCTGTGTCCAAGTGTCTCAGTCAAGAGGAATTACAAACTCGCCCAGCAATCCACGCTTCTTATGCATTGACACTGTTTTAATCACTCGGCGGAGAGGTCCCCCGAAACGTTCGATAAGGACAAAAACACAACAAAGAGTTGTTAGGACTTGAGTACACAGAATACAGACTGCAACAAGTAGGGCTTCATGTCGATGTTGCTGAAAGGGCGCAGCTGGCTGGAGGTCGCGTTGTTCCGGGAGTCGTACACGACGGTGCCCAAGATGGTCAGTGGGCAGATGAGGATGAGGATCCCCTGCACGCTGTCCGTCCACACAACTCCCCGCATGCCGCCCTGTGGAAGACACGGAAAACTGCACCATGAGTGCTTGATTCAGCTGCCGATTCTATTTTTTTTACACACCAGTATATAAGTCATGAATAATGCGCAAGAAATGTCTTAATGCGCTTGTACAATGCTATCCCGGGCGAGAGGCAATGAACGTTTTATTTAAATGGCAAATTGAGGTTTCCATCGCAGAAGCCTCTATTCCAGGGCCCCACTGGCACGAGCGGCTTGCTTAGGTAGGCTGATGTTATAGGTTGCTCGCTCCATGGCTTCCCAGCTGCTGCCGGGTGAGTCGCAATTCCCGCGATCTTTGGAATTTGTTGCGTGAGATCAGGGGTGAGTTGCCCTCTTCTGGTCCTTGTCGGCAATTACAAGCGATGTGAATGCGTGTTGATGTGTCACTACACCAAGGACGGGGGATAGCGTATTGAGATGGCAACACTTTGCTGAGTGTGTATACTATCTCTCCGGCACTCGCGAACTATCACCCATTTCACGTGCATCCCAAACGCTCAATTGCGTCTGCGTCTCCAGGTGAGCATCCGTAACCTTCAGACTCCGCGACTACTCGCCTCGACGAACTTTACTCATGAGTGGTGGCCTAAGCAGGCAAATCAAACGGTAAGCAACGCTTTTATGCCGTGCAATGATCCGCAGAGTACGAGCAACTGCATTGGTCTCCATTTTTTCCAAGCCACATCTGTCTTCTCATTGGGCAAGGCAGCTGAACAGACGCAAGTGGTCCCTTTAGAAATGCTCTAGGAACGCGATGAGCCCCCTAGATCCCTCTAGAAACTCTGTATACAAGCGATCCCTCTAGAAATGATCTACCAGACGCAGTAACCACTGGAAAATAAAGTTTATTTCAATACAATACAAATTTCAGCATTAATATAATGATTGGTGGCGCCCGGATAGCTTCGCACTTTGACATATATTCTGCTGTCGTAAATAGTGTTATTCCTTTGCTATCTGCGTTTGGCGTCGGAATGAAATGTATACTTATATTAAAGCATCAGCGAGCCTATAGAATTACATTTTAAAATATTCATTGAGAAGTTTTCAAAAGAACACATATATCTTATAGATATATTCACAGCGAAGAAAAAAAATCTAGCGATTCAGAAGGACACCTACCAGAGCAGTGTACAGGGTCCCTGCAGCACCGATAGCCAGGGAACAGTACAGCAGCGGCATGTGGAAAACTGTGGATGATGCGAAAAGAATCCATGTACAGTGGCCAGCGATATTTCTTGCTTATGCACTACTCGTTTCTCACACTTTCATCTTCTTGGTTTATTTATTTTCATCTTTACAGCAGTCATGGTCGTTAGCTTCTTTTTTGTTCATTAGGCCAAATCTTTATTCAGATTTCATTTCATTTCATTTATTTACTCTCAAGGCAATGGGCATTACAGAGAGGAGTGGGACAACAAATATCAATAAGCAGTAAAACAAAACAGCAGGATTAGAATAAGTTATAATGCACTTTCAAAAATGATTGATTTGAACGCGTTGGCGTCTGTGATTGAAGAGATCGATGCGGGAAGGTGGTTCCAGTCAGTACATGTTCTAGGGATGAAAGAGTTGAAGTGCTGGTTCGTGTGGCAGAAGGGAACCCCAACCTTGTATTGATGGTCATTGCGTGCTGATATGTAGGCTGGTGGAAAAAACAGTCAATCAGAGAGGGTTCTGTTAGTGTGATATATCTTATGAAAGAGACAGAGACGTGAATTTTTGCGTCGTATTGAGAGGTTATACAAATTTAGTTGAGCCTTCATTAATGTGACACTTGATATGGCGCCTAAAAAACTAGCAGCGTCTAAACTCGGTTATGCCAGGATATAGGTAGCGTAAGATACCGACAAATGAACTAACCACGAACGAACGGACGAATGAACCAATGTTATGGACCACAGATGGATGAATGAACCACGGATGGACAGACAGATGAACGGATGAACCACAGATGGACGGACGGAATGTCGAACCATGTATGGATGGATGGACGAACGGACGGACTAGCGAGCGAGAGTCAACGATCTCACGATCTCACGAGAGTGAAGCGCCTGCCCTTGAGTGACACGTCACTCCACGAGCTTCCAGGCCTTCTCCGGCGCGCCAGCTGCGCATGCGCCATGTGACGTCACTGCTCCTCGCGCTTGCGCATAACCGTTGCGCATAGCCACGCGAAACGGCTCATCCTCGGCCAGTGTAGCTTGCGCTACCAAAAAGGCTCGAAGAACACATTCAGCGACTGGGCAATCACTACCAGGCGGTAACAAGAGCGACCACTTCGTATCACAACTTACACGTGTGCTGTTGCGAAAGACGGCGACGCCAACACGGTCCCGAAGGCGCCACTGCTTCCAACTCCGCCGGGAAGGTCACCAGCCGTTTGGTAGCGTATGTTTCTCAGCTCGCGACTGATTCTGCGCAGAGCTGATAAGACGAGCGGACAAGACGACGGTGAGTTAAACAAGGTTTACGTACAGCATATATACAGAGGCGTTACAAATTCGGCACTGGGGCCGACAGAGACTCGAAGAGCCGAGCTCTCCTCTCTAACACATAGGTCTGCTCTCAAACGGGTCCGCTCTGACACACATGTCAGCTTTCACCTAGGACCGCCGATCGCGACGCGCCGCAGGGCTTCTTTTATTTTCACCGGGTCCAACCAAAATGTCCAATCAGAAGCGCCGCTGGTCGTCAGGGCAGACTCCTCCAATGGGGTCGCCGCGCAATGCGTCAGACCCCCAGACATGAAGACGCCAGTTGTTTACTCGACGGGTCGCTTGCCGAGGCTGACTCACTGCACGTGCACGCCAGAGAGGCGCCGTTGAGTTGTTGATCGCGTCAGGCGGCGACGCGGCTGGCCTTGACACAGATTGCCTTTTTCAGAGGCACGGACGTCGCTGTGGACTCGCAGGCATAACAGCACCCCCGCCGCCAGACAATGCGCCGGAAAAGACGAGCTGCTTCCACGGGGCTCGGATGACAGGCGCGCTCGTTCGCCAGGTCCCTCCAGGTTCGCCTCCGGGGCCATGGGGAGAATGCAGCTCCAGACTCTGTTCCGGGAACACATCCCATTCTTGACGACAGATGCCAGCTCCACTGGCTTGTCGCCACAACTTGCTGGCCAACTTCGCTCGTCTCTTCTGACCATCTTCGGTTTCAGCACTTGTCGATGGTTCTGCAACTTGCTAAGAACGGTTCGACAACAGACAACACACGACAAGCAAGTGCCCTCGGTCACCCAACAGAACACCAGACAAAGTATAGTACAACATATACCTATCTACGTGTCTATCGGAATTTTGTTCCCTCTACATCAAGAGGCACATGTGGGACAAGACTCTTAAAGTAAGAACTTGAATTTTCCACACTTACAACAACGCAACGAATTAGAATACCACATAAAGTTGGCCCCTTGAGATCACTCTGAACGAGAGCGCTCAGCCCAGGTCGTGATGAGGTCAAAATTTTGCCCCGAATTGCCAGCGAGAAACCGAAAGGTTGAGAAGGTACTAGCTAGAACGCACTGCTTAATGCACCTGCATTAGCGTTTAGCTTTTTTTTTTTTTGATAGCGAACGTCAAAGTTGCGCTGTCGGAGTATCCTGCTCCATCTCAGTAACCGGCCACTCGGCCACTTTAAGGCGACGATACCTATGCGGTACCAACAGCTGCTCGTACTTGCGACGTTGCAGAGGGGAACAACGATACGGCTTGCTACGGATTGACTCCTCACCGCTTAGCTCGATATCGTGTTCGATCATCCTCGTGTTTCCGGGACGGTCCGAAAACACGTCTCCAAACTCGGAAAGAATCTTTCTCAGGTCCTCCTTCCGGACTTCACTTAACCTAGGCTCTAGGTTTATCTGCTCCCAGATTACTTTCGATCCCCCTTCGATTACCTCACTAGTACTCAAAACTTCCGCTCCCTCTTCCTCTGAAGCACTTAAAAGTGAATTTACGACTGCTTTCAAGTTACTGTGATAAATTTTGTTCCGCCGCCTTCCTAATTTCACTTCATAATTCGTATCGGGAAGCTTCGATATCACTTTGGCGGGCCCTTCCCAATGAATCTCAAGCTTGTTCCTTTTGGACGGCTGCAGCAGCATTACCTGATTATCAACTTCAAAAGCGCGCTTCTTCACCGATTTCTCGTAGTGCTCCTTCGACAGCACTTGTGCCGCGTTTTTGTGGCTTTCCACTAGCGCTTTAATCGTGAGGTCCTCACGCTGCTCTCGAATGAGCGTCTCTCGATCAACTCTCGGCAGCTCGCTCCAACTTTCCGCTACAGGCGAGAGCGTTGCAACCCTCTCGCTCTGACTCAATGGCGCCATGTCGTCTCCCCCTACGCATACCTCGCAGGCCGCTTCCGCGACGGGCCGCTCGCGTGACCGCTCACATGACTCATGCGGAAAATTTCCTTTCTGGGGTTCCGTCGACCCGCCGACAAGGTCACTTGAGAGTTCACTGCATTGAACCAGATCAAGCTGCCGCGATAGCTTTCGCGCTTGCGATCGCGTGAGGGCCATGCACGCGAAGTTGGGGAAGAACGATTTGCCCTGCTCTTTGAGAAGCTGCTCTGAGTTGTTGGAGAAAAGATAAGGAAAACGATCGTTTAGCGCGGCAGACACAGCCGCTTCGGTGCGAAGCTTACCGAACGGGCCTTCAATGACAACGGTGGCGATTGGTAAGCGAACACTCTGCTCCTCGGCGACTTGCCTGATCCACGCGCATTCTCCTGTAAAGTCGTCCGGAGACACCAATGAAGGATGGACAACGTCCATGGTTGCCGCTGAGTCTCTAAGTGCTCGGCACGTTTTCTCATTTACCCTAATTTCTTGGAGATACGGCTCCAACAACCGCATGTTTTTTTCTGATTCTCGGATCGTTGCGAAGGCAAACTTTTCCTGGCAGTTTCTCGCGATGTGTCCTTCCTTTTTGCAGTTGTAGCAGATTAGCGGCTTCCGTTTGTTTTCCGATTCAAATGCCTGTGTGGTAGAAACCTCACTCGATTTCTCCGCTTCTGTTTGCCCTTCCCCTACACTGTCCTTCGTAAGAGACGGGTCCTTCTTGAAATTACGGTGCGGAACTGGTTTCCGTTGATCAGGTTTCCTTGAAAAGCCCTCTTTCCTTTCATCCTTTTCAACGCGCACTGCCCTGCTATGCAACTTTCGGCGAGTATAATACTCCTCAGCTAACTCAGCTGCCTTGTTTAACTGTACTTCCCCAATTTTGTCCTGCAGCCAAAGTTTGACATCCTCCTCGATGCAGCGGTAGAATTGCTCCAATGCAACGCATTCCACCACTTTATCGCGGTAGTCATAAACACCTTCGCCCTTGAGCCATTCAATTAAATCGGCTTTAAGCCGAAACGCGAAGTCAACGTGTGACTCATTCCCCTTTTTAGCATACCGGAACCTTTGCCTGAAAGCCTCGGGTGACAACTTATAACGTCTTAAGAGTACTTCCTTAACCTCGTCATAGCTCTCAAACGCTTCCCTCGACAAGCAAGTTATCGCGTCGGACACTTCGCCGGGAAGAAGAGCTAACAGGTTCTGCGCCCAAAGAGACCGCTCCAAAGCGTTTCGCTCACAGACGTGTTCAAACTTGACGAGATACTTCGCCATGTCCTCGCCTACTACGAACGGTGGCAGTTGGTCCCGCATTCTAAAACCGCTGACCTGAATCGTCGGAGAAGCTACGCTAGGCGCCTGCGAACACTGTAGGATTGCCAATTCTATTCGTTTCAACTCGAGGCGCTCCTGTCTCTCGGCCTCCTCGCGACGTTCGCGCCTTTCAGCTTCTTCACGTTCGCGAGCTTCGCGCCTTTCAGCTTCTTCGCGAGCTTCGCGCCTTTCAGCTTCTTCACGTTCGCGAGCTTCGCGCCTTTCAGCTTCTTCACGTTCGCGAGCTTCGCGCCTTTCAGCTTCTTCGCGAGCTTCGCGCCTTTCAGCTTCTTCGCGAGCTTCGCGCCTTTCAGCCTCCTCACGTTCGCGAGCTTCTCGCCCTTCAGCCTCCTCGCGGCGTGCTTTGATATCCACCCAGGCCTCATCGACTTCCTCAGCCGACACTCCCTCATGCTTCATGATCTCAAGGATCGCTTGCTTTCGTTTCGCACGGCCCAAAGTAATGCCGAGTTCCTCACAAATTTCGATGAGTTCCTTCACTTTAAGGTTCTCCATCGTTCACACTCGCCTCTTGCTGTTTGCCCCTGTTAACAATTTACTTGCCGTACCCACTATAAGTCAACTAGCAAGACGCGAAAGCAATTTTTCACACTCCCGTGTTTACCCCCTCCGCATTAACTTTGGTTTCAAAGCGCTTCGACTTGGCTTGAAACGATCAAAGCTCACTTCAATGCTTCACACAGCCCTTCTCTAAACTACTACAACCTGAGCTAGAGTAGTCTGGTGAACTGAGGGGAAAACATCAGGCACCCACCGCATCGATGTCGCTGACGCCGGCCGATCCCGCAGCTGCCAACCACTGTTGCGAAAGACGGCGACGCCAACACGGTCCCGAAGGCGCCACTGCTTCCAACTCCGCCGGGAAGGTCACCAGCCGTTTGGTAGCGTATGTTTCTCAGCTCGCGACTGATTCTGCGCAGAGCTGATAAGACGAGCGGACAAGACGACGGTGAGTTAAACAAGGTTTATGTACAGCATATATACAGAGGCGTTACAAATTCGGCACTGGGGCCGACAGAGACTCGAAGAGCCGAGCTCTCCTCTCTAACACATAGGTCTGCTCTCAAACGGGTCCGCTCTGACACACATGTCAGCTTTCACCTAGGACCGCCGATCGCCACGCGCCGCAGGGCTTCTTTTATTTGCACCGGGTCCAACCAAAATGTCCAATCAGAAGCGCCGCTGGTCGTCAGGGCAGACTCCTCCAATGGGGTCGCCGCGCAATGCGTCAGACCCCCAGACATGAAGACGCCAGTTGTTTACTCGACGGGTCGCTTGCCGAGGCTGACTCACTGCACGTGCACGCCAGAGAGGCGCCGTTGAGTTGTTGATCGCGTCAGGCGGACTGGCCTTGACACAGATTGCCTTTTTCAGAGGCACGGCCGTTCGCTGTGGACTCGCAGGCATAACAGTGCACAGGGAAAGCGCCCTCCCCGTCCAATCATCTGCGGGTGTCACACGGTCCCGTTAATTAGGGAGGCGATCGCCGGGCTAATTCCAAGAGCCGAAGTATCGGCCCCCCGAACCGCATCACGAAAGCGTGGACAATTTAGAAGTGGTCCTTATTGGCGCGCCAGCAGACGCCGGCTGTGGCCCAAAGAACAAGTCAGAGCCGAGAGTTGATAAACAAACAAAATTATATTCTCAATAATGGCAGATCGAAAACAATACACAAAAATGCACACTCCACAATAGTTGCATACAATATGTCACCAATCAAACCAATCAAACAACGTACTACACCGTACAATCAGCCACACTCAAAACAACGGACACAGACAACGATACGCACTACAATGCAGTCGCATGCATTGAACCACCAAGACACTTAAAGACTAGGAGGAGGAAGCAACAAAAAGGGAGAAGGCAGGGAGGTTAACCAGAAAGACATCCGGTTGGCTACCCTACACACTTAAAGACTAAAGAGATAGAAAACCTATCCAGTCCAAAGTTCTTGGAACAAAGTCTGGATGATACTCTTCCGAGAATCACTCACTCAAAGTCCAGCGTTGTTGTCGTTCCGCGCCCTCGAAGTTTCTCTTCCAGGAAACCTCGCGTCTTCAATTGGCCACTCTCCAAGCTTCGAACTTCTTCGCCCGAACACGTCGGCCCCACACACGCAGTTGTCGCCACGCGTCTTCGCTCGATAGCGGTAAACACACGCTCTTGCCTGTAGCTCGAGCCTTCACCCCTCAGGTGGAAATCCTCTTCATCTCCTGCTTTGTCGCTACGGACAAAACCTTCGCCGACTACACGGCGGTATACCCTACGCGCTCTGGCGCTAACTTCCGTCTTCTCCTGATCTCTCATCTCAGCTGCTCGGTTAAATACCTTGCGCGCGACATTCCAGAAGGTTCTCGTCATTTCGTCGGCGCGATACGCAGCGAAAGCTGGGAAGAGGGCGAGACGGTTGGAATGCCCTCCGCGGCCGATGACTGAACTCGGTATGACCACGCCCCTTTCGTTCCAGAACTTTCGCGGGCTATCTCGGCCGCCGATGTGGGGTGAGGAGGTTCGTCGGCGAAGCCACGCTTCCAAGGGGAGAGCGCACGCCCGGGGAGCCTTGGATGTTTGTTTTCTTTTTTTTTCTTTTGACCTCCCGGCGTCTCTTCCGCGCGTTACCGCAAGAATTTGGCGGCGCGCCCATTTTTAGCGCTCGTTCTGTGACAGCGGGCCACACGAGGTGTATGCCGCGCACCTTTATTAGGCTATACACGTGTCCAGCCAATCATGCAAGGTTTTGAAAGGTTATGAAAAAGGGAGGGCAATATCATGGTCATGCAGGTCATTGACCATATTGTCAGCCGATGAACCCTGGCGTTACATTTAAAGAGCTGTTTACTTTCCCCACCTTCACCCCCAGAACGCGGAGAATCAAAGGCCGTCGTCAGATGCACACCACCGTTACATTTTCATTTTTGCTTCCGTATAGGGTAGCTTAGCGTGTTTAGAACTCGGCCACATGGTTTATTTAGCGCGAAACGACACCACAAGAAAGAAGACCAGACAAAGCGCTATTCTTTGGATGCGTTACCATGAGTGCGCATGGGTGACCTAGTGTTGATGGTTGTGCGAATGGTGTGCACTACGCATGTCCTAGCGGTATCGGGTTTGTATAATTAGAGGAGTGACGCAATTAATTATGTCACTTGAGAGTAACGCTTTGTCCAGTCTTCTTTTTTTTGGTGTCATTTTGCGCTAAAAACTCACTATGAATCTGCACCAACTAGCCGGCCAGTGCATTCTAGCGGACTCGACCATTTCTGGGAACAGGAGGGGGTGGGAGGAGTCTTCGGTAAAATTTGGCTTCTCCTTACGGAGAAACTGGCGCGCGCTCGTATAATGACAATGACAGTAATGGTTGCAAGACGACATAGATGGCTGCTGCACGACGACCGTTCAATTATGACCACAACAGTTCATTGACTGATGTCAGTAACACAGTTATCTTAAAGGACTTCTAAGGCCTCGTGCAGGTAACTTGGTGGTTAAACACGTAAACAAATAAGTGGTCTTCCTGATGCTCATCTGAACTTGTTGAGTTGAGCACTCCTCACCAGCTGCTGTCAGACATGTTGTTACACGCGTAGGTTCACGATGGCAAACACCTTCTGGTTGAAATAATGTCCGTGTACTCACATGTGGATATTGCCACGGCTGCCGCAAATATGCTGACGGCACCCTGGATTTCCTGAAAAGACAAAATATGTAAAAAAACAAAGAAACGTAAATTGAAGGGCTCGTTCTCGTTGTTAGACAGAATATTATTGAGAACTAACAGATAAGGAAGGAAGAAGGAAGGAAACTAGGAGGAAAGGAACGGCAGGGAGGTTAATCAGCCTATAGACAGCCGGTTTGCTACACTAAGGGGGAGGGGGAGATGAAAGATTGAGAGGAGAGAGGGAAGAGAGATAAACACAGTACACAGATGCGGCGTCGTACCCAATGAAGTGATAACAGACAACGATGCCAAGAGAAGTATAGGGGATGATATTAGAAGTAATTATAATGCTAATGTGAAGAAAGAAATGTGGACGAAAGGACAACTTGCCACAGGCGGGATCCAAACCTTTGATTTTCGCATAACGTGTGCGATGCTCTACCACTAAGCTGCGTTGAATTTCTTTCTTTATTGGCATCTTCTACACTTGAAGTCTCGTGGTTACATGCATAAAACATGTCGGCCACGCTTTAACCAACATGAAACTAAAGTTTTTTTTTTTTTACACAGATTAAGCCATTCAGCACGAAAATATACACAAGTGGGTCGGAGAGCATGCGATGCACCTCACTGAGCTGCGGTGGCGTTCATCCCTCCGCCCACTTTATATGGTATATATGTGCATTCAGAATAAATATGTAAGATGTGGTTCAGAAACGAAACATCAAGCAACGAAGGCTGATGTTCGACCTCATCGGTGTGACATCGGAACAAGAAAGCGATCGAAGTACGGGACACAGCAAAAGTATAGCATAACACGAGCGCTACACAACACACACTTAGCACAACACATGACTCTCAGCACGAAGCTCCTCGTGTTGCGTTCTTGCTGTGTCCCCATCATTCAATAAATTGATTGGTACTATATCTAGCGAAGTACTGCATTATTAACTGTTTGGCTGCAGAAGATATGATGTAAATTATATGCTCTAACTCGTCCACACATGCCAGAAGCTGCTTCAAGCGCATTCTCCTCGAGTCTGGGAGCAATGCGGTCATAATACTCGTATGGTGGACGCGTGTGCAAGTACCACTGACGGCATATATCTAGCCGGTGTTATGAAGTCACAGCTTGGGTCATCTATACTAACTCATATATACCGCGGTTGATCGACCATGTATGTCAGCAACCAGAAGTATGATCTGCATGGCCGACGCCAGTGGATGAAGGGGGGAGGGGTCTGTTGAATGCCTCCTCTCCTGAAATGTTTCAGTTTAGCTTGCGTATATATACACGCACACATAAAAACGCATGCACATACATAAAGTATGGGTAAGCCCTACCCCCCCCCCCCTATTTAGTTTTTTTTTTTGAAATTTCTTACGTACGTGGTACATCAATTTTTGCTATATTGAAGGTCTCCTGTATTCTACATCTTCACATGATTATGTCGCGCTGTTAGTTTTTTTTATGATATAAAGTAGGCTTCGGACAAAGTACAGGCAGTACTTTGTCCGAAGCCTACGAAGTGTTGTTTCGATTGATCGGGCAATTTTAATTGGAATACATAATTCCATTCTCGGATGAACTTCATTGCAGACTGTTCGCGGATCAAGTTTTGTGGACAAATGGCTGCATAGTTTGTTCAATGAGCTCGGCGAATCGCTCGCCGCGAGAGGGAGCAGTGATGAATCATTCTCTTGATGCATGCGCCGCATGTGCCATTCGATCAACCGTGACATTTCCTATGTATACGATTTCGCAGTGACTTGAAATGCGGTGAAAAATTATATCGTGACGTACATCTTTCGCTATACGTCGCATGTCTTCAGGATTTTATATGGCAATGTGCTGTTTGTTTTTTCTCTAAGCTGACATTTTTTTATTGATAGTAGTGGTGCTTGCGAGTTTCTTAGTTGCCCATAGAAGAGGTCCTGGTTGTCAACATACGAAGCGTAAAGTGAAAGTATAGCATAATATTCTGCCATTGTGGACGTCGTGAAGTGGAAATGCCTAAAATGTTTTCTTAGAAGTTATCACAAGCATTTGCTTATCCATAATGTAGCTTTCGTTAATCATTTGTATGTAACACAAAAGTGAAATGAAGTCAGTTTATTGCAAATGACGCGCAGCGAGCGCTGTAGTCTAGCTTTTCATTAGCTTTCGCGGCCGTATAGGTGCTTCGCAAGCTCGACGCATTGCATCAACCAGCAGTGTTTAATTTAGACATTTGTATAATGACAAAAAGTGCTTAATGCTCTTTCAATAAAAAATAGACAGTCGTGACCAGCAAAAACTATCGATTCTTTTTCACGGAGTCAAGCATCGTTCATTTTCAATTAACTTTTTTGCACGACTTCCCAACCGTCTTGCTGGTAAGTACATGGTTTAATCTAGAACTTGAGCTAAATGACTGCACGTTTCTGAGCACTTGGCAATGATAATTTGAGATATGTTGAAGCGGGAACAACCACAACGAGACAATTTATGTTGTCCAAAAAACAAAAGACTCGCGCTAATATAGACGCTCCTACATAACACGTTATGTTACGTATACAGTGCTTCCGCATTGAAATGCAACAATTTGGGGCTAAGCAATGCACACATTTCATTTCGACCTTCTCGAGCACGTGTCATATTCGCATGGTTTCAAATAGAATGCTTTGACATCAGAGCCAACATTACATTCGGTGGCAAGGGCCCGTATTCGCAGGAATGTCTTACGCTTAAAATGTTTGTAAAAGAATATTTCAGCCAATCACGATGTGGAACATATCATTAATGAAGCCGGCTGACCAATGAGAAAATGCACTTACTAAATGTTTTGTGAATTGAGCCACATATTCGCAGCGAAAGGACGTGATTATCTCGAGTAATTGCACGTACCGGTCATTATAAAAATCTTTTTATGTCACGTTTCGATCCGTGAATTCTGTACCGGCGTTAATACGCAGAGCGAGCGGAAATGCGGTGGTCAGTGAGTAATATTGCGCTTTAAATAACGTACACATTCGTTATTTTTATCTACGTGCAAAATCAGCAAAAGTGGAACGTACAGTGAGGAAGAAGTAGACGACACAGGCAGCGATCCCGACTTGGTTACCGAAGCGCATCCGGATGTACTGCAAAAAAACAAAACAAAAACAAAGGGGCATAGTTTCAGCCTGTCCTTACAACGTGCGTCCATTTACGATGTAACGAGACTATGGGGTTAGCGAAAACAGCATGCTGTGTATAAGAATACATATTTCCTGATGCTCTACTCAATCCTAATCCTCAAGAGATGTCTTTGTTGTTTCGTAGCTATTGTCGTCAAATAAATAAAGAACAGGTACACTGTCATTCTTGATCCAGTAGCAGCCGACACCTTTCTACCAACATATATTAAGCAGAACAAAAGTTGGCGCGATAGTAACAATTACTTGCCCTCTGTTTGAACGCAGCATCGCCAAGTATAAGACCCCTACAGTACACCTTGCTACTCCGTAAACTACACAGCTGTATGGAGGACAAGCGACTTATGATTTCAATGACGCATTTTTTTCCACGCTGCCGTAAAGCAGTCAACGTCCCCACGATACATAAATGGATTTGTCGATATACTAGCTTACTGTGGCTTATATATCGTTCCGTAGGAGTCAACGCTGTCACCATGACTTGTGCTTAGTGGTGGGCGATTTTGGCAATAAAAGAAGCAACAGGAGAGAGAGAGGGGTGGGTAGATAGATAGATAGATAGATAGATAGATAGATAGATAGATAGATAGATAGATAGATAGATAGATAGATAGATAGATAGATAGATAGATAGATAGATAGATAGATAGATAGATAGATAGATAGATAGATAGATAGATAGATAGATAGATAGATAGATAGATAGAGAGGGGGGGGTCAGGGATATAAAGCAGCCTAGCATGTGCTACCCTACACGGAGGAAAGAAAAAGGCAGAGGACTTTGAATGTTAGAAGCAAAGAGAGAGCTGGGTACAACACACGCAAATTTACACTCCGCACTGTCCAAATACCGCCATTGGTCTATTACCACCGGTCCAAGTCTGTTGTCTTCATTAATTCAAGCAGTGCCTCCAACCGCGGTAACATCTGAGGACGACATTTAAAAATGCTGCTCCCGACGTTGTTCTGCTGTTGAGGCAAGCCATTTCGTGGATGTGAAACGTGCCGACAACTAAATGACAGTAAATTGTCCTCTAATGTTCACATCTTACATGAATGGGGCAAAAGTACATTCCCATTAGGCGTAAAAGGCATCACAATATTCGTTCGTAGGCGGCTGGCACAGCCATGTAGTCACTGTTTTGTCACTGGTTTTTCACATTTTCCGTAGCTTTCATACCATAAATTTAACTTAATTCAATTCAACGCTTTGATTTTCCTGCTATGAAAGATAGGAGCAGAGACGAAGACCTACTGTAATGAGTTGCTTAATGGGGTGAAATCTCCTTAGAATGACAGCAACAGTGAGTGCGTGGGACAAGAAAAGTAGTAATAATAAACAAACTGAACAATTGGTACACAAGGAATAATTATACACGCTAGTAGAATATTGTCAGACATTGGTATGACAGGAAGTATTGGCGTAAAAACAGTTTTAGCTAAAGGAAACAGACTGCACTAAAAATGACAGTGGGGAAATAAGACAACATACATAAACATCGCGAACATTGAAAGGATTTGTACAAGTATAGTCTAATAATATGACTCTGTAATATTTGATGGCTTTCAACGTTCCACAACCTTGATATAGCTGTGAGAGACGCCGTAGTCGAGGTTTCCGGAATTTTCGACCACCTGGGGTTGTTTAACGTGCACCTAAAATGGATGTATGTGCACGTCGCCGCAACCTGAGGGTCAGCAGTCGAGCACCATAAACCACCATAGAGGGTTAATAGTATAAACATAACAAAAATATTATGGATGCATGGATAGATAAACATCATTGGATCCTTCAGAACGCGCTTTATGAACATGGTAGTAATATGGACATAATAATAGAACCTCGTTTGATATAACACCATTCATAAAATTTTACAGAATCCCTTTTGCATCGCCAAACATGACTCGAAGTCAAAGTCTATGATATTTTCTTTCTCAGTCGATCTATTGATCCTCCCCCACCCCTCTCAGAAAGTTGTCGGCACCTAAAGCTGTTTTGCAGCATTAGAACCGTTGTATAAGCTGTCTATACTTTGACCAGGCGACGATGTCATCCAACGACGTCATCATACAACATCACGTTATGTGACGTCACGATGATGTCACAATTTGTGGCGATCTGTGACGTCCTGGTGATGTTATATGGTAACCATATAGGCGTGTGCAGGATGAGTGCAAGGGGGGCCACCGCACTCCCTCATCATTGAAGAGGAGCACCAAGTCCGCCTTATGCGTTTACTTTGTAGAACGAGTCCTGTTATTGTTTAAAAAGGCGCTAGCCGTACGGCGTGGCAATGTGTGCACGTTAGAACTCCATTCGTATTAACTGTAAAGCCCCTATGTGTGCGCGTGCGTGTGCTTTCTTTGTGTCGCTGTTTCTTGTGCGGTTTTACCGTTCGTCTAAGTGAAAGTTCCAGGCTACGGCCTTGCAGGTTTTTGGCAAAAATGGCAGCAGAGTACCACTGATGATGCATTTCAAGAGCTGCCTATTACCCGTTCTTACCCCTGGAAAGCCGGAGATCAAGGGTGGCCCGTTGTGCGAAGCACATCATAGCTTCGTCTCCAATTGTGCATCAGCTGCGAAGCTCGTTCTACTTCTACCCGCCATGGTGGTCAATAAGAGTACTGAACGCTGGGCGAATTCATAACTATAAAACTGCGCGAAAAATTGACAAGAAAGAGAGAAGGCACACACACAAGCGCTGACTATCAGCTGAAAGTTTATTGAAGGATACACATATATACCTAGCAAAAAAATATGACGTGAAAGATTAGAGGTTGGCAGTGAGATTATCTATCTCTAGTTGGTGCAAAGTCACCGAAGGCCTCGCAACACACATGTCGCTATACTACTGCATATAAAAAGCCTCCGCAACTTCTCTCGCTGTCCTATCCCTGTGCCGGGGCAACACCCTTGCTTCGTGAAGTAATTGGTAACACTTGCAATACCTGCAATGTACGTACAGATTCGATGAAGGGTGGGCCTTCAGTGATGCCCTGTGATTCATTAGTTGGTTATTCAAACATCTTCGAGTTTGCCCAACATAGCACTTATCACATGGCAAGCGTATAAGATACACCGCAGCCATTCCACATTCAACAAACATTTCCCGGTGATTGACCTCACAGTCACACCACTTTTTTCCCCTTCAACACTCCTATCCACCACTGCGCAAAGTCGGCCCAACTTATTCCTCGACGAAAAAAAAAACACATTAACACCAAAACCTGTTTTCCACCTTTTTCATACGGTGGGAGAAGGCATGAAGATATGAAATGCACGTGAAAGGCAAACCTTTATCGATGCCCGCCATGTCATCACCATCCTGTTTGCGTTTCTTTAATAATATTTCACTGAGAAGACCCAGCATTCCTTCTGGAAAGTTTGATAACCTAAGCCTACTTAGTAAGCTAATCATCAAAAGCCTCTGACGGCCCCGCCGCGGTGGTCTAGTGGCTAAGGTACTCGGCTGCTGACCCGCCGGTCGCGGGTTCATATCCCGGCTGCGGTGGCTGCATTTCCGATGGAGGTGGAAATGTCGTAGGCCCGTGTGCTCAGATTTGAGTGCACGTTAAAGAACCCCAGGTGGTCAAAATTTCCGGAGCCCTCCACTACGACGTCTCTCATAATCATATGGTGGTTTTGGGACGTTAAACCCCACAAATCAATCAAAAGCCTCTGACGTTAGATGCGGGCACGACTTGCGCAAAGCTGATTCGAGGCATGAAGTGGCGACACCATTCTATGAGTGACAGGAATGATGATCAAGAATGGGCTTAACTGACCTAAGCGAATACCGCCAGTACGCGTGTTCCGGCCAAATCCCAATTTTCAAATCTAGAAACTGAATGCAGCCATATTTCGGGACCTCAAAGGTAAGATTCGAACCCCGTCCCTTCTCTTTAAACATTTTTCAGCACATTGACTCTGAAACTAACGCAATTGTTCATGTCAACAAACACCAGATAATCATCAACGTACCTCATTGTTTTAAGCGCTAAACTTTTTAAGCCCCCATCTCTGTTTCTTGTCGATTTTTTTAGTAGTCTTGTATTTATGGTAGTCCAGTTGGATAAGGCACTCGGCTGCTGACCCGCAGGTCGTGGAATCGAATCCCGCCAGCGGTGGCCGAATTTTCGATGGAGGCGAAAGTACTTGTTGAGACCCGTGTGATTAGATTTAGGGGAAGGTGAATGAACCCCAGGTGATCTTAATATCTGGAGCTCTCCACTACGGCGTCTCTCATAATCGTTTCATCGTTTTGGGACGTTAATTCCCATAAATTACTACTATCAAGTTTTGGACACCAACCCGGGAGGAGGAGGCTGAGCTGAGACTGCACTGCTCCCCCGCCCCCGCCAAACTGTACGCATGTCTATGATGGTGACGTCATGACGTGGTAATATTTTTCGCATCACTCGTGCTGACGCCACAACAGTCAATTTTCACGCGTAATGGGACAACTAAAACATTTTCCTTAAAATGTGCACTAATAATTAACATCATCCGTATGATATACCTGATAGACGGAAGTGACTCCGAGCCTTCGCACCAGAGGAATGACCACGTACGCGATGAAGGGCAGGAGAACGAGCACGGGAATCGAGCCCCACAGCAGGTGCATCCCGTAGGCGTAGAAGTGGGACGTGAAGCCCAGCAGTCCCGTGGCGGTCACCATGGAGGCGAGCACGGACAGCGCCAGGGGCAGCATCCTATGCTTCGGCCTCCGAGGAACTCTTCGTCCGCCATGCTCCCGCTGCGGACAGTCCGAGCGGACGACTTGCTGCGACACTTGCCCAACGCGAAGTACAGGCCCGTGAAGAGGCTGACCGCCACGAAGACTCCGAACACGGCGTACTCGACATCCTGCGCGAGCCCTCAGCCATCTCCGGCCTTTGCATTCAGCTGTGTGGAAACCGTAACAAAAATCGGTAGAGAATCCAATCACTGGATTGACATTGAACTTAAGGGTAATCGCGCTGGTACGTACTCTCACAATGAGAACATCACGTATTCTGCCATATTCCCCTCTGGGCTGTCATAAGCTATAGCATGCGCGACACTCGGAAACAGCACAGCCGAGGTGGCGACGTCAGCATTTGTGCAGTAGGCGTCAGACGTTTGGAGACAATTGGGTCTAAGAAAACTGAATTTCTCAGAAATTTATGGCTGTTATTGACCTAAATGCCAAGTATAGTATTGTTAGCACGTCGTAGAACGAGCCAGAAATGGACATTTATGGCTAACTGCTGAAATGAGCGGAAACATTCAACTTTTTCGTGCGTCTCGTGGTTGAAAATCGTTGAACCGACACGGGCTGTCGCTATCAGTCATTCAGTAACACTAGACATGAATCGGAATAATTTAGCTATTTTAATACAAGTTTAGCCATAATTAAAGTGACATTGTCCAACAGCAGACAAAAAAATCATTTATAAAACAACACCAGGCATGGTAGCCTCTGCTAAAGAGTACTGCGAGTGGGCGAGTAAATACGTCAGCGATGTGGCCGAACGCCCTTCGCGACATTTCGCTATTGAACATAGGCATATGCCGTGGATGAATTTGGAAATGAGGAGTAAAGTGCAGCAGCGATTGCTGTTTGCCTTCTTGCGAATCCCGGTGCTGTTCAAAACCTGACGACACACTGCAGCTTTACCATCAACACACGCGAGGTTCAAGCGGAACAACTGCTGCCATGAAAGTCCAGTCACATACACTGACACTGGTGAAATTAAGCCACGCGGAACCGGAATAAGCCGGCACATGAAGTGACACATGACGTGACACGGACAGGTGAAATGACATGCATATGCCAGCCTAGAAGCTTTTTCAGTAATTTCCATCTACTATATATAGCTTCTTAATAGGTAATAGTTTCCATTTTCCTGAGGCATGTGTAGGCCATGAACTTGAGGCTGAAGGGCCTACGACTCAGCGTCTAACTTTGATAGTACTTTATGACTAAAGTCTTGATGTCGTGGGTATTATAATAAATATGTTATACACCTTCATTCACGTGGCCACATGCGCATTCTGGACTGTCTGCTCTTAAAGGATTGTGTAAAAAGACTGTTTTTACGTGGTACATGGAGCCCCCCCCCCCCCCCCCCGATGTGGTGGTCTAGTGGCTAAGATACTCGGCTGCTGACCCGCAGGTAGCGGGATCGAATCTCTGCTGCGGCGGCTGCATTTTGGATGGAGGCGAGAATGGTGTAGGCCCTTGTGCTGAGATTTGGGGGCTCGTTAAGAAACCCAGGTGGTTGACAATTATTCCGGAGCCATCCACTACGACGTCTCTCATAATCATACGGTTGTTTTGGGACGTCAAACCCCACATAAAAATCAAGGTCAGTGCTGCAAACTTCTTCGAAAAAAGAAAGGAAGAGGAGACCCTATAAATGCAAGCGCCATGTGGGAACAACACCGCTTGTCGTTGCTGTGTTGACTAACCGTGTTTAAACACTATTATCAGTGAGCCGGTGCTGTGCTCACAATTGTTTCCAACTTGATAGGTCTCGAAAGTATGGCGGCCATTATTTCTAAATTTATGCGTGGGCAGCAAGTCCTTAAAACATAATTTGGGAATATTTGTCATATACCCAATTATACATTTCCGTTTTCTAGATGCAACCCATGCATTTTCCTGCCAGCAATGTGCCGCGTCCAATTATTAAAAAATTTTTGCAGCTTGCGCTGAGTCACGTGGGACTCGCGCACAGCAGAGTTGATCCGCACTCGATCGGCTCTTGGCTCGACTTCTTGATGCACGTAGTGTTCACGTGATTGCATTGTAAAATACGAGTGTTGGCAAATGTCGATTGGTTTCGACTGGGTGTGTCTGTTTTTTTCTATTCTGTCTCTCTCTAAAGGTGCTTTTTTATCTCTATTTCTTGCTCCTTCTATATTTTATATTCATTTCTTTTCTTTCTTTCTCTCTATTCTTCGCTTCCTCTTTGTGTTACTTTTCTATCTCTTCATTTTTATTTGTTTTTGCTCCTTCTGTCTTCGTTTCACCTTCTTCCTCAATCTCGTTTTTTTCAACTCGGGTCACGCGTGGCGCGGTAGTTGTCCACCGCCGCCGCCAGTGTCGGTAATTACTATAAAATCCTAGCACCATGAACACAGTGGCACTCGAACCCGAGTCCGCTGCGTTCCAGCTCACTGTACTCTACCACTGAGCCATGATGGTGCTCCGTACTTGCTCGCAAACTTGCCTTAGACAGGCTTGATGTCGGGAAAAGAATCGCGATGACCAATAAAGCGTTTTATAAGAACAAAATAAAAATGAGGCGTCACATAATGTGAATAGCGTTGCGAGTCGGTCGTCCAATGCTCTAACCCATTACAAGAGCTTGTTTTTGATCACCCATTAACTGTGGCGCATACCCACTTCAGGCATGATTCCCCAACGTTGTCAGCCACTGCATGAACAATTGGCACAAAATTTCTTGCAATTGCATAGCGGATACAACGCTTCTCAGAAGAATGACGAAAAATAACGTAGCGGGTGCTAGTATACTACCCAGAAATCAGTATTATTAATGATGTAGTGGGTACTTAGCAAGGGTGCTTGCAGCAGCTACCCAATGAGTGTTGTTAAAAGACTCTGAAAGGCCACTCTCCCAGATTTCGCTGTGACTGTGCTGCGCCTTCCGCGCACGCCTGGCGTTTTTTGTCCTTTTTTTGTCGGCATGATGATGATAGTTTCTTGTCTACATCGCGAACCGGACAAACGGCTGGCATAACAGCACTGCTGCTATGAAGTTCCTGAAACAGGAAAAAAAAAAGAATTCCTGCTGGAAAGCATTTAAACTCAGCTCACTTAGTTATAAGTAGGCCCCAGTGACCAAATTTAGCCTCCCAGACAAGGGCCGGGAAGGTGAAGAAGATTGGAGTGCGGACGTGGAAAGAGGGTTCCAACAAACAAAATGTTCGCCAACTTTACCATTAAAAAAAGGGGCATTTCCCGTATCGCTTAGATAGGCTTTTTCTGAAGGGGAACTGCAATCAAGATTCGAGAAATGTATCGATAATGATCTACAAAATGAATGAGATCTGGTTTTGGGATATACATTTCTCGTTCCATGATTTCAACACGGTGATCGCACAGGATGCCTTACGAAACAAATGTGCTCGAGCCAATGTGCTCGCACAAACATACTAAATAATAAAAAAAAACAACTGGGACGGTGTCAGCCACGAGCAGGCGGGTCCACAAGAGAAAGGTCCGTTGGTCCGTGTGTATCAGACCCCATGGCCCTCAGGGCAGCAACTGCCAAACACACGACAATGACAGTGGTATAATAATGTCTGTGACTTGAAGTCCCACAGCAACGATATAGTAATATGAGAGACGCTGTAGAGAAGGGCTCCCGAAATTTCCATCACATCGGGTTCTTGCACGTGCACTGAAATCGCAAAGTTCGCGGGCCTCCATCACTTCGCCTCCATCGAAAGGAGACTGCCATGGCCAGGATTGAGCTCACTATCTTTGGGTCGGCAGCCGAGCCCCTTATAACCACTGTTCCATCGAGGTGGACAACGGCAGTGGTCCGGCGTGTAGAGCCGTGAAAGGTATTCTATGCTCCAGCTGGCAGCTACCGAAAACTAAACCGAGGAATGTCTAACAAACGGGCTTTATCAAGGGATGATAGCATGGCAGAGTTACTTGAGGGGTCAGAAAACGTTAACTGGGATATTATTGGCCTTAGTGAGCTTAGAAGAACCGGCAAAGCGTATAGGGTAGTAACTCATGGTAGGTCGCGACTACTTCCTGGTGGATGGCGTGGGGTTTTTCGTGGTGCGGAAAGGTATGCAGTAAACACTGAACGATTCTATGATATCAAAAAAATGATAGCAAGCCTCCTGATGAAACTAAACATCTGATACCGATTCAAAGAAATACAGATCTGCACTGATAAACCTAGTCATTTTACACACACACACACACACACACACACACACACAACACACACACACACACACACACACACACACACACACACACACACACACACACACACACACACACACACACACACACACACACATATATATATATATATATATATATATATATATATTATGCTTCCTTGTTTGTGTGTGTGCGTCCAAAAGTAATTGTACAGCTCCTATTGTAGTTCTCGAAACGCCGTCGCTTCTTCCACCCTCGTGAGACGCAAGACAGCACGTTGTATCTGTTATTCTTTCACACTACCCCGAAATAAAACAAAGCACTGGACTTCTGATGCAGTCCTTGTTAAGCAGTACCATACAAGCCTCAAAGAAAACAGCGAAAAGAAGAACTAATTAGAAACAAAAAGGATGAGTCATTCTGAACTTTCCGAGCAAGTCTAAAACGCTAATGCAAACGAGGCCACTGATTTTACCGATAACCAGTTTCATATGCACGAATTGCATCGGCCGATGCAGGAAGTTGAGACAATTTCAGTTTCAGGTACATTTTCGCGTTTATTCAGTTTTCTGTGTGACATCAATACACTTTACACAAAACTAGGCAGTTGAGCTTCCCCCGTGAAGTACTTTGCGAGATAGACAGTATATCCACTGCTGTAAGTCAGGTGACCTGGGGTACTGAAATCCCGCGTGCCGCAGCTGGCGTGGGCGAGCCCCTCGTAACCCAGGACATGTCCGTAAACTGCGTGTTTAACTATCCCTACTCGATTATAGAGTATGCACGGTAAACCACTGACGTGGTCAATGAAATGGGTCGAATAAATTTTACCTACCTCAGAATTGGAAGCTGTGGGCGAGTACCACAATAAAGGAATGTTCCGTCTTCGATATCCAAGATACGCCAGAGAGAAAAAAAAAAGCTTCTCTTCAAGTGCTCGAAAGTAGACGTTATCTGTGTCTCGCGTCTACACCTTCACAACTTTCCTTTCACGGCAAGGTTCAAACGTGTCGAACTGATTTTAAGTACGTGAGCTCCCGCAATATTTTCTACATTCCGAGGCGCTAAGCAGAAAAGGAAGAATAATAATGCCGCACCTTTATAGGCGCGGCTGCTCTTATCGGCGTTCTCGCAGGGTATCATAGCAGGTGGCCGAGTAATCTTCGTACGTAAACAGTCGATGTAATGTTACGCCCTTCCAGAGGCCTTGTTATCGGACCATGCTCTCGAAGCTACGAACTTGACCTGCATTGATAAAACGAGTGCTGGGCGAGGACGAGCTATGCCACTCAATGAAAATGATCGACTGTCACCCCCTTTGAAGCGAGTGATAAAGCGTTGAAGACTTTCAGGAGTCCATACTATAGCTTCACTTACACGTCGTGATTGCTTAAAGAAGGATGGTTGTTAAGTTTTGCCAGTGTTCTCTCTGCTCTGCCTGAACTCCTTGCTATTGGTTATTGCTACTAAAAAAAACGTTCAGCGAACTTTTCAAAAGAATTCCATAGAAGTGGTCGAATCGCTGCTATATTCTTACTAATCGTGAAATACGAAAACAAAGTGGAGTATCGGGCTAGTTTGTTTTTCACGAGTGAAAAAATTGCGCTACAATTGCTGCGGAGAACGAAGTTAAAAAGGAGACAACAAATGAAGTGGACAGCATACAAGCGAAAACTATCAACTGAAGTTTATTGAGCAAACGCGGAAGAAAGAAAGCTTCCAGAAAAGAAAAAAAAAAAAACCGGTTTACGAAGATGGTGCGGTCCCGCGTCTTGCTCCACTGTCTTCAGATGCTACACGTGTGGTGATCACAATTACCAGATGAGGTGCTGATTCAAAGTTATTATACGAGTATGCTGATTTAATAACTATGTCTGGTTTCTGATGAATTCGATTTCCGAGTTTTTGTTGAGTAAGTGTTTCATGCTGAGAATCGGGAAAAGAGGAGGGATGAGTCAGCCCTTCCCTAAATGAGCTCCCGCACAATCCTCGTACTCTTTGACAATAAGATACTTCACTTGACCCTCTCAATCAATCAATCAATCAATCAATCAATCAATCAATCAATCAATCGATCGGTCAATCATTAAACCAACCAATCAATCAACCAATCACTCACTTAATCAATCCATCTCTGAAAGGTTACAAGGGCAGTGTAGGTGAGTGGTAAAACCGTGCACATGTCCTGGCGTGAGTTTCAAACCAGCCACTTAATCTCACATCAAAAACGCTTAAACCAAGAGCTTTGGGGGGCGCCTTTATGCAGAACAGTAGAGAAATAGAGACCGGAATATTTACCGAAAAACAGGGATGTTGGCCTGAGTGATCGCATGCTATAGTCTGCGACTCTTCATTGGCGGAAGGCAAAGGGGTAATAAATGCCGATGGTGAGTTAGAGGGGTGAGTATATACAGTCCTTTCAAACTGAGAAAATGTTATATCCGTACAGTAAATGTGCGGGGATTATTACGCGTCATCCACAGAACTCCTTCCCAACAAAGCTACCTAGGTAGCCCACTCTCCTACTACAATTTCCAATTATCATTTTTGCAGTAGAGTAATTAAACATTGTGCTTAAGTTTTGTAAAGTATGCGTTCTGGTTTACTATTGAACAAACAATGACTGCATTTACGAATAACTCAGTTTATGGATGTTATACCTGCCGTAGGTGACATAAATATGACAGAGAAGAAAGAAAAAGAAAAACTCCTTGCTTACTACGTACGTCCCAATGTCTGTCCACCCCGTCGGCGTCACCCACACGCTGGAGAGGTTGACGAAACGCTCAGTCTTTGCCGGGTAAGTTATTTCAGCGCCTATTGAATCTGTTACTAACAGCGTAAGCCGAAGCACTTCGCATGCAGTCAGTTTCGTGAACAAAGCAGCGCAATGAAGGTGCTAGCAGGCAACGTCTGTGGGAACAAGTTCCATGAACGTCGCTGTAGCAACGCTCGCCGTATGAGCACAGCATGCCGTTTCTCTTTTACAGCGCACATGTCGCTTTCCAATAGAGCATTGATGCTACTGAACTCACGGCATTAACGTCTTGACTTCAGTCGGTTACTGTTTTGCATTTCTATAGAGGCTAACATTAACCGTAATGAGAGTCACTGGAAAACTTTCAAAGTACCGCAGAGTCCCGCGCGGTGGCTGCGGTCATATTAATTACATCATCATCATCATCATCATCATCATCATCATCATCACCACCACCACCACCACCACCACCACCACCACCACCACCACCACCACCACCACCACCACCACCACCACCACCATCATCATCATCATCATCATCATCATCATCAACAACAACAACAACAACAAACAACAAAAACAATAACAACAACGACGCCGACGACAACAACAACAACAATAATAATGTATTTAACGTGCCCACGAACATCCATATGGTATTTGTGCACGCACATGCAAAAATAATTAATAAAAAATTAATAATACAATACTTAGAGTCTTCAGAAAATGAAATCAAACAAAAAGAACAAAAAAACGCATGGACAAAGGAAACCAATCCATAAGTGGAAGAATAAGAAGACAACACGAGAATGATAGAATGGGAGTGAAAAATCATGCGGATCAGACACAAACTGTGTGGAAGGCTCCCTGAAAGACGTACGAAGGAACAATCTGTAGATTGTGAAAAACAATGTCAGGAGAGTACACAACTCTTATAAAAACAATGACTGTGCCCTATGAAAAAACAAATGGCAGTGGAAACAATGATATACGAAACACCAATCAGGAAGGTTGATGTGTCACTTTAAAATAAGCACAACGTTACGAGGCGGACGGACGTAGTACACAGTAAACACAAGTAGAAATGTTATGCGCCCTCCCGTACCTATATAAAATGCAAGTATGTTGTTCATAGTCGCGTATCAACAACCCCACTATAACGTTTGCAATACCAGCACAAGCAGTGGTAAACATGTAAATTATGGCGTACATGACTTCCATGTAATGGTTATCATGTTTGCGCCTTGAATTTGTGTTCGTCGTCCATTCACGTCACGTAAATTAATGAATTTGGTACATGTAAAGCTAATGGAGGCGGAATTGTTGTAGGCCCGTGTACTCAGATTTGGGTGCACGTTAGAAAACCCCAGGTGGTCGAAATTTCCGGAGCCCTCCACTACGGCGTCTCTCATAATCATATGGTGGTTTTGGGACGTTAAACCCCACACACAAAAACAAAATACATGTAAACCTAGCAAAACGGCTGCGAGTGCACTATGAGTGCAGCATCTGTAGCCTTGTTTTACATGACACGCATATTATGATTATCATGTTTGCACGTCTACCTTCGTCGTCCATTCACGTCACGTAATACCAAATTTGATATAGGTGGAGCTAGCGAAACGGCCGTGAGCGCGCTATGAGCATGGCATGTAGTCATGTCTTACATGACATGTATGTCATAATTTCCATGTTGGGACCTGTCACTTATGTTCGCCATGCAGTCATCTAAACCCATACCAGTTTTGCAATACTTTATGTGAACGAAATCACCACAATGACAGCAACTGATATGTGGGGTTTAACGTCCCAAAACCACCATATGATTATGAGAGACGCTGTAGTGGAGGTCTACGGAAGTTTTCACCACCTGGTGTTCTTTAACGTGCACCCAAATCTGAGCACACGGGCCTACAACATTTCCGCTTCCACCGGAAATGCAGCCACCGCCGCAGGGATTCGATCCCGTGACCTGCGGGTCACCAGCCGAGTACCTCAGCCACTAGACCACCACGGCGGGGCGCAATGGCAGCAAGACCATGACAGGTATATCATGACATTCATTACATACATGCTATGATTTTGATGTTATGACTAGTCAATTGTGCTCGTCATACGGTGATGTTATACCATACAAAGTTTGGTATTGATACCATTATCGAAACGGCCAGGAGAGCTAAAAGTCGAAGGTGGCCAGATAGATAGATAGATAGATAGATAGATAGATAGATAGATAGATAGATAGATAGATAGATAGATAGATATGGTCAAAGTCGCCGAAGTTTGTTATGAAACGTTTCGCATTTAAAACATCAAGATCAAGAAAGTTAACATTATAGACTTTCTATACTGTGAACGATAGAGTGTTGAAAGAAGCCGGTGAAATGTTCGATTCTCTCTGGTTAACTTGCGTGGAATTCGAAAATTCATACAACTGAGAAATAAAGGGCAGATCATCATGCCGTCAACTATCTTATAAAGAAATAACAGGTCAGCACAATTTCGTCGGCAGTAAAGTGATGACAATGATAATAGTCTAGCTCCGTTAGAACAAGATGCACAGTAATTTCTAGCGTAACGATCGTTGAAAACGCCTAATTTCTTTTTCTGGACTCCCTCAGTGGTATTATTATAGTGCTGGATTTAGCAATGCCATTTCATACAATAATGCTATCGGAGGTTCCGCATCCCAAAACCACGGAAATTTTAACGACTTGGTGTTCTTTATTGGGCACTGACATCGCACAGTGCACCACCATGTCGCCCAGGGGTGACCTGATGGTGACCATGTCGTACTCTACCAGTACTCTACCATGTCGAGCCAAGGGGTGGCACACCGGGCCAGTGCCTCCCCCCCTCGAAAGTTGTTCGCCATGGCATTCAGAGCGAGAATTGAGTGCCCCCGCCCCCCCTCTTCTCGAAGAGAACTCTGGCTACGCCCCATATCTCACCTCCAACCCTTCATTGAAATGTGACCGCCGCATGCGGGATTGAACACGAAATTTTCGGGTGAGCAGCCGAGCAGCATAGCGAGTGTTCCACCGAGGCGGACCATTTCAGTTCCCAGCCCCAGTGGTAACTGCATAGGCAGAGAGTCGGTTGTCCAGCAAAATGAACTAACCTATGTATATCAAGCCATTTGACGATTTTAGTGCCTGAAGCTTAGGAAGGGACTTGAGGACTTCAATGTTCACGATTTCACGTGTTCAGCCGCGTATTAAGAAAAACAGGGCATGCGATAACAGGTTTCGGCAGAATAATTCTATTCCATCTGACACTTCCATGAGGCCCGCAACACCCAGTTAAAGCTAGCAGGCCCCTCCGCACAACCCACGAACATTCCAGTTTGAAGTGTAAATAATGGCCCTCCTGTCACCTATAGTTAACTTCACCGAGATAGATATTTTGTGACTATGGTGGTTTTGGGACGTTAAGCCTATGGTGACCCCCGCTCTTACTGCAGCGGACGATCACCGCGGGTTCACGCTTAGCGAGCCACAGGGCCGCTACTCCGTTTACTCGCGTGTAGCGCACCGCTCCGCGCGCGCTCAACTGATAAGGCGTTTAGCGCGGCGCGGCAAATAGACAGTGTTCTAATGTAACAGTACACAACACTTTATTGCCTCTGGCGGCACCCCGAACGACAGCACAACGTCCGCTCCCGGGACGCGGGTAGCAAAGGCACCCGCACGCGGACGTTCACAATAAGGGGAAAACCGCGAGCACGTCGCAGCTGGCAATGGCGAGCTTTGACACGCCGGTCGGGAAAAAGGTCCCTCGCGGCTATGCTGCGCACTCTCACGATGGCCAATGGGCCTGGTCGCGAGTGTTAGGGCAAACCTCGTACGCGTAGCCCTACGGCAAGTGCGGCTCGTTGTGGTACGACCACTTCAAGCACTAGGCACCGCTCTGGGCTTAGCGTACGCTCCGAAGCTAGCACTCAAGTAAACACGCCTGCCGGGGTGCCCCAGGGCCCCCCAGGCAGGCTACCGTCCGCGATTCCCAAAGGGGACGCGGACGAAGGAAAACACGTGCTTACCCGGCGCTGTCCACGGAACAAGAGACGCTCCCTCGGCGCGCATTGGCGCGCGCCGTGCCCGCGCGTGGCGCCATCTATCGCCACGTGATGTTAACAGGGCAGGAAAGCAAAAGGGTGTGGCCGTGTGGCGGAATGCCCGCGAAAATGGTCGCGGGCGCGCCTCAGATCCCCACAAGCCCCACATACCAATCAATCAGGTATATTGTGACTCAGAAGCTTGCCATCGTATAATGAAGTCAAAATCGTAGGCCGAGTTTCGAGAAATTGAATTTCGTAAGTTAGGATACTTTCATAGACCTGTAGGTTCACTGTTTCGGTTAAATACCAATACAGACAGCCTTTTATTTGGCGAGGCTTACTTAATCACGAAAAAAATCACAGCATATTCACGGAGTGAATGATGATTGGTGGGACGAAGCGTTTGTCAGTCCGTCTGTGTTTTAGTCCGCCCATTCGTTCTTGCTTCCGTCCATCCATGCGTCCGTCCGTGTGCCCGTCCATCCTTGTGACCGTCCGTGCATTCCTCCATGCGTCCTTTCGTACGTCCGTTATTTCGTCTGTCCATCGGTCCGTCCGTACATCTGTTCGTATGGCCGTCCCTCTGTCAGTCTGTCTGTCCATCTGTCCGTCCGTCCGTGCGTCCGCCCCTCTGTATGTCTGTGCGCCTGTCAGCCTGTCCGTCTATCTGTATGTCCATACGTCCGTCCGTCCGTCTATCTAGTGAACACTCCAAGCACACCCATCTCACATCTTTTCATCATGTATTCATCATACACTGGCAAGTGCCACCATCCAGTGGAAATTCTAAGGACCGCTATTTTGGGTATGTGCCACCGGTGGCCACATACACCATCGGAGGATGGACAGACCCATACCCTAAGGAGCTTCGCCCCTAAAAAAAGAGGCATTGGCGTCCGTGATACTGCCATAAAATTGCATGGTAGTGAGAGCAAGTTTCTCGCATGCGCGTATTCAACTTGCAGTTTGTGTCGTATAGGTATGCATTTACTTTTAAATAAAATTCAGTTGCGAGTCTGGCACCGTCATCGTTCACTTCCTTGTCCGTGTTTCCTTTGAACAGTACCTTGTTTAGCGGAAACAGTGCCACATTCCTAACTGTTTCGCATACTGAAGGTATATTTGACGCTCTTAACAGGAGTCACGCTTTTTGAAATGCACACGCTACCAGTTCGAACTGACCAAATTATTACTCACCTGGATTCATTCAGACACAAATTCATGGGTGCTACTGAAGACGCTGCATGTGGGCTTGAATTATCTAGAAACGTGCATTCAGTGCTTCGCTATATAGACGGAAAAAAGCATTGGTTAGAAACAGCTGCATACAACGCTTTATTTAGCTTTCAACACGAATGAAGGCATTCATGTTATGACATTTAGTTCAGCATATATCACATGTTTCTCTTACAGGCATGCACGTAAAATTTGGCATATGTTTGAGCCTCAGTGCTTCTGAGTGAGTCGACTTACGGGAGCGCTAACGTGTAATTGGATTTTTCGGCCATGGTGTCAATCCTCCTCTGTATCTCACATATTCGGTGCGTGGTGCTACGCATATGCTACTACCCTTTATATATATATATATATATATATATATATATATATATATATATATATATATATATATATATATATATATATATATATATAGGCCTAGAGTCTGGCCTTCATCAGGATGAAGTCTGGCTTCATCCTGATGAAGGCCAGACTCTAGGCCAAAACGTCGAAATAAACCACGTTGTAACCGCTCACGGAGGACCTACTTGACTATATTGCCACGTTCCATTTCCCAAGTTTTCGTTATCGTCCCAAAACACCACACGATTCTCAGCGCAAACCGCGCCTGCAGTTTTCGAGAAGGTTCCGGACTGTAGTAGATCATTTCGATAAGATCACGCCCACTGTGCGAACGGTACAGATTGTTCTGGAACCTACGCCACCGCCAGCGATAACGCTAGAACATTCGATGGCAAGAGTATAAATGCCGACGCGCTTCGCCGCAAGTCAGTTGTTGAACGAAGGCCGACGCTCCGTTCGCCGCTATCAGTCCGAGACTGCTATCTGTGCAAGACTGCTGCTGTAATCGGACTTTCCGTTTGCTGGGCACAGGTTCGCCCAAATAAACAGTTGGACCCGAACACGAAGTCTCCTGTCTTCGGCCACGTCACGACCCCGTGACATCTGGTGGAGGTGCTGCTTCGTTCATGTACCGCACGCCCCCGTCAAGCCGTGAACCCAGCCCACGTCGCGGAGAAGACACCGACGCCAACCAAGAGCAGCGAACAAGCCGCCAACAGCAAGGTCTCCCACCGGAGTACGGGCTTCTACAAGACAAGGCGCGGAAAGCCAAGGCCATGACCTCTACTGCAGCGACTATGACAACCGGAGCGTCCCAGCCCGCGATCGTCATTCATCAACCCAGGGAACCACCAACGTTTCATGGGTCATCGTTTGAAGACCCGGAAACCTGGCTAGAAACATACGACCGTGTGGCCGCCCTCAACCACTGGGACAACGAAGAAAAGCTCCGTCGTGTGTACTTCTACCTGGAAGACACCGCAAGGACCTGGCTAGAGAACCGGGAGTCCACGCTCCGAACGTGGGATGTGTTCTGCGGCGCATTTCTGCAAACGTTCGCGAGCGTCGCTCGCAAAGAGAGGGCCGCTGCTCTACTAGAGACCCGGGTTCAGCTACCAAATGAAAAGGTTGGAATTTTTACCGAGGAGATGACCCGCCTATTCCGTCACGCTGACCCAGACATGCCTGAGGAGAAGAAAGTTCGTTTCCTCATCGAGGGGTCAAACAGGAGCTCTTCGCGGGACTAATGAGGAATCCACCGAACACCGTCCAAGAATTTGTATCCGAGGCGACCACCATCGAAAAAACCCTGGACATGCGCACCAGACAGTATAATCGTCGCCTGACTCCAGAATGCGCTGCTGCTCAAGCCAGTGACTCCGACAACCTGCATGAAACGATCCGAGCAATCGTGCAAGAAGAGCTGCGCAAACTGTTGCCTTCGGCGCAACCTCAAGTGGATCCGATCGCCGACATTGTGCGAGAAGTTCGGCAATCGCTTCGAATTCCCCAAACACCGCTGCCCGAGCCAGAAACTATGAGCTACGCCGCTGCAGTGCGCCACAACGCTCCTCCCCGTCCACGCCGAAACGCCACCCCGTCGCACTTCCGTCGCCAGACACCACCGCCGCCACCACCCCCACCGACGACCTACCGTTCGCCAGCGGGCCAGCGCAGTGCGCCGAGGAAAACCGACGTTTGGCGCACCCCTGACCACCGCCCACTGTGCTACCACTGCGGCGAGGCCGGGCACACTTACCGCCGTTGCCAGTACCGACAGATGGGACTGCGTGGCTTCGCCGTCGATGCACCGCGTCCGCAGCCAGGGGAACGGCCACGTGACATCGCCGACTACCTGACAGGAACTCAATGGACACCACGAAGTCCTTCCCGTTCGCCGTCGCCCAGCCGCCGCATGTCACCGCACCCCCGGCAGTACTCCGGCCCAACGCGGGGCTGGTCTCCTAGCCCGTATCCGGGAAACTAAGGGCAGCAACCGGTGGAGGTGCGGTTGCTGTGCGACGAACTACCGAAGATCCTCCGACGACGACGACGCCGCGACGGAGCTTTCCGAACACAACGCCAACCAGGCAAAGCCCTGACGGCGAAAGCTCACTTACCGAAGGTGGCCTGACGACGCAACATGGAAGCAGCGGAACAAGCCGACGCAGCCGTGACCCGACGCGACGCCCTAACTGTAATGCGATACGGCGAACTAGCGACCTCGACGTTCTTATCGACGGCCACAGTGTGACCGCTCTCGTCGATACTGGAGCTGACTATTCTGTCATCAGTGGGTCGTTCGCCGCGAAGTTAAAGAAAGTTAGGACAGCTTGGAAAGGCCCTGAAATCCGCACAGCTGGAGGTCATCTCGAAACGCCTGCAGGAATCTGCACATCGAGAGTCACCATTAACGGCCGTATTTATCCTACAGACTTCGTAATCCTACAGCGTTGCTCGAGAGATGTCATCCTTGGCATGGACTTCTTATGCCTCCATGGGGCTGTCATCAACCTAAAAACAAAGTCGATAACGTTATCCACAGAAGAAGCACTACCGCCGCGCACGCCGTCAGGACACCATGCCTTGAATGTGCTGGAAGAACAAGTCACCATTCCGCCTCGCTGAAGCGTCATTATTTCAGTCGGCGCTCCTAAATCACCTGACTTGGAAGGCGTCGTTGAAGGCAGTCAGCATCTGTTGGTCACCCGAAATATTTGCGTCACAAGAGGAATTGCAGAGCTGCGGGGAGGCAAAGCAACGGTTATGCTCACGAATTTCAGCAATGAGTACAAACATGTGAACAAAGGAACAACGGTCGCATACATCGAAGAAATTGTCGAAGCCACCAGTGCTTTCGCCCTCGCCGATTCTGCGGAACCTGCTCAGAGGAACCAAGCCCCTCCCATAGCTTTCGACGTCAACCCCAGACTTCCGAACGATAAGCAAGCACAGCTCAAGGCCCTGCTCCTGCAATACGAAGATTGCTTTTCGTCGTCATCGAAAATTCGGCAGACCCCAATCACGAAACATCGCATCATAACCGAAGAAAATGCCAAACCACTCCATCAGAGTCCGTACAGGGTTTCGACGCGAGAACGTGAGGCCATGAAGAGACAAGTTGATGAAATGCTGCAGGATGACATTATCCAGCCGTCCAAGAGCCCATGGGCATCCCCCGTGGTGTTAGTGAAGAAAAAGGATGGGGCCCTACGTTTCTGCGTCGATTATCGCCGCCTAAACAAAATCAAAAGAAAGGACGTGTATCCTCTCCCACGAATAGACGACGCACTTGATCGGCTCCATAACGCCAAGTAACACCGGACGGCCTCTTCGAGTTTAAGGTGATGCCCTTCGGCCTTTGCTCAGCGCCTGCAACTTTTCAACGCGTTATGGATACAGTACTGGCAGGATTGAAGTGGCAGACTTGCCTTGTGTACTTGGACGACGTCGTCGTGTTTTCCTCGAGTTTCGACGAGCATCTTCGGCGCCTTGAAGCTGTACTTCAAGCCATCAAGACGTCCGGACTCACACTGAAGCCAGAAAAGTGCAGATTTGCGTATGAGGAGCTCTTGTTTCTGGGGCACGTTATCAGCAAGTCTGGAGTTCGTCCCAATCCACGGAAAACAGCCGCCATCGCCGACTTCCCGCCGCCCACTGACAAGAAGGCCGTGCGCCGATTTCTGGGCCTGTGCGCCTATTATAGGCGGTTCGTGAAAAACTTCGCCCGCATCGCCGATCCTCTCACTAACCTTACCAAGGCCGACGTGGAATTCAAGTGGGAAACGCCACAGGAACACGCTTTCCAGGAGCTTAAACATCGCCTCCAGACGCCTCCGTTACTTGCCCATTTCGACGAATTCGCCGAGACAGAAATACATACTGACGCAAGCAGCGTAGGTCTTGGCGCCGTTCTTGTGCAGGGGGCTGATGGACTTGAAAGGGTTATTAGTTACGCCAGCCGATCGCTATCCAAAGCAGAAGCAAATTATTCCACAACAGAAAAGGAGTGCCTCGCCATCATCTGGGCTACGTCGAAATTTCGCCCCTACCTCTACGGCAAGCCCTTCAAAGTTGTGAGCGACCACCACGCCTTGTGTTGGCTAGCCACCTTGAAGGACCCTTCAGGTCGCCTCGCACGATGGAGCCTGAGACTTCAAGAATATGACATTACTGTCATTTACAAGTCCGGCCAAAAACACTCCGACGCCGACTGTCTCTCTCGTGCGCCTGTCGACCAACCGCTACCCGACGACCCGGATGACGACTACTTTTTGGGAACGATAACTACAGACGACTTCGCTGAGCGACAGCGGGCCGACCCGGAACTTAAGGCCCTAATAGAATACCTCGAAGGCAGGACCGCCGAAGTCCCGAAGGTATTCAAGCGCGCACTTGCGTCGTTCTTCCTTAGAAACGGTCTTCTACAAAAGAAAAACTTTTCACCGCTTCGAGCTAAGTACCTCCTTGTGGTGCCTTCAGCTCTGCGACCAGAACTCCTGGAGGCCCTGCACGACGATCCGACGGCAGGGCCCCTCGGTGTTTCTCGCACGCTCGCGAGTATACAAGAAAGGTACTACTGGCCACGTCTTGCCACCGACGTCACTCGTTATGTGAGGACACGCCGGGACTGTCAGCGATGCAAGACACCGCCGACAAGGCCAGCGGGACTTCTGCAGCCAATTGATCCACCTTGCCGACCTTTCCAGCAGATTGGTATGGACCTACTAGGGCCGTTCCCGACGTCGGCTTTCGGAAACAAGTGGATCGTGGTAGCTACGACTACCACACCCGCTACGCCGAGACAAAAGCCCTGCCAAAAGGCAGTGCATCCGAGGTAGCTAAGTTCTTCGTCGAAAATATCGTCCTACGTCACGGCGCCCCGGAGGTCCTTATCACCGACAGAGGAACGGCATTCACTGCCGACTTAACTCAAGCGATCTTGGCCTACAACCAAACAAACCACCGCCGGACGACAGCGTACCACCCACAGACCAACGGCCTCACCGAGCGGCTTAACAAGACGATCGCCGACATGCTGTCAATGTACGTCGATGTCTAACACAAGACGTGGGACGCCATTCTTCCGTATGTGACCTTCGCATACAAAACGGCGGTGCAGGAGACGACGCAGATATCTCCATACAAATTGGTCTACGAAAGGAGCCCGGCAACGATGCTCGATGCCATGTTACCCAACGTCACCGACGAAGAAAGCCTCGATGTGAGCGAGTACCTTCAGCGTGCCGAAGAAGCCCGACAACTTGCGCGTCTCCGTATCAAGAATCAACAGACGACAGACAGCCACCGTTACAACCTTCGACGACGCTTCGTGGAATACCAGCCCGGTGAACGTGTTTGGGTGTGGACGCCGATACGCCAACGTGGACTAAGTGAAAAGCTTCTGTGACGCTACTTCGGACCGTACAGGGTGGTTCGACGTCTCGGCCCACTTGATTACGAGGTTGTCCCCGACGGCATCACGAACTCTCAACGACGCCGATCGCGACCTGAAGTCGTGCATGTCGCGCGCCTCAAGCCGTTTCATGCGCGTTAACAAACTAAAACAGTGTTTTTTGGTATTATTGTTTCATCGTAATTTATTCATTGTACTTTCTTGCATTATTATTGTATTTTCATCTTTAGTTAAAGCATCGGGACGATGCCTTTTTTTCAGAGGAGGGCAATGTCACGTTCCATTTCCCAAGTTTTCGTTATCGTCCCAAAACACCACACGATTCTCAGCGCAAACCGCGCCTGCAGTTTTCGAGAAGGTTCCGGACTGTAGTAGATCATTTCGATAAGATCACGCCCACTGTGCGAACGGTACAGATTGTTCTGGAACCTACGCCACCGCCAGCGATAACGCTAGAACATTCGATGGCAAGAGTGTAAATGCCGACGCGCTTCGCCGCAAGTCAGTTGTTGAACGAAGGCCGACGCTCCGTTCGCCGCTATCAGTCCGAGACTGCTATCTGTGCAAGACTGCTGCTGTAATCGGACTTTCCGTTTGCTGGGCACAGGTTCGCCCAAATAAACAGTTGGATCCGAACACGAAGTCTCCTGTCTTCGGCCACGTCACGACCCCGTGACAATATGCAACGCTAGGGCCATGCAACCACCATGCCTGCCTATATATATATATATATATATATATATATATATATATATATATATATATATATATATATATATATATATATATATATATATATATATATATATATATATATATATATATCAGTGGCAAACGCAAGCAGGTGTACTATCACAAAGACACGATATTGATAGAAACAGCTTCGAAAAAAAAACGCCATGCATATGAATGTAATGTGGTAGAAAGAGCCTTCTTAATGTATGTAAGATTGCCTGGCAGAAGTGTTGAATCGGGCCAGGTGTCATAACATGTGAATTGCGCAGCGAGTGTGCGTTCTAGAGGTCCACCCATTACAAAGCGCTCAGACATATTCAGCCATCATCAGTTACAAAACGCGTCTCTCATAATAATATCGTGGTTTTGGGACGTTAAACCCCACAAATCATCAATCAATCAGTCGCAAAACCACCAAGAGAATGAGCAGCTGCATGGGTTCGCGTGCTGCCTTGAGTATACGCGTAGTGGGACCTTAGCTGATTTACAGAAGACAGCATTATGGCGTAAACTTGAAACTGCACGTGCAGTAGGTATTCTAGGATAGCAGTACGTATTCTAGAAAATGGCCAGTGTTATGTGCACAGTGGATCATTTTCCTATACGGCACGATTGAGGCACGCATTGAGAACTGACGAGAAGCTAGCAATGGAGAAGGCGTCGTGCAAGGGACTCGGATTACGCTATCACGTTCTGCTCTCGCTCACCAAGCTCAAGCGCCCTCCAGAATTCATCAGCTGAGCATCTCTTTTGAGAACTGGCAGGCCATTTCCAACCACACTCTCGATATCCAGACTAAACATTTGCCTCCGCCAAGTGCTCATTGGTAAGCGTATAAGTCATATTTTTTATTTCGTCATGTAATTCACTCGCGTTTTTGACGCATTCAAATGTATCAAAAAAGCACAGTGTGACATAGATCGAGGTTTTAAATGTAGCCTAATGAATCGGTCTACTAAGTAACTTGTCAAGAAAGAGGAAGGAAAAAAAATCACAGCATATCTACGGAGTGAATGATGATGAGTGGGGTGAAGCGTCCATCAGCCTGTCCGTGCTTCTGTCCGTCCGTTCGTTCTTGCTTTCGTCCATCCGCGCGACCATCCGTGCGCCCATCTATGCGTCCGTCTCTCTGTCCTTGCGTTCATCCGTCCGTACGTCCGCGCGTCCGTCCATCTGTCCGTCCGTCTTCTAGTCTGTCTGTCCATCCATGCGTCCATCTACGAAACACTCCAAGGGCTGCCATCTCCCATCTCGCATCCCCTGTGGCACATACTTGCTCTAGATCGAGTATGTGCCACCGTTGGCTACGTACGACAACGGAGGATAGACAGACTCACGCCTTAAGGATCTTCGCCCCTAAAAATCGTGGCCCAAGCAGCCCGTACAAATGGTTAACCAGCGAAGCTGAAACGTTCAGCCTTGGTGTTGCCAGGAGACGGTGCTTGATATATACCCTGAATGCTACTTCGTCGGCGATGTTACGGCGCAGACATTTTGGGTTGTTTTGCGTGTTGATGAAAAAGTTGACAACTTGTCCCTCAATGATCGCAAAATGTCCGTTGCCACATGAAAGCAGACGCGGGGCCACTGTTTATTTCTCAACGACATTCAGTTTAGGTAAATGCGATGTAATTGGTGAATAAATGTAGCTGTTGACGGTGCTTAATTTTGGCAGACTGCTGTTTATCAGCATTTCTTTGCACGTCCCACAGGCCCGAAACTGACCGATTTCGGGAGCAGCTGGGAACCACCCCGTCAGTACCTCCATAGCATTGCTCCGTTGTTGTAGATACCGGATCCCTTGGATCATTGCCAGGTTGTTGTCAAACCACAGACAGTCACAGACGTCGCAGCCGAAGCCAAAGTGCCGCTGAAGAAATTCTCGCCAAAAGTGGTAGTTCGTCCCAGCGAACGCGCTCCCGCAATCGTGACGTTTACACTATAAGGTGCCCACAACGCCACTTCTTGGGCGCGCCGTTGTTGCAAGCGTTTGGCATCGCGAGCTAACTCGGTGGCGTAGTTTGAAAGATCCGCCCGCCACCCGGTTACTTGCACTCCCGTTTCTTAGAATGCTGCCGGATCATCGGTACGCAGTCGCTGCCGGCACTCGGCCCTTTGTGCGTGTTTTTTGTGCCGGGACTGCAGCATCGGCCCGGGGAATGCGAGCTCTCTCACGTTTCCACTGATGGCGCTCTTCTAAACTTTTCCGCTAGTCATGAGTTCGTGGAATTTGTGGCTCACCCATGTGGAAGCTGTCAATAGAAACTAATGCGTCCACTCTCGGCGCCACGGTAGTGACGGCATGGACGACGTCACTCACAGCGCAGCCAATGGCACTCGTGCTTGGATACGACGCTGAGAACGACGTAACTGATAGCATCGCCAATGGAGACCGCTCGTGACACCGTGCCAAATGATTTTTCGTTTCTCCTAGCCATATACAGCTTCGCTGTAAAAAAGGATGAGAGAAATGAAAAGAACTCGTCGAAAAGAGCAGGAACGGCGCATTCTTGAAACTTTTGGGTCGCCTTATCGTTAAGGATGCAGGGCACTGAGAACAGACCGGTCTTGAAAATTATGCCCTATATACACTTGAGAAACACAGCAAACGTGGATAGCTTGTAATGTCTAAGAATTGTATGCACAGCACAAAGCTATGAACAATAGAAATATTTCACTTGCTTTGTAGTGCATGTGTAGACCTTTCTTTCCATAGAAAGCATTGAAAGCGCCACTTAAACCGATAGAGGCAGACTAAGCAGCGCCGTATCCTTCTTTACATTCACCTTTTTTTTGCTATTTGCCGCTTTTCTCGCAACATCTGTTTCTAGTTAACTTTCATTTTCCTTAGCCCTTTCCTCAACACAGGGTGGTCAAACGGATTGAGCTAACCTCCCTGTCCCCCCGTCTATATCTCGCACTTCCACATGTGAACTTTATAAACGTGACAACGCTGTTAATATGGTTACTTGCACTCGTAAACTACAATGACACACCAATACGTTTACGCCTATTTTGTTTATGAGTACTTGTGGCACTTTCATATCAAGTTGAGTTTATTACAAAAGCATTAGCTAAAAAATGATAAATTGATCAGCAATTGCTCTTTGTGAAGGTAGATGTTCGACGAAAGCTGTAAACCTCACGACGCTGAGATGATACAGAATTTTTATGAAAGGTACATACACGTTTTATGGCCTTGAACGGTGGCGTCCACCGAAAAGCGCACGCACACATACACACACGCAGGCACACAAAGTCTTAACTCGTCGCTGAAAAACCACCCATTTCGATCGCCCGTCCACGTTTATACTAGTGACCACTGTCGATCGAAAACAATAACAAATGGCAATCACATTTGGGTGCAACATCAATACGGGGGCATTAAGTAGTGCGTTACATTATTTCTAAAATGCATAGATTTGTAATTCTAAAGACCGCAGTGCTTATTACGCAACGCTGGCAATACGACGATATGACAAAAAAAAGGTGTATTCTTGGCTGCACTAAAACTTTAACTGAAACTACGGTTCTGACACCTACCAGTTGCTTTACGTTCTAGAAAACATTTACTGCGAAGTGACGTCCATACCTCACGCAGTGCATACTCATCAATTTCCTCGCGCAGAACGTAAAAAAAAAAAAAAAACGTTTTATCCTTTCTCTCCAGACGGCAGGCTATCGTCTTTCGACGACCTTTGCCAGTGAAGCATGCAGGTACGTTGCCATTTTTTTCTTCCTTAAGCAGGCATTCAATAAAGGTCACGAAGACGACGCGCCGTCCGGAATACGCCGCTTACATATCTGCTGCACCGTTGCTTTTTCCTGCGCCGCGAAGAAAGGCACGGTAATAGATTTACACTATGAACGAAGACTTGCGGCGTGAAGGCTTGGCTCTTGTAAAGCTATCCAGGTCTCAACTCACGAAGCCAACTCAATGAGCCTATTTATTCTTTAGAACGCCTCCGAGGAAATCATGTTCCTGGAAGCAAAGGTATGTCTCCGCTTTCAGAGACGAGGTAAAAATCCCTGCGCTCATATTGCCCTTTCATCACGGAGTCCCAAGAAGTCGATGATCTATCCTGTAAGACAAACAGAACATCCAATACTGCCTTTATGTTGATATTAATGACTTGATGTACTGCTACGGTCGTTGTATCGCTCGAAAGTGAATTCGCTGCATTCGTTTTCTATCCGTGCCCCGAGACCCATAGGAGTTAAATCGTCGTTCGCACGTAGTCATCAACAGAGCAAGTCGTTTTTTCTATCGAGTCAAAAGACGTAAGCTTGTGTGTATGTCTGTTTGATTTGATTTTATTACGTACTTTTTTTAAATAAGTGCCTATGTATAGCGAGCTATAGTTACAAGCTAATAAGTATACATGTTTACGAGGTAGAGTGTACACGTGTATTCTCTGTGTTTATATGATCGGTTTTGTTTCATCCCTCAAGCAAAGCTGCCTTGTACATTCTTTGTTGCACATCGTATTTGACCGACCTCTAGCCACTTCAGGCTATACGAGTCCAAACAATCTTTGTGTTTTCATAATTATGTTCATGAAAACAAAGTTACATTCATTGATCGATTGATTGATTGATTGATTGATCGATCGATCGATTGATTGATTCCATTACTAGGCCACGCTCTCACCATAAATGACGAGCATAAACCCAACTTCGCTCCCCACAGTTATACGAGCCCAAGCTCACGTGGAAGTAGTCTGCATTTCGAGGCTGAACGCTCTATGTAGCATCACACAGCTCGGTGCTTGGTGGGCCTAACACTTAATGCGCAGTTTGTTATTACACACAGCTGAGTGACTCTATTGCTCGTTAGCCTGGCGTACTTAGATAAATTGTCAAACAAAGACAATGCACCATCACAACCGGAGAACTTCGCTAAAACGCTGTACAACATTAGACGCAGATATCGCCAAGGGCTTTCTAAAGTATGGACCTAATATATATTTCGTAATAAGAGATTGGAAGAGGACAATAATAAAAAAGACGTTGTCTTATACAAAGTGACGTACTTTAGTTAATCTCTCTATTTTAACATCGCTATGTTTCCGAAGTGTACACCACACACACACACACACACACACACACACACACACACACATACATATATATATATATATATATATATATATATATATATATATATATATAATATATATATATATATATATATATATATATATATATATATATATAATATATATATATATATATATATATATATATATATATATATATATATATATATATATATATATATATATATATATATATATATATATATATATATATAGTTATAAGAGATTGGAAAAGAACGGGAAATAAATAAGACGTTTTCTTAAACAAAATCGCGTACTTTATTTAATATCTTTATTTTAACATCGCTTTGAATGCGTCCAGAAAGCAAGTGGCTCTAATAAACAAATCTGATAAATTTCTTCCGAGTGTGCGCTTGTTAACGAGAAATATCTCTTAGTTCAGTTGCGTCATCTTAAACAGCGTATGTGTACCCACTGGGTGCCGCTTTGAATGTCTTCCAGTTGTGGCATGATTCTAATCCATGTTTTCGCCAAACATGTTCTTGTTCATTTTAACAAGTAGCCTGAGTACTTATGTTACCCTCGTTTTTCCCGGGGTGGGCTCCTGGTAAGGCTGCGGTGCTAGTGGTCATGCCTATGAGAGACATTGAGAATATAGGAAAAGCTGACGGCATCTTGCTCAAGGGGACGTCATAAATATCGGATACAAAATCAAATATATCTCATACAATAGTTTAGAAAGAAAGCCCACATCGGCAACCGTTTCCAAGTTATATCAGGTACAATAACTAATGATTACAGTAGTTTTAGCACGTCTGTGAATGTCCTAGCGTGGGTGATATAACGCTATTTATTTTTATTTTTTATAACATACTGCAGACTAGAATTCGGTACTTGCAGGAAGAGCACTGATTATAAATATAAAACGGGAAGTCCAATACAAAACATCAATACAGTTAGACCAAACAATATACAAAGCTCCAAACATAATGCACAAAGAACACTAATATGTAAACAAAAATTAACATAATATCAATATATAAATAAGGTAACATGAAGATAATAAGAATCAAATGCAAGGAATACAAAGAATACGGTGATACAAAAAATAAGACAGTGGTAATGAGCTACTTCTTAGGAAGCTTCATTCATATAGTTCCACTGCGTCACTGTTCTCGGGAAGAAATAATATTTGTAAGTATCTGTCCTTGCAAAATGAGGGGTTAATGCATGTGTGTGATCGTTAGGTGTACGCCTCGTGGACAGGGGGCGGGGGGAGGGGGCACATATGACGTGGGGTCTATGGATAATTCATGATTAATTAATGCTTGTAGAAAGTTGAGGCGAAGCTTCTGGTGGCGTGTTTCGAGCAGCGGAATGACATTTATATAATGAGCTGTGTGGGAGAATCGGTGCGCTTACACTTAGAGTAAATAAACCAAACAGCTTTTCTCTGGATTTTATCCAACATTTTAATGTTGTGCCAAGTGTATGGGTGCCATTTAATACAAGCGTATAACTCTTCTCGGTACGAATGAATGCCATGTATCGAAGTAATTTAATGCTTGCAGGTGAACTGCGAAGGTTGTGTTTTAGAAAGCAAATTTACGGAAGGAGGAGAAACAAACATTGCTAATATGCGTGTTTCACGATCAATTGTTCGTGAATGTTACACTTAAGTATTTGTAATTTAAACTTCCGTAAGAGGTGGAGTGGCCAGTGGGTAGGTATATTTTCGTGGGGTTTTTTTGCATGTTATACGAAAACTTACTGTCTTGTCCTTGTTTAAAACCATGCCTGAACTGTCACACCAAGATTGTACGTTCTGCAAACTTATTTCAAGCCCTATTTTGTCATGCACTGCAGATATTTGCTTTAATGAAACAGGATTGTTCGCAAACAACTTTATCTGTGTACCTGGTGTAACGACGGTGACAATGTCATTTTTATAAACAAAAATAATAGTGTACCCCGGACGCTGCCTTGGAGTACACCGAATGTTACTGGAAGACAGCTCGAGTTTATACCTTCAATAGCAACAAACTGCACCCGATCTGAATGATAGGCTTCTACCCAAGAAATTATAATGTTGGAAGATTGTAATCTCCAAGTTTCTGAATATGTTTATAATGAACTACTTGGTCGAATGCCTTACTGAAATCTGAAAAAGGAGCGTCCACTTGACCATTATTATCTATACTTTTCGCAAATGAATGAATTACAGTTAGCAGTTGTGTCATAGTGGGATAGCCTTTTTATGAATTCGTGCTGGCAACCTGTTCAAATTGAATTTCTTTCTAAAAACTCTGTGATTTGGATAAAACTCTGTGATTTGGATAAAACTCTGTGATTTGGGTAAAAACTCTGTGATATGCTCAATTAGTTTGCAGCAAAACGAAGTTAATGATATTGGTTGATAGTTTTCTACCGATGAATGATTTCGCTTTTTAAAAACAGGCACTACTTGAGCGGTCCTCCAGTGTTTGGGCACTTAAGAGGATAACAAGGAAGCTCGAAACAGTATTTAAAAAATAGAGCAATAACTTCTGCTTCAGAAACGTATTTGGGATATATTCTGGGCCACATGGATTTCACTGTTTTTAAATTCAAAGGCATTGACACAGTACCATTGTATGAAATAGTCTACTCCATGCGCTCCTAAAGCACTCGAATAAAACAAGTTACCTACGTCTGAGTGGAATAAAATGCTGTGAAAGTAGTTGTTGAAGTGTTGAGCGATTTTATGTAACCTTTTTTCTAGAGTAGTTTCGTCAACCATTTTACCAGTTTTCACCAGTACAACATTTTACCAGTTCCGTCACCGGTCTCTTTTTTTCGCTCAAGTAGCCCCCAAAACTTTGCCGGTGCATTTTTTGTGAAGCCAGAAAGTACCGTCTTAAAGTAGTAGTATTTTGAACTGCAGGCAGCTTATGACAGCTTGCTTTTCAATTTCACTGATAAATTGCGGCGGGGCACAGTTCTTTTTGCTCCATTTAAGTTGGCGCTTTAACTGTGGTATATTGCGAGTCATCCACGGCGATTGTTTGTAGATTATTTTTGTGTTAAAACATCACGACCCACTTTACGCACTTCTTCTTTTTAAAGAAAGGTAAGTGCCGATTACAGCACAGCTTCGTGAACGATGTTATTCGATACATTCATTTTCTTTTCGTCCAAGTGACGTGATCGCGTAAGCAACATGAGACAAGTGTCTGCCAACGTACAGGCATTTACACGGTGTATGTTAGCTCGCTATTGTCAGTGCAGTGTTCTTTTCTTTAACCTTAGCGAGCGTCTCCAGACAGTTTGGCAGCTGTAAAAAGATTGAGAAATATGCTCTATGCGAAAGAAGGGGCCTCCATCTCTGATATGTTGAGAACTTTGAGGGGCTCTTTTTGCACTCTTTCTTCTTCGGGTACCTGCAACCAAAAGAAATAGAATAAAGTGTCATGTGTCGTGTCAGAAAATCGGTGCAGCACTTAGCTATATGGGCAGAAGTGACAGTGGTGCAAGAATGAGCTCTGAACTGAGGACTATTTTTTTTTTTTCAAAGCTGTCGACACGTATGGGCGCTTCCACACAAAACAACACGGGTAACGCTGAACGCAACTGCTGTTGCACAGGTGAGTAATATGAGGAAGTTTCTATTCGAGAATGTAGATTTAATGTAATGCAATAATATATACGGCTTAGCGCTAGACAGTTGCATTAGCTTCATTTCAGCGAGTTTCTCCAGGTTAGTTGGCTGAAACTCGCAAACCTTACCTAACGAGACAGAATAAACGAAGTATTAACTAACGTTAGAAGTACTGCGAAAGACAATTCGTGACAGTTTTAGCAGCAGGTGGTGGTGATGTCACAGCAGGCGATGTTCAGGGAGAAGTTACTGCTCTTGCGTCATCAAAAAAGATAAAAAGAAAAAGAAAAATCTGACTAGCATGCAACAGGTATTAGCGGAATGAATTTCCTTAAATATCTTAATATCATCAACGTATACAATTGGAAATACTACTACTACTACTACTACTACTACTACTAATAATAATAATAATAATAATTATAATAATAATAATAATTGTTATGATGATGACGATTGTGATGCTTCATATAGCATGTGCCCCGTCGCGGTGGTCTAGTGGCTGAGGTACTCGGCTGCTGACCCGCAGGTCGTGGGTTCAAATCCCGGCTGCGGCGGCTGCATTTCTGATGGAAGCGGAAAATGTCGTAGGCCCGTGTGCTCAGATTTGGGTGCACGTTAAAGAACCCCAGGTGGTCGAAATTTCCGGAGCCCTCCACTACGGCGTCTCTCAATCATATGGTGGTTTTGGGCGTTAAACCCCACATATCAATCATAGCATGTTATTTCATGTAAAGGGCCTACTTGAAGCTGCATGACAAGACACTGGAGCGTCATATCTCTTAGTAGTTCAAACGTGAACTTATGACCAGCGCCGTTTCCACTCGTAATACTGTAAACGCGAAGTTCCGCCGAGATGCGTTTGTGACGGTAAAGACCTCAACGGGAAAATCGGTAAGATTCGAACTCTCTGGTATGCGAACTTGTACCTTGTCAAACAAAACAAAGCACCACAGCACAGGCGAGTACAGGCCAGTCGATCGTCGAAATTTGTTCCATACGTTCAAGCGCATTGTCTTTTACACATGCGTTATCCCGCATTCCAGTGTGATCGCTTGCGCTCGCAGTACTTCCGATCGCACACGGATGCCCGCCGACCTCGTACTTGCGTCACGCGAAAACATCCCGGAGACTTCTCATACATAAGAGTCTGGCTTACGCCAAGAGACAGCTTCGTAACATTTGATAGCTGTTCAAAGACAGGGCACCGAAAAAAAGAAAGCTGACTATACCAGTGGCGCAGCCAGAGGGTGGCACACCAGGTCTACGCCCTCTCCCTCCAAAATTTTTTCGCCATGGCATACAAAAGAAAAAAAAGTCACAGCATATCCACGAGGGGAATGATGACAAGTGCGGACGAAGCGAATGGACAATTGGACGGATAGACCGAAGGACGGACGCATGGATGGGCGCACGGACGGCCACACGGGTGGATGCAAGGACGGACGCACAGATGGACGGATGGACGCATGGACGGACGCAGGGACGGACGCAGGGACGGACGCAGGGACGGATGGGTGGACGCACGAAAGACCAGATGGACGCACGGACGGACGGGCGAAAGCACGTACAGTCGCACGGGCGGATGCACGGATGGCAGCGCACAGACGGACAGACGGAGAAACAGACGCATGGACGAACGCAGGGACGAACGCGCGGTGTTATGCCTGCGAGTCCACAGCGAACGTCCATGCCTCTGAAAAAGGCAATCTGTGTCAAGGCTAGCACGGGAGCCCGCCTGACGCGATGAACAACTCAACGGCGTCATCACGCGACGGCGCCTTTCTGCCGCGCACGTGCAGTGAGTCACCTCAGCCAGCGAGCCGGCGCCTTCCTGTCTGGCGAGTCTGACGCAATGCGTGGCGACGTCACTCGTCCTTGGGTGCAGCCACGTGCAGCGCAGCGGCTCCAGATTCGATGAGAAGACGCGGCCCAGCGGCGACGCCATTGGAGGAGTCTGACCTCACGACCAGCCGCGCTTCTGGTTGAACATTTGGTTACTCAAATAATCCACCCGGTGCATATAAAAGAAGCCCTGCGGCGCGTCGCGAGCAGTTGAGCTATGTGTTAGCAGTAGACCTATGTGTTAGAGAGGAGAGGCTCGGCTCTTCGGGTCTCTAAGCTGTCGGCCCCAGTGCCGAATTTGTAACGCCTCTGTATATATGCTGTACATAAACCTTGTTTAACTCACCGTCGTCTCGTCCACTCGTCTATCAGCACCGCGCAGAAGCAGTCGCGAGCTGAGAAACATACGCTACCAAACGGCTGGTGACCTCCCCGGCGGAGTTCTAAGCAGTGGCGTCTTCGGGACCGTGTTGGCGTCGCCGTCTTTCGAAACAGTGGTTGCAGCGGTGAGATTCGTGGCGCCCTTCGTAACGTCATCGGAGGCGCGCTTCGCGACAGTGGTTGGCAGCCGCCGGATCGGCCGGCGTCAGCGTCATCGATGCGGTGAGTGTCTGATCTTTTCCCCTCAGTTCACCAGACTACTCTAGCTCAGGTTATAGTAGTTTAGAGAAGGCCTGTGTGAAGCATTGAAGTGCACTTTGATCGTTTCAAGCAAAGACGAAGTGCTTTGAAACCAAAGTTAATGCGGAGGGGGTAAACAAGGGAGTGTTAAAAATTGCTTGCGCGTTTTGCTAGTAGACTTATCGTGGGTACGGCAAGTAAATTCTCAACAGATGCAAACAGCAAGAGGCTAGTGTGAACGACGGAGAACCTTAAAGTGAAGGAACTCATTGAAATTTGTGAGTAACTCGGCATTACTTTGGGCCGTGCGAAACGAAAGCAAGCAATCCTTGAGATCATCAAGAATGAAGGAGTGTCGGCTGAGGAAGTCGATGAGGCCTGGGAGGATATCAAAGCACGCCGCGAGGAGGCTGAAAGGCGAGAAGTAGAAGCTCGCGAACGTGAAGAAGCTGAAAGGACGAGAAGTTCGCGAACGTGAAGAAGCTCAAAGGCGAGAACGCCGTGAGGAGGCCGAGAGACGGGAGCGCCTTGAGTTGAAACGAATAGAATTGGCAATCCTACAGTGTTCGCAGGCGCCTAGCGTAGCTTCTCCGACGATTCAGGTCAGCGGTTATAGAATTCGGGACCAACTGCTACCGTTCGTTGTAGGCGAGTCGACGGAACCTCAGACACGAAATTCTCCGTGTGAGTCATTTGAGCACTCACTCGAGCGGCCCTGTCGCCGAAGCGACTGGCGTGGTTTCCGTAGCAGGGGGAGACGACATAGCGCCATTGAGTCAGAGCGAGAGGGGTGCAACGCTCTCGCCTGTTGCGGAAAGTTGGAGTGAGCTGTCGAGGGTTGATCGACAAACGCTCATTCGAGAGCAGCGTGAGGACCTCTCGATAAAAGCGCTAATGGAAAGCGTAAACTTAGGAAAAAGAAAATGAATGTCGTCTTTTTTTGAGAAAAGCAGGGCTTTTGTATCGGAGCTACACAAATGCGCAATGTCGCAAGTATTAGCAGCTCTTGGTGCCACAAAAGTATTGTTCGCCAACTATTGGAATAGGCGCATGAAAACGCATGGGCAGGGCATCTCGGCATAAGAAAGACCAAGGCGAGAGTTTCCCTTGAGTTTTATTGGCCGAAATGCTGGAAGGATATCGAAGACTTTGTACGCTCATGCGACACTTGTCAAAGAGCGGGGAAAATCCGCGGACAAGTGGAAGGCACACATGAAGCTTTCTGCTACCAATTATGAAGTGAAATTAGGAAGGCGGCCTGAACAAAATTTACCACAAGTAACTTGATGAAACCACACGTTCAACGTCAAGCGGTCGTAAATCTGCTTTCGAATGCTTCAGAGGAAGAGGGAGCAGCAATTTGGAGTTCTAGTGATGGAATCGAAAGGAGATCGGAGGTAATCTTGGAGCAGTTGAACCTAGAGCATAGGTTAAGTGAAGTCCAGAAGAAGGACCTGAGAAGAATGTTTCTTTGTATGAGAAATCTGGACTTCCCTATTTTAGTCACACAGATGTGCCATGTCGCAAGTACGAGCAGCCCTTAGTACCGCATAGGTATAGTCGCCTAAAAGTGGCCGGTTACTGAGGTGGAGCATGATACTCCAACAGCACAACTTTGACGTTTGCAACAAAAAAAATCTAAACGCTAATGCAGACGCATTGAGCCGTGCGTTTAGTTAGTACCTTCTCCACCTTTCGGTATCTAGCTGGCGATTAGGGGCAAAATTTTGACCTCATCATGACCTTAGTTTAGCGCTCTCGTTCAGAATGAGCTAAAGGAGCCAACCTTATGTTCTATTCTAATTCGTTACGTTGCTGTACGTGTAAAAAGAAATGAGTTCTCATTTTAAGAGTCTTGTGTCCCACATGTGCCTCTTGATGTAGAGGGAACGAAATTCCGATAGACACGTAGCTAGGTATATGTTGTAATATACTTTGTCTGGTGTTCTGTCGGACGACCGAGTGTCGTGTGTTGTCTGTATGTATGTGTAGTGTCGTCTGTTGTCGAACCGTTCTTGACAAGTTGCAGAACCATTGACAAGTGCTGAGACCAAAGATCGTCACAAGAGACGAGCGAAGCTGGCCGACAAGTTGTGGCGACAAGCCAGTGGAGCTGGGATCCGTCCTCAAGAATGGGATATGTTCCCAAAACGGAATCTGGAGCTGCATTCTCCCGATGACCCTGGAGGCGAACCTGGAGGGACCTGGCGAACGAGCGCGCCTGGCATCCGAGCCACGTGGAAGCAGCTCGTCTTTCCGGCGCATTGTCTGGCGGCGGGGGTGCTGTTATGCCTGCGAGTCCACAGCGAACGTCTATGCCTCTGAAAAAGGCAATCTGTGTCAAGGCCAGCACGCGAGCCCGCCTGACGCGATGAACAACTCTACGGCGCCATCACGCGACAGCGCCTTTCTGTCGCGCACGCCCAGCGAGCCCGTCGAAGCAATCGGCGCCTTCCTGTCTGGCGAGTCTGACGCAATGCGTGGCGACGTGACTCGTCCTTCGGTGCAGCCACGTGCAGCGCAGCGGCTCCGGATTCGATGAGAATGACGCGGCCGGCGGCGACCCCATTGGAGGATTCTGACTTCACGGCCAGCGGCGCTTCTGGTTGGATATTTGGTTAGTCAAAGAATCCTCCCAGTGCATATAAAAAAAATCCCTGCGGCGCGTCGCGAGCAGTAGACCTATGTGTTAGAGAGGAGCGCTCGGCTCTTCGGGTCTCTAAGCTGTCGGCCCCAGTGCCAAATTTGTAATGCCTCTGTATATATGCTGTACATAAACCTTGTTTAACTCACCGTCGCCTCGTCCGCTCGTCTATCAGCTCTGCGCAGAAGCAGTCGCGAGCTGAGAAACTTTCGCTACCAAACGGCTAATGAACTTCCCGGCGGAGTTCGAAGCAGTGGCGCCTTCGGGACCGTGTTGGCGTCGCCGTCTTTCGAAACAGTGGTTGCAGCGGTGAGATTCGTGGCGCCCTTCATAACGTCGTCGGAGGCGCGCTTCGCAACAGTGCTTGGAGCAGTGAGATTTCGTGGCGCTCTTCGTAACGTCGTCGGAGGCGCGCTTCGCAACAGCGGACAGACAGGCGCATGGACATATGCATGAATGTACGGACGCACGCATGGACGGATGGATGCATGGACGAACACAGGGACGGACTCACGGATGGACGCATGGACGGATGGATGGACGGAAGCAAGTACGAACGGACGGACGCTTTGCCCTACTCATCATTATTCACTACATAGATATGCTGTGATTTTTATTATTTATCATACTAGAAGTAACGTCCTCTAGTATCGTACCATTTCCATTTTTCAGCGTATATGAATTTCGTTATATGTAGAAGTACCGCCCTCCACAGCCGGTTCAAGAACTAACGAAAGGAGGCTACATAGGATTACGACGGGACGCTCAGCCCCTAAAAATGACTTTTTTGTGGGTGTTATCTTCAGTATGCAACTTAATATCGGAGCTTAAAATTCACTGAAAGGTTCGAATCCCTTTGCTGTGTGTTGCAGACTGGCAATTATCGAGTATTGCATCCACTGTTACGTTGACCAAAAACTGTAGGAAATGTGATCACAGGTCAGCAATATTATTTATTTATTTATTTTGCGAATAATACGTATACATCAGCGGTATACATCAGGTTCATCAGCGAGGTAAGGCAAAAAGAATGCCCCCCTTCCAAATTAAAGAGGTCCCCCCCCCCCGAAAACAATTTCTGCCTACCTTGACCGATGCGAATAAATATCGACTACTTTTCAACACAAATCGATTGGAAGAAGGACCAAAAAGAGAAGTACCGGAATGTATGAGAGACATTCAATGTTTTTAATGCTTCTCTCAAGGCATGATCACATATTAAATGCGAAGCATTTCTTGGCGAACTTTGGTGACTGAGTTTATCTATCTATCTAGCCGCTTGCGTTTCGGTGCCCTTGATCTCACCCCCATAACTTGGCGTGAACCAAAATTAGCATGGGAGGGCAAGATGGTTTGACGAATATGACGCTTTTTTTAATGAGAGCGCACTGCTTAGACGCGAACAGAAACACAGGGATAAGCGCTTACTACCAACTGAAAACTTATTCGGAAAACTAAGAAGTATATACTGACAGATGGAACAGTGTCATGGCATATACGATAAGACCAAATCATGGACCAAATCAACAGAACCGATAAAAGATCTATGTATGTCAGCCCTGTTGCGACGCGCACCTCCGACGACGTTACGAAGGGCGCTCCGAAATTTCACCGCTGCAACCACTGTTTCGAAAGACGGCGACGCCAACACGGTCCCGAAGGCGCCACTGCTTCGAACTCCGCCGGAAAGGTCACCAGCCGTTTGGTAGCGTAGGTTTTTCAGCTCGCGACTGCTTCTGCGCAGAGCTGATAGACGAGCGGACGAGACGACGGTGAGTTAAACAAGGTTTATGTACAACATATATACAGAGGCGTTACAAATTCGGCACTGGGGCCGACAGAGAATCGAAGAGCCAAGCTCTCCGCTCTAACACATAGGTCTGCTCTTAAATGGGTCCGCTGTAAAAAGGGGTCTCTCTCGACGCGCCGCAGGGCTTCTTTTATATGCCCCGGGTCCAACCCAAACGTACAACCCGAAGCGCCGCTGGTCGCGAGGTCCGAATCCTCCAATGAGGTCGCCACTGGGCCGCGTCCTTCTTTCTCCTCAAATTTGGAGAGGCTGCGCTGCAGGTGGCTGCACCCAAGGACGAGTGACGTCGCAAGGCATTGCGTCAGACCCGCCAGACAGGAAGGCGCCAGTTGTTTACTCGACGGGCTCGCTTGCTGAGGTGACTCACTGCACGTGGGCGACAGAAAGGCGCCGCGCGTGTTTACGCCGTTGAGTTGTTCGCGTCAGGCGGGCTGGCCTTGACACAGATTGCCTTTTTCAGAGGCACGGACGTCCGCTGTGGACTCGTAGGCATAACAGCACCCCCGCCGCCAGACAATGCGCCGAAAAGACGAGCTGCTTCCACGTGGCTCGGATGACAGGCGCGCTCGTTCGCCAGGTCCCTCCAGGTTCGCCTCCAGGGCCATGGGTAGAATGCAGCTCCAGACTCCGTTCCGGGAACACATCCCATTCTTGAGGACGGATCCCAGCTCCACTGGCTTGTCACCACAACTTGTCGACCTGCTTCGCTCGTCTCTTCTGACAATCTTTGGTTTCAGCACTTGTCGATGGTTCTGCAACTTGCCAAGAACGGTTCGACAACAGACAACACACGACACAAGCAAGTGCCCTCGGTCACCCGACAGAACACCAGACAAAGTATAGTACAACATATACCTAGCTACGCGTCTATCGGAATTTTGTTCCCTCTACATCAAGAGGCACATGTGGGACACAAGACTCTTAAAATGAGAACTCATTTCTTTTTACACGTACAGCAACGTAACGAATTAGAATAGAACATAAGGTTGGCTCCTTTAGCTCATTCTGGACGAGAGCGCTAAGCTAAGGTCATGATGAGGTCAAAATTTTGCCCCTAATCGCCAGCGAGAAACCGAAAGGTGGAGAAGGTACTAACTAAACGCACGGCTCAATGTGTCTGCATTAGCGTTTAGATTTCCTTTTTTGTAGTGAACGTCAAAGTTGAGCTGTTAGAGCATCATGCTCCATCTCAGTAACCGGCCACTTTTAGGCGACGATACCTATGCGGTACCAACAGCTGTTCATACTTGCGACGTTGCACGGGGGAACAACGATACGGTTTGCTAGGGATTGGCTCCTCGCAAGTTAGCTCTATATCGTGTTCGATCACCGTCGTGTCTCCGGGACGGTCCGAAAGCACGTATCCAAACTCGGAAACAATCCTTTTCAGGTCCTCCTCCTGGACTTCACTGAACCTCGGCTCTAGGTTCAACTGCTCCAAGATTACCTCCGATTCCCTTTTGATTACCTCAATAGAACTCAAAACTTCCGCTCCCTCTTCCTCTGAAGCACTTAAAAGTAAATTTACGACCGCTTGACGTTGAACGTATGATTTCATCAAGTTGTAAATTTTGTTCGGCCGCCTTCCTAATTTCACCTCATAATTCGTATCGGAAAGCTTCGATATTACATTGGCGGGCCCTTCCCAATAAACCTCAAGCTTGTTCCTTTTGGACGGCTGCAGGAGCATTACCTGATTATCAACTTCAAAAGCGCGCTTTTTCGCCGATTTGTCGTTATACTCCTTCGACAACACTTGTGCAGCTTTCATGTGGCTTTCCCCTAGCGCTTTAATCGAGAGGTCCGCACGCTGCTCTCGAATGAGCGTCTCCCGATCAACCCTCGACAGCTCGCTCCAACTTTCCGCTACAGGCGAGAGCGCGTCAGCCCTCTCGCTCTGATTCAATGGCGCCATGTCGTCTCCCTTTTCTACGGAAACCGCGCCGGTCGCTTCGGCGACGGGCCGCTCGCGTGACTGCTCACATGAATCACGCGGAAAATTTTCTCTCTGAGGTTCCGTCGAACCGCCGACAAGGTCACTTGAGAGTTCACCGCATTGAACCAGATCAAGCTCCTGCGAAAGCTTCCGCGCTTGCGATCGCGTGGGGGCCATGTACGCTAAGTTGGGGAAGAACGATTTACCCTGCTCTTTGAGAAGCTGCTCTGAGTTGTTGGAGAAAAGATAAGGAAAACGATTGTTTAGCGCGGCAGACACAGTCGCTTCGGTGCGAAACTTACCGAACGGGCCTTCAATGACAACCGTGGCGATTTGTAAGCAAACACTCTGCTCCTCGGCGACTTGCCTGATTCACGCGCATTCTCCTGTAAAGTCATCCGGAGACACCAATGAAGGATGGACAACATCCATGGTTGCCGCTGAGTCTCTAAGTGCTCGGCACGTTTTCCCGTTCACCCTAATTTCTTGGAGATACGGCTCCAACAACCGCATGTTTTTTTCTGATTCTCGGATTGTTGCGAAAGCAAACTTTTCCCGACAGTTTATCGCGATGTGCCCTTCCTTTTTGCAGTTGTAGCAGATTAGTGGCTTCCGTGATTCAAACGCCCGTGTGGTATCAGTGCGTTGTTTAGGAACCTCACTCGATTTCTCTGCTTCTGTTTGCCCTTCCCCTACACTGTCCTTCGTAAGAGACGGGTCCTTCTTGAAATTACGGTGCGGAGCGGGTTTCCGTTGATCAGGTTTCTTCGGAAAGCCCTCTTTCCTTTCATCCTTTTCGACGCGCACTTCCCTGCTATGCAACTTTCGGCGAGTATAATACTCCTCAGCTAACTCTGCTGCCTTGTTTAGCTGTACTTCACCAAGTCTGTCCTGCAGCCAAAGTTTGACATCCTCCTCGATGCAGCGGTAGAATTGCTCCAATGCAACGCGTTCCACCACTTTATCGCGGTCGTCATAAACACCTTCGCCCTTGAGCCATTCAATTAAATCGGCTTTAAGACGAAACGCGAAGTCAACGTGTGACTCATTCCCCTTTTTAGCATACCGGAACCTTTGCCTGAAAGCCTCGGGTGACAACTTATAACGTCTCAAGAGCACTTCCTTAACCTCGTCATAGCTCTCAAACGCTTCCCTCGACAAGCAAGTTATCGCGTCGGACACTTCGCCGGGAAGAAGAGCTAACAGGTTCTGCGCCCAAAGAGACCACTCCAAAGCATTTCGCTCACAGACGTGTTCAAACTTGACGAGATACTTCGCCATGTCCTCACCTACTACGAACAGTGGCAATTGGTCCCGAATTCTATAACCGCTGACCTGAATCGTCGGGGAAGCTACGCTAGGCGCCTGCGAACACTGTAGGATTGCCAATTCTAGTCGTTTCAACTCGAGGCGCTCCTGTCTCTCGGCCTCCTCACGGCGTTCTCGCCTTTGAGCTTCTTCACGTTCGCGAACTTCTCGTCTTTCAGCTTCTTCACGTTCGCGAGCTTCTACTTCTCGCCTTTCAGCCTCCTCGCGGCGTGCTTTGATATCCTCCCAGGCCTCATCGACTTCCTCAGCCGACACTCCCTCATCCTTCATGATTTCAAGGATCGCTTGCTTTCGTTTTGCACGGCCCAAAGTAATGCCGAGTTCCTCCGAAATTTCGACGTGTTCCTTCACTTTAAGGTTCTCCATCGTTCACACTAGCTTCTTGCTGTTTGCCCCTGTTAAGAATTTACTTGCCGTACCCACTATAAGTCAACTAGCAAGACGCGCAAGCAAATTTTAACCCTCCCGTGTTTACACCCTCCGCATTAACTTTGGTTTCAAAGCGCTTCGACTTGGCTTGAAACAATCAAAGCTCACTTCAATGCTTCACACAGCCCTTCTCTAAACTACTACAACCTGAGCTAGAGTAGTCTGGTGAACTGAGGGGAAAACATCAGGCACTCACCGCATCGATGTCGCTGACGCCGGCCGATCCCGCAGCTGCCAACCACTGTTGCGATGCGGGCTGATCCCGCCGATGCCACCACTGTTGCGACGCGCACCTCCGACGACGTTACGAAGGGCGCTCCGAAATCTCACCGCTGCAACCACTGTTTCGAAAGACGGCGACGCCAACACGGTCCCGAAGGCGCCACTGCTTCGAACTCCGCCGGAAAGGTCACCAGTCCTTTGGTAGCGTAGGTTTTTCAGCTCGCGACTGCTTCTGCGCAGAGCTGATAGACGAGCGGACGAGACGACCGTGAGTTAAACAAGGTTTATGTACAGCATATATACAGAGGCGTTACAAATTCGGCACTGGGGCCGACATAGACTCGAAGAGCCGAGCTCTCCTCTCTAACACATAGGTCTGCTCTTAAATGGGTCCGCTGTAAAAAGGGGTCTCTTTCGACGCGCCGCAGGGCTTCTTTTATATGCCCCGGGTCCAACCCAAACGTACAACCCGAAGCGCCGCTGGTCGCGAGGTCCGAATCCTCCAATGAGGTAGCCGCTGGGCCACGTCCTTCTTTCTCCTCAAATCTGAAGAGGCTGCGCTGCAGGTGGCTGCACCCAAGGACGAGTGACGTCGCAAGGCATTGCGTCAGACCCGCCAGACAGGAAGGCGCCAGTTGTTTACTCGACGGGCTCGCTTGCTGAGGTGACTCACTGCACGTGGGCGACAGAAAGGCGCCGCGCGTGTTTACGCCGTTGAGTTGTTCGCGTCAGGCGGGCTGGCCTTGACACAGATTGCCTTTTTCAGAGGCACGGACGTCCGCTGTGGACTCGTAGGCATAACAGCCCCACCCTACCAACGCCTACTGTGCTTTCGAGTGATTACTTCACTCCTATGGCATCTGCTACTGTCTAAAAATGCTAACTCCTTATCGGACAGAGCTATCGATGGTTTGGTCACGCAAGTCTGGTGTTCACGTGCTATGTATGCTGCCTCAATTATAAGCTTTGTGCGCTCCTCTTTGTGTTTGTAAAGTACGACTGTCTTATCAAACTGTACTTCACAGCCACATCTAGTGACATGCTAGGCCAAAAAAAAACCATCGTTACCGCTGCGAACTTTGCACGCATGCTCAGGCAATCTGTCGTTGATGCATCTTCCAGTTTGCCCAATATAACAGGCACCGCACCAAAGTATGATCATGTAAACAACGTTGCTAATGCAATTGACAAAACGGCTTCGGTGCTTTGTTTTGCACAGCTGGTTCTTGTGTCTAGCTTCACATGTCGGCCTAGCCAGCTGAGAAAGCTTGTGTGGCGCAGAGGAAACTACACGCACTCCCATGCGTTGCCCCACCTTTTTGGTTGGTGACGTCGCGATTCCTGACTTCGTGCAAAAGACGTTAAGCCTAGGCCCAAAGTTCGCCTTCGTGAGAAGCCAGACCCCCCTGACCTGTTAGCCATTGTTAGAAGTATATCTAGTCGTGTTCCCAAAAACCTGAGCATAGCAACCTGATTGTGGAAGCTGGCTTCCATTGAATGAACACAAGAACGGTCCATTGCATGAGCGAAACACGTACTCACTATGCCTCTTTTGACTAGTTTACGACTAACGAGCCGACGTGCACGGCAGCAGCGGTTTTCCCGAGCGTGGCTCATACGCCCAGCAGGTGTATTCTGCCCTAAAGGTAAGCCTAAGGTCAAGAAACCTGATGGACGAGTTTTCCGGCATTTCATGTGTCAATACAAGAGGATCAAGACATTTCATAAAGAGCGACAACACATTGGTGGCCTGAGACACGGAACCTTGCGGATCACACTTCACTATGACTAAAAAATCAACAATGAACCTAAACACTTTTTTAACTGCAGTGCTCACTAACTTTTGATTAACAGCGCTGTCCAACTTCGCCAATAACAAATCGCTCAAACGTGCGGCCAGACATGACCCAATCGACGCGCCCTTTTTCTGAAGATACACAGTGTCATTCTACTCTACATATGTGGAGCTGAGATACATGTCCAATAAGTCTAGAAAAGCACGTGCGCTCAATCATGTGCTGTTCTCAAATGACACTCCACTAAACTGGTGAATGCATTCTTCAATACAAGTGAGCAACGCATCATGAGGCAAAGAATAATAAAGATCTTTTACATCTATTGAAAATGCATGAGACCTGTCTGACACTCTTGTCGGAAAAACTTGATAACAACACCCGACTTCTTAATTAAAAATGGGTCATTAATGGTGAAAAGTTTCAGCTTGTCTTGCAAAAGGACCCCTACATTCTTTCGCCGGGAAGCGCACTCAGATATTATAACTCTAAAAGGTACATCAGGCTTATGTGATCTAGCTGAAAAAAAAATTAAATCCAGTGAAAGTTTATCACACTTATCTACACTTTTCACTAAACCTAGGAAGTTGAGTTCTCGGCATAGGTACTTTGCTTTTGCTTTCACTTTTCGCAAATCAATGCTGGCGAAATTACCAAACACAGAACTAACGGCGGACTGCGCTTTTTCGAAAAACTGACTTTTTCTAAGCACTGCAAAACCTCCCTCTTTCTCTGAAGGCACCGCGCACAGATCATTGTCGATTAGAAAGTTTATGGTCCGGCTTAAAGGCATGTGACTACTGACAGGCTTACCGCGTTGAAGTATGTCAAGTCCTTCCGAAATGCACCAGCTAGAGTCTTCTTGGGGAACACGACTAGATATACTTCTAACAATGGCTAGCAGGTCAGAGGGTCTCGCTCCTCACGAAGGCGAACTTTGGGCCTAGGCTTAACGTCTTTTGCACGAAGTCAGGAATCGTGACGTCACCAACCAAAAGGGTGGGGCAACGCATGGGAGTGCGTGTAGTTTCCTCCGCGCCACATAAGCTTTCTCAGCTGGCTAGGCTGACATGTGCCGCTAGACACAAGAAACAGCTGTGCAAAACAAAGCACCAAAGCCGTTTTGTCAATTGCATTAGCAACGTTGTTTACATGATCATACTTTGGTGCGGTGCCTGTTATATTGGGCAAACTGGAAGATGCATCAACGACAGATTGCCTGAGCATGCGTGCAATGTTCGCAGCGGCAACGATGGTTTTCTGGCCCAGCATGTCACTAGATGTGGCTGTGAAGTACAGTTTGATAACACAGTCGTACTTTACAAACCTAAAGAGGAGCGCACAAGGCTTATAATTGAGGCAGCATACATAGCACGTGAACACCAGACTTGCGTGACCAAACCATCGATAGCTCTGTCCGATAAGGAGTTATCATTTTTAGACAGTAGCAGACGCCATAGGAGTTAAGTAATCACTCGAAAGCACAGTAGGCGTTGGTAGGGTGGGCTGACGTACATAGATCTTTTATCGGTTCTGTTAATTTGGTCCATGATTTGGTCTTATCGTGTGTGCCATGACACTGTTTGATCTGTCAGTATATACTTCTTAGTTTTCCGAATAAATTTTCAGTGGGTAGTAAGCGCTTGTCCCTGTCTTTCTGTCCACGTCTAAGCAGTGCGCTCTCATTTCAAAAAACAGTCATGTATCACCAACTCGCCCAATCAACCACATGGACGAATATGACGCACTGGTCAATACATGAATAATGTCACAATCCCGTCGCGTACGTCGTCAAGCACTTCCCGCCAGACAGTGGCACATACCCACGGGCGGGTACGTGCCGCTGGTATGTGGCACAGGTGATTGACACTTAGTATCTACCCAGGAACGCCGAGAACTCACATGGGCAATTTTAACGCGTCAGCATTTAGATTTTTAAATACCCGACATCGGTTGCGTTGACCCGGCGAATGCAAATAGTAACTCTCAGGGTCCCAGCTGCAATCGAACACAAGCATTCTGTGTGGCAATGAAGCATTTTACCACAGAGCTACGCCAGGTTGTTTGGTAACTACTTTTCAAATAGACGCCAATCTTCGTCAAACGTCGATAGTGGTTGCAATGTTGCCTGGCCAATTTTATAATTATTACATCAGATTACTTCCAGGTCAACACACAAGAACACTCCAGACATCGCCATAATATGTATATACCACCCCTAGTCCCACGTAACGATTGCTTTAAATTCAGTTACTTTCCACGTGCTATTGAAGATTGGAATATGCTGCCAGAGTCTATAATTGGTTGTTCCTCGCTTACATCCTTTGAACAGAATCTAAAACGTTTATTTTCCGAATAACAGTGACATATGTTTTTTGATTTTTTGGCGTGTGTGTGTACTTTTTGTTGGTTGCATGATTCTGCAGTAGTTGTCTTTCAAATCTTCAGCGCGGTGCAAAAGTGCCGCCTCAAATGCGTCATGTGCTGTTCTGCGCGTATGTATTGCATCGCATGTGTGTTCCATTTATATATGTTATGTATAACTTCGAGTTGCTGGTCACAATAATACCGAGAAATTATCTCGAGACCTGTACGGTACTTCTTTTTTGCGAATAATTGTTTGTACTTCCACCCTGTAACGGCCCACTTCTGGGCTAACAGTATAAATAAATGAAATGAAATGAAATGATACAGCGGTCACGTCGGGTTAACGTCAATTGTGGTTAGGTGCCATGCTAAAGTTGATTTATGTAGCAGTGCCTAGGGCCAGCATCCTCGCCAGAATCGGCGCTTCGTATCAGCTTCTAGCGTTACTAATACGCATGTCCCAGTTGGCATCGTGGCGCAAGTGCGAACAACTGGTTATATAAACATCTTCGACTCTTTCGACATATGTCTGTGTGCAACATTCGTACATATATTTAGCGTCATTTCATGAAGTGGTCGCTCAATAAAAAAAAATTGCAACACGGTCACCTTCCCTCCGCATGCTTCGAATAACGTCGATTCCCAGGTACGCGGAATCTACCGAATTTTTAATTGTCACACATATTTTTTTCGGCATAAGTATACACCAGTTCAACGAGCAATCGTGCCTAAATATCAAGCGCCGACGACAAACAACAGCGGGCGTGCTGGAGTGGCGGTTATGACAGAACGAACGTCTGTCATGTCGCGTGCATAATTATGATGGAGTGAGGGCTAATCACGAGGCAAATACAACACAGCTGGTCACGCGATGGTTGATACTTGGCGAGACAAGAAAATAGCGCATATCCTATGCCCAAACGACATCTTGTTTATGAAGCATACGGTGACGGGTGATTATGGATGAGTTTTGACCAGCTAGAAGTTGTTTTACATGCCTTCAAGTACAAATAGACTGTTTTAGAGACGTGTTATGATGAAGTCATCGCTAACCCGCATGAGTGTCCGCATATTCAGCTTTTTGAGCAGTCCTATTACATAAACATTAGTTACATGGCATTGAGGCACCAGCCTGTTGATCAGGCATAAACGAGGTGCTTGTTGAATATGGTTTTCGTTAGTTTTTTGTTTCCTTTTAAAAAGGGAAAAGAAAGGAGCCTATTGAAAAAAAACTGTGCACGATGGTAGTAGGTGACAAGTTCTGTCGCATGCAGCCACATTACGTTGCACATATTCAAATAAAAAAAAACAAAGATGGCGCAATTTCATCGCAAGGACAAAAATAAATGCGATAGAATAAAAAAAAACTGCCTCCGTACCTGCATATAATCTTGAAATGTATATATGTGGATAGAGTGAAGCAAAATATTTATTTAATGCTCTGCGCAAGAAAATCGGTGTATGGTATTCCGGAGGCGGCTGCGTTAGTGCCTCGAGCGTGCAGCGAAGGCGAACGAGCACATCACGTCACATCACACGTGAGACATGAGCGCCATCTAGCAGTTTTTTTTTTTTTTGGAAAACAAAGCGCGTGGCCCTGAGACTGGCGCCCGTCTCAGAGGTGATAAGGTGTAGAACGCAAGGCGACGGGTAGGTTCCACCACCGTGTCGTCTTAGCAAAGCGTTGCAAACACTCGCCTTTTCGTGCAAGCGTTGCATCGTCCGGAATTTTCACTTTTTTTTCTGAAGAAGAAAAAGGAGACAGCAACACGTCTGCCTGTAACACAATTTCATGTGGTTACAAAAACAAATTTTATTAGTTTTGCGAACAGCATGAAGAGGAAAATCGTGACAGAGAACACCTATGTCAGCTGCGTCGTCTCATCCGTCCTTCCTTCTCTACGTTCGCTGTTATGGTTCGCAGTTCACGCGCGTCGGTGGTAGCGTGACCACAGCAGTCCCGGCCATCACTAGGAGGCTGCAAGTTTTTACGTGAGAAAGGTTTTCTTTTTTTTTTAATGTGCTGCGGTATCTCGAGTCATCACCCGTTTCCTGAGACACCACACCACACTACACCTTAATTAATGTTGCTCTCGTAGCAAACCTCATGAGTGATATGCAACCGAAACCATTGTTCTCACGTTTACTGTTGGTGCGATTCGCGTCTTTTCATTTTAATCCAAACACCTATTCAACTGTCATCAACGGATCCATAGATGACGAGCGGTCCGCCGCGGTATAGCAGTGGTAGTAAATGCTCCGCTCTTGACGCGAAGGTCGAGGTTTTGATCCCGGCCGTGGCAGTCCCATTTGAATGGAGGCGAAATAGTAGAAGACCGTGTACTGTGCGATGTCAGTGCACGATAAAAAACCCCAGATAGTCTAAATTTCTGGAGGCATCTACTGCGGCGTCCCTCACAATCGCAACATGGCTTTGGGACATACAAAACAAAGATAATATTAGGTGACGAGTTGAATGCATAATCATCGTCAAATGATAGCGGAGTATCTTAGCGCATAAGATTGAAGCATATCACTTCGTCGAGAGCACCATGTGTTACATTGGATTCAAATAAAAATCGTCGTTTTTCATTGTTTCATCTGGGACAACAGCGGGAACGCCAGATACGATGTATCTGACCAACAAACACATTAAGAAATATGTTGGTAGAATGTTATTACGAATTTCAAAATCCACCCTTAATTGTTGTTAATTGCCTTCTCATAAACGTTTCACCCACAAACGTAGATCAACACCCACTTCATTGGGTAAATTACGCCTGCTGTGGAGGTATGTGGTGATAACTCGAGATATTCGAGAGGTAATCACTTCCTGCTAAGTAAATATTATGTGCGCCCACTGCGCCACACGAATCTTCATGTTAAATAGCCGCCGTCACACGAGACTCACCTTGAGCAGTTTCGTCTTACCCCAGAGCTGGAGGAAGACCTCACTCGTGAGGGGAATGTGTTTCGCAATGTTCCTGTTGCCTCCTGCATCGAGATGCACATAAGACAAAGGGTGACTGTTGATCAAACTACATGAGCAAACGAACTCGAAACATCGCAATCCTTCGCAAAGGTGACGCCAACAATAAGTTGTATTCGAAACCCCTGCGTGTAGGACTGATGATTGCACAACGTTACAATTACAACGTAGGCTGCACAACAAAGGAAAGAGAATACAGGCGCATATTGCCACGCACGTTTCCTATTTTGACCTTTGTTTGATTTGCTTTTCGCCCACTAAGCCTTCGTCTAGAATGCTCAGAGCAAACTGCGCATTATTGTTCGAGAACGTTCGCGATCATTCTAGATCGATCTAAGATTGCCCGCTAGACGCTAACACTCGAGATATTTCCAGAACTTGCGCGATGACCAGTGATAAGGCTGGAATATTCGATGACACTTTTATAAATGCCGCCGCGCTTCACCACTTGTCAGTTGATCGTCGGCTAGTTACTAACCTGTGGCGATGCTGACTGCGAGTCCAATGGTGACAGTCAACAAGGAAGCCATGAGGCCGCTCCAATAGCTAGACAGCCGGTAGAGGGGGAAGATGTCGCGCTTGCTGCTCCGACACATGGGGAAAAGAAAAAAAATGACAGATGATCTAAGTTAATGCGAAAATCAAGCATGAACAGAAAAACAAGGCATCAGTAGCGCTATCGAGCGCTACTCATGTATACAATGATCGTACTCGCTCAATGTACTACCACGACTAATTAATTGTTCATGAACCAAGTAGCACAACGGCAAGTCAATCACATGAAAGTGATTCCTCAGTTATAACCAAATTCATGTCATGTACCATTAGCAGTTTAATAGTAACAAACTACTTGGAAAGAGCATTGCCTATAGCAACGCCTTTAAGTTATTAGCCTGAATATCGAGCTACATTTAAACGATGCCGAGTGCAAGTTTGTATCGAAGGTATCCCGAGCAAAATGCCGGTCTTTATGTATGGATGGGACATAAGATACATGAGCCTGCCGCATTATTTCATCAGTAACGTACGGGGGGGGGGGGGGGGGGTATTTCCAAACAGTCGCAGTTCTGCGCAAAAGGCGGAAGATTCATATCGACAGAGAAGTGTTTCACAACCACCTCCCTGAAAACACTTAAGATAAAAGACACATGGTGTGATTTAACTGCCGTACAATTATTTTTTATGCGCGGAAGTCATGAATAAATTCCGAGGAGCAACGCAGTCATGACCACACATCCTGTTCACGGCCACTGTGGCGTTTGAATTACTTGCGATCTAGTTAGCGTACCGAAGCAGAAATACGATACATTACAGGTGACAGCGCAACGTGTAGCCCTGTCTCACTGTCTTGAGCGCTCCTCTTACGAAGAAAAACTGTGATGCATCCATAGTGTGCAGCTACCATGGTGTAACGATCTAGTATACCGTGGTTGCTATACGAACCTCACCCCTGGTAAGACCTTCCTGTGAGCTAGTTCGTTTCAACTGATGGCACACTGCGCAAGCACAAAGGAGGGAAGAAGACAGGCAAACAGTCGGACTGTGCCGGCCTTTATTTGTTGTTATACCTCATTTGTGCTTGCGCGGCTCGCCACCAATTTGCCCTTAACCTCATCCCTGCAGTTTGAGTGACGTACCTGGCGGCTGCAGCGGCTGCCATCTTCGATGCGACGATAGCGGCCAGCATGGTAGCGTTACCGGGGCAGTGGTCGAGTGTTACCTCCATGGAAGGGGGTCGGACGCCATTGAACAGCTTGCCACTCATCACCCACAGTTGGAAGGCCGTGGTGAGAGACGCAGACACAACGACGCCCTGCGAGCGGAGTCACGCGACTTGTAGTCACAGTACATGCTCGATGTAAAGCTGGCACGCAGATGTCGTGAACAAGGAATGCGATTTGCACTCTTCGTACGTCGTAATGCTGTCGAATTACGAATAACATCTCGCGCGCTATCTGCCAATTTCCCTGCAGAGAATCTCGGCAAAATATATGAGAGCGCTAAAAAAGCCGCCATGTTAAAGCTCTGGTTAAAGCTCGTATTGTTTCAAGCTGCCCTTCTTTCCCCACAACTTGGGACACAACTATATCTCATTTTCATTCCCTTTTTATATACGGAGTCGCAGTCTGAGAATCTTCGTGTTTCAGTTACTCTGCTCCTTGATTCATCGTTCATTTCTTTTCATATATGCAAGCTAAGCTACTTCAGCTACAATTAGATTAGAGGAGTTATCCTTCCCGAAACTTCTCGATGGTTAAAACTTCAGTTTATAGCTTTTCAGTTAGATATAGAGCTACAGGTGGTGAAAATTAATGTGGTGTCCCCGCTACGGTGCACTTCACTATCATATCACAGTTTTGGCATGTGAAACCTTAGTATCACATTAGTTGTAGCGTTCACAAAGAGTATTTAACCTTATACAAAATAGAGGGATCTAGCTTATAGACTTTATTGTTCTTGCGGATAGAACCAGGAAGTTTTAACGTTCCATGTGTCATAGTTTAATGCGTCAAAAGCATAATTACAACTTTATTACTTAGGTTATTCGTAAAACACGAAATAAAAAGGGACAAAAATGTTCTGCAACAATATATCTGGTGCTTGCCTTTGTATTGGCCCATGGAAATGCCAACGCCAGAAGATAGATGCCAACGAATGGACCTGCAGTGCTGCTGTGCATAACCATAAACACCTGTGGCAGAATTAAGACAACCGGTTGTTACAACTAGTTGCGTATTTCATGGTATAAAACTATCAACGCAAAAACATTCACGAGGCATAGTAATGGATACCACATATACGCAAGAAGTACACTTTGGATATTCGATGCACCCTACTCATTACACAATTCGCCCGGCCAAATTAACTTGTTTTATTACAAACCCCCACTGAAAAAAGTAAAAGGACCGAATGCGGATTATTGCAGAAATTTATGCGTTGCTCCGCAGCAGATTCGCCACTATAATTAACGTCCAGTGGCATCACACGATCAAAAGCCACGGCACATTAATTATGAAAGCTCACCATCCCGAATTGTATTTTAGCGACGAACTTTTTGCTGTCGCTACTTCTGTAAACATTATTTCGGTCTTCCAGAATTTTCAACTTGGTATGCGCAGACGCATACCGACGCCGACTACTGCAGAGACAGCCCCCCTGCAAGAGCCATTGGCGAGAAAATCGGTGTATCTATTTGTTGACGTCGACTCTAGCCTATAAGAGACGATCCAGGCACTCGCCACTAGTTTACAAGAACACGAAGAAAAGGCGCTAAAGGTCGAGAAGAACACGCGTATAAAAAGGATAGCATTCAGAACTGGTGCTTAATCGGCGCCTATTTAAAGCTTACTCTGTTAGTGTTCGTGGATAGCCAACTAATGCAAAAAAAGGCCGTGCTCCAAAGTTGAGGACGAAAGACTGGACTGGCACAGTCCAGTTTCTCGTCCTCAACTTTGCGGCGCAGCCTTTTCCGGCAGTATGTTCCAACTAGCCCCCTCGCAAGCTTTTCTGAATAGCCAACTAGCCCCGCAGTCTGTTATGAGATTACAAGTTCGGGGGCAAAGATTTCTACTAAAAGATTACGATTGCTCTTGATGCAAGTCGATACAACCAGACAATCAGTGGTGGTCCTCTCTCAAGTCACTGCTGCCATGGAGCACTACGCTTCGTCCACTTTCTTTTCCGTCTTCCCGCATTTTGCCTAATGTAAGGCAGCACGCCATATTGTTATATTTACGTTTTTCAAACCTAACCACGAACGTATTCACGACAAAATATCCCAAACACGCGGTGGAGAAAGGCATGCACCTGTTCTCGTTGTCTCCGGTATTGTAGTTACATTGAACGAAATGCACAAACGACTGACCGAAAATAGGACAGGACATGAGGTGAGCAAAACCCTCTTGTTCTATCCTATTTGTCCAGTACTCTTGTCCTGTGATAATTTCCGTCAGCCGTTTGTGCACCAGATTACAATGCCGCAGAAACTAGCCCAAATGGAAGCTTTGCTAAACGTCTACGGTAGTACAATGACGTGGGAGTAGGCTTACCCGCACTGCTGAACCAATGTACGGAATAGCCAGCGCCAGAAAAGTCATCAACAATCCGGAGGCAAAGGCTGGAAAAAGTATCACGAACGCCAAGTCACGCGAAAGTTTGGAGAGTATACAAACTAAGGGAAGAGAGTGCGTGTTCGGAGGAAAATGAGACAGGAGGCGACCGTATTCAAATAAAACTTTTTTTGTGTGCGGTGTTTCATTTGGCAGCATTATGATCGTGCGGAAAGCACCACTGCTTGAACACATCTACTTGCACTGAAGCGTTTGTGGTTATGTCTTTTTTTTTTGCCTGAGGTAATCACACACCATCAAATGTACCGCGAGAAGTTGTAAGAGTGCTGCGAATACGCAATAATAATAATAAAATATTAAGAATAATAATAAAGTACAAATACCTATAGTTCATTGCACTCACTTGCCGACAGTGGAGTCCACGGTTTACTTTTGCTCACATTTTGTTTCAGGTAAATGTCCGTTTACGTGACCGCGTGCTCATTATGTATATATTAAAAATTGGTGGAACATTTAAAAGTTATTCGCGTTCGCTCAAATGATAAACAAAAGCCTACACTCTAAATAAGCAGTTCATTAACGGCGTGTACATTTTGAATGAGACGATCCTGCATATGGCGTCAACCTTTCAAAAGTCTCCACTGACCATTAAGCACAAACCATTGTTTCTTAAGCTGTTTACGAGCATCACTGACAAAATGCATGCAACAAACTCCTCGAGTTGGACGTCTTTATGCTCTCCCATAATAGAGTACTGAGTACTCTGAGTCGTTAAACACTTTTTCCAAACAACGCTATGTGGTTGTGTCACAAAGAAGCAGGAAGATTCTCACCGAGTCCCTTGGTGATCATGCTGACCCAGCGTTCCTGAATATTCATGTACGGAGCCAGCATGTCCACGTAGGTGGTAGCAGCGAGGGAATTCACAGCGGAGGTCACTGTGCTGCAAGTATATTAATGGTACGCTGACTCAAATGTTCCTGTGAAAGCAGGCTGCTCACATCTGGAGTTTTTTTTTTTTTTTTTGCCGGTGCCTTATATGACAAGTGTGTGTACCTTCTTACCTCTCTGCAACCTCTTTTCTCCCCTTCATTCCTTCTTCAGTGCAGGGTAGCAAACCGGATGTGCGTCTGGTTAACCTCCCTGCCTTTCCTCGCATCTTTATCTCTCTCTCTCTTGTAAGTTGACAAGATGTATGTGCCCTTCTCTGCCTGGTCTTTTGTCTTTCACGCTGTTTCCCCCCAATATGTTGCAAGCTCCACTCAGTCACCACTTCGGTCGGGAGCTTTAGGTGTCGAAACATCGATAAGGTTGTGAGGGACGTCGTATTGGATGTCTCAAGATTAATTTTGAGCATCTGGCGTTTGATTTCTTCCTAAATATTTTTTTTCTTCTTTTTATTTCGGCCCATGAAAATGTGGCCGTTGCGGTATGTATCTTAACCTGCGGCATTTCGCTTGGCTGGTTGACAATGATATACCCACTACGCTACCATGGAGAGCTAGCTGGCTTAGAAATAATAATATCTGGGGTCCTACATCCCCCAAAAATACGATGTGATGAGAGAAGCCGTAGTGGAGCGCTGCGGAAATTTTGACCTTCTGGTGTTTTTCTATTGTGCACTGACATCGCATAGTACACAGGCCTCTAACAGTTCGCCTACATTGAAATGCGACTGCCACGGCCGTGATCGAACTCGTGACCTTCTGGCCAGCAGCCGAGTAGCCTACCCACTGTTCCACCGAGGAGGCCGTACTTGTCTATAGAGACTGAAGCAGCATATATCAAAGTAAAATTGGGCTGGCTTCAGTGCTAACGTGAAGTAAGCTTTACATCTTTTTCTCATTTCTCCCTTATTTTGGCTTTGCTGGTTGCAGTAGTTATGATTTTCTTCGAGATATTTTAAATCTTCAGGTAGTGCATTTCATTTTTTTTGTCATAGTCCTAAGATTTTTTCTCATTATGTTTGTACGTTTTATTTCTTTATACTTTCTTTATACTTTTTGCGTTTCATATGTATTTATTTAGACAGAAATATACGCCACACCCCAAAAATGCAACGCAGCATTTCGGTTTGTTTTCAAAAAAATTGACGGGTCATGTCATATAGATTTATCCGAAACTCTTCAATCAATTATTTACTTACTACTGCAGGAAGTAGAGGGCATGGGAAGCAAGAGCTCTTGCGAGCCGATTACAGTTCAGCAAGCACGAAGCGAGCGTACATTATTTTTGCACATGATCACCGAGAGTACACAACGCATACACGTAATTCAGCGAGAGAAAGAAATGACGAGAAAGTGGAAACACTACATCAAAAGTGAAGCTCAGAACTGACATTTTAGATACCAGCTCACAAAGAAAACATGAAGCGTAGGCCTGCAACAAGAAATATCAGTAACATTTTGTGATAAATTATATTTAACAAAATGGGCAGAGTTACTCTTAGCATTTCGTTTCAAGTGTCTTAATCAGCTTAGGTATATATAGCGTGTATACCTGGTTTGCTTTGGGACGTTGTGTTCAAGGATTCTTCACAGGGGATCTCACCTGAGCGTGGCGCTCACGACGCCAGTGACAAAGAGCCCCGAGAATCCAGGCATGCCAGAGAGCCTCGTGTGCACGTACAGCGGGATCAACTGCGCCAAGTACAAAAAAAAATACAGTGACGTGTACGTCGCTATGCTGTAGGCAGATCTCTTGCGAATATTCGAAACAGGGGATACAAGGTGATCCTTTGTTTTGAATCGAAACATTCCATTCGGAAACGCTGCCCGAGATACCGTGGACTCGTATTCACGGAAAGCAGGTACGCCAGGAATGCACTTAGCGCATCAATCAATCTTCGCCCTGTTTGTGTATTTAGAGAAAGCAGCCGGCCAATGATAAGGAGAACTACACGAACAAGAATCTTTTTGAATTGAGCCACTGAAGAGTACCAATGCTGACGCCAAAAACAGTGTCATCAGCTGCATACAAACACATTTCTACACTAAAGCTTTATTTTATTTGAATGTGACTGGGTCGTGCAGGCTATTCGGCCTTGAATGTAGTCCTAAAACCCACTCTAAATCTAGTCCGTGGGTAGCTTCATCAAGAACGAACACATTTTCTGACCATATAGCAGCGTAACTGTAGTGACTTTGCGTGCAATTAGGCGCCGTCTAGTGTCTGTATAACAGACACTGATTTGGGCCAGACGCTCTTTAGAAGCTTGTTACGCCATGTTTGTCAATGCGTAAGGTATTTCAGCACTACTCGCACACGTGTGCGTGAGTGTGTGAGGAGTGAGGATGGGTGCGACATGATTTCAGGAGTGAGTGGTGTCAGCTGGAACTGCGGGTGTAAAGCCAGACAAATTACTTAGACACCGATTAAGGAACCTTTCTCTTTGAGTGTCACCAACCTGACCATGATTACAGGGCAGGTCATTTTACAGGTGGTTATATAATATAATGTACACGCATATTCTGATCTTCTATGGTACACCTATTATACCCAATAAAAAGTATCCCCTTCCCCCCCCCCCCCCCCCCATAAAAAAACATCACCAAAGAGCGGTAAACCTTGTGTTCACACCTCCAGATATGTTCTTTCTTGTCTTCAATTTTTTCGAGAGACAGCGAGCACGTAGGCTATAAGCCTATGGGATCCTTACTTACTGTTATTCTAATATGCCAAACTGTAGTCAGTGTCAGCAGTTTGGCCTAAAACAGGAGTGTGCTTATTACGGTTCACGTAAATATTTTAGGGGCGAAGCGCCTTAATGTCTCGGCTTGTCGGCATGTCTTGTTGTCGTCACGGTTCATTAAAAACGCGTATGCACCACAAATTGTGGGTACGTTCCGATACTCGCCACCGGTTCGTACTATGCATATTATGACTTAAAAGCTTCGGCATTACTGCTTAAAACATTACGTTTGCAGTAGCAGTGGTTTCAGAATTTCCGGGAAATTTTACCAAGGCGCTCAAGTTCCTTATATATAAAAAAATTGGCAGATCCCACGTACAGTGAGAATCGACGATATGCGAAGCATGAATGAGAATTGTTGCTATATCCCTTTAAGATCAGCACAACGTTATACGAGGTGGAGGTAAATGATGCCGTACAGGAATTGCGTGCCATGATTATCATGTTTGGATGTGTCGTTTACCTTCGTCATCTATTCACGTCACGTGATGCCAAATTTAGTATATGTGGAGCTACAGAAACGGCCCCGAGCTCGCTATGAGCGTGGTATGTTGTCATGTTCTTACATGACACGCGTGTCAGGATTATCATGTTTGCACCAGTCATATATTTAGTCATCCATTGATGTCACGTAACACCAAATTTCGTATATGTGGAGCTAGCAAAACGGCCGCGAGCGCATCATGAAGAGCCCAATATACTACAATGTAGCGTTGATGCGCGCGCACGCTTGGTGCGGTGACGCCAATCATGCTTGCCTAAGACCATCCGGTCAGGACATATATAGTTGTGGATTGCCTCAGAGCGCACATTCGACCTGCTAGCCGTGTCCCCGACCACCACTTGGCCCTTCTACCTTCCGGAAGACCACGTGCTACGTTTTCAGACGTCATAGCCAAGCACCTAAACAGCATTCCATCAGGATATACACCAGCTGCGAGAACGGCATGCCCTTTGTGGTGCCTCGACCAGCCGCAAGTACGTCTAGAAATTCCGGGAATCAAAAAGAAAAGCAGTCACTCCAGAGTAGCATTGAAGCAAGCAACACTGCTATTATTACATGAGTTGTACTTAGACCGAACGCAGATATACACTGATGGGTCCGTCTCATCCAGCAGCTCATCAGGTGCCGCTGTAATTCCGGCTGCAGAAATGACAATCAAGTTTAAGTTGTCGCATATGACTACATCTACGGCATCAGAGCTTGCTGCTATAAGGGCTGCTTTACAATATCTCGTTCAAGAACGTCCAGGAAAATGGGTCATATTCTGTGATTCGAAGGCAGCGCTTCAAAGTTTGCAGTCTGCCATGCGTAGGAGGAGCCATGACCAACTGGTACAAGAAATAAGACATTGCCATCATGAAGCTCTAGCACGAGGGCATGATATTATATATCAATGGCTGCCTGGACATATCGGTGTTACCGGAAATCAATTAGCCGATGATGCAGCCCGCTCAGCCCATGAAGAAACCCGTGTAGTCCCGATTCCTCTATCAAGGAATGATGCAGCAAGACAACTTTACCTGCTGGCTCGAGATCTCACACGCACGTTCTGGTCGTCTACCAGCTTCCAAAGGTGTCAATTTTATGAACTGGATCCTTCGCTCAAGCTAAAGCTACCATCACAACTTTCCCGCTCCGATGCGACACTGTTATGCCGCCTTTGGTTGGGTGTTGCATTCACAAAGGTGTACTCCTTTCGCATTGGTATGGCAGACACTCCTACATGCGACTACTGCGGAGATGAAGAGACCATAGAACACGTCCTGTGCAGCTGCGCTTGCTACGACACACAGCGATGCCAGCTACGGATGGTTTTGAATCGACTTGACCCCGGACCATTTTGTGTGCAGAAGATACTAGGACCTTGGGCATCTGCCTCAGTTGCACAGAAAGCAACTAAAGCATTGCTACTTTACCTTAAGTCAACAAACCTGAGCGACCGCCTGTAAACTGTGTGTGCTCCCCGAGTGTGCTCGTGATTGTGTGTACCTTCTCATCTTTCTGCAACCTCTTTTCTCCCCTTTATCCCTTCCCCAGTGCAGGGTAGCAAACCGGATGTGCGTCTGGTTAACCTCCCTGCCTTTCCTTGTATCTTTATCTCTCTCTCTATCTGCCATACCATGTTATAAATATAGATATAGATATATAGATAGATAGATATATAGATATATAGATAGATAGATAGATAGATAGATAGATAGATAGATAGATAGATAGATATATAGATATATATATATAGATAGATAGATAGATAGATAGATAGATAGATAGATAGATAGATATAGACAGATAGATAAAGATAGATAGATATAGACAGATAAAGATAGATAGATATAGACAGATAAAGATAGAAAGATATGGATAGATAGATAGATAGATAGATAGATAGATAGATAGATAGATAGATAGATAGATAGATAGATAGATAGATAGATAGATAGATAGATAGATAGATAGATAGATAGATAGATAGATAGATAGATAGATAGATAGATAGATAGATAGATAGATAGATAGATAGATAGATAGATAGATCTGTCTGTCTGTCTGTCTGTCTGTCCGTCTGTCTGCGTCAGTCTTTGCCCATGGTATAGAATGTCGTTTCTAGCAATAATTTTACTTGGAACTCATTTCTATTTTCAGGCAAGTGACATGAAACAGTCCAAGCCATGTTGATTACATTTATTCATGAAGTACAGCGTGTTCTAGCTTACCTGTTCAATCTTGTGGATGGTGCCAAAGAGAATGGGATCGCAATCCCGGTACCAGTAGATCAGAGCCATGGCCACCACTCCCAGGAAGCCGGTCGACACCACCAGGAGCACGCTGCCAGCCAAAACCGTCCTGCGACGAAACCTCGAGCTTCCAAAATCTCTCGCTATAAGCGTTCGCAAAGCCGGTTATCTCAACGCCAACAGACGCGTCTAAACTTGCACTTTATGGGCAGCGGACGTGGTATGTGTGACCCGGGAAGTGGCACAGTAGTATGGTGTCTCACGTATTAACAAACTTCATAGGTTCAGAGAGATATAATCTGTTTCTAAGGTGTGAACTCCAAATTTTATCAACATGCAAGCTCGAACTCCTCTTTATGTTCAAATAAAACAATGAACGACATAAGGATAACGTGTCCCGTGTAAAAATGTGTTCGATCCGAGTGGCGAGCTTGCACTGTGGTTTATTGGTATTGTTATTTTCCCTCGTCTTTAAGTTTCAAGGTGAATTTCGTCTGAACGTGGTAAGACAACGTCACTAACGTTATGCAGGTTTAGGAAAACGCCACATTTCTCCTACTTGGCAAAGGGGGCTCAGATGTAGATATATTTTATAGAGGACGCACGCCAACCGATTACAGCAACGATCGGGGAACTTTGTGCAAGCTGCGCCAGTCCTCGTCTTTGTTGAAGATGTCGAGGTGCTTTTCTAACTTTGCGCTAACCTACCATAATATGTGAACTAACAGTGCGCTGATGAAACACACACAAAATAACGTATGTGCGAGAAAGCGAAAGTGGACAAACATCGATTACGTCGTTTCTTTCCTTTTATTTTAATGGTGAATGCTTACGTAGCACGCTCCCAAGTTCAGCGACGTACAATCAACTACTCCCGACCTTTGCTCTTCTTCATATAATGTTAGACCTGAAACTGGACCATCAGTCGACCCTCCTACAGTTTACAAAATGGGATAACTATGGCAGATGCGCATCCGCTCGCCTGTTAAATCTGTGACTGCATGTGAAGCTAGCGTTATAACAAAATTACGACGCTGATGCTCACTTCTGTGCTTCAGGCAGCGACCTGGCGGCTGCATACCGCTGAACCACCATCTGATCCATGGCGACCCGGTAGATGTGGCTGGCCAGCAGGCCGACTGAGCATGCCCACATGTTCTCGTCGGAAGTGAAGTCCAGGCTTGTCCTGCGAGTATGCGCTTACTAGACATTGTACGCTTGGAACAAGACGACAAAAGAAGAGGGCGCACAAGCAATCCAAAGACAAACTTCCCACCGAAGCTATTACAAAGCCCAATGAGTCACTCTGGATTATCTGAGTTCAATTGTTCAAACTCTGATAGATATGCACAAGATTTTGCGCATGCATTCAATATGCATAACATATTTCTGAGTAAGCTATAGCGATGTTTCAATAATCCAGGAAAGATTTATTAATTAATTATTTTAGATTATTTAAATTGACACAACAGTTCACTTATGTTAAATAACTCCTAGCCCACGGTCCACAGTAAACATGAACAGGACCCATATTCACAAACACATTTCGCGCTAAAAAATTTCTTAAGAAAAAATTTCACCTGATCGCGATCCGCACATACAATTAGCGCAGCTGGCTGGCCAATAGAATCAATCTCTTATGAAAGATAAATTTTGTGAATTAGGCCCCTGCATGTTGTCATAACTTTTCTTGTGGTTTCCAACCTGTGCTGAGCTACAAAGCGAAGAGGAGGAACATGAGGACATCCTCATCCTCAACAATTCAAACTGTAAGTGAAGCGCCAAAATCGAACACTTATACCATCCTGTTTCTGCCTGCACTTCCTACCGTCAGCATGAAACGCCTTAACAGACAGTCTGTGTCGAGGTCTCTGGAAACGCTCGTGCCAAATGAGATCACGGACATAAGAGTGAACGCCAGAAAGAATATACTGGCTGTGGACGTTTTGCACGCAAGTACGTTGGGCGTTCTGCGATGTGTAACTGACTTGGATGGCAACCAGGTGCGCTCTCATGTTCCCTTGGGATGTGATGTAGTAACCGGCGTGATCTACGACATAGATGTGGCTATTTCCGATAATGACTTACAATTTCTTGTCAAGTAAACAACTGATACTCCAATTGTTGATTTCACCAGGCTAGGCAAGTCTCGCTGTATGAAGATTGCGTTTAAGAGCACATCACTCCCCTCTCATGTGAAGGTGGGGTACTTCAGACATGCTGTGCGGCCTTTCATTCCGAAGCCTCTCCAGTGCCGTAAATGCATGAAACTTGGACATGTGAGCAGCGTCTGCGAGAATTCAGTGGTATTCCACCGCTGCGCCGAGCCTCATGAAGCGGATAAGTGCGTCGCAACTGTCAAGAAATGCTCTAATTGCAATGGATCCCATGAAGCCACATCGAAGGACTGCCCGCGGATTCAGAAGGAAATTGCCATCTTGAAGGAGATGGTGCGCGATCACTCATCTCATCGAGAAGCCGCAGCTAAAGTCAGAAGGCGTCGTTCACGTCGACGTCGGTCTTTAAGGACGCCTGCTACCTTCTCGACACGTTTGCCAGATCCCTCATCAGTACCACCTCCTTTGCCTCCCAGACCACATGCCGTGAGAAAGGCTGTAAAGGACAAAGCCAGTGAGCATACCCTAACTGCGACAGAGTGGCCTGCACTTCAAAGGGAAGCAGCATCAAGCGAACCGAAGAATGACGGCCAGTCCGCGATCCCGGTTCGAGATCTTTCCAACCAAGACAGGCAAGTGACTGCAATCGTGCAATCATGAATTGCCACGATTCACACGCTACTGAGCAGCATACAATCTTCGTCTGCTAAGAGTGCACTGCAAATACTGGATGCACTGAATCCAGTTCTTGCTAACGTCGTATAAGCACAATGGCTCAACAAAATCTCATCTTCCGCACTGAAGGTAAAAGTGCGTCGATTTTTCAGTGGAATGCCAGAGGCATGAAGTCCCGTATCTCGGACTTTCGCCAATTTGTTCGGCGCAATCAATTCCTTATACTTGTCATATGTGAACCAAACGTATCAACGCCTTATAGATTGTCCGGTTATGAAGCTTTTTATTCAGCCGCTTGCGAAGAACGAAGCAAAGTAATTGTTTACATTCGCACAGACGACTTATTTTTCGCACCCAATAACTTCAAACGACGACAATCATTACGTGTGTCTTCGTGTAAAGAAGACTGCAGTTTCGTTGACGCTTATTGGTGGATATATATCTCCGTCATCGCAAAATGACTGCGACAGATTAAAAGACATCCTAATGAGGACCGATGGGCCTTGGATCATCACCGGTGACTTCAACGCCCATCACATGCTTTGGGGGAGCACTAGGATGAATGCCAGGGGCCGGAACATTGTTACATTTGCTTCCAATTACGACCTTTCCATCATGAACGATGGTACCCCCACATATCTGCGGGATCTCACGTATGGCAGTTGCCTTGACCTGACATTGGTGTCACGGTGCTTCTCTCACAAAGTTAAGTGGTTTTGCGATATTGAGACTCATGGAAGTGATCACATACCCACCTACGTGACGATTGATGGTATCATAAAGAATTTCTCTTCCGGTGTTGTAATTGGCAGTGACTGGTCGATGTTTACATTGCGTGTAGAGGACGCTTGCCAAGAAGGCCTCACCTGCAGCCTGGAAAATACCATAGCAGAAGCTATGCAAGCGTCCAAATGTAAATTACCATTTTAGTCTAAAATAACACAGTTCGACATCGAACTGGAAAGATTACGAGCTATACGAAGGCGTGCTGAACGACGATACAGACGCACAGGATCAATTTACGATCTGAGGGAAGCAAGGCGGCTCCAGAAAAAGATTCAACGACGCATTTACAAGCTGGAGAGCGAACGCTGGAAAGCATTCTGTGAATCTCTAGACCCTCATAAACCGCTGTCATATATCTGGAGAACAGTTCGTGGTCTTCGCTCCTCTCCGCAACAACGGCACCCTTTTAAAGCTTTGGCACTCCATCATGAAAAGCAGAACTCGAGGTGGCTGAAGAATTTTGCACGAGAGTTGCCGGGAATATTATGAACGAGAGCATCGACGCCGTGATCGTTCCTGAGACGCGATTACCAGAAATGGACATTCCATTCACCATGGAAGAACTGGAAGGTGTGTTAGTCACTTCTAAGCGCATGTCATCGCCAGGTCCTGATGGTATTACTTATAGTGCGTTGGGACACCTTGGACAAAAAGCCAGAAAAGAACTTTTAACATGCTTCAACAACTCCTGGCTCAGCGGCAGTGTTCCCCGAGAATGGAAAATAAGTCGATTAATACCACTTTTGAAATCGGGAAAATCACCATTGGATTTGACAGCGTATCGCCCTATTGCCCTCGCAAGCTGCCTCGGAAAAGTGATGGAAAGAATAGTAATTTCGTCTCGAGTGGTACTTGGAACGATACACCAAATACCCTTCTTGCATGGCAGGCTTTCGTCGGGGCCGCTCCTCCATCGACTGTGTCCTTGACTTATCGACATTTGTGCAACAAGAAAAAAGTCGCAAGCGCATATCAGTGGCACTCTTTCTTGACGTGAAGGGTGCATATGATAATGTAGCTCACGATGCTACCCTCACTTCTCTCGCAGCAATGGGCATTGGTGGACGAATGTTTCAATGGATAAAAGATTATATAACTGGCAGGGGTTTCTTTGTGGAAACATATGAGGGTGCAACTGCTGAACATTACACCTACTGCGGAGTACCTCAGGGAGGTGTTTTAAGCCCCACATTGTTCAATGTTGCCCTCATTGGTCTGGTGAAGGTTCTGCGAAAGTCGGTGTGCCTATCCATATACGCCAATGATATTTGCCTCTGGAGTGCTGCAGTTACTCGCCCTCGGGTGCGTGCACGAATACAGCGGGCAGACACCCTCACAACAGCCTACCTTCAGAAGCAAGGCTTAACTATATCAACTGTGAAGTGCGCGTTAGTGGCGTTTGCACGCAAACCAATGACGCCATACCCTCTTTACATCAATGGGCAGGGTGTCAAATATGCACGGACGCCTCGTTTCCTGGGCATAATAATCGACAGAAGTCTTTCGTGGAGCCCACATTGTGCGTACTTGAAGAAGAGACTGCTATCTATTGTGCATATAATGAAATTCATGTGCGGGAAAGCATGGGGAACTTCTGTGGCCTCCATGCTACAGCTGTACAGGGCTCTATTTGTGTGTCTATTGCGCTACAGCTTGCCGGTACTGACTAACACTTGCAAATCCAATACTCATTCATTGGAGAGTTTGCAGGCTCAGGCACTGCGTATCTGCCTAGGACTACCCCGATGCGCTTCTACTTATGCCACAATTATGCTTGCCAAAGACCATCCGGTCAGGACATATAGAGTTTTTAATTGCCTCAGAGCGCACATTCGACATGCTAGCCGTGTCCCCGGACACCACTTGGCCCTTCTACCCTCCGGAAGACCACGTGCTACGTTTTCAGACGTCATAGCCAAGCACCTAAACAGCATTCCATCAGGATATACGCCAGCTGCGAGAATGACATGTCCTTTGTGGTGCCTCAACCAGCCGCAAGTACGTCTAGAAATTCCGGGAATCAAAAAGAAAAGCAATCACTCCAGAGTAGCATTGAAGCAAGCAACACTGCTATTATTACATGAGTTGTACTTAGACCGAACGCAGATATACACTGATGGGTCCGTCTTGTCCAGCAGCTCATCGGGTGCCGCTGTAATTCCGGCTGCAGCAATGACAATCAAGTTTAAGTTGTCGCATATGACTACATCTACGGCATCAGAGTTTGCTGCTATAAGGGCTGCTTTACAATATCTCGTTCAAGAACGTCCAGCAAAATGGGTCATATTCTGTGATTCGAAGGCAGCGCTTCAGAGTTTGCAGTCTGCCATGCGTAGGAGGAGTCATGACCAATTGGTACAAGAAATAAGACATTGCCATCATGAAGCTCTAGCACGAGGGCATGATATTGTCATGGTACAGCGTGAACCAAAGGCAGATAAACGTTGACACAGGGACTCTCAGCAGCCAAACAGCAAGATCGCCTTCTTTATCTTCAATCAGAAAGAGCTCCACTACCTGGTGTCCGCCAAATCCCCTTATTGTCGTTTTGGTCCACCAGTACACACGCGTCAATATTATATATCAATGACTGCCTGGACATATCGGTATTACCGGAAATCAATTAGCCGATGATGCAGCCCGCTCAGCCCATGAAGGAACCCGTGTAGTCCCGATTCCTCTATCAAGGAATGATGCAGCAAGACAACTTTACCTGCTGGCTCGAGATCTCACACGCACGTTCTGGTCGTCTACCAGCTTCCAAAGGTGTCAATATTATGAACTGGATGCTTCGCTCAAGCTTAAGCTACCATCACAACTTTCCCGCTCCGATGCGACACTGTTATGCCGCCTTTGGTTGGGTGTTGCATTTACAAAGGTGTACTCCTTTCGCATTGGTATGGCAGACACTCCTACATGCGACTACTGCGGAGCTGAAGAGACCATCGAACACGTCCTGTGCAGCTGCGCTTGCTACGACACACAGCGATGCCAGCTCCGGATGGTTTTGAATCAACTTGACCCCGGACCATTTTGTGTGCAAAAGATACTAGGACCTTGGGCATCTGCCTCAGTTGCGCAGAAAGCAACAAAAGCACTGCTACTTTACCTAAAGTCAACAAACCTGAGCGACCGTCTGTAGACTGTGTGTGCTCCCCGAGTGTGCTCGTGATTGTGTGTACCTCTCATCTCTCTGCAACCTCTTTTCTCCCCTTTATCCCTTCCCCAGTGCAGGGTAGCAAACCGGATGTGCGTCTGGTTAACCTCCCTGCCTTTCCTTGAACCTTTATCTCTCTCTCTCTCTCTTCTTGTGGTTCGAAAAACAGCACTGTTATTCATGACAACTTTAATGCTTTGGAAATCTAAACAGTAACGGTAAGACTCTGTGTAAGGAACCCCGTGTTCAAATGAGCACACGAGATGCTTGAATTTATGATAACTGTCACAGCACGCGAGCTTTCGTCAAAAAGAATAATCAAAATGTATCACGCGTAAAAGTTAACTTGTCATGGGAACAAAACGTAGTGATCACATTTACAACTAAATCAGTGTAAATACGTGAAGGCAAAGTTAAAGCAAGCCAATAACTCTTTCAGAGCGCACCAATCTAAAACGTTCTATTGAAACAAAAGCTCAGCTAACTAACAAGTCTACGGTGCTTTAGTTTGTTCGTTCTATCTAAATGCGGCGCATCAAAAAACCGGTGAAATGTGCATCTGTGAAACACGTGCACGCTGAATGGTTGCTCATTCGCAGAAACACGTTTATAACAGAACTCTGTCTATTCGATTTCACAAATGGAGGGCAATTCATTCTATGTCACTTTGTCGATGTGCTCTTTCACTGATAATGAAAGCAATGATTGCGATGGTTATGCTTACTTAGTTACGAAGCATGGACGAATCTTCAAGCACTTCGAATATTCGAACGAATATTGGAGCACTCGAATTCGCTTTATCACTAATTTAAGTTACTTGGAAAAACAACCTATATATACAAAAAATCTGCATTGTCGTGAAGCCACACTTGAAGATTAAATGCATATACTACTATAACCTCAATTATTTATTTTTCAAGGTTAAAAGCATGTTACAGGGGCTTATATTTGCTAAGCATATGAAATTTTTAAATGTAACGTATTTTGCCACTGACAGCTTCTACAATACTGCTATTCAAATCTTGCTACTATTCAAAGTTGCCTCTACTTCACTTTTAACCAATAAACTTGAATTCGCACATACCCATTTCTCATTCTTAAAGATGCTGTGCAAGTTAGTTGGGTCATGATTAAATTGCCCGTTTTTCATTAAATTTGTGATATAGACAATTGGAACTATTCGAGTTAAAATTTGAGCGAATGACTATTCGCTTTAAAATCGTTTCAAACGGGAACTTTATTATCCTCACATTCCTACTTGTTACGCTAGATGGGATACAGCAGTCATCCTTTAAGGTGGAAAGAATTGTTGGGCGTAAAAAAAGCAGGTGGACGAAAAGAAAAAATCCACATATCTCCACGAAGTGTGTGATGGCGGCTGGGTGAGACTATAGGTCATAAGGTCCATAGCGTGGAGGTAGAAATGTTGTAGGCCCGTGTCCTCAAATCAGGGTGCACGTAAAAGAACCCCAGGTGGTTGAACTTCCCGGAGCCCTCCACTACGGCGTCTTTCATAATCATATAGTGGTTTTGGGACGTTAAACCCCACATATCAATCAATCAATCAATCAATCATAAGGTTTATAGCGTCTACGTGGAAGTCACCGACTTGTATAAAGGGTTTGTGCTAGTAGGTGCTTTATACTACCTCGTTACAATTGTGATTCATATTAGTGCATTGTTAAACTTTGTTTTGTGTCTCACATACGTTACCCGAACGTTGCCTTAATGATGACAATTAAGTGACACAGCATGACATAAACAGTAGACGACAAAGCACGCTCCTAAGGTCTTTAATTAATGCCAGCATTGAAGTCACTGACTAGAAAAAAGGTTTGTACTTGTAAGTGTTTTATATTGTTCCGTCACAATTGTGACTGATATTAGTTTATTGTTAAACGTATTGTGTGCGTGCACGCGCACGTGTGTGTGTGTATGTGTGTGTGTGCGCGTGTGTGTGCGCGTGCGCGCGTGTGCGTGTGCGTGCGCGTGTGCGTGTCAGATCTTTGAATCTTCCCGTGACAGACGGACGTGGACGGACCAGTGCGTCGCCCCTAAATGATACGAAGAATGGCGTACTTATAACGTATGAAATATGCTATCGACACCCGCAATTTCGCAAAGCTCACCGAAACATGTAGGGCCTTATGTCAATGTCGCTGAACGGGCGCCTGGCGACTGATGCGTCGGCAGTGACGTCGAAGATGGAGTCGTACAGGATCTTCACCAGGATGGTGAGCGGACAGATGAGAATGAGCACGCCTTGCACGGCGTCAGCCCACACCACGGCACGGAGACCACCCTGCACATGTGTGTTTAACATGTCACTATCTATCTATCTATCTATCTATCTATCTATCTATCTATCTATCTATCTATCTATCTATCTATCTATCTATCTATCTATCTATCTATCTATCTATCTATCTATCTATCTATCTATCTATCTATCTATCTATCTATCTATCTATCTATCTATCTATCTATCTATCTATCTATCTATCTATCTATTCCATACATGCAAGTAATATTCTCGCTCGCTCGCACACTGCTGCTGCTGCTGATCTATCTGGCACATGAAAGCAATATTGTTCGCTTATCGCTTGATGCTGCTGCTGATGCTGCTCTATCTAGCACATGCAAGTAATATTGCTCACTGTCACTCGCTGCTGCAGCTGCTTTATCTAACTCACGCAAGTAATATTGCTCACTTATCGCTCGCTGCTGCTGCTGATGCTGCTCTATCTAGCACATGCAAGTAATAGTGCTCACTTATCGCTTGCTGCTGCCGCTGCTGTTGCTGCACTATCTAGCACATGCAAGTAATAGTGCTCGCTTATCGCTTGCTGCTGCAGCTGCTGTTGCTGCACTATCTAGCACATGCAAGTAATATTGCTCGCCCTATAGCGCTGCTGCTGCTGCTGCTTGGTCTAGCACATGCTCACTTGTCGCTCGCTGCTGCTGCTCTGTCTAGCACATGCAAATAATATTGCTCGCCTGTCGCTCGCTGCTGTGGTTGCTGCCCTACCTAGCACATGAAAGTAATATTGCCCGCTCGCTAGCTACTGCTGCTGCTACTGCAGCTGCTACTGCTGCTGCTACTGCTGCTGCTACTGCTGCTGCTACTGCTGCTGCTACTGCTGTTATTTTTGCTGTCTACTACTACTGCTGCTGCTACTACAACTGCTTGTGCTATACTAATAATAGTTTTGCCGTCATTTTGAGAAAGACATCATAAAAAACAGGCCTGTAAAAGAGGAAAGTTAGCTGGCAGGACAAGGCTCAGCACATCGACAAATGAGAAATGACACACAGCAATGCATATTGAAAAGTCTGTCACGTATTTTAACATAAAAGGAAAAAAAAAACAAGGGCAAATATCTAATTTACACTATATTGAAAGATATTAACGTAAAACGATCGAGCCAACAGTAGCAAGGCGATTATTTTAATAGTAAAATATGAAGATTAGGATAGCACACATATAAGTACTTTATTCGAAGTATCAAACGAGTTGTAATAAAGAATAGTAGGACAAATTACGCAGCGTTAACATGACTAAGATGGTTCGTACAGCATGTTTTATTGTTGCGAAATAAGAACGCTGTCGGTGAGCTGAATAAAAATAATTGGGACGTAGACCTTTCTAATATCTTTGCCATATCTAGGTTTAATAAATGGTACAATGAAGTGAGAAAGGGGGGTAATGACTTCCTAGAACTGAGAGTTTCAGAAGTATCATGACACGACTACTTTATGGAAGGATGGTTTAAACGACGGCGTACTATTAAAGGAGAAAGATTTGAATCGTCAGTAGAACAATTTTACGCAATGAATTCGAACAGTCTTTTTCAGGTATTGCTTGTGTCACATTGCCGATACGAATAATAATAATAATAATAATAATAATAATAATAATAATAATAATAATAATAATAATAATAATAGCAACAGACAGACTTTCGGCAAAAAGTGCGCAATGACAAGCGCCACCTTAAACTTTCTTGGACAATCAGCAGGGTCAATAAATGCTAACTGCAGACATTTCTCGTGCCTTTCTTCGTGTTTAACTAATATCTCAATATAACAAAACTGTAAAGATGTGAGCACGGGCTAAACAACTACACGAGAAATGGTGTACAGCTTACCAGCGCCGTGTAAATGGTGCCGGCAAAACCGATGGCCACGCAGCTCCATGCAAGCGGCAGGTGGAAGGCTGTGTAAGCGAACACGCATTTACGACATGCAGTTAGCATTTTTCACTTGGACGAACGAAAAACTTGCAATAGAGGAAATAACGGGATGTTTCAGTACATGACTAACGACTTCATATCAACAACGTCCTTTTGGCAAAGGTGCTCCGAGTAAAAAAAAAGAGAAACAAGTTGAGGCAGCTTCGCGCCAGAGGTGCCAAGCCTGAACGAAGTACGGAGCTGGCTACCCCTGTTGTAACCTTCAACATGGCTCATACTCACTAAAGAGGATCGGCCGAAAACTGTTTCTTTTGTTTCTCTTCATCTTTCTCTTTTTTTTGGCGATATAAATTACATAGACACTATCGAGGGATTTTCGCCGTTGCCGTCGCCATCACTCCCCGGATATGTATACGTATTGTTGTGCCACCGACATGTTCCTCGTTCGGCAGCACGTCTCACGAGATCGAGCCCTGTTTCGACGAACTGTCTCCCCCCCCCCCCCCTCCCAGCGCCGCCTTCTGTGCAGGAGAACCGTGCAGTCCGGGAATAACGTCGTTTCCTCCGCCGGGCCACTTTGCAGTTCCGGGTATGGCTACATCTCCCCCTCCGAGCCCGAGAACTGGTCCGAGAGAATGGACCAAGGACGCTATTTAAGGCTGAGCCGGCCCCATGTTAGAAGATTTTGCCCCAGCCGACGTTGTCGTGCTGGCTGGCTCTGTAAAACGACAACCTGCTACAGTAAACGCTACTTTTGTTGCTGTTTTCCAAACGGATTGCCTCCCTGTTTCACCTTCGGGCTAAGGCTTCAGCGAAGCCCGCTCGACTGCTCACCGCTCTTCGCCACCGCTACCATCGCGATAGAGCCAAATTCATAACAGTGGTTGGCAGCTACGGGATACGATATCCTACGTTCGGCACGCTGGATCAGACCCCTGTCCTCAACGTTTTGCTGCTCTGGGACCCGCTACCCCGATCTCAACGGCTGAAAAGTTGGATCGGATCTCCGAGCACGAGGACGACCGCCGTGATAGCGTTTGGCTACGCTGCGATACGCTACCCTGTTCACATCGTTCGGCAAGCTGGGAAAAGCAACCCCGGATCTCAACATTGGCAAGTTGGACCGGATCCCTGAAGGCCTGACACTGTTCGACGGCAGCCACGAGTTGGATCATCGTCGGCTACTTTGGTTGGGTGAGTGCCCAACGTTTACTGTTCATTTCGCCAGACCTCTCTAGCACAGGCAGATGTTAGGAGAGTGTTTTGTTTTGTTTTGTTGGTTATAATTTAATATTCACGTGCTCTAAACCATGAGATTAGCTTTAGAGTACGGTGAATATCAATAGCAGAGCATAACGAGAAACGAGATCGCGATGGAGCAGTACCTGGTGCAGGACCTCCTCGAAATTTGTCGAGCCATGGGGATTTCCACCGGGTCCGCTAAAACAAGGGAAGCGATTCTCGAGGTGATGCGGGCAGAGAATGTGACGGCTGAGGAAGCTGACGACTTTTGGGAGCTCATCTGTGAGGAACAGCGGAAGGCCGAAGAAGCTCAAAGGCGCGAACAATGGAAGGCCGAGGAGAGCAGAAAAAGGAGAGAGCATGCTCTCAGAATGGAAGAGCTTGATCATAAAATTGAAGCGATTAAGTGGCAGCGAGCACAATACCGACTCAGACCCTTCAGAATGGACGAGAACATCGTGTCTTTTCTCCTTAATTTTGAAGAGGTCTGTGACGATGTTGGTGTTGGCCGAGACTTATGGTCGGAGAAGCTTGCCACGTTGCTTCCGTGCAAAGTCGCAAGCGTTTTGGAGCGCTTATCCGCCGAGGAAGCGCATGACTTTGATAGGGTTAAATACGCTTTGTTCCGCCACTTTGCTGCTATGAGTACGGCCGACTGTGAAAGTCGAGCATACAAGTACAGCGCTGAAGCGCGCAGCAAAGCGCTAGAAATTGAGACCCATCGCAAAGCGCAGGACGCCAACGTGCGTCAGAGAGAGCGAGATGAGGCGCGGCGTAAGGCGATGGAGTTGGAGGCGCGTGAAAACGAGGCTCGCCGAAGAGCGCTAGAAGTAGAAGCGCGTCGAGAAGCGCGTAAAGATAAGGCATGCCGAAAAGCTATGGAGGCTGAGGCCCGTCGCGAAGCACAAGCCGCCGAAGTGCGCCAGAGAGAGCATGACGCTGAGGTGCACCGCGAGGAGTTAGGGGCCGAGGCCCATCGCACGGCTAAGGACGCCGAGGCACATCGCGAAGCGCTAGAGACGGAGCCGCTTCACAGCACACATGATCCAGATGCATCGCATCAAAAAGAGTTTGACAAGTCGAGTCGTAAGGCGCTACAGGTTGACGCCTGTCGACAGAATATTGAGCAGGATGCGCGAGATAAAGCGCTACAGAATAAAGCTCTTAAAAGAGAGCACGAGGCTGACTTCGAAGGGCATAGAACAAGGGCTAACCACGACAGCGATAAACCCCCACCGATCGAAAGCTCTTTAGGCGAGTTAGTTGCTTTTAAAGGCATCGGGACTCCCGTTCTGTCCCAAGCAGAGGCAGCAAGCAACGGGCCCGAGGATAAGCTAGATAACCAGTGTGGAGCTTCGGGAGTACTTGTCAAAGGCAGCACACTTGGAAGTAAGTGTGTCGAGGCTGCCAGTATTGCGAGAAGTCCCGACAGAAAGAGGCGTCGGCGTAAGCGTAACGTGGTAAAGACGACGGGCGCCAAGAGTGCTAAAACTGCTGTTAGGTGCCATGACATCATTCGTCGAGACGCCATGTTCACGGCTAGGCGTAGGATCGCGACAGGGCCCTCTGGGAAATGTTTGAAGCTCAGACCATCACGAGGATCGACATTAGGCGGGAAGCGCGTCAAGAAAAACCGACTTTCAGGAAAATTCGGACGCCGACATCTTCGCCTGGTCTCATCAATTTTGGTGCTGCGTAGAGGCAACCACAAGGGAAAGCATCGCGCACGCCTGAGTTGTAACAAAGGCGGTTGTTCCCCACCGTGGAGGAAGGGTTACTGGTCGAACGGGTGGCGTAAACGATGCAGTGCAGATGCCCCTTTCCTCGAGTTCAGCGGCTGCGGGTCAAAAGTCGCTGCTACTGAGTTCGGCGAACAGGTTGATGCGTCGTCCTTTTGTCCAGACCGCAACCCTCAGAAGCTGTGGAGTGCGCGACTCCCCAGAGTTCGCTTGAGAGAAAGCCACCTCGCTAATACGAAAAGTGTATTTTTTGTATTTAATTTTGAGAACAACTTTTTCTAGTTTTGTCTTCTGCCGACGAGCAAGAAATGGATCTAAATTTTTGTAAGTTTTACTTTTGTCGCAGAAGCAGATAATATTGATATGTTTGTTTGATTACTTTTGTTTTCATAATATTTCAAAGGTAACAGTTAATGTATAATATTTTAACAGATAAGGCTGAGTAAAAGCCCTGTTTAAAATACCTTCTTTGTTTGGCATTACGTGTTGGTAAGCGTGTCAGTGTAGGTTAATTTTCACTTTGTTTTGTGTAACGCGCGCAAGTTTAAAATTTAGTGTTACTTTCTTACCTTATCGGGCGTGTTATCTCTTGTCGTGATGATTGTTGGCGGCGCGCATTGAATGATTGCTGGTAGGATGACAAACTTTGTTATGTTTAACAATCTGACGCTTGCAGGCGACGCCAATGGGCGTGATTCAGGATTGCTTGTTATTCTAAATTGTAGATTCGGGGCCAAATTGAGTTAACCTCGGCAGCTTCGATCGTCCCTAATCTGCCCGGGTCACAATCGAGAATCGCTCACAAAAAAAAAGAAAAAAATTCTGTTTGGTTAGCGGTGTCATGCACTGACACTTAGCTAAAGGTGTGTCCGCATTGTGTATTCCTCCCGAGATTCGTTGCTCGTGATGCTATTTGTTAGCCCAGCGTAATCTCGAGGAAACATTTGGTTCCTGCTGGTCTGGCGATTTGATCAGCATTTGGAGGGTGCTTGCTTTGGCCAGAGTGGTTCGGCTTTGTGTTCGACTCCGTCGTTCCAGTGACCCTCTGCAGGCCTATGGAAATCTCAACAGGCGGAGTGAGCGGAACGGCTACCGACGGTCAACCAGCATCCCTCCTTCCGAGCCGCGCTGACGGCTCGAAACTCCGGATGCATTGTCTGGTGGCGGGGGTGCTGTTGTGCCACCGACATGTTCCTCGTTCGGCAGCACGTCTCACGAGATCGAGCCCTGTTTCGACGAACTGTCTCCCCCCCCCCCTCCCAGCGCCGCCTTCTGTGCAGGAGAACCGTGCAGTCCGGGGATAACGTCGTTTCCTCCGCCGGGCCACTTTGCAGTTCCGGGTATGGCTACATCTCCCCCTCCGAGCCCAAGAACTGGTCCGAGAGAATGGACCAAGGACGCTATTTAAGGCTGAGCCGGCCCCATGTTAGAAGATTTTGCCCCAGCCGACGTTGTCGTGCTGGCTGGCTCTGTAAAACGACAACCTGCTACAGTAAACGCTACTTTTGTTGCTGTTTTCCAAACGGATTGCCTCCCTGTTTCACCTTCGGGCTAAGGCTTCAGCGAAGCCCGCTCGACTGCTCACCGCTCTTCGCCACCGCTACCATCGCGATAGAGCCAAATTCATAACAGTATGCACACTTATAATAAAAAGGCACGAAGAAAAATGAGTCAGAAGAAATAAATTCTGAAGTACCCGACAGGGGATTCGAACCAGTGACCCCTTGGTCTGCAGAACGGTGCCTTGGCAACTCAGCCACGCACCATTTTGTTTATTGCCACACACTAGACACATTTTCCCACCGCAGTGCATTCGGGACGCGGTTGAGACCGAAAAAAATTTTTTTCACAAGATCATTCATCACTACTAACACTTCTTCACCATATTAAAATTTGCAAAAAACTTCGCTTATATAGCAAGAACCACGCGTAGACGGTCAAGATAATGTCAGCGAAGAACTAACGGACAGTGTTCAGCATGATCTGATGATGCGCCTTCATTTACGGCGCTTCAAAGTGACCCTTAAGGGATGAAGTCAAATAACAATTTACGTGAGAGTGAAAGCTAAATGTATGACAGCCTCTCAAACGGCAATATTATCACTAGCAGAAGCCTAGTTATCAAGGAATCAAGGTAAATGCACGTGAACACATGCGCTACAATAGGGCATTCTCGAAATGATGCGATGACGTCAGACAAACTACCTACAATTATTCACTAGTAATCGAACTACCTGCACTAAATAAAGGACCTTCCGTGCATCAGGAGACGTGTTAAAATGCTGCTTTTTTCGTTTCTGTTTGATTGAATGGGACGCCAGATGCTACTATGGAGATGGCGCCAGTGTTTCAAAAATTCAATATTCTCCTGGTTGATGATGATGATGATGATGATGGCGGCGATTTGATGCTGTTCTCTTTTTAGCAGGCTGGGTGTAGTGGCACCCTGGCATATAAATCAGTGACAAAAAACCACACAAAAAATCACGCTCTTCTCGAGCTCGTAACCACTGCTACACTGTCACTGCACCGCGCCACCCAGTGTTTCGCCACCTAGTGCTACACACGTCACTGCACTGTGCCACCCAGTGGTTGTCCCGCAGTGTTCGCTACGAGACAGCCACTGCCCTCCAGCGCTCGAGACGCCGCATCGTCTCCTTCACTGCTTGTGGAATTAATCACACCATCCTCACCCGCAAAGCCCAGTGCTGTGTGCAATGGCTCCGTCCCCGGGAGGCCTATTTGGCCGCACTAGAGCACAATGTGCGCAGTTGTTTCCTCCGCACTGCCACACGCGCGATACAACACCGAAAGCACCACGTCGTCGAACGCTCTTCTGTAGGCGAGGGTTTGGAGCGCGCCTGCGCGAGCCTCGAAAAGAAGTGAACTCCCGGTGCCGTTGTCGTACAAATGAACTGTGTCGATGGTGTCTTGTAGGTTCGGTGTAGTTAGAGGATGGTTTTGACACTCATTGCGTGCCGCCACATTTTCCTCTCCTTCTCACGAACCCGCTCTCGCACTTCCTTGGTATATCGCCTTGTGGTTTCAGCCTGTACAGGTTCCGTAAAGGTTATGTACTTCTGTTCCAGGCGGTACACCCGGTTCACCCAGGTTGTACGGATGCACGTTGCCAAAAGGTATTCTAATACCCGCCGTGCCCACCGGTCTCAACTCATGAACTGCAGGCGGCCCCAGTACGATAGCTTGCTGGATGCCTCCCGAGCTTCAAAACCAGACCAGCCCATGTCCCCCGGGACTGCCTCATTTGCCACCCTTCCATGGCATGCGAGCACCTGTGCGGCCTACTTCTCGCTGTCGCCGCTCTAGCCATTCCCTAGTTGCTGCCGTCATGCAGACTACTGCATTTGCGAACGTCAAGCAGGGGACAGTGAACTAGTCTCCGTAGGTCCCGGACCATGATGAAACGGTTGCAGCCCCACAATATGCGGCGCCGGAGGATGCACTGTGCCCGCAGCGCGACTTAGCGGACATGGACTTCTTGCCGGCCGTATATACTGTCCTCGGAACACAGTAGCACGCCTAAGTACTTATAGGCGGTGTCAGTGGCGATGCTCTCACCACCAAGCTTGAGGTCTGCCGCCTCAGCCATGTTGCCCGCTGAACGGTGCAGCCTTGGTTTTCTTCGCGTTGAAGCGTAGTCCCAGCTCAGTCATCTCTGCGGCACAGATGTCTAGAGAGCCTGCAGGTCCACTTTGGTCTCCGCCATTAGGACCACATCATCCGCAAACGTCAAGCCGGGCAGCCGTCCATTTTCGTCGATTCCGCTTGTGCTAGACTTCAGACGGAACCCCGGGCTGGACTCGAGCAATGCTTGTTCCATGCCCGACACGTATAGCAGATATAGAATCGGCGAAAGCGGACATCCCTGACGAAGACCCCTGCAGACTGCCTACCGGCCGACTCTCTACATTGGCGACGTGTGCAATGACGCTATTGCCGGCGTATAGGCGCCTGACTGTCGCCAACAGCTCTTTCGGTATTCCCAGTGTCTCCAGGCGTGTGAACAGGATGTCATGTGGGACGTTGTCATAAGCTTTCTCCACATTCATGAAGCAGCATAGAAGCGTACGCCCTTCTTTTCTGGCGATCTCCGCACACTGTGTGAGGACGAAATGGTTATCCTCAAGTCATCGACCTCCTGCGAAAACCCTTCGGCAGTTCTGTCAGCCGCCCTCTAGATTCAGCCCAGGCACTGATCCAGTCCTTAAGCCACATGGGTAAAGAGCCTGTACATGGTGCTGGTGACGGTGAGTGGTCGGTAATCTTGAAGGTTCCCTGCCCTGCCTCCACGCTTGATGATGAGTGAGACTCTGCCCCGATGCCAGTCGTATGGAGGACCGCTCCCTGCAACGATGTCGCTGAACAGGCCAGCTAGCTGTTCTTTCGCCTCCTGCCCCAAGCACTTAAGTAAGCGAGATGGGATGCCATCTGGTCCCGAGGCTGTTTGGGCTCGGAGATGGGACAGAGCACGGTCTATAGAGATATGACTGAATTCCCATTTTAGGGCTCCTTCCTCTGGGGAACCCTGTTCAGTCCTCTCTTCACCACACTGGGTGTCTCCTTCATCCAACTGGAGGTCCCTCGTGCACCCACGTGAACCACACAGAGCCTCCAGGTGTCCTGTCAAGGCCTCCTTCATGTCCTGGATAAGGATGTCGTTGCTGTCTACAATGAACTGTACAGACTGCTCAATCCGGTCCCATGTTCGGACGTAATTCCATAATTTCTGGGCCGCGTTCCTGCCCTCTGCCTTCAACTTCTGCGGGAACAACGCATTGAACCTGGCAAGTTTAGCCTGCACTAGGGCCTGCATGTCGCGCTTGAACTGAAGGTAGTACTGCCACGTGACGTCAGTCTGTACAGCGTCCTTCGTTTTGACTGCTCGACGATGGGACCGATTTGCTTCCCGCCGAGCATGCCATGCTGCGGCAACTTCTTTGTCCCACCAGGGTTTTCTGTGGTGGCGTGCAGGTCTTGTGCCGCCACATACCTTATGTACTTTCCATGATGCGACATAGCTCCGACACATACTCTTCGTATGTCTTAGCTTCTCTTTTCGGGCTCGCCTCGAATTGCTCCGCCACTGTTTGAAGGGAGTCACCCGGCTGGTACCTAGTATGAGTTACCCTTCGTTCTGTAATTGGCTCTCAGCGATATATGCTTCAGAGAAAAGAAGGTGCCATCAGCACTCGGTGTTCCCAGGTGGTCTCCCTCCCAAGTACTGACCGAGCCCAATGCTGCTTAGCATAGGTGATCGGACGAGAACCGGCGCATTCATCATGGTATGGCCGATGGTATGGCCGATGGTTAAACTAGACAGGTCATGCTATCTAGCGGGGCCCAGTTGAACCAAAACACGTCTGCCATCTCGGAGCTAATGACAGCCGTTGTTTCTGCTGTGGCTCCAGCGGCTTTCGTTCTGCTGCTACTATAGTGTCGGCGGCCGCGCAGTAAAGCCGGGCAACTGTTGAGCATGGCAACAGTGACGTGAGACGATCTGGCGGGTAACTTGTAAGTGCGCTAACATTATGCGGACCACTAAAACGTGATTCTACTTCAAAATAAGTACTTTTTGACACAGGAGTGCCCTTACGAGGTTTCTGGATCACTATTTCATCGATCAACGTCGACTTAATAGTTGCTTTCAGTGTCCTTTTGAACGAGTACTTACACATGGCTACGGTGACTCCCGCTGCGAAGATGCTGATTGCTCCTTGCATTTGCTATGGAGGCGCAGGAAAAAAAAACAAGGCAACATAGGTTAGTTCATCACTATTTTTTTACAGAGCGTAAAAGAAAAAGAAATTGGAGATCAACAAAAAAGCATCTCATTGCTTATGGAGAAGGAAGTCACTTTCTTTTTAACCTTTTTCATGGTGATACACGGTTGCATACCCAAATGTCATGATCTTCTATGTCAGCAAACGTATAATCATAGAATATAGCCTACTGTCAAGCCCACACTGCAGCTTCCATATGTTTACATGTTCCTTGTACACCGCAATGACAGCTCTATCAAATGGCGGAACCTCTCGTGTTGACGTGGACGCATTCTGCGCGTACACAGCGATCTACAAAAGCAAATTATACAATTATAAGGGGATTTTCTTATGAGTGGCGACTACGAAGTTGAGTGCAAACATCACATGCTGTAAACAGCAGCTGTTGGGAGGTCAGCACAACACCAGTTGGTGTCTGTGTGCCATTCTTTTGTGTGCATGCGTGCAGTTCATGCTCCGTGGCTCAACGTGATCTACTAGTTCCTGCGAAGGTGGTACCGCTTATCAACCTTGACCTCTCTTGCCTCGTAATCAGCGCAGCATAGAGCGCGGATAGACAATAATTTGCGTTTTCTAATTTTGAGCAGTTATTATGGTGCACAAAATAGAATCAGCCCACGTGCGGTTATAAACAGAATGAGACGCCATATAGTGGAGCATTGGGGTGCTTACGCTAGACTGCTTGACTTGCTGGCTTTTTTTTATTCTGACCTTTCGACGCAATTTAATAATATACTCTTTCTCAAACCGCGAGAGGGACGCTTGAGAAACTTAAGAGGACGCTTGATTTTCGCCTGTCAAGAGTAGAACGCAATAGCGTAACTGGACTTCTTGCACGTCGTTTTCTCAAGTGCTTACTAAACCGGGCTTCAGACTTCAGCGCATGCCTCAACCATGCCTCAACCATGCATGCCTCAACCACGAAACGAGTGACAGTGTGCGTTTCAAGATATCCCATTTGAAGCCACCCGAACACACATGGAGCCAAAAGCAGGTCAGAAGTACGAATATTAGACAAATGTGTGTACTACCCATCATTCCAATGCTCACTGAAGCGCCGTGCGTTGAAGCTCCCATAGACACAAGCGCCAGAGTTCCCTCTAGTGTATATTAGGAAACTCTATGAATACACGTCTGTATGTGAGGTAATACTCGAACATTTGTAGCTGTTAACTTTGTTGATGCTTTTGCCACTGATGATTTCGCTGCCTCTCGATGCGCAATTCACGTGTTTTGACGCTTGGCACACAATTTTACGCTTCTGTTCCACAATATTATGGCATTTCTATGAGCTTCGTTTTTTTTTTATTTCCTTTCTTTTTTTGAAGCATTAAAAAAATACCATGGCGTTGTGGTACAGCGCCTGCTTGCCTCGCAGTCGGCCTGGTATTGGATTCTAAGTTGGACCCGAAGATTTTTTATTAGTTTTACCTGTATCACTTCTTTTTATTTCTGGGTCACGCACACGATGATGATTTTTTCGCTTATAACCAACGACGCCATCACCGACACCGACGCAGACACCTGAATTTCTGCGAAGCGAGCTCATTAACGATATCGTGTTGATATGTCCCTGTCATTTATGGTATTTTCATTTCCACCAGGACCTAAGTTAATGTTCTGGCCAGTCGTAGGTTTCTTCAATATTAAGTCATTCAGTGACGGCAGACAGCGTAGCCTGTAAACGACACTTCTTTTTTTTCTCTTGAGTAGCAGTATTTCAACGTCAGTGTCCACCAGGCGAACCTGCGCGTATTTTACTGCCTTTCAAGTGTCGAAGCCTGGGGACATTGCTTTTACATCGAGAATGGAATACGCAGTTCGTCTGAACCAGAACAAGTGCATCAGACTGGCTGCGGGCTGCTGTATACCGTATACGTTTTCTGCGAGTGCAGGCTTTACCGCAAGCGCCGCACACCTTGCGGCACCGATACTATTAGCTTTTCCCAGGGGTGATCCGCAACTGTACTACACACACTGAGAAAATCTGCTTTGTATGCTCGTATATTACGGCAGTCAATCCACTCTGAAAACATAAGAGTACCTGATGAAGTCAGATCGGGTGATGTCACGTGTATTTGTGTTCCAGCCCTGAATATCAAAGTATAGGTACGTAAACAAAATTACTCCACTTTTTTTTTTTTACTTTCAACATGCCTGTATTAGGTCATTCTCAGTGCCTTGACCTCAGATCAACTGTTTTCGCTTCGAGTCACGGGTGCTTATGCCAATACAGCTGCCATATACACGCTTTTCTTATGTCACGCGATCTTTATGAGGGTATTCCCCACGAAAAAAAAATTGTTCCAGCTTTTTTCTCTGAGGTATGGTGGGCATAATCTTGCGAGATTACCTTTACTGTAGAATGAATGATCGATCATTTATTCCAAAGTTCGTTTTTTTTTAGCAGTGTAAGCGAAGTGAAATCAGGTGGATTGCTGTTTATGTGACACAGACTGTCTGGGTAGCTAGTAGTTACGTTAAAAAAAAAACAGCAGATAATGAATGCAAGGGAGGTATAGGGAACGTATAGAGTATAGGAACAAGTCCCAGATTCGGTTCCGGCCGGTTCCTTTTCGGCCACTTTACTTCTTCACGTCTATACGTTAGAATTGTTACGATACACTTAAAACAGTGCAATGAATGTTCCATATAACTTCCTTGCATTCATTATCGGCTTGTATTTGTTAAAGGTGCCCTGCAACACTTTTTGAGCATGATCAGAAAACGCTGTCGATCGGTAGTAGAGGCTCCCGGGAACACGAGTGCCAAATATTATAGCGCAGCACACGGCCTGGACTTGCAATGAGTTTTCAAAGTCAGCTAAGACTCGCTCTTTCTTCTCTCTACAAATTACGCTTCAGCTGAAAATCACTATGTCTCAGGCCAATCATCAGCTATAGCAATCGGCTAGTTTGGGCATCGCATGCTTAGCAGTTACTGGGACCACCGCGGGATAGCACGACTTGTCCACGCGTGCGTGCACGCGCAATGTCACTAAAAAGCTGCGAAGAATAAAAGATATAAAGAGTGCTCAAGGTCACGTGGCGCGTGAGACATTTTCTTCTCCCCTGCTATCTTTTTCTGCTTATAGCTTCCAGCGTTTGCGTGAGTTCGTATGACACTTCTACTTGTGTTTACTGTGTGTTAAGTTCGTCCACATCGTAAGGCTCTGCTATAATTTTAAAGTGACATGTCAGCCTTCCTCATTTGTGCTTCGCATATAATCGATTCTCACTGTACGTAGTATCTGCCAATTTTTTTTAGTGGTTCCAATCAATGGCTACTTGAAGAAGTGTCACCGGGCCCCTTTAAGGTTGTGTCAAACAGGCAGAAAACGAGCCCTAGGGAATTCCCGACTTCCATTCAGAGAGTTACGTTGAGTTGTATAGCTCAAAAGTAACAATAGATGCGATGGGCCAGTCACACGCTAATGTCCAGTAACACAGTGATTTGAAAAGAGTGAAGAGAACAGCGCCGTTTTTTCCGCTTGATTTAAAAGACTAACGACCTCTATAAAAATATAAACAAGAGATTATATTGAGACTAGGGCGTGTTTTGTTAATATCAAGTGTGGGTGAAAATAAGCCAGTGCTATGAATAGTTCGTTAACACACTCCATTTCCGGACATAATATTAAAATGTAGTTCACCGAAAGAGGTCCTTCAGAATGTCCGCATTTCGGTTTTTGTCCCCCTCTCAGTGAAAAAAAAATACGAGTTAACAGTGTGTGTGCTACGTGGAGACGGAGAGCACTTGAACACGACGTTAATTGTGGCAACACAACTAATATTCACGTAGAGTAGGTTTAACGATTAGTATTTCTATTGTGTTCTCTGGGTTTCCATTGCACTTTCTGCTGCGATTTCAATGCTGTTGTAGATCTGGATACAGTAATCGCAAAGCATCATTACATTTACCGGCGTGTTATGCACCACCATAAACGCTATAACTTATCTGCCCTCTCATTTCCAGAGATAAAAATAACGGCTCTGCATACCGACCCCGAGTAGCCAATTTATTCTGCCAGGTTTGCGCGTCATGAGGCTTGAAATTAATGCAAGCGAGAACTGCTTGCATTTTATTTTTATAAAAGGTATACCAGCGTCGACGTAAAATTCTACTTCGACCTACAGCTTATATACAGAAATTACGTATTATAGCAATTAGCCAGCACGTCAACGCTGCAAATTGGTCCATTTACGTCAAACCTTACAGCACATGAGATGCTTTTTTCAAAGCACCGCTATGACGTTCGATAATACATATTCACCGATATCATGACACACGTGCCATGGTGCAGTGCGCCCATGACGAACACGAGCGCCGACAACGCTTTTGCGAATTTTACTGATCGCACGGCCTTGACTCCTCAAGTAAGCCGTCCTAATAATGACCTTAATTGGTCTTCGACACTTATGTTGCGGGCTACCAAAGTTGGTGCTGTAACGGGGACGTTACTGTGGCATATTCACGTTTTTATGAGGACAACTCCGACAATTAAGAGTAAGAGATGAAGAGAATGAATGAATAAATCAACTGTGAGGTGTGACTTGCTTTCGAGAACGATAGGGACGACGACGCAAATAATGCGAACAGCCATGAGCCTTTATCGCGTCGCAAAAGCACAATAGGGAGCGTTCAAATTGGCGCCCAAATTTCATTTCATTTCATTTCATTTACTCTCAAGGCACTGGGCATTACAGAGATGAGTGGGACAACAGATATCATTAAGAAGTAAAACAAAACAGCAGGATTAGAATAAATAATAATGCACTTTCAGAAATGATTGATTTGAAAGCGTTGGCGCTTTCATTTCAATTGGCGCTTTCAATTGGTTTGGGGCCCTTAAAAATAGCATCGGAGCCACTGCGCATGGGCTAGACCCAAACAATGTTTGAGTATTGCATTGGGGACGCTATTTATCGTAATTATTGGCATTCCCAAAGCCCACTCTTAACGAATAGCATCAAACAAACATGAAAGCACCCACTGAAGCGACGGTAGTTGACCAAGAGTTGAGTGACCTAGATTAGGAGGAGTGTCCAAAACGCAGCAGACCCATTGGAAAAGTAAGTCTTAGCTGATGCTTGACTCAAAGCGAGGCCACGCAAAGGGGTTTTGGGACCACGAACTTTGCGGGCCCGTATTTGAAAATTTCCTAATAAGCGAGTAGCAATTCAATAGAGCGCGCCAAGGAATCGAGAACGCTCAAGGTCTCCGCACAAGAGTGCATAGCGAGTAATGCTAACTTTTAAAGCACACTAAGGACCAAGAAGCTTGCAAGTGTAAACACGTTAAATAAATCACGCTTCCCTACGTTGGTGTCACGCAGGGAAGAAAAACAGAAGGCCTGGTAATGTAACTGTAATCAATGAATCAATCAATAAATCATTCAACGTACCCTGGAACAACTAAAGTTCTTAGTGCAGGCGCACGAAAAAATAAAACGATACAAATAAACAATACAATACAGACACTGTTAAGAAACATCAAATAAAAATACTAAAAACACACTGATCGTGTTTTGTGAAAACACAAATACAAGACGAGAATAATGAAATTGCAGTGAAAAATAAAGCGGAATATACACGACTGTGTAGAAACCTTCCTGAAAGACGGAAAAGGGAAGAATCGGTATATTGTGAAAAAACTGTGTTAAGAGAGTACAGAGCTGAGATAAAAACAGTGAGAGTGAACTAAGGAAAACATCAAGATCATGAAAGTTAATATTATATTGACTTGTATTCTGTGAAAAGATGAGTGTTGAAACAACAACAACAACAACAACAACAACAACAACAACAACAACAACAACAACAACAACAACAATAATAATAGTAATAATAATAATAATAATAATAATAATAATAATAATAATAATAATAATAATAATAATAATAATAATAATAATAATAATAATAATAATAATAATAATAATCATATAATTAGAGTTTCACGTCCCAAAACACAGATATGATTATGGGGAACGTCGTAGAGGAGGGCTCCGGAAGTTTGGACATTCTGCGGTTCTTTAATGGGCGCAGACATCGCATCGGCGGGCCTCCACCGCATCACCTCCATCAAAATGTGACCGCCGCAGCCGGGAGAAAGGTTCCTGCCACGCCCGCGTATGCCATCCACACCTTTGCGGGCCAGCTCGCATCGAAACATTTGAAAATGGATGGATGTACATTGACTGATGAGCAAGATAAGTTTACATGTCTTTGGAGAAATAGGCAAGCATCAAATTAATTGATTGAGGCATGAGTTATCCGCAGCATAAAAACAGGAGCTTGTAGTATGAACAAAGAAAGGAGAGAGAGGGAGAAAATTACCCGGCGTGAGAGACACTATTAGATGAAGGTAGATGCAAGATTGTAACATACTAGGTGATCGGTCACACCAGTGCTTTAAAACCGATATGTATGAAGAGAACGGCCATCATTATATTGATGATCTCTTTTAGTAGCTGCGCACCGACCACCGATCTTTATGCATAACGGTGGTGCCGACCGAATTATTTTTAATGCCGTAACATTTAAGAGCTTCGCAGAAATTCAGGCGTTGGTGTCGGCGTCGTTGGGTGTGTGCGAAAAATCGTCGTTTTGTCCGTCACCAAAAAAAGAGGGAAATATTTAAATAAGGTAAATAATAAAACTCATCGGTTCGAGTGAGAATCGAATCCAGGCCGTCTGCGTATCCAGCGGGTATTTTATTGCAGAACAACGATATTGCTTGAAACTTCCACGGGAAAAAAAATATTACAGTAAGGTAATGTAGCGCCGGGAGTCTCCCCAGTGCATGCAATGCTGCGTGCCAGAAGCGCACAATCACGCCAGGCGTCAGTGAGCAATGAAGTTACATATTTACATTTAAAGGCGCCCCCCATTACAAAGCATTCAAACATTTTCTCGTCATCAGCTGTGAAAGCTGCAACAAAGTGAGCATCTGCGTGTGTTCGCATGTTGTCTTACGGACGCGTACAGTGAGGCCTTCGTCGGTTCGCAAAGCTGAGCATTATCATGTGCTTAACAGCTTAACTTGCAGTAGGTATTCTATGATAGTTTGTAACGATGTTACGCGCACAATTAATCGCTTCCTTGCAGCACAGTTGGGGCTTGCATCGAGAACTGAAGCAAGGTTAGCAATTGAGCTGGCGGTGCACATGCTGCCCGATTGTGGTTTCACGTTCTATTAGCTTGAAGGCGAACCTCTAGCGTTCTACAAGTTTTCGGCTCCCGTGCGTTATGACTTCTACCGTGACTTGCGTGTCCCGAAATGAGCGATAAGTGAGCAAAAAAAGTTGAACGTTGGGCCATGTCGGAAAGTCCAGACAGTGTTCAAACAGAGAACGTGCTTCGTTACTTGAAATATAAAAGGTCGTGCGAGAACAAAAAAAAAAAAAGTGGCACGTTCACAAGTGAGGCCGAAGGGGAGAGCTCTAACTCACACTGCTTTATTCATAAGCGGAACCAATAAATAAAAAGCAAATTGAACTTGTCGGCTCGTGTACATACGTGTCATTTGTTTTTATGCGTGACATTTCAAGCATGTGTAACACAGGCCAAGAACGTGTTTTACTGGATGTTTCGTTACATACTTATTTTTAAAACTTATCTCATAACAGCTTCGTAAAGACTACCATTAACCTGATCAGCCCGATAGGATCACTCCGCTCACCTAAGCGACGCAGGATGGTCATGCACTCTATACCGGATGTCCTGCTCAGGCTCACGAACACTGCGGGGCGTGTGTCTGGGGGGGCATGGCTTTCAGTACTTAGTACACCGATCATGGACAAACGCAGCGATTGTTCTAAACGTGCCTTCATTCAGGTGATCAACACGAACATGCTATTAGCGTGAGAACACTGCATCAGTCATCGTATTTATAGACACTCCTATGAATGGAGTGAAGACTTGGAAAAAGAAAAAATTGTGGCCACAAGAACCGACTCATAAAATTCGACGTGTAATCTGTAGTCTGTACGTGGGAGGACCCAGACACCTCTATGGAAATACCAAATATAGAGGCCCTGCTGTCATCAACTGAATTGAATAATGAATATCATTGATAGAGAATCATCACATGATCTGTTCTTAAACTTTCGACTTACTGCGAAGTAGCTGCCCAGCATGGAATACTGCTTCGTCATCTGCCAGATTTTTTTCTAAAGACCACTCAGAACTGAACAACAAACGCACGTGATTTCTCGTCGTGTCACTCGCATGAATATTATAATCAACGCACGCTATGGACAATGGAAAGCAAGCTTTGGCATTCAATGAAATGGCGTGTAGGTGCATATACAACCTAGAGAAAAACATAGTCTATAGTTAGACAGGTAGACATTTCAAACCAGCCCTCAGCTGCCTTCATAAAGTGCTTTCAGCGGAAAATAGTAGAAGTGACGTCAGCGAAGATTTGTTTTTAACACGTTTGTAGCCCTAATTTGAAGGGAACGAGCAAGCAAGAAAACACACGCGGAAGAATGACGAATCACATTCTTCAGCGTATTATCAAGACATATAGATGATCATCAAAGGCACATACAGTTAAAGCTCGTTAATTAGAGATACACGAGACCACAAAAAAAAATCTGTCCAAAATAACCAAATTCTACAAATATAGAAAGCATCAGAAAAACGCTGAATAAATGTATATTACAACAATGCACCTTCACTTTTTTTCAGGAATATGTAAATTAAGTGATTACTTTTCCTAAAAACAGCGCAAATACCTCGGTTTTCGTCACCGACGTCTCTGTTCCCAATGTGCAACGCGGCAAGACACCCGTGTCTTGACCCGCAATGGGCGCTGGGCCCTTAACTTATTATGCATCAACAGCGTGATCGTTGGTAGGTTAAGTGCACTTCTGAAAGTCAGCTGCCGTTTCGGGTGTCCGCCACCATTGTTTTCGCTTTTTCGTTGCGTCGTCCATTTTTGGTGCTTCGCGCTCAACACGCTCTAAGGATCGTTCGAATTGACCGGGTTGCGGCCGAATGTGACCGCATGAACGAGAATTTGGTGCCGTTAAGCAAAACACACGCTGGCAGGGACAACAGAACACTTCCAACCATTCGATTTTCCGAAATACCCAGTTTTTAGTACAACACCCACACACTCTGTCCAAGTTCCTCAAAACAAAGCCCTTTCCACGTGACACAAGCTATGACAAAACACAATTATTCATGCCGTTGAAATGTCCTCACAGAACTTAACCGATCTTTTTAGTATATCGCTATTTGTTACAAACTGGGTAACAATCAAATTTCGTCATTTGTTTGTTTGATTGATTTGTGTGTAAAAACAGACAACGACGCAGAGGGAGAGCTCAGGCTGACAACTGCTACCTAGAGGGGCACTAGGCTGGCCCACTTTTTCCGGATGACTGAAGAAATAGAGAGAAGGGACATGGGAGGAGAGAAATACGAAAGACGATAGGAGATAGAAGTAAGAAAATTGAGACAAATAAGCAAGAACACAGGGTGGGGGGGATCACCTATAAACGGCTGCCTATATGTAAGTGTCAGCAGACCTCAATGGGCCTCGTCGCGTCGACAAACACCACTCGTCGGACTGAGGAAACCGTCAATGGTCACGCACTTCAAGTAATTTATATTCCTTAATCAGCAAACCACGTAAAGTAACAAAGGCGATTGATATAATTTGTACAAGCGTTTCACAAAAGCTACAATATACAAAGGACTGTCCACACGTCCTCGATGGTATAAGTGCTCGCTCACTAACACAGAGTTACATATCAACACAGAGTAACTCTTGGCTCACATAAGAGTGCTCTGGAACGCCGTGGCAAGCCACGACCACGAACACCGTCAAAAGACCAAGGGAATTGTTGTAGGCCCGTGTGCTCAAATTTGGGTGCACGTTGAAGAACCCCAGGTGGTCGAAATTTCCGGAGCCCTCCACTACGGCGTCTCTCATAATCATATGGTGGTTTTGGGACGTTAAACCCCATATATCAATCAATCAATCAATCAATCAATCAAAAGACCAAGGGAACAAAATGTAACCACGGCAAGAAATGCTCAGCGACGATAAGCAGAAGAAAGTGCGGGGGGGGGGAGGGGGCAGAGAAGAAAATTTTGCTTCAAACCAATTTACACCGCGCAGAATCCGCCATTTTACTTTTATTAATTGGTTTGCACCTTTACCGTTAAATTGCTTTTTACACAAGTCATTTTGTTTTCATCTGTCCCTTATTTGCGTGGTAATCAACCATCTTGCGCAAACGTAACAAAAAACTTTTGGCAGATATAATATACTGGCATTAGCAACCCTGTGTACTTTAGCGTCTGCTGAATGGCCTTTCTTTATTCGTTTGCTCAGATGAAGAGGCGTGCAGCTTCAAAACCGATCAGTCATCTCTGTTCAGGGTCAAACAACCAGGAAACATAACATAAAAATAATCAAAGCAATATTCGCACAAGTGACATGGGGGGGGGGGGGTACGAACAACAAGAGAGAAGGCAGGGAGGTTAACCAGGCACATGCCCGATTTGCTAGAATGCGTAGAAACAATGCACCTGTGCGCGGGGTCGAAAACGTATGGAAGGGGGTTGAGGTCACTCACGAGTCACAACGGATATAGTCTAGGCGAGTATTTCTCATCTACTCAAAAACGAGGAGACAATGGGGTTGGTCCGTTGAAAAAAATAAAGACGATATAACGGAGATACGCAGTATAATGTCAGTCATAAATGTCAAGTCAAATAGGCTCGTGTCAATGAAAAGAAATCACAACGGGCATCGTTCTCTGCAAGCCTCCTACTTTCAATACATGACCCCGGTACAAGCACCTCGCTCAGTGCGGGAGGTCGTCAACTGAGCATGTCCCTTCCCCCCCCCCCCCCCCATCCGTAAGCTTTTACGTCCACACCGTAAAACAAAAGCTATGACACGCGTATGATGCCCGAGAACAACAAATGGCTCCTATAGCCATCCAGCGGGCCAGCTTCTTTAAGCTATTAGCTTTTCTGCGTAGTTTATTAACTAGCAGAAAGCGCTTCGCACACACCACAAGAAAGAAAACTCACGTTCAATACGAAGTAGCAGGCACAGGCAGTCACTCCCACTTTGTTTCCGAAGCGAAGCCGCAGGTACTGGAAATAACAGGCGAAATCCGTTAACGTTTCATAAATTTGGGGAGGGGCGGGAAGTGGGAATGGTAGAAAGGATGTAATGAATGGGCTTGTTGGCCGTGACACACAGGGAAACCTGCAGCGCACAAGAAAGGACACGGACGAAAAAAAAGTGAAGACAGAGAGATGCGCTTCGTCCATGTACTTCTTCATGCGCTACAGGTTTCGCCGTGTACAGTGGCTTAATCAAATGAAGTATTTGCAGGATATCACATAAAATGGCTATACTATTCGGCATGTTTTTAATTGACAAAACAGTGGAACGTTTCAGACAATACTAGAACAAGGCAGGGACGATTTCACTATAGTGAACAAAATATTCAAGATTCGCAGCGTGGCATGTTGCGCAATTGAGCCCTTTCGTAATCCGCGAGTGCGCTTTCCTGTACTGCATACTAGCCCAACTGATGGCGCCACCTGCCCACCTTCAAGAGGACACAAAGTCTTAGTTGCACGTACTGGGGCCTGTGTTTTCAGAATGTTTGCATCTAAGAGGGTCGAGCATGCGTTTGACTCGTGAGAGAGGAAGCGAAGCAGCTCGACACGCTGTTTACGGTAAGTGACTAGCCTCAATCATAAGTTGGGCAAACTGCGTGGCTGGAAAGCCAGCTTTAATTAAGTAAAGGGTCTGTCGTGTTTTCTGAGATGGAGGACTGAAAAAGAATTACCTCTCCTTTTCGCACTAAAATATCAACCGAATAATCAACCTAATTACATTTTAGCTGCTTTCATTTGCTTGCATTGCGCAACATGCGGTGGTGTTGCTAACAGCAGCTGGCGAGTTCGCAAGGCACGCACATCGACTTGGAAAGCGGACGACAAAAAGTTCGAGATAAGTGCTGCGAAAATGGGTGCCGAAATACAGTTGTTATCGTTGTCGTTGTTGTTGTCACTGTTGTTGTTGCATGAAAAGTATAAGAAGGTAGACTAAGCTGTAGCTAAATATCCCGATATCGTGAGATAAATATTCAAGACAGGCACACACACGGTCAAGAAAAATAAAAAAGAATTAAAAAAATGTTGTCGTCGATGTTGTTTAACTGAGACATGACAAATAGACACACGAAAAGCAAGACAAGCTGGTACCGAACAGAATCATCTTTACCGAAGATCACCAGTAACTTCGAAACTCAGGTCATTCTAACATTTTTTTTTACAAAGAAACAAAAGTACGGCCGTTATAAGACGGTAAGACTCCTGTACAGATCTGAAGCTGCGTACGTGAGAACACGAGTACAATCGTCAAAGCGAAGTATGTTACTTTGCTGCGCCTATCAAACAAACCATATCCCGTGACATCATCACATTGCAATGCATCAAGCGCAGTTTAGCATTTCAAGCGATGGTGTATGAGTCAGTGCCGTGCGTCACGTCATTCACGAAGACGTGCCAAGCCGACTATAGAGTCAACGGTATTTCGGACACGGCGAGGCTAATCGCCTTCCTTTCGTCAGGCTAACGCACTCATGTTTTTCAAGTCTTTCAGATATGTTGTATCGCTGCTCTTTGTTAAACACTTTTTGTTGAGCCTTAAAGTAATTAAATAGTGTTATTGTACCTGTATAGTGTCATTGTATCTGTACTGTAGAAATATCAGCAGTCATGCAAACACCGCGGAATCAGGGCGTCGATGAAGTATATATTGTCGGAGGTTATAAATTACAGGGGGTTTATTTAAAAACACGGACAGTGGGACTTGTAGAGACGCTCTCAGAGAAGGCCGCTAAGATTGTCGTCTTCTTCACTCTGCTGCGCTGCGCCTCTCGAGCAAATCCGCGCTCTTCGTTGTCGTCGCTATCTCGCCGCTAAATGCAGCTATGCACGCGGCATTACCCTCTTGCCAGAGTGAGCGTCGTCTCGACGCTCAACAGGTAGAGATGCGGCCATCGAGTGTTTACATCACTGAGAGCGGTGAAGTTTCATGCGGACCACGTGCACTGTCTCAGGCAGATGCTGGCGATGTTTGGAACAGGAGGAGGCGTCGGGCACGACTTCGTACGTCACGTCGCTAAAACGGCGCAGAACCTTGTAGGGTCCGAAGTATCGGCGTAGAAGTTTCTCTGCGAGGCATCGTCGTCGTACAGGAAACCAAACCCAGACTCTATCTCCTGGTTGATAAATGACGAATCGTTGGCGAAGGTTGTACCGTTGGGCGTCAAGTTGCTGGTGGTTCATTCTGACGCGGGCAAGATGCCTTGCTTCTTCGGCGCGTTCAGTGAAGTCTGCGGCGTCTGTCCCTGAGTCATTGCAATCGTAAGGCAGCGTGGCGTCAAGCATTGTCGTAACTTCTCTGCCATGAATTAGTGCGAACGGCGTCATTTTTGTTGTTTCCTGGCGCGCCGTATTATACGCGAATGTGATGTACGGCAATATTCGGTCCCAAATCTTGTGTTCTACGTCGACGTACATGCAAAGCATGTCAGTGATTGTCTTGTTAAGTCTTTCTGTAAGCCCATTCGTTTGTGGGTGGTAAGCTGTCGTCTTCCTATGCGCTGTACCACTGAGCGTAAGCACAGTGCGCAAAAGCTCGGCTGTAAACGCGGTACCTTTGTCTGTTATGACGACAGCTGGAGCACCATGTCTCAGAACAATGTTCTCAATGAAGAACTGGGCCGCTTCAGCTGCAGTGCCACTCGCGATTGCCTTGGTCTCCGCGTATCGGGTGAGGTAGTCCGTCGCCACTATAACCCATTTGTTGCCGCTGTCCGATGTTGGGAATAGGCCCAGCAGATCCATTCCGATTTGAGAAAACGGGGTTTCTGGCATGGGCACAGGATGTAATAGCCCAGCGGGTTTGGCAGGTGGTACCTTGCGCCGCTGACAGTCAATGCATGTTCGGACGTAATGTTTACCTCTGCTGCGATTCTTGGCCAGTAATATTTTTCTTTGATGCGTGTCAGTGTTCTTGTGAAACCGGGTGGCCCGCAGTGGCTTCGTCGTGGGGGGCTTGTAAAATTTGGCTGCGGAGAGCTCCAGGAACTACCAGCAGATAGCTTCTACCTGTTGATGAAAAGTTCTTTTTGTACAGAATTCCGTCCCGTAAACAGAATGACGATAAGTTCTTCGAAAACACTCTTGGTGCATTGGCGGCTCGTCCATTCAAGAATTCTATAAGCGAGTTGAGCTCCCGATCATCTTGTTGTCGCCGAGAAATGATAGCTGCATCAACAACTCCTAAAAAACCTGAGAAATCATCATCCTCTATGGCCGGTGTTTCAATCGGTGACCTTGACAAAAAGTCGGCGTCTAAGTGTTGCCTTCCGGACTTGTAAACTACGGCCATGTCGTACTCTTGGAGCCGTAAGCTCCATCGTGCTAAACGTCCAGATGGGTCTTTCATGTTGGTCAACCAACAAAGAGAGTGATGGTCGCTTACGACTTGGAAAGCGCGGCCATATAAGTACGGGCGGAACTTCGCAACTGCCCAAACGACGGCCAGACACTCCTTCTCCGTTGTTGAGTAGTTGGACTCGGCGCTTGTCAACGTTCTGCTAGCGTAGGCAACCACTCTATCCACACCATCTTGGCATTGGACAAGAACAGCACCTAGGCCCGCATTGCTGGCGTCTGTATGGATGGCTGTTGGTGCATTCTCGTCGAAGTGAGCGAGGACAGGTGGAGTTTGTAGACGCTGTCGCAGCTCGTTGAATGAAGCTTCTTGCTCTTCACCCCATACAAATGCGATGTCTTCCCTTGTAAGGCGGGTGAGTGGAGAGGCGATGTGTGCGAAGCCTGCTATGAATCGCCGGTAGTAGGCGCAGAGACCCAGAAAACGCCTGACCGCTTTCTTATCAACAGGCCTTACGAACTTTGCGACGGCTGCTGTTTTATCTGGGTCAGGCTTCACACCTTCGCGACTGATCACGTGTCCCAGGAACTGGAGTTCTTCGAAGCCGAAGTGGCATTTTTCCGGTTTGAGTGTGAGTCCAGCGGACCGTATGGCTTGAAGGACTGACAGTAGCCGCTTTAGATGCTCTTCAAACGTGGCCGAAAAAACGATCACGTCGTCGAGGTACACAAGGCATGTTTTCCATTTCGGGCCGGACAGAATGGTATCCATTAGTCTCTGAAACGTGGCTGGGGCTGAGCATAGACCAAAAGGAAGGACTTTGAATTAATAAAGCCCGTCTGGCGTCACGAAGGCGGTCTTTTCTCGGTCGCGCTCATCTACTTCTATTTGCCAGTATCCACTTTTAAGGTCCATTGACGAGAAGTAGCGCGCATGCCGTAGCCTGTCCAAAGAGTCATCGATCCGTGGTAATGGATAAACATCTTTTTTGTAACATGGTTCAGCTTACGATAATCGACGCAGAAACGCAAGCTGCCGTCTTTTTTTTTTTCACGAGTACCACTGGCGATGCCCAAGGACTCTTTGATGGTTGAATAACGTCATCCTCCAGCATCTTCTTGACTTGCTACTGGAATACCTCACGTTCTTTCTGAGCGACGCGATATGGGTTCTGTCGGATCGGTCTTGCTGTGTCTTCCGTAATTATGCGATGCTTAGTCAGAGGCGTTCGACCTACTCGTGATGTCGATGAGAAGCACTCCTTGAACTGGTCGAGCAGCTCCATAAGACGGCATCTTTCAGTAGGTGTTAGACTCGGACCGATATCAACTGGTGGTGTATGTGGAGGTGATTGAGCTGTGGCTTCCCCTTGCATTAGAAGACAGTCGTGAGAGTAGTCGAGCTCTTCGAGGTACGCCACAGCCGTGCCTTTACCGATGTGCCGGCGCTCATTCGTGAAGTTGGTCAGAAGCACGTCTGCGCGCCCATCCACTAAGCTGACGATACCGCGAGCGATGGCGATGCCTTGGTAAAAAAGAAGGTCAGTGATGCGTTCCGCTATGGCGTCTTCATTACAGTGCACGGCGCAACACACGGAAACAAGACTACATGACAGTGGTGGCACGCAGTAGTCGTCGTCTACCACACGTAACACCCTGGGTTCTTGGTCTGCATCAGTGATCACAGACTTGTCAGCGGCGAATGTGATCACACCGTCGCGTATGTTGACCACAGCACCGTACTCTCTTAAGAAGTACATTCCCAGTATCATAGGTTTGCAGCACTCCGGTAGGATCAGAAATGTGGCTACAAAAGCCACATTCTCAATAGTGAGTCTTGCTGTACATTTTCCCGTGGGAGTCATTATCTGGCCTCCAGCACTTCGGATATAAGGTCCCGTCCATTCCATCCTGACTTTCTTGAGTTCATCTGCCAATCGTTCACTCATTATGGAGAAGTCTGCACCCGTATCGACTAAGGCCGTCACTTCAACGCCGTCAATCGTCACAGCGAGGTCGGCAGTCACAGTTTTCTCGGCGAAGTCTTCATTGTCGTCTCTCGCTTGTTTCGGCAGCAGTGGGGGATTTTCGGCAGCTCGACGGCTTGCAACCTTCCCCCCAGAGGTCACTGCTTTCAGTTTCCCCGCCGTGGGCTGGGAGACCGACCTCTGACGGCGTCAGCAAAACTACGGCGGCTTGGTGAACCAAAGCGAGCCGGTGATGGTGAACGCGTCCGGAAGGTAGAAGAGCCTTCCCGCCTGCCAGCCTGGTCGTCGTCGATGGGGGCACGGCTTTCGTCGAACTGTCGGCGCGTAGCTGTAGGTGCACTACCGCGGTATTCAGCTCGGCGATGTGGGCAAAAACGGTAAATGTGCCCTGGCTCTCCACAGTTGTAGCAGAGTGGTCGACGATCCGCAGTGCGCCATATGTCAGTCTTCCGCATATAGGGTCGCCTGACAGAATCCTGCTGAGCCCAGGTTGCCACAGGATACGGTTCGAGGTACTGCGGTGCTGGCATGGGCGTGGGTCGACGAACAGCGTCTGCATAGCTGTATCCGTTCGGCTGGTAGGATACTTCTGGAGCCAATGGACGACGCACAGCGTCTGCTAAGGTACACGAGTTTGGACGGTGCGGTGGAGTGGAATACTGCTGAGGAGAGGCAAACGCTTGTCGAAGTTCATGGCGAACGACTTCAGCGACGGAGGCTACCGTGGACTCCTGCTGCGGGGGTGCCTGTGACTGCAATGTGTATTTTGCGTTCTCCTTCGCGATCTCCTCACGCACGATCTGTCTAATCAGGTGGCCTAGAGAAAACTGGTCGTTTTCGGTAAGTGCGGTGGCGCCTGCAGCTGCGCCGGTGGCCGGCTGATCAGACTGTCGGTACCGTTGCTGCAGCGCACGCTCTATTGCGGTGGCCTCCCTGGTGAACTCGTCCACTGTTGTCGGCGGATTGCGCACAAGACCAACAAATAGCTGCTCTTTGACGCCCCTCATGAGATGGCTTAGCTTTCGAGCCTCGGGCATGTTGGGGTCCGCGCGGTGGCACAAGCGCACCATATCCTCAGCAAACATTGCGACGCTTTCATGCAGCTGTTGGGTGCGTCCTTCAAGAAGGCGTTGTGCGTTTTCGCGTCGGTCCGCGTTACCGAAGGTGTCAAGAAACCGACGACAAAACTCCTCCCATGTCGTCAATGTTGCCTCCCGGTTTATAAACCACGCCTTCGCGCCGTCTTCAAGGGCGAAGTATACGTGGAAGAGCTTTCCGTCGAGACTCCAGTAGTTCGATTTAGCTACCCGTTCGAACTGCTCAAGCCAGTATTGCGCATCTTCGTTCGGCCGGCCATGAAATGGTTCAGGAATGCGCATATTCTGGACCGTCACCTGTGCAGGACTCCTTGCCATTTCACGAGTAGGGGTGGTTGTCGGATGTGTTGCTCCCTTTAAAAAGCCAAATTCTGGTTCAAGGCCTTGAAAGCGACGGCTTGAGCGGTGCACAGGCGTCTCCACGCGTGGCTGTCACGTAGGGCTGGACTCGGGGCTTCTCACAGGGGTGCTGATCATGAGGTGGTAGTACCCAGCACTTCCACCAGTGTCGCGGGTTATAAATTACATAAGGTTTATTTAAAAACACGGACAGTGGGACTTGTAGAGACGCTCTCAGAGAAGGCCGCTAAGATTGTCGTCTTCACTCTGCTGCGCTGCGCCTCTCGAGCAAATCCGCGTTCTTCGTTGTCGTCGCTATCTCGCCGCTAAATGCAGCTATGCACGCGGCAATATAAACATCCTGGAAGAAATATACAGGGGATCAACTGCTACCATAGTGCTTCATAAAGAAAGCAACATAATACCAATCAACAAGGGGGTAAGACAGGGGGATGCAATCTCCCCAATGCTATTTACCACGTGCTGACAAGAGGTTTTCAGAGGTCTAGAGGGGAACAGTTAAGCATAAGAGTTAATGGAGAGTACCTTTGTAACCTGCGCTTCGCCGATGACATTGCATTGCTGAGTAAATCAGCGGACGAATTGCCACTCATGATTACGGAGTTAGACAAGGAGAGCAGAAAGGTGGGTCTTAAAAAATTAATCTGCAGAAAACGAAAGTAATGTACAACAACCTCGGAAGAGAACAGCGCTTCAAGATATGTAATAGTGCACTGGAAGTTTTAAAAGACTATGTCTACTTAGGACAGGTAATAACCGCGGAGCCGAACCACGAGACTGAAGTAACTATAGAAGAATAAGAATGGGGTGGAGCACATTTGGCAAGCACTCTCAAATTAGGACAAGTAGATTGCCACTATCCCTCAAGAGAAAGGTATATAACAGCTGTATCTTGCCGGTACTTAGCTACGGAGCAGAAACCTGGAGACTTTCAAAGAGGGTTCAGCTTAAATGGAGGACGACGCAGCGAGCAATGGAAAGGAAAATGGTAGGTGTTACCTTAAGAGACACGAAGAGAGCAGAGTGGATTAGAGAACAAATGGAGGTTAAGGATATCGTAGTTGAAATTAAGAAGAAGAAATGGACATCGGCCGTGCTTATAGCACGTAGAGAGGATAACCGCTGGTCAATAGGGGTAACTAACTGGATTCCCAGAGAAGGCAAGCGGATTAGAAGGAGACAGACGGTTAGGTGGGCAGATGAGATTAAAAAGTTTGCGGGTATAAATTGGCAGCACAGGACCGGAGTTTACTGGTGGAACATGGGAGAGGCCTTTGTCATGCAGTGGACGTAGTCAGGATGATGATGATGATGATGAAGATTGTATCTAGACCGTACAACTATTATGCACAGTTTTACAAAGAAGCTGTTTTACAAGAAACTGTTGCCTTCTTTATTTATATTCGACCACCGTTGACTCGTGGGACTTATCTCATTTCTGTATCACTGTAATTGTTTATGATCATCGCTAGCACGGGCGGCGGACATAAAAGCATCGACTCGGAACAGCCCCGGTGTTCAAAAAACTATTAATCCACTTCTAAACACTTATGCGGCCGGAAACACAGGTAACTCATGCATGCGTCAACCGATGACTCACAAAGACCCACGTGTCGGTATCTCGGTGAGCTGACGTGCTTTCTGACGGAGCTAGTGGCTTCGTTCGTAGTTGATTTAAATGTCAGTGTATAGCTTAGCATTACACCTCCCCCTTTTTTATCGCCAATTTCGAACAGTGACGTTGGTTGGAAGGTAATTAATACCGGCTTCTGTGTTGGTTAATGAAAGTAAGCGTTGACTATTGTCAGCTCCTGTAGGCTATGCACTAACCGACATTGTCTTCATTGACTGTTAATTTAATGGTGCTCTCGCATACACATTGTCAGCAATCTGAGTTTGTTATGACTCATTTCTGTTTCTTATTTGGCGTTATTAAACTCTGATCGCTGGCGCAAATTTTTGTATACCACGCGCTATACGTTAGCTGGTCGTGGAGTCAAGCATACTTACTATGAAAAAAAAAATGCTTTCGTTCCCCGGTATTATGTATACGCTTACGAACCTCAAGCCTTGCTATTCCAATCCACCTTTTTCTTGTAATCTAAATATTGTCAAGACCCGTAACACTACTAAATTTCTGTGGAGACGTGCTTCGTATTGTGAATGAACGTGACACCTAACTTTCAGTATAGCAGCGTGACAGCCAACATCCGTGTTTCTGACCGTCGAATGGCACTGTGTGTTTAGTGTTCAAACAGCTGCATGGGCTGTTGCCTTGCCTCGTACCATAAGTAAATATGTGAACAATTAGGCAGGACGCAAAATATATAAATAACTGTACTTATATGATTGCAGCACCATCGGGCTGGCGAAGCTCTCGTGCACAGTTAGCTTTTTTTTTTCTTTTTTGCAGTGTTTTGTCATTTGCAAGCAGAACGACCGAAAGTGGCTGGAGTTCAACGAAGCCTCCTGTTCTTCAAAAAGCTTTTCTGTTTCTTTACGAATGCTACGAAAGCACTCAGCCAGAACGCTGGTACGGCATTTGAGCTTTCGAAAAAAGGGAAACAAACGGGAGCGCATGAACAAAACAAAAATAACGACAAACAATGCGTTGCAGAGCTGTTGACTCGTCTAGTCTACAAATCTCTATGAATGTGATCGTTCACCGCTAATTTTTATGCAAAAAAGAGGGGGGGGGGATAGTTTATGGAACAAGGAAAAGAGGTAGTATACTCACTGCCATGATACTCAGTACAGGGTAAACGCAAATGTATAAGAATGAGTTCAGAAACAATACTGAGCGTAAGAAGAAGTGATGCGTATATACAATAACCACGTAGCATAGTGTTACCTATAAAGCCCATATTTTCTAGTCCAGCACTCTTTAAAAACAATCTACAACTGCCCTTGTAGCCAAGCTAAAATAAACGTAGGTGAGGAATTCTACTGGTGAATTCCATAATCACTGAATAGAAGAGGTGTGTTTGTACACGTTTGATCCCGTCGTCTGCCCCGCCACGGTGATCTAGTGGCTAAGGTACTCGTCTGCCAACCCGCAGGTCGCGGGTTCGATTCCCGGCTGTGGTGGCTGCATTTTCGATGGAGGCGAAAATGCTTGAGGACCGGGTGCCTAGATTTGGGTGCACGTTAAAGAACCCCAGGTGGTCGAAATTTCTGGAGCCCTCCACTACGGCATCTCTCATAATCACATGGTGGTTTTGGGACGTTGAACGCCACATATCTATCAATCGATCCCGTCGCCTGAGTTTCCTTCGATTCTTTCATATAATAACGTGGCTCATAGAAAACAGAAGCGACACACACTATCTCTTTTTCTAGTGGGGTTTACTGCAATGAACAGGTGAATGTATAACCATACGCACGTAATTACGAACTACAACTGACATTACATATGAGCTAAACTAGAAGATAATTCTGGTCTTGGGGAAAATGCCGACGTATGACGGTGCGTTATGCACAATGGCACAAGCGAATCATGGTTAAAAAGTCTTTTTTTTTTTATCATGTGACTGGTTGAAGCAAACATCTGAGTGGGGTTAGGAGGCAGGCGTAGAGCAGAAGGAAAGCGAAACATTAGAAAATATTTGTCGGTATGTCAAGAGACATATCATAGCTCTTTTCTGTGAATTAAGTTACGTGGGACCGGATGGCAGATAGAGAGAGAGAGAGAGAGAGAGAGAGAATACCAATCTATGAAAAATAAACGAACACCTGCCTGAATCCACTAATAAAAAAGAAGCAAGTTCTAGCCATAATACAAGACTAGAAGTTTGAAATGTTCGAGCAGTGTCTTCATGACGAATGCGAGTAAAGTTATGATGACATCAGTTGCTACAAATTAAAGCGTTCTCTGCTTGATGTTCCTCGCGTTTTATTTCGTTCCTGCCCTCGAAAACATAACTGTATGCCAGTCTACGCGAATCTAAATATAGTACAAAAGGCAGCCATTTTAAATGATTCGTATGCTTTCAAGGTGCACGTGTTTTCTCTGCTCCCTGAACACCCGCCATGTCGTCTCGAGAAGACATCGTAGATGTAAGCAACGGTGCATGTCATTGTTACAAAGGCAAAAAAAACTTGCGCCGCTCATTATAGACCAATAACGATGTTGCGACAGTGAGGATTGTGACTGTGCGCGTGCCTCCTCTCTCCTTTTATTCTCTTTCTCTCCACATTGTGGGGGTCTAAAGATGGTGAGACACTCTCACGGAACAGATGGACCCAGTTGCACCGCAGTACAATGAAACAAATGGACATATATGTACTGCCTCTACAAAGGCAAGCACGCTAACAGATTCTAATAAGTAACATGTAACATTGTAAACAATTCAACATTACGACAATGCAACACTCAGAGGGCATTGCTCATACAAAACATAAAGTGACCGCCACTTTGTCACCGACGTCCGACACACCTCGTGGGCCCCCGGGAACGAACCGTGGCGTCGAACCCATGGACCTTCCTCAAGAGGTGGCCGTCGCCGGCCATACCAAATCCCAGAATATCCAGAGTGCTCGCTCACATGCACCATCGCGGGATCAAATCCCGGCTGTGGCGGCTGCATTTCCGATGGAGGTGGAAATGTTGTAGGCCCGTGTACTCAGAGTTGGGTGCACGTTAAAGAACCCCAGGTGGTCTAAATTTCCGGAGCCCTCCACTATGGCGTCTCTCATAATCAAATAGTGGTTTTGGAACGTTAAACCCCACAAATCAATCAATCAATCAATCAATCAATCGCTCACATGCGCCAGCGTAAGGTCGCTCGCGCCAGGTGGTGCCAGTGGCACCGCGTGAGCACATCTAGTGCTACCTCCCGCTCAGTGGTGTTTTAGCCAATCACGAATAATCCGCCGGACGCGAGAGTGCCACGAGCGTTACAGGGCGTGATAGCATTCCCACAACCTTTAACTTTTTTAACTTCATCATCCGTTTACCAGGTTTAAGGTGGCGTACCGGCTATTCTAAACGAGTTAACAAATCTGCCTTTACACTCTCTCTTGTTTTTTCTTCGTCAGCAACGCCACCGGTTGGAACATGAAAGTGCGGATAAAGGGTAAAAAAGCGATTGACCGCGATTGTTTTAGAGCGGCAAGTATCGAGCGCCTTCTCAAAGGGTGAAGTTGCTCTGCGGTCTCCAAGCTATGCGAATAAAGAACCCGTACTTAAATATATATAGCGTTAAGTCACTGATAATATTAATTAAGTTCAGCTACCTTTCGACTAGACAGCGGCGGTAGTCTGTGTGAACTTTTAATGAAGACTTAAATCATGCACGGAAATAACAAGGGATTTGTTTAAAAACACTGAAGTTATGGCGAGTTTGTACTTGCACGTCATTTCTTGTCTGTTTACGCGCTCTACATATCACTATGTTTCAAAAAATTTGTTCTCAATCGTTAGAAGGCCTTTCACGAAGATAATTGTTTTTCCATCAGTACTCTGAAGCCTGGATTCTCAGCAGACTGAATCCTTCGTGTCGTACTAATTGGTTCATCTATAGTTACTCGTTTGGTTAAAAACAGTGATTTGTAAAGTGTTATTGGTACTGCGTGACCTCACGCTCCCACAATTTAAAAAAAAACGTGGCCTGTAGACGAAATAAACATGAACGATATTTTGCGAAGAAACTGTAGCTATAGCCATCTACTTAGGATGCCCCATATATATGCATGATATATAGTCGCTATGAACCCATACGTGAACAATATCAGAGCAAGATTCACGATAACCGAGTGATATGACAACCGAGTGATATGACAACCGAGTGATATGACAACCGAGTGATATGACAACCGAGCGATATGACAATACATTAGCGATATGACAAGTGAAATGAGTAGAACAATGCGATTATAATCCCCAAAATGTTTAATGTGGTTATAGCGCACCTTGGGAAGGCTTTTTTGACCACAAAAATCAATTATTTCGACAAGCTGAGTAGTCAACGGTCAAATGACATTAAGGTTGATTGAGATAGCTCTCAGTCTGCCGAGATGTGGAAGACAGAGGAGGGTGTGAGATGCTTCGTCAACAAGTCCACAATCACATTCGGGAACTTCATGAAGCAAGGCCAATTTCGTGCAAAAAATGTTAAGTGTATGCAGTCCCTTCGTAAGCTGTTCGGTAAGGGTGAAATCTGTGGCAGCGACTTGACATTACAACTCATCCACTGCGTCTGCCCTCGTTATATATGATACTCACAGCCAATCCCTCACGATCACTTCGGCTCGCCTTGACTACAGACCACGGTGTTGGAATAGCACCATGCCAGACATCGAAGACGTCAGAAACCATTGTATAATGTCGTCCTATGAAGTCATCACAGATTAAGGTAACCAAATCACCGTACAAATTCTTGAGAGCAAAATAATTACGTTTAGGCAGTTGTATGCTTTTTGGTGATATGGTGGTGATTACTGCTCAGTTTCGTGATGCAAACTGCTCGAGGTATGAGGCGGAAGGTTCCATAACTAGTGAGAGTTAAATAACTGTATCTATTTAAGCTGTAGAAAGCTTTCATAAGGTAGCTTAGGATAGGCAAACTCCTATCCGAACGAGAGATTCACTGGGAAAATTGTGATGCAGAACAATAAGACGTTTGTTATTTTCACTGCGTACTATGCTATGAAAATGTGCTAGGTTTTCTAATTTTAATACAACTAAGCATAGACTGTGGGGTCAAAATATGTGTGCCGAAGTATTACAAATGAAATGAGAACGTTTTCAATGCATGATTTGCGTTGCGGTATGCCATGAAACTTACGTCTGTTTCTGCGAAAAATCTAGGTGATTTGACAGAATGGCGCTTTCTCCGACAGGACACTTCACGTAAATCTGTTAGTCATAAACGATCACTTAACACATTCCAAAAATAAACAAAGTAATATTGATTGATTGATTTATTTGTGGGGTTTAACGTCCCAAAACCACTATTTGATTATGAGAGACGCCGTAGTGGAGGGCTCCGGAAATTTTGACCACCTGGGGTTCTTTAACGTGACCCCAAATCTGAGTACACGGGCCTACAACATTTCCGCCTCCATCGGAAATGCAGCCGCCACAGCCGGGATTTGATCCCGCGACCTGCGGGTCAGCAGCCGAGTACCTTAGCCACTAGACCACCGTGGCGGGGCGAGTAATATGGTAAAGTAATATGGCCACACGCCAAATTTCGGAAATGCTGAGATACCCGATTACTCGGGTACTATGTACGAATTTTTCGCCAACAGTGACCGGGTATTACATAGTCGGAAACCCTAATTTGCGTGAAATGCTTGTCCGATCTACTGTCACGCCACAAAGGGTAATGTTAACTTCTGGTGCGAGGAACGCAAATATGAAGGAAAGAAGGAAGTATGTTTATTTACAGAAAGGCAGAGAGGTCGGCCTGAGCGATAGTTTGCTCTAGCCTGCTACTCTACACTGGGGGAAGGGAAAGGGGAAAAGAAAGATTAATGGATGACGATGGTGAGATAGAGAGGTGAGTATGTAGTGTTCTTTCTAGCTGAGACACATTTTAAAGCCGCGCACATAGTCCAGTTGTTTCTAAAAAGGTAATAACTGCTCTTGTGACCGCAGTTGCACTGTTGGTGTCTGGCCAAGGGCCCAACATGGTCTCATCAGTTAATGACCTACTGCGATATTGTTCAGTAGAAGAAATCAGTGTTTGTCGTTCACGTGCGTATGCTGGGCAGACACAAAATATGTGCTCAAGTGTTTCTGGCACATCACAGTGTTCACAATTAGGACTGGTGTCACTGCGACCGTCTGTGCGTAACGTCTGGTGTACGCTACACCAAGACGAATGCGGTGGATCATACTTGTGAGTTGCCGTTTCAATTTAGCAGGCATGCGGAACTTCATTTCCGGGTCCCATTTGTGAAGTCGCTGGTGTCGCCGTTCCGGTTTGGTCCAGTGCTGAAGTGTGTAGCTGCGCATCACGCAGCGAAGCAGGGCGTTCGTGTCAGCTCGTGAAAACGCAATGCGTACTTCAGGGGCACTGCTTAAGGCATATTTAGCTTGAGCGTCTGCCTCTTCGTTTCCCATCACGCCGCAATAAGCGGGAATCCACTGGAAAGTTATAAGATGGCCATTTGTTGAAGCAACTTGAATAAGTTCTGTGATTTCTATTGCCAAGCTGTAATATGGACCTTGCTTCATGATGCAATTAATGGTTTGCAAAGCGGGTTTGGCATCACAGAAAATCGTCCAGGCTCGAAGTCGCTCTCCGGAAATAAACCTTATTGCCTCTCGGATAGCGACAAGCTCTGCGGCAGTTGATGTGGTTTTATGGTCCACTTTGAATTGTCGAGCGATATCCATGTCTGGGATGACAAAGGCTGCGGCGGAGGTGTTTAGCGTGGTGGATCCGTCGGTGTACACGTGCAGAGAATCACTGTACGTTGTATAAATGTGATATAGGGTCAGTTGTCTGAGGCCAACAGAAGAAATGAGCGACTTCTTCGTAATTCCAGGTATCGTAAAAGAGATAGGTGGTTTAGGCAGAACCCATGGTGGCACTGCAGGGGCATTTGGCGGAGAAAGCCTTGATGGTATAATATTTTCATGCCGCAATATTACTTTTGAGAAACTTCAATCTGGGTGAGTGGCGGGTAGTACTGACAGTGGGTGCTGTCTGTGTCTGCTCAGTAATCGTAGGTGAACTCTTAGTGGTTCGCAGAGCATGTATACACTGATGGGACAAGCCCGAGCCTCTGCGATTGTCCCATTTGTTGAAGTGCAGCGTGGTAGACCCAAGCATCTTCGTAAGCATTGAGCTTGAACACTCTCTAGTGTCTTCACACAACTAGGTCTCATATTGGAAAGCACCGGCATGCTCTATCGAATGTATCCCACAAATAGAGCATTGTATAATTGAAGTAGCGATGATTCTGATGGGCCCCATCTTGCTCCTGCTACATGGCGAAGAATGAGAGCAAAGCTCTTCAATTTAGATTTAAGTACGGCGACATGCCTCGTCCACGATAGATCTTTGTGTACGACAACCCCAAGGAACCTGTGGTGCGTTACAGCAGGTATCGCTGTCCCATTAATAAATATCGGGTATTGCGACATATTCTTGCGTGTGAACGCAAGCACTGCGCATTTGTCGATTGAAAGAGTGAGCCCCTGACGTCGTAGATATTTGAATGTGATCGTCACTGCACGCTGTAGTCGAGCTCGCAATTGCGGACGAGTAGTTCCGGATGCCCATATGCATATGTCATCAGCGTATGCAGTGATCTTCACCGTGCTGGGAAGTTCTGCTGCTAGGCCAATCATTGTGACATTGAATAGGATCGGGCTGAGAACTCCTCCTTGGGGAACACCACGATGAACCTTATATCGATCGGTGTCTCCGTTACTTGTCGTCATGTAAATGGTGCGGTCCCTAAGGTAGCTAAAAATCCAAGCGTACAGTCGTCCACCGATGTCGAAATCTTCCAGTGCGTCAAAGATTGCATAATGCAGCACATTATCGTAGGCACCCTTAATGTCTAAGAAGACCGCCGCCACTAGTCTGCGTCGGCTTCTTTCCTCTTCAATGCTGGGGATCAAGTCGACCACATTATCAATGGCAGATCGGCCTCTTCTGAAGCCGTTCACAAATGCAGGAAAGGAGTTGTTGCTCTCTAGAAGTCACTCTAATCGTGCCAGTACCATTCTTTCCATCACTTTTCCGACGCAGCTGGCTAACGCGATTGGTCTGTAGGAGGAAAGTGCATAAGGACATTTCCCCGGCTTGAGCAATGCAATAATGCGACTGCATTTCCAGTTAGCTGGGACTTCTCCTGACTCCCATGAAGTGTTATAATGAGATAACAGGATACGTCGTGCTTCTGTATCAAGATGGTTGAGTGAAGCATACGTGATTCCGTCAGGTCCTGGTGCCGATGATCGGCGGGAGGCAGAAATCGCAGCGTCAAGCTCATGTATTGTAAAACGCACATCAAGGTGCTAGTCAGACGATGGAGGCGCAGTGGTAGTAAGAAGCTCATTAGTGACAAGATCATCAGTGGTGTTCACGATGAGGCTACAGTAGTCACTGGCTATCTCAACTTCTGTCCGTCCCTGATGTAGAGCAACAGCTTGAAATGGTTGATGTTGTTGGGGAGTTGTCTGCAAACTTCGTACCACCCGCCAGATCTTAGATAGAGGTTGCCTGGGGTCCAGAGATCCACAGAAATTTCTCCAACGTTGCCTGTCAATCTTGTCAAGATGCCGAAGAACATGTCGTTGAGCTCGACGACAGGCGGAAAGGTCTGAAGGTGACTTCGTTCGTCTGTATCGGCGTTCGGCACGGCGACGGATTGCACGAAGGGCCTCGTATTGGGAGTCAACTGCTGATCTCTGCATCGGTAGGTTAACCTGTTTGGTTGTGTCACGCAGTGAAGAAGCAATGATGTTTTCTACCTCGGATTGATCAGTCGTGTGCTCACATCCAGACTCGACAGATGCCTTGAACAGTGTCAAGTCGGTTTGACGGATGCAGCGTGTGTGCGTGTGGCGAAACCACCTGAACTGAACATAGGTTGGAAGGTGGTCACTGCCGCGAGTGTCCAAATCTGTGCACCAACATGCGGAAAACAGAAGGTTTCTGGAAACGAAACAGAGGTCGAGGCAGCTGCTGTAGGACGTGCCACGAACAAATGTAGGTGATCCGTCGTTGAGTACGTTTAGTCCATAGTTGTATATAAAATTTGCTAAATCCTTTCCGCGATAAATCGTTGTAGTGCTACCCCAGAGAGGATGATGTGCATTAAAATCGCCGATCACAATGTGTGGCCTTTGTGCTGCTTGAAGAATGGTCCCCAGGTGGAAGCAGTCCATCTGTGCGCTTGGGTGTATGTATCCTCCTATTACTGAGAATGTTCGCTTTTTATGTGTTATAGTCAGGCTCACGTAATCATTGCTGGTATGCGACGCGACTTCATGTCTCAAGAATGTCAAATAACGGCGTATACAAACGAGAACTTTGCTCGTACGTTGATCACTGCGGGACCAAATCTGAATATATCCAGATATACGAAAGGTGAAACCATATTCGGTTCACATATAACGATAACAGGAAATTGATATTTAAAAACCCATTGTCTGAAGTCTGACAGACGGCCACGTAGGCCACGAGCATTCCATTGCATAACAAGCGACTGGCGCATGCGTTCTTCGAACATCAGTGCCATGTTCACTTACTGAAGAACCAGTAGAAGAGGCTCCAAAACCTCAAGTAGCTGCACAGCCGCCTTAGCAGCGGGAGTGTTTAGGCTGCTGAGAATCTTACGCATTGAACCCATCAAATTTTTAAGCATAGCCTTGACATCTGTGTTGTCCATCTTCTTGTTTTCTTCATTGGAGGTAGGGGCACTATGTGATGATGGCGCTACCGTAGCTCTTGACGGTAGTGAAGGCCACTGAGTCTCCGATGTGGGGAGAGCCAATGACAGGTTACATCGTACTTGCGTGGACTGTATTGGCATTTGAGCATCTGTATCCTCCTTTCTGGCCGACAAAAGTAGGCTAGGACGTGGTGAGGCCACGGTTTTGTGTGTTGAATTCGATAAGCTATGAGCACTGCTGCTTCGTTTGCGTCGATGTCGCGAACGATGTTTACGGCGCCGTACAGCCCTTGCAGCTTCTCTGTGAGTGGAGTGGTCTCGAACCATCTTCTTCGGGATACTAATTTCATTCCTCATTTTGGGACATTGATTGATTGATTTATATGTGGGGTTTAACGTCCCAAAACCACTATATGATTATGAGAGACGCCGTAGTGGAGGGCTCCGGAAATTTAGACCACCTGGGGTTCTTTAACGTGCACCCAAATCTGAGCACACGGGCCTACAACATTTCCGCCTCCATCGGAAATGCAGCCGCCGCAGCCAGGATTCCAACCCGCGCCCTGCGGGTCAGAGTACCTTAGCCACTAGATCATTTTGGGACATTCCTTTGATGTTGCGTCGTGGGCGCCTGAGCAGTTTGGGCATTTGGCCACAGCATTGCCGTTATCACCATCATGAGGGCCACCGCAATGCTTGCAGGTTACTGCACCCTTGCAAACTGCACTAACGTGCCCAAATTTCATGCATTTATGACATTGCAGAGGTTTTGGTACGTAAGGACGTACCGAGTGCCTCACGTACCCAACTTTTACATGTGTGGGTAACGTCTTCGACTGAAACACATCTTTAACACATCTTTAACACATCTTTAACACATCTTTAACAATGCTTGCAAAACAATGAACTACGCGAGCCAGCTACATGGATCGCGTAATAACCAATCATCTTTCACCTCACTGAGGCAACGACTGATCTCACACATTATGTCCTACCTGGAAGTTGATGCTAAAGGGTGATCAACTGAAAGTAAAACCAATTTACGAGGGGGTTATTCTAAAGTGGTACGTACGAGTGTACAACAGCTATAGGATGCTGCACAATGACGCAATCAAACAACATGAAGAGTTTCCGCAGCTAACCTTAACCACATCTAATCTCACTAATTTCGGTGAAATGAAGCACTGAAATATATTGCGACAAAACACTGAACCTAAAGAAAACATAGCGACTGAGCAAGTACGCGAGAAAACATTGCGGGACCCTTCAGCTTCGCCTTGAATAGTTGAACGCGATAGCGAAATCCGGCTCCTAGTGACCCCTTTCGACCGCTAAGTGCATACTTATTCATATGTTTTGTTACATACATTTGCACGCACACAGTAGATTGGACCAGCGCGTGCTATTATCGCCGAATGGGCTTGTTTTCATCGTGACACCTGTCGAACAAAATGCAGTAAAAGGGGCCCTGAAGCACTTTCTCGAGTAACCATAGAAGGAATTCACTAGAAGAGCTTACTGCCTCACGAATTCAACGCCACAAAAGTTTTAAGAATCCGTCCTGTGCGAGTGGAGTTAAAAAGGTTTGTCGCATGCTGCAATTGCATTATCTCTTGTCTCGTCCCGACGAAAGCACTGGAAGCTAAGCAGAGGACGGGTGGCAGGGCAAAGAAACTACCGCGCCTAGTGACCTTGAACAGTTTTTTTTTCTTCAAATGCGTAGCTTTTTTTCAGTGTGATCGTGCGCGCATGCGTGGGCAAGTAGCGGCCTCCCACGGCTATCTCGGTAACTTGATTTTTCGGTCACACACGCAGAGACGATTTTTCGCTCACAACCAACGAGGCCGACGCCGGTGGCGGGTTTTCTGCGACACGAGCTCTTTCACGCTGTCGCGTTAAAACTGACACAACAACTGCTGGGGTATTCCAGGGTGAGCGCATTCAAGATATTTTTCGAGACTCGATACTTCACGCGTACGCAGTGCTTGGCGCACCGGCAAGAGTGATGTCCGTAAATACGCGGATGCGTCTAATACAAATAGCACTATTACAGGTGAAACCCCCATATCCTTAAAATCACCCGTGAACAACTTAAATAGTTGTGATGCAAATATGGTGTCTCGCGAGTCGAAATCACATGATTATGCGGCAATAATTTTGCTGCATCTCAGCAAAAACGTGTTCCTGCTTTCCACTCCTGTCGGCTATTTCGGTAATGAAATTCATTCTTAGCAGCGCGACACAAACCTGATTATAATTTTCGTACGACTGAGCGCGAGCACCCTTAGTCAGAAGCAAAAGTAAACACTTTTTTATTGTTTTACCGAGCACATTGTTGATGCTGCTTTTTTTCATTGATCTCTACCTTGAGGCAAGCAACGAGCGAATGCAAACAGCGGAACAGCGTAATAAGCAAGCACATGCTATGTCGGCACGCAACGGCGGGCGTCGAAGAGTCCTTGCCGTGACGTCACCAGGCCTTCCACTCTGCGCCACCGCTCCAACTTTTCGGGGCTAATAGCTCTCAACTTGAACTAGAACTGTATATTTTTCAGAAGACTTTTCCTGAAAATTCTAAAGCCGTAAGTGAGTTTTAGACCAGATATTTTTTTAAAAAGAAACAAGAGTGCCACCAGGTGCTCTCGTTACAAATAGGGACCCTTGCAGTATAAGTTGAGCATGCGAAAGTTGCGTGATGACTAGATTTACATACACAACTACACAACTAAACACACACACACAACTACACACACACAACACACACACAACTACACACACACACACACACACAACTACACACACACACACACACACAACTACACACACACACACACACACAACTACACACACACACACAACTACACACACCACACACACACACCACACACACACAACTACACACACACACACACAACTACACACACCTACACACACACACAACTACACACACACACACAACTACACACACACACAACTACACACACACACACACACAACTACACACACACACACACACAACTACACACACACACACACACACACTACACACACACACACACACAACTACACAACTACACACACACACACACACACACACACCACAACTACACACACCACACACAACTACACAACTACACACACACACACACACACCACACACACACACAACATACATACATACATACATACATACATACATACATACATACATACATACATACATACATACATACATACATACATACATACATACATACATACATACATACATACATACATACATACCCAATAAAGAAGTGCTTGCTCACCTCGAAGACGGAAGTGACCCTGAGCCTGTAGATGACGGGCACCACAACGCGAGCGATGAACGGCACCAGGCAGAAGACGGTGACCGAGCCCCACATCAGGTGCAGCCCGTAGCGGTAGAAGTGCGCAGTGATGCCGATCACACCGACCGCAGTGACCAGGGACGCGAGGACGGAGAGTGACAGGGGCAGCGTGCCCAGGCTGCGATCGCCCAAGAACGCCTCGCTGGTACCACCGTCCCGAGAGCGACGGCCGAACGAGAAGTAGAGGCCGACCAGAAGGTTGGACAGCATGAGCACGCCGAACACCACGTACTCGGCAATATGCACTGCCACTGCCATGTTGGTTCCTCGCGTATAGGTGTTGCCCCTTGTTGTCTCGCTTCGAACGTTCTGCTTTTTTTTCTTAAATGTCTTTTTTTGGTTCTGTGGCTCCTCTAAGTTAGTACTTTGTCAGACTTGGTTCGCTCTCCTAAGACAGTGTAGAGGCGTGAGTCATGTGCTGCATTACGTAGCTACTCCCAGGTCACCAGACAAGAGCAGCATGACCGTAACAAGGTTTTATCCCCGCCAGCTGCACATGGGTAGCACTGACGTCGAAGTGGTTATATGCCCAGGCAATAGTTTACTGGCCGATGCGTATGTACGGCTAATCTTGTAGACCTCACCAGCACGGCACGACGGCTGGAGAATTAGTTTACAGTGGAGGGCCTGGCAAGCGCATGTAACTGCAGTAACTTCGTACCTAAACGAGCAGGCCCAGTAGTGACCACTTCTTATGGAAAATTTTGTGTGGTACGGTAATGCAAGGTCTTCACCGTACTAGCTAGCATCCCAGGTCGACCCAGATTAACAACTGCATTGTAGGCAACTCACCAAAAGCCTGCCCCTGGATGCCGGATTTTGCTGGTAGATACGAGTTCTTCCTGCTTTGGTTCGACGCGGACGCCAATAGACCAGTTTGCCGACAAGTCAACGTCAGAGGCTATGAAGGCGGGGCTATGTCGTTCGTCCAGTGGCTTTCAGGATAATGTCGCTGGTCCGATTTTCGTGACGTTCGTTCGCTCTGAGTGAAACTCTGCCTGGAACGTGCTTTCGCAAAGTTAACGAGACGTCCTCTCTTACCTTCGCAGGTCAAGCCTCCCCTTTAAACAATTTATGAAACTTCAGATTGCAGTCATTAAGCTCAAGTGAATTTCACCTCAGTGAGTGGTTAATAATCTTCATGTTTCCGAAACGCAGCCAGACGTCAAATAGGAGCCTATGCGTGGCGCGGTGTACTTATGGCTCGAACGTCTCTACGCGCAAAGGGAGGCTTCGGCTGTCTTTAAGCGTCATGCGAAGCCTGCGAATAAAAAAACGTGTGGCGTCTGGGAAAGCTTCCGCTGACTCGGTGCACTCGGGGTCACTTCCGACGAGAAACGATAAAAGTAAAGTTCACCGTTAAATCGGCAAACGCGTCAGCGGCTCGTTCTCTGCGTCTAATTAAAAACACTCGGCAAGCAACAGGACTCCGCGTACAATATGTGACATTTGGAAATCACTCACCCCCTCGCATCTGCTCCAGGAATGCCAAACGAGGAGCGGAATGTCGTCCGAGTTCGTCTAACACACGTCCGTGTATCCAGGAAGGTATGGCATTCTGGTGACGGTCGAACGGCTGCCCTCGCACTTTTCCGTCGGCATTTCTGCGGATAGCTGTGTACTGCATTCCTCCAATAGAGATAGGCTTTTGACTGGCGTGTATATCAAGCACAGTTTATTGAAGTTCAACTCCATCGATCTATGGCGTATGCGTATTTTTTTACTGAACACATGGATGAAAGTGGTCACATGTTTTACGTGCTGATTGACACAGCACCTTCAACAAAATATATACTGTAATTACGTAGTAGCATAGATAACTTTACGTTGGCAAATACCTAAGGCCGCATTGATGCTGCTTCAAATCCCAACTCTGTCTATAGCTTCTGGTATCCAGCTTGAGCGGCAGGTGTCACGACCACGACGAATACGCGTCGTACATTTTGGTGCCTGCCACTTTCGTTCGTTACCGCCGCTGCCGAAACACCCTTACTTGGACATGCCCGAAGTGCACTGAAAACAATGCCCCGTCATGGGCGACTAATTAAAGTGACAAAACTGCAACCGACCATATTGATTGAAAGCCGTATGGGTAGGACGTGTGTAGCACGTACATACTCTACACTCACGGATTGAAATAGGACACTTGGAACACGTGACCGCCGGCAGAGATAGCGAAGCTGTGCTCGTGGAACCATGGTGTTGCATTGTAGTATAGAGTGAGAGCGAGAACACCTACAAGGCAGGACTACTCTTTCCGGTCGCTAAAGAGTCGGTATTTAATTCACTAAGTGCGCACTGCCAGCGGGGCAGCGCTATAGGCTAGCACGCTTTCGCATGCCGACAGAAATAGATCGCCGGTGTACACTACTTATACTGCGGCGCGAGTAGACGAGGCTCTCGTCCAGCGACTTGGGTTGTTGCTGCACCTATAGGCTCTGCAAGTAAAAAAACATGATTCGGCTGAGAGATTGCATTTTCCGTGCGTTCGCAGACATGATGAAAATAAGCGTCTGCACAAAAGTGCAGTGTGTTTCTTTCGAGCTTTCTGTCGCGATGAAAAAAAAAAAATAGCAGCCACAGGGCTTTCCTCGTGCGACATTGAAAGAGTATTAGAGATATATAGTGTCCTTCCGACAACCTGTGGGCTGCCGTCGATGAAGAATGGCAGAAGCTGGCACGAGTATCCGTGGCCGTTGACAGAAACCACGTAATCAACTTACTATGCTTTCGTGCAGGTGTCTGCGAATGCATGTAAGGCACAATCGCTTAGCCGAGTCGTGTTTCTTACAGAGCACGCGTGCTGCATCACAGAGGAGGCGCAGAACGCGAGCCATTTCTGTCGGCATGCAAACGCACGCTAGCGTAGCAGCGCTACACTGGTAGTGGGCGCCTGGGTAACTACAGGCCGACTCGTTGGCCATCGGAAGCAGCAGTGCTGCTTTGCGGATGTTCTCGCCCTCGCTCTATACAACAATGCAACACATTGGTTCCACGAGAACCCACGAGCTGCGCAAGCAGTGCCGGTGGTCACGAGTTCCAGGTGTCCTATTTCAACCCGTGAGTACTGTACATGGTGCCACCGCTTGGCTCACTGACATTAGCCAGTGTCCATCACAAGCGGCTGGCGCGAGCCATGGACGGGCGCCAGAAAAGGTTGCCAGTCGGTAAATGGGCCCGTCCTGTAAATATTGATGTTTGGAAGGCATAAATGACACCGACTTCCCCTCTTTCTTGGCGCTTCAGCTGGCACCCGACTGTAAAGTAAGAATCCTGAACACACAAATGTTTCGTTACATCGGAATGGATGACTTGTCATTCGTTTTCTTTTTTATTCCTCAACGTTCCTTCATTCGTTCGTCTATTGTTCCCGTCCGCTTAGATGCCCAATCGTGCTACTGGTCAAGAGCAGAACAGATAAATTTATATTGTACATGTATTATAGGAGTGACTTAACTTCAGGGCTCTCCCTGTGAACCGGTACGAACATTGCTGGGCACGGCACTGTAGAACGAATCGTAAGCTCAGGATGGCTGAATATTTACCAGTTATCAGTCGCACGAGCCTCTAGTGACACTCTTTGCTCTATTTTCCGGGGACGTAGGCAGAAGTCTTTTAGGGGCGAGCTCCTTAGGGTGGGGGTCGTCTCCTCCTCTGTAGTAGCAGTATAATAATAATAATAATAATAATAATAATAATAATAATAATAATAATAATAATAATAATAATAATAATAATAATAATAATAATAATAATAGTTGTAGTAGTTGTAGTTGTAGTAGTAGTAGTAGTAGTAGTAGTAGTAGTAGTAGTAGTAGCGGGAGGAGGAGGTGGCCACCTCTAGTTTGTGAGTTGCTCAATAGATGGCGTTGTGTGTATATGCCCTTGGCATATACACACAACGGACATAGACAAGGACGAATCAAGTGGTGCAATGGCTCCATTTTCACAACGAGAGTGGGAAAGGGCTGAGAAAGGGGTTCCTAGTAGTACATCAACAGGCCCAGATGGCATTCCAATTAGGCTGATAAAGACATTAGGTCCGAAGTCTAAGCAGGCTTTGAGAGAGGCAGTGAACAAAATAATAATCGATGGTGAAGTTCCCGATGGATGGAAACTTAGCAGGATGAGCATGATCTATAAAGGAAAGGGGGACAAAGCTGACATAAACAACTACCGTCCTATAACAGTGACATCAGTAGTCTACAGGCTGGCGATGCAGATTATAAAGGAAAGACTGCAGGCATGGATAGAAGATGAGGGGGTGCTGGGGGAACTGCAGAATGGGTTTCGGAAACACAGGAGGTTGGAAGACAATCTGTTTTCAATGACGCAGTGCATCGAAATAGCAGAAAAAGAACACAGGCCCCTGTGGCTAGCATTCTTGGATATAAAGGGAGCGTACGATAGCGTGGTTCAAGAGGAATTGTGGGGAATACTGGACACACTAGGCGTGGAACATGTAGTCACTAATCTTTTTAAAGGGTATCTATAAGGTAACAAGGTAGTTATAAAGTGGGAAAAACAGGTATCCAAGCCTGCAGAGGTAAAACGGGGGCTTAGGCAGGGGTGCCCCCTGTCACCCTTATTATTCATGATGTACCTACAAGGATTAGAGGCAAAATTAGAGGGAAGTGGGCTGGGCTTCAACCTCTCTTTAGTCAAACAAGGAAAACTTATTGATCAGGCACTACCAGCATTAATGTACGCAGATGATATAGTGCTAATGGCCAACAACAAGGAAGATATACAGAGATTGATGGACATCTGCGGTAATGAGGGAGATAGGTTAGATTTTAGATTCAGTAAGGAAAAATCAGCAGTCATGATTTTCAATGAAAACGAAGGTAGTGAGCTTAATATACAGGAGGTCACGCTAGAGATAACAGATAAATACAAATATCTGGGCGTATGGATAAGCAATGGGACCGAGTACCTGAGGGAACATGAAATATACGTGACGACTAAAGGTAACAGGAATGCAGCAGTGATGAAAAATAGGGCACTGTGGAATTACAATAGGTATGATGTTGTGAGAGGAATATGGAAAGGGGTCATGGTTCCTGGGCTGACGTTCGGCAATGCTGTCTTGTGCATGAGATCAGAAGTTCAAGCAAGATTAGAAATTAAGCAACGTGGAATAGGTAGGCTTGCTTTAGGAGCTCACGGGAATACACTAAATCAGGGAGTACAAGGTGATATTGAATGGACATCATTTGAGGGCAGGGAAGCTAGCAGCAAGATAAAATTTGAGAAGCGATTGAGAGAAATGAAGGAGGAGCGTTGGGCCAGGAAGGTTTTCAGCTACTTGTACATGAAGAATGTCGATACAAAATGGAGGAAGCGAACCAGGAAGTTGACTGGTAAATACTTAGAAAACAGCAGGTGGCCAAACCAAAAAGAACTATCGGTTAAGAAGAAAGTGAAGGAAACGGAGACTGACATGTGGAAAATGGGCATGATTAAGAAGTCCGCACTAGAGATCTATCGAACTTTTAAGCAGGAAATTGCCAAGGAAAGGATCTATGATAATACTCGGGGTAGTTTTCTACTGTTTGAGGCAAGGACGGGAGTACTGCGAACCAAGACATATCAGGCCAAATATGAAGGGGTAGACACAGTATGCAGTGCGTGTGGAGAGGAAGAAGAAACTGCCGAACACTTGATAATGTTCTTAAAGGGCTTCACCCTATAGTTCAGGATGATGGCGCAGAGTTTTTCAAAGCACTGGAGTTTAGGGACCGGGAGGGCAAAATAGACTTTAAGCAAGTAGACTTAACTAGAAGGGGGTTATCTGATTGGTGGCTAAAGTCAAGGCACGAGTGAAAATTAAACTCTTCACTGCAAAGTACGAATCCTCAAACTCACTTTTTCAGAAAAAAAAATATAGTTTTGGGTTAATTAAGTATTACGGCTTGGTGGCGCTAGCCACCGCCCGATCTAAAGGGTACAGCCATATCCATCCATCCATCCATCCTTGGAAATAAAATCACTAGAGGGCGTTAGCGGTTTTCATATAGTTTGACGGACAGACCAACGGACGAAAGAATGGACGCTTCCGCCCACTCGTCATCATTCACTCCGTGGATATGCTGCGAATTTTTTTGGAGGGGAGCACGTCCCTGATGACATTTGCGGCCCCTGAAGAAGTTGACCACGCTATATATATATGTTTGCGGTCGGTGTAGCCTTTCACCAAGAACGGAAGCACTGGTCAGTGACGTGGCTGACCGGAGACTCGGGACAAAATACGTCCTACACGTGCGTGTGGAACAGCACGTGTAGACCTTTTTTTTTTCTAAAGAGCTTTGTTTTCGGTTCTGCTCAAAACATGGCGCAGGCACGAACTCCTTACTGGCTATTGTACGTCGCCGAAGACGGGGGCATTATAATGCTAATTTGCCGCTCAAAAAGCGTCCTTGGCTGCGGAGCCGAGTACACCAGCCCCACGTGCGGCACAGGCCGTCGCAGTTTTTCAAAGTAATTTACTGTTACCACATCGGCGGCTACGTAGCACGCGAAGAGCAGCTTTCTTCACATGCCAGAACATAAAAAAATAAAAATATAAAAATAAACATACAAAGGAGCTCAGCTTGACCCAGAGTGAAATAGTGAAAACAACAATAGGGGGACCCCTAAGCCTCGCCTTTAAAGGCCAAACCTCATAAGCGCGAAAATGCACGCGACAGCGACAAGCGACGCGACGTAGATCGGCGTCGCGCGATCAGTCGCTAGCGCAGGCAAACCTCATTCACGCGACGGCTTCGGCGAGCGAATTCCACTGTTGCTGGCATGAGGCCGTCTACTCGCACCAAGAAAACCGCGTAGCGAGCGGTATGCAATTTAAAAATAAGATATATTGTTGTGTAATGAAACGGAAAGGTTTTATTATTGCCTTGCAGCACTTTTTATATGCACATGCGTAATAAACATTGCGTTATTTCTTGTTGCGCATACGTGACTCGGGCAGGGTCACGTGCACCTATGTAGTCTTTGTCTTTTCCGGTATTTCGCTATTGGCTGCTTGAGCCCAGCACTTCCGGGCGATGAGCGACGGTTTCCAAATCTGGAGAACCGAGCGATCGCGCGAAAACGAGCACGCGACACGTCGCGCGAACGCCATGTTTCGTCGCTCATAGCGTCGCTCGTCGCTGTCGCGTGCATTTTCGCGCTTATGAGGTTTGGCCCTGATAGTTCGACACGATGGCGATATCATGCTCCTAGTCCATACTTCAACTACTTAATTCATGATTGTTATTGTATTATGTTATACTATAGAGAATTGGGGATCACTAAACGTAACTGATAAAGTTGGCAGTGACTTGTATCATCAGTAAAGCTTTCGCGTGTGCCTGCATTCTGTGTAATCGGTAGCCTGCTTTAAACAGCGAGCAATCGGGCGCGGGAAATGTTTTCGAACTTACTATGCACGTGCACTACCGAAAGTACGCGCAGTAACGTGTGTGCCTTTTGTGTACGGGTGGCCGGCTCTAAAGCATGAAATCGTATAGTGATAATCGCATGTTCTGACGCCAGAAGCCATTGTACGCTTGCACCACGCAATGTTACTGCAATATTACACGTTACGTTGTGAAGCCCGTATACGGGACGCGTATGTTTCTAACGCATGAAGGGATTTTCAGGCAGTGGAAGTTGCTTTCCCTTGTTTCCCAAGCAGACACGGGGCTGTATCGCAGAACGACTGCTTGCCATGCAAACGGCCTTGGTTTGATGCGCACTCGAACCACAATTTTTTCATTATTTGTTTTATTTTTTTACTTATCATTTTTCGGTCATGGGCAAGATTACGATTTTTCCCTCACAACCAACAACGCTCACGCGTACATTGACGCCAACGCCGGAATTTCTGCGAAAGGAGCTTCTTAACGCTCTCACGTAGCTAGAAAACTTTGTACGTGTGTCGCGTTCCTTTTTCTCCAATTCATATGTTTCGACAAACCGAACAACCAACCCATGGGTTATCTAACTTCGACTGACCTCACACCACTAACGAAAACATGCGCATATTGCGTCACCAAACCGCACATGCACGCCAGATGAACATGAAGATGTAACCACCGAGACAAAGTGGTCCGTAGAGCCGTACTGCGCTGCGTCTACGAAGGCCACGGTACTGAGTAGGGCTCGCGCCCGTGCCTGACGTCTCCCAACGTTATGTGTGGGAGGCATGTTGCGGGGTATCGGGCATACTGTAAATTTTGCGTGCAGGTCTTCGGGAAGGTCTTCGGGAAGGTCTTCGGGAAGGCGTGCAGGTCTTCTACAATTTCGTTGAATGAGTTATGAATGTCTAGCTCGTTGAGCTTGACCGTACGGGTGCTGCCCGGTAACCCGAGCACCTGTTTAACGGACCGGTGGATGATAAATCGAGACGGCGTATATCTCCTTTTTGCCACAGGTGCGCGGGAGCCACATAGTTGATGTGGCTAATGAGGAAAACGTGGAACAGTCTGCGGAGATTCTCCTCAAATAGTCCTTCAACGCCTGTTAGCTACTCTGTTAATTAATTTAGCCATTGCTTCGACCTTCTTGGAAATATGAGAAATACTGACGTCACTTTGGCCATTGGCCTGAATGACCATGCCTAGATATGCGAACTTGGTCCACCGTGGGGATGGGTGTACCTTCCGCCGTCAGGAAGTTGATCCCCGCATATGCGTCTCTGTGCGCCTTGTATTTTGAGCGGTATAGAAGTAATTCTGATTTCTCTGCTGATAGTGAAAGACCGGCCTGCCGTAAGAACGTTTGTACCATGTTTACCGCGTCTTGGAGTCGCTCCTCGATATGGCCGTCACTGCCGCTCGTACACCAAACGGTGATGTCGTCTGCGTAGAAGGCGTGACTGGTGCCGTCAATCTGTGAGAGTTGTTGCGACAGAGCGCGCATGGAGAGGTTCAACAGGAACGGAGAGATCAAGGCCCCTTCTTGGGGTGTGCCCCTCGGGACCAGGTTGAACTTCGAGCTAGTTGGATTGTGGCCGCCCTGTCGCGCAGGAACGAGGTAACATAGTTGTAGAAACGCGTACCTAATCCTGCTTCGTGGCTCCGCCGTGGTGGTTAAGTGCATAAGGTACTCAGCTGCTGACCCGCAGGTCGTGGGATTGAATCCCGGCTGCGGCGGCTGCATTTTCGATGGAGGCGGAAATGTTGTAGCCCCGTGTGCTCAGATTTGGACGCACGTTAAAGAGCCTCAGGTGGTCGAAATTTTCGGAGCCCTCCACTACGGCGTCTCTCATAATCATATGCTGGTTTTGGGACGTTAAACACTCACAAATCAATCAAATCAATCCTGCTTCGTGAATCGAGTCGAGGATATGAGAGTGCATGACGCGGTCGAATGCCTTCTCGAGGTCGAGTGCTAGAATGGCTCAAGTGTATCTGGTGATCGTAGTTGAGCATCATGAGCACCATGAGCTCGTAGTTGAGCATCAGCATTACATCCTGCGTGGACAGGGACGGACGAAAGCCAATTTGGTTGATCGGTAGAGTTTGGCGCTCCTCAACGACTTTCGTGACTCGCTTGAGTATTGCGTGTTCGGCCACCTTACCCACGCAGGAAGTGAGCGAGATGGGACGAAGTGAGCCTAGCGCTAACGGTTTACCCGGCTTAGGGACAAGTATGACAGTTGCCTTGCGCCATTCAGGCGGAACGTTGCCAGTCTCTCACAGTCTGTTTATGTGCTCGGGGAGAACTTTTATGTCCTCCTCAGCAAAACTTTTGAGAAGCTTATTTTTTATGCCATCCGGGCCCGGGGCCGAGTGGCAGTTGACTTCGGAGATGACAGCCCGAACCTCAGCGCAAGTGAAGGGGTATGCGAACGGGTCCTCCTCCGTATCATCCGGGGCAGGCGGGTAATCGAATGGGGAGCTGGTCTCGGCACATAGGTAATGCATGCGTAGCTAGCTCGTCGGTGATTTGAGTGTCGGTCTTACCCGAGACTGAGTTTGTGTACTAGTCTGTCTATCGTGCATTGTTGAGACGCTTTCGACGGTTTGTAACCTGGAAGTGTTTCAACAGGTTCCATTCGACCCCGTTTCGCATTTGATTTACCAACCAAGTTACACACTTCGTCCCATTAGGGCAATGTTCCTCGATTTGACAATTAAGGTCAGCTATCTTTTTACGAAGGTTGCGATTTAGCTTTTGCATGCGCCATTTCGCGTGCAGTTATTTCTCAGTTTCGAGTAGGTGAGCTAGCCGGCTATAGCCATGAGCGACCTCCAGTTCGGTTTCAACGTCTTTAGTCGAATTTGCAACGTCCTCTTTTATTTGTGCAAGGAGCTCTGATAGGGTTTCGTACTGAGTGTCGTCGCGTTTCCTGAGCTCTCGAAAGCAATCCCAGTCTGTTATGTGAAACTGCCGCAGTTTGTTTGTAGATAATTTTACGATAGTCTGTATAATATAATGGTCACTCCCCAGATTCTCAGCCAGGTTAGTCCACGTGGGTTGTCCCGCGTGCCTATAGCCATTGTGGGTGCTATCACGCTTAACCGAGTTACCTACCCGTGTAGCGGAAGTGGTGTCGGTTAAGAGTCAATGTGTGTGCATTTGCGCCACCAGGGCATTGCCCTTACGGGAAGAGCCTGGGTATACAAATTCGGGATGCGTGGCATTAAAGTCTCCAGCGATTATCAACATATGGTCTCCTGAAATTCTGCTCGCTCGCTGAAAGAGGACCTGAAATGTAGTTTGCTTGTTTTTGGGTATACTATATACGTTGAGAATAAAGACTGACTGTTAAGCATTGAGTTTGGAATTAACTCTGTCATATGTGTTCATCTTTGAGATCGGGGCGGACGTTATGGCAAACATATGCATACTTTTTGGAGATGAGCGTCGCTATCTATCACGTCGCTATCCATCGCGTCCCCACTCCATGGTACGCTTCGGTGCGATAGGTACGCAAACCGGGCTCGGTGGTTAGCGTTTCTAGTAATAGAATTACGGCAGGCCGATTGGCACTAGATTAAATGAATTGTTGCGAAGCTGCCTTACGCTTGGGAAAGCTAAAGCAATTCCACTGCCAAATTACAAGATTGCGTGTGTTAGCCATGATTACTGCATAGAGGTTGTCACACGGACCACCGCGTGCTGTTCTTGGTATTTGTAACCACGCGTGAAGTTCGGTGAGCTGGAGTCATATCGGCAGCGTGGTCTGCTGCAATGTCTGCGCGGAGGCGGGCAAGTGCCTCCATGAAATTAGACGTAGTAACGGGCTCGTCCGGGGGGTCCTCGGCCGCGCGACGCTTCGCAGCGCGATTAGCGTTCGACGAGTTAGTGGAAGCTGGTTCAACGGCCGGAGCGGTGGGCGTCAACGTCTCGACAGCGCGTTCACTCGGCTGCTGCGTGTTATAATGAGTGCTTTGAATTCTTCGTTTCCTTTGCGCAGCAACGCTAGCTCGCGTTTGAGCTCACGAATATCATCGTTTTCATGCTGTGGAAAGTTACCCGACCGTGCGTAACCGCGAGTCTCACCTTTACCGGTGACTCGATCGGCCCAAGTAGGCGTTGCAGTCGGGTTCTTGGTGGTGGTAGGCAGGTGCTCCGTCAGTAAAGTCAGGGCTGGTTGCTTGGGCGTCGGCTGTTCCGTGGCCGAGCCTCCTTGGGTCTGTTGGTTCCTGATGTGTCTGTGACAGCCTTGACGTCGAACGACGTAAGGGACTTCATAGCGATTTGGGCATGTGCGGTCGCCCGTTACGTGGGCCTGGCCGCACAACGCGCACTTGGGTGTCACACACTCATGGGCGGCTCCGGTGGGTTTTCACAGGGTAGGGCAGACGTCTTGTCGATTGTGAGTTGGGGACTTCGAGTCCATCGAAGAGAAGAATGATGGTGGTCGTATCCTTGATTCGTCATATTCCCATTAACGTGGGGCTGTGTCATTAGACCAACAGGCGTTGTAGCTCTGAGTCTGAAAGGTCAGCGTCGACCCCTCGGACTGCGCCTCGGCCACTACGTAAGGGGATACTGGATGTGCTCACTACATGAGAACAATTTCTTGTACTTTGGCGTACGCTTCGGCCGCTTGAAGGTTTGGCGTGCTGATCACAAAGATATTCTGCGTGTCATTACTGCAAACGATATCTTCCTCTGCCGCCGTTGGTGGGAGTCGTGCAGCGAGTGGTAGAGCTTGCAAGAATTTAGGCTGGTGCGATCAAAAGTGTGCAGACCACGAGATCGCGTGGCAGAATGCATCGACGCGCCAGCTAGTGACGAGAAACAACGAGACACCTGCTGCAGTGCGCATGCACCTCCCGTCTTATCACTTGGCTTCTCAAGTCGCTCTGTTGGACACGGTTACTGCACGCGTATAGCCAAAACGACAACTGGGTGTCGCTTTCTTTGCTCCATTCGAATCTGCGCCGTTCTTTTACGTAGCGGCTGCGACTGGGCCGGTTCAAGCGCCGGCTCGCGTTGTTATTGACACTGGTTGATTAGCATAAGCAACCATAGCGATCATTGCAGAACCTGACAGAGCCAAACGAACAAAATTAAATTTTGTCAGGCCAGCTTGCATTTGTCGGGCTAATCCAAGTTGCACTTAAATGAGTTAAGTCAAAGTTGATGTAGCCGAAATAATAAAATATGTGTAATCACACTGCATTAAACACCTCTACTCTCAAAAGCGTCCTATGCAGCAACAGATGTCTATATTAGGCGGATCGAGGCGTGATTTGCATAATTGTGCGACATTAAACACGAGTGCTTTGGATGGGTTTCGATGTCACGCACATTATTCAGTATTATTTATAAATAATGATAAGACTAATTAGATTTATATTTAAGTAAATGAGACTTGAATTGGTCAGGAGTAATCAGCATTTTGCTGAGCTTGGATTCTCTGAGCTCATGAGAATCCGACTTCAATTACGTTAATTATTTGCGTTTAAAATAAATTTTGCCTAATTTAAGCTCACTATATTCCACTTGGTTTGATGATGCTGACCAACCAACCTTAATCAGAATTTTTATAGTTATTGTGGAGTTTGCCCAATTAGCTTAGTTATGCATATTTAGTCTAGCTATGTCACGTGAAATTGCAGTATAGAGGGTACTTTAGTTCGACTTCAGACTAATAGTCAGTCAAAGTTAGTATTCATAATAATTAGCAAATTAGACATAAACTACCTTAATTTATTTGGAGTCAGTAAAGAGTAATTAGTATCTTTCTAGCCTTGACTTCTGTGAGCTCATGGGGATGTCGACATATATCGATTGGTTGCGATAATGTTTGCCTTCTATAGGCTAATTTTGCATGGCTAGGTTAAAGATGAGCATGATCAACTTGGCCTAATTAGATTTGGCTATGCTTATTTCGACTCATCTGGGCTCATTTAACCCTAAATTCTCTTAGAAAACACCAAGCTGGACTGGGCTAAACTAAACCTACTAACGCCTGAATTATTTAGGTCATAAGGTGCTTGACCACATTTTAATTTTGGACTACATTAACTTTGACTTAACTAAGCTCATTTAGGTGCAACTTAGATTATCCCGACAAATGCAAGCTGGCCTGACAAAATTTAATTTTGTTCATTTGGCTCCGTCAGGTTCTGCAATGCTCGCTATACTTGCTTATCATTATCAACCGGTGTCAATAACAACGCGAGCCGGTGCTTGAACCGGTCCCGTCGCAGCCGCTACGTAAAGTAACGGCGCAGATTCGATGGAGCAAAGAAAGCGACACCCAGTTGTCGTTTTGGCTGCGCGCGCCGTAATCGCGTCCAACAGAGCGACAAGAGAAGCCAAGTGATAAGGACGGTATGCGCATGGCGCCCTGCAGCAGGTGTCTCGTCGTGTCTCGTCGCTAGCTGGCGCGTCGATGCATTCTGCCACGCGATCCCAGTGGTCTGCACACTTTTGATCGCACCTGTACATCCAGGCCACCTCCGGGGCGGACGATGACACGGTGGTGATCCGTTGGGAGCGGGGGGAGGCGGCTGGCGGCTGCAACCCTCGTCACAGCTCCGGTTCGCAGGGCGCCAATACGGACGCCGGCTGGCTTGCCGGTGGTATACTAGTTCAAGACTTTGCTCGACGTCCGATAGCATCGATCCAGCCAGGCGCGCTGGCTTCCTCTTCAGTGATCGTTTCTCCATCCACCATGGCTTCGGTCATGATGACTGCGCAGCGGCGGGACGCGCCGGCGCAGGAGTCTGTAATCAGTGTTAAGCCTACTCGAAGCTTAGCAAGTGAAGGCGAAACATTGGTTGGAGAGGGAAGAAAAGTGGGGTGGCCTGGGCCGAAATTGGCATCCGGGTGTTCTCCCGAAACTTAGCGGAAACATTGGTGATAAAATTAGGGAAGATTGAACTCGGCAAACCAGCAAGAAGTATAGCAGAAGGCGGAGCCGATGCGTCTCGAATTCATAATAGCTGAGTCAACTTCTACGAAATCACACTGCAGCATTACGCACGCCCTTTCTAAAGGGCACACCTGCATGTCAACTAATGGGCCTGGATCAAACATTGGTAGATGCGTTGTGTTAATTCACTTACGAGCCTCGCTGCTCATTTGTTGGTTACAAGCCACACACGTTCAAAATCGTGAGTTTGTGCTCCATCTTCGTTACCAACAAGTTCACGTGTGATTCATCTGTCAAAAAAAAAAAACATGTAATCGAAAATCTGAAGTGAACGTCAAAGGTTAAGCGTCAAATGAAGGCTGAGGAGTTTTTCTTTGTAGATCCTTCAATTTATCGTTCATATATATGACAGAATCATGAATATCATTGTGAGCGATTATTCAAAGACATGTGCGATGTCCCAATGGCACCCGTAAATGCAAAACCAGGTATATATGAATGACAGAATGCGATAAACATACCATAGACTACAGTCTGAGTACTATTTCAGTGAGCCATGCATTACTCTTTTTAAAATATTCAGCTATACGCACGCTGCGCTGCAACACAGAAAGCGTTACTACTAAGAAGTCTTCAAGAAAAGTGTCAATCACGGCTAAGGCCAGAAATAAATAAATAAATAAATAAATAAATAAATAAATTACTTCTGCAGAACAAGTGCAAAACTTTAACCTACTTGTAATTTTCACCATTAGTAACATCGTTGTCGACCATTCAAGAGGCGGCATTTCGTATACGTAATGGTTATAGGACAAAGAGACGCCAGAATTTTAACCATTTTCTTTTATGGAGCAAATGCCTATTGCTTTGCTGTCACATGAAGTTCACTTTTAACACGAAAGTGTTTAATGCCGGGTACACCACGAACCCACTCATGTATTTCTGTTATGGATATGACGTTGCAAAATATATCCTGACAAATGGCAAAAAAAAAAAAGACTAACAAGAAAGCTTTCGCCACCGGGAATGGAGCCTACGACCTCTGGCTCCCTCGCGGCGGCAAGAAACGACCCGCGGTCACGACCGTATGCTCCTCGAAGCGATTCCAAGTTGGCCATCTCGAACTTCGCCCGACGCCTTGTTTCGCCTACCGTATTGCGGCTCCTTTGCCTGCTCTTGATGCGGGACGAACCACGTCTTATTGAACTGGTCTGGTTCCCCGCCCACTTGGGTCACTCGGGCAACGAGTCGGCTCACCAACACGCTCGTCAACCAAGTGGTGGGCTCTTCTGAGTCGTACGCCTGGTGCCGGAACTTCTGGTCCCCTACAATGACATCACCCAACACAACCGCCTTGAACGGTACGCCTATACCCACCCCCTCACGGTAGCCTTCCTCAGAGGTCCCAGATCGCCCGGTACCGACTGCAGACCCGCACCTTTCCATGTCCCCTTGTGCACTCCTACATCCACCCGGGCATTATCGATTGACGCTGTTGTCTGTGTGGAGGCATTGCATCGCTCAACCATCCCCTGGGCTTGCCCGGAGGACGTGCCACCCACCAACTTCGTCTCTCCACCCATCTCCTTTTAATTGGCCTGCAATGTGAGCCGCTTCTTTTCAGCACAGACGTCAAGGCACGGGTTCTGGCAAGAGCGGAGGACACCATCGAGAAGCATGGCCTGTCACCGTACGTATACCATTACCCCCACACCCCTTAATAAATAAAGTTAATTGTTACTCTCTCACTCCTCGGAGTACTAATGGTCAGCTGTTTACATACACCAGTTACTGTCGGTAACTTCAGCGCGTTTTCGTTATACTAACGTTATTACGCGACAGGCGGGATGCGTATACCTGCGCGCGTTGCGAAACGCGCTCGCATATTTCGTGATGGCAGCGCTTTGTACAAGTCTTGTGCTGGCGCCGCGAAATATCGGAGAACAGGAAGGTCACATCGCTCGTTGGAGTGGCTGCGTTTGCGAAATAAGCTCCCTGCTCGTACTGGGGCAGTTCTTAGTTTGCGCTCGCTCGTGTAGTTAGATTTAGGTGCAGGTAGAAATTTCCCGAGTATACAGTGGCGTCTGTGACAATCATATCGCAGTTTTGAGACGTTAAACCCCAGATATTGTTGTCAGGCCGCGCTAGTCCTGTGTATGCTTTAGTGCTCGTTTCGTGCCTACTTCTTTGTGTTTGAGCAAAGTGCTCTAGGTATCTGGCTGTGACAGTTGTTCATGCTCGTATTATGCACGTTCTTTTCGTGCCACCTTTCTGCTTAAATAGAGAGCTGCAAGTTTCGAGCTTCTCGCCTTTATTTCACGTGACATTACAATTTGTTGTTATGGCATTCATTCCTTCACCTTTGTGGCACAAAATGTACAATATTCACTCAACCACGTCTGTGAAGACATGCTTTACTTTAGTGTTTTAGCGATTCCTATGAGGATATATCCACTTCATTTTTTTATGTGATCGTGCATGTGTTTTGTAAACGTAGGATACGATTGATGTGACCCAGATTCACGTGGTTGTAGCTACTATTGCGTCTGGACAAAGAGAAGCACTGCACAGTTTTCGGAAACCATTTACCACAGCAGTACCACACGTATACCAGTGAGCATATATTGATAGAACCTGTTCGCCGAAGACCAAGCATTATCGCGTATTATATAAATACAGTGTCTATACGAATATTCGTTGGCAGAAAGTAAGTTATTTGTTACTTTCTTTATCATTTTCACAACTTCCACAACCACACAATAATAGTAGCACATAATTCTGCGTGCACTGAAGAATGGGTTATTGAAAAATTAATAAATCGTCCATCCCTTATTATTATTCAGCGATTTGGCTTCCACGTGAGACCCCTTGATTTTTCAGATTTACCGTTTCTGAAATCCGCTTTGGCTGTATAAGTAGAGCGATAAGGAACGCGCACAGATGCGCTCAACGATCGTGCAATCGCGTGCGTCCCTTCCCAGACGCGGCAGCGCGCTCTTCGAACGATGTGCCGTCTATGAACCTCGACATCATGTCCAACGCCGCTTCCGGTTGGTCGTACGGCACGAAATGTCCCGCGTCCCTGACCATCACTTGGAGCAGGTTGCCGGCTCTCTTGACGTAGCCAGCGACGCCTGAGCCCGACGTCGGGAGCCTCCACACCTTCCGCCGGGCCGCGTCGAAGTACTCGGTTCCCGACCACTGCAGGCCGCTGAGGAAGTCGACGGCGAGCGAGTGGGGCACGACCGCGTCCAGCTGGCCGCTGTAGACGAGCACCTTGAAGTCCCTCTCGAGAAGCGATAGGAACGAGGGCTTCACGGACCGCATCACGTCGACCAGGAGATTCGACGCCGCTTCGCGGCCGCTGTTGAACGCCACGTTTCCGACGTGCACGGCCCTCCGGAACTCGTGCGTTCTCACGAATGACCTGAAGCGTTGTTGTCGGAAGAAGAAAGTGGCGATATGCTCTGCAGCTCCTAAGGAGCCAGACTCAGTCCAACAAAAAAGAAGAAAGGAAATACATTGAATAAATAAAGATCTGATTAGAATGAAGAGACTACGATGATAAAGTTCGCGAGGTTAGATGTATTGTTACGGTGTGTGGCCTTGGTTTTTCTAACAAGCAACACAGAAGCACAGCTATTAAAAGTGATCAGCAGGGTGCAAGAAAGTAATGCCTCCGATTGATTGATTGATTGATTGATTGATTGATTGATTGATTGATTGCATTGATTGATTGATTCATTTAATCGTTGAGTTGAACTTCTAAAGCAGCACTTCATGGGGTTATTTACCCTTTTTGTCCCTAAACCTAAATATACAAAGGCGCCTGACTTCATGGAGGCACGTGTACCATTGTACGAGTGAGCTGGTTCAACTCTACGCGTCCCTTCTAGAACAAATTGTGTTGCAGTACAATAAAACGCTTACTTATGTTTTCGTTTAATAAAATTTATAACTTCTTTGTGAAATGGCCTCACGGAGTTTTTTATAGATGCGCGTTATGCGGCTCAAATGTCAAGCCAGAATAAAGTCGTTATTATTTCCTTCTATGATGATATTTCTGCAACTTTCCGACTGCTTTTAAAGGTACTGTTGTCACTCAGCAATTCAAACCACGAAGCGCGGTGTATATGTACTCTCTGTCGACACCACGTGCAGTCGATTTTATGGGCTGCACATACGCCATGCCGACTCTACTACTGTACAGTTCTAAGTCTCGGCGCATCCTGTCCTCGGCCTGCACGAAGTTGTAGGGCGTAGAGATGCCACTGACGTTCTTGAAGTATGAAGTGGACGCCTCCAAACCCTCCAGCAAATGGTCCATCACCTCGAATGCGTCTGCGAATCGACCGTGTCTGGCGAGTTCGACCGCCCTTTCAGTCTTCCGTTGGATGTGGTCCGCCTGCCTTCGGTCCACGAGGCCGATGTGGTAAAGGAACTGAGCGTAGTCTAACATCGTCTCTGGGTCCAGCCAGGCATTGCCAACGGCGATCCCGCGCAGTTTGATGTCAACTCGCGAGAAAAGGTTGGTGGCGATGAGGTGCGCGACGGTGGTTGCGTATTTGCCTGCAACGAGAAATCGTTTCGAGCATCGGTCGTGTGTCAAGTAGGTCTACAGTGGTTGAAACTCTCAGTAAGTTAGTAGAGTCAATGCACAGCTTGAATGGTTGTCTGGTGAGTTTGTGCATTTTAGAAGCATTCACAGAGTTGTAATTAGAATGATGTGAACATTTATCCGGAAATGACTGCGAACTGCTCCTCCTGGACAATAACTGGATAATCTAGATATTCCATTAGGAATGGAGCTCAAGCCCTTCATAGAAATAACGCGGATCGGTACTAAGTATTTTGCACTTACTACGTATGGCCGTATTTTTCGGGATTGCCTGGGAGACAATTAATTCCAATTTTCTCACTGAAGAATGCATTAAATGCATGACTCCATGTCACGCCGGTCCCGTTAATTAGGGAGGCAATGACCGGGCTAATTCCAAGGGCCGAAGTATCGGCCCGCCGAACCGCACCACGAAAGCGTGGACAATGTAGAAGTGGTCCTTTTTGGCGCGCCAGCGGACGCCGGCTGTGGCCCAAAGAACAAGTCAGAGCCGAGTGTTGATAAACAAAACAAAAATTATATTCTCAAGAAGGGCAGATCAAAACCCATACACAAGTATACACACTCCACAATAGTTGAATACAATATGTCGCCAATCAAACAACGTACTACACAACACAACAGCCACACTCGCAACAACGGACACAGACAACAATACGCACTACAATGCAGTCACATGCATTGAACAACCAAGACACTTAAAGACTAAAGAGATAGGAAACCTATTCAGTCCAAAGTTCTTGGAACAAAAGTCTTGATGATACTCTTCCGGGAATCACTCACTCAAAGTCCAGCGTTGTTGTCGTTCTGCTGCCCCCGAAGTTTCTCTTCCAGGAAACCTTGCCGAAGTTTCTCTTCCAGAAAACCTCACGTCTTCAATTGGCCACTCTCCAAGCTCCAAACTTCTTCGCCGGAAACACGTCGGCTTCACACACGCAGCTGTTGCCACACGTCTTCGCTCGATAGCAGAAAACACACACTCTTGCCTGTAGCTCGAGTCGTCACCCCTCAGGTGGAAATCATCTTCTTCTCCTGCTTTGTCCCTACGGACAAAACCTTCGCCGACTACACGGCGGGTTACCCTACGCGCTCTGGCGCTAACTTCCGTCTTCTCCTCCGAAGTTTCTCTTCCAGGAAACCTCACGTCTTCTCCTGCTTTGTCCCTACGGACAAAACCTTCGCCAACTACACGGCGGGATACCCTATGCGCTCTGGCGCTAACTTACGTCTTCTCCTGCTTTGTCCCTACGGACAAAACCTTCGCCGACTACACGGCGGAATCCCTACGCACTCTGGCGCTAACTTCCGTCTTCTCCTGATCTTTCGTCTCGGCTGCTCGATTAAATACCTCCCGCGCGAGATTACAGAAGGTTCTCGTCATTTCGTCGGCGCGATACGCAGCGAAGGCTGGGAGAAGGCGCGAGACTGTACGAGGGCCATCCCCGACAGATGACGCAGCCCGGCATAACACGCCCCTTTCCTTCTAGAAATTTGCAGTGCTTGCTCGGCCGCCGTTGTGGGGTGAGGAGGTTCGTCGGCGGAGCCACGCTCCCGAGAGGAGAGGCTCGCGCGTCCGGGGAGCCTTTAGATGTTTGTTTTCTTTTCTTTCTTTTTCTTTTATCGAAACGCGTCACTCCGGCGTTTCGTCGCGAGGAGTTGGCGGCGCGCTCCTTTTGAGCACTCGTTCTGTGACACTGCCCCCCACTTTAAGAATATTATCTCATAATATTCAAAACCACACAAACGAGCGCGAACAGTCACCACACACTCTCAAAGACTGTAACATAGTCCGTCGCTCATGACACGTCACATTCACAATATATCACTCAATACAATTGGACATTAATATTCAATCTCACACACATGAAATATAACCGCAGGTACATGGGTAGAACGCTTCATCACACATTCCAAACAATACAAACGTACAAGGTTCTGTCTTTACAACAATTATACAACACTATACATCACATCACAGCACAGACACTTCGACACTTGTGACACAGGATAACACAGCACTAACACAACATATGGCACTCAGCACTGCCAAACACATTCTGAATCGACTTCGACACTTATCCTGTGCATTTCGACCGGCGCTTGCGCCCTTTCTTGCGGTGCTCGCTCGATCTCTTCTTATTGTTTTTGCTCGTTTTGTTCCGGCGAGCCCCTTCCAACGACGGTATCTGAGGCGGCGTCTCAGCCATCGTTGTCACTTCCGACACCGTTAACGGGTCATAACATTCGACGGGTCCTGTCTGTTTATTTACCAGCTTGATCATGTCTCTACATTTTGCCCGGCTGGCCAACTCCGTCTCCTTTACACTGTCGGTCGGTTGAGGTCGTGCCGACGTAAGTCCAGTTGCTCGGCCCGTGAACTCATTCAACACGATCATCTTCTCATTCACTGTCTCTTGCGCCGCGGCTTCACCTTGGGCTCTAGTGAGATCCGTCACGGGCTGCTCCTCCACTGTATCTCGCGGTCACTGGGTTGGCGAGGGCTCTATCTTAGGGTCTTCTACCAAGCATTCTGGATCATTTGGTCCTCGCGCCCCGTCGATGTTTCCGATGACAAGGTCGTACAGGGGGGTCGCCATGCATAAAGCAGTAACCTTCCCGCTGAAGTACGGGGTTTCCACCTCAATTTCTGCTTCGGGAAGCATCCGAACCGTACGGTCAATTAGGCAAACCGGTTTCATTTTGCCTGTTAACTCACTTTCCCGTACCAGATTTCTCCGCACGATAACAGTGGAGCTGCCGGTATCTCTTAACACCGTAATCCTTTTGTCTGCCACTTTTCCGGGCAGCGTTGGCATTCCCTTCGAAACACCGGTTGGTTGTTTTGACATTACCGCACCCACAATAGGAATTTTCTCCCCACTTTTCAACTCTACGAATCCATCTGTGACGGCCTTATCATCGGATTTCGGTGCTGCTAGCACACAGGACACCTGGTGAGTTTCACTCGCTCCGTTTCGACATGCGTCTGCTTTGTGCCCAGTCTGACCACACTTAAAACATTTTACTGCCGTAGGGCTCGTAAAGATCGTTCGACAGTTTTTCGCGCGATGACCCACTCGGTTGCACAGAAAACATCGCGGAATGCTCTCTGTAGCACGCTTCTTTTCTTCGGGAGCCAATTTCTTCGAATCATCGGGACAATCCTTCTTGACCTTGGCCAAATTAGTTCCACCTTGCGCTTCCAAAAATTGATCAGCCAATTCAAGCATTCCTTCAAGTGACTCAGCCTCCCTCTCTTTCAAGTACTGCGACAGGCTTGGGTGGCAACTAGTAAGAAATTGTTCTCTAATTAGGAGCTCTCTAAGTTCATCGTACTCCTGCGCTGTCCCTGAAAGTTCAATCCATCTGTCGAAATAATGGCAAAGTCGGGCGGCATACTGCGTAGCCGTCTCACCATCAGCTGGCTTTCCTGTCCGAAATCTGTCCCGGAAACCTTCTACAGTAAATCTAACTCGCTTCAGCAAAGCAGTTTTCACCTTTGTATAGTTGGCTGCATCGGTCGGCGTCAGCCTACCGTACACACTGAGCGCTTCACCACTCAAGCAGGTACTCAAAGCAGTTGCCCATTGATGTTCCGGCCAATTCTGGCTCCTTGCAATCGTCTCAAATCTGTGAAGGTACGCGTCAAGGTCGTCCTTCCTCTCATCAAATGCTACGAGCAGCTTGCTTGGGTTCAAGCGGAAGCCATGATCTGCCCGTTCGCTGCTTTCAACTCTAGCTTGGACGGGAGTTTCAATTCGTTGTTGCAAACGGAGCCGCTCGAGTTCCATCTCGTGCTGCCGCTGCCGTTCCCTTTCAGCCATCTCCGCTTCTCTTTCTTCTTTCAGCTGTCGCTCCCTCGCTTCTCTTTCTTCCTTCAGCTGTCGCTCCCTCGCTTCTCTTTCTTCCTTCAGCTGTCGCTCCCTCGCTTCTCTTTCTTTTTTCAGCTGTCGCTCCCTCGCTTCTCTTTCTTCTCTCGCCCTTTCGGCTGCCAACCTCTCTCGTTCCAACTCAGCTGCTTTTTCTTCCTTGGCTCTCTCAGCTGCCAACCTCTCTCTCTCTCCACCGCCTCTTTCTCCTTCTGGCTTACCCATTTCCGTAGTTCGGCGCCAAAAAGACCCATCTTCTCACCAAGAGCAACTAAGAGATCCGTGGTGTCTTACAAATAAAGTCTTGCCGCGTATAAAAAGTATCTGCCTAAATCAGTCTATCGGAACACTCCCCTGCACTCGTTAACGAGAACACTGAACAACACACAAAATCGTTCCGATAGCACTATCAACAACTCGAGGCTCTTTCTCACTACTTTGGACACACTGTGCACCAAAAGGTCCTGTGTCGCGGACGCCAGAATAATTGTCACACTGGTCCTCTTAATTAGGGAGGCGATCGCCGGGCTAATTCCAAGGGCCGAAGTATCGGCTCCCCGAACCGCACCACGAAAGCGTGGACAATGTAGAAGTGGTCCTTTTTGGCGCGCCAGCGGACGCCGGCTGTGGCCCAAAGAACAAGTCAGAACCGAGAGTTGATAAACAAAACAAAAATTATATTCTCAAAAAGGGCAGATCAAAACCCATACACAAGTATGCACACTCCAAAATAGTTGAATACAATATGTCGCCAATCAAACAACGTACTACACAACACAATCAGCCACACTCGCAACAACGGACACAGACAACAATACGCACTACAATGCAGTCGCATGCATTGAACGACCAAGACACTTAAAGTCTAAAGAGATAGGAAACCTATTCAGTCCAAAGTTCTTGGAACAAACGTCTGGATGATACTCTTCCGAGAATCACTCACTCAAAGTCCAGCGTTGTTGTCGTTCCGCTGCCCTCGAAGTTTCTCTTCCAGGAAACATCGCCGAAGTTTCTCTTCCAGGAAACCTCGCGTCTTCAATTGGCCACTCTTCAAGCTTCAAACTTCTTCGCCGGAAACACGTCGGCTTCACACACGCAGCTGTTGCCACGCGTCTTCGCTCGATAGCGGTAAACACACGCTCTTGCCTGCAGCTCGAGCCTTCACCCCTCAGGTGAAAATCCTCTTCTCCTGCTTTGTCCCTACGGACAAAACCTTCGCCGACTACACGGCGGGATACCCTACGCGCTCTGGCGCTAACTTCCGTCTTCTCCTCCAAAGTTTCTCTTCCAGGAAACCTCACGTCTTCTCCTGCTTTGTCCCTACGGACAAAACCTTCGCCGACTACACGGCGGAATTCCTCCGCACTCTGGCGCTAACTTCCGTCTTCTCCTGATTTTTCGTCTCGGCTGCTCGATTAAATACCTTCCGCGTGAGATTCCAGAAGGTTCTCGTCATTTCGTCGGCGCGATACGCAGCGAAGGCTGGGGGAAGGCGCGAGACTGTACGAGGGCCGTCCCCGACAGATGACGCAACCCGGCATAACACGCCCCTTTCCATCTAGAAATTTCCAGTGCTTGCTCGGCCGCCGTTGTGGGGTGAGGAGGTTCGTCGGCGAAGCCACGCTCCCGAGAGGAGAGGCTCGCGCGTCCGGGGAGCCTTTAGATGTTTGTTTTCTTTTTTTTCTTTTTCTTTTATCGTTGACCTCGCGGCGTCACTCCGGCGTTTCGTCGCGAGGAGTTGGCGGCGCGCTCCTTTTGAGCGCTCGTTCTGTGACACTCCGTAACTATAGGTGCTAAAGAAGAGATATCGGCATCCATTGGAGATGATTTTGGCTGGGTATTTTATGAAACTAACACGTGTTTGTCGACAAAAAATGCTAAGAGTAAAGGTCCCGCAAATCAATTAGAATAGATTCATACAAGAGACATATTACTGACGTCCTAGAAAATGTTAAATAGACAACGTTACTTGGTAAAGTTTGAATAAGGTACTCATCTTGCGTCTATGTGACAAAACATTTCCCCAGGTAGTTACTGAAAACTACTTCTAGAAGCGTGACATCATTGAACATAATTCCTTCTGAAATTTTTTCATCCATTACCCAGGAATTTTTAGCAAGGACACATCGGAGGTGGGAGTGATATGCGCCTTTCGATGTTTCAGCAGTCACTAGGGGAGGAGGAAGGACGAAGCCGGGATAAATTAGTATGTCAGTGGGGATGTCTCGTCCGCAGCAATGCTTCATGTCTTCATTCAGCTAGAAACGCTATGTAGCTATTACATGGGACACACGGGTGCAGCTTCTCAACAGCCTACTATGCAAGAACGGCAGCCATGTTGAAGTCATTATATACACGATATCATCCTACGTGATTGATTGATATGTGGGGTTTAACGTCCCAAAACCACCATATGATTATGATCATAAGCGACGCTGTAGTGGAGGGCTACAGAAATTTCGACCGCCTGGTGTTCTTTAACGTGCACCCAAATCTGAGCACACGTGCCTACAACATTTCCGCCTCCATCGCAAATGCAGCCGCCGCAGCTGGGATTCGAACCCGCGACCTGCGGGTCAGTAGCCGAGTACCTTAGCCACTAGACCACCACTGTGGGGCTATCCTACGTGAGTGATGGTGGCCGTTTTTAATGGATTTACCACTGTTGTCAATTTCTTTTTCTTTTTCCCCGAAAACGTGTGTCGTGTCACGTTTCTTGCTCTCACAGCTTGTCGAAAGATCAGTTACGATAGGGGCTACGAAGACATGTATGCACCGTAGAGAGAGAGAGAGAGTGAGAGAGAGAGAAACAAAGGAAAGACAGGGAGGTTAACCATAGGGTATCTGGTTTGCTACCCTACACGTGAGAAGAGGTGAAGTGGAGGGAAAGAATAGAGAAGGGAAAAAAATGGCAGCATATCCACGGAGTGAATGATGGAGAGTGGGGCGAAGCATTCGTCCGTTCATGCGTCCGTCTGTGTGACCGTCCATGCGTCTGTTTGTGCGCCCGTCCCTGCGTTCTTTCATGCATCCGCCCCTGCGTCCGTTCATGCGTCCATCCATGCATCTGTTTGTGTGTCCGTTCGTTCATCTATTCAACACTCCAAGTCCCACCATCTCGCATCTTTTTATCATATATTCCCCATATAGAAGCACCGCCATCCAGCGGACATTCCAAGGACAAAACGAGAGGTGGCACACGCACACTTTCTTACGGCCTGCGCTTTGGGTCCACTTCCCACCTTTAACCACCTCGAGTTCATGGTATATTCTAGTTCACTGTATTCATGTCACTGCGACCAAACGCTCGCTAAACCTTTCGAAAACCAAGGAGGTTACGCCCAGCGAGTATAACGTAGCAACCTTTCCCTGTCAGATAGGGCTCAATTTACATGCCAATGGCTGCTAATGAGAAATGAGAGACAGGAGAATTCGGCTTTTACTTTCTTACGGCTTGCGCTTCGTATCTACTTCTCATTTTTAACCACCTTGAGTTCATTCATGGTATATACAAGTTCATTGTATTCATGGCACTGCGACTCAACGCTCGCTAAACCTTTCTAAAGCTAAGGAGGTTACACCCAGCGAGTATAATGTAGCATCCCTTTCTTGTCCGATAGTGCTCAATGTACATGCCAATGGCTGCTAATGGGGATCGCAGCGTGCGCGTTAACTAAAAGCCGAATGCTCATGTCTCTCATTCCCCATTAGCAGCCATTGGCATGTACATTGAGCACTATTTTTTATTGTTAAACAACGCACAGAAGAAATCTCTCACTGGCACCACCTTGGAGGTCAAGTGTTATACCTATTTCGGGTATGTGCCACTGGTGGTTACATACGAGGGACGCCCAAGCCACGCCATAAGGAGCTTCGCCCGTAAAAAGAACAAGTGATACACGCATGCACATGTCAGCGTTCACCGCGCACACTTGGATGGTTACAACTGGAAAGAGTTCAGGCCCAGTCCATCCGCGGTTGTCTAAAAGTAGACTGCAATCCTAGATGTTAAAAAGAGGCTTGCAACGCAAGCTATGGTGGCGTGTCACCGTACCTGCGTACGACTCCCCCGCGACGTAAAAATCGTTCTTTGCAAAGCGTGGAAAAAGCGTGAAGAATTGCTGGAGGGCCTCGTGCAAATCTCGTGCCAAGCTCCGCTGGTCCCGGGAGTAGCCACGCTCGTTCCAAGTGAAACTGAAACCGGCGCCAACGGGACTGTCCACGTACAGCATCGAGTAGCGTTGCGCCCACGTGGTGTTTCGCAGCCGAGCGGTACCATTCTCGACGACGCGGTACGGCCCGTGTTCCAGGAATAGGCCGAACAGAGATGATCCGCCCGGCCCTCCCTGAAGCCACATAATCACGGGGGCAGTGTCCGGCTTCTCCTGCAGATGAATTGTGCTCATGGGGGACGAGTTACGACTCGTTATTCGCGACCACTCGCTTCTATGGGCGTTACGCTGGGTCACCGCGGTAGAGTAGGTCAGGCACTGACGTACGGCTACTCGACATGAATGAACGAGGTCGATTACCAGGTAGAGTGGATACATTGCTGTTTATAACTGCTGCATCAGCTACTGCTTTAATGGGGACCTGCACAGTAGCGTCGCCATTTTTGTTTTTTGGTTTGGGGGGTAAAAGGTTCAACCTTCACTTCAATCATACTTTATGTTCGTGCGTGCGTTTCAGTGCGCGTGTATATATACTCAGGCAAAATTGAGAACTATCGGGGAAACTTGAACACCCCTCAACACCCCTTCCCCCTCTTTGCTGCGCCCATGGCCCTGCAACACTTTTCCGAGTAACCGTTGCATGGCTTCGCTAAATATATTATTACCTAACAAATCGACCACCGGAAAAAAATTAGAATCAGTCAAGTACGACCAGTGTTGGAAAATTTTCGCGCGCTCTCTCTTCTCTCGACCCGACCAACGTGCTGGAATTGAAGCGAGGAAGGATGGCACGGGGAAAAAAGAAGATACGTCACGCACACGTCATGACCTTGAGCCCTTTTTTTTTTTCTTCTTCGAACGCGCAGCGTATATTCAGTGCGATCGCGGTCGAGCGCACACGCACTTGGCGGCTTCCGCGGCGGCCTCGGTAGCTAATCAGACCGCAATGCCCCAATCATCCAGTGGCCGTGAATTTGGGTTGAAGGCGTAGTCATTTTGGGTATCCGGCATCATTTCTCGAGGAAAGAGGGAACGATTATTTAGTTGGCTTCAAAAATTAATGTTGTTGTAGTAGTAGTTGTAGTAGTATTAGTATTAGTAGTAATAGTAGTAGTAATAGTAGTAATAGTAGGAGTAGTAGTAGTAGGTAGCCACCACTCGTTTATTTCTTGGAATGTTCATTGGGTAACGGTACTTCTACATGATGAATATATGATGAAAAGATGCGAGGTGGTGGTACTTGGAGTGTTCACTAGATGGATGGACGAACGGATGGACGTGCGCGCAGACAGACAAGCAGACGGACGGTTGGATGGACGCGCAGACAGACGGACGCATGGACGCATAGACGGACGCAGAGGCGGATGCACAGACGGACGCATGTACGCATAGCAAGCATTGCCAGAACGTTGAAGCGTCTTTCTCAATGATCCGGTAACGTTGCGTCAATCGCTACAAGGAACGAGTGCCCTGAAATACCACAAGTGAAGTCGACATCGTGATAGCGGAGAACGAGCACACGGCGCATGGTAGCAGAGCGCTTTACCTTGGCTGGAAAGAACCAGAAGAAGATGTTGCTCGACATCTCTTTGTCGACGGTGAGGAAACCCGCGTAACTGGGAAACAGCTCGGCGTCCTTGGGATCGTCCAGTAGCCGGCCGACGCGGCTCTGCTGTCGCGCCTTGTCCAGTAAGCCCGCGTCGATGAGCGGCGTCAGGAACAGCGGGCCGCCCACGTCGACAAGGTGGCCGTCAGCGTGAGATTCGCTCTCACTGCGTAGAAGTTTGCATCACCATGCTTTAGAAAATTTCATTCAATGTCGTTTGCGCATCGCGCGAATGAGTGTGACTCGTGGCTTGTACGTAGCTATCTTTAACGACAGCCACGGGCCGACGGATGCGTCAATGCTGAAACATTGCAGTAAGTGACTTCAGCTATTGTTTGAATACTGGTTGAAGTGCTATATAAAATCGTCACAAGAGCCGGCCGTTCACGTAGTTCGTTCCCATTAGTATGCCATCCATTGGACGCAATGTGGCACGCACAGGCATACAGCCGGGCCATAAAAATGTATTAATTTGATCGACAAGCCCGGCACTCACTACATTTTTGAACTGATCGCGGTGGGAGAAGTGGTGTCATTTCTGATCACGTTGCCACTATACCAGTGTGAAATCTACTATGGTTGGTTTTTTGCACGTTGACTCCAAACAGTTCTGCGGACGTCGCGGTCTTGATAAAAACCGTGTGCTCTACAGTGTAAGGCTGCGGGTGATTTTTGACTTGCAAGACTCCGCACTCACCCGCTGTAAACCTTCCACATGCTGGCTACCCACGCGTCGGTACTCGTGCATAAAAGCGAAAGCCAACAGCACCGACCTCGCCATTACTCTTCTTCTACATTGCCAGCAGTGGTACCTACCCACTACGGAGGATGATAAGCCAATAGGGGCCTGTCTTTGTGTTTTTTTATATAAAATAACACCGGCCGGTAACAACAACGCTGGACAAAATGCTAGGTTTATTTATTAAAGTGTGGGTGCGAGTAGTTACCAGTGCGATATTTGAAGAAAACGCTGAAGTTCGGCGAGACCACTGAGCCTACGTGCATGATTTCTGCCAATGTTGCTGAACGCCACGAAATAGCTAGCCATTACGGTACTTGTATTTCTATGTCGCCGAAGTAGTTATAAAATGATAATGCCTACATTCTTCCTGAACAAGGCATTCATTTATGAGATCAAGCAAAAAAAAAAACATTAGAACAGCTTCGCACTAGTGATGCTGCAGGCAGCGGAGCTAGGTGGTCTTTCTTGGCTCTTTTTTTTGTGTTTTCTTTTTTTTCTTTTCCTGTGTTTCTTGCACAATTTTATCTGGGTTTTTTGTTTTTATTTCTTTCTTCTCTTTTTTCCTGCTTCATTCTGTATATTTCTCTTTATATGTATTGCTTACTTTTTATATTTCTTTCTCTCCTTCTGTTGTGATCTCTCTTTCTTGACTCTTTTTCATGTTTTTCTTTTTATGATGTTCTCTGTTCTTATTTATGTTTTTATTTCCTTCTTCCTCTTCATTTTTTTCTCTCTCGCTCTGTGTTCTCTTTTTCTTTCCCCTCCCTCCCTTCGTACTTTTTCTCTCGCTTTCTGTCTCTTTCACGAGTTTCACGTGCTTCACTTCGGCAAGTAGCGTTTATTCAATGCTCGTGCCTGCTGTACTCGGTAGTGGTGCTTGTCCGATTCCTGCGGCACAAACTCACCTGTGAAATCTTTCGGAACACCGCGAAAACTACGTCGAGCTACAGCAGCTTCGCTATTGAACGATATGGATCGTAGTACTTACTCAGCCTGAAACTCAACGATGAGGCCCCAAGGCAAACTTACTAAAATCAATCCTGATTTTTCGTGCAAATTCACGGTGCGATTTTGAGACACGACGTACCGGTAGACTGCGGAATAATTCTGGCCTACACGGTTTTACATGCGAAGTAGCTTATGCCGGGAATGTGTCCCTCCCTCCCACAGTCCCGCGGCGCCCACTCCGCACTGCGCATGCGCGTCCTCTCTCTCTCCTACACTCCCCCTCTCTCTCCCGAGTCGGTGACGAAAGCAAGGACACGCTTCTTCAGTACACACAATTACTTCGTAGCCGTTGATCGTCCGTCTTGCGGCATCCCACGTTTCCGTGAGACAGAACGGGACTGCTATGGTTAGCATTGGATCACGTTCGATGTCTCTGGCGTGCGTGATGAGGGACGAGCTGTTTAGCAGTGCTATAGTCATGATCACCTGCAGCGTTCACAGCAGCGGTCGCCGGCATCAAGCGATGGTCACCGGCAGCGTTAGTCAGTGTCACGGGCCCCGTAATTTAGGGAGGCGATCGCCGGGCTAATTCCAAGGGCCGAAGTATCGGCCCCCCGAACCGCACCACGAAAGCGTGGACAGTTAGAAGTGGTCCTATTTGGCGCGCCAGCAGACGCCAGCTGTGGCCCAAAAAACAAGTCAGAGCCGAGAATTGATAAACAAAACAAAATTATATTCTCAGTTACGGCAGATCAAACGATACACAAGTATGCACACTCGACAATACTTGAATACAATATGTCACCAATCAAACAACGTACTACACAGTACAATCAGCCACACTCGAAACACGGACACAGGACAACAACACGCACTACATGCAGTCGCATGCATCGAACAACCAAGACACTTAAAGGACTAAAGAGTTAGAAAACTTATTCAGTCCAAAGTTCTTGGAACAAAAGTCTGGATGGTACTCTTGCGAGAATCACTCACTCAAAGTCCAGCGTTGTTGTCGTTCCGCTGCCCCCGAAGTTTCTCTTCCAGGAAACCTCGCCTCTTCACTTGGCCGCTCTCCAAGCTTCAAACTTCTTCGCCGGAAACACGTCGGCTTCCCACGCGCAGCTGTTGCCACGCGTCTTCGCTCGATAGCGGCAGACACACATTCTTGCCTGTAGCTCGAGTCTTCACCCCTCAGGTGGAAATCCTCTTCTTCTCCTCCTTTGTCACGGAAGACAAAAGGCTTCGCCCACAAGGCGAAACACCCTACGCACTCTGGCGCATACTTTCTTCTTCTCCTGCTTTGTCACTAAGGACAAAACCTTCACCGACAGGCGCGGCGGAATACCCCACGCACACTTGCGCTAACTTCCTTCTTCTCCTGATCTCCTATCTCTGTTGCTCGGTTAAATACCTTCCGCGCGAGATTCCAGAAAATTCTTATCATTTTGTCGGCGCGATGCGCAGCGAAGGCTGGGGGAAAGGGCGAGACGGTACGAGGGCCGTCCGCGAAAGATGACGCAAGCCTGCATCACCACGCCCCTTTCCATCGAGAACGTTCCTGGGCTTGCTCGGCCGCCGATGAGAGGAGGTTCGGCGGCGAACCCACGCTTCCGAGGGGAGAGGGACGCGCTTTGGGAGTCTTTGGATGCTTGTTTTCTTTTTTTTATCGTTGACCTCGAGGCAACCTTCCGGCGTTTCGTCGCGAGAATTTGGCGGCGCGCCCTTTTTGAGCGCTCGTTTTTTTACAGTCAGATAGAGTGGTCATACCTACATTCTTCCTGAAAAAGGCAACTCATTTATGCGATCAAGCAAAGAAAATTTGATCAGCTTCGCACTAGTAATGCTGCAGGCCTGGATAGGCAGCGGAGCTGGGTGGCCTTTCTTGGCTTTTTTTGTTTCCTTTCTTTTTCTTTTTCACCTGTTTCTTGCATAATTTTTTATCTGTCTGTTTCTTTCTTTCAATTTTTTTTTGCCGCTATAGCTTTCTGTTTCATTTCTTTCTTCTCTTGTTCTCTGCTTGATTCTGTATTTTTCTCTATGTATTTCTTACTTTTAATCTTTACTTCTCTCCCTCTGCTGTGATCTGCCTGTCTTGACTCTTTTTCGTGTTTTTTTCTTTTTGTGTTGTTCTCTGTTCTTTTCTATGTTTTTATTTTCTTTTATCCTCTCCATTTTTTTTCTCTCTCTCGCTCTGTGTTCTCTTTTCTTTCTCTCTCTCTCTCTCGTCGTACTTTTTCTCTCGCTTTCTGTCTTTTTCACGAGTTTCACATGCTTCACTTCGGCTAGTAGCGTTCATTCAATGCTAGTGCCTGCTGTATTCGGCAGAGGGGCTTGTCCGATTCCCACGGCGCAAACTCACCTGCGGAGTCTTTCGGAACACCGCGCAAACTACGTCAAGCTACAACAGCTTCGCTATTGAACGATATGGATGGTAGTACTTACTCAGCCTGAAACTTAACGAAGAGGCCCCAAGGCAAAATTCTTAAATGCAATCCCAATTTTTCGTGCAAAATCATGGTCCGATTTTGAGACATGATGTACCGGTGCACTGTGGAATAATTTTGGCCTACACGGTTTTACATGCGAAGTATCCTATGCCGGGGATGTGTTCCTCCCTCCTTCAGTCCCGCGGCATCCACTCCGCACTGCGCATGCGCATCCTCTCTCTCTCTCTCTCCTACGCTTCCCCTCTCTCTCTCCCGAGTCGGCGACAAAGGCAACGATACGCTTCTTCAGTACACACGATCACTTCGTATAGCCGTTGATCGTCCGTCTTGTGGCATCCCACGTTTCCGCGAGACAGAACAGGTCTGCTATGGTTAGCACGGGATCACGTTCGATGTCTGTGGCGTACGTGTTGAGGGACCAGCTGTTTAGCACTGTTATAGCCATGATCACCGGCAGCGTTCACAGCAGCGGTCACCCGCAGCGTTAGTCAGGTAGAGGTAGACTTCAGGTGCACCTGCCTAAGGCGTCGTAGACGAGCTTCTGTTGGTGCCGTTCAGCATGGCCCCCGCTGCTTCACATCCAGACATGGTTCTCTTAAGCGGGAGATGGCGTAATTTTTTTTAACCAACATCTAAGTCTAAGCGCATGGGTATTCTGGCATTTAACTCCTGCTCAAAAGGGAGTCACTTTGGCAGGAAATTGAAGCAGCATCTTCTATCTTAGCAGCGCAACACTTTACAGGTGCTATGCTACACAAACCGGTGTAAAACAATTGCAAGCCTAAGCTGGCAAGACAAGATTACCACTGCACTCTTATAGAGCACGGTTTCTTATAAAATTGTGGATTTTTGGTTGATTTATTCACAATCTAGTAGCGCACGCATGGATCTCTACATCTCTCGTATGCGGTAAAAAAAAACGTGGGGAAAAGAGAAGAATTATAGGCTTTCACGCTTTTAGCACGAGATCGGCTCTGAATGGCTCTGAAGAGCACGGAGCTCATCGTGCTGCATACTATTTACAAAGATATGACGCCCACACGATCTGTATGAGAACGCGTAAAGTAAAAGTATTTATTAACCTATGCATCAACGTCATTGTTTCAGTCAAATTGAGTGATTCCTAGCTCAAACCAAATTTGTTTATCTAGGACTCTGTATTAAAGTCGTATTTAGTAAGCTTGATGCCAATATTGTATGTAAGGTATGAGGCCTATCTACCTTAACATATTTGTTAAGGAGAAAATGATTCTTGGTTGACCGCAAAATTAGAATATGCATGCCCACGTTACTGGCGTTATGTTATGTGAAATGCGACGCCAGTAAGATATAGAAGGTGCCCCAGCTATATCTTTTGCCAGAGTTTGAAAATATGCTAACGCACTTGATGACTAAGTGACCGAATGCGCGTCGCTGACTATTGCTTGGACTGAGTCAGACTATTTATTGTGTTCTCGTTAGTAGCTTAATGAGGCCTTTTTAATTATCTGGCTTTTGAAGCAACAAACCTGGGTAAAAAAATGTCCAGGGAAAAGGTCTAGATTTGTTGACAAAACTTCTGATTAGCCAGTTTTCAACTTTATATCTAATAATTGTTAGTGTTCTTTCTGCTTACTACAGATCAGACAGCTACATCATAAGTAAGCGTGTCGGCTTATTTTAAGGAGTGAGGCTCCTAAAGGCGTGGGTCTGTCCATCTGTTGTGTGTATGTACGTGACCACCTGTAGTTTTATCTTTACTAACTGCCCAACTACTTCATCCTTGCAAACATCCCACTACGCCTCATCACCGATCCACCACTTCATCTACCATAAAACCCTTTTAATAAAAAGGGAACGGAAGCGACGTATAGCTAGCGCTTACGAATAATAATTTTTTTATAAATATATACAGCGTTTGTCATGTTTTGGGGTGATCAAAGCTGATAGTGCTGACGTCACACTCACTAAGACTTGACGTCAACACGTTGTGCACAAGATGACGTAAAAGCAATGGTGTGATCCACCTCCACATTCACATCCTTACTTATGTAAAGGGGGTTTATTGAAGGACTGAGCAAGCGGGTGGTAGCTCTAAAGGAACGCAGGCGAACCCCAGATGACGGTGCTTGATCGCCGATCTCGTGCCTTCTTCTTGTGCTGATGATAGCTGACCTTATGGTATCAACGTCTTTCTTATTCACTACAATTACCCCCGGCGAAAAAGTTAAGCCATCCTGGCGATCTAACACGTGGGGACAAGCGGGTCAAAGTACGGCTGCAGACGGTTTACGTGAACGATATCACGTCCACGCCGACGACGGTCGCTCGGTGGCGTGAGGGGTTCAATGGCGTAGTTCACGGGTGAAGTACGCTCGACCACGCGGTAGGGACCATGATAATTGGAGAGTAGCTTGGGTGATACACCAGGGGCGCAGGGCGGTACATGAAGCCATACAAGTGCTCCAGGAACGAACGTCGGTGCAGAACGATGGTCGTCGTCACGGATCTCCTTCTGGCGCTGTTGGTCGGATGTAGTAAGCCGCTTGGCTAGCTTGCGGCACTCTTCTGCGTAACGAGCGGCTTCCGAGACAGGCTTGTATTCGGAGGGATCTGGCGAGTATGGGAGTAAAGTGTCGATGGTGTGTGATGGTTCGCGACCGTACAGGAGAAAAAATGGGGAAAACCCTGTAGTGACTTGCGTAGCGGTGTTATACGCGTATGTCACAAATGGGAGAACAAGGTCCCAGTTTGTTTGATCAGAAGCGACATGCGTAGCGAGCATGTCCCCCAGAGTACGATTAAACCGCTCAGTCAAGCCGTTCGTCTGTGGGTGGTAGGCTGTACTCTTCCGGTGAACCATATGGCACTGTTGAAGAAGTGCTTGTATTACATCGGAGAGGAAAACGCGCCCTCGGTCACTGAGAAGTTCTCGAGGAGGACCATGACGAAGCACAAAACGATTGAGTATGAAAGTTGCGACGTCTTGTGCTGTAGCTGTGGGGAGAGCAGCAGTTTCAGCGTACCGTGTTAGATGATCCACTGCTACGATAGCCCATCGGTTGCCTGCCGTTGTTAATGGTAGTGGTCCGTAGAGGTCAATTCCTACACGGTCGAATGGGCGGTCTGGGCATGGAAGTGGCTGCAATGAACCTGTTGCAGGATGTGGCGGGCTTTTCCGCCGCTGACATTCGTGGCAGCTGCGAATGAACTGGCGGACGAAGGTAAACATTCCGCGCCAGTAATACCTTTTTCGTAGGCGCTCGTAGGTCTTGAAAACACCGGCGTGAGCACATTGCGGGTCGGAATGAAACGACGCGCAGATGGTAGAGCGCAGCGTTCGGGGAATGACTAGTAGCCATTTCCTACCATCTGCTGAATAGTTGCGCCGGTACAAGAGGCCATCCCGAATACTGAAGTGCGGAGCCTGGCGGCGCAGGGTTCGAGTGGTTGGAAGTGTCGGTGCCTCAGATAACGCGTCAAGAAGCGAAGCGATCCATGGGTCATTACGTTGTGCAGAAGAGATGGTGTCCTCGTCAAGCGCTGACAACGTGTTGTCCGAGGAAATAGATGCGATGTCCGGGGATAGGGGAGATCGTGACAGTGCATCAGCATCGGCATGCTTGTGGCCGGAACGATATACCACGCGAATGTCATATTCTTGAAGCCGAAGAGCCCAACGGGCAAGACGACCTGATGGGTCCTTAAGCGACGATAACCAGCATAATGCGTGGTGGTCCGTTACTACATCAAAAGCACGGCCATAAAGGTATGGGCGGAACTTGACAAGCGCCCAAACGATCGCCAAGCATTCCTTCTCGGTGACGCTGTAGTTTGATTCAGCCTTGGTAAGAGTTCTGCTGGCGTAGGCGACGACATACTCGGCGAATCCAGGCTTGCGTTGCGCGAGAACCGCACCGAGGCCGACACCACTGGCGTCGGTGTGGACCTCAGTTGCTGCCGTAGGATCGTAGTGACGCAGTATTGGTGGCGAAGTGAGGAGACGACGAAGGGTACAGAAGGCTTGGTCACACTCAGAAGACCATGCCGAAATATCAGTGGTGCTGCCTATAAGTTCGGTCAAAGGCGCAATGATAGAGGCGAAGTTGCGCACGAACCGGCGAAAGTAGGAGCATAACCCCACGAAGCTCCGTAACTGCTTCATAGTCGTTGGTTTGGGGAAGTCGGCGACAGCACGTAACTTAGCCGGGTCTGGAAGTATACCGTCCTTTGATACGACGTGCCCGAGAATCGTAAGTTGGCGAGCAGCGAAGTGACACTTCTTGAGGTTGAGTTGGAGCTGAGCATTCTTCGGGCACGTGAGGACGTGTTTGAGGCGCTCGAGATGTGTTCCAAAGTCTGGCGCAAAGACGACTATATCGTCGAGGTAGCAGAGACAGATTTGCCATTTCAAACCCCGAAGAACCGAGTCCATCATGCGCTCGAAGGTGGCAGGCGCATTGCAGAGGCCGAAGGGCATGACATTAAACTCATACAGACCGTCCGGTGTCACGAAGGCTGTTTTTGGTCGATCGGCATCGGCAAGGGGGACCTGCCAGTACCCTGAGCGCAAATCTAATGATGAAAAAAACTCGGCACCTTGTAAAGTATCAAGGGCATCGTCAATCCTGGGTAAAGGATACACGTCTTTTCGAGTGATCTTATTTAGGCGCCGGTAATCCACGCAGAAGCGAACGGAACCATCCTTTTTTTTAACGAGCACTACAGGTGATGCCCATGGACTTTGTGAAGGTTGAATGACGCCACGTTGCAGCATATCGTTCACCTGTTCGGTAATAACTTGGCGTTCCGTCACAGAAACACGATATGGTCGCTGTCGTAGTGGCGCATGGGAGCCGGTATCGATGTAATGTAGAGTGGTAGAAGTGCGGCCAAGTGAAGGTTGAACAACATCGAAAGATTCGCGGTACTGGTACAGCAGTTGGAGGAGTTCAGATCGTTCAGATGGTGACAGTCCGTCTGCGATCGCCGAATCGAACACTTTCGAAGCCTGTAGATCAGAGTGGTTAAGAGCACTGACGGCGGCGAGGTCACTTTGGTATGATTCTTGCGGCACGGTAAAAATTTGTACGTTATCAATGGGCTGTACGCATCCAAGAGACTCACCTTTAAACAGTTTGATGGTATGCGGAAAGGGATTGGTAAGGCAGAGAGCACTGGCTCCATTAGAAATTGAGAGGGCTAAATAAGGGAGCAGAAGTGGTTTCCGACTTAGAAAGAGGCTTGATGGCTCAAAAAATGCTACTTCATCACGCATGTCGTCGGAGACCACAGGGAGCAAAACAGCTGTTGTCGGTGGAACGTCAGTGTCCTCTTGAAAACTAGCTTGTGCGCAGCTTGATTAGTGTGGTCGTAGGGCTGGTCGAACAACGGAAGCAGTTCAAGTTCGGAACGGGCACAATCTATAACGGCGCGATTACGCGATAAAAAATCCCAGCCAATATGATGTCATGAGAGCACGAGGAAAGGACGATAAACTCAAAAATGTAGCGGTCCTCCGCAATTGTGAGTCTGGCAGTGCAGGCGGCTATAGGTCGAACAGGTTCTCCATTTGCTGCACGTAAGGACATCATATCAAGCGGCATGGCACCTTTCGAAACTTGCGGCAAAGTTTGGCATCTATAACGGACACAGCGGCACCGGTATCCACAAGAGCGTATGCATGGGCACTGTCTACAAGAACTTCGACGATATTTGACAACAAGGTGCGAGGACTTGAACATTTCGATAGCGCAGTTCTTGCTCCCTGAACTGCGACGGCTAGTTTCCCTCATTTTGAGGGGCTGGTCGTGGACGCATGGGTGTCAAGGAGCGTCGATTGGGTGAAGGTGAGCGACGAGACGAAGTTGCCGGATAGTCACGGGAAGACGTGTTTGACTGACGATCCGAACTTTCATAACCAAAAGGTGGTCGGTCCATGTAATTGCTTCGTGGTCGGACGTCTGTGTAGGCGGGCACGCGACGACGGCAGTATCGGGAGATATGGCCAGGTCCGCCACACGCAAAACAAATCGGCCGGTTATCGCGCGTTCGCCAGGCATTTGTAGCAAGGGGCGCCGCCCACGCGGCATACGGCTGAGTCAAGGCTGTGGTAGCGAGGGGAGGAGCCCATGCGACGGAAGACTGAGTAGGAGCGGTGACATGCGGCAGTCCATTGAACGGCGAGGGCTGGTGTGGCTGCTGCCTCTTTACTGCGTCAGCATAAGTAAGAGGCGCGGCGACGACTTGCTGCTGAAAGGGCACTGGCATAGCCTCGGCAATCTGGTCCTGAAGTGCATGTCGGAGCATGGGAGCTAACGGTGTCGGTGGTTGCTCTTGCTGCTGCTGCGGGAGCTCTTGGCGCTGACAAAACGGCAGGAGGGAAAGCTGACGTGCGACCTCCTCACGCACAAAGTCTTTCATTTGTGCTAGAAGGCGGGAGTGGTCAGGTACGACGTCCAGTGCAGCGAGGGGTCGGTTAGGCTGAAATGGACGACGGGTGAGAGCTCGTTGCCGTCGCAATTCGTCGTAGTTCTGGCACAGAGTTACCACTTCAGACACCGTGCCAGGAGACTTCGCCAGGAGCATTTGAAAGACGTCGTCATCAACACCTTTCATAATGTGCTGGATCTTGGCACTTTCGCTCATTGCGGCATCGACGCGCTTGCAGAGATCGAGTATATCTTCGATGTAGGCGGTAAACGTTTCGCCAGGTTCTTGTGCCCGTGAGCGCAGGCGTTGTTCGGCGCGCAACTTCCGCACGGCAGGGCGACCGAAAACCGAGGATATTGCCTGCTTGAAAGTGGCCCAGTTCTCAAACTCGGATTCGTGGTTTGTATACCACAGTTTCGCCACATTAGCCAAGTAAAAGTTGACGGTGCTCAATTTAGCAGCGTCATCCCACCTGTTTGGTCCACTGACGTTTTCGTAGGACGACAGCCAGTCCTCGACGTCCTGGTCTTCGGCGCCCGAAAAGATCGGGGGGTCTCGCTGGTGAACCGGGCCGGGGCAAGTAGGAGCCGCGAGAGGTGCTGTCTGTTGGGCAGCGTCAACTTGCATGGTCGACGGCAGCGTGCGGGATCGGAGTTCCAGGGTGTAGGTGATGCAGTTACCCAGCACGATCCACCAAATGTAAAGGGGGTTTATTGAAGGACTGAGCAAGCGGGTGGTAGCTCTAAAGGAACGCAGGCGAACCCAGATGACGGTGCTTGATCGCCGATCTCGTGCCTTCTTCTTGTGCTGACGATAGCTGACCTTATGGTATCAACGTCTTTCTTATTCACTACACTTATAAGAAATCTATTTTCGATTTCAGGCAAATCGGGTGTTCAAACCTCATTTCATCGACTTTATATTCAGTGAAATATGACTACCGTGATAAATGCTATTATGACGTAAAGTAAAACTGATATTCAGAATGTGATCTAAAGGAAACGTTTATGCGAAGGTCTTATTCACTGTCGCATCATTGTTCTGGTTCCAGTCAATGTGGCTGACGCTAGGCCTCAGCGAAATTCTGCGATCAAGGCTCGTTTCATTGGCGTGATATTCAATAAAATATGACGTCATTATGACATGCTTAGTACGACGTAATGTAAAAGAAACTATTCACCTCCTCATCAGCGTCATCGTTAATAAGAAATCAATTCTTGTTCTGAGAAAAATTGGGCTCTCAAGGCTCACTACACTAACGCTGTGTTTAGTAATACTAGTTGAGACATTATTCGACTCATCACGAATGTCATTAATGATGAAAATTCATTTCCTAGACCCATACGAACTGAGAGTTGCATTAACGTCAAGTTTAGTCAACTTAATTAGGAGGAACATTTCTGATCTCGTCAACGTGAGCCATCAATTGTCAGAAGTTTTCGAAGTAAATTTCAAGCCGCCACCTCCATCTGGTTGGACCAGGTCGATCCTACGTAACAAGCAATTCGCCACTCTGTAATGACTTCAGATAGTGTAGTGCAAAGATGAGAGCCGTGAAACTTACCGAGAAGAAAAAGATGAAGAACAGGGAAAAAATTCCCACTTCAATAAATACTCGAAAAATACTCTGGAAGTAATTTTAAAATGTGATGAAATAAACTGTATGGCTCCAAAATCACATTACCGTTATTGTATTAGTGCTTATTTCTTTTTTATTTGTTCGTCACTTTCCTGCCCTTAATTTTTGTCATGTCATGTAGTGGGCCGGTACTACGAAGTACAGATTTCGTGGGAACAGGGAGAATACGAGGAAAAATAATAAAAAGATTGTGCTTTGGGTCTATGCCCGCTTGTCGTGGAATGTTACATTGGCGCAGTCTGGCAGGATAGAAGCCTCTATTATGTGGATAACGCTGAGCGTATTGAGAAACGCAAGCCACCAGTCGTATTTTTCAACGTGTGAAGTGGATGAAGACACAAAGTATGTTCTGCCTGCAAGCATCACGACTCCGAAGCTTCGTAAGTTCATCTCTCAGAAGGCGGAAAAGACGCTGCAGGAGAATGACGTTCATGCATCAGTGAAGATAAGTTTGAAGCATTCTGAATTTCAAGAGCATATCATGGTGCCACTGGGGCAGCTGGAGTCAAGAACTTCATCGAGCCATACCAGTTCTTCCTTGGACCCGGGCCTATAGATATGCTTCGCTTGGAACATCAACACGACGAGAGACAACGGTAACTTGTAGAAATGATTCTAACAGTTAATTCAAGCCCGTCCGTGACAAGACAAGCAGATGGTAAAGCTCGACATCTTCAATGGAGAGTTCTCAAACCCAGAGACTTGGATGCAGTTCTATGAACTAGCAAGTTAGGTGAACTTCTGGCATGAACCTTACGAGCACATCAGAAACATGCGTCAGTTTCTCAGCGTACTTGCCAAGAAGTGGTTTGACATCCATTCCGCTGCACATACGACAGATACTTGGAGCCAGTGCAGGGCGAACTTTTTGGCCTTTGAGGAAGACCTGGTTGAAAGGTGTGGCAAAGCTATTTTTCTTTATAAATATCGCTCAGGAAAGCATCTAGAATATTTTTACAATAAAAGGCAACTTCTTCGCATGGCAAACGCTTGAAATATCAGAATCTGCTTTAATGTCATTGATTATTCATGGCTTACCTAAAGGACTGCAGAGGCAGGTGCAAGTAATGTCACCGAAAACCATCGAGGAGCTATCGGGATGTTTCAGGAGCATCTGTACCGATCTTACACCGCGAAATGTGCGTCGGTGACAGACGAGACTTTCCAAAGAGCACCATGGAGGCCTCCCGAGCACGAAGATCATCATGACTGGAATATAGTAGACAATATGATCTCCGATGCCAGCAATGAAGCGAACAAGCCGTCTCGCATCTAGAAACGAAACAAAAAAAAAACGACTAAAAGAGGGTGTCCAGTCCCACCTGACGACGAAAATCGAGACTGTTTTTCTAACCGCCATAACCTCGTTTAATATAAATCTCAATATCAATGGTAACGATGTTGACGCATTGGTTGACAGCAGTGCCTCTGTATCAGTGATAAATCAGGCACTTGTTAAAGATAAGGAAATAATCAGAGGGAGACCGGTGCAGGTACATAGTTTTGATGGGACAAAGACAAGTATACAATGAATGGGTAAAAGCAACCGTTTCTAACCAAGGCCATACGGCTATTATCAACGCCCTTGTTACGAACTGTGACTATAAATTCCTACTTTTAAGACCCGATATGAAGACACTTAAGTTAAATCTTTATTGTAACGATGAAATAACTGTGGTACAAGAGGTGTGCGCGTCGTTTCACTTTGCGGACCCCCTTGTTAGGTGTGAGAAAGACGTACGTGAAAATTTTCCTGAACTTGTCTGTCTAGGCAACTATCCACCGGCTACAACAAAATTTTGTGTTCCCTTTAAGCTGAGAGATATTACGCTAGTAAGAAAAAAAAGGCCTTACAGCATGTCCCGCGAAAAGAAACTGTGGTTGAAAGCAGAAATCCAAAATATGTTAGATGCCGGAATAATACGGCTGTCGGTGTCTATACGTTCGCGTCGCCTATTACTTTGGCTCCAAACGAAGACGGATCGTTGCGACTGCGCACTGATTACTGGATCTTAAATAGCCAAACAGACATATTTCCGTTTTTATGCCCATAATTGATGAAATACCTGAAGAAACCGGAAGTTGCAAAGAATTTTCTCGTATAGACTTCTGCAAATGATTTTAGCAGATTCCGCTGGAAGAGAAGTACAAAATGTACACGGTTTTTGTAACACCATTTGACGTGTACGAATATAATCGTTTATCTTTCGGATGGAAAAACAGTGCGGCGTGGTTTCAAAAGATGATGAATAGTGTTATCCAGCCATTCCTTGGATTATTCTGCAATTTATACGTAGGCGATATCATAGTCGATCCGAAGGATGAAACATCACACGCAGAACACTTGACATCTGTTTTGATGGCATTAAGGGATGCCAAACTGAAAGTGAACTTGACATCTATTTTGATGGCATTAAGGAATGACAAACTGAAAGTGAACTTTAAAAAAGTGATTTTTTTAAACAGAAGATTACATTTCTCGGACGCGTTTTGGACGGCTTTATAAAGAGTACGAAGAATAGTCCATACAACGTGTAAGATTGATGAAGAAGCCCGACAATGCACACGCAGTCAGAGTGTTTCTTGGCCTAGCAGGACATTTTAGATGCTACATAAAAGATTTTGCAGCACGAGCGAAGCCGCTGAACAACTTGCTTCGTAAAGACACAGATTTCATCTGGACGAAGAATGTGAGAGGGTGAATGAAGATTTGGTATGAGCCATATCATCAGACCCAGTACTCACACTACCGGACTTCACTGTTCCTATTGAACTCGCAACGGACGCATCAACTACGGTACAGGCGCTGTGCTGTACGAACGAAGAGACAAAAGTAGAAGCGAAAGAGGAACAGTGATAGGATATTACTTCTACACTTTCACGAAGTCGGAACAAAATTGCAGCACCACTTAAACAGAGGCATTGGCTGTTGTACTGGCGATTAGTATTTTCGATCGTACTTAGAAGGCCCAAAATTCAAGCTGTTCACTGACCATTAGGCCCTTACACATTTGCTAAATGGTTGTCAACCGAAAGGCCGAGTAGCTAGATGGATAAGCGAAATTCAACAGTTTGATTTTGAGGTTGCACACAGAAGCGGACAAGATTTGCCAGACGCTGACGCCCTTGCTCAGCTTCCCATTGTCAATAACTGTATAGGCGACAAGAGGGTGAACTCAGTTCAAGTATGGGAAGGCACCGAACAGTTGATGCATATATACGGAAAGTTTCACGCACCGGATACTCTGAGAAAAAGACTTCTTGACCTTTATCACGACAGTCCAGAGTCGGGAGGGCATGACGGCTTCTGGCGGACATACTATGGAATGAGGAGGAAACTTGTGGGGTCCGCAATGAAAAAAATAAATTGGCTGTTACATTAGCTCATGTCAGAAATGTCAACTGAACAAAGCAAAATATAAGCAAAATACAAAAATCGTGATATTTCCTCGTTACAAAAATGTCCCGTTTGAAACCGTGCATGTTGATCTTGCTGAACTGAAGAAGAAAGCGAAGGAGTTAAGAAAACGCAATCCTTTTTAGTCTGCATTGATGAATGCTCACGGATGCTATCTGCGAAGCCAGGAAAAGAAAATGCCGCTACTGTCATATCTCTCTTGAGCAGAGACATGTTTAAAAGGGTGAAGTGTGTTGTGTCCGACAATAGGTCCGCGTTCAAGAGCCAGACGTTCGCAAAGTGGGCAAAAGAAAGAAACATTGCCCTGAGGTTTACAGCACCTTACCACCCTACGCTAACGGACGTGTCATCCGAGATGTCAAACAATATATAAGTATGTACGCAGGATTTCCAGAAGGGTGGAAATGTTGCCCCCAAGCAGCTGTGTCACACCGCAACAAGTCACATAAACGACTCTTGGGTGCAGCACTCAATACGCCACCTTCAGGGTACCTGCTTATTTACCTGCAGATGACATGCTTGGCATAGCAGAGAAGCTTTGCTTGAAAGAAACGAAGAAAGCTTTTGAACAGCAAAAGAAGCACAGAGAAGCTATGAAGAGAGCATTTGACAAGCGTCATAGCACAAACATTCCCGCGATAGCACTAGGTGATACGGTTCTGGTGCGGAAAGGTTATGGTGGTACTAACACAAAAATTGTGGGTCCCTTTAGAGTGATGAAACTGGCCTCAAAAGAAAGAGTGCTGAAGACCATCGGCTACATGACGAAAAACGGTGTGATGGAAATAGCAGCCATTTCCAACGTGATCCCTTATTTGGAGCGGAGGGATGAAATAAAGGCCGGGAGAATGTAGTGGGCCGGTACTACAAAGGACAGATGTGGTGGGAACAGGTAGAAGACGAGGAAGACGAAAAAAAAAAAGGACTGCGCTTTGGGTCTATTCCCGCTTGTCGTGGAATGTTTGTTGGTAAGTAATAGTGTAGTGACCATTCATAGGCTACTATACGTTTTTGGCTAATCTCCCAGAGTGCCAAGATATACAGGCTACAAGCAAACAAACAAAATTGGCGAAGCTTGCTCTAAGCCACGCAAGGCTTGAAACAGCGAAGTTGAACGATTGTAAATGCATATTTAGTGAACGGGGAAGGCAGTGGACAGCCGCGATATTCGAAAGCGATAGAAGCCTTACGCCAATGACGACGTGCCCGTAGGTCTACGAGAGGGGCGAACACGTGGTTTCAGTGCGATTTTCGGTCTCTGGAGTTCAGACAACCGTGCCATGTTTGCGACTGTCTGTTGTTTGAGCCGAAACTCCCCGCGCTAAGAATCAACGTAAAACAACCTTGCGTCGTCTAGCTAAAGCCTGTAAATGACCTAGACGCTACCTATTAGCAACCTGCATCACCTGGATGAGGCCCAGCAATAACCTAGACGCGAACATATTAGCCTTCGTAATCATTCCGCTTCGCAGTTTGATGCCTTGCGCGTCTTACAGAACAAGCTTCGCCTTTTTATTTTATTTTTTTACCCTATACTTTTTAAACCAGATGGCGTATGGTATCGCTCAGGAGACAATTGCTAACCCAGCTTCTCCTCTTTTCTCTGTATGGTGCTCATGTTCTAGGGATTAATTCAAATTGAAATTTATTCTCAAGCAAGATGACGTTACGAAGTGGGCAGACAAAAGCTGTTAAAACAGCTTGAGTAGCCCTGATCGCAAGTACACAGGGTAGCACAAAAGCTTGCGACTAAGTGCAACCTTATAAAAGAAATGTGTTTAACAATATGCTTTAAGAAAAAAGGGATACAATGCATGCGTAAAAAAGGGTAGTTGCCACATCACATCAATATTTTATTATTAAGGCGACGTGATCTTCTTTGTACTAGCAGAGCTATTCAACCATATTTCACACACACACGTGCTTTCCGCCACTCATTATTCCCAGACATAATAGAAATGTGGAATAGTTTACATAATGCGGTTGTTCAACAAACAGCGTCAGTCAACTTTAAGGACGATTTAAGCAGCTTCATTTGTATTAATACGCGCTAACTTCTGATGCGACCACTGCTTCCTCGATTTTTACATGTTTAGTCGCCGTTATTTTTTCCCTTATTTTCTTGATGTCGGTTAGTCATCAGTTATTTCTATATGCTATCAAATGTTGCTTTTTTCTCTGAATGTTATGTATTATGCGACACCCTTCCTATAATCACTCTAAGGACAGGGATGACAGTATGAAATGAGCAAATAAATAAATAATATACAAACACTAATCACAGCTGTTTTCATGATATACTAGATATGTTGACATTATGTTCTTGAGTTATGCGGTGTAGAAATGAGGCCAGTGGAAATTTGAGCACTTGATATCCGTGATTTGTTCTGCATGTCGAAATGTGCAACACAAATGTACAATAATAGGGGTTACCTTCGTGCGTTTTATGTACTGCAAGCTTATGCACGCTTTAAAAACTATTCAAGCAGAGTAAAACCAGTATATTTTGAAGCTTCCCCCCCCCCCCCACACGCACACACAAGAAAAACGGAAATTATCTCTGCATGTCACACAATTTTATATAAAGCTTATCGTCCCTCCAATGAGAAACTCGGTGCGCTAGTTGGCTTCACGGCACTGTTTTACGAAAATGCAAAAAAGGCAACTTCACAAAAATATGGGTTTTGTTTTCTAATTTTTAATATCTCTTGGTTTGTAGTTGGATGGTGGGACAGTTTGACCACACTTGAGTCGTCTGCAATGTAGGTGACTCTCTACTGTATCAGCTTTCTAAGTTGCTGAATAAATGTTCACATAACTAAACTAAAATGCAAATGACTACATCAAGTTGTCATGTGTTCAGTTGGCATATACAAAGGCCGAGTGCGTCAGCTACACTTTAGGGGAATCGATTCGTATTTATGGAGCTTCGGCTGACTAAACAGGAATCACATTTCCACTAAACGTCGTGTTTCTTTTTTTGTTATTGTTGTTGCCATAAATGTCCTCGCTAGATGTGATCCTTGAGCTTACGCATGGCAATTTCTTGAACGCCGGCACACAGTACATCACACAATAAGCAAAATGCCCAGTCGGGAAAAGTTATTATTTCGACAAGCGCGAATATCTATATGGATGGAACGTGTTCCTTACTCGCATTGCACGCACGCGCACACTTCATTATTTATTAGGTATATTCGAGTAGATACGCTGGTTTAATGTGAATCCATTGTGAAATCGATATTGCGTGCTGTGCGAGTCTGAATTACTGTATGCAAGGAATGAATGCGTGATGAATATCAGAACAGCATACTAGGAAATGAACGTTCCGTAACGCGTTTCCGTAGTTCCTACACCTCTTTGTTTCGTGAAAGAAGCTGCTTGCCTGACTGGAAAAAAAAAATGCATCAACGACCGAGAAAAAAAGAAAAAAAAAAGATTACTGACAAGAGTGGCTGTGTCACTGTATGTGAATCGCTTTGAGCACTTCTCCTAATGAAACTCTTCTGTTATTCTCCGTTTTTTTTTTTCTTCCCAGACATGTGTGCGTGCGCTGCACAGACATCGGTGTATGCATAGGTGTACTAACGAAAGATGGTACGCAACCAAAAACACGTCACCCAAAAACACGTCACATCTGTGTAACCAATGCTATGTACAAGTGAGAAGCGAGTACGATTATCGACAAGACCCGACTGAAAACCACCGAAAAGCAAGAGCACGGGACTTGAATTCTTTCTGTCATGCATAGACCTGCTGCGGTAGCAGCATGCACGGGTGTGGCGTTGCATTGCTGAGCACAAAGTGCTGTAGGTTCTATCCATGGATAGGTGGCCGGTTTAAATACACGGGTATGGGTGATAAATTGTACTGGAGTACTACTACCACCGTATACTTCAATTGGTAGAGCATAGGACGGGTTACTCGCAGTTTGCAGGTCAGGTTTGGACCCTGCTGGCGACAGATTTTCTTTTTATCTACATCGACTAGTTCATAACTGTAATAATTACTACATATTACATTTCCTATACTCTCATTGCCTGACTGACTGTTAATTCTCATAAATGCTGTGCCTGAGAGGGATTATTGCTAAGCTGTGAGTTCTTAGAAGTGTCACGCGTTATGGGACCTGAGGTGGCAAAAAAAAAGAGCGTTTTACACTCGCGGTCATGGCAACGAGCGGCGCTCACTTGACTCTCGCACGTTTAAATTCCCAGATATACTAGATAAGGTCCACAGGAGGACGACCACCTGCTGTATACAGCGGGCGCGTTATTCGAAGATGGCAGCCTCGGTCCCTGCCTGCACGCGCGTCGACTTTAATATCTTCACACCTTGTCATAATTACTACAAATGACATCTCCTATACTTTCCTTGGATTAATGGACCTTTCCAGAAATGTACGCGCGCCCCCTACGGTGGCTGCAAAGCATTATGGGAAACCGGAGCGCCGGCGGAGTGTCGTCTGCTCGCGGAAGCGTTGGCTCACTGCCGTTTCCCACAGAGCGCGGGCGTACGAACGCATTGTTGCGGGAATGTCGCGCGTCATAACCATGCTTCAATCTGCACTGGCAGAAGAGGCACCATCCAGACCAACATGCAGTCAGGAAACACTAGTATCCTTGACTTATAGATGACTTAGGAAATTGTGCTTCGTTGATCTCCTGTGCTTCGTTGATCGTGCTTCCTGTGAAGTCTCCTCTGCTTCGTTGATCGTATTTCCGCGTAGCGAAAGCTTTTGTCATTTGTTTTACTGTCAGTATGACCGTACAGCTTTATTATTAGTAGTTTATGTCGGGGACTGTCACTCGTGATATGCTTCCACACGATACGCTGTGCAAGACCATGCACTTCGTGAATGATAATGTCAACATTCCGCCCTTGTAGATGAGTTCGAGCCCGACTATACTGTGCATTTAATGGCATGATTTGGCCGCAAAAGAGACACACACAAGAAAAGGAACACTCAAACGACAAGCACAGGCGGCAAGCCGCCTGTGCTTGTCGTTTGAGTGTTCCTTTTCTTGTGTGTGTCTCTTTTGCGGCCAAATCATGCCATTAAGTAAATACCAACTAGGCCAACAATCAGTATTATACTGTGCATATTTGAATACTAATTGCATGTTTAAAATGCTGCGCGTGAGAAAGTTTATTTTGGGATGCTGAGAGTAGTAAAAACCAGCAACCAGCACGTCCAGAGAGCGGATACTTCACATGCAGTATTTGCTTTCAAGCAGCGTTAGACCTGATGTCTCTGTGCAGTTTCTGTTTCCATGACTGTGAGTTGGAAATTAACTTAAGAATTTTGAGCCTGACTGCGCAAAGGTCATGACTAGTTAACAATTGGAAAAAATATACAACGGAATGAGCGGTAGTGTGCATAATTCACACAATATTCCATTTTACTGTTTCAGCTCCCGTGATCTCTTCTTTCATTACAGTTTATGATTGTGCTAATTTAGTAATTTGTCTTTTGTATAGTTGTCTTTTGCAATAGAACTGCAGGAGCTTCACCCACAAGAAAGCTTTCCTGCAGCAATACCTCCGTAGCCATGAAGCCAAACCTCACATCATGCTATTACAAAAAACTGTAGTACCAACCGCCACGTTTTCCGGATACCAGTGGTTGCCCGGCCCCTCGGGAGGACGCGGTATCGCCACCCTGGTCGCTAACAAAATTACCTGCAGAGATCACAGTCTCAATGTGCCCGAAATTGAGCACGTTATGGTCGAAATTCGCCATGACAACATATCAAAACAAAGCGTATACATGCACAATGTATACAGTACTCCAGGCCACCATAGACAAAGATTCACACGCTTGTTCCAGAAAGCTGTCCGTCTCGCGGGGCCTAACCCGCTAGTGATTGCAGGTGATTTTAACGCTGCGCATAGCGCCTGCGGCTACACGTACGACACACCCAAAGGTAACGAGCTTTGTAAAAATGCGAATGACATGGGCCTTATTCTCATTACGGACAAGGCCTTCCCCACTCGCACTGGTACGTCCACGCAAAGAGATACTACGCCGGATCTATGCTTCGTCAAGAATATCTCTGACGCCCGCTGGTCCAACCTCGCGGTAGATCTCGGTAGCGACCACTTCATATGCTGTATACCTCCCCACAGTAAGCAGGAAGACCAAGTCGTACACGTGGGTCGACTGGGACCTCCTTCGTAAGACCCGCGCAGAACGACCTCCTCCCGATACCCCACCGAGCCTCGAGACGTGGACGGCCCAGCTCAAAGCTGATGTAAACAAGGCAACCAAAACTATCAGCACAGACCTTCCAACCGAAAAGATGGACTGTCGTCTCGCCCACCTACTAGAGGCCAAACAGTCTCTATTGGCCCGGTGGAAGGGCCAGCGCCTTAATCGGAGGTTACGGAAACGCATATCTCAGCTGAACAAGACCATGATGGATCACTGCCGCATCCTTTCAAAACAGCAGTGGGACGAAATTTGTAATTCGATTGATGGTCAGGTTCGAAATGGCAAAACGTGGAACTTACTCAAACACCTCCTCAATGAAACCAACACCCGCACAAATCAGCGTCGTTCGATCGTGAAGATACTTCATCAGGCTAAACGGACAGTGTCACCAGAACACGTTGTCAAGAACCTCGTGGAAAAATATCTCCCGCTTCCCACGGGCCCTGTGACCCCTCACCCTGATTACTCTGGCAGCGACAACACTAACTTAGACGCCGACTTCTCTATTGAAGATGTGCGCCGAGCTCTCTATGAGCTCAATGGCCGCTCAGCCCCTGGTCCCGATGGCATCACCAACAAGCTCCTACGCAACCTGGACGATTCCTCCGTCACTTACCTCACTGACACTATCAACGAGCTATGGAAAAAGGGTGAGATACCCGATGCTTGGAAACTAGCTCACACGGTTCTCATACCCAAACCAGGAAAGGCGCCGAGCCTAGATAACCTACGCCCCATATCTCTCACGTCGTGCGTGCGCAAAGTGGCTGAGCACGTCGTCCTCAACAGGGTTGGTCGATACCTCGAAGATAACGACTGCATCCCGCACCACATGATTGGCTTCCGACCAGGGTTATCCACTCAAGACGCCATGTTACTCCTAAAGCATCAAGTTCTAGATGGCGGAAACACTCGGGACACTCGTGCAATACTCGGTCTCGATTTAGAAAAGGCCTTCGATACAATAACGCACTCGTCAATTTTGAAAGCGATCGCAGCTTTCGACCTAGGTCATCGATTTTACTGCTTTATCCGCTCTTTTCTCACTCGACGCAGAGCCGTCCTCTGCGTAGGAGACCTCGTGTCGGAAGAAGTGGAGCTCGGACAGCGGGGCACTCCTCAAGGATCCGTTCTCTCACCCACGCTCTTCAACCTCGTGATGATCGGGCTTTCCGAACGACTTTCAAAAATAGACTGGCTAGATCACACTATCTATGCGGATGATGTAACCATATGGTGCTCCACAGGGTCGGATGGCTTCATTGAGTCCGCCCTGCAAGAAGCTATCGACACCACCGAGTCTTACCTCGACCACAACGGTCTCAGGTGCTCACCTGCGAAGTCGGAGCTGTTTATATATTTGCCCAAACGCCCGGGGTGCCAAGCACAAAGGGTGGAAACCTCCAGCGGAACGCAATATCACCCTCCACACCAGAGATGGTCGTACTGTACCCAGGGTAGACACCATCAAGGTCCTCGGCATGATCATCAAGTCCCGCGGAACCAACACCCAAACAGTACACAAGCTCAGGACTAAGACTGAGAATGCCATATGACTCGTACGTAGAGTAGCCAACAGGCACCATGGCCTCAAAGAAGACAATCTGCTGCGTCTCGTACACGCGTTTGTTTTGTGCCATTTTACCTACGTTGCTGCTATGCACAAGTGGCTACGTGCTGAGCGCGATCAACTCAATGCGCTTATTCGCAATGTGGTCAAACGAGCCCTTGGCCTCCCTATCACCGCTCCAACGTACAAACTCCTCGAGCTTGGCGTACATAACACGCTATAAGAGATCCCCGAAGCTCAGGAACGCGTCCAATTGACCCGACTCACTACCACCAAGGCGGGCCGCCATATTCTGCGCGAGCTCGGCTTCTTCTCCTCGAGGGCCAGGGACCCCCCAGAGTTGACTCTAATTCCCCCTGAAATCCGCGACCTAATCACGATCGCTCCCATACCACAAAATGTACACCCCGAATACAACAGAGGCAGGCTCCTTGCGCGGGCGACCACCATTCTCAAGCGAATATACATGGAAGCGGACAACGTCTCGTTCGTGGACGCCGCTGCCTATCGCAACAACCAAGCCTTCGCCGCGGTCGCGGTATCATCCGCACAGCAGACTCTTAACTCAGCCACAATCCTCACCCGAAACCCCGAAGTAGCGTAGCAAGTAACTATAGCTATAGCTATGCTCGACAGCAAACAGGAATTTATCTACAGCGACTCCAGGCCGGCCATCAAAGCCTTCGAACGCGGAGTCATCTCCGACCAGGCGTTACGTATCATGCGCAATGCGGACCCAAGTGCCATGAAGCACCACACTGTCATCTGGTTCCCCGCCCATCTCGGCCAGGTGCCGGGTGCCCTATCCAACCTCAACGAGACCACCCATGATGCAGCGCGCGCACTTACCGACCGCACTGCCACAGGGCAACCTCATCTTGCTGGGTTAGATACCAATCGGGATGCACCAATTGCGTACAATGAAATTACAAAGCACTTTTACCTGGAATGCCGCATTTTTTCACCCCCACATCCGAAACTTAACCGACCGCAGGCATTAACTCTACGCCTATTACAGACACACACGTACCCAAACCTTGCCACGCTTCACGTTTATTATTCCGATGCATACCCCAGCGACACATGCCCATCACGTGGACACACAGCGACACTCGCACACATGCTCTGAGAGTGTAGAACAACTCCTCCCGACTCTACCTCAAGCAAGTGGGAGAGGTCCCTCAGGAGATCAGCTCTCGCCGACCAGCAATGGGCCGTTCAGCAGGCCCACGAAGCGGCCGCCAGGTGCTCCCTGTCGGTCCCTACGTGGGAGACGCCCGCTACGCGCTAAGCGCGCCCTGCAGGACTGAAATAAAGTTTTTTCATTCCACTCTTTTGTATTGTTCTGCCTCTCCAAGCTGCCCAAAACATACAACCATTCCTGTCACCTTTTGCCAAAAGGGCCAAGGACAAAACATCTGAAGACCTCGCCTCAGGCATATTCAGAAGGAAATACTGCGCAGCATGAGCATTCTCACGGTGCTAATATGCACTCACTATCTAGGAACAGATGGTCTAAGCCAAAAATTGTTGCTGTGGAAGGCTGTTAATGGTAAGAATGTCTTTAAAAGCAATAGTTAAAGCCTCATTCAGTGTGAGAAAGGTATAGACGGCCACAACAGCACTTACGGAAGCTGACAATGTGAAAGAAACTGGCAGTGACTGTAGCTTTTGTATCGATAATCATAAAACTACAACTAGCGCTCTTTGCCTTGACACAGAAAAAAAAAAGAGAGATGCGCGAAGCAAAAATAGGTGAGGCCTCTACGTTAATGTCAATAAAAAGCAGATGCGATGAACATAACCATGCAGTAAACAGCAAAATGAACACTACGTAAGAGTACAGAAAAAACTCGCAGGGTTTCTTATGCATTCAATCAAGGTGACATGAAGGCGACAGCCGTCTGCTTCTTTTTGTTCAGTCGATTTATTGGTACCCCTCGCCCTGGGACTGTTTTTTGCACCTACAGTGGCTTTGCACTGGTTTATGACAGGAGGCATTCCAAACTTTCAGCACCTCACCTGGTCCTGCTCGGCCTCCGTGATTGGGCCGGCCGATCACACGATAACAAAGCAGTGCAAAGCGACGATGTCGTCTCATGGTGTGATCATGGGACTGTCATGACGACATTACACATTCTGGTGATCCGTGATGTCACGATGACATCGTGTGGTGACGCCATCACGCGATGATTTTTGCATCCCTCCTGTTGACGCCACCAACGGTAATTTTTTTTTTTTTTTGGTCGAAAACCTTAGATGGCTCATCAAACGTGAAGCTCGACCGTTTGCTTCCCGTGTCGGTGACGTCGAGTGATCGAAAAAAACGGCCACGTGATGAAAACATATACGACGTCAGACATCGCCAAAAATTGTGGCGTCATTAAAACATCACGTGACTTCATGTGATCACATCATCGCATGACATCTGAGCTTGGTGCAATGTGGTCTGATTATGGAGGCACTGCAAAATCAGTTTTGCAGTGCCTCCGAATTCGGAGGCAGTGCAAACCTCGTTCGATACAGCAAGTTTTCAAGGGGTGGTGTAAATGGTGGCGGGCTGCGACGTCACCCGGGAGAGAGGGGGGGGGTGAAAAAGGAGCACTGGCCCCCTTCAAGCCACACCGACACCTGCCCAGGCCCAAGCTACGCCAGTGCTCTCCCCCAGCCGCGATGCAAGACGGGTTTGCAACCACGGTAAAATCCTGCTCACAGTCATAAACTGGCGGGTAGGATCAATACATCAATTGAGAAGAAAAAAGAAAATGGCTTTCACCATCGACTCGTCTTAGGTGGATGGATAAGGGATCCTGTGAGTTTTTGACAAAGTATCTAAGCCTCTCGCCTTAATAAATTCGCGTAGTTAATTACAAAGTAAGCTACATGCGTAAAATCCCAGCCCCGTAATCACAGTGAAGACACAGATAACAAACGTCCAATTTAGCTGCAGCACCACAAACATCGAAGCCATGCAGTAGCACCAAGCAATGAAGGAATAATACAATTCAGGTTTAACGTCCCAAAACCACCATGTGATTATGAGAGACGCCGTATTGATAGGCTCAAGCAATTTAAGCACTGGGGCCTAAAGCATTTTCGCCGTCATCGAAAATGCGGCCGCCACGGCCGGGATTCAACCCCGCGACCTGTGGGCTAGCAGCCTTCTGCCTTAGTAGACCACCGTGGCGGGTAAGCAATGAATGGAACGTCCAGTGACTTTAACGTATTATCAAATCCCAAAACCGAGCAAGTGTGTCCGTCGCTTTCCTTATTCGGCATGATCAGTGATTATTACGGTTATTTGTGACGAACGACACAGTCTAGTGTGCGTGAATGAAAGCCAGAGCGATCGGAAGAAGCGTTTCTTCACAACAGCAGTTCCTTACACCAGCCAAAGCCACTCACCACGCACGACGAAAGCAGGCAAAAGCAAGAACGCTTCGTCTGCTCTGACCGCCGGCGCTCCGCTCTCCCATAATTCCCCAGCGCCGATCCACCAGGGGAAGGCGCGGCGCTGCTATTTCTGGAAAGGTCCAAGGTGCAGAAGTTCTCATTGACGCAGAGAAGAGGAGCTCTGTAGGATAGCACGTTTCTCCACCCAAACCAAAGTCACCTCAAAGCCGCTACTCAATTCACATTCCCGCTTCTGCACAGAATCTGGTTACCTTCGACCAGGGGCGTAGGCAACAATATTTTAAGTGGATGAGGGGGGGGGGGGGGATACGAGCCACGTGTGTCACTTCCCGGCTACGTCACTGTCTTTATCGTATAGGTAAAAGATGGCAGACAAGAGCGACCTAATCCGTCAAGACACTGTGTGCGCAATTATGTACACCACTCGTTTTTGCTATGTGCATCAAGTAGAGACTAAAAACGAGCAAAATATGCCGTACTTCGGATGAATTGAACATGCTGCATAATAACTTTGTCATCATTCAACTTCATTTTGCAGTGTACGGATACATGTGGTCACGTTCCCGAAGGCACTAGCACGTTTGACGAGTCGTGCGACGTGCCGCTTCCTGCAAGACATGTGAAAAGCAGAATTTTTCTTTGCTCAAAATTGACACAACCAAAAATGAATTTTCACCATATTCCTAGCTTGAGATGTGATTCTGTCAATGCTAAAAGCAACCATCAATGACTTCAGAATAAAAAGATATTAATTTACAGCTTAATTAGAATAAATCACTATAACACACGCTGTATATTCATCAATTGCCTCATTATTCTTATTGCAATAGAATATTGAGTGCCTTGAAGTAACGTTGAGGTGACTTCACACAATTACAGACAGTTCTTCATAGGTGGCGCCTGAAAGGGTTAAACATCCCCAGTCTCGACTTTGATTAAAACAGCAAAGTCAGCACATAAACAAAATAAATAATAAAGGCCTTTAAAATGCTTAAGAATGGTGATGTCTTTAAGCATCCTATTTTGCACATTATTTTTCTCCTCGTAGGCAGTGTGTCGTTAACCTCGTCAGAAGAAAAGTAGCAAAAAATCAGAGCACATCCACGAGGTGAATGATGACGAGGGGGGCGAAGCGGACGGACGAACGCATGGACAGACGCACGGAAGCACGAACGGATGGACGCACGGATGGACGGAAGTACGGACAGATTGATGAACGCTTCGTTTTTATTGCACCGTTTTTATTGACATGCAATGCAATGCAACCAACTGGCTACTACTACGACGATTACACGGTACATACGACTCACGGCGCAAGGGGTTTCGTCCCTAAAAGTTTAGCCAGCTCCTTTCGGCCGACACCGATGAAGCAGCGAAGCTGCAGTGGCGTGTAGTGCGATTGAATGAAGTGGGTCGAATGAAGTGGAAACGAAACGGGAATGAAGACACATGAAGTGGGCTACTGAATGGTAGGAGAGTTGGGAGCAGTAGTGAACAAAGTGATGAGTTGTGGGACTATTGAGTACTGGGAGTGATCGGAGGAGTAGTGGGTGTAGGAGTGACCTGTGGGTAGTGGGCGGTGCGAGTGGTGAGAAGAGTGGCACTTATTTGCAGAGGCGGTGTTAAAACTTGTGGGAATTGAGGTTGGCCCGCTGCCTTTAAGCGGGCTTTCCCGCCTTTTCTGCCGTTCTCATGTCCCGACATGTCTGCCCTCCCTTGCTGTCTGCCGCGCTGAGAGAGCGGAGTGACGTTTAACTCCCTCACCCGGTAGCGGATGTTGACGGTGGCGCCGCGCGCGAGGACTCCCAAGAGAGGTTTTCGCGCGCTGCGTCGGGAGCGGTGAGATACTCTCCGGGACAGCAAACGGTGAGCCACGCTATCTTTTCGTCCGTCGACTCCCGTCAGTCGGGGGCTCGTCGGACTTCGCTGACGGCGCCTCGCGCCCAAGGCGAACGCTCACCCGCTGTTTGCCCCGCTGCGTACGCACGGCCGAAGGGCGGTACGGTGTCCTAGTGCGTGGCCTCGCTACGCCGACCCGTCTCCCTTCGAAGCCAACGCGAGCGCCTTTGCCCTCGCTCGAGCAACCGGGCCTTTGCTCCGGTGTCTCCGTGGATCGGCTTTACCGCGGAGACGTGCTCGTGGCACCCCTGTGTAGTACTTTGTGCCCGTGGCGTGGATAAGCCTACTTGCTTTCCCGCCGCGCCTTTTTGCAACGGGCTGTACTGCGTTTGGTGTTGCCACAATAAAGTGTTGCGACGTTGAGCAGTATCGTGTTTCCCGCCACGGCGACGGTTAACGCGTGCCCTGCGGCTCGCTAAGACCGGACCCACGCTGGTGGCCGTACTCCTTCGGGATACGTGTACACCACACTGGCGCCCAACGCGGTATCAAAAGCTCTAGCTTTTGATTGCTCTTAGCGAGTCCGTTCGCCTGCGCGATTCGGGCTCGTCGCAACATGGCTGCTTCGCGGGACTTTTGTCCGCTGTCCCTTTTAGCGGATGCCGCGTTGCACACGGAGGCCATTGCCTCTATGAACGGGAACCCTTCTGCACCCGTCCGTGTCGGCACCCCCTATTGCGGTGACGACACGAGGCGCCTAGCCGCTCCCTTTGGAGATGGCGCGTCGCTTCGGAATGGGCCTCTTGCCCTACCCGAACGTTACGCACAAGCGCCTCCGACTGCTAATGCGCCCTTTGGTATGCATGGCAGTTCGTCGGCACAGCGCTCGCAGTCGGTTCCCTGCGGAATTGACGGGGCCCTCGCCGACTTTTGCCCGCTATCAGCCGTGCAACCGACACTTCGACCGCACGCTGAGCAGGCGCCTGAATTGTCGATGGTAGCCGCACCAAGTGCGCCTTTGGTTCGACAACAGGCAAATCCCACAAGGAGGCTATTTTGCTCTGGGAATGGCGCGCAGGGCGGTGGTCTGTTTGAAACCGCCCCACTGATCGAGCTGGGCGACTGCTCGCCTTCGCTCGACCGCGCCGCTAACGCACCAACGGTTTCCTACGAAGCCGGTGCGACGACGCAGACTTTGCTGCAAAACGCCGTGCAGATGATCCAAGCACTCTCGGGAGCTGTGCAAACGCTTTCGGCTGTTCCGAAAAGCGGTCACCCCGCTGTTATGTTGCCTGTGCCAACCTACAGCGGATACGGTGATCGGCTCACCGCCCGAGATTACCTCGACTCTCTGTCACGTTATCAGAGAGCGATGGGTTTGGATGATAAGGTGGTGCTCGAACGTGTTGTTCCAGCTGCACTGACTGACACGGCGGCGAGATGGTATCGGCTTTCCGGTTACCGTGCAGCAAACCTCGAGGAATTTCGTGCGGTCTTTTTGCGCGAATTCCTACCCGCTGACTACGAAAGTAGGATGCGGCGAGAGCTCGAGCTCCGTACACAAGCTCCTGACGAGTCTTTACAGGAGTATGTACGGGCGATGGATGAACTTATTTCTATCGCTGAGCCCCGAGCCTCGAACGAGGAACGCGTCGAACGGGTGATACGGCAGGCACATCCGACTTTTTCGGCTTACCTGCGCGGCGGCCGCTTCAGTGATTTGGAAGCGTTGGCCGCCGAGGCGAAGCGCATCCAAGGCGACATTCTCGCCGCGCGCGCCTATCGCCCGCCGCCGCCAGCCAGCGACGCCCTTGAGCCGCGCTGCGCTTGGAGAGGGGCCATGACCCTTCCCCAACGGCAACAGCCTCTCGGCGCCGCCTTTGCGGCTGCAACCGGCTGTGCGTGGGAGTTGAGCGATCGCGCTCTTGACCCCTTTACGCATGAAAGGCGGGCAGCCTGCGCTGCTCCGCCTGAAACCTCCACACAGGGACGCTTTTCGACCCAACGTAATGTTGGAGGTGCGGCTCGCAGAAACGTATCCTACGATAACGTAGCGAGCCGATCACGACAGCTCGAAGCTGCTCCGTCTGGGAATACAGACCGTGATGGAGTGCGCTGTTACCGCTGCCGTGAAAGAGGGCACATAGCGAGGGAATGCACCGGATCCAGGCCTCCTGCGAGGCAGGGAAACGGGCTTCCGGGTCGTTCGTGAATGCACGACCGACCCAACCTTTGCTTCTTCCCTCTGCGTGCAGGGCAAGCACTTTTCTTGCTGATACGCACGCGCCGTTCATTCCGGTCACCATTGCCGGCCGTGAATTTTCGGCTTTGCTGGACACGGGTGCTAGCGCCTCGTTGTTTGGCGAACAGGTGTTGTCCCACTTGCGGAAGCACTCGGTGCGCTTGCGGGACAGCCGAACGACATTCACCCTTGCGAAAGGCGTGGCCCATTCGGCAGGCGCTGCAAGGTTGACTGTCCGATGGGGAGATCGAATGAGACGCTGCCGTCTTATTCATCTTCCAGGGCTCAATGTTCCAGTGATTCTCGGTCGGGACTTTCTCCTTAAAACCGGTATCGTTGTGGACATTGCGAATGGCGGCTATCGTGATGGCCCATTTTGCCAACTCAAGCCGTTCATCAGCCCGCCGGCGCTTACCGTCGCCTTTGCGGCAGAAGCGTCGGAAACGTGCCTTGCGCAGAGTTCGGGGCCAAGCCCCCACTCACCGCATTTTCCCTCTCACAGTCCCCTTCGGGAACGAGAGGCGCGGCACGAACCGTGTCGTGCGCCAACTCCGGGGTCGTACCCTGGCGTTCCGCGCTCGTCGGCTCGAAACCCCTGCTTGGATCGACCGGCACGACACGAAGAGGCACTACATCCTTTGGTCGCCTGCGCGACTCAGTTGGATGAAGCACAGAAGGCTCGCCTGTCGACACTGTTACGTCAGTACGACGAGCTCTTCACCGATCAACCTGGCTGCACCGATTTTGTGAGCCACGTGATCGAAACTGGTGACGCGCTTCCTTTGAAGTGTAACCCCAGGCCCGTCAGTCTCGCCAAAAGGCAGATTATCGATGGGTTGCTAGATGATATGCTTGCGGCTGGCATTATTCGCCGCTCGTCTAGCTCCTGGGCGTCTCCAATTGTGCTGGTGCCTAAGAAAGATGGCAGTCATCGCCTGTGCGTAGACTATCGCCGTCTGAATGGAGTGACTCGTAAGGATGCCTATCCGCTCCCCACGATAAACTCCATCGTAGGTAACCTGGGTGATGCACGGTACTTTACCACGCTTGACGCCTCTAAAGGTTATCTACAGGTCCGGATGGGTACCCGTGACCAGTGTAAAACTGCGTTCACGTCCCACAGAGGGTTGTTCGAGTTTACTCGTATGCCCTTTGGTCTTTGCAATGCTCCTGCGACGTTTCAAAGACTCATGGACCGCGTCCTCGGGGAAGCAAAGTGGTCATACTGCATGTGCTACCTCGACGACATCGTGATTTATTCACGAACCTTCGAAGAGCACTTGGCCCATGTTGCCGATGTACTCGAGAGGGTGAGGACCGCCGGGATGACACTTAACCCCGCTAAGGTCCAATTAGCGCAGACCCGTGTTCAGTTGCTCGGGTTTACGCTGGGCGAAGGCTCCATAGAGCCGGATCGGGAGAAACTTCGAGCTATTCTCGAATTTCCCGTGCCCAAGGACGTACGTGGCCTTCGCCGCTTTCTAGGAATGGTCAACTTTTACCGTTCCTTCATTCCGTCCTGTGCCCGACTGCAGGCGCCCTTGAGCAAACTCTTGGGTAAGTCTGCCGAGTGGCAATGGGGACTTGAGCAGCAGGAGGCGTTTTGCCGACTGTCTAACGCCATAGCGGAGACAGCGCAGCTCAAGCTCCCCGACCTGACCAGACCGTTCGTTGTACAGACTGATGCGAGCGATCTGGGTTTAGGAGCTGTTCTCCTACAGGAATACGATGGCGTGCTGCAGCCGTTGGCCTTTGCCAGCCGCTCCTTGGTCTCTGCGGAGAAAAATTATTCCGTGACCGAAAAGGAGTGCCTCGCCATCGTGTTTGCACTGCGGAAGTTTGACGTCTATCTTGATGGGACGAAATTCGTAGTGCAAACGGATCACAGTGCGCTCAGCTGGCTGATGCGGCTCCGTGAGCCTGCCGGCAGGCTGGCGCGCTGGGCTCTCCTGATACAGCACTATGACTTTTCGGTGCAGTATCGAAAGGGGAGCACCAACGTGGTAGCTGACGCGCTATCTCGTGCCCCACTGTCGGCCGAGGACCTTGATCCCGGTGCGACCGCCGCTAGCGGTGCCTTAGCACTTGCAAGCGTCGGGGGCGAAACAGCAGCTTCGCCGCCGTTCGGCGTGAAGGGTGAGTCCCCATGCGGACAAACCTTGGCTGCTAACCAGGTAAGCGGCGCACCGCGAAGCGGCCGAGCGGGGGAGCTCTCCGAAGGCCACGAGGCCGAGAGCGAACCCGTAACGCCGACTCAAGCGGTTGTTGCTGCGGTCCTGAGTGGGCGCGATACCAGACTCCCCCATTTTGGGAGAATGGGCATCGCTTTCAGCAGAGAAGAGCTTCTGAAGGCCCAGCAAAGTGACCCGTTTTGTCGCGAAATATGCGACGGTCTCAGAGAGATGGAGCGCCGTGACGCTGCTTGTCCTGCAGCGGGCGCCGATAACGACTGTCTCGACGAGACGGAGCGCCGTGACGCTGCTTGCCCTGCAGCGGGCGCGAATAGGGGGCTCGAACCAGCGTGTGTCGCTGAGTCCCCGGCGGATTCATATTTGCTGGACCATGACGGGCTCCTGCTGAAGTATATAGCCACTGACGACGAGTCCATAGACCCGTTTAAGGTGGTTATGCCCAAAAGTCTGAGAGCCGCACTGTTGCGATCCTCTCACGACGAACCCATGGCTGGTCACCTGAGTGGCTCGAAGGTTTTTGCAAAACTGAGCCGCGTTGTGACCTGGCCCGGCATGAAGCGAGACATTTTTCGCTACTGCCGTTCTTGCCGCGTCTGTCAAACGGTGAAATCAAGGGGTGGCAAACCGCCCGGTCTGATGAAACCGATTGCCAGTGAGCGTCCGTGGCAAGTGGCCACCTGCGATCTAATGGGACCATTTCCCAGAAGTAAGCAGGGGTTCATTCACCTGATGGTAGTCGCTGATCATTTTTCGAAATGGGTGGAACTTTTCCCACTTCGGAAGGTGACAGCGCGAGCGGTGCTTGAGAAGCTGCAGGAAGTGTTTTGCCGGTTCGGCTTCCCGGAAAGGCTCATCACTGACAATGCTTCTTATTTCACCGCTCGGGTGTTTGGTGTCACGTGCCGTTCCCTCGGAATTGATCACTGCACCACTTCACCCTACCATCCCCAGTCCAATTTGACGGAGCGCGTCAATCGTACGCTCAAACCGATGTTGGCGGCCTTTGCCGAAAGTCAAAGGGACTGGGCAGACCATTTGAGTGAGCTCGCGTTCGCTATTCGAACATCCGAGAGTCGCTCAACTGGTTTCTCGCCCGCCTTCTTAAATTTTGGAAGGGAGTTGGCAAATCCGGTGACCAGCGTCACTCAATGCCAGCTCGAGGACGAGGAGGCGCCGGCAGACTGCTCTGCTTACGCGTCGGCACTTCGGGACAGGCTTTGTCGAGCTTTCTGCAAAGCAAGGCAAAGTTTGGCGTCGGCCAGGGCTCAGCAGAAGGCCCAATATGACCGCAAGCATCGCGACCTAGTTTTTGAGGTGGGCGATCTTGTCCTGAAGCGCAACCACGCCCTTAGCGATGCCAGTAAGGGGTTCTCAACCTCGCTCGCTCCTAAGTGGCTTGGGCCGTACCGAGTGGAGAAAGCTTGCACTCCACTCGCGTACTTGCTGAAAGATCCCCAGACGGGAAAACTCAGCCGTGCCCATATCGCAGACCTGAAACCCTTTGTATCACGGTCTGACGAGCTCGCGCCAGAGCCCTGCGGCACTGCGCGCCAGCAACGGGGCACACCCGGAGCGGCGGACCGCATTCGGACCCCGCGCCGGTATAATCTGAGGAAGCGGTCACCTTTGTGATCTCGCGCCGGACGGCGGACTTCTCCGCAACCGAAGGCCCTCAGTTTAGTCTAGCCTCAGTATAGGTTAGCTTCTTTACGGTTTTTTCTCGTAAAGAAGTTGACCCCGCCCTGTCTGCTGCCAGTGTTTCTTTTTTTTTTTTTTGAAGTGTTCGTGTGTATTTTATGTTTCTTTTGTCTAATATTAAGTGTTATTTGTATTTTGTTTTTTTGCCAGATGTTTAGTGTCAGTATGCTCTGTGTTTACTTTTTTTTTTTCGTGTTCGTTTCGTCTACCGCGAAGGGAGCTGTGTGTGACCTTGAGTGTCGGTGCTTGCCGGGGGAGAGAGACGAAGGACGCTTTGCGCCTACGCTCGCGCAGCCGTCGGCGGTGTGTGTGCGTGTGTAAGTGCGTGACGCTTCAGTGCGAGCCCGCGAAGAGTGCGTCATGGCTTCCCCCCCATCGATGCGGACGCTGGAGGTGCTGGGGGGTCATTGACCCACTGACGTCAGACCATCTGGCTGTGCTCTGCTCTCGGCCGTCGTCGAAGAAGCCCCGCTGCCTTTACCACCATGGCTCCTGCGCGAGGCCAGCTGAAAGCAGCTATATGCTGCCGGCCAACGCCATTCGCAGCCAATTTGGGTCGGCCTCCCTGAGCACTGGAGAGGCCCGGCTTCGCGCAACGTTCCAGCTTCATCATCGAGCCAGAAATGCGGGGGCCTCCGAAGCACAGCCGAGGCAGCGTTCGTCGGACTCGCTGCTTATCAAGACCAGCAACGAGCCATCAGTGAGCCCCCTCCCGTACCTCTGACCTCGCACTCGGGCATCGCACCCAGCGGACACTGTCACGCCTTTACCGCCCCTCCGCGCACTGGACGCTATCCCCCTTCAGCACCACGAACACTAGTGCCACGTTGCTGTGCTCCCTTCCGCAGTTATTTGTATAGTGTTATGTGTTTATTTTGTTATTTATGTTTGTTTCTCCTTTGTAATCATTTTTTTAGCAGCAGTAGCAGGGCTGGACTGAGGTTAGCTGTCGCTCATAGCAGTGTCATTTTAACTGCATGGGTGACGTCCGGCTGCCTTTTGCGGACCGGTAAAGGGCAAATTTAGGAGAGGGGGATGTGGGAATTGAGGTTGGCCCGCTGCCTTTAAGCGGGCTTTCCCGCCTTTTCTGCCGTTCTCATGTCCCGACATGTCTGCCCTCCCTTGCTGTCTGCCGCGCTGAGAGAGCGGAGTGACGTTTAACTCCCTCACCCGGTAGCGGATGTTGACGGTGGCGCCGCGCGCGAGGACTCCCAAGAGAGGTTTTCGCGCGCTGCGTCGGGAGCGGTGAGATACTCTCCGGGACAGCAAACGGTGAGCCACGCTATCTTTTCGTCCGTCGACTCCCGTCAGTCGGGGGCTCGTCGGACTTCGCTGACGGCGCCTCGCGCCCAAGGCGAACGCTCACCCGCTGTTTGCCCCGCTGCGTACGCACGGCCGAAGGGCGGTACGGTGTCCTAGTGCGTGGCCTCGCTACGCCGACCCGTCTCCCTTCGAAGCCAACGCGAGCGCCTTTGCCCTCGCTCGAGCAACCGGGCCTTTGCTCCGGTGTCTCCGTGGATCGGCTTTACCGCGGAGACGTGCTCGTGGCACCCCTGTGTAGTACTTTGTGCCCGTGGCGTGGATAAGCCTACTTGCTTTCCCGCCGCGCCTTTTTGCAACGGGCTGTACTGCGTTTGGTGTTGCCACAATAAAGTGTTGCGACGTTGAGCAGTATCGTGTTTCCCGCCACGGCGACGGTTAACGCGTGCCCTGCGGCTCGCTAAGACCGGACCCACGCTGGTGGCCGTACTCCTTCGGGATACGTGTACACCACAAACTGTGGCTAGTGTGAAGGCTGTTGAAACAGCGCCGCTATAAGCAACCCCCCCCCCCCCCCTCCCCGTCGTCAGGCTCACTCTTAGCGCGGCGCAGTCCTTCCTCTCCTATACCAAGTCCCACTCTCTCCACGTCACAAAGCCTCGTGACCACCGCCACGCCAACGGACGGGTGAGTCTATAATAAGAGCAACTTCGTTGTTGCAAACAATGCCGCACTCGCTTTGAGAACATGCTGGGCGTGTCATCTAACTCGAATGACTGAATGGATATACTTTATTGAAAGATAACTCCAACTAAGATGTTTTCTTTTTAATCAAGATTATTAGGAATGTTTCAACAAATGCATATAAGCGGTAGTTGTGTCTGCAGGTGCACTATATACCACGAGGTTCGAGAAATAGCCTTCACCAGCTCTAGCCTCGATAATCGTCCAAGGCTATAGCCGCGAGGACACAGGACAGAGCTCAAGGCATCCTGGACTAAGGGCGTCTGTCCTTAGCTGTACTTCTAGATGAAGACGTTTATTTTCTCTCGCGCTTTGAACAGCTAATACGTCCTCTTACAGACAGTGTTATGACATATAATTCATTTTCTTTTGTTTGGTAAATAGAGACCCAACGGACAAGCGCTCTTGCTCTCGGCCCTGCGTCTGAATGCAATCAGAAATCGCTCTCGCTTCCTCGCTCGCACTCACACCAGAACGGCATGAACAATTCTGTTGGTATGACTTTCTCGGCAGCAAAATGAATAGCCAGACTCGCTGTAAGCGCGCGTGCCGGCGAGCCCAGCGGGTGGCTGGCGCGCCTAGGGGGTATACACGGGCGGTGGTCTTCTCATTTTCTGCAGCAGCGGTGGGACACCCATGCATAAATGCAGAAAAGCTCGTTCCTTACGCTTTGAAGGTTGTTCTTTCGCCACAAACAGCGAACACGCTTTCTGTGGTAAGGAAACCTAATATAGGGATCATAAGTGTGTCCGGCAGGCCTGTTGCAGGCCCTATATTGCTCGCCATACATAGGAATGTACCCCCGTATGAAGCGCCCGGTGGGTTCCCTTAGCTAATATCCAACAGAAACAATGCTGTACCATGGCTGTGGATGTAAACATTGGGGGGGGGGGGGGGGTATCATAACAATTAGTAAAGCTCGTGCGAGCTGCATTTCGAGGGCAAGATATCGCACATATGTGTATGTACATGTGCGTGTGCTGTCTTGCCGTTTGTTCTTCAAACAAGTAACCTTGTAACTGTAAGCAAGGTGATACACCAGAGGCGATTTTCTCACATCTTCCTTGACTTGCTTGGCTTTCACATTTGGATGAAGCAGTAATGGTAGAGACCATTGTACTGTGCCACGTCAATGAACGTTGGAGAATCTTAAGTGGTTAAAATTATCCGGAGACCTCCACCACGGCATTCCCGATAAGTATATTGTGGTTTTAGCATGTAAAACTTCATAAATTATTATTATTATCATAATCCTAATCATAATTGTTATTACTATTAATACATTGCCTTGTTACCGAAAAGAAGACTTGACGGCTAACGCCACATTGACTCTTTTGACCGACAACCCCTTTACGAAAGGAATTTCTGAGGACCATGGAATAGCAGTGAAAGTGTTTGGCGAGATATAATAAGAGCGCAGTGCTCGCTATCATCGATCGCCATTCCCGGTAACTCTTATTCTGCATTTAACTCGCTTCCTCTCTTTCTCATACATGTAGAGCAGGAGGGGACAGATAAAGCTCCGCCGGCCGAGCTCTCTGCTTATCCCACGAGAAGTGATCTCTATCGAGGAAGAACGACGACGTGGGCGAGTTTGTCTATCTAAATATATCTCTAGTGGTTAGCTTGTTCAGCATATCAGGCACGCTGTACTTCGGATGTCTCATCTCATGCTACTTCTTTGTGGTTTTTTTCCGCACACGTGCAGTTTCTTTGCATGCCGCGTAAGTAAGTACTTGCGGGAAAGAGATGTGTGGTGTTATATTTAACTTGTCTCAGCTACTTTCCTTCAGCTTATGTGCGCTCCCCGCTTCGTACCCAATGGCCCGAGTGCCCCCTTAGCTTCTGGCCAGAGCGAGATAAACGCCGCCTCAAGCAAGAAAGCTGCAGGCCGCTCGGCGTTTTAAGGTGGTGTCCTTCCACACGTGCTGCCATTGTCCAAAACGAAAAGTTCCCATGCCGCAGCGAGCGTGTGACCGAAGACGACTGCGGGGCTGCGCACTGAAGCCCGCATTGTGTCGCCGACGTTCTAGAGTAATTTCGAGCTCGGGAGTCGTGTTGACCCTCGACAACCTCTCTCGGGCCGCGAACGCCGCCGAAGCCCGCACAACCGCATATGCCCAGCGACAGTTCAGGTCACGCTCTCTGGGACCCGCGTGGGTGCATTTGACAAAGGCGACTGGCGTATTGTTCGCCTCGCAAGGAAAAGTAGCACTTAGCGGTAGACGCGATAAAGCGCCCGCGCTGTGCCACGCAGGTATGTCCGAGTTGGTTTACGGCCCGCGCTTCAGCGAGAGGGTGAGGGGGAAGACAAGTGTGGCACGCATAATTGGCACGACAGGGGCCGGACTGGGATCAAGGAAGCATTGTGAAACAACGAGTGGAGTTTTGTGTCTCTGTGGGCGTCCTTGAGTCAGCACCGGGCGTGGCTTGTGGCGCTCGCAGCGCACAAGAGCAGCTGCTCGTGAACGCGCCGGCAACCAGCTGCTGTCGCCGCTGCAGGAGCCGGCGCGAGATCCGGAAATGCGCTGCGACAACTCGCTACCGCCGCTTGTGCCGCGCAGACTTGGAAAGGTTCAATTTGGGCTCGCCGATGCTTCGAAGCACGGCGCGTATCAAAAGTTGAATTCCACTGGCGAACAGCTCCGCACGTGATTTTTTTTTTCCTGATTTTGTTTCATGTCATCGTTATTTAGGTGACGTTCGGTGAGAGGAAAACGAAGGAGAGAATCTTCTAGCCCAAAATCTGTGCAGATACGTGTTCAGAGTTTGTCTGCGTAGTGATGCAATGTGGGCTATTATTGGTACGACTTCATCTTTCAACGCGCTGCCAGGGATTGGAAAATCGACAAAGACCGACGAAACGAAATAATCATACCGGGTGATGAGTGAACTAACAAATGATTTTATTTCGAGCGCGGGAACACTTATGCATGAGATCTGTGTGTCTTTCCGACTATTTCGTTATCTCGGTTCGACGTCTATTCTTTGCAGAGCGTTACGAGATGAATTGCACGTAAGGCGTATTTTTTTTTTTTGCGCATACAAGAAAGGAAAGAGAGAAATGGTAAGAACTAGAGAGGAAGACAGTGCACACATCTTTTCTAGTTTTTATATGATTTATTTTCTTCGTTATTTGCTGAAAATATACATTATGTGGATTACAACCAATTAGCACATTGTCCTGTATTCGAGCTCCTCGTAGTACTCATAAATGCATCCGCAAGTACACGAAGACTACTCACCTAACTACGGATCACGTTAACTTAGACGTCACGACTCCAAGCCGGAATAAAAGAAGTTATAATGGAAAGGAACGCTTATAAAAAAAGAGTAGAAAATAATTACTGAGGGAATTCCCGTTCGCGGTCCAATTACAATGGCATAAGATTGGCTTTTGATGCGCCTCCTCGACAAGACGAGTCAACTATATCCGTAGCCACGACCAAGCTGAGACCGCATAGTAATAAGCTGGAACGCTGCAAGTGTCGCTCGTTTTCCACGCCACTCGCACTGGACTGCTTTTAGTGGAGCACGCGCTTCGCGAGCGCGCGATCCATTCGCAGGTGCAGCTCCGGCAGCCGCCAAAACCCGAAACGGGCGTTTGCTGCTGCTATAAAAAAAAATTAAAAAATCACCGTGCATTATGATCAACTTTACCTGCGAATAATTGTGTGCGCTGAGGGGGCTTTATCGGTGGCGCATCGGTGCCAGCGTATAGTTTAACTCGCCGAAAAAGCGCGGCTTCATCCACGCGAAACCTGGCCGCTGCGCGGATTTCGCGCGCCGCGCTTCGATTGACCAGAGAGGAGGAAGACGAAGGGCTCTAGAAGAGAGGGAAAGGGTTAGCGGTGTGAGAGAGAGGACCCCTCGGCGCGGCGGCTGGCGAAGCGGGCTTGACGGCACTGCAGCAAGCCGCGGGTTCTGTCAAAGATGGCGGAGGGCGATGCGTCGGTCGGCGGAAATGCGGACCTGGGTGAGATCGACCTCACGTGGATGGACAAGCTGCGGAAGATGGTCTCCAGTGACGCCGAATGGGAGGCCATCATCCTGAAGAAGATGGAGGAGAAGAGGAACAGAGGTGACGTCCGATTAATTTTTTTTTTCACGGAGCGCACGGGCCGCGTTGGACTCGGGGCTCGCGTCTGCGGTTTGCGCGTACTGCGGTGTGGGGCGTATGGGGAAAATGAGTTGTTGGAGCGAGGCTGGATAGGCGCAGCTTTATTATTTTGTATTTTTCCTGAAGCGACCATGTTTCCGCGTAAGCAGCTCACGAGAAAGATATAGCGTGCCCCGAAAGGGCGTGCACTGTCGTGTTGGTAAAAACGGGAGCGCATGACGGTAAACGAGAGAGCAAGCGAAAGCAAAGCAAAAACGAGTCGCCACTCCCCCACTTGTCACCTGCGACGACTAGACGTAGACCGCGATCGAAAGCGGAGCGAGAAAGATTTGTAGCGCAATTCCTTTCTCTCGTGACCGCCGTCTCCTTTAATAGACGCCTGATTAATGCCCCGTAGCGCCATGCTAGATATGATACCGTCGCTCTGTGCTGTAAGCGCGATTGTGTCGGCCCAGGTCTTGCTACTGAAGCGAGCATCTTTTAACGCGGTACATTGGCTCGTTTTATCCGCATTGCGCGAAGCTGGGATAACCTTAAACAATATGCCTGCAATCTATGCTTCGTTTTGTCGGCGCGTGCGACTTATCACGCGTTTACGATTTCGTGGCAAGTTTGACAGATAATATTCTTTTCAGCCGACACTGCAGTGCAAAATCATAACATAGGTATGGCAATGGCGGCTGCGCCAGTGCGTACCTAATCAAGCGCATTTGTTTGCAGCTACTACTGCTATCGAGAATCGTATCAGCTGAATTCTTTTGAAGAAGGGGGGGGGGGGGGTTGTCTCGATAATTTCTCTTTGTTCATAACGCTAAACGTTTTTACGTCGGGTTAAGCCGGATACAAACCACGCCATTCTACCAGCCGACCTTGGAACGCGCAATTTTACGGATGCCACGCGGTCCTGCCCGATAATGGAATTCCCCGAAATACGCCGAAATTCCGCTGCGTCATTCGTCCACGAGTGTGAGTGTCACCGACTCTGTGGTTCTGAGAAAGAAGAAAAAAAGGGATTGTGGAGAGCTTCGCCACATATAAATTGTTCTGCAAGACATCGTGAATACCCGAAAGCGTCGCACATAGTGTCGCTTCCTTTTGTGATAAGCAATTTGCCTCGCGTATCCTATCGCTGAACTGCGATGGGTGCATCACTCTGAACCTGTTAATGAAAGCGTTCAAAGTGTGCAGTCATGGCTGGCCTACATTTCTTCTCGGCGGCGCGGTTCGCAGCAGCGCTTTTCTACAAGCCACCGCCCTCCGAGGAACGCGTGTCTTTCCTCGGCGTTTGTTAGTGGCCCCACCGTGCGCAGAATGCATAAAACGGCGCAACGCGCGCACCTCTATAGGCGTGCAACTCGTAATCTGGTCGTTTGTCATTCGTACACGAATGTCGACGAAACTCGCCGTCGGGCCGATTCAAGGCACGCTACATAGTTTCCCGAATGATGTTGGTGCGTCAAGTCGTGGCATTTTGCGCGGCTCGGCGCAATGCATAGCACATGCAGCTGCTCGATATATCGCCACATATTCAGGTCTCTTTCTGTTTCGTTCTTTGATCTATTCATTGATCCTTCATTGGGAGATGTACAGCACGCTGGAGCAGGCGGAGAATACTGTATAAACTCACCGATTTCAGTTACTCCGCTGTACGCGAAAAACTATGTACAGAAATGCAGCTTTCGAAGGTGCGCTGGTGACACGCGCAAATGTACGCGCCGTTTTCCAGTAATTGATATTCTCTTTCGATGTTGCACTTGTTGGTGACCAGCCGTTCCTATAATCTGGCAATCTGATCCGTTATCGAGGTCGCTTGTCACTTGATTGATTGATTGATTGATATGCGGGGTTTAACTTTCCAAAACCACCATGTGATAATGAGAGACGCCGTAGTGAAGGGCTCCAGAAATTTCGACCACCTGGGGTTCTTCAACGTGCACCCAAATCTGAGCACACGGGCCCACAACATTTCCGCCTTCATCGGAAATGCACCCGCCACAGCCGGGATTCGATCCCGCGAGTCAGCAGCCGAGTACCTTAGCCAGTAAAGCACCGCGGCGGGGTCGCTTGTCACTTCCCATTGCCGAATTTCATTATTACCTGGATTATGAATGCATTGTCGTCGTTGTTGCCTGCCCCGCCGCGGTGGTCTAGTGGCTAAGGTACTCGGCTGCTGACCCGCAGGTCGCGGGTTCAAATCCCGGCTGCGGCGGCTGCATTTCCGATGGAGGCGGAAATGCTGTAGGCCCGTGTGCTCAGATTTGGGTGCACGTTATAAAGAACCCCAGGTGGTCTAAATTTCCGGAGCCCTCCACTACGGCGTCTCTCATAATCATATGGTGGTTTTGGGACGTTAAACCCCACAAATCAATCAATCAATCGTTGTTGCCTGCAGAAACTGAAGTGTCTCGCTGCTTAGCGCGTGGATGCAGGTCCGATTCCCGTCATGAAGGAGCGATGCAGTAAGGAAGGTACACCACTCGATGCACTAGGAAGAATGAAAAGTATGCGTCAACCACGTGCACGCTTGTCGTCACCACGTCATGGTGCATGGTTACGGTGCCCAATCGGCGATCCGAAGGCCACGGTATCACACCCCGCCCGCTTTCAGTGAAGGCGAATGTTCCTTTGTGTACTTGCGCACGTTAAAGAACATCAGCTGGTCGAAATCTCCGGGGACCTCCACTGTGGCGTCATTCATAATCACATCGTAGTTTTCGGACGTTAAACCCCAGCCGTTATCATCAGTCGCTATCCGTAGGCGTACTCAGGGTTCCCGTTTAGGAGAGGGGGTGGCGGGAAAGCGAAGGCTCATCGCAGCGCCCTCTGCCTATTATGCCAATGTATATAAGGCTGACCTTGCGTCCCCCTCGCCTAGTCGCAGTGCCCCTCCTCCCTATTATGTCATTGTACGGGGCGGCCTTTACGCACACTTATCTAACTAAACAGAAGGGGGGGGGGGGGGCTCCCCCCTGCCCTGTCGTGCGCTCGCCAATGTCATTATGGCTTGACTCCATTTTCCCAATGGCGCAAGCGCTCCTGAGTTTTTTCTCTCTTTTCTTTATTGGTACTGAAATCAACTAGCAGACCCGCCGCGGTGGTCTAGTGGCTAAGGTACTCGGCTGCTGACCACGCAGGTCGCGGGTTCGAATCCCGGCCTGTGGCGTGCCTGCATTTCCGATGGAGGCGGGAATGTTGTCGGCCCGTGTGCTCAAGATTTGGGCGCACGTAAATGAACCCCAGGTGGTTGAAATTTCCCGGAGCCCTCCACTACGGCGTCCTCTCATATCATATGGTGGTTGTGGGAACGTAAACCCTACATATCAATCAAATCAATCGAAATCAACTAGCAAATATTACAGAGTGAGTAGCCTGATTTCCGGAGCAGCAACAGTATATAGTCGGAATCGCGCTGTACAAATGTTCGCTGTCGCTGATGGAATCGATTCTTGTGTAATTCGAACATGCACGGAAAATAATACCAAAACGCAAAGTGGCACAGAAAGAAGACCGTAGAGCTGCAGCCATGCTTCCAAGATAATTTTTCCCGAGGACTGTTCTCTGTCACGCAACGCAATCAGTTGGTCGCGGCAACGCTTGCACTCTCCGTCTGGTGATTATCGGGCGACGCCGCTGGTTTCGGTTTACCGGCGAAGACGTCCTGTACGAGATAAACGCGCGCTGTCGCAGGGCTGGCTGGCATCTCGAAGCTCGTGTACAGACTGATATTTCTTGAGACTCGTGCTTTCCGAACGTGAGAAATAACTGTCACCGTTAAAATGAAATTTTGCATCTTTACAGTTTTCTTTAACTGTAAAATGCAAGCATATAATCAGCTGTACATTGCAGTTGAGGCGAGAGATTTTCCCAGTAGATTGCACTTTGTTTCTTTTATTACGCAGCTGTAATCAATGTCAATATGTAATGACGATAAGAAGTCTCAACAGTTCCTTCAATGAAAAAATTGGCCTCGTATCTGCATGTTACCCTGCAAATGCCGTCGAAAGACGATAGTCTTGCGTCTGGAGAGAGGGAACAAGACGTTTATTTGATGACGATAGTTATAGCGCGAGAACAAAACGACGACACAGAAACAAGAAGGACACGAAAGACACGAGTGCTCACTTCCAACTGAGTTTATTGCGCAGAACACGAAAATATATAGAGGAGACAGTAACCATGTGATAAAAACCATATGGCACAAAGAGCAGAACATCAGTAAGAGAAAAAAAAACACAAAAACAAAAGCACTGAAAAACGGCAAAGAAAAATCTATAAGAAAACGAAACAGAAAGGTAAAGATAATATAACTACCTGCCCGCACCGAAACCTTCGAGTCGTGAGAAGAGTGCAGTCGTGGCCTTCACCAGAAAACCAATGTCTGCTTACGGCATATCAATTAACAGGCAGTTGGTGTCATGCAGCCGGCAGTTGGTGTCAGGCAGTTGGTGTCATGTTGTTCGCGCGCTATAACTATCGTCATGCCATACCAACTAGCCCAAGCTGCCACACTTCTAAGTTTATTTGATGTTCTGCGCAAGAAAATCGGTGAAGGGTATTCTGTAGGCGCTGCGTTTGAGTGCCTCGAGCGTGCAGCGGAGGCGAGCGAGCGCCTCAAGTCTCGTCACACGTGAGACGTGAGCTCTATCTGGCGGTTTACCTTGAAAACGAAGCCGCGGCGCACGGCGTGCGCGTCTGTCTCTGAGGTGATAAGGTATAGAACGCAAGGCGACGGGTAGGTGCCACCACCGTGTCGTCTTAGCAAAGCGTTGGAAACACTTGCCTTTTCGTGCAAGCATTGCATGGTCAGCGCAGCGTGATAAACGCTACGGTCCTGAGAATTACTTGTGTGTGCCCTTTCTAGTAAAAAAAATATACACACACAATATTGACGTATTGTTATGGTGCCTCAGATATGCGCAATAATTGTTTTTTTAATTGACAATCGCACAAGTATGAACGCTGAACCTTGAGCAATATTGGTGGGTGCTGCGGATGGGGTCAGCCGTTTGGAGTATCGCGTTCTGTAGTATCATTTGGTCACTTTGGTGCCGTTTCACCTCAAGTCTCTTTCAACTCAACTCAGTGTTCGTTCACGTACTACACACACGGGGTACGTTCATGGTCATCTTTTTACAACAGGAACACGGCTTAGTTTTCGAGCCAGTGTAACCGTGGATCACTGAGGCGTTTCTTCAACATGGCTGTTTGATCTATATATCCCACCTCAATGAGGTTACCTATTTAAGAATTCGAATGAACATGTTCAAACATTAATATGCAGGACATCGTGCTTAGCTTTTACGAGTCTGACTGCTATAGTCCATTTTCCGCAGCACTGAAGCGACCGCGCGCACATGTGGTCGAAGGCTCATATTGCTACTACACCGTTCCAGAAAAAAAAAATTGGTAGTCTGCATACTCACTGACTAGAGCCCTAAAATTCAGGGTTAAACAATGCTCGTACTTTTGCTTCCAGCGTCCACAGTTCGCGTCATATCGGCGAAATTTTCACTGGAACACTTCCATCAGAGCCAACTTTACCTTTAGCGGCCAGATTTGCAGTGACACGAATCTGTTATTACAAGCCATTGTTCGTAGCAATCGGTATACTACAAAACAAAATGTAGCATTTCAATGCCCGAATACTAACCGGCTGAAAACCAAGGAAATAAGCGTCTATAGGGGCCGAACGAAGCGGCCAATTTGAGGCCACTCACCAACTTCGACGCATTGCAGAAGTGCGGTGGCATGGTCACGGTGAAGTCTTATTCCACTATACACACTTGACAAGCAAACTATGCACTGGTAACCACTGGTAAACACCGCCGGTTGCAGTGGTTCTGGGTAGACGCGAAGCCACGCTGCAATGGCGGCCGTTCGGAAACTACCAACCATACCAAGGAGGTGTTGCAACACCCCCGAAATTTTTTGAGTGCTGCATATTCCTCTCCCTCTGATCCTTCTCTCCACTCGTACTTCTAAGCAGTTCTTGCAATGAAAAATATATGGCACTGTTTGGGCGCATGCTCTCGCTTTTTTTAATTTTTTTACCGCGACAGTAAAAATTTCGGGTCACGCCACTGCTAAGAACATTTTACAGCGCGCATGTGATGTATACTTGCCACGTGCTGCCACAACTGCTTTGTCATCTTGATAAATGAATCGACGGGCTGTAAATGATGAGGCGATGAGATGAGACAATGGTGTTGCCATCGCTACTCATATCAGCGCGACCGATCGTATACGAAACAGGAACCGTCATGCACCAATCGCGTGCATACAGCGAAAAGCGTGCACTTGAATGCCTTGATTGAAATGACGCCTATAGGTTTCGCTTAGTTTATGCCCAAGAATGTATTGGGTAGTGCGATCGAATACACAGTGCGAGATAATTGACTTGTCAAATTATTGAAGCAGCGGCAGTTAAAAACGTAAAAAGGGCTACTTTAAATATTTGTTACGCATCCTTCGTGGTAGTTTTGCGTCTGTATAGGGCCTTGCGCTACCAAGCGCCAGGGTGCGGGTTCAATTACGGGCAAGGGTGACTGAAATCCGATGAGGGTGAGATTTAGAAACGTCAGTTCGCTTATAGAGGGACGTGTGCTCTCGCCTTAACGTGCACCTCAATTAGAAATGATCCGGAGGCCCACAACATGGCGTATGTTTGTGCTATAGCTGAACTTCAGGATACAGTTCAAAGCACGACGTGTTGGAACAAATTTTTTTGTCGGCATATCCTCCAACTTATTTATTAGTGTCCGTTGTGATCCGCGCCTTCATCGTTCGAAGTTTCCGCGGCTGTGTCGCGCGCCTTGACCTTCGGCCAATTAGGATCGACTTCGTCATTTAGAGCGATTGGTGGTATAACGGGCGAATAACTTTTTTTTAACTATATACATGTGAATAAGACCGAGCTCGCCCCTTTGGTCAATCGTCGGGTGGCATTCTTCACGAGTAACGTATACGCGGACTGTGACGGACTGAAAGACGCATCCAATTGTATCACTGTGATGCAGTGACCTTTGCGAATCGCCCTTTCGGGATCGTGCATTGGCGTGAAAGCTGCGTGGGTGCCAGTGTCCGTCCTTGTCAACACAATATAAGCACGGATAGTTATTCTCTGTAGGTGTGAATCGGGTATAAAAGATTCAAGAACTCTTGCCCTGTTGGGAAAATAAAAGCAAGCGAGGCTTGGCGTGGGCATGCCTGTCTTGCCTACGCCTTTCTTTCTTTCTTTCTTTCTTTTCCTTCCAATATTTCGTCCTTTCTATCGCAATGCGCAATGCTTTCCCGTTTCCCATGCCGAAAAATGGACCTCCATCTGCTTGCTTAGCTGTGCAAACGTTCTATTTCAATGAGCAACAACGATGCGTTTCGTATCCAGGCAGAACTTTGGCAACGTAACGTGAAGTGGCAAGGCACCTCGATAAAAGATAGACTATGCCACATCAGAAACGGCTCATCGCCGAGATTCCACGGTCGAGAAAGGACACGTTAGAAAAATCATCGTTAGAAAAATCATCAGGAGCGCCCTCGGGCTGCCCGTTAAAACACACACCGAAGAACTCCCCCGGCTAGGCAAACACGGCACCATGGAGGAGATTGCCGAGGCTCAGTAACGGGCCCAGGTAACTCGGCTCACCACTAAGCCGGCTGGTAGGTAGATTATAGAGGAGATCGAACTTACCGCATGTGCCTGAACAAGTGGCCATTGCTCTAGCCGTGCAAGATGCTCACAGAGCGTGTATATAGCGACTAGAAAGTGGCCGTCAGGGCTTTCCATGAAGGCCGGGTAGCCCGGCAGGTTGTTAAAATACTGAAAACGCCAAAGACTGGCAGCTTCACAAACCCAATTTTTTGGTTCCCTGCCAACGTCGGGGCGATCGAGGAGGCTGCTTTTCTGAACCTCAACGACGGTCGGCCCAGAGGCTGCGCGTGGCTTTACCGACCACGCAACCCTGGGATGGGACTTTCCTCCGGGACACAGGTATTCTCCTGTCGGGCAAAATGAAATGACTCAATTATTTTACTTAAAGAGAATGGTCTTTCCGCTGCTTCATTCTAAGCTAAGCAGGGCGCAGATGGTTACGCCCAGACTCTTACAAACTTTATCTCCTATACCCAAATCTGGCGTCCCTTAAGAGGACATTGCATTTACCCGAATAGCTCTTGCGCAGCCTGTGGAAAGGCTGCTACTTTGTCTCATGTGCTACGAGTGCGGGTCATTTGGCTCGAAGTGCACCAAGGAATGATGGGACACACTCCTGCGATACCCCGTCTATGAAGACCAAATCTCGGCTGTCTGCAGCGTGCCTGTGGTCGAGCCGGCATGCAAGCTACACCTGTCTGTCCCGTCGAGGTATTATAGCCAGATGACCGTTTTCTCGCGTTTTTCTTGGCCTAATAAATGTCTGTTCACCCACTCACGCGTGTAAGGGACGGAATTCTGTACGCTATAGCTAGTGTACGGTTTTTTCCAGTATATATTTGACACCACCACCAAAATTTGATAGTTATAAAAGCATAATGGGACACCATAACTATGCACCACAGCGTGAATTCCTATATAACATAGTTCAGCTACTTGTTATCGCCCGTGTACATGTCTTGTTAGTCCGATTTCCATGTATCCCAAAGATGTTGCTGTCACAATAACCAGCAGATAACAGACTCATGATTAGTAGTATAGGCTGTAACACGCATCAGCACCGGAGAGCGCATGCGCATATGCAACGACGATTCGTCGACGTGCCTCGCATTCACTAAACAATGAAACTTCGCCGATGTGGGTCACAGGCAGAGCGCAACGTTTCTCACAACATCTGGGCAATACGCGTGAGAAATGGGACACGGAAGGCGCCTCAGATGAGAGAAAAAAAAAACAACAACCGTTTTTCGAGTGATTCAGGAAGTCAATTAAAAAGGTCGACGTAAGGCGGTCGAGTTGACTATGCAAAAGGTGGGCCACTTGGGCAGGTTGATATCGCATTCTAAAAGGAATATACTTTCGTTGTGCTAGGTGACATTTCAGAATAGAAGTCAGATAGAACAAAGTGCAGTCAAATATCTAGAAGAGAAGTCAGATAGACGTGCTCTCTGTTATATCTGACTTCTTTTCTGAGACATTTTGCGCACAAAGAAAGTGTATTCCTTTTAGAAGCTTGTTTCGAGGTAATAATAGCGAAAGTTGGACTAGTTGGTGGTTCATGTTTGGGATGTAAAAACAGCGCAAAAATATAGACAAGGACACAAGAATAGACGACACAGCGCTGACTGGGATAGAGAGAAGAGCCCGATGCAAAAGAAATAAATTGCGAATAATAGCGAAAGTTGGGCTAGTTGGTGGTTCATGCTTGAGATGTAAAAACAGCGTAAAAATATAGACAAGGACCCAAGAATAGACGACACAGCGCTGACTGGGATAGAGAGAAGAGCCCGATGCAAAAGAAATAAATTGCAATAATAGCGAAAGTTGGGCTAGTTGGTGGTTCATGCTTGAGATGTAAAAACAGCGCAAAAATATAGACAAGGACCCAAGAATAGACGACACAGCGCTGACTGGGATAGAGAGAAGAGCCCGATGCAAAAGAAATAAATTGCAATAATAGCGAAAGTTGGGGCTAGTTGGTGGTTCATGCTTGAGATGTAAAAACAGCGCAAAAATATAGACAAGGACCCAAGAATAGACGACACAGCGCTGACTGGGATAGAGAGAAGAGCCCGATGCAAAAGAATAAATTGCAATAATAGCGAAAGTTGGGCTAGTTGGTGGTTCATGTTTGGGATGTAAAAACAGCGCAAAAATATAGACAAGGACCCAAGAATAGATGACACAGCGCTGACTGGGATAGAGAGAAGAGCCCGATGCAAAAGAAATAAATTGCAATAATAGCGAAAGTTGGGCTAGTTGGTGGTTCATGCTTGAGATGTAAAAACAGCGCAAAAATATAGACAAGGACCCAATATAGACGACACAGCGCTGACTGGGATAGACAGAAGAGCCCGATGCAAAAGAAATAAATTGCAATAATAGCGAAAGTTGGGCTAGTTGGTGGTTCATGCTTGAGATGTAAAAACAGCGCAAAAATATAGACAAGGACCCAAGAATAGACGACACAGCGCTGACTGGGATAGAGAGAAGAGCCCGATGCAAAAGAAATAAATTGCAATAATAGCGAAAGTTGGGCTAGTTGGTGGTTCATGCTTGGGATGTAAAAACAGCGTAAAGATATAGACAAGGACTTAAGAAGAGACGACACCGCGCTCATTGGGATAGAGAGAAGAGCCCGATGTTTTGAGGCATGCGCTAAGAGCCTATATTGCTGTAGAAATCATTAATCCAATACGTAGGTTAACAATATGTAGTGTACCTATTCGTCTTGCTCGGAGAAAGCAAAGACACACGGTATACAGTGCGCAGAAGTCAGCCAATGAAAACTCGTCCAGCTACAAAGGGAACGTCGCCCACGGTTTCCCCGCCCATATCATTGGACAAATGCTGTCAGCACTTTCAATTCCGAATGAAGAGAATTATTTGGCAATATTTGCATGGCTCAAGCCACATTTTCTGTGTGTACAGATTAAGCTTGCAGCTCCTCCGGTATATATGCTGCCATCGCTTTAAACGACAAAGATTCCAGCTATAGTTGATTTAGATTCATATTGCAAGAAGATATACCATAAGACATGCAAACACTGTCAAATCCTTCCCCATAAAAAATATATTTTGCAAGTATATATTAGACGCACGTGTATAAGCATACGCACGTACAAACGTAAAGTGCACATGCGGTTGAACTCCCCTACTTCCCCCCACCCACCTCGAAAACAAAATTATCTGGCTACGCTATACTGCCCTATTTGTACACATCACTCTAGTTCGTGATTGTCTGCTTCGTTAATGCTGTAATAGAATGTCACCGCGTCACTTGCTCATGGTTTATGTCAGCGTCCTCTGCTATAAAGGGGAAAAAAAGTCAAATCGCAAGTCGGGGTGTTCGTTAGGGCATCGTTCTAATCTAACTTTGGCTTTACATTATGAATGCTGCAGATATCATAAATGAAAAATAAGCGCAAAATTATTCTTTCGTCGCATTTTCTGTCATATCCATTTAATCAACGCGAAACGCTGCGCCGTTGTGCAGATATCGATTTCCGCTTGCAAACCGACTTACCCTTTGTCTATCCTGTTGCGTGCGGACAATGCGCAGGCTCGGCAATAATTGATGCGAGATACGACCCCGCGGAAAGGAAGACAGACAAATCGATAGATGGCGTTAGTAACCGTTATCTCTTAATGTGCTATATCGAATTCTACAGCCATAGCATAGCCTTGTATACTGTTACATCTCCACTTATGTACGTGGCAAAACAAGCTTGCTGCGAACATTTTTTCATGGCGTAACGAACTCTACATGACACGCACATGCAAGAGGCTAATTATTTCGTGTCTCAGCTAGACGATGCAGTTTGGTTTTAAATTACCACGGATAACGTCGTGGGGCTGTGAACTTATAGCATGTAAGACCAGGTGGACTGGAGGCGCGCTTACATTATGTAAAAGTGTATCGTAGCGAAGCTCCAATCTAAACAATTCACGCGATTATGCGACAGCACTTGTGAAGCATTGATTTGCATGGATAACCTCGTGGAACATGATGCACCGCTGTCAAATCCATGTCAACGTAGGGGTAGAAGATGGCATGTCGAATACCCGAAGGATGCCCTAACCTTATCGCCATCAGCCTGACTGCAGCGCCCACTGCAGGGCAAAGGCCTCTCCCATGTTTCGCCACTTAGTTGTGTGCTTGCTGCGGCCAGGTTATCGCCGCGTTTTTGCCTTGCGGCGATGGAGGAAACAGCAGTTTTTAGCAAATAATATTTTCTCCGATATCTGCTTTATTGTGACGACAGAGAAAACTTAAACGACCCTCAAGTGCGCATTTATTGTTCACCTAGAAAATTCTGGAGAAGCTTGTCTTATAATACTATCGTTTTCGTATATTTAGAACTAAAATGTGATTTGGTAGACCACGTAGTTGGAATGACCAACGCATCCTTTATTTGCAGCAACAAGAGCTTAATTCGGGCAAGTTGGTTCATCGTAGTTGTATTGTAGTAACGGCGCGACAACCGTAGGAAGAGACATACAGACAGGAAAGAGCGCTCTCTCCTGTCCATTTTGTCTCTTCCTACATTTATCGCGCTGTTACTACAATACAACCACTCTTTTATTTCATTCAATGTCAGTGCAAACGCACGCTTCTCAATGGGAGCGGTCGGTCTGCCTTTTTTTCTTCATGGAGTGTTCGTGACGCGACGCTGCATGAGGGGTACAGCGCTGCTACACTTGCGTCCACGTGCTTTTGAGCGCTTTCCCCGGAAACGCGATCGACGTTTGTCCCTCTTCAATATCATACGTCTGTCAGATTTGTTTCTTTTGGCTCCTTCTTTGTGGCTAGAAAGCAATTCCGCCGCCACCTCACAGCGCTAGTTATGCAGCGGAGCGCGTCCCCATTGGCTGCCCGCATAGCGCTATGAACGGCGACAAGCTATCTTAAAACACCGTATCACTTACAGAGCTAGCGTCACCGCCATCATTGCGATCACGAGGAATGCAAGACGCCGCCCCACGGATCTGTACACAACTGAACAAAAAAATACTTTGTAATTCCCGTCGTGAGGCACTTCATGAGGGGCTCTCTTTCCCATGACCGCAAAGCACATGCGAAGGCTAGGCGATAAGCGAGAGCGGGAAATGGCTATAGAGGACAGGTTGGTGAATGGCTGGATTGAAATGGCTGGATTGGGCGCATCTGGCTGGCATTGATAAAATAGAGGAAGCGTTGGACTGGCCTGCAAACAGTGTTGAAACACTGCACCAAGTCACGGACAAAAGGTGTAGTGTTTGTTTCACCCGAAGTGGGTGACGTCTGTTTACAACACAAATATTTTGTTGCTCTTGAAACTGCTCGAACACATCAGACTTTGTCACATCCGTAGCGTTGCGCAGCTAAGCTATATGTCATCGCTGCGAAAACGTTGAACCATTCATCTGAACTTTGTTGTTCTGCAGGTTATGCAGCACGATGTACAATAGCTTGCCCGACATGGGCGCTCGCGAACACGTGCAACTTCGAACTGTGTGCAGTGGCAGATCTCCTTAAGTACTTCTAACGCTTTAATGTTTTGGATGGTGAAAAACCTTCATTCAAACTCTTGAGCCTGTCATATGCTGGTTTTAGTGTTACTTCTGCCATGTGAGAGCCTTCAGGCACATTCAAGTTGGGAACTGTATGTGTGTATTCAAGTTGTGTGTATGTATAGCGCAGCTTTTCGCCTGAAAGGCTCTCAACAATATCTTTGAAAAATAAAAAAAAAACATTTCTGATCTGACCTTCTTGCGAATGAATATTTACTGAAATATACACCTGTTTTTCGCAAGTAGCCCAACTTTGGACTGCGTGGTTTCTCTTTCGGTACACGATTCTCCGTCGAAATTGACTGTTTTTACAATCTCTTCATTTGCGTGCATTCGTTCGCTTACTTAATGGGCATTGAGGCGACCTCATTGAGCATTACGCAACCTGCCAACGCAGGTTCCTCTTTTATGGAAGGTCACCTACATCCAGCCGTGTTTGATCTTTCATCAGTACTGCCGTTTCGGTACCATTAAGTTGGTGTTTAAGGAGTCATTGGATTCTTTGAAACTTTCTTCGTTAGTGTCCACTACGTGTCGCTGCAACAAATAAGTATCGAAATGGTACAAAAGCTCGCATGGTTCCTTATACAGCTATAGATGTAGACTCTAAATTTCTTGCTCACGCCCACGCTGGGGGATTTTAGATCAGAATTATTTAATATGTATTTTGTCAAAACTTGATCACAATAAAAAATTGCCCTAAAACTGTTGGAAGGTGAAATCAATGTTTTCTCAATCCATTTTTCCGACCCTCCCCTCCCCCCATCCTGAGTTCCTGCTCCCAACGTGATGTTTCAGTGTCTTCAGTATATTGGCTAATTAACCTTTGTCCAAGCAACGATGTCATGTGATGACGTCAGGTTACGTCATCACGAATTTTGCCGCATGTGTGGTCACGTGGCGCCATCATCGCATGATGATGACCTTTTGCGTCACTCGTACTGACGCCAGCGGTCACTTTCGGAGTTTGATGAGGCACCTAAGGCATCAAACATTACTTGACTAAATTCACTTTAGCGATATTGGCAAGCTATACCGCTCCTCACGTGCGGAACCACCGCGCCAGACGCGCTAGCTGTGTTCCCCCCCCCCCCTTTTTTTTTTACGCGCCAGGCGCGTGTATTTACGTAACTAAGGCCAGAGTGGCGAGCACGGGTGAGCGGCCTCCCGGAGTCCCCTCACCGGCAACGTGAAGCCGTGGGCCACGTGTCCGTGACATCAGCGCTCGCTGGCGGGCGTCTGCGTGGAGCACTAAATATAGCGTCGCGTGCCGGTCTTCTTTGTGCACAGACTCTTTACGCCGCGACTCAGCTCGAATTTAGCCGCGTCGACGTGTGGGTCGCTGTAATACCTGCGAACATCCACGAAAACTGCGCAGAAAAACACTAGACATTGTGTCGTTCTCTGCAAAGTCTCTGTGTGTGTTCGCTAGTATTATGGAAGCATTCGCCCCGCCGCGGTGGTCTAGTGGCTGAGGTACTCGGCTGCTGGCCCGCAGGTCGCGGGATCGAATTTCGGCTGTGGCGGCTGCATTTCCGATGGAGGCGGAAATGTTGTAGGCCCGTGTGCTCAGATTTGGGTGCACGTTAAAGAACCCCAGGTGGTCGAAATTTCCGGAGCCCTCCACTACGGCGTCTCTCATAGTCATGTGGTGGTTTTTGAGACGTTAAACCCCGCATATCAATAAATTATGGAAGCATTCATTCTGTACCAACTAGACCAACCAAGTGCGTTAAAGAGTGATTTAAACGTTACGAAAACCGTAAGCGACCAATAGCGTTAGCTTCAGGCAATTACGTCCAAAAACCAGGATATGATTATAAAAAGCTGATTATAAGAGCATGTACAAGTGGGATAGACAATACAAAGTGATGGGATAGTTTTTTTTTTTTTAAGCACAAGTCTGTTGCATCCTACTTGTGCACAACTACCAGGGGGCTCACCCAGTCAGTTGGTGCATCCACCTTGACGATGATTGAGGCCGTTCCAGTCGTGCAGCCTGCCCGCACCGCAGAGTACCCATAGCGTTGAAAGGGTGCCTGCGACAAGAACTGCAACGAATGGAAAAGGCCTCAATCATCGTCAAGTTGGATGAACCAACTGACTGGGTGAGCCCCCTGGTAGTTGTGCACAAGAAGGATGGTACCCTTCGCATTTGCATGGACCCTAGAGCAGTGAACAGGAGCATTAAGCGGGAGCACTATCCTATGCCTTCACGAGAGGACATAGAGAGCGAGCTGGCAGGAGCACAATACTTTACCCGTCTCGACGCTAATGCCGGCTTTCATCAGATTCCTTTAGATGAGGCCACTTCACGAATATGCACTTTTGCGACACCATTTGGGCGGTACCGTTTTTTGCGTCCGCCTTTCGGAATTTCCTCAGCCAGCGAGGTGTTCCAGAAGACTCTAACAGAGATGTTCGAAGGGCTGCCGGGAGTGCGCGTCTACGTAGACGACGTTTTAATATGGGGCGACTCAAAGGAAGAACACGGCGAACGCGTCATCGCAGTACTAAGGCGGGCGCAAGAGGAAGGGCTGACATTTAATCCAGCTAAATGCGTGTTCGGCACCACGCAGGTTGCATTCCTTGGCGACGTTATCGGAAGAGACGGAATTCGTCCTGACCCCGATTTAATCGAAAGCGTCCGTGCCATGCCAGCCCCAAAAGATAAACAGGGTGTGCGCAGATTACTCGGGGTTGTGAACTACTTTCGGAAATACCTGCCAGCTTTGAGCGACAAAACGGCGTTGCTGCGTGGCCAGGTGAAAGAAGCATCGGTGTTTGAGTGGACAACAGCCCATGAGCGCGAATGGGACCAGATCTGCGCAGCGCTCGCTAATCCTCCATTGCTGACTCTTTTTGATGAAAAAAGAAACACTAAGATAACTGCGGACGCCTCAGGAACAGGTATTGGCGCTGCCTTATTGCAAAGACACCGTGAGGACTGGCGCCCAGTGACCTACGCCTCAAGAGCGCTGACGCCGAGTGAAGAGCGATACGCCCAGATAGAAAAGGAAACACCGGCAATTGTTTTCGCTTGTGAAAAATTTCATCAGTTCGTGTATGGACGAAGCATTACGATAGAAACTGATCACAGGCCATTACTTGCGATTGCCGAAAAGAACATTGCAGATATGCCACCCAGGCTACAGCGGTTTTTCATCCGTCTTATGAAATATGATTTTTTGTTGCAGTTTGTATCTGGTAGGGACCTGTTACTCGCAGGCCTGCTGTCTCGTGCCGCACTACCAACTGGCGGAGGCGACCAAGTCGAGGACGTGGACGTCCACACAACGCAAGTAGTCACCAGAATCATAAGCAAAGCGACTATGTTGCGGCTGCAGAAGGAAACCCTCGAAGATCCGCTTCTCAGCCGCACCATGAAACAAATGGAAGATGGCATGGTAATAGACGGTGTACTGAAACCGTATGCGGAAGAGCTATCCGTGGTCAATGGAGTGGTTGGTGCTAAAGGGTTGCAAAGTTGTGGTGCTTAAATCAATGCGTGCGGAAATTCTTGATCGAATTCACGAAGGCCACTTAGGTATGAACAAGTGCAAAGCTAGAGCCCGTAGACTGGTTTTCTGGCCGTGAATGAGCAGTGACATTGAGTAACGAGCGCTAACAAAAAAAAAAAAGCAGCGTATGTCGAAAGTACGCATGCAGTCAACCGAGTGAACCCCTCCTGCTACAGCCAACGTCCGACCGACCGTGGCATCGCGTAGGCATAGACCTATTTACATTCGCTGGAGAACACTACGTAGTTGTGTTTGATGCCCATTCTAACTTTCCTGACGTCGAGAAACTCAGAGGTACCACAACGGTGGAAGTAATCGACAAGATATCTGCTATCTTCTCGCGATACGGCATTCCCAACCAAGTTGCACCGACAACGGGCCTCAATTTGCATCGCGAGAGTTCGCGTCCTTCGTGCGCCGATATGACTTCGAGCATATCACCTCAAGTCCATAGTTCTCACGGTCAAATGGCTTAGCTGAAAAGGGGGTACAGATCGTGAAGCGTATTCTAAAGAAAACCCGCGAGTCCCAGGGTGATGTATGGCTTGGTCTGTTGGCTTACCGATCTTCTCCCCTTGACAGCGGTCACTCACCCGGAGAACTACTGCAAGGTCTACGCCTGCACGCCACTATTCCAGAATACAACGTCGACGGAGGCATACCCGTATGGAAACAGCGACAGTCTTCCCGAGGCAGGCCACTACCACCCTTGGAAGCCGGAAATGTGGTTCGGATCAAACATGGAAGCTGGTCACGCCGAGCGAAAGTAGTACAAGAGACTGCACCACGATCATACGTGGTAAGAACGGAAGACCATGGGCTCCTGAGACGGAACCGACAACACTTACTGCGAACGGACGAAAACTTCAACGACGATCAGCCCCGAGGGTAATCCGAACCCCGAGGCGAGGCCCCCGACGAAGTTCAGTGATGGACACCGAGGCAACACCACGCCGGACGACCCACTGGGAAGTCGCCAGGCGCAACCAGCTCAGCCAGAGGAAGATTATAACGCCACCATTTCTCCAGACACTCCAGGAAGCCCACTGGCTGGCCTGCGCAGGTCAGAACGCCAGCGCAGCGAACCGAAGCGCCTTCACTACGGGCCATTATTCCATCAAGTAAATGAGTGCAAAAGAAATCAGTGTTTTGAAAATGTGTGAAGAGAAGATGTAGCAGACCGGACTATCTGCTATCAGCATTTGCCCTAGGCGATATTGTCTCCTCCTCCTCTCCACCGTTTCGTGCGCTTTACTTTCTTTCCTTTGCTTTCTTTCCTCCTTCCCCGCTGTGAGCGCGGCTACTTAAGCTCAGCAAATAAACGGCCAGGGGTCATTCGTCATGGCGAGGCCCAGCCAAGTGTTCATCGCCGTCTTGTCTCCGAGTTAAACGTTACAAAAGCGATGGGATAGTTTTTTTTTTTTTTTAAGCACAAGTCTGCTGCATTTTCACAGCATAACCGACACAGTGAGGAGAAATATACGAGCACCACCTTTCAATTGGAGTGCTTCTTTAGACAATTCCGAATCCCGTGTTGGCGTGAGTGGCGTTAGAAAAGGGTTATAAGTTGTACGAATAGACATTATTCTACTCTTTATCGTCTGTAAATCTACTGTTCTTTTCGAGGCGGGTGCGCTTCTCCGCACACTGTCTCTTATTGTGGCGAAGCCAGCTTTGGCTGACATTCACAAAGTGCGCACGGGCAGCTCGGGATGGAAACACACAACACGCATACTTTTTGAAGTCCGTCACGAGTTTACCATGTGCACATAAAATAGCCACAAGGCTCCTGATTTGAAAGCCTCTCATATCGGAACACACGTTCGTTGCGCATTGCCACTGCAAGAAGCCGTTGTCAGACGTACTACGCAGAGCCCTCGAGCGATGTAAGCGCGCCATGGCGCACAGTAGTACACATACGCCCGTTCGTATTCTGCGAATAGATATATGCTGTTAAATTCATGCGGCAGCATTGCAGTACAGAGGAGCTATCGGCCTTCGTGTGCGATGCCGGCTCAAAACCGGCTGAGCGATCCCCGAACTACATTAGTTAATCAGTGACGCGTGTAGACAGATCGTGCTATAATGCCACCGCGCGATCTACGTCCTCGCAAAGGTGTTCACGTGACATATGCGCCGAAAATGCTAAATGCGTGTTGTACAGCAGGAGGAACGGGTCGGTCGTGGTAAGAGGCAGCGTAGCGGTGAGACGTATAGATGCAGCACATTCGACCGGTGTGCGGCGGACGCGCTTTGTTCTTTTCTGCATTGTGATAGCCGAGTAGTACGCGCAGGTAATGAGTGTGTTATTTCGTGGACTGGTATTTCTATACGCACAGTGAAACTGAATTGATTAGTGGCACTGCGTGTTATATGACGATAATGCATTTCCTGTCTTAACGCGATAGCGTTTAAAGAGCTCGTTTCGCAGGAATTCCGGCAACGGCGTCGTTTGTTGTTAGCAAAAAGAAAAAGCATCATCTTATGCGCGAGCGAAAAATATAGAACGATGCAAATAATATAAATGTGACAAAAAATCTTGGAGCACAGTGAGGACCGAACAGGGGTTGTCCAAGTCCAAGCGAAGATCAAACCTGGGTCATTTGCGTGGCAAGCGGATGTTCTACCAGACGGCCACGCCTCTGCTTGTGAATACAGTCAAAAGAACTTCCTCTGCTTGGAAATTCGGTGAAAGCATCTTTCATGCTTCACAAACACACGCGTCTTGTAAGTTATATGCATGCTTCCCAATGCAACATGATATATTGCCGTAATAATGCGTGGTACAAGCGTCCATTGCCAACGGGCGTCAGAATATGCGATTATCCTAATGGCTCCGTGTGTGAAAGCCGGTAACCCACTACCTAAGGCACACACGCTACCGCGCCCTATATTACCCACGTATAGTGAGTGCATAGCAAATTCGAAGGGTTTCATGCACTAAGTGCTTCAAATACGCACTAGGAATAGGATGTCGCTATTGCGTTCAACTCCTAAAGGCGAAGCTTTAGGGTTCCCTAATTGTTTTTTTTCATTATTCATATGTTTCATATATTGTTGCATATTATCTCCGCATACAAATCTGTGTACATTACTGCGCATAGTATATTCCAATGAACACGAAGTGCTTGATACTTGCATGTTTTACTTTTTTTTTTTTTGTATCGCCCCGCCGCAGTGGTCTAGTGGCTAAGGGCCTTTAGGGCCGTTCCACGCGCTTCCCGCACAGCCGCAACGCACGTGCCGGGACCCCTGCCGCACGCAAGCGGGAGACAAATAAGCCAATTGGCGACGCTGAGGAGGGTGAAAGAGAGCGTCGCCAATTGGCTAATTTGTCCCCCGCTTGCACGCGGCAGGGGTCCCGGCACGTGCGTTGCGGCAGTGCGGGAAGCGCGTGGAACGGCCCTAAGGTACTCGGCTGCTGACCCGCAGGTCGCGGGATCAAATCCCGGCTGCGGTGGCTGTATTCTCGATGGAGGCGAAAATGCTGTAGGCCCGTGTGCTCAGATTTGGGTGCACGTTATAAAGAACCTCAGTTGGTCGAAATTTCCGGAGCCCTCCACTACGGCGTCTGTCATAATCATACAGTGGTTTTTGGACGTTAAACATCGCATAACTATCAAATTTTCTTGTATCTTTCCTTATTATGTAGTCACACCTGTATATTAAACAACTTTAGCTTGAAAAAAAACAACTTTAGCTTGTAAAAAAATGAGCGCATACGCGCCTACACTGAGTGCACTATGGCTTGAATGTGCAACTGTTAAGGAATTGCATGCAGTTTAATTTGTCTTTTTTTCTGTTTCTGCCTTTTAATTATCTCATTTTATTTTGAGGTCAAGTGCCTTATCCTGTCATTTCGCTGCCGGTGGGTAGCTGAGGCTTTGTCAAGCTGACGTTAGACATTTTTTCCGGCCACCTTTTTTATCTTAATTTATATTTTTTTTGTGAAAACAAAGGTCTTTGATTGATTGATTGATTGATTGATTGATTGATTGATTGATTGATTGATTGATTGATTGATAATGCAGATAGTTCTTACAACATCAGAGAGGCAGCAAACAGCACTCAATGTACGTGTTTTGTTACATTTTTGTTTACCACACATGGCCTACGCTCCCAGAGAGCCAATCAAGGTGTTTCGTAATGTCATACATCATAATTATCTATCGAGAGAAAGGAAGGTCCTACAAATATAATAGAATATCATAAAATAATCGATTATTTTAGTGATATCAAAGTACACTACGTGAAGTGAACAATAAAAACTTAATTGTGTCTTTTTCACTTGCACATTTGCAGAGATGGGCATCGAGACACATGAGGAACAGCCATCGGTGCTGGCCTCAGTAGGTGGCCTCTTCAGCAAGATAAAGTCTTACATCCCGACACGCAAGGGAGGTGCTGACTTCACTTCCACATCTGGAATGCAAGGAGGCCCGAACACAGACAACCAGACTGCGCTTGACGGCAGCAGAGAGGTCATGGAATCCCAGTAGAACCAAGAGCCTGGGCACTAGCAGCTTCCGAAGGCCACATTCCACAAAGAACCCTCCTTCCAGCACCGTTTCTTTTCTCTTGCTCTTGGTGGTAACCAGTGACTGATAGTAGCCGCATGTTTCAGCATGTCGGCTGCTGACTCCGTGGCTGACACCGTACACCATCAATTATGCAGCGCAAATGGTGTGGTGGATAAGTGTACTGCTTGAACACGAAATTTGGCCAAAATAATCTTTTCCCTTCTTTTTCCCTCGTTCTGAACAGGCTCAGAGTCTTGTTTGCAGGTGCCATTTGAAGATGAGATTTGGCCACTACAGCTAACGAGAAACGATTAACGATATATTTTCTCCAGAAGTAGTTGTGCCAGTTGCACAAATGTGGCATTAGTCTTTCAAATAGGGCGACTATTCTTGTTTCCTGATTTATTTATTTTTTTGTAATGAAAGTCTTTTTTTTTCGGTTACTTCCATGTAATTACAAAGATTTAACATCATTGTAGCACAGAATCTGCATGAAGCATGCTCATAACGCAAGTAGCAGAAGCATATATGTAGTTATCTGCATGGAGCATGCTCATAACGCAAGTAGCAGAAGCATATATGTAGTTAAGTTTGTTGTAGCAGTGAGCAAGACATTTAGGTGTATGTTAGAGTACAAGCAAGCTGTGCATATCAGTTTATTTCAGTAAGATTTGCAAAATGCAAGAAAGTGTACCTAATAAGTGTTACTCTGTAGGCCTTAAAGATTAAGTGCTTTGCAGTAGTTGCAACAGCACCGAGGTTGACCACAGCCATTGCCATGAAAGATCATGTGTTCTAATCTTGTTTCACACGGATGCAACACTAGAGAACTGTAAATTGTGTCTGAGTGTCACCAAAAGACAATCGCCATTCTGGAAAGCTAGCTTTGCGCACAGTGTCAGCAAACAACGAGCAAGACTCGAAGAAAGATGCATGTCACAAGTGCTGAAGACAGCCTATGCCATCTGTAATACTGCCACATTCATAAGGCCAAGTTTGATTTCTATCCACAGCCACACTACTCGGGCCAACCACATGAAACCGACAGAAAACCCTTCGTGTGGTTGTGGCTGTAAAAAAATCAGGCTTCTCTATTCCACTTCTTGTTCACTACGTTATAAACGATATGTTTGTTTACTGCAAATGCGTGAAGTATATCTTTATCTGTGAATATCGTTTTCCATTAATTGTCCTAGCACATAAGCTTAAATAGGGTTTATATAGCAGCTTGATTATAATCATACAAGCCTGAAGTGGTCACTTTGCTTGCTTGTTTTCTCCTTAATAACCACTGCATTGAATTTCAGATACTCTTGTGTAGATATGGTTGTGAACTGTTATAAAACTACACTGTGATGTTTGGGACTTTATTTCGGTTTGCGTAGGAACTATATGGCATACCTTGGCTGAGTTATCATGATGCATCACTTTCTGATGAACTGTTAGTAAGGTGCCCCTGTAGATCTATGTAGTTGGCACAAAATAAGCTAGCAATGAGTAACATAGTCTATAGACCTTACTTATGACGTGTGAACTATGTTGACGCACTCAACTTTCACAGGCAGTGGTGTGTCACTCAACTAAGCATAGGATTGTGTGTAAAAAGTGCCTGAGCAGATTTATTGTATACAAGAACCGAGATTGACGCATTACCTAAGGTAATCTGTATTGTTACATTTTGTTAAGCAAGTAGAGCTGCAGTCGTTTTTCTCGGGGCATTGCACAGATTTGTTAACAGCTAGTTGTTATCAATTTCCTTTTAAAAATGCAGCTATGTGCTTTGTAGCTGTGGCAGTATATGCCTACTAAATTAATTTCACTAAGTATTATTTCCAATATGACAAACTAGTCATCTATGATGCATATCAGCTTTTTGTTTGCCCTTCTGCTTAGGCTGTAGCATGTACAAGTGGGATCGACAACACGATGTGATGGAATAGTTTTTGAAGCACAAGACTTTGCTGCATTTTCACAGCATGACCGACACAGGAAGGAGAATTCCACGAGCACCAACTTTCAACACTAACGCAGCTAGTGGTCAACAGAGTAATCGTTGACTTTCACAAACTGAAAGTCATTGCTAGTGGTTGCCCGCCAATTCTACCAGCGGAACAGCCGTGAAGTTAACATACTTAAATGGCAGTACAGAAGACTACTGAAGCTACAGAACTAACTAGGCAATGACAGCTCAGTGCCTAAACATTCTATATATCCCACTGGAAGTAAATATCTATGCTTTTAAGTCCAGGATCTTGGTCATGTGCTGATACAATGCTTCTCGCAATAACCATGTTCAAGGGTCTTTCACTACTGGTGCTTTGCAAATGTTTAGTTGCTCTTGCCTTTTAAGCAGCTTCAGTTTGTGAAGGTCATGCAGTGGCTATCTCTATATCAGGTATGTGGCCTTTACAAAATAACGGTCGCTGATGGTCGTGGCTACCACGGTCTGTTCTCTCGCCCACATGCGTGTCCCAGTGCAAGGTGCAGTGAAAATCGCCATCAAGCACACCTTTATCTGTTACACAAACACAAAATCCTAAATTAATTATGCAAAATCCCTGATGCAAGATGTGTATGGTTGATAGAGTGAGCCTTCAACTGCCTAAAAGAGAACTTGAATTCTGTGATGAGATGTCTGATACAGCTGTCGTTACTGGAAACGCTGATTTCATGCGTTTTATTAGTGTTTTCCTAGAATAGTGCCTGTCCTGTAGCTATTTTACTCGTGGCAGCACACACAACTCGTCTCTTAGTAACTTTCATTCTTGTAAGAAGTCTGTGCTGCTGCACTCCTGTATGAAGTGGTAACACTGCAGTTAGCAACGTCTGTCCATACTCTCAATGAAGAATACTTAACTTTTGTGAAGTGTGTAACAGTGAGCGTCGAATACAGCGCAGTCAGTAGTCATGGTTTAGACTAGAAAGAAGAAATGGTGGTGCTGATGTCTGTGTGTATTTAAGACATCTAAGCGAAGTGCTCCATGCGAGTTCACTATTCGTGGTGCAGCCTATTTTCAACAGAAGACTCAAACAAACTAGTCATGTTTCTTGTTCCTTGCCTTAATCGTTGACATCTATGAGTGTGATTAGTGCTCTCTGTATTATAACAAAGGGTACTTCTCATAAAATAAATTTATGCATCTTGTTCTTTTGTAAACGTCTGTGCTACATTCTCCTTGAGATGTACTTAGCAGCATTGTTTTATTCCAATAAAAAAACTATGTGATGTTAACTGCAATGCACTTGTTCTCTAAACTTTGAGTTCATTATGAAGCTCGAAGTACCATCGTTACAACTGCAACCCAGGAAAAGCTCAGTCAGAAAAATTTGCATTTGCATTCCATTTTACCAGGTATGGAGAAGAGCAAACTGCAATGCTTGCAGCCACGGCATATACAATGAGCTATGTTCAGCAAAATGAATCCAGAAAAGTTTGTAATACAACAGAATTCTTTTGAACTGGCTCCCATAAAAGGTAGGTGTCACGGATGTAATCACTGTACAGTATCAAGTCTCATCGGTAGCTGCTCTGATGATTTCAGGAAATCTAACTACCGAGAGCGGCAGAAATTTCTGCAGCATCAGGTTATTATCCACAACCTTTTGTGAAACCCGTGCGGGATATGTGTACAGTATAACCTAATGCGAAATTTTTGCACTGCACATTTTAAAAGCATCAAAACATATCCCAGAAAGTAGACAGCATGCAAGTAACCACTCCTGTGAAGCTTTAATCTGCATAAACAGTTTCGTCAGCATGTATACTACCTCTTTCAAGCTACATTGATTAGAGATGAGCCTGTGTTGTGTTCCTGCAATGCATTAGTTGTAGAAATGCCACATCAAAACAAGTGTATTGTCACTGAAGCCCAGAGTACACAAAGCAAGCTTCCACTGTACTTCCCATCTAGTACTACGTGCCTGTTGCATATGTCGCTCATGTTAGCCACTTTGAGCAAGTTCATGCGCTCGTAAACCGGGCGGTGGACTGCTCTGCCTTACTTTTGCAGTTTACGCGAATGCCTACTCGCCTATCATAAAATTACATTGCCCTACTGATCTACCCACCAGCCCATAAATCATCCCAGATTGAGCGAATAGTTTGGTGCAGACTCCTCATAGGCACCTTGATTTCTCAGTTCATTCATTCCCAAATCCATCAGGGTGACGCCTTACCCCATCGCCATCTCTGCTCAAATCTGTGAGCAGGCTTTAATCACGTATGTCGCCATTGTCCAAACAAGCTGAATCTTCTCTTTGTGGGGCTCAGACAGGGAGCGATGGGAGGCTGCTTTGTGCAGCTCATGACCAGACAACAAAATATGGATCGTATACTGGGCCATGGGGGGTTCCAAACGCACGGACTTTTGCCACCTATAGCCCCCTGCGGGCCCATCATCTATCCTGAACAGATATGTCGCCTCACCTGACCCATTTCATGGCATCAATAAGGTTATAAAGTTTTATCGTCCTCCTCCTTCACTAGTGAAGATGAGAGGAAGAACGTGCAGCCCCATCAGCAGTGTTTCAGAGGGAGTCCTGCCAGCCCACTACTTTCCTACTTGGATGTCTCTTGTCAGGATTATCAGTTTTTGGCGATTGTAGTAATCTGACTTCATGATTCATGGTAAGTTAGTCGCTGTGGCGGTGCACTGATGGAGCTTTTCAGTCAATCAGTGAAAAAAATGCCTTTGCTCAGTCAATTAAATGAATTACAAAATTTGTTTATACAGAAGAAGGTCCCATAGTCAAGACTGCATCGAGACCTTCAACAGTAAATGTAGAAAAAACTGAAATAGCAAACAATAGTAAAGAAAACAAGCAATAAAATACACTGCAGGCAGAAAAAAGAGTGCATCTTAAGAAAAAGAATGAAAAACAGCAAAAAGAAAAAAGTCAGAATTAGATAACATAAAAATTAGGATAATTCAACAATCCTAAATAGTTTTCTGATGTCTTCATAATGAAAGATAGTGAAAAATAAACTAAAAAAATGAAAGCAATTAAGTGAATAGTTTTTAGATGACTACATGATGAAAGATGATGAAAAATAAATTACAAAAAGAAAGCAACCAAGTGACATCTAATTTCAGCAACATAAGATGGCTCAATACTTCGAGAACAGTACCTTGTGAGAAGGCATGAAAGGGAATGGGAGTAATCTAGATTATGGATTGGATGCAAGAGACGTTTTCAGTTCCTTTTTTTTAATGTGCCGATTGAGTGTGACTGTGTGAGGTTCGATTTACAAGGTACTGTATTTCAGAAGCGAATTTCAAAGAAGTGGACCATTTGTTTACCATAGCTAATATAAACTATAGATAAAACGAAATTGCAATTTTATGCAAACGTTGTCAAGCTTTAATTCACTAGATTTTATAGAGGGATTATGGGCATAGGAAGCTATTATTGATTTGCTTTAAGTATGCTATTCCTAGATTGTATTTGAAAGTGCTATGGACCGTTAGTATGTTGTTGGCATGTAGGACTGCTTTGCATAACTTGAAGATTACTTTGCTTAGTTTGATGGGAGACAACATGACTGCTTCAGGTGTTGCCCCAAGATTTGATAAAGTAATTACTATGGGAATGAATAAAAGTGTAGTATAACGAAAGTGAGGTAAGTTGGCAAAAATATCGTGGGATTTAATTAAAAAAGCTATTTAATCAAAAAAGGTGTGCCTTGTTAGCCAGTTTTCTTTGCAGGTAGGCGGTATGCAAATAAAATTTCAAGTGGCAGTATAGTTTAATCCAGAGAAACCAGCCTCATCATTTGTTTTGATTGTAAATTTATTTAGAAATATTGGCAGGATTTAATTATGTTAATGCTGGTGACAGTGAACAATGACAAGCTTCAATTAGGTGGGATTGGTTTGCAATTACTACAGGAGCATTGAGCAGTCAAGCTTGAAAGGTTATGACTTAGTTTCTGCATCAGATATTAAGGCATTTATCACTGTTAACGATTGTCATATCATCTGCATATAGTAAGCATTCTGAAACAGAGAAAACAAGTTGGCAGATTATTTACATAAATTACAAAAAGTGAACCTAGAATACCTCTGGGGACTCCTATATAAAACAGAACCAATGTAGTAGGCTCCATCAATTGCTTTCTCAAGTTTTTCAGTTAAAGGTAACAAAGTGAGGTTGGTAGAATATGTTCCACTTAAACCATATTGGGAAAGAAAGAGAATCTGAAGTTTATTGAGGTATTTTGAGAGACAATTTCAAGCATTTTTTTCCAAAATTCTATTTAAAAAGAGGTATAATGCAAACGGGTCGATAATTAGATATCAGTGTACGATCACCCTTTCAAACATGGAAATGACTGTGCCACTTTTCAATTCTACTCAAAAAATGCCCACATTGAAGCTAGTTTGATGATACATCATGCTATAATTTCAGAAACAGTCATTTTCATGTGGACACAATCATTTTCCTGTGGATTGGGTGAATGCCATCAGGACCAGCACTTGTAGTGCTCAGGTTGTGAATTACATTGTGCGCTTCACTGAGATGTAGGAAATGAGAAGAAAGATTGTGGCAGACGAGAAAGGGGAAGATGACAGCCAGCTTTGGGGATGACGAGTGTGAAAAAGTAGTTACTGAAAACTTCTGCATTTTCTAAGCCAGATTCGAATGCCAGATAACAATATGCAAGTTTACAATATACGAATTCGTGAGTCTCAACTTTAGACAACACTTTTGCCTTCATAAGCCCATCCAAGCTGGGCTGGAGCTAGCTACAATATGAACATGAAGATGTCATTGCTTCAGTACCATATTCCAGGTTTTGTAAAATTACTGTTCGCATTGTCAGGGTAGATAGCCCCTGAAAGATGTTCAGTGTCCACAGTTTACCAGCGAAGTCTTCGATGTAACTACTAGGAAAGAAAGCACAATACCTAGGAATCTTACATACATAACTTACAACTACATCACACTGCGGAGCTCTTAAATACAAGTCTTCGGATGCACCACCATTTACGAAGCACATGGCAGCAGATGCCATAAGGCTGCATAATGTCAAGAACAATTTTACTTCGTCATAAGTGCAAGGCAAATGATTCAAACATGTGCACTACGACAAATGACCCACTGCCTGAATGTAAACACGACGCATTCAGTGAGAGTGAAGGAATGAGAAAACTTACACCAAAAATATATTAGGAAAAACCCTACGTTTCGAATCCGGTCCGGCTTCTTCCTAAGGGGCGAGAAGGACCGAGACGTGCAATGCTTATATATGGTTGCTTGCCATGCGTGAGAGGCTCGTCGTGACTCATTGAAAGCCCTGGCAGTGCAGGGAGGGCAATATCTCCATGGAGCGGTTGATGTTCCCCGCTGTCTGCTGAATGTGCCTCGATTAGAGGAGGAGTCGCCAGCAAGTGTTCCTTCTTTTATAGCGAAAACTGTTATGAGATCACAAAGGTAGCGTGTACCATAGGCACCACACAATGCGAATTGCGTAACAAGTGAGTCATCAAGTACTCCATCCCATCACAAAAACTTCAGGCATGATTCTTCAGTGTTGTCAGCCACAGAATAAAAAAAATTGCACAAAGTTCCCTCGCAAGTGTGTTGTGGGTACTTCATTTCTCCGAATAATGCCTCTCTGCTAATAAAAAATTATGATGGTTAATGACATAGCAGGTACCTTGCAAGTGTCTTGTAGCAGTTACCCAAAAATGTTTTTAAAAGGCTCTGAAAAGGCCGCTCTTCCAGGCTTTCGCTGTGACACTGCTGCGCGGATTCGCACAAGCCTGGCGGTTTTTCTAAAATGCAGAGCATTGTTTGGTCGCACGATATCGTGCTTTGGCATCGGCGCTGTCCACACCCCTTACTGCATGTGCTCTCGTCTCGTGCTGGCCCAGGAACACACCTGTAAAACTGTCGCTTCCCTCCCCATCTTTCGCCTCGCAAAGTTGACACAGGCAGCATCTGCTAGTACAAAAAAATGTCAGGCCTGCGCGGAAGGCGCAACACAGTCACAGTGAAAAGTAGAAGAGCTGCCTTTTAGAGCCTTTCAAAACACTCATTTGGCAACTACTGCAAGCACACTTGCTTGATACCCACTAGGGCATTAATAACACAATTTTTTGGGTAGTAGGCCAACATTCACTATGTTATTTTTTATCATTCTTCTGAGAAGCATGGTATCCGCTAAACACTTGCAAAGAATTTTGTGCTAATGGTTCATGCAATGGCTGACGACGATGAGGAATTATGGCTGAAGTGCATATGCGCCACAGTTAATAGAACAAGAACAAGCTTTTGTAATGGGTTGGAGCATTGGACGACCCACTCGTTAGGCTATTCGCATTGTGTGACGACTGGTTGCTCTTTCGCTGTTTTAAAACGCTTTATCAGTCGTATTAACACGATTGCTTTCCCGACATCAAGCCTGCCTAATGCAAATTTGCCAACAAGTCCCAAGCCCCGATGTGGCTCAGTGGTAGAATATTGGGCTGGCACCCAGCGGTCCCAGGTTTGAGCTGCACTGTGTCACTGGTGCTAGCTTTTTTTTATTATTATTTTGCACGATGTGGTTACGGACACCGGGGGCGGCGGCAACGGACAACTGCGTGTGACCCGAGTTGTGATCTCATAAAAGCGTTCGCTGTACGAAAACGCTTTCCCTGTAAGACTGCTCGCGCTACGCAACCGTTTGCTCGCCACCCTTCATATGTAGGCACTGCATCGCGCGAAAGGAATTCTGTCAAGGGCGTCTTGGCTTTCGCTTGACGTTGAAGGCAACGCTTCTCCTTCATTCAATAAATAAGAATAATAGAAACGAAATAACACTGAAGCATTACCAAACCATATCCAAATACGCAACAATCACGCGATACCCCCACCACTCTGCAACACATTTACTCTAGTTCCCCCATGGGAAAATGCCGGCAGCACTTTTTTGTTTTAGAATCACCGTGTCATCCCCACAAATTCGGGGGTAAAACCGCTTGTAGTGTTCAGATAGTGTTTCATTGTCTGTTCAATTTACAGAGGTCGACAAGTGGAACAACCTCCATCAATTGAACTGCCAACCGAGCGCAATAGCAGAACACTGCGAGCAGTATGACAACCACGTTCGTCCACAGCCAGAAACTAATGCAAGTGCTCAAAACTTTTTGTGTTGTTTGATTGTATGCCGTTTCATTTTAAATGTAGCCTCTCTTGCTCGGACCAAATCGCTAGTTAAAAATACTTGAGGATAAGTGATAGCAGTGCTTCAAAGCATGAGTTGGGAAAATGTAACACCTGATGGAAGCAGATAGACATCTGAGGACATAATTAAAAAGATTTTACCATTTAAATACCGCACATAACTTTAAAAAGACAACCTCCAATACTTTTGTTTCTGAGACCATTCACTGAAGGATTCAGATGCAGATGTAGCTGCTACTGGGACTTAACTTTTTAATCCTAGCAGGACAATGTTACATTTTCACAACCTTCAGTCTCTCAAACATTTTGGTGGAGAGTGCAGGTCTTCCCACAGTTAACATCCAAGACAATTTTATGCAGCGGACGTTCCTTGGCTGCCTCTGCGATGCCTGATCAAGACGAGAACGACGATTCTTCGGAGATTACCCCGCACCTCCACCAAAATGTTCAGGGGAGAAGGCGTCTGAAAAATACCTTTACTTTACATAAACAGGCAGGCATACAATATGGAGCCTAATCTCCACGAGCTTGCACTAGACATCGTCCTTTTTCCTATTATGTTCATCTGTGGCGCCCCATAGCAATATCTAAAGATAATTGCTTTGCCTGCACAAAAATATGAAAAAGCATGATTTTTTATCTCATTTACTAGGAGAACAGATGTCACTAGTGAATAACAAGATTGTATTTGATGTGAATATACAGCAGCATTTTTGAGGCATACATTAGGCTTGGTTAGTGTCTTCACTGTTGCCTCCATCTCCCATCGGATCATCCTCTAATTGAAGGTCATCTAACATTTCTTGGAGAGTGATTCGTGGTGCCTCACCATCTTCGTCATCAGTGTCAACAGCGATCTTATCATTATCCTTGTAAATGTTGACATTCTGACGGTAAGCAGCATCCTCCTCAAGGTCCTCAAGAAAGTCTGTGTAGTCTCTCGCCACGCTGCTGGTTTCAGTCTCCATGTCAACTTGAAGGCGCTGCAGCTTCCAGCGGCGCCTCTGGCAACGAGACATGCGGTCTCCATACACCTTCTTCACGAGAACAACCTCTGGAATCTTCTCAGACTTCAGCTTTTCAAAGTGTGCGTCGTTGATGTTGGCATTTGCGAGATCAAAACCCAAGGCAGAGTCACCCGGTTTCAGCAGGTGTCCCAGGTGAGTCTTAGTGTGGATGTAATTCTCGTGAGTTCCCAGTTCGCAGGCACGAATGACCCACGCATCTGCCAGGACGTGCCTGAAGGACAACTTTCCTTGGCCAGCAAAAACAGTCCTATCTACATCCTTCACAAAGTTTATGTCCATGACGACATATTCAGTGAGCTGCTTGGGCGTGCACAGTGCACCGAAAGGCTGCCGCCAGAAATGCTGCGAGGAGAGTTCCGAAACCTGAAGCGTGGCAGGATCCAACAAGTGTATGGCGCTTGTCACTCTGAGACAAATGCATATCTGATTCATGCTGCCCAAGGACCTTGCTACAGCAGGCGGGAGGCATATAACGTCGTCCTTGCAGACCGGGGCGATTTCCACTGAGAAAGTGTGCTTGTAGTTGAAGGTGTTAGAATGTATGTCGTGCGAAACTAGCTGTTGCGACATGATATACTTGCAGGGCACCATGGTCTGAAAGAAGTCGACCAGCTTGCGAGCTTCGTCCTTTTTCGAGAAGTAAAAGTCGAGCCCGTCGTGGTGTGCCTTTATGTTGAGACAGTCCTTGTGCGCTTGGTGTTTCAGTATGAGTTGCTCCAAGTAGAAGAAAGTCTTCTTGTGTTGCACTTTCTGCCTGACCTGCACAAGGGCTCGCCAGAAATCCTTAGCTTCCCGTCGGTGGCAGTTGTCGCACATCTGGTGGTTGATCATGAACTCGACCACAAACACCTGCTGCAACACGGTGCCTCCAACCACCTCTTTCTGAACGGTCAACTTGACTTTGATGCGTCTGGAGTGAGGCTCCGTCCAGACGAAACTGGCATCTACCAGCCGCACACTACTGAGACCCCTAATCTTCTTTAAACACAGACCGAGGAGCTCTCGCGACTCGAGGGTTGCGTAAACCCAGTGAGCAGGGGGTTGCAAATAGCGCTCGCAACCACGGCAAAAGTAAATTGTCCCCTGCTTTGGAATCTCTTCGGTGATGTCAACGAGATTTCGAAGACAGTTGACGCACATGTTTGAAGGATTCGGCTCTATCGGTAGACCGCATTGGCAGCAGAGAATCCTGCACTCGCCTCCGGAGGCGGCTGCTTCGATGGCCTGTTCCATGACGAACGTGTGTAGACTTCGTATCGATGCAATACAGGTTGTAAAGTACACGTGCTCTCACATACCACGCACACCGGCAGCCATAACGCAGAGAAAGACTATAATGATGATGATTTAGCAACTGCGCATCTCGCGCCGCCTGCCGCCACAAAGTGCCCATTATCAAGAAAAACAATAAACAATATAAATTAGTCACATACTAAAAATTACAAAATAAAAGTTATACGTTTAGAAGTATTATTTAATAATTAATTATTAATTTTGAACATGACGCAGAAAGAAATTTTTTTTTACGTTTGTAAGCCAAGTCAAGCACTGAGTCAAGTATGCATGCAAACATGTGCGTTGAAAAAATGTGAGCTCTAGGTTGTCTTGTAAATTTATTTAGGTTCTAGCGCTTTCATCTTATCCTTCAAGGTTACTATTCACTGCCTCTTTCTTTATCAGTGCAGTGTAGGTTTACGACATTTAGATATGATAAACAAACGTTTCGCTTCCCGCAGCGTTTAACTAAAGACAAGATTATCGCAGCCGGGCGTAGTTCGCTTGTGTTGGGTTCGCGACAAATATTGCATTTCTAGGTGATGCCGAAACCACCCAGCAAGCAAGCGGTCCTTAGCTTGTACCGAAGCTTGGTACGTTACGGACACCGTTTAGAGTTGTCTGATAAGAAGTATTATTTCAAGAGGATCCGAGAGGAGTTCGAAGCGCGGAAAACGCTAACGGAACCAAAGGATCTTCAATTTTATTTCAACGTAAGTAAATAGGGCGTTTTTTTTTTTTCTTCATTTTTTCTCTGAACAATGTTGACGATACTAGTTCTATAGGCACGTATAATATCGAGCGGCCTTATCTGAAGATCTTGGAGGAAGCGGTTTGTCCGTCGGTACGCTGTACACTTCTCAAATGCCGTAAATAAATATAAACAAAATAATTGTGGAGTTTCCGACGTAACGTAATATGAATCCTGTGCGTGCACTAAAGTGTCTCTACTTTTGCTAGGCATTTACTTACGCGTGGGTGTTGGCGATGGGCGTCTCGCTACAGATTTCGCATTGAAATTCAGTTTGATGTTGAAAAAAAAAGGGCAGACTTTATGCAGTGGTCGTGTTTTCTGTGACGCAAATAACATCACGTGCTTGGCGATAGTTGAGCGAAGGAGCGCAGTCCGCCGCGATTCAGCAGTGTTTGGTGACGTAGTCGTCCTCTTTGTAGAAAGGAAAAGCGTTCCTCGAAAGGAAACGGCTGATATGAAAAGATGTTGGCCGGACTCGCGGGGACTGCGGGCAGGCTGACACTGGCCGGCGGTCTAGGCGCGCACTGCCCGCGTGCGGTTGCGGCCGCCACGATCGAATGCACGAGGGGCGCCCACAGAATCGATCGCTCCAAAGTGCCCGTCTTGAAGGAAGAGGACCTTGTCGAGCAGTTCATCCACGGCAGCGGTCCTGGGGGACAGGCAGTCAACAAACTGTCCAACTGTGTGATGCTCTGCCACTCTCCTACAGGTACGATCCGAAACTTTGATCGTTTCTGTAGTACAGTCTCGCTTGACGAGCTGACTTTTATCCCGCAGCTATGCAGCCATCTAAATGCAGTGATACCGCTCAACAGCATTCTGTTTGTCTTTTGATAAGGAGTAGCGACAAGCCGTATCATGTCTATAACATTACTAGTACCTATTTTGTTTACTTGTTTCTACTTAATCGATAAAATTTGCATAGAACGAGTAGTATATGTCCATTATGATGGAGTGGCGGGATTATTTGAAGCAGACGTGTGTCATCTCTACAAATACGTGGACGGTGTCATGTCTCTGTCTGTGCGTCATAAGATGCACAAAACTACTGGGAAGCAAGAAAACAAAACGTTGCGGAAAAAGCCAAATTTTCATCTCAGCATCTTACCGTAAATGCGTCTTCACACAACCGTGCAATGACCGGTATATTTAACCAAAGGCAGAGACTGCTGCGCCGCGCGGCGCAGGAGCCATCCCCACACAGAAACGGCTGCTGCGCCGCACGGAAGTGACGTGTTGCATTTTCCGGTTAGGCGCTTTGTTTGAATAGTCGGGAGTGTCTAGCGGTACGTCTAGACATAACAATAAAAGCCGTTAAAATTACGTCCAAACGTAAAAGTGAACAAAAATGTTATTTAGGTTCCGCGTGACAACAATACAAAACAGGCTTGTTTGTCACCTCAAACCGATCGGCAGCTGTGGCGTAGTTGGTTAAGGCAAGACATAAACTGGTGAGGTCGGTGGTTCAAATCCCATTGCAGTTATCGATACTATTCTTTTTTTTTCTGTTCACGCATGTATTGTTTTAACATTTGCGCCTCCTCATCGGCCCAACTTGCTGCTGGTGGTGGTCCCGTCCACAGGCCCTTTAGTATTGGATCTTCGATGACGCTTGCAGGATTGACTATATTTATTATGATAAAGTGTTTTGCGAATTAGTGCTCTTAATCGGCGAGACGCAAAAAGCCACAAAAACTCGAATGCAGCTGGCTGCATTGGTTTCTTCAGCACAGGTGTCAGGAATGTTGATTTTCACGGTTTATCAAAGTCTTGATGACAGAAAGGTGCACCGCAACGTAGTCTTGGGCAACTTTTTTTATGTCGCTCAGTGTACCATCACCTGACGAGGTAACCTGTCACCGCAATGTTCTCGGCGATCAGCACTTGATAAACAATGCCCAAGGGCAAGTGCCGACGGCGTTAGCCCATCTAACTACTTGTCTGCGTTGCTCAAAAGCACGCGCGGCCTGTGACAGCACGGGAGCATTCACGTAGCAACGGATGAGAACGGCCGTACGTGTTCGCACTTGACTAAACAGACGGCAATGCAGTAGCTCTGGCCATCTGAGATCACAGGCTTCGTAAGAACATTACAATAAAGTTGTTTCCATCCATCGTATGAACACTTCGCCGACGCACTGGGGTTTCATGCATGTGCGTCCAGTCAGTCACACGTGAACCGTGCGAAAGCATTTATTTCATCGTCGACCTTGTCCTTCGCGACAAGCAAAACTCTGCAGCAAGAACACTTTCTCCTTTGACAACACCACGCTTGGCATTGCAATCTAGAAAATGCAGTACGTCCAACGACTGTAATCCGCACATCATACTGAGAAACTTTATGGCGCACACACTCAGATGAAGCTGCGGCGCGGTGGATGGCCGCGCTAGCTCCAACCACCGGGTTCAACTAAGCATCCAGCAATCACATGAACCAGCGACGACACTCCAGTCCTCCTTGGGAGTGGCCTAGGCCATGGCCAAGATTTCATCGGAGTTTTCACCATCAACACATCGCAGGCGGCTACTATCTCGCAGTGTTTACCTTTAGCTATGGTGTTCTAGCCACCATACTTTAGCTGCAGCGCCCGTGGCGCCCCCTGTATTCAAAATACTTGTAATTTATATTTAAATAACAAACCTGAACTAATTGACTCGTTAAACACCTTTTTAATAAAAGTTTTGAAGGTTTAATGCAATACGCACGAATAATTTACACATTTAATTAGCTTTAGGTAATAATTTTTTAAGTGGCGTCACTTCCGTGCGGCGCAGGAGCCAGTTCTGTGTGGGGATGGCTGCTGCGCCGCGCGGCGCAGGAGACGCTGCCTTAACCAAATAGGCCTCCCTTTCTCTCTTCTTCTTCTGCCGACATCACTAAAGTCTCACAACTTTGTACACTGCCATTCCACGCTGCTTCGCCTGGAATGTGCCGCGACGAACCATGTGTCTATAACGTTCGCACGATGAGCACGAGGACGCGGGATCGAGTCCCAGTTCCATATGCGCATCGTTGTGCAACTTGTTGCGGACTTGCGCGCACGTGCGGATCCAAAATAGGAGGGGGAGGGGGCGAAACATCCAGATGCTCCATCGCTTCAGTCCTGCGTTTTTTTTTTTTTTTTCTGTAGTAGAATGAATGCTTTCTTCGATCTCCTCAAAGAGGCACGTTAACGCATAGTCTTCTTCGACAGGAAAGGGAAGTCCTTGTGACCGTCTTGTATATCCATAAAATGTCGAACCATAAGCGATCAGAGTCGTGTATTTCTCGCTTACCATGCGCACGATAATTAAGGCGCCATATAAAATGTGTTGTCTTGTTCCGACAGGCATTGTGGTTCGTTGCCACGAGAGCCGCCTGCTCCACGAGAACCGGAAATTGGCGAGGAAGATGCTGCTTGAGAAATTGGACGAGCACTTCAACGGAGACATGAGCGTCTCGGCTCAGAAGCTCCGAATCAAGCAGGACAAGCGGCGAAAGCTTGACCGCAAGAACGAAAAGCTGCGTGAACTCAAGAGACAGTTTTTGGAGAGGCAGAAACAGGGAACAGATCCTGGCACGGAGCAGGCGTAGTTATTATTATATTGTTAGATGTGTGCGTGTGTGACTGGAAACTAGCGAGAACGTTGAAGCAGTTCTGTAATAAAGTTGTTCGTATCTACCTCTTGCTTTCAGTCTTTTCAGTGTTGTTATTGGTGACCTGTTCCCATGTAATTGACAGTAGCGAGAGGCGGACGCCCAGTGGGAACACTACGTTAAAATATATATAGTTTTCAGTGTTTTACAGATTGTATGGATATTGTGTGGGTACACGTAAGGTGAAACACTAAATTAGTTTACGATGACAAATTACTCTTAAAACTCTATTCTTGTCAATTTAACCGCTATAGGTTTGTCAGTAGATCAATGTTAGAAGTCACACTTTTAGGTTTTTCGCCGGAACTTCCAATTGTGCCGCGGATTTAAGTTGTTTTTTTTCTCCATATTTTGGCCCTATACGCAGACGCCGTAAAAATCCATGGCGTGACGGCGACAGGTGCGGGAACTTGGTGTCGTCACGCACATTTTCTTCCTGCGAGTTTTCTCGCATGAGGCGTGGTGATTTTGGTATTTTGAAAGAGTATATACTTCACTCATACGGTGGGGAAAAAATGTCAACTGTGGTGCCTGCATATGTCGTTTTAGTGAAATGACAGCACAAGCATGTGTTTGATTTTCTAAAAAAAAAAGAAAAGACATTTGCCATCAGAAGAAGAAAGAAGGAGGGGGACAAAGTATGATCCTAGCTCCTCCCCCCCCCCCCCCCTGTCCTCCCCGCGCTGGTCGAGTCCAAAAGACTTCACAATGGGTGAAAGGACGAAAATGAAGAGACATGCCGTGCTTATTACGATGGCCTGCCTTTACTTCTTGCACCTTTCTGGGACTAAACAGGGAGTAAATTGTTTTTGTAATGTAACATCGGGGGCCTTAGGCAGCCAATTTCGTCGAAAAGGAGTGTGCTCCTTGACCCTGCCTTTCAAACACTGACGGAACAGGTGTAACTAAGTAACGGTATGCGCTAGAATTTGCATCCCTCCCCTTTTATTGATCGGGGGGGGGAGAGTGGGGGGGGGGGGCATATGCTCACTCCTCTACCGGTGTTTGTATCCAACCAACCAAACAGTGGTGTACGAACACTTTAAAATATCAAATTGAATAGTATGCTACAGTCGACTCAGTCGTATTGCCTGAAGCACACCATTCGCAGCCGCATCGAGAGAGAGATTTGAGTGCCCCCCTTGTAAGATTTCTAGATTTACGTCACCGGCGAAACGTAATGTTTTACGTAGTAACTGCGAACCTTTTAACGCTTCTACTGTCATTTAGCATAGCGCGGAAGCGAAGCATATACAGCACGAATGTCTTTCGCAGGTGAAGGGCAGGCGTGCCGCGGTTCTGTTGGTAGAGCCTACATTTTTTTCTTTCGTTTTACCTTCGCCGCAGAAACTGCTGTCGGATACTCGAAATGTATTCGATTGGCTTCTGGCGCTATTTAATATGTATCATTCCGTCTCAGAAATGGCTTATTCAAGTGTTTGAAAGCTAAGTATCACCGTATTTTGACGACGTGCTCGTAATAAAGTATGTTGACCCCAACTCAGCGAGTGTTTAGATGCCCGTAACGCTCAGAGGTTATATCTCGTGGCACGGCCATGCTAGAACAATCCTATCCAAATAAAATAGCGCAGGAGTACGAGTGTCGCTGAGTTTTCAATTCAAACGCGTTCGCTTCTGTGATTTAACTAAAAAATAATTATTAATCTACGGAATGAATTAAGTGACAGCCCGACACAATTATCTCTTATGAGTGCTCCCCTGGTCGCATACTGACTTAGCATTATACAAATACAACCTTAGCGCTATACAAAGCGTGACACTCGCAAATGCCTCGAACTTTTAAATTTGAAACGCTGATATGTAAATAGCAATTTTTTTTTTCGCTTTGGAAGTATCAACAAGTCAGCCAAGTTGGCTTGACGGCTGAGTAGTGCGAGAAAAAAAGTGTTCTTGCAGACGCAGAGTTTCTCAAAATGAAAAGCGCAATAAATTTAGGCAACGCGCTTCCGTTCACGCTGAAACTGGAGTTATTCGAGCAACCTCGCTATATCGCATATAATGCTCTGGTACGACCCACGCCTTCAGGAACGTTTGCAATGATTAATAAGTCGCGGTTAAGAGCTCATGTGATCCACTGAAACAAAAGATGTTTCTCTCTCTTACCGATGCTTTTTTTTTTTTTTTGATCATAAGATTTAAGCGCACCCGTTTTCGTATTAGCTCTACGTAGAGGAGAGAGACGCGCGCATCCCTTTACGTCCTCTTGCCTTCATTACGGGCACAGCTGCCTTTTGTTAGGCAATCTTTAAAGTGTACTCGTAACGATTGATTGTTCCTGCTCGCCTATGCGCTGTGGCGAGGGAGCGTTCAGCTGCCTACTGGTCACATAGCGCAATAAACACGGCAGTTGCCAGAGAAATGCCAGCCCTTCGTCATTGCCCGGTCTCCCGTTGAAGAGGTAAGAGGCGCGTGATATGTGCTCACATTTTGTCGCGGACAGTTCGAGCAAATCATCTCCTGAGAGTGATTACGATCTGATCCTTTACATATAGTTTGGGCACTGAGCGCATGTTGGAGTCGTTTACAGTCAGTTACAAGAAAAAATCGCAGCATATTTACGGAGTGAACGATGATGAGTGGGGCGAAGCGTGCGTCCTGGACGGACGGACAGAGGCACGAACGGATGGAAGCATGAACGCACTGACGGACGCATGGACGGACAGGTGGACAGATAGACGCGCGGACGGAAGGACAGAAGCATGGACGGACAGACGGAAGCATGGATGGACAGACGCACGCTCGGCTGGACACTCGAAGGTACGGACGGATGGACGCTTTGCACCACTCATCACCATTCACTCTGTGGATGTGCTGTCCATCTATTCAACACTAAGTATTACCATCTCGCATCTTTTCATCATATATTCTTCATATAGAAGCACCGCCATCCAGCGGACATTCCAAGGACTATACGAGAGGTGGCACACGCACACTTTCTTACGGCTTGCGCTTCGGGTCTACTTCCCACCTTTAACCACCTCGAGTTCATGGTATATACTAGTTCACTGTATTCATGGCACTGCGGCCGAACGCTCGCTAAACCTTTCGAAAACCAAGGAGGTTACGCCCAGCGAGTATGACGTAGCAAACTTTTTCAGTCAGATAGTGCTCAATGTACATGCCAATGGCTGCTAATGGGAAATGAAAGACAGGAGAATTCGGCTTTTATTTTCTTACAGCTTGCGCTTGGTATACTTCGCTTTTTTAACCACCTCGAGTTCATTCATGGTATACACTAGTTCATTGTATTCATGGCACTGCAGCTCAGCGCTCGCTAAACCTTTCTAAAACTAAGGAGGTTACACCCAGCGAGTATAACGTAGCAACCCTTTCTTGTCAGATAGTGCTCAATGTACATGCCAATGGCTGATGGGGATCGCAGCGTGCGCGTTAACTAAAAGCCGAATGCTCCTGTTTCTTATTCCCCATCAGCAGCCATTGGCATGTACATTGAGCACTATTTTTTATTGTTCAACAACGCACAAAAGAATCTCTCACCGGCCCCACCTTGGAGGTCAAAATGTTATACTTGTTACATACTACAATGGCTACGAGGGACGAACGGGTGCCGCTATAAGAAGCTTCGCCCATAAAAAATGTTAGCTCTGCTCACAATACAGCTATAGTGCCTAGATTCTAGTAGTACAGCGACGTGCCTCAGCGCCTCCAGCGCTGGCTTACTATGGTACTCTGTGCCTGTTACTTACCCGTCAAATACAACCGTTCTAGCTGTTTTCCGATCGGACCGTAAGTCATTTTTTTTTCTGCTAATATAAATAGGACGTATATTCAGAATTAAAGGATCGTAGTTGCGTACATAAAATATTAGGTTTGATTGAGCAGCAATTTCAGATTATCTGGCGAAATTTACCTAGACACTCAAGTTTCCGACCTAAAGCAAGCATTGCAATGGTGTGTCTGTATGGTGAACTTAACCATCTGAAACGTCGTGGAGGTGTTCGTCACGAAAATAAGCGTCGGGTGAAGTGCTCAGTAAAACGACGTCTGTTTTGTCATCATCGTTAGAGTATGTCTAAGAAGGAAATGTTCTGTTGAGTGTTATTGACGTTTGTGGCAATAAATTTTTCCTAAACAAAACACCGCCGCCAAAGTATGCGGCATAGCACTCCTATGACGCGGCTTTAGACATTGAGGCCCCCGGGACGGCTTTAAGCTCTCCCATAGGAGAGTACCCTGTACTCTAAATCATTACCCACTTTTTTCTACCCCCCCCCCCCCCTCATTGCTTCGACGCTTTGGTAAACAGAGCAGTGGTGGGGGGGGGGGGGGAGTCACAGCATATCCACAGAGTGAATGATGATGAGTGGGGCGTAGCGTCCGTCAGTTTGTCCGTGCTTCCGTCCGTCCATCTGTACATCTGCCCGTCCGTCCGTCCATGTAGTGAACACTCCAAGTACCAGCATCTCGCATCTTCTCATCACCCACGGCATAAAGAGCATCGCCCCTAAAAAGAAAAGATTTATGGATATCAAGGCTATTGTTGTATGGTTAATGTGGGTGGTGCCCATCTTCCATGGCCTCAGTGGCTGCAGCGGCTCGCCGGGCCTGGCCGAGGGCCGCCAGTTGGCTTCCCTGTTTCCAGTTCCGCAAGCCGCGCCTCCCACGACCAATTCTGGGGCGTGCTATTCAACAGAGGCGATACGGCAGCTTCCAGGCGTTGTGTGCACTGATATATAATGCGCTCCAGTGTCGGTGTTGCTGCGCGCCACGGGCATGTGTCGCTTTATATGTTTTTAATAGAAACTCTACGAACGGGAATCGCTGGGTACACGTGCTACGCACTTCCTCGGGTTTCAAATTAGTGAAGCTGCCATATGTTTCTTGTTTGTTGTTTGCCTGTCTTTGTTTCACAATAATGGTGGTCGAGGAGATTCCAAAAACCGTTTACATCCCGTCATTACCCCCGGAAAGTCGGGTACCAAGGCAGGCCGCCGTGTGCAGCGCGCCATCGCTTTCTTTTCATGTTTCCATCCACGCGCGTGTTTGTGCGTGTATACGCGCACAGAAAATGCAAGAATTTCGGGGTGGGAGTTGGAGGGCTGGAGCTTTTATTCCCTCTCAGCCGCTAAGCGGCTGGCAGCCCCTTGTTATCCGGTAAGCACGCACTTGAAATATCAAGAGTGTTGTAGTTGGTCAGCGCTATTGAACGCCCCTTCGTCTGTGCTGTCCTTATGCGATGCATTCCCTCAATTATAATAGCGTAAACATGCAATCTTTCAGTGTATATAGTAAGTTGAGCGTAAAAGAACACATTCAGAGATACATGCGTGAGACGGTGGGAACTCAATCGCCCGATCTCATCAACGTTGAGCTGATGTATGTCGACGCATGGAAGTAAGTACTTCGTCGTTACCTATTCCCCCTACAACGCCAACGCAAAGCGAGGCTGTGATCCCATGGTATCACAGTGTCACTTTTTTTTTTTTTTGCGGGATTATGGTATTGATAACTTATGGCCTCCTTGCAATCTGTACAGATTTAAAAGAGGGGAGAGGGCCGATTGTTTATCGCAGCGCCCCCTTCATAGGTCAAAGTATGGGGCTGATTTAGTCCGGCCACCTATTAGCTAGGCGACTAGAGAAGGCAGACCCCCTCCCTCATACCTTAGGATACGCGAACGTTCTTTGTTGGAGAAAAAGGCGTTCTCTTTATCCGCCCATTGACAAGAATGTGGCTGTGCAGCCTTGGGTACACAATTATACTGTCCCACCATAAACAGCAGGTCTAGAAAAGCGATTGAGGCCATACTTATTCGAAGAAAAGGCAATAATTGTGTCAGCGTGCCGTCAGTTTCACTCAGTGATGTAGAATTTGTGTACCTAACTTGTACTTATACGATATGATACCACAGTTAACCTGTATTTCCTAGCTTGGGGCTGTTTAGCTTATCGACGTACATCACCCACAGATATGTTTCTCCTAATAAGGTTCAGCACCGAGTCAGCGCCTGCCCTGCGCTTCCTCCTGGTCCAGTGCGTGCTGGATCGTACTTTTTTTTTTTTTCCATCACGTCTCTGATCCTTTCACTGATTCTGCTTGCGCATGGAACGACCTAACCTGCTGTCATTCCCGTCACCGACTTCGCACTCGACGATAGAATGACAGCTTGTAACATTCACGAATTGTATGTGAACTGGTTTGCCAATTGGATTTTATACGATATGCTCCAACTGATGTCGAAATTCCAACTGGTTTAAAACCAGTTGGTACCAATCGACTTTTTTTTATTAATTCGCACTCACTGACTTGCTTGGTTGTGGTTCGGGATCTCTACCAGCGCTGTCATTCAGCATCCCGACGTGCCGTTCGCAGTGTGAACAGTTCGGAGCACTGAGTGGACATGGGCGAGCCGAGCCTGTGCACCGAGATCGTGTTGACCGGCTTCGGTGGCTACCACAAGTTGGCGGTCCGCGAGGCTGCCTACACCGCGCACTCTTTGCTCGACGACGAGGTGCTGGTGCGCGTGCGAGCTTGCGGTGCCAACTTCGCCGACAACTACGTGCGACTAGGGCTTTACGTGCACGGACAGCAACGGCCACCATTCGTCATGGGTATGGAGGCAGCGGGTGACGTCATTCGAGTCGGCAGCGCTGTCACGCGCTTCAAGGTAGGTACGCGTCATTGCATGCTTTGTTTGAACTGAAGAAAGTGAGGAAGAACTAAAGCACGCAGTGAATCGTCCCGGTGGAAAACCGGCCTCCTTCAAGGCTTACTAGGACAGTTAAGCATAGTCATATTGTCACGGGGTATATAATACAACGCCTGCATCCGCGGGAAAAGCTTTTTCATTTCATATTCTAGCGCAGCGCGGTAAATTTATTGTATTAATACGTCAGTATATACCGATGTGCATACGTGTGCAGAAACGAAAATCATACGTGTTAACAGTCAGGGAGCACAAGTGATAGTCTCATCAGCTCTGTCTGTCTCTCTCTCTCTGTGTGTGTGTGTGTGTGTGTGTGTGTGTGTGCGTGCGTGTGTGTGTGTGTGTGTGTGTGTGTGTGTGTGTGTGTGTGTGTGTGTGTGTGTGTGTTTTTCAGTTACCTCTCTGCTTATTGGGTAGTGTGAACGCCCGCTGTGCAGCGATGTGCGCGGTGTTCGTGACGATCCCGTTACTCATCTGTTTAACTTTCTGAAGCGACGCTACAGGCTTCCTTCTGTATCACATAATAATAGCTCTCACTTAACTAATAAAGTTTTTCATACCATATACCATACTTAATACGAACTATCCAGTGAAAAAAAAAACTGTCATGCTTGACTGCCGAATATGACTGCCTCAAGTACAAAGTTAATTTTCCCCGCATTGGCCGAATAACAGAAGGAGTCTCGAACAGTATGGCGAAAAGTATTGCTCGAACAGGAGCTCTCATATGACAACACCCTACGCATGTTCTTCATGAGTTTGACTTTGACACTTTCCTTGTACGACTTCGTGTTTCCGTGGATGACGCTTGGATTAAATGGTGCGATAGCCAAGAATGGTTGAATGCAAGGCAGGACACTGTTCTAATACCATGATGCAAGGACAGCAGGAGAGTTAGTGCCACCCTTAATTGCGAGCATCTCTGATTGTTCTTTAGATGTGAAGCAGCTCTTTGACTCACGCACGTGTGTAACGCCCGTACGTACGTTTGTACGAACGCGCCGCAACGCGTTCTTCTCGCCGCAGGTGTTGGGTCGGTGCCAAGTAGGTCAAGTCACACTTGCACGCTTTCCTCACAGGTGCGCGCTGGCGTCACTTTCTCCCTCACACGCAGCACGCTCGCCGCAGCGCTCGCAGTTGCCGGCTCCTCCGCCCACTCACAACACACTTCTCTCTCGCTCCACCCTCTCCTACACCCGCAACGCTCGACCGCACGTCGAATGAATACACTTTTTGGCTCGTTTATCTGCGATGAAGCTTACACGAAACCCAACCCGCCTCTCGTATCTTTGCGTTTTAAACAAACGTTTACTCGAGTAAACGCTACACCGAGTTTCGCTTCAAACCGTTTTTCCAGCACCCGCGTCGACTCCCTTTTCAACCGGGTCAACGACGCGCGCACCGCTGCTGCCTCGAATCCCATCAGGGTTCCTTTCGGGGAGATGGTCCATAATTTTCGTCACTGTTTAGCCTCGCAACTGTTTCGCATAAAGTTGTCCTTACGGTCAAATAACGTTTATTCAGGAAATACGTTACGAAAAGCTGCGACACCCTGTCTATGGTGCTTGTAAGAATGTTCTTTGATGAATAGTGTGCTCGAGTGTTCAGCGTGACCGGCGCAGGAAGGTGATCGCGTGATGTGCTGGCGCTTCACTTACGGCCTGTGGGCGAGCGTGGCCACATTGTCCGAGCGAGACTGCTTCGCCATCCCGAACGGAATGAGCTACAACGAAGCCGCCGCCTTCCCAATCAGCTACGCCACAGCCTACCTGGCCATCTGCGACTTCGGGGGCCTCCGCAAGGGTCACAAGGTGCTCATCCAGGCGGCCGCAGGTAGGATCCGTGCACGTTGCATGGCGCTTTGAATTGCGAAAACGTTGCCCTCTAGCGTGTGACGTCATCGATTGAATCGGGGATAGCAAGCGACTAAACCGGGGCTGTTGGAGCTATTACACAAAATTACTACGAAGAATCACTATGTAGCCAGTTTCTGAGCATGCGCATATATGAGATTTATGTGCGCGTTTCAGAGAACAATGCACTTTGTTAGTTATAGATTGGTGGCGTTCGAATTCATGCTCATAATGTCCATGCATGCTGCAAAAGAAAAAAAAAACGCAACAGCATTTTTTTTAGAACACGGACAGTGATAAAAAAGGCATGCAAGGCTTTTTGGTGTTTTTGTGCGCGTGAACTGCCCTAAAAAATGCGTGCCAGCTCGCCTTCAGATTCTTATTTTGTTAGGTTTCATTTCACGATCGTGTCAGTGCGCCGGCAAGATATGAGAGCAATCAAGCTATCATAATTCGCAGCTGCTTTGTAATTTTCCCAGTGCTGAGACTCTGACATTGAGCGTGCTTATTCGACAAGGTGGCGTGGGCTGGGCAGCTACCCAGCTGTGCCACACGGTGGAAGACGTGACAGTCTACGGCACGTCGTCGGCATCCAAGTTCTCCCTGACGCAGCAAAACGGTGTCAACCATCCGATTGACTACCGCGTCGAGGACTTTGTCGATGTGGTGAAGAGGATGGAGCCTAAAGGTATGCCGGCGTGCCATTTGCATGTGTAACATAGGGAAATCGCCGATATAAAGCAAGCAGCTTGAAAGTGTGATATACGTGGCGTATATGCGCAGCGATATACGTAGCGATGTTGTGTAGCGCAATGCGCATTGCGTTATGTGGATAAAAAAAAAAAAACGCCTGTCCTGCGCGGAAAGTGCAGCACAGTCACCGCCTTTCAAAGCCTTTTCTAAACACTCATTGGGTAACTGCTGCAAGCCCACTTGCTGGGTACCCACTACGACATTATTAATAATAATTTCTGGGTAGTATACCAGCATTCGATATGCTATTTTTTGTAATTCTTCTAAACTTCGGGGCGTCCAGCTTCATCGCGAGCTCTAGGTGAAGATCAAGCCTGTAAACTTGGGCTGCTCCGTTTTGATCTCTATTTCTAAAAGGCAACTATCCGCCATCTTGTATGAATCGAAGCTTATACGTACCGAGACACGCACTTGCGGGAAAGTAGATACCACTTCACGTTGGCACTGTTAGATAGATAGATTAATAAATAAGCTTTGATATCGCAGTGACCTTTCTCACTGATGGGGCACGATAGTCAGAACTTATAGTACGGCGATTCCGTTGGCCGATGTAATTCTCTTGCTGCCCGGTTTCAAAGCTGTCAGGTTAATTCTCTTCAAATTTAACGCCAAATACTGAAGTTCCAATGCAGCGTCGCGAATTTGGGCGTGTTTTGCGGGTTCTGGCGATCTTTTCCGCACGTTATAATGAAAAAAAAATTGTTATTTTGGGATTGGTATAATTGGCTGGCCGGTGCTTGTTCACAATGCTTAACGTCGCGAGACGCTAGCGCGGCAATTTCTACGGCCTGTAAAAACCAAAACCACAAGTACTCGTTACAACGCATCAGCGCATGGTATGTTCTCTCCCTTTTGAAAAAAGAAGGCGCAGCGTATGATTAGGGCTTTAAGCGCGCCGATACACTTGTCCGTTCTCGCTTTCGTGCTCGCCTCTCAAACCTACGCCACTGGTAATGCCAATATTAGTCGCACAATGTCGCGCCCCGGCGACGGCAGTGATCCCTTCTGATCAATGAAAAGATTAGAAGGAAGGGAGCTCAGTGGCTGGCAGAAGTACATAAAAAAGATAGAAAGGCAGCTGCGAAATTTTGGAACCATCTAAACTCCCTAAGAAATGAGACGAGCCTAGAGCAGAGATTTATAACTACAGCCCAAGGTGCTAGGCTAGAAGGGGACGAAGCTATTGAATATATAAGAACAAAGGTGACAGAAAAATTTCAACAAAGAAGTACTTTATGCACCACAATAGACAAGGACGAATCAAGTGGTGCAATGGCTCCATTTTCACAACAAGAGTGGGTAAGGGCTGAGAAAAGGGTTCCTAGTACATCAACAGGCCCAGATGGCATTCCAATTAGGCTGATAAAGACATTAGGTCCGAAGTCTAAGCAGGCTTTGAGAGAGGCAGTGAGCACAATAATAATCGATGGTGAAGTTCCCGACGGATGGAAACTTAGCAGGATGAGCATGATCTATAAAGGAAAGGGGGACAAAGCTGACATAAACAACTACCGTCCTATAACAGTGACATCAGTGGTCTACAGGCTGGCGATGCAGATTATAAAGGAAAGACTGCAGGCGTGGATAGAGGATGAAGGGGTGCTGGGGGAACTGCAGAATGGGTTTCGGAAACACAGGAGGTTGGAAGACAATCTGTTCTCACTGACGCAGTGCATAGAAATAGCAGAAAAGGAACACAGGCCCCTGTGGCTAGCATTTTTGGATATCAAGGGAGCGTACGATAGCGTGGTTCAAGAGGAATTGTGGGGAATACTGGACACACTAGGCGTGGAACATGTAGTCACTAATATTTTAAAGGGTATCTATAAAGGTAACAAAGTAGTTATAAAGTGGGAAAAACAGGTATCCAAGCCTGCAGATGTAAAACGGGGGCTTAGGCAGGGGTGCCCCCTGTCACCCTTATTATTCATGATGTACCTACAAGGATTAGAGGCAAAATTAGAGGGAAGTGGACTGGGCTTCAACCTCTCTTTAGTCAAACAAGGAAAACTTATTGATCAGGCACTACCAGCATTAATGTACGCAGATGATATAGTGCTAATGGCCAACAACAAGGAAGATTTGCAGAGATTGATGGACATCTGCGGTAATGAGGGAGATAGGTTAGATTTCAGATTCAGTAAGGAAAAATCAGCAGTCATGATTTTCAATGACAACGAAGGTAGTGAGCTTAGAATACAGGAGGTCACGCTAGAGATAACAGATAAATACAAATATCTAGGCGTATGGATAAGCAATGGGACCGAGTATCTGAGGGAACACGAAATATACGTGACGACTAAAGGTAACAGGAATGCAGCAGTCATGAAAAATAGGGCACTGTGGAATTACAATAGGTATGATGTTGTGAGAGGAATATGGAAAGGGGTCATGGTTCCTGGGCTGACGTTCGGCAATGCGGTCTTGTGCATGAGATCAGAAGTTCAAGCAAGATTAGAAATTAAGCAACGTGGAATAGGTAGGCTTGCTTTAGGAGCTCACGGAAATACACCAAATCAGGGAGTACAAGGTGATATGGGATGGACATCATTTGAGGGCAGGGAAGCTAGCAGCAAGATAAAATTTTAAAAGCGATTGAGAGAAATGGGGGAAGAGCGTTGGGCTAGGAAGATTTTCAGCTACTTGTACATGAAGAATGTCGATACAAAATGGAGGAAGCGAACCAGGAAGTTGACTGGTAAATACTTAGAAAACAGCAGGTGGCCAAACCAAAAAGAACTATCGGTTAAGAAGAAAGTGAAGGAAACGGAGACTGACATGTGGAGAATGGGCATGATTAAGAAGTCCGCACTAGAGGTCTACCGAACGTTTAAGCAGGAAATTGCCAAGGAAAGGATCTATGATAATACTCGGGGTAGTTCTCTACTGTTTGAGGCCAGAACGGGAGTACTGCGAACCAAGACATATCGGGCCAAATACGAAGGGGTAGACACAATATGCAGTGCGTGTGGAGAGGAAGAAGAAACTGCCGAACACTTGATAATGTTCTGTAAAGGGCTTCACCCTATAATTCAGGATGATGGCGCAGAGTTTTTCAAAGCACTGGGGTTTAGGGACCGGGAGGGCAAAATAAACTTTAAGCGGGTAGACTTCACTAGAAGGAGGTTATCTGATTGGTGGCTAAAGTCAAGGCGCGAGTGAAAATTAAACTCTTCACTGCAAAGTACGAATCCTCAAACTCTTTTTAAGAAAAAAAAATAAATATAGTTTTTGGTTCATTAGATATTACGGCTTGGTGGCGCTAGCCACCGCCCGATCTAAAGGGTACAGCCATATCCATCCATCCATCCATCCATCCAGTGGCGCCGTCCACACCTCCACTGCGCATGCTCGCGTCTCGTACCGGCCCAGGAAGAGACCCGCAAAACGGTCGCTCCCCTCTCCTTCTTTCGCCTCGCAAGGGCGACGCAGGCAGCGTCTTCTATTATTAAAGAAAAAATGCCTACACCTTCCCGAAGGAAATCGTGAGAAAATGCGAATGCATTTCTTGCGCCGAGAGAGGGTACCGCTGCCGTCAGACATTCGCCTTCAGCAACCTCTACCATCTCCTTGAGTGGCGCCAGCCAGCGAACGGTCGAGAGTGAGGAGCGAGCGGTCGGGAGAGCGGGGCGCCAGCGTTCTCGGCTCGGCGTTGACGTTTCACAGGGGCGTCTCGAGCACACATTTCCGGATGTTCTTGTGAGGCGCCCAGCCAGCGAACGGTCGAGAGTGAGGCGCCAGCGGACGGGAAAGTGGGGCGCAGGGAGGAGAGAGAGCGAATGGAGTAAGAAGGAGCGGCGGGTGAAGCACTGCTACAGTTTACTAGAAGGGTAGCGCTGCTTCTACACTCTCTCGCACCAAATGCTCCAGTTGCTAGGGGCTAGGATAAGCGCCCCCGCCCGCAGCTGTTACTATGGGAGAGGGAGTGAGAGCGGAGAGATAACACCTGCCATTGTGCGGACACCGCCGCGGACAATGCCAGATGCCCGACATAGCCCGACCAAGAAATGAATTTACATTTAAAACGACTGCTCGCGCTGCACAACCGTTCACTGGCCGCTCCGTATATGTAGGCGCGTTCGGAATTCAGTCAACAGCATCTTTACTTGGATTTCGCTTGAAGTTGAAAGCAACACTTCTCCTTCATTCAATAAATAAAAATAATAAAGACCAAATTACAATTCAGCATTCCGAAACCATACCCAGTTACGCAACATTTACGCAGTACCCCACCACTCTGCAACGCATTTACTCGACTCCTCCCCCCCCCACTGTAAGCAGATGCGGGCGGCATTTTTTGGTACTTGAGGAGTGAAACTTAGAAATCTGACTCTGTTTTATAAACATGCCCCCTTTAGTACATTTAGAAGCTGAGTCCCCCCCAAAGAGACTCACATTCTTTTGCCTGTCTCTCTCTTTTTTGCAGGTGTGGACATCATCATGGACTGCCTGTCCGGTGGAGAGTTTACCCGTGCGAGGGCACTGCTGAAGCCCATGGGACGCGCCATTCATATTGGTTAGGTTTCGTTTCTTTTTTATGGGTGAAGCTCTTTATGGTCTAGGGCACTCCATCCCTCCGGCGTAGCCAGCACAGCATATCCACAGAGAGACAGACAGACAACGGACGCTTCACCCACTCATCATTATTCATTTTGTAGATATGCTGTAATTTTTTTTCTTGGTTTTGGTTTTGTGTGACATTGACATTTTTCACAGTGGGAAGGCAACGTACAGTTTCATGAATGTGTGTGCCAGCGGTTTTATTTTCCAGTACGATGCAGAAAAATTCCATTCCTGAGAATTCCCTAACAGTAAATTTTGTTAGTAGATTGGTGCCTTCAAATGTGTCGTTCACCAAATACATATTACGGTGTTCTACAGTTCTATGGCCGTTCACCTTTCCTCTATATCATGAAAATTTTGTGCAACAGCCCTATCTATGCTTCATTACCCAGCATTTGTGAGTGTTTGGCGGTGAGAGGTAATGGGCATCAAACCATTTGAAGTACCAAGGATGTAAAAATGTATCCAAAATTATTTTGGACGAAAACAGGGGAGGTATGTGTGCAGATGTGAAATTCTACGCATGAGGAGTTAAGGATCCCCCTCCCTTCGCTTGACAACCAATTATCTGATAATGCACTGCTGTACGTGAAAATGTCAAATATGTATCACATTTTTTCATGGCACGTTCATGGTTAGCTGTGTGTGCGGATTTTATTTTCCGAACTTCATCTCTTTTTCTATGAGGCTTCATTTGTTTTTCATTATTGGTTTATCTTTTAATTATTGGTTTATCTTGAGTTACACATCACTATGAACTCTTTCCAGACATTAGGTCTATGCAAACTTTTAAAACCAAATAATCAACAACTGGGACCATAAGCTTGCTCAGTTTTGTTGGACTCTCATTTGATTCAATGGTTACACTGTGTGTTGGTCGCAGGCATCAGCAGCATGGTGTGGGGCCAGTATTTCCGGCCGTGGAAGACGTTCAAGACGTGGTGGCAGACCAAGCTGGTGAACGTGTACAACCTGTCCAAGGACAGCCAAGCCATATGCGGCCTCAGCCTAGCCGCCGTCTCCGAGAAGGAGCCCCATAGGATGATCGATGTCATGCAGCACCTCACCGAGCTGTACGAACAGGGAAAGCTCAAACCACACATCGACTCTAAGTGGCCATTTGCTGAGGCAAGTGTACTTTCGATTCACATCCTCCACGGAGTCGTCTTGCATTGTCCTACACAGTCACCTGTGTATGCACTATTTATGTAAGTATATATAATTTTAAGATTTTCAGAAGTCTCTCTTGTAAGTTGTCATGGAATGTTATGCATATGACCAGTGAAAAGTATTTTCAGTGCACACTAAGTGAGTCTGCCAAAACTTAATTTTGCATGACATTGTTGACCTTATTTTCTTTGGTCACTTTTGTGTTACATAAAAAACTTAGTCTGCACAAATAAAAAAAAGTGATAATTTAATTTTTAAATAAATTAGTAAATATCATTGTGAAACTGCGGGTGCCCACATGGTACAGTGCCGGACCACTCAAGTTACTTTGTCACAGTGAACTTATGTAACACGGGAAAGCATATATGCTCGAGTATCCGCTTGTTTAGTTTAAAACACATAATACTAACTTCCTACGAAGTCTTAGAACCTAAATGCCACCTTTTGTTTATTTGAAACAGGTTGCCAAGGCTATGGAACAGATAATAGAAAGAAGAAATGTAGGTAAAGTAATACTTTTACCGCCCGAAGAACACAAGAAGTCATTGTCATCTCAAGGAACACGAGAGTGACGAAGAAAGATGTCAATATATTTTTTCATTATTGTAATTCTTATACGATAAAATTTTCTATTGCATGTGGCTTTTCACAGCGTGGCAGAGCCCCATTCACAGCGCTGTAATTATGCGTTGATACAGCAATAAAGTGAAAACAGGCAACCAGACTCATTATTCCAAATTTAGTGGCTATGAATATGACTAGTTGGTTTACAAGTCTGACTTATGCAAGTATTAAGCATAATCACCCCCCCCCTAACCCGTTTCTGTTTTGATGGCTGCTCTACCATTACTGTTGTTGTCCAGTAGTTCCGTCCTTACCTATTCACTAAATTTTCTTTTTGTCAACTATACATCCTCGTATTTTGCTCCGGTGAAGTGTAATGCGAATGAGAGAAACTCCTAATGACTAATGTCTATGTTTTCACATTCCAAAACCACAATATAATTATGAGAGACACCACCGTAGAGAGCTCTGGAAACTTTACCATCTGGAGTTATTTAACGCGTACTGAAATCACGCAGCACACATTTCCTACTAAGACAGTCTAGTGCATATCAGCCATTGTATGTAGAAAAGCTTGCATCCCGAATTGCTACGTGAAAGAATGCATAATGTTAGCCAGTCTCCACAAGATGTTCAGCTTGATTGAATTAGAAATGACAGCACCTGGAGCTGAAATCTCGGTGAATATAGACTGATACTAAACGTAGCTGCGAGCACTGTATGAGACTCGGCTGATATGCAGCGCAAGCGTTTTTTTTTTTTTTCGCTTTAGTACCCTTTCTAGCACTAAAATTCGCGTTATCACCCCCTCTGTGATTGCCTGTAAAGGTGGCTTTGCTGTTAGACGATAATGCCACGTGGCGAACACAAAACATACGTAAAGAAGTAATAATAAAATAGAAAACAGATAGGTGTGGGCACACAGACGCACACTCGCTGAACGCGTATACAAACATCTTCTAGTAGTCTCCAGAAGTTGGCTTTTGCTTTTTAATGTAGACAGTATGGACTTTGTTCATGCCTGTTCAGCTAGTTGGCAAAAGCGTTTCTGTGTTGAGCTGATATGTTCAAATGGTAAAATCAAAAGAATGCCTTCAGAGTATACTACCCGCTCTTATATGAGGAATGATTTATTGATCAGCTGCCGCTACAGATAAAGATCACGTGCTACGTGACGTTATCATACAGAAAAAGATGTTCCACACTCGCCATCATGGCTGCGAGTGGTGCTTAATAACACTTCCAAGTTTAAATGCACAGGTATAGACATTATTCATGTCTATAAACAGCGGTAGGTGCCTTCGACATACTGAGGCTCATGTAGCGACGCGTAGGCTCCGCCCAGCCCAAAGATCGCCACAGCCCTGTATAATACCACGTGACAATTGGCACAACTGTAAAGCTGCCTCCATGCACAGCGCGTTGGGGAGGGGGTGGCGTCCCGCGGCTCTCTGACATTGTGGAAATTGAAACAAAAACAGCGTTTTTCAAAAACTATAGCTCTGCAACTTTGCAATGGGCCACCGCCATCTTGGTATCGTCAAAAAGAGCCTTTCTCTGCAGGTTCAGATTCCCCACTTCCGCTAGCTCTTCCGCCCAGAAGCAAGTGTACAAAAAGCAAATGTTTAAATTTCCCTTCGAGGCTTCTAGTTGGCTACATCCGCCAAGTTGCTTCAGCACGCCTTGCCATTGGCCAGATTTCTCGCTTTAATAGAGAACGTCATCTGCAGCTTGCACATTGCAAATCTAAATGCTGTCGAAAATCGCGCTGCACGTTCCCACTCAAAGCACGGGTCAACGTTTGCTCAGTTACGCTTTATTTTGGCAGTTGCAAGCTGGCGAGCTTGGAAGACACGCGTTTTAGAACGACACGCGGTCAAACGTTCTGCTTATCACCACTTTGGGCCTCATGACGAAGACCATTTTAACCACATAACGGAACAGAACTGAACACTATTCTAACCACGTAACGGAACAAAACCGAACATGTGCACTCTTGTCCAAGCATCACACTGAGAAATACACAGTGAAGCTTTACATTAGCCATGCTGCTTCTTTTCATTCAATATAACAGATATGCTGTCGTGACCTTCTGCACATGCTGTCATTTATTAAGCAATCAGAAGGACTATATAAGCTAATAAGCAGCACGAGCTATTCCGGATGCATTGGAATGCCCTAGCAGACAATTCTTAGGCACTAGATTCTTCAGAACACACAAGCCCACTGCCGCTATTTTCGCAAGTGGTACAATCTACTGTGAAGTTGCATTGACCAACATGCTAACTGGCATTTCCTTGAATGGGGAGCTAAACACATGCATGTACATAGCTTTGCAGCATACCACTCGTATAGTATTCCTATAGCTCTGCTCATCCTGACAGAGTCTGTGCGTGATTTTTTTTCAAGTGGCTCATTATCTGCGTATTTGGATATTTGTGGACATAATGCAGCAAGTGGTGCACAATAAATACTCACGCCACTACCTTGCATTTCCTCCATGCTTTATTGCTTATACATTTTGATCAAAAGTTGTGATAAAAAGCAGCTTACAACTTTAGCCATGCAGCACTGACACTACACATAGGAACACATTTGACAAAATACTTTATCACCAGGAGTGTGTGTTTTAGGATACAAATCACAATACTTTGTCCACAACCCCGCAATTATGCTGTCATTGAGTCTGCCATGCTTTCGCTACAGTGCAGCTGCCCATGTCTCCATGCAGCTCGTGGGCTTGGTACGGATTGTACATGTTGAGCATCAGAGTGATATGACGTATAGGTGTGGGACACATCCTTGAGATTTACAAACAATGCTTATGTTATGTCTACCACCACAAAACACAGTTTGACTTCAGTAAGTATAGTAAATGTTCTGTGTAACAAAAAAGGAGCTTGCAGCTCTCCACAGTCTCCTAACGTACACACAGTGGTGGTGACATTAAAATATGTATACTTATTCTACAAGCCACCCATCTCATGCACTTGCGACTTCATTTTACATGACTGGCAGTAGTACAAGTTATCTAGGACATGCTGGTCCTGCTCACATGAAGGCTGCTGCACTAGTGACCATTGTTACTTGAACGCCATTCCTTCATTATTCCATTCATGGTAGACTGCATGTCAGGAACATAGGTGCGTCATTATACTAATGCCCAGGCATACCACTTGTCAATACATTTTTGTTTTCGACATATTCCCCACGTGAAAAGCTCTACTTTTGCATCATGAAACGCTTGTGCCCCTCAGCTGCTATGCAGTCTGCAAGCTATGGGCCAAGAAACATATCTCAGGAAACTTTCATATGTTATGGAAACTCTTGAAAGGACCAACTTCACTTCACCAACTTTGTACATGCACAGTTGGCACTCTAATCCAGCAATGAGATGTTTCAGCAGGCAACAATGTACTCCGACCAGCAGGCAACATTTGTTTTCACTTTTCCTCTTAAGAACAATGAACATGCCAGCTCTGAAATAGCTCAAAGAATATTCAGCCCAGCTTCCAAATGTCCTATAGTGCCTTAGAAAAAAAACATGAAACCTGTGTCATTTCAGTACAGTAAAATGTTTTGTACTGTACTCCCAGTTCGGCAGCTATAACCGGCTTAGCTAATATCGGTTGCGCGCTTTCGGTTACCACACTAGTGAACCTTTGCTGCTGACATTAAGCACATGCTGTGCAACTTAGGCATTTTCAAATTACCCAATCTTTTATTCAATGTATTGATGCATTAAAGCTTCAACAAAAGCTCTCATTACTAAGTGAAAGTACTGAAGTTGCTTGACGCTGTCATATTTTCAGTCATTTGGAATGCACTCGATACACTTGTGTTGCTGCAATAATTTGGCAATAAAAACACGGCAGATGTACACAGACCATGCCAGGTGTACTGTGTCTTAAGTGCACGCAGACCTTTCTCAGTCGCTCTTTGCCTTTTAGGAAAAACATATGAAGGAACACAATACTCTCGCAGATAACATGGTGTGACACAGCAATAAGGTAAATAAGATGCTACATTATATATACTTTAATTAATGCATTTTGAGCAACATTTTTAATGTTGCAAGAAAAGAACTATATAAGAAACAACAAGTGCAGACAAAATAAAACCAAGACAGTCCGTCCTAGACATTGTCTGAAAAATAGCTTGCTCCCACATTACAGTCACAAAAGTGTGACTTTACGAGCTTTTCATTGCAAAATGCCCAGAAAATATATATCTTTTGTCACTGCAAGCATCCATTACCGTGAGCCCAACCACAGTCAAAGAGCTGTTGTGTAAGACGCAACACATGTGTATATGGTAAATCCAGGAGGTATAAAAATGTATAAGTGTATAAATGCACTGTAAACTGCATCCAAACTTGTCTCTCACACGTGCACCTGCACAACAATATGTGTTGGCAGTAATAGTAAAATTCAGGAATGCTTTGATTTTAAGTAGGGTAGACTGGCATCTCCACACCTATGAAATGCGCTTCTCTAGAATGCCCAGCACATCGGCGCAGCCTTTTATTGCATCCTGCCGATACTGTTCAATTTCTTTCATGACCTGAAATGTAAAGCGAAGAGCTTTAGCGTAAAGTTATTTTCTCACACAACACGCTATCAAATGAGGGGACTTCACTGCAAAAGTGTCCAGCTCAAAAGAAAGTCACCTCTGCTACTTTCATAATTCACTAGGACATAGTTACAGCTAGAATTATCGAGTTAAAAATTCAGCAGATCCCATGTAACTGGAAATCGACGTTATGCGAAGCATGCGGAGGGAAGGTGACCGTGTTGCAATTTTTTTACTGAGCGACACGTCATAAAATCACGCTAATATATGTACAAATGTTACATGCACAGACAGTATCTTCGAAGAGTTGCAGATGTTTACATAATCAGTTGTTTGCCCTTGCGCGACCATGCCAATTGGAACATGCTACCAACACCAAAAGCTGATATGAAGCGCTGATGCTCTCGAGGATGCTGGCCCTGGACACTGCTACATAAATCAACTTGAGCACATAACAACTAACCACAATTGAAGTTAACCCGACGTGACAGCTGTATCAAAAGAGTACATATGTAATGTTTAGAAAATCGGGTAGGCACCACTGCAACCACTACTGACATTTCCCGAAGATTAGCATCTATTTGAAAAGAAGTTTCGAGACATGGCGTAGCTCTGTGGTAAGATGCTTCAATGCCACACAGAATGCTTGGGTTCGATTCCAGCTGGGACCCTGGCATTTATTCTTTGCATTCATAGGGTCGACTCTACCGATGTCAGGTATTTCTTAACATTCGCTGCGTTAAAATTGCCCTTGTGTGTTCTCGTCGTTTCTGGGTATACATACTAAGTGTCAATCACCTGTGGCACATACCCACATAGCAGTGGCACATACCCGCCCGTGGGTATGTGCCACCATCTGGCAGAAAGTGTTTGACGATGTATGCGACAAAATTGTGACATTATTCATGTCTTGACTAGCGCGTCACGTTCGTCAAACCATCTTACCCTCCCATGCTAATTTTGGCTCACGCCAACTTAAGGTGGTGCCCACGAGAGCATCCAAACATAAGCGGCTAGATAGATAGATACGCTCAAAGTCGCCGAAGTTCGCTAAGAAATTCTTCGAATTTAAAGAAAACATTGGAGGATGCTTGAGCTTTGCCTTCAAGAGTAGATTGCGATAGCATGATTGGGCCTTATGCGCATGCATCGCCTTCTGAACTGCTACCCTGCTTTGGTTATCAGACCAAGCTTTAATCATCATGCCAGAAGGAAACTAACGACTGCCTGTTGCTAGCACTGTTGTTAAGAGCCCAATAGGTCATAATCATTCTATTTTCGAATCTGCGAAGGGCCCCCTCTTCATCTGAAGGGCAGCACGCAAACCTACGCAGCTGTTCACTGCGTTGATGGTTCTGCTGCTGTCTGGGCGCTTTGTAACAGGTGAGCTTTTGAAACACCCACTCATTGCTCAATTCACATTGTTTCACGCTTGGTGCGATTCTACACTTCTTTCACATCATATCTGATGCGTTAAGGAGACTCCTTCCACTGCATGACATTCATATGCAGTTTAACCTCTTTATAAGAGGCACTGATATAAGAGACAAATGTGTATAAGAGCCAACAGTGTGCCTACAGTAAAATACGGAATGATAGGAAAATGCGTACGAGGTCCCCTGCTTATAAGAGACATCTCATATAAAAGACAAGAATTGCTGCCCGGAGCATGCCTCTTATAAAGGGGTTTAACTGTAGTGTTTTTTTTTGTTTTCAACGATATTTCAACAAATATTGGGGCCCTATGGTAAAATGCCTGCTAGCCTCGTTGAGGGCCCTGGGTTTGATGGTCACTGAGACCCAAAAATTTTTATTATTCATTTTATGTGCATATTTCTCAATTTTCCAGTAGCGGACAAGTTTTTCGTTCGCGACCAACGACGCCAACAGCATAAGTTTTGCGAAATGAGCTCTTTAAAGCTATCACATTAAAAGGTGGCAGCATCTTTCAATATGAAAGCTTCTAACGTTGTACATTATTGTAAGGAGGTGCTGTTCCTAAGCAAATGGTGGTTCAGACTTGCTTTTTGCTTCGCATTGCGTTGCCTTACTAAAGAAGTATCAGTAACAACTTTGCACCGTATCTTCATTTGGTCTTAAATAGAAACACTGACAGGCTGACCGAAGCAAGTTTAGAGCTTTTTAGTATTTTAATTTTTTGCAATGCCTGCTGGAAGTCAAAAGCCATAAAGAGGCCATGCAACAGCTTTTCGGCCTGGTCCGAAAATGCTGCCACTTTGCATCTAACGAGTGGCAAAGGTGCATATATGTACGAATAACATACCTCGTCCCTGTATACCTCATCTTGCAGGCCTTGACAGTTCAGAATGACGTTCCAGTAGGCTCCAAACACCCCAGTTTCTAGGCAGCGCGCCCCAACCTGAAATTAGAAGTGGCAGGGCTTGTTATGCTATTAGATATTGATGTTTGCTATCTGTATATTATTGCGCAGCATCTTATCGGAAATATCTTGAAATTTCTTCAAACTGTTTCTTTTTTTCGCTCAGCACCAAAAAAAAGAAAAAAAGAAAGAATCGAGAAGCTAACATTGTAGAGAAAGAAAGCTCGAGTTATGCAAAGTAATAAATAAAATACTGCCGTATTAAACTATAATCAATACAAAATATATGCTGGAAAAATGAATTTATTTGAATTTGTCTGACTGCATGATGCCTATCATATTTACTTACGTGTAATCAGCGCTGGCTAGTGTTGATTGGCCAACTGATGGTTAAAGTTGGCTAAATGCAAAGTTAAAAGTGGTGTTCTTGAAGAATACTTAATCGGCCATGACTGGCCTAATAGTCATTCCTATTTAGTGTCCCTTAATTCTAACAGGCTGCCTCTTTTCGTTTCTTGTTCTTCCTGCTACGAACACTGGGTCAAGTTACGGCAACCCTCTGTGCATGCCTATGACTACTCAACTGCTGCAGACTAGTCCTACTAGTACGCCTACGCCCACCAGTAGCATAGTGTCACGTGGCCGTGACATAGACGAAGGCTGAAGGTCGGCAACTCCCGAGATGAAACTCTTATTTGGCCAAACTTGTAGCCAGGAAATTGAAACTAAAACTATGGCAATACACACTGTAGGATGATAGTAGTTCGGGAGGGGCATTTGCCTGGTGTGCCATTCCTTACTTTGCCAATGACTCCTACTGCTACTACTATATACATAGCTACTTGCAGTGCCCACTTATTTGTTTAGCTGACCACGAACTTGACTGACACCGGAGAACAGCTGCGCAAAGTTTACAAGTCGCTCATCGCCCACCATGCTACCACATCGAGAAGGTGACTCGCCTGCAAGTCTGCTCTTGCGCCGATGTTGATGATGGAGGCCAGTTCCCTGGCAGTGTCCCACAGCTTGCTGACAGACCGAGCCACGCCCAGCGGGACGGCAATTGCCTTCTTTAGGCCAGCCTGCATTGCAGCCTCACGGCTACGGGTGACACTCGCTTAATTTCCAGCCCCGAGTTCACGTGTGATTTGAATTAAGAAGTGAACTTAGCACAGACGGGGCACTCACACTTCTTCCTCTTCATGGGTGTTCTTGGGCAACTTGTGAGCAGCCTGCAGGGCAACATAACAAAGCATCACCCGACAGACATTAGCTGTGATGGCAAGACAAGTGCCGACACTGTCGAATGAGATTCTGTAAGAGTTTACATTGCCAGTGAGGCTTGAATCAAAAAATTTTTTACTTTATGATCAATCACAGGCCAGTGCACTTTTAAAACTCGTTCCAATAGCTGTGCTATGTCACGAGCTGCAACATGCTCATCTCCAGGACTGTGTTGGTCCTACACAGTTTTTAAAAAAGTAACATTGCAGATAAAGTTGTATTTAGCACTCACTCCGGCAATAATTAAGAAAGCTGTAGTTATGTTACAACTCGTTATTATACTCACAAATATTGTGCCAAATGAGTACGCTGCTTCTGCCAGGTCACTAAAATAAAGCAGCAGTGGGTTTTGTAATTCACTGGCTCTTTCTATCACTCACAGTTAGCAATGCACTTATTCTAGCTAATGACCTTAGAGACAATTTAGCAAAATAAGTGCACTAGTATATTAAGTCTAGCATGGCAGTTTATTCAGTAAAGAAAATTAAAGCATTCTAAATTTACCACCAGTGATAGTCTTGTTTCACTGAATGCAAAATGTAGAGCTCTAAGTTATCAACACTACAATGACCAAGACAACAGTATTTAATAATCTTACCAGCGAAACACTGTTTCTTATGCTCATTTTGATTATATCAAACTGCATATGGCAAGCTGTCATTATGAAAACTGAGAATGTGAAAGCACAGAAGCGGGTTCAGGGTGGTGCAACTGAGTGAAGTATGGAAGAAGTCGATGACATCACCATGTAGTCGTTGAACGCCCCCGTGTCAGCGTCTACCATGGGCAGCAGTTCATCCATGGTGTGATGCATTATGGGAATGAGTCGACGCATCTGGTCATCGTAGCGCTCCCACTGACGCTTGCCATAGGTCATCTTGCCTACCATGGCTCCCAGAGCAGCACCCTGTCATACAAAACAGCACACGTGGTGAGTGCAATTACATTAGCTCTGGGATAGTTAACCCCGAGCCAGATGAACCAAAGCAACGCTAGAGTAACGCCAGATGAACCACCCTTTAATATGCATACAAAGCAACTGTGCACATGGGCATGCATAGGGGTATCCCTTCAGTGGCGAGGGGGAGGTTCGTCGCAGCTCCCTCCCTCTCTATTATGGCAATGTATGGGGCTGACTTTTCAACCCCTACTCCAAATTTCAGCACCCCCCTCCCTATTAAGTTAATGTATAGGGCTGACTTTGCTACACCGCCATCTTAGATGACTAGGGGGAAGGCCACCTAACACCAATGTGACCACCTACACTAACTTTGCAGCTTTTACCATTAACTGCACAAACCACTTTGACAGGAGTGTCACTTATCCAACGCACCTAACACAGTCAGTTAAGCACTATAGCTTTCACCATTGCGACCTGATGTCACGTTTTTCTCAAACAATATAACGAATAATGACAATTACGAGATCAAGCACTGTGCTGGGTAAAAATGAGCAGCCGAAGAAACATCCCGATGCTCCCACATTTAATTAACATATATACCCAATAAAGTGGATAGGGGGATAGCCGCCATGGCAGCTCAGTTGGTAAAGCATCAGATGCGTTATTCGAAGGTTGCAGGTTTGGTTCCTTCCCAAGGCAACTTATCTTTTCGTCCACTTTTCTTCAAATTTACATTGCAATTACCTCATGTAACATCCCCTATACTTTCCTTGGCATGATTGTCTGTTAGATCTCATTAATATTGTGTCTAACAAAAAAAACTAGCCCTTAATTGTAAACTTCTTTCCTTCAAAAAAGGTAATGATGAAATATACAGCCAGTCAAACTGTGCCAGTGAATTGAGCTTTTTATTCACTGACAGCATTGTAGACATGAGCACTGACAACAATGCTGCAACTATGATATAACACTGCAACACTGATGAGATAGACGACACAGCAGACTGGAGGCAAGTAAATAACACTAGTGTCCTCGTATGCTCTGTACTCTTTATCTGATGACTGACTGCCAAGGCACTAACTCGAAACATCATGATCAGCAGCTGAAAACCACATCTAAAAACTAATAATTACATGTAAGCTGATAATCACGAGAAGATTTCAGAGAAGTACTCAATTGGTATGATCAAAAGGAACATGGAGGAAACACCATTGAAATTGTTGCCCATTTGCTGCCTTTTTACGAGTGCTGCCCTTCTTGCAGATATCCATCTTTTAAGCCCATTCAGATTCTGCCTGCGCAGATAATACCACCTCTGGCAAGCTACAGCTTAAAAAGGAAGCTAATAAAGAAAAAAAATCAATTCTCCAGAATTAGTAAATTACCTCTTCACAATACTGATTCACCGCTCAGTCTGCGAAAAAGAAGCTTGGCAAATACAAAACGTGCCAAATGAAATGCAGTTGGTGACACAGCTGTCCTGAAGTTCCTGCACCGTTTTGCTGTAATGTCAATGATTTTAACTGCAATTTCCAAGACCAACATAATTCTTTATCAGCAAAAGTTAATTAAATTACGCTCTCGTAAAGCCAGAGACTTAAAGAAACTGTCTACTGTTCAAAAAAAGAGTTCTTTTTAATTTTTGTGGAAACGGAAGATTGCTTGTCATATCAGTGGCAACGAGCGTGCTCTTGTCCAATAAAAAAGGAATTATATCTTTAATTTGGCTCTGAATGTCGTAAAAGTATCACCGCTAGCGTCACTTAACAACATGACCAAGAAACCGAGCAAGTAGGCTTATTTCACTTGAAAACAAATACTATGTAACATTTAAAATTGCATATTATGCACTTTTGGTAGTTTTCCAAGGTGTTAAAGAGTACTTTTAGCGTGTTTTTTTTTCCTCATGTGTTGAAAGAAGCACTTAGTTGTGTTACTGACGCCACGTTCACCTGCCTGTCTACCGTGTAAAAATGTGTGTGCAGCATCTAGCATCGCTCGGAAGAAGATGTTTAATAAAACATCTAAACACAACTGAACAGGTTCTGCTCTTCTGTGGAGCACGTCTCATGTTCATTCAGTTGCATGTTTGGCATCAATAGAACCACTACACTTTGTTTCACAACACTGACGTACCAGTGTTGCTGCAGTACACCAACACCAACACTGCCCCTTGATTGCGGTGATTTTTCAGGCTAACTAAACAAAGCGTTAAAGAATGCAGTAATAATACATTATCTGACACTTTGCGAGCTCTGAACTATTTAAGTACTTGTTTTATCATTAAGCAAAAGCTCATTCAGCTGACCAAATCTGCATGTGGTTCTAGATTTCGACGTTCACCAGCACAACCATTGTCATTGCTTGCTAAAAACAGTGTTTTGGGTGTATTCCTTCCAATAAAAAATGACAGAACATACATAGAAAATTTTCATTAAAAAGATTTCTGCTTGCTTTCCAGGGAAACCGCTGCACAGTTGGACACTCAAGACAGTGCTCTTTCTATTTCTACACAAAACAGGAAAACAATAAAGTACGGTAGGCAGTCCCTCTGACTTGGCAAGTTTCACAAATTTTTATCGAGCCAACACGACCACAATGAACAGAAAACACTTTGAAATCAGAGACATTATACCGTCATTGAGTCGGAGGAGTACCGATTATGAGATACATACGAGAGAAGCTACTGCAGCAGCAACGGAACCACCGCCTGGTGTGGGTGTCCTGGCTCCGACAACGTGAATGAATTGGCACAAGGTTTTCTGTGCCAGCGGGCCCAGTCTGTCATCAGGCAGCATGTATTCGATGATGCGCTCCGATGGATCAAATGGGCCGAGTGAGTTGAGACCAAGCCTGTTGATGGCCTGCGCAAAGATACAGAATGTACAGCTGGTCCAAAGAGCCACATCTGTTTCAGCAACAGAAGAACGCAGTAATTGTTGCTGTTAACAATGTCTAAACTGCATAATCAGATCATATTTCACACTGCCAATAACAAATGACTGGTAGAAAAAAAAAAGAACAATGTGTAAAAGAGGCAAGTAGCATGCATAGCATGCTAGTCGGTCTATTCCTCTCTCCACGCATGTGTTTAATAGCTTCAGTTTTAATCAAAGCTCTGCACAAAACACATGTTTCATGTGATTCAGTGTGTCACTGTAGCCACCACATTTGTGTTAGCATGATAAAACACATTATAATTACACCTGTTAATAACATCAGGCAGTCAGAGTTGCTAAGGTGTCAGGATTGGTCACAAATATGTTTGGCTGGCCTATATACTTGTCTGCAAGCTGTGCATACATCTTAAGCTATGTTGTCCAAACACATTTCTATGTGAATGATGTCTTAGCAAGCATATATGAATCTTCGTAGCTTTCATTTCAATTTCATTCTCTTACTTAGACAGGTTAGACATCTTATGAAATGGCTACGAGCTCAATTAAATTAATTGCAAGAAAATTAAGTCAGCAAGCTAATGTCAAGGATGATTATGTCAAGATTCTTGTGAAATAGATGTGGTCTGGTAATTAAACCAATAAAAGCCAAAAGGGCAGTCACAATTGATTAAAATGCAAAGAAAGATGTGTAATGAGGTGAATTTTGTAGAAGGTTTTCATGACACTTAATTGCAATGATGTCAAGTTAACTTGCTTGTGAGTGAGTGTTCAATGTTTCACATACACACTTTTGTATGCACAGGCATAGCCAATAAGGGTTCAACACTTCCCTACCCCTCTCACAAAATTTTCAGTTTAACATTTATAAAGAATGTCTGGTTATGCTCCTGTGTGTTGTATACATGTATGTGTTGCTATGATTAGGTTACAGAGGTAGATGCTCACCAGGTGGACTTTCTGGTCCTCTTCAAGAACAAAAAGGTTTTCCTTTTTCATGTAAAATTCAGCTGCCGCCAATATGGCCTTGAGAGGAACGACGCCCACTATCTGGGAGCCTGTGACTGCTAGTTTTAATGATCTTGCAATTCTTGAAATCTGAAAACAGTACAAAGAGTTTGTGATACATAACAATTCACAGAAGAACAATCCTCATAGACACGACCTTCTAAATAGCTGTCTCTTTTCATTAAGTTTTTTAATGAACTACTGAACATTGCACTAAATTGCAAGTGAAAGAGTCTCATTCTCTCAGTATTGATTCTAAAGAATAGCACTGTTCCAAGAGGTTGGTGGTTTTAAGGTTAGACGTTATAAAATGAACGTTGTTCATTTCACAATGGCACATTTGGTAATTGCATTACGGTGGTTGAGTGCTACTGTACACAACTCATTATTATTTTACATGCTAATGCCTGAAATTTTTCACATGATAACACTGGATAACATGTGAATACTCCAAGCAAAAGGTACACAATCTACAAACAAGAACTCGAATGGAACATGTATGTTGTGTGTTATGATATGACTTGAGTTAAAATTACTGAAAAATGTAACACACGTTCTTACCTCCTCATACACGACATGAACTGGTGTGATGTCATGGTCCAAGACATTCACCGACACTTGTGCAATGTTATTTTCTTCGAGCCACCAGCCTACAGCCTGTGTGCTCTTGAGGAGACCCGGCTGCAACGAGAAGTGGTGCATTGGTCAACATCAGTGAAGAAGGTAGGAACAAATTTTCCGTGTTTCGAGAGCTGTAACATTACCAGGTGGTTTTCATGACACTTACATGCAATGTCATAAAGTTCATGCAATTGTGCAGTGTCTAAATCCTTGCTAATTTCTGTTTTAAAAAGACCCAAACCTCAGAGCACTGGCAGTACAGTTGCCCTATTCCTACATTAGCAACTCTTACAGTTTTCCTAGTTTCCTGTGAAGATTTACACAGATCCCGTAGATGATGGGACCTGCATGCATGCGGTATCCATATTACCACACCTATTTAACAACATAGCTGCTTAAGCCAACCAGGTGCCATAAACTTGCATTTACCAGTCAGTACATACTGCCGCTTCTCACAAATCATCAAGACCAAGTAAGCTCCACAAATGGTAACAAGGCTATACATTTGGCTGGTTAGTTATTTATGACACTAAGGGAAAAGCGTGAAAACTAAAGGTGGTTGAAGAACAGACCGAGGCGGGAGCTATTGGTTTTTGATTCAGAGATATGTCATATATACACAAACATGAACGCAGGAAATGGAGAAGCACGGACTAAAGATGACCACTGCCTAAAAAACAGTGATGGGAGCTTGCCAAATCACAAATTACATTAGTGTGCACCTTGCCATGCATCCCAGAAAGCGCAACTCTTCTTGGAGAGGTTAATAAAAGCTTTACCTGGCACCAGCTCCTAATGATCCTGCTATGTTTACTGGTGCACCGCCAATAACCATAATATAATGGGGGATACAGCGGCACTCCAAACAACACAACAGAAAAATATAGCTTGTCCACAAAGTACTGCAAAAGAACAGTGCTTGTTTTTGTCTGTTCTTTGTCCACATCCAGTCTGTATACTATTGCAGTATCAATTTCACAAACAAAGCTATGCTTTCACACTAGTATAATCTAATTAATTTGAACAGTATTACTTTCAGTTTACTCAAACTGATGCTGCGGCCACAGCAAAGTTATGTGTATATTCCAATGGCCGAAACACCGAGTAATTAAAGTGCACAAGCATCTGTGATGGTTAATTTGAACATGCCACGCACCAAAAATGTCTCGAATCGCATAGCAGTACTTATGACCAGGGTCTTTTCGAGCCTGCTACAGAGAGAAAGCACGAAAGACTCCCTCTTACCACACCTCCTCCCCCTCTTGGTTTGGAACTCGTTAGCAAGGTTCAAGCCATATTCATCAATTTTTTGCTGGATAGACGTGTGGAGAGGAGCATAAATGGCTACGTTTCTCAATGATGTGTATGGTGTAGTTTGAAGCAGAAATATACGCAAATAAACCTTTGCGTACTTCCCATTCGCTCATAGTGCATGTGCCATTGTAGGTCTTCAATACAGCAAGCTTCTCCGACTCCAACTTCTCTTAATTTGAACAAGTTTTCGGGCCTTTCTGAATTTGAATTATCAAGACTCAGCTGTATTTGTCAGCAGATACTAGTTGATGATATTCTTACCTGTCCTTTTCCCCTTCCTTCCTCTCTTATGTCAAGGGCAATGCGGTGTGCCTGCTCCTTGGTAGAGAGGATGTTGATGTTGTATGCGATGAGGAACTTACGAGCACCTGACATGGTGGCTCCCCATCGTGGCACAAACTCTGACGGTCCATAGTCGGGTCTCCATTCAGGCTTTAGGATCTAAGCAGGCATAAAAATGTGCACTGGCTGCAATCTACACATAGATGGTGCCTTGTTTTTTGTTACTGAATGACTCTCAAATAACTTGCATCTTTAAAGCAGCAGAGTGATGAACAAGGACAAACAAATTTTACTAGAATACACCAGGTTTTTCAAGTGGAAAATATTTGACAAGTCGTGTCTGATTTGAATGCCCAAAAGCTACGTCCAAAATAGTGAAGTGCATCAAGACATGAGATGTGAAGACATACTATGTTTGTATTTCACCTTCATATATGAAAACCTGTCTGAAAGCAGTGATATCCAATCGAACAGCTTAACGGACTTTATCTCAATAAAGTATATGTCTGTGCCTGGTTATAGGTATAGCTGTCAAGTTTATAACTGAAGCATACTTGCTCAAGGAGCGCTTTGGCATTTTTTGTTGCTCTTTACGACTTTGATATATCATCGCATACAAAAAAATTATAGAGTCGCCCTTGGCCTTATGTTGTAAAGAGTGACATGACCGTCTGTGGTCATGTCACTCAACAACAAATGGGCTTTACAAAGCACGCTGTACATATGAAAGTGCCACTTTTCCTAGTCAAGTGTTCAAGGAAAGCTTCAGTGACCATCCTCATATATTTCTTTTTAGATTGTGTTCTTGCCAATGGCAAATCGTATGACAAGTCACTGTTTGTGCAAGTTGGAATAGTTAGCAACATCTGTATCCACTGTGCTACAAAAATGCCTATTACCTTGTCACACAGCCCTTCATATTCTCCTGAACGAATTTGTGGCACACTACGTCTATAGTCCTGCTGTGCCGCAAAGCCGTAGAGGTAAACTGCGAGGAAAAATGGGGCAGTCAGAGAAGTCGCTGATCAGTGCAAGGCAGTTGTAAGAAACAACTTGCTTGAGTGGTACGTACCGGGCACGTTCAACTCTGCTGAAAGCTTCTCTCCAAACTTTCTGGCACAATAGACACATTCCTCCATCTCGACACCTTGAACGGGGATGAATGGGCAGACATCCAGGGCCCCAAGCCTGGCATGCTCTCCTAGAAGTACAGCACAATAAAGATCAGCTATTAACTTGCAACATATAACCTAAGGTAATTAATCCAAAGTAAACTAAAGGTTTACTGCAGCTTCAAGAACATTGACTGAATTCATTATGAATGATTAGTATATATGACAAGAAATCTTTGCAAGACCGCAGGGCCTCAGCCTCTAAACAGAACTTGTCTTCATGACTGCCTTGAATTCCCTGTGATGTAGGGTCTAGGCACGCAGCCTCCGAAATGTTTAATCGTTCCAGACATCACCCAGAGGTGCAGCACGTTTCCTTGTGCTGTAATTGCCACGTGTCACTCGTGGTGAGACAATATGGTGAAATTTCTTCTTTTTTTTTTCTTTTTGATATAAAACATTTCTCTCTTTTCAAGCTTTTACGCTGTTCCATATGTACATCACAAGTACTTTTTTTTCTTTGAGTGCCCCCTATATGTAAGCTATGTGAAATTATAATGTTTACGTAGCCTATAAGATATTGTTGCTGCTGGCTTTATTAAAGTGTATGTACTTTGGCTCACAAAACCTGATACTAGCTTTACAGCAGCTCTAATTTATTTATGTTGTGCACAACTAATGATTAAGTGAAAAAAAATTATGGGAATTCTTTTTTTCTTGACAAATAACAGTTTAATGTGTACTCAATCACGATGGAAATGCAAGGTATAGATATGATTATAAAATATTCGTACACGTGCAGATTTGTTACATAAAAACAAGGAACCTCAATCACAATGAAAAACTGGTCCTGTTGACCAGTCGTCAGTTATACTGGAGAGCACTACAACTGATTGCCAATGCACATAATGTTGCACAAATGAAGCCTCAATTATCATAAGAAAAACTAATTACAATATATATGGCTAACGAACAGCTCATGTGAGAAAGCCAGCTTACAGAAATCTTTGCTAGGAATATTCCCATGCTTGATTTTCAGGACACTTGTAGCATGACAATTGAATCTCGTTTATTTCTTTACAAGACACTTATGCCACTTATTACAGTTTTCCTGGCAAGGTAAATTCAATCATTAACTCAGCATATTTATCTATAAAGGTAGTCTACAGAAGTAAATACGTGCACATCTCTGTCGCCTTACCTTTGTGCTTTGTCATGTCAATACGTTTGTAGGCAACCCTGGCAGCATTGAGTGCTCCCTGGATTACTGCATCGGGTGAGCCCACAAAGGTGTACACAGTTCGGTTGGTTGAAGAGCCTGGATCAACACCCAGCAGAGATACGCCTTGTGTTGTCTTAATGGCTTTTGCAATTCTCATCAATAACCTGAAAAAAATTTCACAACAGGAGCGAAAGAGTTAGTTAGTGGCTATCGCTTTATAGGACTAAGCCCTCAATTAAGGCACACAGGCATGAAAAATAATAAAAGGCACTAAATCTCACTTCGAAGACGAGTCTTGAGTGTGAATTTGCTACATTTGTCTATTCTCTATGCTGAGACATTTGCCATTATGGTGTCAGTTATGGTGACCAGGCCAACTTCTCATTAGCATGCAGCTTCACGTCGCATAACAAAGAACTACATTTCTCCCATTATGTGAAGCAGGGACGTGATACGTGACAGCTGGCACAATATTACACATACGCGAGGTCTTGCACTGTTCCTGTTCAGCGTGGAAATTTTCAAATGAGTGCAAGCAATATTTTTTTAGAGTGAAGCAACCTTCACTGTTTACCGATTCTAGTCTATTTCGCCTGCATTCATATAAGTGTTACTCCTGTGTTAGAGTAGATTTACATGGCTTTGCCTGCCTTTCCTTTTTCTATGCATGTATAAGGCAACATGCGCTCAGAGTACAAAGCGCCCATGAATTTTTCTTTTGTCCACTCTGTTACTGCTGTATTGTACCGCCTTCTTTTTCTTTTTTTTACAATGTTTCTTCCTCTTTTCACTGTTTTTTTCCTCTTCATGCATGGCATCATGCAGCAAAATGCAGCATTTTGCAGAGCTCACAAGGCTAGCTATACTGGTCATCATTGTCTTTGGCTGTTCCCGCAGGACTTGGCCTATATATACCACGGGTTCTCAAACTGGGTTCTGCGGAAACCAATGCTTTCATGAAGGACACCTTAAGGTACCGCAAGCAGCTAAAATGAGTGCAACCCACAGCGATTTTCTATACATATATGTATTATCTGCACCCAGAGTCTATCATATTATTGAGAATTCTACATTAACGGTGATGGCCTTTGACATGAAAGAAATGAGAACAGGCCAACACAGCCAGTTTTAATACTGGCATCTGCATACATTATCGCTCATTAAGCGACGTTATAGCCTACCGCCTCTTCCCCCCCCCCTTCTCTTTCCCAATTTTTTACTATCTTCATGCTCAAGAAAGTAAGAGCTAGGGCTTCTGCAACAGTCTTGAAAAGCTGTTGGGGCTTCCCGAGGCCAGAAAGTGGATTCGCGTGAAAGTGAAGCCATGGTGGCTCTGTGGCTAAGGTGTTAGGCTGCTGAACCGAAGGTTGCAGGTTCGATCCCTGCCGTGGCGCTCACATTTCGACGGAGAAGAGATAGTAGAGGCCCGTGTACTGTGCGATGTCAGTGCACATATTAAAGAACACCAGATTGTTTAAATATATAGAGCCCTCCACTACAGTGTCTCTTAAAATTATATTATGATTTTGGGACATAAAACTTCACCTACTAAAAAAAAAGAGAGAGAGAACCCCAGTCTATAAATTTGCAGAAGCCTCCCAGGTGAAAACGTGTAGCTGGGTATCCAACTGGTATCAAGTGGTCCCGGTTAGGAACTAACTGGTCCCATTTGATTGTAGTTGCAACTGGCTCCAGTTGGCAAATGGTACCAGTTACAACTTAACTGGTCCCAGCTGGGAACTAACTGGTCCCAGTTAGCAGTTGGTACTTGCATAATCAGATATCCTACTTAACATCCTCCTAGCACAAACTCATTCCAGGAGTTGAGTATTGCTAATTTCTGTATTCTAGATGTTTGGCTTTTTCAAAAGAATTGCTTCATCCCCATGAATGCACTGTTTCTCAATTAATTTACCGCTTCATCAGAATAATTATCCCTAGCAATGCAGGTGGTAGTTGCAAAAGAACATCTATTTACGAAGCTAAACATATTCTTTTAATTTTTCCATGCTGATATTGTTTCTCTGCTGTAAGTGAGCTGGTACACTGAAAGTGTGTTGTTTTAAACCTCGCTACTCTCTACCTGCACAATATATATGCCAGTAGTTCTTCGCGTATATATATATATATATATATAATCATTGATCATGTGACTGCTTTGCTGATATCACGGAGGAAGGCTGATATTAAGGGAAGTACCAACTGTTTCATTTCTTTTCATGTGAGTATAGTACGACTATTACAATTTATGAAAGGCGGAAAGCTGCTACACTAAGTTTCCTCTGTTGTGATATAGAAACTTAATTCAGTGACTGCTATTCCTCAAGAGATCGTTCGGCCGGCCCTGTTATTTCTTCTTTTAAATGCCAACGTCTTTCCTGCTCCAAATTTATAAAACGTACGTTGTGATTTATACGGTTTGATTTACAAGACGTACGTTGTAAATCGACCTATGTAAATTTAGGCAGAGCAATATTACATAACAAACGAGCACGAATGTTACGGCGTTGCAAAATTAGGCGTCACGCACGTGAAAAACAAAACCTGACCCAGCCTGGAGCAATCTAATCGACTCTCAGGTGAATTTCGAAAAGCCGCGGTTTCGATCAGGTAGGGTTTAGGCGAAAGTGTGCATCTAAACCGCACCTGCGCACAAATATTTATACGCGCAAGCGTCGAGCGCTCTTCAAGAACTGTAGTCGCGCGAAAAGGTGGCGAGTTTGTTTAATCAAGCATCCTGTGTATGCAAAATCCTCTAGCCGACTCGGCTTGCACGGGCATCAGATGCGTAAACGCGACTGAAACCGCGAAAGCATATTTGGAAGGAAGCACCTACCTCTTGATCCTGGCCCTCAGAAAAGTTGGGCACGCATTCCACTATCTTCGTACGCATGTTGAAGTCCAAAACGGAAGCAATGCAAGGTGTTTGGCGGCTGAAAGGCCTGCTACATACAGAAGTGGCCGTAATGCTTATCGTCTGCTAGTGAACCCTGTCAGAGGCAGCATCGGAGGCGCCGCCTGTGTGTGTTGTAACACGCGACCGCACCAGACCGCACACGACTCTTCAAGCGATAGCAGCGCCATCCATACAACGGCGCTGTAAATCAACCTGTAGCTCTCCTTTTGTTTCTTTAGTCGCTCTAGTCCTTGTTCCTTAGTTCAAAATGGCATGGGCGCGACAGGCAAATAGCATGCTCTCCAGTCAGGTGTCGTGCGGGGCTCAACCCATGCAATGACGAAAGTCGTACGGGTGTGGCACGCACTTTCACTTCGCGATCAGCCCCGATCAGGATTGAATTTCTGGACCGCGAGTAGCCTCCGCTCGCATCTTGCCAGAAATTCGATACCGATCGGCCTCGGATTGCGAGCCAAAAGCCTACAAGCGCATCGCCGCAAGCATGCCTTTTATTTATTCTTTTTGTCTTGCTTTAGCTGGGCTGCTTTCGAGTCTTTTGAACAATGCTAACAATGCCGAAAGTTGTGCCCAAACATACGCACGTTTGAAGCGCATGTTTCTTTCTAGTAACTGTGACGCTGGGCGCCTCCCGAAAGCCATTAGCTAATTGTGGGTGATGATAACGCTGTCGCCAGCCGGCGCCTAAGTTCTTATCAGCTCATGAATGTTCCTTCAGGCTGCTTACTATCGCACCTATCGCAGAGCAGTGCGGCTGGAAAGCGAAAACATCGTACAGACCTCCTAAAAGGTGCCGGATAACTCTGCTTGTTGTCCCCCAAGGCAGGCGCGCGGTGCTGCATCGTAAATCTCTGGGTCAGCTCAGCTTGCGCGTGTACACTTGCATCGCAGTGCATGTCCAGGTTCGTGAAAATTCCTCCTGCCAACCCATTCGAAGGACCATTGAAGCAAGGGCATGCTCCGAATTTTCGTGCTGCACATAAGCCTGCCCTCGCACCAAGTCATTGATGTGCCAGAAAGTTCCTGGCTGCCTCTTACAGAATATAGTCCTTGCCAAGTAAAACTTGCACACCGGCTTCCATTTCAGAGCGAGACAGATAAACAGCACAGGAACGAAGTCCGTCAATAGTGTGTGCTTTGGCTGGTCAGTTATCTTCTACTCTAGTTATTTTAACCAATAGAAACATCACATATCGCTCGTGTTATTACTTAACCAGTCGTATTCAATTGTACAGTTGCAGACCATATATATACAGGACATCTTCGTATAAGCGAGGGGTGTTCAAATTTTCGATTGATAATGACGGTTATCTGCATGCGCAATAACTATGAGCAATTGAAAAGCTTACATAAATATGCTGAGGAAAGTATGCATGCCCAGACGAAGACATGTCCAAAAACAAGCCCACATTTTAAAATTGATTTTAGCAACATTCCCTGTTAAAAGGTTTTTTAGCATTGATTAATAATGACCTGCATGTATGTGGCACACATTTTAAAATTGATTTTAGCAACATTCCCTGTTAAGAGGTTTTTTAGCATTGATTGATAATGACCTGCATGTATGTGTGGCACACTTTCCCAATTTGTTGGAACTCCAAGCGACATTTACAGAGCAAGCCTTGTAGTTGTCAATAGCACAAACATGCAGTTGTGAAGCGAGGTTACGAACACTAGTCAGCAGTTAACCCGTGTATCTCATGTTCAATGTTTGTTCCCACAAACTGCAGTTCTCTGCCACAAATCTATGGCAAAATGCTTAATGTGTGTTCATATTAAGTGCACGTGACTCCCAGCTATCTATAGTGCACTAAAAAATAAACCACAAACATCCCTCAAAAAGAAAGTTTAATCGCATAATTCAGCAAGCATCCTCAATATGTCCACATAGTCTAAAGATAACATATCTTTGACAATTAAAGCATACATCACTGGACACTGGGCAACACACTACGTAACAGTTTACAAGCACTAATTCTATGTGCCCAAATAATGGCATATTATGAACATCTATCAAGCATGCACTACACACAATGAAGTGTACAGAACGAAACCAGTGCATAATTTATACAAAATGAGTTTGCCACATATGTAACACTCAGTTCCCCCCGATGAATATGGCATGTTCCACAAGACACCACCACTCACACGTCTATCTTTGTCAGAGTACCCAGCATATAGAAGACCTAAGCAAAAAATGCGAGAAACCACAAGTGGTTGTTTCAACGTAAATTCTCATGAAAAGCCTGAGTGATGCAATCAAGCTGAACCTAGAGAAATTCAGTAGTCTGTTATTGTGCCCCCTTTCTCCCACCCATTTAAACAGTAAAAGAAAGTGGCAAAGTCTGTACTGTCAGTACAAAACCATAGACAAGAATGTTGCTTACTTCGAAGGAATTGCAGTAACAGCGATTCCAAGTCGTTTCACGGCCACAGCGCTGGGATGCTACCTCTCCCAACCAGATAACATTTTATTACCGGAAAGATAACTGCTATGGTCATGACCTTACATTTCAGCACAGCCTGTTTAGTGGTACGGAAACAGAGAAGTAACACTTAGCACACCACTACTACAGGTAAAAACAATACTAAAAGAAAAGCTTGAAGCAGCAACTAACCACTACATTAAAAAAGTGTGCGTCAACTGGTCCACTGTTTTTCAATACTATATGCAGTCACTTGAAAGATGTGGCCCCTATTCAGTCGCATAAGAACAGTGACTGAAACTAGGTTTGGTATACTGTAGAAATTTTAGTTTAATGCCATACTTTATAACAGAAACTAGTCACAGCTGTACACAGTTACAGCTGTTACAAGGGTGGTAAGTTGTAAACAGTGTTTTTAAAAAGAAAGGAAGTGCAAAATGAAACATACACTATATCAATGCAGCTCTCTATAGCTCTCATCCTGAGCTGATGTAATATGAAGCTTTGTTTTATTTTTCAAAGCAAAAATTGCCTGTAGTTTTCAAGTCAAGCTCTTGTTAACATTCCCATACCAAGCTTCGGCAAGGTGTCATTAAAAATGCAAATTTAGATTAGCCATTGCACACATATAGTCTACACTTCATTGAAAGAAACAAGATATTACATGCTTATTAGGCTCATAAGATCAACACGGGTGTACCAAATTAGAAGACCAATCAAGAGGTGGTTCCCATACATAAACAATTTTATGCAATACTGACCCTGTACAGCATGCTTAACCACATTGCTGACCTTGTTAGAAGTACGCTTTAGGGCATGAGACAGAGGCTTCTAAGTGACGGTTGCTGACGTGCACAAGTCATTATGGAGCAAGTTTGTATGAGCCAACAATAATTTGAGAATTATTAAATGCCTTATTTCACAGCAGCTGCGGCCTGCCAGAACAGTGTCCTTTCATCAGCATAAGGCCAAAGTTTCATTGTGATCACGACTATTAGGAGAAGAGCACCTATCGTGGCACAGCATTCAATATTGAAAGTAGTGAATACTACTTGCAGCATATGCGACAGAGTTGTATTTTTGCTTGCAATTTCAAAGGGGCTATTTGCAACTGTTCGGTACAGACGAATAACTGAATATATAGCAAGTCCTTTTCTTTACCATGTGAACTCAGATTTTCAAACTCCTGTAGTGCAACTGAAAAATAGCGGCAAGCTCTTATTCTCATGAATGATCATCAGACAATTTAATACGAAGTGAACTCGCATTAGTTAATGCAACGGTTCAGGTTAGGCCATCTTGTGCACTCTTAACATTACTTATGAATTCAATAACAAAAAATGCAGTACACATTAAGAACAAGCATCAAATGTCAACCACCAGCACTGTTTCCTTACATAACAAGATATGTAGCAGAAAGCTTACCAATGAATTTTGGCATAGCAGGAATTTTAGAAAGAGCGAGAGAAAATGACCATGTCAATGCACGAACGGGATAATAGAAAAGGAAAATATCGAAAAAAGCGCAATCATTAAAAGCGCTCTGTACATTATGAGAGATCTCAAGCACTTGACAAAAATGAAATCGCTTTTTAGCATGCTGTCCTTATACATGCTCATTTACATTATTCACAGACTTGCATCCACAGCATCTCTTCACAGAGTACAAAAGCCACCACCACAAAGGTCTAGACAACCAAACAGTACGCACTCTTAGGAAACACGTCCAACATCTCTGCAGTATAGAGAAGGTAATGACTGCAAACAACTTTCGCAGAAGCAGAAAACACAGATCCGACAAACATTATTTTTGCGGCTTTAACAGATACAAAGCAATATCTCGAGCCATGAAGAAATATAAAGGCTCTGTCACAAAGCTAGAGCTACCTTTGTGCATTCTTCTATTGCATAAGTAGGAAGCTTTCTTGGTGCATATGCGGCGACAATGCATATAAACACGCATGCACACACAGCTGCCGGCGCATTCATAGCCTGCAACCCACTTTATGACAATAAAAAGTGCTTATAATGACGTGCACACTGTAACACTACAGTGAAAATAAGAAGTACTGTTTAAAAAGCGTCGTTGATTTGAGAATACTATGGAGTAGATTTTTGTTCAAAAGGTGCAATACATAGAAAAAGGACATGCGACTGTCTTCATTGCATGTTTGGCCTCCATAGCTGCATATCGTTTCATAATTTACCTTCATTTCCATTCATTTGATTAATTGCAACACTTTTGATTACCACAAATAATGCCCCTATGATTTCCTTGGCCTCATTGTCTGCCGGCTCCATACGGTGGTGTCCAGAAAAAATGGGATCCTTGGTCCATTGCACTCCTGCTCACTATTTCATATACAGTTAAACCCCTTTATAAGAGGCACACTCTGGGCAGCAATTGTTGTCTTTTATATGAGATATCTCTTATAAGCAGGACACCACGTAGGCATGTTCTTATCAAACCGTATTTTATAGTGGGCACAGTGGTGTCTCTTACACCCATTTGTCTCTTATATCAGTGCCTCCTATAAGGGGTTTGACTGTAGTACGCCTTTTAACCTAACCTTTACATACTGGCAGGGGCGATTCGTGTATATGCTACACTGAAAACTTCTGATAACCATTATTCAAGCTCTTCTGACAGTACGCCTACGCTTTTTTGCAGTACCGACTGAGTTATTAAACTTGTATAGCATTCATCATTCTTTCAAGCCAACTCGCAAGGCTACATTAGCTCCATCTATCACACGACATTTCGAGAGAGGTGCAAGCAACAAGCCGACACTATGTAACAGCTCTAAAATAATTGCATACTGCCAGCATCCTTCCAATTTCATGCATCCACACAGCATAATCACTCCATTAAAGAACCAACACTCTCTTAACTATAAGAAATGCTAAAAAAAACTTGCATTTCTTAAAACAGACTTCTAACTGCTGAAGTACTACACAATAGTAAAGTTCACACTTATAAAAAGTAATGTTTGATCATTTCCTTCAAATCAAATTATGAGCCAAGAAAATAAAACATGCATAATGTTGTATTATAGTTAGAATCATTGTTGGCGCATGAGCCAGCAGTAGCACAGCTGAGACAAATCAGGCATTCACTTCACTTCTCGCATCATTGGTTGTCAAGAAATTGAATACAGAGCCAGAAATAAAGCTAGTTTTGCTATTTTCGTACATTCAAAGTATTACATACAACAAAACAAGCTTTTGACAGCATTAAGACACTTCCGAGTATTTGCATAAACAAGACGCTAATACGAAGCAGTGGGCATCCATGCTGTGCATCTAAACGAAAAGCGTCTGGTAAGCACAGACCCTAACACGTAATGAAACAGCGGCAACATTTCCCTTTGTTGACCAGCGGCTCGTTACAGCACTGACAGTGCGCATTAAAGGTTTGTCTTGTGTAATAATGCATTTAACATCTGTAACCGACCACTTTGTCAAGAGTCAATGAGAGGGCAGAGAGAAAACAATGCTTTCCTTGCACAAATGGTTCTCAAAAGAGCGAAGAATGGGACAGGGCAACAGAGAAAACCTTGCTGGCAAATTGGTCCAGACACCATCTTGCCAACACCACACACATTATGAAGGAAAAATTAAGCGCCCTATTTTCGATTGAGTACAGACAACCTTTCATCTGCCACTAATTCCCTTCCACCGAAAATTGTCTGAACAGACTTATAGTTGGACAAAACTAATAAAAGAAGAGAGAGACCCGGTCCGGACGACCAAGGCACGCAGCTGAGTGCACGCTTGGCTAAAGAAACAGTCCTCCTGACGGCCGGCTCACTGATCGTGTCGCTAGTGATGTTGTTCTAGAGTGCATGTTCAGTGGTGCATGTTTGTGCACATCCACCACTGAGGCGGAAACGTCCTTGCCTTCAAAAGTTGTACCCGACTATAGTCGAGGAAGCATTAGTGACTATAGATGGATGATCCCACCTCCTTCAATGTCGCAGTTTTCCAGATAATGAACAGGTCAGACAGAAATCCCGATTTCGCACGCGACAACGGAGGAATGATCCAGTGGTAAAACAGCCAAGACTGATGTGAAAACTCTTCTTCCTTCAGAGCAAGGTGAACCCAACTAGCATCAATTGATGCAAATAACGCCAAATTATGGAATGAAATCTCCACAAGAAATTCTTCCACCGTGAAAGAGCTAGAACAGGAACATTTTTGCGAAGGTTTCTGGGCTGTTGTCGTTCAAAGAACTAATAAGTCGTGCAGTTGAAAAGTGAGTTGGCTTGAAACCATGCTATCAAATTTCTTTTAGCAAGCAAGGACAAGAAGAAATGAAAAGTTGAAAATACAATATTTCTTAAAAATCCAGGATAGTACATGAAATGACTAGGATGACAATGCTTCAGCTGTGTGTTGTCACGTAACAATGTCCTCAACATGAGCTCTGCATCATGACATGGTTTTGCAACATATCGAAAGTATCTACTAAAGTGCCACTGATAAATGAGAATCGAAGAATAGCAAAGATTAACTTGTTTGTATAAGGTCGCTCAAAAAACCACACATGAAGCAGCACACACATCTGTCTTCACAGCTATTTTGCCAGTGTTGCTGCAGCAGTGCCAAAAGGTCAAATAACACTAGAAAGAGTTAAAGAACACTGAGGCAAATAAAAAAAGCACGGATACAAGTATATGACGATCAATGGTATTTACAGAACTGCATCAATGAGCCTTCAACAAACCTTACGCGACAATGCTCAAACATCTGGCCAGGTGCCATCTTGGTTGCGTCAAGAAGTTGCGGCATTCTCATGGGATCGCATGTGTTGCTGCAGTGCATGGCAGTATCTTCGGGTTGAATTTTGTGTTTCGGCACTTCAATTTAGCCGTTTGTGATCCTCGTGCAACGAAAAACGGTGAAACGGCTACGCCTTCCAACTGCTGGCAACGTAATATGGAAAAACGATTTAGTTCTACCGTATGTCGGTGAAGATGTTTCAGCCAGCCTCTGCAGAACGGTGCAGTCTCGCCAGCTGACGCATTCTCAGAACTTTGCTGTCAAGGCGTACACCTGACTGTCATCAGCAGCTACGAACGTCTGTGGTTTAAGGTACTATCGGCACCAAATAAAACGCGAATAGCTGTGAGCACACACATCCAGCTTGAAAACACTGCGCTTGTGCGCACCTGTTACTGGTGATGACTGCAGCAGCAATATTTGTTACATATATCAAATAGACCTGTCGCACAAATATTTAAATAACCTGCACTATTGCCATTTTTTTTGGGTGTGTGTCTCTTTCCTATATGACTGAATGGAGTTCCGAAAAGGCTGAGGGCAAGCCGTGCCCCCCAATGACATTGCAGGCCCCCTAAAGATTCTTTTTGCTACTTTGTCCCATGGTATGGCTTAACAGACAAAGAAGTCGCCACTACGTTTGATATTTGGGCTGCTGTACCTTCTTTCCTTTGCTATCGGTCACTTCACGTTGATTGCAAAAGGGAACACGGAGGTGTTGCAGCATCTTGATCACCATGAATAAAATTAAGAATGATACGTGTTTCGCTGCCACTTCACAGCGGAGTACGCAAAAATGTGTTTCGTGCGTCCACGCATAATGTCTGCTTCACCTGACGTAACCAGGATAGTGCTGCCGATCGCTACGTTGTCTACTAGATGGCGCTACTAACTTCGGATAAGGTCTATTGTTGTACCAGGTTATCGGAACTCTAATTGCAACAGATGGTGTGCAGATATGCACAACTAAGACATACACGTCCGGCTTGTGTACCAAGTTACACCCGTCATTCCTCAAAAGAGGGGGCGAGAAAGAACGCCAGGCCTGCGCAGAAGGCGCAGCACAATCGCAGCGAAAGCTAGAAGAGCGGCCTTTTAGAGCCTTTTCGAAACACTCAATGGTAACTACTGCAAGCACACTTGCTTGATACCACTACGTCATTAATGAATTTATTTGAGTAGTAGACCAGCATTTGGCATTCACAATGTTATTTTTCGTCATTCTTCTGAGAAGCGTGGTATTCGCTAAACACTTGCAAAGAATTTTGTACCAATTGTTCATGCAGTGGCTGACGACGATGAGGAAATATGGCTGAAGTGGGTATGCGCCATAGTTAATAAGAGAACAAGAGCAAGCTTTTGTGATAGTTTGGAGCATTGGACGGCCCACTACTGACGCTATTCGCATTGTACGGCGACTGGTTGTTCTTTCGCTGTTTTAAAACGCTTTGTAAGTCATATTAACGCAATTGCTTTCCTTACATCAAGCCTGCCTAAGGCAAGTTGGACAGCAAGTCACAAGCACCGATGTAGCTTAGTGGTAGAATAGTGGGCTGGCACCCAGCGGACCCAGGTTCGAGCCCCACTGTGTCATCAGCGCTAGGTCAAGCCAGCCTAAGGCAAGTTTGACAACAAGTTACAAGCACCAGCGTAACTCGGTGGTAGAATACTGGGCTGGCACCCAGCGTAACCGGTTTCGAGCCCCACTGTGTCATTGGTGTTGGGTTTCTTTTCTAATTTCGCGTGATGTGGTTACGAACACCCGCTGTGGCGGACAACTGCGCGTGACCCGAGTTGTGTTCTCATAACAGCTGTAAAAAAAAAAAAATGATGCCAATGTAAACTTGCAATTTTTAAATATTGTGCGCTTTCTTACGTACTACAGCGTAAAACGCTGAGACTTGTACTGTCTTGGAACTTGTTGCATTGTTCAGCAGAGTAAATTAAACAGGACACATATAGCCTTACGTCATAGCTTTGTCAATTTTATTCAGAAACCACTTACTCGCACAATATACGAGACTGACCTTGCCTTACAGAGTGCCTTTTCTTCGGCACTATACCGAAACTGCAGCATACAGTATATAACCCAGTTTACCACAAATGGAAAGAACAGATGTAACATGACCGAATGATGAAAGCTTGATTTTAGTCTCTGCAAGACTGCACAGGCTACTCTCAATACATAGGTGACAGCTTGGCACCAGGATTCAATGAAGCCAAATAAAAACTAAAGAAATAAAGTTCTAAAAGTGTATCCGTCTGTCATCAGCTTCTTACTAGCTTTCAGCTGTTTGTTTTGCTTGTTATCTGTTTTTTACACTATCAGTTTAAGTCTAACATTTCCTCAATACTTTGACGAAACAGATCCTTTCTTTTAGGTTACATTTATGGTGGCCTTACATGCATACCAACAGTGTAGTAAACGCACCAATTCACAGAGTGAAATAATTTGTTTTCCAGTTAGAAAAAACTGACATTACACCTCAAGTTATTCACGATGCCACTAATGTTTGGCAATCTTCCAATTGCTCACTCACAATAACTTGAGCCTTGCATAACTCACTACTTGCCTCAGCATGAATTGATATATACAGGATTGCAAAATACAGCAAGAAAATGTCACCAGTAAAGAAAATCCTCTGCACAAAAAGAAGAAAAAGCAACAAAATGGTTTTAGACGGTCGTACATCTGTGTGCGTGAAGAGTGTAAATGTCACGATCAAAACTCGCCAGACCAGTATCTATGTACAGGTTAGATATGTACTCGGAGGTCTCAAAATGGCCGGACAAGGTTGGTATGAATCTACACTCTAAAGCTTCATTCACACCGAAGGCGGCGCGGCAAAGCGGGATTTCCGAAGCGGCGAGGTGGCGAGTGCGTGAACCTGTTCAGACCGGATGCCTTCTTCGTCTGGCCGCGCGGCAGAGAAGGCGGGCATCTCACGATTTTGTGCATATGCCGCTATGACGTGTCTGTGCTTCTCCCAAACGTACACCCGCACCACCACCGCGCTTCCGCTGCGTGGCGTTCCGATTGGCTGCGGCAAAGCGGCGAGCCTCGGCAGGCGGCGAAAAATTGCTCCGAGAGCGATCGGCCTTGCCGCGTGGTTTTTCTCCCGCTTTCGCCACCTGGTGAGGAGGTTTTTCCCGCGTTGCCGCCTCGTCGCTTGCCGCCTTCGGTGTGAACGAGCCTTAAAGCTATGCTTGATCTTTGTCAATGTTTGTCATTAACAACCGCTTTCACATAGTGTTGCCACCAGATGAAGAATGGTGCAACGACAGTGAAAACACTGCCTTCTCCATTGCATGAGAACCTTCAACGCTCGCGTGTGGCCTACGCCTAGCAACAAAGGCTCAGCTGGCATCTGAACCCCTTCCAGTGGCGAAATCTCGCCACATCCCGAACTTTACTAACAAAACCTGCGATGAGGTGCAATAATAAGCCACACTTACATTGCCATCCAATTCTGTATTGCACTTATTGAAATAAAATTGCAGGTAGGACATTCTTTACAACTCCAGCAGTAGAATTATCTGAAGGATGGCTTAAAAACAATTTTTTTTTTCCCCCGAGGAAAATATGAGAAGATGGTCTCTGATGGTAGTGAAGCGGTCCCAGTGCACAATTCACAAATGGCGAAGAAGGAACGATGATGACTGCTGTACAATCACTGCTTGCGTCGGCAGGAGCGCTTGTGTTCTTTGTGCCAATGAACTTGCTGGCATTCTACACTGCAGTATAATGTGTTCCAACAGCAGTGGTAGATTGCTTCAGCTTCACAGTTGTAACACTGCAAGGATAAGCTATGAGTTAGTAAGGCTTAAACATCAAATGAACATGTTTGAAATGATAATCATTGATTAACTGAAAAGTTCAAACACAGTAAAAGCTCGAAAATTCGGATTTCACGGGACCGGAAAAACTGTCCCAATTAACCGAATGCCGAATTAACAAATCAACAGGGAAAACAACATTTAAAAATCAAGCTGCAGAAGCATACCTTTATTTGAAGTATTTTGTAATTGTCGTCTGTGTTTTTGCGTAGATTCCGGCTGACATCACAATTTTTCTTAACTGTTCCAAATGGCCAACAGCACGCAAGCTGTCGGGAGTGTTCAGGCAAGCGTCCTCTAATATTAACAGCGCCTCCGAGACTTCCCGTGAGGTGGGATGAGGTCCCGGCTGTATCTCCTCGCATGATTCTTCGTTGGAATCGTGGTCTTCATGGGCACCCATGACATCATTAATAATCTCTTGATCGGTCAGGAGACCACTCGTGGCGACACCATGATCAATCGCGATGTAGTCCTGAAAGGTCACATCTGTGGGAAGGACAGCATCGGAAGTCGGGCAGTCATCGTTGGTGGACTCGGCTGACACCTCCTCGATGCTATGGTCAGCTACTGCTGCATGCTCGGGCCTCACAAAACCGCTGTGCCGAAAACAGTTGGCGATGACTTGCGGCGGAGTGTTTTTCCACATGTGGGCGATGATGTGCACTGCGCCGAGTAAGTCCACTTGATACAACTTTCCAGCTTCTGAGCATAGGATCATTCGCTTTAGCAGGTGCTTGCGGTACTTCGACTTCACGTAATGAATGATACCCTGGTCCATCGGCTGAAGAGCAGACGTAGTGTTGGGCGGCAAAAAAACTACTTTGATGCTCTTAAGTTCGACTGTACAGTTATGGGCACTGCAGTTGTCAACAACCATAATTATCTTGCGGTCCTTCGACGTGAAGCGCCGGTCCAACTGCTGCAGCCAGCCGCGAAAAATGTCCGATGTCATCCATGCCTTCCTGTTCGCTGTGTACTCAACAGGAAGGCTTTTGACGTTCTTAAAACAACGTGGCTTAAGCGCCTTCCCGACGACAAGTAGTGGCAAGCGCTCCGTGCCAGTCATATTGGCGGCAAGAAGCACAATTATCCTTTGCTTGCACTTCTTGCCACCAATGCACGCGTCCCCTTTGAAAGTCAGCGTCTTGTCGGGCAGAGCTCTGAAAAATAGAGCAGTTTCATCTGCATTGAACACGTCACGTGGTTCATATGCGGCGATGTGCTCCAGCAGCTTCACATTTCTCCACTCGGTGGTCACGCTTTCGTCAACACTGGCCTTTTCGCCGCACACACTCCTGTAGACGAGCTCGTGTCTCTCTTGAAACCTCGCAAACCACCCTTCTGACGCTTTGAACGATTCAATGTTCATCATTGCAGCGTACTTCTCACCTTGCGCTATGATGAGAGGTCCGCTCAAAGGCAGATGCGCGTTGCGACAGTCAGTAATCCACCGGAGCAAAGCTTCTTCGAGCTGGGGATGAGCTGCGGTTCCCAACCGCTTTCTAAAGGCATGAAACTTCTCGCTTTCGAAGGCTTGTCGAATCTGTTGTTCATTTTTCACGTACGTTCCCAACGTGCTCCGCTTCACATTGTACTTGGTCATAACCTGCTGTCGCGATTCGCCGTTCTACAGTGCTTCCGAAATTTCCACTTTAGTCGCCAAGTTCTTCGCGTCGTAGTTCTGCCGCTTTTTCGGCGTTGCCATCACTGTAGCGCACGATGGTGGTGGCATGCAAATACGGTCACAATGAAAGAAAAAGAGAACTCCGCAAGAAGAGATGGTTCCGACACGACAACACAAGGGAAAATGGCGTCGGAGGCGCTGCGTGAAGAAGAAAGAAGACGCCGACGTTCAATGACGCTGCGATCGCCCCCACTAGTTGATGATGATGGTGATGCCACTCAGGTTTCGGTTTCACTCCAGTGGTGCCAGCGCTGCTTTATCACACTTTTGTGTAGCAGCAGCCGTCAGCATTTGTCCAAATTAAGCGGTGCGGAGCCGAATTCCGACGAAATAACCAAGGTTTCATCCCATAGATTAACGTGCGCTTTGGCCGGGACCAATAGAGCCGTCTGAATTATCCGAATTAACGAGCTTTTACTGTATTATGACATTGCTGAGATAATCACCTTTGCCATTAGCTTAGCTGCACAAAAACTCTGCAGCGTGCTACAAAGATAAGAAAACACAAGAGATAATAATATAAAAATGACAATATGGTGGACAAGTGTTCCATGTCAACGCGGTGTTTTCTTTATGCCCATGTAGTTTTTGTGCTAAAGGTTTAGTGTGGATCGCCAACAAACCTAGAATGCTTTTCTTTAGAACCCAGACTATGTATAGCATAACTATTGTGTTACATACTGCTCTGTGTTTCTTCACTACACTAAGCTGTTCAGTTGTCTCAGATGTGCTGCTGCAAAATTCCTAGGCACTTCTGAACATGGTGCTCTCTCACGGAAACAGAAACTAGGTTTTCTTAGCCTGTCAGTTCAGGACAATTATGCACTTACTTTTCAATGTGTTGAATAAAGTAGGAAAATACTTCATAATAATGATGATAATATCTGGGGTTTTCCGAAAACCATGAATATGAGAGGTGCCATAGTGGAGGGCTCCAGAAATTTTGACAATTAGGTGTTTTAATGTGCACTGAGGAAAGTACTTCACTCTTGCAAAAAGGTTTGAAGGGGTGTGAAAAAAATGTCAACCTAGAAATCAACAAAGAATATACAAAAAAAGGAACAAAAGCTGAGCAGCACACTCACCCACTGCTTTTTCTTTGTTTCAGAAATTTCCTGCCGGTGGCGTTCCTGCAACTTCGCAATTTCCTGTTCGCGAGCCTCTTTGTCTCGAACCTTGTGCTGCTCCAAGTCTGTCCGCATGCGCTCCAGCACTGCACTGACTTCCTTCAACTTTTCTGCTTCACACTGTTTTTGGACCTGCGTGCCAGCAAATGCAAGCCATGTGAAGACAGGGAGGTACCTGTACATACTCCAATGCATTCGAACATGGCTGAAATCTAAAGCAATGTAAAACAACGGCATGGGAGATGAGAAGAATAACTCGAAGAAAAATAAGACGTGCGTCTGCATTACATAGTCTCGTGTTTTCATGCTTCGTATTATGAACTCACTCAACCTAGACACCTAAAAATAGCAAATTAGAAGCAGGGTTTCAAACAGGGCTATGGGCAAGGGATACAAAGCCCTGCTTTGCTTGCAAACTGAAAAACAGTGCTCTATCTAGACTTTGATTGATTGATATGTGGGGTTTAACGTCCCAAAACCACCATATGATTATGAGAGTAGAGGAGGGCTCCGGAAATTTCGACCACCTGGGGTTCTTTAACGTGCATTCAAATCTGAGCACACGGGCCTACAACATTTCCGCCTGCATCAGAAATGCAGCCACCGCAGCCGGGATTCGAACCCGCGACCTGCGGGTCAGCAGCCGAGTACCTTACCCACTAGACCACCACGGCGGGGCGCTCTAGACTTTCACCACTAGTGAATACCTGCACACGGGTCTTAAATCAATATGTACCAGTGAAGCTGGTCGTTTTATCAGTATTGTACAACGAAATGCACCAGCAGAATAGTGAGAATTAAGAATGTGGGCATTAAGAAGATGACAGTTTAACATCAGCTTAAGCTTGTGTCCCTGCTGCCTTATCAGCTTGCACTGCCAGGCCGGTATGAACAGTCATGAAAAAGATGTGTTAGCAATAATAAGGAAGAGGAAGAACTACATGAAATGCGAGCAACCCCTGCTCCCAATATGATCAAGCATTCATTGCACGAGGGTGTGGTCACCACTCCTGCGTTCAACTTTATTTTGCAGCAGGCGTAGGCTACCGTATAAACCGGAATATAAGTCGAGATTTTTTCAATAAGATAATAAGCTAAAGTTGCCCCTCGTCTTATATAGCGGTGTCTAGCCGAAAGTGCAATGCTGTCTGGCAACATATGGCTTGCATGTGCTTGTGAAGCCAGACGCGGCCATATCCGCATCCAAATCCAATCGCAGTCTGTTTTCTTTGTGTTCGTGATTTGCTTCTGATCTCTTCCGAGTTTTCGCTCCGCTTGACATTGCGCTGCATTTTTAGTGGCCTTTTTTTTTTTTTTTCGTTCACTGAATATGTCTAGCGGTGCGAGGAGGCAGTACTCAGCTGCGTTTAAACTAGATGTTAAGTTCACAGAAGCGAACGGGAATATGGCTGCTCAGCGCCGCTTTGGTGTATCAGAAAAAAGCGTGCGCTATTAGAGCGCGCAGAAAGGGAAGCTGCAGATGTGCAATCCTCGAAAAATGTCCTTTCGTGGACGAAGTGCCGTTCATCCGCAGCTGGAGGATAAGCTAGCAGACTTTGTGCGCTAGCTAGCGGGAAGTTCGTGCGCGCTCGCTGCCAGTGATCGTGGATACCATTCGCAAGAAAGCCGTGGAACTCGATCGGGAAGCTGGGCTCACGAGAGAAGAGTTTCGTGCACCAAACTCTTGGGTGCGTCGATTTATGCGACGCAAAGAATTTTCTCTCCGGCGGCGCTCATCCATCTGTCAAAAGTTGCCAAAGGAGTTCGAGGACAAGCTCATAAACTTTCAGCGCTTCGTAAACCGGCTTCGGGAGCAGAACGGTACATGATGGGGCAGATTGACAACACCGATGAGACCCCCGTGTGGTTTGACATGCCTTCGTCGACCACGATCACGCAGCGCGGCGCCAAGGATGTGAAGCTGCTGTCCACTGGCAACGAGCACTCGCGCTTCACCGTCATGCTGGCATGCACGGCAGATAGTAGAAAGCTTCCGCCCTTCGTCATTTTCAAACGCAAGACAATGCGATGGTGCGACAGTTGGTGCCACAATGCGATTGTGCGACAATGCGACAGTTGCGATGGTGGTAGAGGGGAGCTCCGACGAACGGGATGGGGTGCGTCCAATCCGCAAATAAATGTGGTTCGGCAGTTTTGGGTTGTTTTCCTTTTTTTTCTTTTTCGGTAACCTGAACTTGGGGGGTCGACCTATATTCCCACTCGACCTGTAGTCCGGTTTATACGGTACTGTCCGCACCGTAGTTGGCACTTCAAGTGGCTCTGTCTATTGCCTTCTCGTGCTAGTCGAGGCCACCAACAGCATCAATTACCTCTTCCATTGCCTAAATGACCACGGCAGCAGCAGCGTCAGCAAACATGAATGTCTCAAAGTTATAGTCTACCTGTTAGCCAGTAATCTAAAATCTCATGAACACCCTCATACAGATCGCTGCAAGTCCACAGTCGGTGTCAGAATGGTCATCGTCTGGGTTGCTGACAATGGCACGTTAAAACCCGGCAAGCTACATTCTGCTGCAATGGTGCCCAGAGCCTGGAAGAGGCATTCATCACTGTAGACCACAAAAAACAGACATAAGACATATCTGACGAAGCACCCTGAATGGTTCTAACATTGCCTGCAGTACTGATCCAAACGCACATGTCAGTGCCAAAATGACTGAATGTGGTGGGTGATGCAAAAGCTTCAAAATGTCATTAAGGCATATCTCTATCCTCGTGTGCACTGGTGATAGCGACAGTTGCAATGGTAGGCCTTAACTTTAGCTTCAGGTATAGCAGAAGAACAGCGAGCAGACTTGAAAAAAGCAGGAACTGCAGGGGGGCACTAGCTGAGCCAAAGTTTTTGCTCAGGAGCGCAACTGTGGAAGATCCACGGCATCAAAATTGGCAGCAAGGAGGCCAGAGAGATCAGCGACTGGCATCCGAATGGCTCACAGACTAGCAAATGAGGAGGGTAAGCCAGTGGCTACTCTTGTAGAGGAGGGGGCGGGGGGGGTGCAGATGTCACAAAATGCTTCAAAGTGCCCTAAATGCCTAAGGTAGTGTTCAGTGCTTAAAAATGCTCATTCTGCGTACACAGTGCAATTGTGATAAGTGGACGGTTTTGCAGTGGGGGCACCATAAGTTCGCGCATCACAGGGATCGCCCTTCCGGCGCGCCCAGTGCATTTAGTTTCGGTTTCTCCCACACTGCGGTCTAGAAATTCGGTGATGGATCTCTCCAACTACGCGCGATATTTTCAAACTTTAAAATCCAGGCAGGCTATAATTTGTGATGTAAAACAACTTCCCCATATAAACAATGACCCTAAAATTGATAATAAAAAGTTAGTTGAAATTATTTTAATAATTAATCATTTCCGAGTTATCTAATTAGTGGCAAACCCTTTCCACCTCAGCCTAGAAATTGTCTGTGAAGATGGCACGTGCCTAACCATTATAGTTTTCTGAATAAAATTCTGGATTGTTTAAAAAAAACACCGAGTGTGTTTATATACAGGGCGTCCCAGTTATCACGCAGCACGATTTAAAAAAGAGGAATGGCATTACGGGAGGCGAACCTAGAGCATATTGTTCCCGATACACTGAAGTAGCCGCTACTAATTTTAGTTAATGACTATTAACCAACTAATGTAATTATACTTGTAACTCACAAAGTACTTGCCTAATCATCAATATGTCAATGAGGAAGATGTGCACATGTTATAATGACATCTGTTTGTGCTACTTCCAACAAGCGTACTAATTGAGAGCTCATTTTTGTCTGTGAATAAAGAAAGCCAGCAAAATATTAAAAATGACACGCAACTGCGCTCACACCTGCAAAAGAAATCACCGCCCTCAAATAATCTTAGTGGAAGCAAGCGCTATGCCTCTTTTCCGTTGCCATAGCCAGCATTTTGCACATTCGCAATGCTACAGGTGGGGTGCCAACATGTGTCGCAGTTTAGCAGGAATTCCTTCCGCTTGATTGTACATCGCTGCAGCCGAACCCCGGTACAACGAACGCCGCTTCAATGAAATTTCCGCTACAACGAAAAACTTACGGTTACCCGTGAGCAGTCCATAGGAGTCAATGCATAAATCGCCACAACAAACACTTTTTCTTCTGCCGTTTTGCTTCAACGAAATTTCACGATGCAATTACAGGTTCAGATATTTATTGCTATACAGGAAAACCAATTTTTAACACTTCAATGCATTTTGAAAACCTGAAAATACGTCACCGAAATCTTAAACATGCGTCGGAAACACCAGAAATCACTGCTGTTCAGCAAGCATGGGCGCCGCCATTGCTCGATAGCGATGGCAATGAGACTGCCCTGCTCATGGAGGATGGCCCTGCTTTTGCCACTGGCTTGTTTTGAAGCCGCAGACAATCCAAAGCTGAAGCTCAGTCGCTCAGTTCATGGTTTCCTTCACGCAGCTGCTGCGTGCAACCGTGGAGCGATGGTTTTTCCGATTCCAATGCTTATCGTTTTATTCATGCTTGGCCAGTGTGGTACCTAATCATAGTGGCTGTTCATCCGCATTATCAACCAAATCAGCCAGCCGCGAGATTTGTATGATAAGAATGGCATAGAATAAGGCAAAAGTCACCGCTACACAATACCATGCCCTCGTCTCGGCGTTGTTGGATACACTTTGACGGCGGACGGCTGCTGGTGTTAACGTGTTATGCAACTGTTTGGTATGTTTACGAATGCGGTTGTAGGCGTTATTTCAGCGGTTTTCACCATGGCCTCGCTATGCACGACTGTGAATCGCGTCATGACGCTGCTAGAAAAAAACAGGAAGCAGCGAACACATTTTTAATTTTAAGAAGAAACATTCCTCTGTTTAGCTAGCTAAGATCAGCTACATTTTCTTTTTCGATTTCACTACAACGAAATTCTTGCTTCAACGAAATATTTTCCGCACCCCGCAAGTTTCGTTGTAGCGGGGTTCGACTGAATCACCATTCGTATTTCACAATGATCTGTTCTCATTGATGATGCGACGGGATCACTGTTCTCATTAGAGTGATTACAGCCTGACTGTGCAATATCAAGCGGTGTGTTTCTTCAGACGGAAGTGGCAGATAGCGCAATCCTTTTTTTTTCTTTCTACATTTCCTTCATTGCTACTGGCTAGCTCAAAGTGAGCTTGTTTGAGGTCGGTTATTTCTGATGCATGTAGCTTTCTTGTCCCGTGTTATTTTCCGTATTTAGCAGGCTTTCTTTATCAACAAAAAAAATGAACACGCAATTGGTATGTTGTTGAAAGTAGCACAGGCAGATGTCGTTTCAACATGTGCACATCTGCATCATTGACGTTTTGATAATTAGGAAAGTACTTTTTGAGTTACAGGTATGATTATGACTGTTTGTCATTAATGAAAAAATGAATAGCGGCTTCTACAGTATGCTGGGAACAATATACTAGCTTTGCTTCGGGTAGCGCAATTCCTATTTCACACACACACACGCACACACACATATATAGTGAGCGCAGTCACCGACTCTTGTTTATCAATTGGACGTGTCATCATCATTTGTAAAATTTTCTCATCTGTAGATACCATCATCAGTGTGTGCCAGCTCGAGCTCGTCTCGAATAATGCTCTTCCTCATAAGTGGTGGACGGTGCTTCTTGATCCCCAAGTCCTCTCGCACGTTACCACTGGAGCTCCGCTCGGGTCGTCGTCTACTACCACCTGCCATGGCAGTGCAAGACAATCCTGGTCCATCCAACACCCCCAGCCCAGTGGTCATGGTCTCGGTGCCGTTCTACTGTAGCGTGACAACACCGCAGGCGAACGTGTCATCGCTTACGCCAGTCATGCTTTGACTGCTGCTGAGAAAAAGTACACAATAACCGAACAAGAGTGCCTTGCTGTTGTATGGGCGGTACGAAAATTTCGTCCATACCTCCACGGCCGCCACTTCACAGTTGTCACCGACCACAACGCATTGTGCTGGCTTTCATCACTAAAGAACTTATCGGGCAGTCTTGGCCGCTGGGTGCTTCGTTTACAAGAGCACAACTTTGATGTCGTCTACAGGTCTGGTAAGAAGCACCAAGATGCTGATGCTCTCTCTCGCTACCCTCTATCCAACCGTAATAACCCACCGTCACCAATTTCTACCGCAGCATTACCCATCGCAGGTCTCAGTTGGCTAAGATCCGGCCGACATTCTACCCTTGTGTCGCATCAACGCGTTGACCCTTACTGCCGCTCCATAATAGCAGGCTTAGAAGGCACATCCACTTCTCCGAACGCCCGACTTCGCCGACAACTGCTTCACGATGGTGTTTTACATCGCTATATTTACTACGTTCAAGGAAACGAATGGGTCCCCGTTATACCACATTGTCTACAACGTCAGGTTCTTGAGACATTCCACGATGATCCTGCTGCTGGGCATCTCGGCTATCACAAAACGCATGACAAAATACGCAGTCGGTTCACCTGGCCTGGCCTCTCATCCGCCATTGCCAAATATGTTTCTTTGTGTGCCTTATGTCAACGGCGGAAAGGACCCACTGCTGCTCCTTTTGGCTTTCTCCAATCTCTACCTTGTCCCGCTTTGCCATTCGAAGTCGTTGGGATAGACTTGTACGGCCCCCTTCCAGTGACCTCCAATAGAAATCGTTGGATTGTAACGGCTGTTGACCGCCTCACTCGTTATGTGGAAACAGCCTCACTGCACGCTGGTACAGCCACTGAAGTAGCCGATTTTTTTCTGCGTAACATATTTTTACGCCATAGAGCTCCACGTGTTCTGCTCAGCGACCGCAGCAAGGTATTTCTTTCCTCTATTAATGCCGAGGTTCTATGGGCACCCAACACCAACTTCTACTTATTATCCACAAACAAATGGCTTGACGGAACGCTTTCATCGTACCCTCTCGGACATGATTGCCATGTACGTTAACCCTGACCACACGACCTGGGACGCGATTTTGCCATTCGTAACGTTCGCCTACAATACGACTGTGCAACGCAGCAAGGTATTTCTTTCCTGTATTAATGCTGAGGTTCTATGGGCACCCAACACCAACTTCTACTTATCATCCACAAACAAATGGCTTGATGGAACGCTTTCATCGTACCCTCTCGGACATGATTGCCATGTACGTTAACCCTGACCACACGAACTGGGACGCCATTTTGCCATTCGTAACGTTCGCCTACAATACGACTGCGCAACGCACCACCGGCTTTTCTCCCTATTTTCTGGTCCATGGCCACTCTCTAAGTGTAACTCTGGACGTCTACTTCCTTCCGGCTCCTGCTACCTCAGCAGGCCCTTTATCCGCACAATTTTTGACCTGCCTCGAGCATTGCCGTCATCTGGCCCGAATCAACACCGGCATCTCTCAGGAAGCTCGTAAGTCTCGCTACGACTCAACTCACCGTGCTGTCACCTTTTCCCCAGGAGACGAAGTTCTTCTGTGGACTCCCGTGCGTGTGCGCGGCTTATGTGAAAAACTCCTCAGTCGTTTTATAGGACCTTATACGGTGATTGAACAAACGTCCCTCGTTAATTACCGTATTCTCACCACTTAACGCTCCCTTCGACCACCGCTGCCGTGGGACAGAAATTGCGCGTTTCTCGACTGAATCTGTATACCCGACGCAATTCCTAATATTGTCTCTCACGCTGCCAGGAGGCTGCTTCCAGCGTGACGGGGAATTAGTGTGAGCACAGTCACCGACTCATCTTTATCAATCGGACGTGTCATCGTCATTTGTATAATTTCCTCATCTGTAGATATCATCATTAGTGTATGCGAGCTCGTCTCGAATAAAGCTCTTCCTCAATATATATATATATATATATATATATATATATATATATGAGATTTAACAGACAGTAATGACAAGGAATGTACAGGGGAAGTTATTAGAACCAATGGAATGTAAATAAGAAGAAAGAAAAGTGGATGAAAAAATAACCAGCCGTGAGCAGGAATCGAACCTACGACCTTCGAATAACGCGTTCGATGCTCTAACCACTGAGCTACCACAGCGGCCTTCCCTCCTCAGTGGTTAGAGCTCAGTGGCTCAGTGGTTAGAGCATCGTACGCGTTATTTGAAGGTCGTAGGTTCGATTCCTGCTCACGGCTGGTTATTTTTTCATCCACTTTTCTTTCTTGTTATTTACATTCCATTGGTTCTAATAACTTCCCCTGTACATTCCTTGGCATTACTGTCTGTTAGATCTCATTAATATTGTGTTAAAACACGGAAAAACGAGCCCTTAGGTATACACTTCTTTCCCTCATATGTATATACATATACATACATATATATATATATATACATATACATACATATATATATACATATACATACATATATATACATATACATACATTTCACTTACATCCTCCGAAGAAGGCTGGTCCACCAGCCGAAACTGTTAGGATTAAATAAATATTTCATTGTTTTGTTTCCTATACTGCACTATTTTCGAAGTTTATAACTTTTATTACGGTAGCCGGAAGAAACTCTGATCATCTATTTCATATATATATATATATATATATATATATATATATATATATATATATATATATATATATATATATATATATATATATATATATAAATATATATTTATCATTTACTCGCATAATAGGTGCACTTTTTTTGCAAGAAAATCCGGCTCCAAGTTTAGAATGCCCCTACGAGGAGGGGTAAAATTTCTGAAAATTTTATTTCCGACTATATCATGATAACGTATAAGTCGCCGAAGTCACGAATATCTGATCTACAGCTGAAACAACCTCCGAGCCCGTGGAGCTGGCGCAGCGCTGCTGTGGTCTCTTTATTTTATTTATTTTCTTTTTGCTTCAGTCAACGTATTGGAATGCAACTGTGAAAATACAGCACAGCACTACTCATCACGGCAAAGTTTGGGGTGCGTCTATTATGCGTAGTAATAAAGAAATCTGATTTCTTGCGACCAAACTGGAAATGCGCCCATTATGCGAGTGCGCCTGTTATGCAAGTAAATGCGGTATATATATATGAGTGGATTGGGGAGGTTGTGGTGCTTATCTTAAGTCCTGAACTATCGTGAGCAATACAGTTAAACCTGTTTATAACGAGCCTCCATATAACAAATTCCTCGATACATATAACGAAGTTTTTCTACTCCCTGCCGTCGATCCATAGAAGCACATGTATTTACGACCTCTATGTAACAGAGCAACAGCAGGAGGCAACCTTAATATATAACGCATTTGCCCCACAGCAAATCTAGGAATTTCGCTCCGCATTTTGTCATTTTGGTACGAGCATGCATCTTCCGTGGCTTCCCTGCCGCCGACCAAGCGCGAAGCGGCCCTGCACCCCACGAGCCTGTGTTGCGGCCATTCTCATCGCCGAGTGTGCCCCCCCCCCACCCCCCACTAAAGAATAAATACTTTTGCGCGTTGGCAATGCCACGCTTTTACGTAGTGTAACATATGTGGGACCGCGCTGCATAAGGAGGGTGCTTTCCCGAATAGTTTTTCGCGGTATCCATGTCTGTGTCTGTGTCATTTGCTCTTCATTTTCGACGCCTTGCGCGTGCATGTTTTCCACTGCACGCGCATGGCCCCCGACGAGGTTCAGCTTTGCTTATTTTTTTTATTGCGATAGCAATTATGTATATGGACAGTCTCGGCTGGTTTTCTTGCCACCGCCGCCATTCATCGTATATGAATACGTGTCTATATATATGAAAACTCAAGAAAAAAAGCCACCCGCGCTAGACACCCAGCTCGTCATGGTGCCGCCGAGGAGCACCTATCTCCCTCGTGTACTTTGCCCCGCGAATGAGAGGGGAGGAGTTAAATGCATGTGGGAGAATCGTAGGCCTTCAACTTTGACCAGAACGATTGCGTTTAGTTGCCAGGTACACAAAGATCACTTCGCTCGCTGGACAGGCACCGTTTGCGAAAAGAGTGCGCATTTGAAACACAGCAAAGTAACAACTGAGGCACTTGTTAGTTCGCACTCATTACGTTTCGTGCCTCATTTTTGTTTAAACAGTGTGTTAAGTGTCGAGCAGTAAACGTTGTTAGTTTCCTGTCGTCCTGTGTATGTTGTTTTCGTGCATCATTTGTGCGTGAGCACCACACTCCACGTTTCGATCTGCTTGCCGTTCTAAGCATTACATTCTAATTTGTTGTTATCGCATTCATTGCTCCGCCCTTGCGGCGAAACTGTAACTTTTCTTAATTTCGGACAACCGTGTTGTCACCACCGAGGGGATGTCAGATTAGGCGCTGATGGAAACTCTCCGAGACCACAGTGACAACAGATCTTCGGAGGTTGACTCGTCATGCGCTTCCGTTTTGCGCCGCGCCGCGAGTTCGCAGGCTGGTAGCTTTCGCGATTAGCCGATTAGTTTTAGCAACACAGCGGCGCGTTCAATGCGATGCAATGATTGCGATAGCAAAAATTGTAATGTTATAAGAAGTAGGGCTGGCAGCCCAACTCTTTTGGATTCGATATCGTGAAACTCCTACAAAAAAAAACAAAAAAAAAAACGCTAGAGTGAGCATACGGCCGCTTCAGGGAGAAGTGCTCTTTTCACACAGTCTCTTCACGTTGAAATACTCGTCGAGATAGCAAGCGCACCAGCGATCGCAATTGCCCTTAAAATCCTAGTTCATTATTACTACTTGAACGATTCTCGTCCCCCCTCCCCGCGTTGTTTCATACTCGTTCAAGACGGGTCGTTTACTTTCTGTTTGAGCCTTCGACGGCAGTTCTAACAACACGGAGGAGATGTTATGCCCTTTTCAGGCAATAGGGATGGGCAGACTCATTTGATCTCTGCTTCAGCAGCGCTCGCTCACCCACCCATGAAAGTTACGATGCGCGGGAGCATAATGTATTATCAATTTGGACTTGTTACATAACACAGCGGTGACTGCGAAAACCCGCCGCGAGTGTCCGATAATTGGTATCGCAATAATAACGCAGCTTTTTACTGTAAAATAAGTGTTTTTTGGGTTAGCTCTGCCTTCAGTCCCCGTTTCGTTTAATTTGCGCGTTTATTTTATAAATTTTTGTACCGACCTGCATATAACGAAATCCTCTAAATAACGAATATTTTGGGAAACTTATCAATTTCGTTCTATACAGGTTTAATTGTATGAGCCTGAACACACGAGGGCGTGGCAACCAATCAGGCTGTGCAGCTACAAAGATATCGGCTGTGATGTAGCCTGCCAGTGATGCACAGGCCATGCTTCGCTGAACACATTGAAGCGCAACCATCCGCATCTTTCACTTTTGTTTTTGGTGCATTTACTTTTGGCGTCATCATTGCTAGCGGCCGATGGCATGCAATGAGCTGCCGCTTCACAGCAACAATCATGCGGGAGTGCAAACTGTGATTAGAAGAGCTTTCTCCTCCCCCCTTACTGTTTCGGCAGCGCCATCCACGCATCTCGTTATCTCGGTTTTGAGGCCATTTGCCACACGCTCGCGTGTTTGAGCTCATATTGCTCAGGCTAGTACACTGTCGTCCTTTATGAAAGGGAACAGGCCAACGCATGGCCTGCGCTCCGCGGCGGCTGCCTACAGCACCATCAACAGCAAAAGGAAACACGTTCGCTTTCAGCGTCATGTGTTGCCAAAAAAAAATAACGAGTAATGGCCGGTAGACAAGCGCTGCTAGATTGCACTTTCTCTCTCTGCTTGCGCCTGCAATGTGTAGTCCACTACCAACACATCAAACGTTGTTCGCGACTACGGCAGGAGCTGCAGTAATCGCTCAACATTGCTCACCGCGCGAATCTAGTAGCGCTTGTCTACCGGCCATAACTCGTTATCTTGCTTGGCCATAGATGATGCAAAAGGCGAACATGCTTTTTTCACTTGTCGGTTGATGGTGCTGTAGGCAGCCGCCACAGAGTGCGCGCAGGCCACGTGTTCGCCTGTTCCCTTTCATAAAGAACGACAGCGTACAGTGTAAGGATAAGCACACAGGTCTCTAGCATTTTGCATTCATCCAAATGTGACTGCCGCAGCCAAAATCTGATCCCGTGAGTTTCAGGTCAGCAGTCGAGTACAATAACCACAAGACCACCCCGGTGGGTTAAGGTAAGCTCCACAGTGTCACGGGTAAGACAGGTTTTGATCATGCAAAACCACCAAAGCAAACAAATTTGACGAGTTAGAATAGCTTTGCTCAGTCTTGCAAATTATCGGAAACACAATTACGACAAGTCACAACTGCCCTGAGGGTGAAGTGCCACTGGGACAGTCTACTAACACCCACCTCTTCTCGGATCTGCTGCACGAGGTGCTCCTTTTCTTCTCGGTACTTGGCCTCCAGCTTTTCCCTATGTTCTCTGAACGCTTGCCGATACTTGGTGTCGCAGTCACACTTTGCTGGAGCTTCTTCCAAGCTTGGTGCCTTGTTTACTCCAGCAAGCATCTGCACATGCCAGGCAAAATAATGGAGAAACACTTTTCCGTATGCACTGATGTACTTGCTTTATGAATAATAATAGCTAGAGTTTACCGTCACAAAACCATGATATGATCATGAGACACCTAGTGAAAGGCACCAGAAATTTCGACCACCAGGGATTCTTTAATGTGCAACTAAATCTCAGCATACGAAGCTCAAACATTTTCACCTCCATGTACTTGTTTTTACGGTCCAGTTAAAAAAAAAGCATTATTTGCACAGGCATCAACGAGTTCACTAAAGCAGTCTATATGGAAGGAAGCGCGCCCTGCATAGCAGAAGCTTGAAGTACCAAATACTAGGTTTGTGCGAATATTTGAGCACATTGAATATTCGAACTTAGATCACTGAAAATTTCGAAGTATTGAAATGAATGTGTTGATGTACAGTAAAACCTCGTTAACTTGAAGTCGATTATTTCGAAATCCCACTTAATTTCGAAGAATTTCCACGGTCCCGCAGTTAGCAATGTAAGTTTGAGTGGATAATTTGAAGCGTCGGCTAGCACCAGTCCGGTTAATTCGAAAACTTTGGGTGTTGTGTGCCAGTTCCATATCCCGATTGCGCCGCAAATCCGCGGTACAACGGCTGTTAATAGCCACAAGGCAATGCAATGTATCGATACTAACGAGTGGCAGCTGAAGCACCCCAGCCTTGCTACTTTCAGCGCAAAAACCTGCGCCTGCAAAAAACAAGCGGTGCTTCACTGCAGCACAGCGGTGAGACGCTGGCAGCTTATCGCATGTTTCTCGCAACGTCAGTGGGCCATGGTTCACCCATTCGTTCGGGGATTGTAAAGAAATTAATGAAGGACAATTTAGCGGATATCGCGATGTATGCGAACCTCCGATTGCCCGTTGCTCCAGCAATTCGCCTTTTTGCACTGGTGGGGGAGTTCTTGCCAGCAACACCTACTTCGAAAACTAAGTTGAAAAGTTTCAAAGATCATTCTTTCCAGCCAAAACACATCGTGAGCTTCATCATACTGGCCATTATAAAATTCATAATTATAATAGAACGAATGTGCAAATGGTCCCGTCATGACATGCTGATAGAGCGAGGAGCAGGCGACATGCTGCTCGCATGTCACAACTGTGTTGCAGTGAAGATGTCTTGTTTTCTGCGGGCGTACATTTCAGCCGATCACGACCACATTTTATTTTTATTTTTCTATGGCAGCAGCGAGGCCCACTGTTCTTCCATGTTCGTGGCAAAATAAAGACGAGGTATTACTGAAAAACATGACCTGGTTACTTTGAATAGTTCTGGTTACTTCGAATAGTTCCAAGTTCCTTGCATCCCACTTGCGTGTTCTGTCAATTAAAAAACCCGCTTAATTCAAAGCTTTCTCGCGGCCCCAGTGACTTGGTTTTACTGTATATTATCCCTCTTGTAGCCTCCTGTAAAGCTGGTTTCACTTCAGTGAAAGCATGCTTTACCGTGAATACACCTACACAAAGAGAATAAATACACACTATCGTGAAGCCCCAAATAACTCGTCACTTTGCAAATTTAAGTGTAAGAATACTTCACATCAACTCATCAGTTTTTAAGTTTAGAAGCTTGTTACACCAGCTTATCAGCTCTAAGTATACCACATATTAAAGCTTAACGTGTCTTACAGATTATCTCTTGCATTCAACCGAAAGTCAAACCCTGCTACCATGTATTCAAAGTTGCTTCCACTTCCCACTGAACCAAAGAATGACATTTGTGCATGTCTTGTTTCAATTAAAAAATATATGTATTGCCTAGATTAGCTGGGTCATGACAAATATTCTCATTTTTCTTCATAATGTGTGACATACAGAATTCCAATTCACTACAAAAGTTACTTGAAAAAATCAATATTTGCTTCGAATGCGCTTCGAATGCACTTCGAACCTAAAATTTTACTATTCGCACAAGCCGAGAAGATACCCATCCAGGCGCCACAGTCATGTCGATTTCTATGCAGTAATGTTTGATTAAAAAAAGGTGTAAGAACACACACAAAAAATCCACTATGCAGTTTGTCATGATGTACCTTGCTTGTTTGTGGTTGACAGCTGGTAACCAAGTTGATGAAGCGTTAACATTATTTATTACCTAGGCCCAGTGGCTTAGGTAATAAATAATGCCTGTTTACTTGCTTATTTAATAAATAATAAATAATACCTGTTCACTTGCTTTGTTCTCCATCTCTAGGAGCAGCTTAATTAGCAAACATGAACAAATGGATAATGTGCTAGCATTTGCATAGGCACTTCTTTATTCAATCATAGTTTAACCACAGCAGAAATATGGAATGAAGACGCAAAGGTTTCACAGCATCGTGCATTGCATTTCAGTAAAGGCTGCAGTTGAAGACTGAATCAGTTGGTGCGTACATCACCCCGTAAAATCAAGGAGACCTTTATGCATGCACTTTTTTTTCATTTTTTTTTTATCATTACTGACATCAACAGAACATCAACTGCTTTATAGCGAAGCCAGCCATAGTCCGGCGAACTCACTCACGAGTCCATTCACTCGGACTCAGCCTCATATCAAACCGTGAGTACGAGTCTGAGCGAGTCATGGTGAGTAAAATTTTGGCGAGTTTGAGTACGAGCGAGTCCGGTTGAAGAAACTTTTTGTGAGTGCGAGTCCTGCTCAGAAAATATTTGGAGAGTCAGTGTCAGAGTGAGTTCAAAGGGCAAAATATATTTCAAGAGCGAGTCTGAGTGAGTTCCACTTTGATTTGCTGACCTATACAGCCACCCGCGTTCTCCTATTGGGCGCGAGGCCCACCACTGGAAGAGCGAGCCCTGCAATCGCTGTGACGTGCATGGTTGGATCACGTCATCTCGCCTCGCTCTGGCGAAGGAAGGCTGGTGGTTGGATGCGTTATCTTTATCGCGACTTTGCGGTGTTTTCATTCTTGAACAGCACTGTTTTGCTCTGGCTTCATATGTGCAGACTTCTGCAGACTACACTATCGGGAAAGTTGCAGTAAATGTTACTGGCGGCGTGCGACAGTGTGCTACGTACGTGAGGGTACTGTCACGGCCGCTGGCTGTGCCACTGTGACCCCTCTCTTTCTCTTTTGTAGTGGCTATTTCGAGCAGCCTATGAGCACCGACCACGAATGCTCACATAGAAGCGGAATGTTTTAGTTTTTGCACTCGAACCTAGTTCCCAACAAAAAATGAATAGGCAAACAGCCCGATTATGTATATTTTAAAGTAGGACGTAGGTGTGTACATGTGGGGGCAGTTGTCGTGATTATACATTCAAAAAGTGCGCCGTTGTCTGAATTGTCAGAGAGTCAAGATATAGCCTGGAATTTCAGTTCTTTCCCCTTTATTTTCGCTAATTTTACACTATTCTGGTCTATTTCGCGACCAGTTGCTTTGGTGTGTCCGGCCAGCGCATTGGATGAAACTTTTTTTTTTTTTTGTTACATCGTACATGTACCACTCCAGTCTTTGCTAAAGCTTTTTTCTCTCACCAATGTAACGTAACCACAGTCTGGGCCCCCCCTTCTCCCCACCCTCCATTTTCCCCGTCTATCCGTCTTTATGTGTGTAGCCGAACACACAGATTTCCATCCGCCAGTAGCGTAGCCAGAAAGTGGCACACCAAGCCCGAGCCCCCCCCCCCCCCCCCCCCGTTTTTCTCATGGTGTATAGCGCATGAAATAACGGTCTATCACATCTGCCTTCCCAGGCCCATATCCAATCAAGATGGCACCCCCACCAAAAAAAAAAAGTCTGCCAACGCCCCTGCCATCTGCAACTTCAGCTCACAGGGTTCCTCGCTTATAGATGAAGTCTGCAGAACGGGCCCATAGGCACTGGCACTTCCTCCGAATGTTGTTTTAATCTACAGGCGAAAACGTGGTCAGCTTAGAAAACTGATTCATCTTCTGAGCTGCCGCGCAATATCACACAGCTTATAAATGAAGCTCTCAAAAAAAACGGACATCGGCGATTTCACTAAAACATGAAATTTCTATTTAGATCACACTATGCTAGACCTCGCGGAAGGCTCATTCAAGGGCGCAAAACGATACGGCTGGCTGATCGCATTTTTTGTTGTCACGATTTACCCCTTGGCAGAAGCTCTGGAACTGAACCAACCATTCGTAATTTGTTTTCACCCATGTGTGGATTGATGGCAATCGAATGTGCAACGAGTGAACACCGTAAAAATTTTGCACAATAAATATTAGAGTCGTGCAGCAGAGAGAAGTTACAGCTATGAATGAGGCACGCACGTGCATGATTCTCACGTTTGCCCACAATCATAACAGAAAGGTTGCGGCTGTAAAAATGCTGTCCTGCTTCCCACAAAGCAGGGAATCAACTTGCGCTGTGCTTCGTGGGACTGTGTGCCCTAAACAAAAAGGTAAATTTGCCCAAGCTTGTCATGTCAACCGCGGTCCGTCTTTAGACAAAACGTACAATGAATAAAATAGAGTGGATGAGTGCGTTTCTTGCAGCAAAGATAAGTTTATTCACCATTATTATCCAATTGCTGCTTCAATTCGGCACTGAATGAGTTGTTACCTTTTACAGAAGCAGCGCGCTCGGCCCCCGTGGTTTTCATTTTGGTGGCCATAGCAGACGATACCAGCAGTCAGGCATTATGAGAAGCGCGACGCTTTTCCGGGGCAGTAATTCAGCACTTTGTGAAGTCGCAGAAGAGCTCCAGCAGTATTTTACTGATTTTGTTGAGTGAAGTACTATGAGAATAATAATAAAAAAAGAGGCACGAAAGCTGCTGCGGGCTGCGCGCGCAGCAGGCAGAGAAATCAAACTACCCATGTCACAGGAATGCCTCTACATGGTGGCACCACGGTATGGCCTTGCGCCCAATTTTTATTATGCCTGTGCAATCAATGCAGAAATCATAACCTCCATGACCTCATCTGGGTCATTTTATGAAGCAGGCTGTAAAACATACCTTTCGGTGTGTTTGCGTTGATGTGGAAACCCTACTGCTGGGCGATTCTTGACAGGATGATGACACGACATTGTGGTCCTCTGATGAGGATTCCTCCTAGAAGGAAAAGCTTGCCATTGCTCAACAGTGGCCTCACTATGTTGGCACATTGAAACTGCTCTGATACATGTCTAGCTCACAAAGAACCCTAAAGAAAACAATTATAACCTTAAAGTAAACAATCATCAATATTGGATGTCAGTCCTTTTCACCTGGCTTTTGAGGACACGGTGACTGGACTAAAGGGAACCTGCAACACTTTTCGAGCACGGTCAGAAAACGCTGCCAATCGGTAGTAGAAGCTTCCGAGAACACGCGAGTCAAATGCTACAGCACAGCAAGCGGCCTGGAATTCATAATAAATGATCAAGGTCAGCTAAAGATTGCTTCATCTTCTCTCTACAAATCACGGATTAAACCCAAAAATCACTCGTAGTAAGCCCATCTATCAGTCATTGGCCGATTTTAACATGGCGCACTCGGTTGTTACGGGGATCACCGCAAGAGGCCATCACTTGTCCATGCGTGCGCGCGCGATCGCACTGGAAAAGCCGCGTATTCGCAGAAAAGAAAAAAAAGCTCAAGGTAATGAGGCGCGAGTGACATTTTTTTGTTTGCCCCTCCCATTCCTCCGTGCTTAGCTTCCAGTGCTTCCAGTGCTTTCGTTGGTACGAAAGAAGAGAGAATGCGATTGCAGCCTGTGACAAATCTTTGTAACTCCGCTTGTACTGGACAGATTCTTAAAAATTTTGCGGCGTTGAATTTGTGAGCCAATACGCTTTTCCAGTGAACTAATCCCATGGTTACTAAAAAAAAAGTGTTTCAGGGCCCCTTTAAGCCTGTATTCACAAACCAACCTCAAGCTTACCTGAAGTTTTCCTTATCGAGTAGCTTTTATTGCGCTTTATGAACAATGTAGGCCAGTATTCGTGAATCAATCTTGTTGATGTCTTTCTTGTTAATCTCTTTTATTGATCTTGTCGATATCTTTACCCTGTTACTATTTTTGCGCCCTTATGATGCACGTAGTGAGTACAAAAACATGAGGAAAACGTGATGTAAGGCCTGGTTCGTTTGTGAATATGCTCCTTAGGCTCTGCTGAACATAGACCCAATAACAAGTGACCAGCTAACCTTCAGCCGAAGCCTCTTTGTGGGCAAGGACGAAGACGGTGTTTCCTCCTCAGAAGACTCCTCAGACTCCTCCTGCTCCTCCTCATTATTGTCGTCCTCTTCCTCCTCGTCACCAGAAGCCGAACGAGTGGTGGCAGGCGGAGGAGGCAGAGAAGGCTGCACAACACGTGGAGGTCTGCCCCTCTTTCGCGGAACACCGGTCGCCGTTGTGCCCTCACTTGGGCGGCCGCTGCCGCCTCTCCGCTGCTGCTCGAGGAGCTGCTGGTGCCTGCGCAGCTCATCCAGAGCTTTGTTGAGGGCAGGTGTACGCTTGGCTGCAATCACCTTCAGGCTCGTCGTGATTGGCTTGATGCTTCCCTTCTCGACAAGAGCCCTGGGACGAGAAGCCAGTAAAACCCCTGTATGTGACAGCTCTAACATGGCAAGAAACAGGATTTGCACTGAAATGGCATTCTTTACTTTTCATTATTCTACTGTAAACTAAGGTTTATATCACGTCAGTTTAGCCGAGTTCTTATTGTCTTAACCCTAGCACAAAAACTGGAGGATGCTTTAGCTTCCCCTTTAAGAGCAGTTTGTGACAGTGTAATCGGGCCTCGTGCCCATCATCTTCTGCACTGGTAACCCACTACGGTTCTCGATGCATTCCTCAACCGTTCCGCAAGCGAATGAACAACAGTGCGTGTAACATTGACTATTTCAAAGTATTATTAAAGGCCTGTTGCAAGCACAGCTAAGTGCGTGCTATACCCCAATTATTCTTTTTGCATATAAGCGAAAGGCCCACTGCACATCTATAGGGCAACACGTGAACCTACATAGCTGTTCACTTAGTTGATAGTTCTGCAGCTGATGATAAGTAAATGTGTCTGAGCGCTTTGTAATGGGTGGGCCTTTGAAACATTCACTTGTTGCTCAATTCCTATCGTTCGATGCATGGCGCGATTCTACACTTCTGCAATGCAACATGATGCGTTAAGGAGACGCTTTTCACTATGTGACATTGATGCAGTGTTTTTTTTTTCCAAAGCAGTTTCAACAGATCTTGTGGCTCTCTGGTAGAACACTCGCTTGCCATGCAGATGGCCTGGGTTCGATCCTCACTTGGATGCTGAATATTTTATTATTTTATTTGCATCTTTCTCGATTTATCGGTAATAGATGATTTTACGCTCGCAACCAACGACGCCAACACCAACATCAACGCTGAAATTTCCGTGAGAACGAGCTTTTTAATGCTACCGCGTTATTAACCACCCAAAGCTCTATACAGTTGGTTTACCCCCAAAGCTGAAAGGTACAGCCCAGGTGCTTATCATCGGGTTAATCCTGATCGTTCACTAAAGCCTTTCTCAATTATTTCTTATGCCTGTGCAGAAATATAAATTGGTGCTTGTCGTTAGTGTGTTTTCTTTTACATTTTACACGGATCAGCCGGGGTTCTTCTGAAATTCTGCAGGCCACATGAGGAAGAAGTCTTTGCATACACAGGAAGGACAGGCTTTTGTTTTACGTAGCCATATACAGCTTTGGGACAAAAAAAAAAATAATAATAATTGCTACTGCCCAGAGCTAGAGCACACAAAAAATACAACCCTAGTACTTTCCACGACATCACAGTACACTAGATCATATGGCTTATGCAATTGGCATGGACGCCACATGTGAATACAGCCAGAAAAAATTAAAATGCCACTCTTGTATTTTATATTGGCAACATTAACAAGTTGAAATAGCAATTATCTTAGGTCTCTGTATATAGAGACATGCTTTAGTAGAAAATTAAAATGTCTTATAAATATCGTAATCTGAAAGAGGTGAAGAATTTGAGAACGCGGAGAGTTGTGAATCCCAACATAGATTTACGTTCAAGGCTGCAACTGTTGCAGCCTTAATGACAAAAAGAGTGCTCGAAGAAGCATTGGCTCCAGCAGCACCCCATGTTCATGATTTTTTTTTTCCTCTGTTTCTTGGTCTTCTATTTCCTCTATCTCTTTCCTTTATACTATTTCCCTTTCACTGCACCCCAAGTAGCCAACCAAGCCAAAGCTTGGCTAACCTCCCTGCCTTTCTTCTCCATTACTTTACCTCTCTCCATCTTTTCCGAGCTTCCTTTCTTCTTCCATCTTCCCTTGAACTATTGCCTTTTCTTTTATTTTTAGAGTCTTTTTTCTTATCTTACTTCACATGAAACATTTATCCAGTAGAGAAGAGGTAATATGTTTTCCTTGGAAACCGAGTTTGCAGTATCTGGAGACGGGGCAGGAATACCAGGCAGTACGAACCTCTGGTGGTAGCCACCGAAGAAGCGGACGTCGTAACCCTGGTCGTCGGCACGTATGACCTTGGCTGGCCAGTAGGGAAAACCTTTCTGCTTGGCAAAGACGAGATCGTGTGGCGGGTCACATGGCTGACAGAACCAGTACTTGTCGCGCTTCTCGTTTGACATGCGGTAACAGGCACTGCACTGACGAATTTCATTCAAATCGTAGCTGCAGTCTCGCAACATCTGTCGGGCCATGTCGGCCATGCAACTGTGTACTGCAGGAGAAAGAGAAAATAAAGCATGTTGAAGGGAGGTGGGACTGATGACTTGCATCAGGAAAAGACAGCCGAGAGGGATGCAGCTGTGAAACAGTAAATGTAGGCAAGTCATGGATTTCATGCAGGCAGCAAATGAAATAAAACAGAGCTGTTTGAGCACAGAGCCACAACATTGCTGACCATCGAAAACCCTAGCACTAATTAAGTATTCTGCTAAACTTCTAATTACAGTAGACTCTCAGTAAGCAGAAATCTGTTAAATGAAACTAATGCTTAAATGGAAGTATTGCCTCTTAAATGCTTAGTTTCGAGCTTGTATTCTGCACCCATGTTCACCTCTTAGTAAACGGAACTCCTGTTAAATAAAACATTGTCCTGGTCCCTCCAGGTCTGTTTACCGAGAGTCTACTGCAAAAGAATGTTTGGCAAGTCAAATATTCCACAACAAAATCTTTGTTTTCACGTTCATAAGGTAAAGCTACAGAACCGTAGTCATGAAAAGGATGCAAATTGCATGCACTCACGGAAATCAAAGCCTTCCCTTTCCATGCTTTGCCCTTCCTCTCAAATCTACTATCAGCATGCATGTACAATAAATCTGTTTCTCACAAAGAAAAAGAAAACCAACACATAAGAGGATAACAGGAAGAACATAAAAGAGAAACAGTGTACGTACTGCCATAAAAGATGACAACATTGTGCACAATGGTCTGGGCATCAGCATGGAACTCCTCCAGGCTCGTATACTCGCTGTTTCGCGTTTTCTCTTCCATAGTGATGAGGTCCATTTTCTGGTAGATAAGATAGCCCTGCTTCCAAGCATCCCCTTCAGACAACAGCAGTCGATGCAGGTCTTTCGTCTGAGCAGTGGGGCAAGAAATCAGCAGAGTTCGTAAGTACTTCCTCATTGCAATCGGGCAGGACGAGCAGCAACAAGAATGAGGAATGTAGAGTGGCAGGCAAGCCGGATGAAGTGCACCGTAAATGTACAGGGGGTCAAAAGTTCCCAGGCCACACTACAATAGGAATACGTAGGATAGTGGCCTTGGGAACTTTAGGCCAGCCCTGTACATTTTGCTAAGGCTTGGCCGAGTGTCATGTTGGGCACTTAGAGATTTGGACGGTGTGTCATAAAGCAATGACCTGCTCGGAAAGAAGCTGGTGCTGCTGCAGCAGACAAAACCCTAGCTGCAGTGTTAAGAGTTCTATTTTTGCTTGGGTAACATATAACTTACAGTGACACTCATGTACCAATAACGCTTCCATTATAACCACAGTTCTAGAAAGACAGTCCATAATTAGAGGCATCTGCCATGCAATGGCACATCAATTAAAAATAAATGCATATGATAAACCATACATGTCCTAACATATGAGGAATAAAACCACATTTATCTATGGATGTGCGCACGGTAATAGAAGGAAGTACTTGGGTCGTAAAACTTAGCAGTTCAAGATTTTTGCAGACTACAATGTTGGGGGATAATGTGCCTAAACAATGACATTACGACGTGATAATGAAGTATTAGGTTAGGTACTGGGGATTGTCAATTATTTCTAGCATCTGGGGTTCTCGTAACGTTTTTCTAAATCTCAAGAGCGCAAGAATTTTTCAAACATCAAACTTGGTGGCACAAGACCATAGCAACAGTACTACTGTAGTGAGTTCAGTTTGCAAACAAGACTAGACAATTATGTGCGTTCTATTTCTGCATAGAGTTCTATACAATAATGCCTAGAGGGAAAATTGGCGCTTGTGTCTACGTGGGCTCCTTCCGCGGCACTTGTACAAACATGGGAGTTATGGGAAGTACAGGCTTCGGATCCGCTTCAGATAGATTGCATTCTTGAGATTCGCAATGCTTATTTTCCGAGTGTAAAGCAAAGCGATATGAATTTATATTTAATTGAAACTTGCTCCATTTCATTGTACGCAAACTTTATTGCAAAAAGTTTTTGCGACGAGGGGGCAAAAGTGAGACCTGGGCAAATTTAATCGTCGGGGTATCTATCCATTGCTCTGCCATTGCGTTCCAGATTTCGCATCAAGATTTAATAAATTACCTTTTACAACACTTGAAAACAAGCATGCTTGTTTCTTTCTTGAAAGTATGCGTTATCTATTTATGGAAATAACAGTACAGTATTGATTGACAAACACGTAACGTTTCTTTTGCTGCGATGGCAGGTGCATCTGTCCAAGTGGTCTGCCTCTAACGCACGTCACGTTCTGTTGTGAAGTTGAATTAGAGGAGTATAACAGGGCGCCTAGTTAGCTTCGCCGTCATTTTGCAGTTGATTTAAATTCCAAGACGCGCATGCAAACAAACATAAACTCGGAGTAATATTCTGCATCTGAATGAGACACCACATTTATGCGCAGTGGTGAGTGAACGATGCCACATTTAAACTGTCAAATACGACTCGTAAAGCTTCAACATCGGTTCAAACTTCACACCTAGTGGTCCTAAGCCTTTTTAAACATCAATGGCACTGCTTCAGTGCTTTTCACCGCACCCCACTACCCACGCTCCGCAAAAAACAAAACAAACTGTAGAAGCAAGTCTGCAGACATTTCGCTAGCTAACCCTATCCAATCCGAAGCCTGTACTTCCCATAATTCCCATGGAGGTACACGATCACAGCACCGGATTGCTCTCTAGGTATTATTGCATGAAACTCGATGTTTTTGTGTTTGTGTGTGGTTGTGGGTGCGTGTGTGTGTTCTGAATCTTTGCTGCCACTCTGCACCCCTTTCAAAGCACAGGTAGCGCAAACATCTTCTCTTCAACACTGGGTGGCACACAAGCAGGGTTTTTCAAGCTCTGGCTCAAGCAAGCAATGCAGCTGCTGGTGTTGCTCAAAGCACACATTTTCACAGCATGAAAGAGCCAAGTGTGCGGCTAGTCAGCGCTGCTGCAAGTAGCATTTCTGCATATTTGCTTCCAGTCAGAGGCACTTGAGCAACAACGAGACATGAGAGAGTGCACACACTTAAGGAATGCTAGAAACAGAATACAAGAGGCACACATTTCATTCAACTGGGACATCAACAGGGTAAACATAAAATTGAAGTGAACAACACCAACCCAGCATCTTTCTCTTCTTCAAGCTCTCTCTTCTTAAATCATCAACCTACCTCCATTCACAGTGTGCTATGTTTCATGCCGGTATTTACACATCCAAATTTACAGAAGGTGACTGAAGTTACAAAGATGCAAGAAACTGTGGCCAAAAGGATGGATGGCTTCCACATCACTGTGGAATAGATGTGACCATGAAATGGAAGTGATGCAAGTGAGTTACTGTAAGACTATTCATATAATATAGCGAGGAAATGTTTGAGCCAGAAGAAACTTTTTCTCGAGAACACCCAATGTACACACACTGTATACAGAATCAAAATGACAGAAGTGACAGTATGTGTTTTCATCAAACTATGACACGGCACCGAGAATTGCAAACTACATTTCGCGACTACCATGACTTCCTGCTTCCAAATAAACAGCGTACATTTCTCCAGAGGTTATGTTTAGTAGAATTCCACAGTGATACTGGGTAATTTAGCACATCATCTAACATTGTCTGTACTAAGCACCAAGCAAAACATGCACCATTTTGTAGTTTCTTGTTTCCTTTTTTGTTTTTTATGCAATCATGACAACCACCGGTTAATTTGAACATTGTGTGATTTATCCCCCCATGCTGGTGACAAAAACAAAACTTCCGTTTAGAGAAGAAAGGCCATGTCACATTGATTCTACCAATACAAAGTACAGCAAAGTTACTTCAATGACTTTTATGAATGCACAGAGTGTACTGAATGATAACTTCGATTATGACACAGCCATCGGCAATATTATGAGCTAAGAAGAATATATGAATGAACAAAGAATGCATCAGTGACATTTCACTGTACATAATGTACGGCTCACGTATGGCAGAAACGTACCAAGCCCTTCATATGTTAGGCCATGTTTCCCAAAGCGTAGCGACCTGCCTTTCAACATCACAAACTCCCACAACGCTGGTGATCGGTACAGAAAACTGAGTGCCATATACGCCACCGCTCCTCCAGCAACAATTAGAGAACCAGTAACCTCCGCGCCTCCTCTCTAACAAGGAAAAACAGCATGAAGGCCTGAAAATAAAGAAACTGCATGCACTAATAAAGTAATGATGTGAAGAACACAAGAATGATTATGTATAAGCAAACCAAATGAAACTGCGAGAAGACAAGGTGAGAGTGAACACCCAAGAGTACATTCATTCCAGCCAGCAACCACGTTCAAGCAAGCAGCACTAGCACAGCGAAAGAAATGGCAGGAGGGGAAGTGGGGAAGGATGCTTGATTGAGGTGGTTCCTTTACCTGGGCCTGCCGTGGCAGATGAGGGCTTTGAGGGGCAATCTATCAGATTCCACATGAAAAGTGCACATGTCAGCTATCTCACGGTGAGGCTTGCAACGAAGCGGCAACTACGTGGAACACATCTGCAAAGTACTTTTAGAACGGCACCGCCAAGCTTCAATGCATTAGTTTCACACCGCACAGTGACAGACCGCAGTTAGGGTCAAAACGTGGAACATGAAAGGTGTCCACTTGAATTGATAACGATATGAAACAAATTATCGGCGAAGATTAACTGCGCGGTCATCGCGAACGGTGAAGCAGATGCACTGGTACCAGGTGATGCCGTGCTAAAAATATGTTGCAAACACGTTGCATGTGGTCGCAGCTTAAAACTTGCAGAATGAGCTATATAAACATACATGGCAAACAGCATATGCTCTATGCCTGGTTTCACACTGCCAAAATAAAGGTATAGAAATTCAAGTACAAAAGGAAGCCTGCTTGCTTGACTGGGCATTCTGCCTTTCCTTCCTGTGCACATTCATGTGCTGGGTACATGTGTGCATGGAATGAAATTATTCAGTACATGATTATGTGCAACATCTGTGATTTAGAGATAGAGTTGGTTAAAAAACAGTGCACCATAAAGGGGTGTGCTGTTTTGAGTATGATTGTTAAAATGCATATGCTAATTACTGACAAGCAGCGAAGGCTGCACAGATGTCTATGGAAGAAAAAAGAAAAGGCACCAGATCAGAAGCTCCAACGAAGCCTTTCTAAGCATCAAACAGGCATTGTCTCAGTTGTACTAATACAGATATATTGGCAGTTCTTAAGAAAAAGCAAAATTAATTTGCTCGCAGAATGTTAAGACGATGACTGGCACAAAACACCCTGCTGAAGCTAATACGCTGTGCCTGTCTTTACTATACTCCATCTCAAAAGTTCCCTTCAGCACTGTGAAAGCTACAGGGCCCCTTAGCCAATAAGAGGGGTGATCAGCCCCTCCATGTGTATTCATCTGCATCGCATCGTCTGCTCGGCGTCTCCCTGGCATCGGTTCAAATGCGCAAGGTGAGTGAAGCGAACAGACCGCATCGCCGAAAAAGAAAAGGTCGGACCTATCGCAGCCGCTGCCATCTGCATTTCTGCTCTGCTCTGCATTTCTGCTCTGTTCGGTATGCCAATTTGTAGGTGAAAAAAATTTGTGCTTCAAAAAATAACCCACATGAAAATATCAAAGCAAAAAAATGGCTTCCCAGTGACGCACAGTGGTCTGACCTTTGTACCACCACAAAAATGGGTGTTTTTCGTAGGTTGCACTACACCTTTTTTCGCTGAAGCAACTATTACACCTGATATTCTTGTTTATATAATACATTAACAAAAAAAGCTGAATGAATAAACTTTTCCCACATAGAAGTTTCACCAGCGAGATGTGTGTTACAGAAGCAATATATATAAACTGTTAATTTCAAGATAGAGGGAGAAAATTGAGGAGTTTGTAAGGACACGCTACTGTTTACTAAAAAAGGAGGGGGGGAGAGATATACGAAATCAGCCGTCTAATAGGCACCATTACTCAAACTTTTTCAGTGAGCACGACTTAACCAACAAAAGTTTTGCTTTAAGCATTACAATTGGGTGTGTCATGTGAAACAGCAGTTCATTGATGCAAAATAGAGTAATGTCGCATGTCTTGCAGGAAACTCGTTTTCTGCTTCAAAGAGTTTTCTGCTTCGTTTTATAGTCATGCTTATATTAGTTATAATAGTTTCTATAGGTTTCCACCCTGCCAGGCAGGCGCCGAAATGCAACACGAGATGGCCTAAAGCAGATAATGAAGCTGAACAATGTTCGGGGCTCGTTTGCATCATTTTTCTCAGAGTCAGCCTAAAGCAGATAATGAAGCTAAACAATGTTCGGGGCTGGTTTGCATCGTTTTTCTCAGAGTTAAAGTCCAACGAAAAAGCAGCATCCTCAGACTCGCTACAGCTTGTTAAATCAATATCTTCAGCTGCAAACACACCATAATGCCCTTATCTGCAATCTTTGGAAGTATGGGTGCACGCCACACTCTGCAGTGGCTATTATCGCTTTCCGCTTACACAATCCTGCCACTTTGGAATGCACTAAAAAATCAAGGTTTCGTGGGAGAAAAATACTGGATAATGAAAAACACTATGGTTGGCCTCCTTCACGGTGGACAGCACAGTACATCCATAAATGACGCAGAATGTCTCAAAAGCGCCAATTCAAATCAACGCTCACTATCCAAAAATATTCAAGAGTGACTTATGGTCACTGTTATCATATGCATCACACGTCTTCCATTAATGGCTTATTTAACTGCACTTGATATGTTTCACTTTAAAATGGCAAGGGAAAGTGTTTCAGGAAGCGTAGTCAAACCTTCCTTTCTCCCAGCCGATCCCTTATGCCACGAGTAATTTGCATCGTTGCATTAGTAGTTTCTGGTGTCGATATCCCTAACTAGCAAAGTCAGTCAGATTGTCACTGGATTTCGCTAGGTTCTATCCATCCAAACACTGGAAGATTGAGTTAAGAAAGACTATAGAGAAAGCATTTGCTGCTTCAATTAGGTAAACTGCATACCAATAACCTTTGACCATTAACCTAGTGTTTATATTAAAGGGGCTCTGGAACATCTTTACAAATAACCACTGAATGGCTTCGTTAGAGGAGTTTATTGCATCATGAATTGACCACTATGAAATTTTTTTAAACCAGTCAAGTACGCACGGAGTTACTCAGACTTTTTCCATGCTTCAATTGCTCTCCCTCTTCTCTCGTCCCAACAATTGCACTGGAAGCTAGGCATGGATTAAAGGGGAAAGAAGTTACGTCCCACTTGCATCATAACTTCAAGCACTTTCTCTTTTCTATATTTTTGTTTTTTCTTTAGTGCACAGTTTCCTTTCAGGATGATAGCAAGCGTCTGCATGGGCACGCTGTGGCCTCCCATAGGGGACATAATGACTATGCAGCTCACAATGTTCTGCTCAATCAGCCAACTGCCGTGAAAGTTCAGTATTGGCATCACTTGTAGATTTCTAGCCAACCTTGTGGATTATAAGTTCCAGGACATGTGCTGCGCTATAACGTTTGTCTTGCGTGTTCACAGAAGCTTTGACTATTAATTGGCACAGTTTCCCTACAATACTGAAAAAGTGTTGCAGGGTCCCTTCAAACCAATGTAATGTGGTTGCTGTTCAAGTCAAGGTAATATTTCTAGAGAAATAGAAAGCCTTTGTCCACTACACCCAATCTAGCCATAACGTCTCTCATGAATCTACAGTACCTGTAACTTCAAGCACTTACACATTACACTTGTGCAGAGGTCATAACACTCGGTTCAAGGCAAAATGCCCTGCAGGCTAGCATTCCTGGGGGGTTACAAAGCACATGCCATGAGGGAAAACAAACAAAACCCTTTCCTACAGAAAAAAAAAATACTTTAAAGGAAGATGAATGCATGCAGGATTCTCCATCTTCTGCAAAAAGAAAGGCCAGTGATCGCCCCACCTTGTCTTTCAGCCGCAGACATGTGTAGCTGAGGAGGAGGTTCATGTCATCCACTTTTAGCTTCAGTTGCTCCCGTTCCTTCAGTTGCTGTGGCAAAGAAAAGGTCATCCAAAATTGTTGTTTGCTCGGCAGCAAAGCAGTAACAACCGAGGTATTTCTTTAGTCAAAGTTGGAATAGGCACGCACACCGACGCTTATGCAACTCGCTAAATCCTGTGTGACAGCAAATTAAGGAAGCTATAAAGGCCATACAATATGCAGCAAGCTGATGTGCTGTGTTCCGCAACACAGTTCATTTGTCCATGTTCACTGAGAGATCCCGCAAAGTAACTTTTTGCACATTTTCAGCAGATGAATGAAATGACCTCCGCTGACAACCTGAAAATTGACGCTTCAGCATGCAACCCATGTGCTATACACCTTGTCAACGAAGGCTTGCTGGGGGCGTCTTAAGCCCCCCTGGGCTGTTAACATGCATGACCCCCAAAAAATGCAAGGCCGAAGCTGTGAAGCTTTTGTACTCCTGTGCAAACAGCCCAGAGGGAAGGGTCCTCCTCTCGGTTAAAAAGGTCTACTCTCAAACCTCATTATAAAAAAGTTGCATCTTACACGAAAGCAGGTTTGTTATATCCAAAACTTCGTTATACAAGTTTATTTTAAACACTATACATATTGCAAGACTATTTTTCACATACTTCGTCATAACCAATATTTCATTATATCCGGTATCGTTATATCGAGGTTTCAGTGAACAAAAAGTTCGACACTCACGCAGCAGACTGTGCAAACGAACTTGTCTTCATTGGAGAGGTCTTCCTTGACACACACCACATGGTACACTCGGTGACACGTGCTACACAGAAGCACTTCGCCACCTCTGTGGCACTCAAAGCAGTACCAGTCGTGACCATCCCTCTCCTATGAAGAGGTCAAAGAATGCAATACCTTGTTATCACAGTGCAAGAGGGGCAGCACACACTAAGTTTGCTTTCTGAAAACTTTCATGGCCTTATGAAGCCAATTTCAATTGTAGTGTGCACGATTACATTTCAGGGCTACAGCCAAGAAAAACGATAACTAAACGTTTATTTAGCCATTATATATGCAACGTCGTTTGGGGTAAACTATGTAAACTAGTAGCTTCTACATATCAACACATTATTCATTGACAGTGAAATCGAAATGGTGCCTCCTAGCCTTTTAAGAGTCATCATAAGATGGCACAATGACATACTAGGGGTAAAATGCAGAGTGAAGTAGAGTGATTCAGTTGTTTCGATTACATAGCTAACAATAAAAGTAAACTTTTAATGCATGTGAATATCATATTTGGTAGTCATGAGGTACTCTCTCGTGACTCGAGTGTTCACCCAACTGCTTCCTTTATTCCAGATTCTTATTACTAACTACATCCTATGCAACGTGAACGCCTTCATTGCCAATAATACAGATAAGTACTTTAAGCACTAATATGTACACTTTTACTAGGCTAACTTGATTTGATCATGAAGAAAATTTCACTATTCATCTTGTTTTCAGTCAGATGTCATAGAATGTTCTTGCAGTCAATATAGACCAATGAAAATGTTATATTTCAAGCTGTCTGCAAATATTTATGTGAACCTCAGAAAGGAAACCTCACACTTTTTTTTTGCCTGAAATATTGTTTAACCAGGTAAGCATTGTTACGAAGTTGCTGCTAGGCACAATACATGCCAACTTGTGATGACACTGTCCTAAATGTGTCGCAAATTCTATAGTGAAAGAGCGATGTGTGATCAAGCTGCACATGGAACAACGTTGGTGTGCACTCTTCAATGTATGTAGGATGAGATATGCCACAGTGTAAAGCACAGTGTAGTATATCCAACTACCTGGGCTTCTTAAATGTGAATGTATGTTCAAGTGCACGGACATTTTTGCATTTTACCCTCATTAAAAGACAGCTGCCGTAGCAGAAAACTGAACCCAGGGCCTCGTGTTCAGTATGGAACACCCTAGCTCTAGGCTACCATGATGGCAATACTAAGCAGCTTCTTTAGCCAAACAAGGATGTTTGCAATGATGCGGTATACTTTTATGGAGAAGCTGCAAAGTGTGTATGCATGCAAAAAATGTGATAAGTAAACACACCGCAGGTTCATTAGGGAGCTGGAAGGCCTCCTGCTCAACGCCCACTTTAGAACCTTTGGAGCCAACCTTCTTCTTGGAGACCACCAGGCCATCTCTTACGGCGAAACCAAGCTGGCGTTCTGTGTCAGCTTCACTCAGCTGGTGCTTGCGGCGCATGTAATTTGCCACACGGTCCAAGTTGCTCACCTGGGCCCCAGCATTGGAAAAAGTGTAAGCACTGCTGCATACATTGTTCAGTGTCATTAGAATGCAACAACAGCCACTGGTACTTCAAGGGACCCTGAGGTGAAACACAAAACCCGTTCATAGCTAAAATTTATTCTTTGAATACTACAGTGAATGGCACGATCATAAATTGAATAGTGGCATAAAAGAATGTTCTGTATGAATTTGAACACTTACAACCTTATCATATGCACCAATACCTTTAAATGAAGGTGCTTGGTCATTCAAACAGGGGTTGCAGATGTCCTAGTTTACATCAAAACAAATGGACCTGGGTTTACCATGTAATGCGTATAACAAAAAACTAGTAAGAGCAACAAAATGGTTATCAAAGCATGGCAAACACAGTCAAGGTAAGGCAGAGAATTGAACAGAGTGATGAAATAAAGACGTTCATAGGAATAAAATAGAATCTGCTCGAATAAAGTAGGGTAAAACGGAAATCACTGGGAGGGAGCCTTCATCCTTCAGAAAACTGAAACAGGCCGAGAATGATGACGGTCATTTTCTCACCATTGGAGTAGTGAAATGAAACCCACGAGTTGGTATAAATCATCACCCTCATCTTGAAAAAATCTCCCTTCATGCAAGGCGCTCCCTCATCTTCCACAAAGCAAAGTATTGGAGGCCTCTGCTAATGCCGTAGGGAGGGTCACTTACCTGCTTCTGCTGCCGTATAGAGTCTATGGCGTCCCACAGGTGCTGCACTGTCTGCGGGCATGACAGCCGGCGCTTGCAGCTGGCCATGTTTGGGCCCAATTCTGCAATCAAGAGGACAAGAGACAAGCACGTTTGCACAATGCAAAACACTGGCACACACTATGTGGTAAGGCGAATAACAAGCCAAAAGTGTTGAACCGGAAGGCCACATGTAATGTAGTTCTGATATGTAAATTCTCATGATGAAACCCTGAAAAGTCTGTTTTACAATTGTGAACCTCAATTGTCCCAATGAATTTCATAACACCACTGCATCTTATACAGGTGTTTTGGCCTGCAGGGTGCAAGCGAGTATGGTCACACGGTGTGACGACTTCATGTAAGCACACTGAAAGTCTTTTGCAGTGTCGTGTACAAGTAATTTATGCATACAATGCGCAGGCAGGCAGACCAGCAGTATAGATTGACTACCAAAATAATATCCTGGACACACTCTTTTCAAATCCCATAATTACCAGGTAAACAAATTTATCGGAACAGTCACAGTGCAGCAGAGCTGGTGCTTTATGTGCAAATGCCCCACTTTACTTGGTCATTAAGGCAAAACTGAACAGTTAACGAGAGATGAAATGTGGGCTAGTTGTTAAGCCATCTTCAGCAGAATGAGTAACAAATATGGCCTTTTATTATTCTGTCATTTACTACCACTACGGGAAATCGGCTCAAGATGAACAGTTGTGCACATTCCAATATTGCAGGAGTTCTGGCACATTAAAACTAAAATTTCTCTTTGTTATGTCTACAGTATGAATTTCAGACAAGATAGTCTACTGGTAATTGAAAAACTTAAAGATATGAAGCTTTCATGACCCTTTCACAATTTAAGCGAGCGACCAGTGTAAGAGAGCACTATTAATCGCCGAGCTTGGTGTATTAACAGAGGGATCAGTTATCAGTGTGCTAAGGTGCGCTCGGCTTGCCCCCAGTATTAGAAGAAAAGCAATGGGGAGAGGAGGGAGGAGGGGCGCAAGCCCTGGTGGCATACTTTATTTCCAATTACCAGCTGCATTTTGTTCCAGACATGTAGGTAAATGGTTTAAGTTAACCACACATAATGTAGCTCAAATTGTCACCACAAGGATGAGGTATTTATACTGTGCGCCTCTCTTAGTGAATGTGTAGGCATGCAGACCCACAGCGACGTCACCTGGGTGCTGCCCGCGTGAAAACTGGAAGCCTACCCCGCGGGACTTAAGCGAGCACGGTTCATCCAAACGCGTCACGGCGAAAACAAACAAAAAAAAAGTCCATCGGCAAGTTACGAAAATACGGTACGCAAATACGGTAGAACAGTTCGGTAGCGCTTCTTTCCAGGGACAGTGGGTCCCCCGGGCGACAGGTTCCTCGTGAACAATGCGAAGGCCGACAGGCGTGACAACCCCACAGCAATTTTGGAAAGAGCTTTTGTGTTATTGGGGTGCCTTCACTGGTATAAGGCCAACGACCAGAAAGGACGAGCGGTACGGTAAGACCATTACCATACAGTATTTGCGTACCGTATTTCCATAACTCGAAGGGCCCTATTGTCAGGACGGAGACGGGTGACTAACAGTCGTTTTTTTTTTTTTTTTTTAGGCACTGCGCCGTGCTCCCGACCGGGCTGCAGAAATTAGGTGCATTTCTCCTCTTCTAACCACTACCACCACCACAGTCGCTTTCTCGCGGTTTCGCATTCTTGTTTAGCTAACCTCAGAGCAGCACGTGAACGAAAACTACGAACGTATCGTCACCTTGAGGGCTTCGACAGGCACCCGGATGTGGCGACGGCATCATTTGCCCCATGGTTAACACAAGTGGGACCGAAGATAAGCGTGGTGCTACGCTTACGGCGAATACCTCGGGGAAAATGTTGGCGCCCACGGGTGTTTGGCACTTTGGCGCCAACTACGATGGATCGGCTTCGGCTCCGCTCGGCTATCACAGATAACTGTCCCGATGACGTCAACGGCGTCAAGCTGAAGATCTCGCTGGATGGAAACGCTCGACGTGATACGCGTAGTAGTAGCAGTAATGCCACTGTGATGTGTAGTGATCGACAGGGGGAAAAGGACACGGGTGCAACGACCACAGCGTGGTCACCGAGTCGTAGCTTCAAAAGAGTTGACGGTTGGGCGAGTTGGTGCTTTGAAATAGAAACTATCGTGAGAGCGCAACTATATGTTAGGCTTGTTCTTCGTCGGCTGGTGCAGCGGCTAGAGTGTGGTCCGGCGCATGACATTACCTGAAGTGCGCGTCTATTGGTGGAGGCTCGTGTACGTCCGCCTTTAAGGGGAAAACGCCGCTCCCTTCTTAAGTTGTACCCGACTATAGGTGGGAGCACAAGAAGAAACAGACGAGGACAGGCGCACACTACCAACGTAGCTTGTTTCCGCTCTCGTTGTCACTCGGCTCGGGTTCTCATGCGAAGAGTGCAAACGGCACACGTGCCCGATCACGTGTCAAGATAGCCCCCCCACACACACACACACATTCACGGCACTGGCACTCGCCTTCCCCTTAAACACTATGGAAGATGGAATGTGGAGACTCCGATAATATACAACTAGCCAGATCTAGACGCAAACCTTCAACTGGACCCGGTGCGATCGGTGTGACTCGCACATTTGTTAGATAACTGCAGAATGCTGACCAATCACACACGAGCGAAAGGTTAGTTTTCGGTGCTCACAAAATTGCGCCACAAGAAATCGGTTGCATACACGGCTAAGTTTCTGTCACGTTTCTTACTGCACCGCCGAGCACAGAACGGCATGGCAACTGGCGCGACAGTGACATATTGTCACACACTTCGGGTGAGGCCCCGCCGATCCAACATCGACGTGCGGCAGACTCGCAGGCTTCCACTTTACGCTTCGGCCTGCGACGCCTGAAAGGCCTCGAAGTGGCGCATTTCGAATTTATTTGCGGGTTGGCCGACCCGTGCGGGGTTGCACGTGTAGTGATGTGTGGGCCTGACCGACGCACTCATAGAGCAGACACGGAGTTTGATTACAACTAAACAAGCATTTAATTAAAACAAGGGCAAAGGCAGGAGATTACAAAAATAGCAAAAGAGGAAACTGATACGCGCGATGAAAAAAACAGCTAGATAACACAATATGCTAAAAGAACACCACAAGAGGTACTAGCACAGGCCAATACGCGGAATGTTAATAAAATAACGACAAAAATGGAAATCAGAAAGGAGCGATACAAGGGAATAATTACACAATGATCATGGTGGCGCTTTTGAATTTAGACGTGCGTCGCAGTGCACACAACTACACAGTTTAAAAAAAAGGGGGCTGGTTAAAACAATTTAGCAGTTTAAAAAAAAAGTCACAATAAAAGTTCCATACGGACCAGGCCAGCTCTTGGTGCACGTAGGGGAGTTGACGGGTGCCGCTGAAGGTCTCGCCGGCTTGGTAGACGACGAGGGTGCCCGGAATTGCAGCCGTCTCAATACGTTGCGCGGGTCACTCCGTGCTCGCCGCCTACGCGAGACTCGCGACACCGACGACCGCACTTGTTGCTGGTTGTACGTCAACTGCTCTTCCGATGCAGTTCAAACCGCCTCAGGGGCGTACACGTGCTCCCGTCGTCTCATCTGGGAGAAATTTTCCCTGTTTAGATCGGCGGTGCCCCTTCCGGTACCGGTGCAGGGAAGACGAACCGGCGCCACGTTGGGTCGTTATAGTCGCCGGATGTCGTCTCCCAACACAAAAACGCCCTTCCTTGGAAGATGGGGCCCGCGGATGCTCCGAAAATTGGAGCCGTTTGTGACATAGCCCCCTTCTTAAGAATATTACTTCGTAATGTTCAAGAAAATCACAAACGCTCAATGTTCGAGAGCCTGCCGTGTTCCGGTTGTCCACCAATGCGTTTTCTTTTTCGCGCGCACCATTTCGCTGACGTGGACGACACCGCAGAGAACACCCGACACACCACACTTTCACGGTCACTATACGATGAAAGTCAGAACTCGCGCACAACGTCATGTCCACACACATGAAAAGACAATGACAAAAATACTGCACATTTCCAAGCTAAGGCACGTAAGCATCCTTTGATGCCACATATTAAAAACAATACACGCTTTAAGCGGTATTAAAAAGTCACTTATTGACACGCAGCTTTCGAAAAAGATGAATAAGAAAGAAATCGGCATGATCGCCTGTACGCAGTTGTTTGACCCTGCTGCACACTAAAGCACTTCATTTCGAAATGATAATTACAAGGAAAGTTGTGAAGAACATGCACATAACGCCATGATTATCACACATGCGTACCGTGATAGACTTTGATTATATGACCAACCGGTCTCCTTAAAAATTCAACTAATTAAAATAACCATGTCCCTCAAACAGAGCTTCCCTAACTAAACGTGTATTAAGTTCAAACATAAAAGCATCGTCTACAAACACACGGACGACACAAGCAAACAATGAATTAACTAAGCTATTGATCCCCCTCATTAATGGAATGCTCCAAAATCGAAAAACATAACTGAACATTGTTTCAAAAAACAAGTCATTTGCCTTTAAGGTTACTTTTGAGTGTCGATGTACGCAAATTTCACCCGTGCACGAGGTGGCCGTGCTCGTGGAGGAACCGTTTGAAGCAACCAGGGCAGACAAAACAGTGGACGGCCGCTACCCCGACATCTGTTTCCCGCTAGTTTGCCCCGTGGCTGCAAGCCATCGTCGACACCGCGTTCTACGGAAATGGGCTTTGCACCCGCGTCGCGTCGTCTAGGCATATTGCGCTCCTTCCCCATGCATTCCGCTCCTCGAACACAAGAATGGAGTGGTGGGGGTTGGCTCCTCGGAGCAGCAGGTACAATCGCCTGCCTCACCCCCCTACCCTTCAAGCGGTTTGGGGCATGACTACCCCCTCTACTGGCGAATGCCACAAAACGCAATCGAAGCTTTCGTTGCGTTGATTGACGTTTGGCGATCCTCGATTTCATGGGTGGATTTACACCCTTCGCTTCTCTCTTGTTCTTGCTTTTGCGGCGTCTTTTTCCTTTTGCACGTTGCTCAGTGCTCACTTTTGAAAAGTCCGCTTGCAACATTTGCAGAGCAGAACTCCTTTCGCTTGTCTCTTCGGCTATAATGCCTCTACAGTCGGGATTTTTTGTTAACTTGTGGACACCCTGACTTGCGGGAAGCTTGACTGACGGCTGAGCAATGCAAGCGTCTTCCTCGGGGCTGCGCCGCTCGCACCTGGAAGAACTACTTGCTCCAACATTGCCCAGCTCGCAGTGCGCGTCAGCACCCGACTGTGCCCCGCTCTCTGTACAGGGGTCCTCACCTACCGGGCCGGAGGTACTGCGAACTTCACATTTAGCTGCTATGGCGACGCCCATACAGGGTGGCTGTGCCAAGTCAATCACAGATGGCATTTCTGTATCGACAAGACTTTCCAGGCACAGCGCCTCGTCGCCATCACTGCGGCCTTCAGTGGCCTTTGTGGCCACAACAGGACTTTCAGCAGCTAACTCAGTAGGTTCACTCGCGAACCTGATGTCCGCCTCAACAGTACACAATTTTTGCCCGGCTCTCAGCGGTTTGGCACCTACGGTCTCTTTGCCCCCTTTGTGCCTTGCATCCCAGGTCTCAAACATGCGCCGTCTATCTTCCATTTTCTGGCGCAGTAGCTGAACATGATCCTGGTAAGACTGCTTGTTCGTGACACGGTCGGTCACGCTACTGGGCGTTCTAGTGTCTAAGCTAAGACCCGACTGTGCCACACACAGTCCCAAGCGCTCTTTTTCCTTTTGAATTCTAAGCCTTGAATTTTCTCGCTCCTGTTCCATCAAAACTTCCAGATGTTGCCTGTACCTAATGCGTTCGGCATCGCGCTCCTCTTTAAGTCTATTTCGTTCTTTTTCGACGAAATTATATAACTCCCTGCCTACAAAGCCAAAGGCTTTGCCCTGTTCAATAAGCCTGTCAAACACCGTGTCGCCCATTGCTATACACAGTTGTCAACCAACAAAGCAATAACAGACGTCTACATACTGCACGCTCAGAGATACGTCAGTCTCCCAGGCATCACCACGCGGTCGGCCAGTCCTGTCGCAGACGCCAGATAATGTCACACACTTCGGGTGAGGCCCCGCCGATCCAACATCGACGTGCGGCAGACTCGCAGGCTTCCACTTTACGCTTCGGCCTGCGACGCCTGAAAGGCCTCGAAGTGGCGCATTTCGAATTTATTTGCGGGTTGGCCGACCCGTGCGGGGTTGCACGTGTAGTGATGTGTGGGCCTGACCGACGCACTCATAGAGCAGACACGGAGTTTGATTACAACTAAACAAGCATTTAATTAAAACAAGGGCAAAGGCAGGAGATTACAAAAATAGCAAAAGAGGAAACTGATACGCGCGATGAAAAAAACAGCTAGATAACACAATATGCTAAAAGAACACCACAAGAGGTACTAGCACAGGCCAATACGCGGAATGTTAATAAAATAACGACAAAAATGGAAATCAGAAAGGAGCGATACAAGGGAATAATTACACAATGATCATGGTGGCGCTTTTGAATTTAGACGTGCGTCGCAGTGCACACAACTACACAGTTTAAAAAAAAGGGGGCTGGTTAAAACAATTTAGCAGTTTAAAAAAAAAGTCACAATAAAAGTTCCATACGGACCAGGCCAGCTCTTGGTGCACGTAGGGGAGTTGACGGGTGCCGCTGAAGGTCTCGCCGGCTTGGTAGACGACGAGGGTGCCCGGAATTGCAGCCGTCTCAATACGTTGCGCGGGTCACTCCGTGCTCGCCGCCTACGCGAGACTCGCGACACCGACGACCGCACTTGTTGCTGGTTGTACGTCAACTGCTCTTCCGATGCAGTTCAAACCGCCTCAGGGGCGTACACGTGCTCCCGTCGTCTCATCTGGGAGAAATTTTCCCTGTTTAGATCGGCGGTGCCCCTTCCGGTACCGGTGCAGGGAAGACGAACCGGCGCCACGTTGGGTCGTTATAGTCGCCGGATGTCGTCTCCCAACACAAAAACGCCCTTCCTTGGAAGATGGGGCCCGCGGATGCTCCGAAAATTGGAGCCGTTTGTGACACATATCTTATGCACTGTTCTATACGACAAACACTGCACAAACGCATCCGAGCTGAAGAGGATGTCCTATGATGATATGTGGCGTTTAACGTCCCAAAACGACCGTGTCATTATGAGAGACGCCGCAGTGGAGGGCTCCGGAAATTTCGACCACCCGGGGTTCTTTAACGTGCACCCAAATCAAGCCAGAAGAGAATGTGCGCGGATATAACGGAAAACCGGCTGCATAATACATCATATAATACAGGGAATAAAGCACATTGACCCAGGTCCGCAGAAATAGCATAGCGTCTCGCATACTGATTGATGACACCGAGATTTCGAGCTTTAAAAATCGGAAACGGCAAAAAACGAACAAAAGAACGGAACAGTATCACTGAGATACGGTCGCTGTTCACATACAATAAATAAAAGTCACAACTTTGCCGCAAAGACAAACGCGATAGCAACAAATTGGAAGGTTACGCGCAGAATGGCAAGCAGATCGAAACGTGCCCCGCGTTTGTCACGCACAAATGACGCACGAAACGTTCTCCCAGGTACAGACGAACGCGAATAAGCGTCTCAGTTGTTACTTCGCTGTGTCTGAAAAGCGCGCCCTTTCCGCAAACGTAGACTGTGCGACGATTGCGGTGACCTTTGTGCGCTCGGTAACTACAACAGAATCGTTCCGGTGAAAATCCAAGGCCAGCCAAGACGTACCGAGATAAGCGCGCGCTAACGTCCACCCTGAGCCCCCTCCGCGGGGCAAAGTACGCGTGGGAGATGAGAATCTTGCTGGTAATGCTGAAAACACAATAGTCCCCCCCCCCCCCCCGATATGTCCGTCACCAGCGGTAGATATAAATAGCTTGCCGTTTGAACGTTGAAAAAGATGCTCCTTCATGGCTCAGTGGCTAACGCCTCACACTTCAAAAGTCCCACGTTCGGTTCACGCCGGAGTCTTATTCTGAATTTTTTCTTGCGTGTTCATTAAATATATACGGTGAGTGATGTCGACGCCGGCGGCAAAATCCACTCGAGTGTCCGCATAGTTCCTATCGCAATAATTTTTTTTTTTCAGTTGGCGCAAAGGAAAACAACGAATGCGATATGAACTAACTGGAATGATATATGAAGTAACGCAAGTAGCTAACTCTTTTTGGGTCCGATCTCACGTAACTACAAAACGCTGCCTTAAGCGAATACAGCCGCTCCAGGAAACGAAGCGGTGTACCTACTCGGTCGCCTCAATCCGAAATAAGCGGTAAAAGCACGAAAAGCACAAGGATAGAAGCAGAAACAGCACGGCATATAAGACGTCGGACTCCAGAGTTCTTCAAACACGTAGTGCCACCTGTCAGCGCAGTTTTTGGTAGTGCAAAGCCAGACTCCCTAGTACAGTTTGCTGCGCAACCAGATGCAACTATAACGAAGGTGAAACAAAGATTGAGCTAAAAACATTCGGTGTGTTTGCGCATTATTAAATTCAGAAAAAGGGCGAATTTCTCTTCGCTAGTCGTACACGTCGCCGAACTGCCATGACGTGTTTGCTGGTTCAATTGCCAGAACGAAGGCGACAACAAGAGTAAACGCAACAGCTCCGCGCTCTACGAAGAAAGACCTCGGTCGATGCTACTGTTGCGTTGTGAATCGCCACGGCCCTAAACGACTTCAGTTATACAATTTCCGTAGCTTCCGCGAAACAGAATGGCGAGAGCGCTGGATACGGGCCGTTCCGAACGTGTTAGGCAAACGAATCACTCGCGTTCTCTATAGCCGGTCGCATGAGAAAGTGCGATAGTATAGGTCTCATCCAATTATTGTTTTGAGTAGCCTTGACAGAGAAGCGCGGTAATTTTGATATTGAAACTCAACAGAGCATCACACACAGCATCGCACCCGTAGACTTTGAAGATTTAAGTGTCTGCTTTAACCAGCAAGTGCGAACACGTACGTTATACAAGTAAATTGAAAAATGTTGGTCGTGACCCCAATGAGGTTTTTCTTGCCGTTGGTCTCCACTACCTCAAAGGCCTCGGTTTTGCTTTTCGTTGTACACCGAGGACATGCATGCGTTGCCATTTGCAGTACGTGCAAACGGAAGACAACCTTCAACAGAACATTCTACAGGGTGCGTATTGAAACAGTTAAACGCACAGGAAGCGAAAGATGGGTGCAGAATGCAACGGCAAAGGCGAAAATCGCCGAGGCCATTTCGTGCCGGATGAAGCGAGCTTCGTATACAACCGATCGTGAGATGCACTGCTTGTGTATGCGCTCCATCGCTTTGGCAACATGTGTATGCGTAAATTTACGCATTTGGGCGTTACAGGACGCATGTATATGTGCTTTTGCGAGTTGCAGCTCGGCGGGAATAAATGAAAAAAAAAAACATTCTTTGCACTTTTCCCGCAGTTCGCTTTTGTGAGCATCCTACTTTTCTGAAGCGAGATTGGATTGACAAAAGAATCTTGCCAGGTCCTTGATTTTCAAGAAACCACGCCTCAACAACACCAACGAAAAAGAAGGGTCTATGCACGTACGCTTGCATACGGCTCTATTTGCACTTCTGGTTATGGCCAACGCGGCGACGAGGGCTCTGGTGGCGGCGTTTTCCGCAGCACCGCCTGGGCAGAGTATGACGTCTATTCGCGACTCCAACTCGGCACTCGCCACTTAGCGGCCGCGCCTGGAAACGGCGCAAATCAGAAACTTACGCAATGGGGGAAAAAAAGGGGGGGGGCACTGCGATAGTTTGTTATAATCGGTTCGCACGCGACTTTATTCTCCAATGTGAGTACACCATTATTTAGCGTGCTTGCATTCTTATCAGCATTCGAACTTCTCTAATCACGGATTACAGTTTCGTTTATAGACAAATTCCACCGGACTTACGCCACGAAAATGCGGTGGCGCTGTCTTGGTAGGCAAAAGACGCTCTGCCAACCACAGTTTCTGCTGAGTTTTCAATGGTGCATGTGGTGTTCTCAGTCACGCAACGAGGAAAAAAAAAAACGGTATGCCGACGAACTGCGTCGTGGTTGGATGTGAGTGGCGTCTCACAACATAGTTTTGCTTGTTGGCGCACATCGCAGCCCTCAAGGCCTATGGCTTTCACAACGCTTATGGCGTCTCACAACGTCGTTTCGTTGGCGCACATCGCAACCCTTAGAGCTTATGGCGGAAGTTACGTGATGACGTCGCTATAATTTTAACCCTAATGTCGACATCGGCGTATACCTGTGTTTACAAACATGGAATGGGTCTATATAAGCAAGCGCGCTTGGTAATTTGTTGCGTTACGTGTGAGGGTTATTTCTTGCCCACTCTTGTTTTCTGCGCAAGTCATAGTGCTACCCATTCTTAAATTAAGGTGCTGTAATCATCCCCCCCACCCACCCAAATATTTTTTGATTTCGCATGTCTGTATATACACACACGGGAAAGTAGCGCGTGCGTATATGTTTGTGCGTATTTACATAATGCCTGTGCATTCGTAGCCTGCGTAGTCCGTGCATTTATCTGCTTTGAACATACACTACTGCTTACAGGAACAAGCGATACAGGAACAAGGAACTACGATTTGTCTTATCTGAAGATACACTGGCCCAGGCATAGTTAGCACCATTCTGTAATCAAGTGAACAGCATGCGTATGTTCAGCTTTTGACGGGACAAGGGAACTCAGTGGGATACATGCGATCCGAAGCACGAGTCGCACCGTAGTTGCCTCCAAAACTGTTAAGGCCGTTCCACGCGCTTTCCGCACAGCCGCAACGCACGTGCCGGGACCCCTACCGCACGTAGCGGGAGACAAATAAGCCAATTGGTGACGCTGCGGAGGGTGAAAGAGCGTCGCAATTGGCTTATTTGTCCCCCGCTCGCGTGCGGCAGGGGTCCCGGCACGTGCGTTGCGGCTGTGCGGGAAGCGCGTGTAAAGGCCCTTAAGGCCTTGCCTGCAGCAGCGTAGCAACGCAGCGTGGCGCAACTGTGCTAGCAGCTTTCGGAGAGGCCCGCTACCCATGTGCAGTTTCTTCAACGTCGGGCTCGCTAGACGGGTTCTTCAACTTGAAGTAACTTTGAAGCGGTTCGCCGAGGAGGCTGGATGTTTTTGCGCACATCGCAACTATTCCCACTGTTTCGCCAGTGAAATAATCCTTAATGCTGGTGAGAATTAAGCGGTCCGCGGCCAGCAGCATTTCGCCTTCGAAAAAAAAAAACAGCGCGATCTGAAAACACAATCAAGAAACTCCAGTACAGCGCCAAGCGAAAGTGCCGCGTTGACCCCGTTAAGCACAACCATCTTTGTTTTTTCGACCAGTGTTGCCAGCCAGCACACGAAGCGTTTTCTCTCTGCTGAGCCGGGCCCGTCTGTAGACTCAGCAGGCTTTCGCTCGCGCATAAAATAAAAAAACGAGCAGGGCGATGTTATCAATTTGGAGGTTATACTGAACATGACGGCGACGGGAAAAAATGCACGTCGATTGTCTATATGATTGCTATCCATTACAGCTGCACTAAAGGCAACTATTAAGTCGACTTTGCTGAAATAGCGGTACAATAACCTCGTAGTGTTACTTTTGTGCCAATAAATGGCCTATTTTGAAATAAAATCGCGTTTTAATTGTCCAGATCGGGTTAGCGCACTTCAAATTCAAATTACCCGCGTCAAGAAGCGGACCGACCGGACCGACTCGCGTCACTGTTACCGTAAACAACGTTGCCCGGCTTTACAGCGCTAGTAGCAGCAGACCGAAAGCAGCGGGAGCCACAGCAGCAACAACGGCCATTGATCAATTTCCCGGTAATGACTCCGAAATTACAGACGTTTTTTGGTTCAACTGCGCCCCGCCAGATGGCACCACCTGTCCAGTGCAACAACGCGAAAATTGAGTTTTTTTGACCACTCACGCCATTCCCCATAGTAACGTCCGGCGGTTTTTTTTTTTCCATGAGTGAAACAGAAACCAACAAGCAGCATTTTATTGCGTTTCTTGATGCACGGAAGGTTCACTGTTTAGTACAGCTAGATCGATTACTAGTAACTAATTGTAGGCAGCCCGTCTGATGTCATGGGGATCATTATGAGAATGTCCCACTGCGGCGCATGTGTTCTTGTGCACTTGCTTTAATCTCCCGGTAAGTAGGGTCCCGATTTTGATAATATTGTCGTTCTAGATGTTGTCATACGCTGAGCTTTCACTTTGACGTAAATAGTCATTTGACTTTAGTGTCCCTTTAAATGAAGAAAGCTCAGAGCGCAGCACCATACTTTCGTTTTCTTGCTTCTAGGTTTCACCGTGGGCAAGTGGACAAAAAAAAAACTGCTAATTGCGTGACATCACATCGTCTTCTCGTAGTATCGCAGTGGCACGAGCTATCACTAAAGGCCCGACCCCACAGCGTGTCGGCGCGAGGCTTTTTGTCGCGGCGCCACGCCCTTTCCCTGCAGAGAGAGTGGGCACGTAGCTGCGCGTAAAGCCTCTTTAGCTGCGCGAAGCCGCGCTCTCTCTCTCTCTCTTCATATGGAAGAGGGTTCGACACCACGTCAAAAAGACACGCGCTCCAACTGGTACGTGCGTCGTGCGGTCAGGCCTTAACAAATGAAGGAAGGAAGGATTTCTAGATTACCGACGAATGTCGCTAAAGCTTTTCACGGCATGCTACTTGTCTAAATCACACGCGCAGTGAGAAAACTGACGGCGGTTGCTTCGTTCACGCAGCCTGAAATTCAGAAAAATGAGGATTAGAGAGAAAAAAAGTGCGCTACATGCAAACGGCGTCGCATTGCATTACTTGTGATGCGTTAGGATACGCGATGCGCTATCGGCGCATGCATGCAAACACGGCTTGTGTGGTGCGGTCGCGGGGAGCCCGTCTGCAGGGCGGATTGAACGGACACTTAATGAGAAAAATCCGATTGTTTTCACATTAGCAAATCGCTCTTCTACAGTTACGAAATCACCACGCTCGACGCGACAGGACGCTTGACAAGCGAAAAAAACACACAAAAAAGAAAATGCAGGTGGCAACGCCACCTTGAAACTATTGCACACCGAACGGAGTGATGCCATAGATTTTAACAGCATATAGTGGGCCCCATGTAGTTCCTAATCTGTAAAAATTATATACACAGCCTGCTTGGAGTGTCACAGACTTATAACTTACAAGTTTTGAGGGAGTTTTGCGAGCAAATGTCGCCAATTGCACATAGTACTCTAGGAAATCCGCGACACCAAACGCAGATATTTTGGCGCGAAATTTAAAAACAAATGAAACTAATTTCCTTCTTTTTGAATAAACCTACAACGGTGAAAATGCCAACATAAGAATTCTCGGAGCGCTAATGATCAATTTCAATGAATTTGTCGTTTACTTAAGTGTGCCTTTAAGGTGGTCCAGTCGCGAGAGACTCCACAACCAACAGAAGAGATGCATCACCAATGTCAGTCGTAACAGCGCCGTTACCCTGTTCTTTAGTGAAGTAAGAAATGGTCCGTCGGGTGCAACTAAATACTTTCTTCGTAACTTTTTTATACTTTTTCCTCTCCGGGGAAGCGTTCCGACTGTACAGAGGGTGTCCGTTGCAATGGTTCAGAACATCAAGTTCGTTACAGCAACCTGGGGAAACGTCTCGCATTTCAGTGTTCTCAGTTCATTTCTAGTTAATTAACCCTTACGATTACTACACTAACGTCAGGTATGCCAACAATAGACGTCAGAGCATTCTCGCAAATAAAGACAAAACCTAATGCAAATTAAATCCAAAACAGCAACAAGCCTCGCCAAGAGGTTGGCCCCGATTTCATAATATCTGGATAACATGGAGCGACTAGTTTTAATGACCCACACTTCTATAAAAAAATAAACAGCCACGAGGAAGCGTCCCGCAGAGTAGTATACACACAGAACGACGAGGGGGTAAATAAGAGGGAGAGTGAGTTAGCACTGACCCGACGCCAAAGCGTATGGAAGAAGGGCGCGCGACCACCGCGCCGCTACGCACGCAAGGCCAACGCCGTCACGCCTTTCCGCGCCGCTGGCAGCGAGCGGAGGGGGCTGGCGAAGCCACGAGCTTATAAAAGCCGGGCAAACGCCACGGGCTATGCCACGGTAGCTGCCACGCTTTTCGCTGCTCGCCGCCAGGGCCCTCTAGCGGGCTAGGGCGGCGCCCTCGCAGCGTCGTCGTCATCGGGTCTGCAGTCGGCAGCAGAAGCAACAGACGTACGAAGCGCGACCGCCTCCGCGCCGAAGCAACGCCGAGGGGACCGCGCGCTTTCGGCCCGCCGCTGTTACCGGGGGGGGGGGGGGGGGGGTGCAGAGGGCGGGAATGCCGCCAGCGCGGAAACGCGCCGCTCCGTCGACCACGATGCAACGCGAAACGGTCGGAGGACAGCTGTGGTTCAATTTACCAAAACCACGATATGATTACTTAAGGGACACGAGCGTGTTGTTGTTGATTCTTTAGAGAGAAAGAAAGAGAAAAGTGAGCCCCGTAACTGCCTGCTTCAGTGAGCGACACCTCAACAGTAGCTCACAAGGGATGCGGGTGAGGAGGGATCAAAAGGGTAGGATAGGAGTAAAGGTGTAGAAAAGAGGAAGAGACGTGGGGTGAAACAACAATTAGGTTTGGGACTTTCAGGATTGTAATGCCCGTATTCTTCATCATCGCAATAGGTAATAAATACAGGAGAATCAGTTTCGTATTTAAATTCGGCGCCGAAACCTTCGCGCGTGACGTCACGAATTCCAAACCTCTCTTTATACTTTGGCGAAATTGGCGGCAGGTATATTTACACACTGTTACAAAGTCGTTGTCGGTACTCCTTTAAATATACATTTTTGGTTGTCGCTGAGCACCCATGCCCGAATCAGATGCAATCGGTTTATGACAATCACGGGCGCGTTACCAGCAAAACGTAACTGTGTTAACAGTTGCGGATACTCGTAAAAGTTACCCTGGCACATAAGTACGAACAAGTTAACTCTTTCACGCGATAGCCCTTGAAATAACGTCCTTTTCCGTAGCTGTAAAACTAGTACTTGAAATCTCGGAAACACGAACAGTACGTTTTGATTAAGAGCTGTAAATGTTCGACGATATAAGTCGGGCGTTCTGGTTGTTTCTCACTTCAATGCACAAAGTGACGTCCGGTTCGTCCAGTGCACAATGACGTCCGGTGGACCGCCATAGCCACAAAGTGAATGATGTTAGAGGAGCTTGCTCGGAGACGCACGGGGCGTTTCTTGGCGAAATCATTTCTGTAGGAAGGCTTGTTAACGAGCCAACGCATGATGTGTACGTCGTAGGCAGCGTTGTCGGGAACGTTCCGCACTGCACAGTGTTGGCCACGTTGATCCGCACGTTAGGCACTTGCTCCTTTAATACTGGCCGCTGCCGTGAGTCGACTGCCTAACGCTCATAAATGGCAGACTTGGGAGCTATCATGAGTTCTTCAACGGGGTTGAGGGCAGGCAGGTGAGGGGGTTTGAAAGGATATAGGTACCCGCGCTTAACACGCATCGTAGGAACTTTTCACGTGCTGCCATGCCCATACTAAGTGACGAGAACGAAGTGGACGTAGTCACGAGGAAGCGAGCGCGCAGTCCCACAGGGTTCCCTAAAATTAACTAGAGGGAACTCTGGCGCTGCGATCGTTCAGCGACCATGGGAATGATGGGTAGTACACGCATTTGCCTAGTCTTCGTATTTGCGGGCGGCGAATCGTACTTGCGGCTTCGTTTATTGCTGTGTTTCGGTGTTGTTCTGAAAGAAAAATTCAACCCTTTTGAACTTTGAACCCGATTTGGAAAGGCTAAAAGACTAAGATGGTGAAGCGCAACCGCTGAACATTTGCTGATAATTGTTTCGTGAGAAAACAGCTCCAAGCCACACGAACACACACGGAGCCAAAAGCAGGCCAGAAGTGCGAATATTAGACAAATGTGTGTACTACCCATCATTCCCATGCTCGCTGAAGCGTAGTGCATTGCAGCTCCCATAGACACTAGCGCCAGAGTTCCCTCTAGTGTATATTAGGAACCTCTATGCGCAGGCCATCGAAAACCGACCATGGTGATGCTGATGATAGGTGGCTGTACCCTTTGAAGCGGGAGGCCACGGCAGCGACATCATAGACTTTCTCTGCCGATAGTAAATTTGATTGCCTGTGGAAGAGTGGTGTTCTCGGCTGGGCGAGAGGAAAGACGGCCGCAGTCCAGTAATAAGTTTTCGGCCGTCTCTCTTGTTTCTCCGCAGCAGTGACAGATGGCGGCAATCAGGAATATATGTAAATCGAAGGTCCTTGGGATGCCTCACGTTGGGTGCTCAGGGGAAGACGACAAATGAGGCTGTACAGGGGGATATGGGATCGACAGGCTTTGAAGTAAGTGAAGCTCTGAATAAAATGAGATTTGAAGAGAGGCTTAGGAAAATAAATGATAGTAGATGGGCAGGTAAGGTGTTCAGGTATTTGTAGAAAAAGAGCGTGGACACAAGGCGTAGAAAAAGAACTAGGAGACTCACCAGTAAATATACGGCTCTACTCTACACGGCTGACAGTGTGGAGGATATGGCAATAAGGGGTATTAAGCGAAAAACCGGAGAGTCGGAGAGGATTTACTGGATGACAGCGACGGAAAATAAGCCGGCTCTCGGTAACTACCAAAAGGTCAAAACAAAATAAGGAGGGAAAGGTTTTATGATAATTAAAGGGAAAGCATTTTACTGTTCGAAGCGAGGTCAGGCTGCCTTAGAACGCGTAGTTACAAAGCGAGATTCAATAAACAGGAACATTGCACACGCTGTGGGGAGCTAAGGAAACGACGGAACACGTACAAGCCTCCACGAGAACTTGGGTTTCAGGGACAGCCATTGAAAACCTGAACACGCCCGCGATAGAAGCAAGTGGAAGACGGTCAGAGTTATTGGTGGCAGAAAAGTAGAGATGAAGGACAGTGGGGAAAAACAGGTCAATGTGCCTGAAGAGGCAGATACATGGACCGTCAATTTCTAATTTTCCTTGTTATAAAATCGCTTTAACCAAAGCATTAGGCCAACCTAAAATGGGAGTTTTCTTTTTGGCGACGGTATGCGAGTGCACATAGAGCGCGCTTGAGTGCCGGCGCGCCATCTAGGGAGCATTGTTGGAATCTGCGGAGAGGAAGACAAAGCGGCGACCGGAGGAGTGTACACTGGCAACACTGGTGTACACGCCGACGGCTTGCCGAGCAAGCTCCTAAAAAAAAAAGGGGGGGGGGGGGGGGTGACCGCAACAAGCAGCGACAGAGAAGGCGCATATACACCCAGAAATCCGCGCCATACCCGGAATGTGTTCCAAGCGAATGCGCTACGTATACGCAAGCTCGCCAATAAATACGTGCCGCAAAACACTTAACATGCATTTAAACAACTGGTCATAATCACGCGAATGTGCAGTTAGATTTCTTGTGCAAGTAAACCGTTTCGAGTAATCGTGTTCCTTGCCTATATAATTATGCGACCTGTCACATATAATGAAAAACAGTTACGCATGGCCTGAATAAAAAGGAAAAAAGAAACAAGGCGCCTCATTATGAAGCCAGAGAAAACACTGATTAACTAAACAATAAGTTTTAATAAGAATTTCCGGTAATGTACAAATAATATGGAAACGAACATGGGCGAGAATGTGGGCTCACCGCGCGAGACAGGTTGGCTTTTCGTCCACTTTCACATATATTTTTTTATGTTTTTATGTTTTTTTATGTTTTTCTTGCTTTTCAATAATAATATTAATAATAATAATAATAATAATAATAATAATAATAATAATAATAATAATAATAATAATAATAATTTTGTATACTCCCGTTGACTTTTTTGTCTATGTGCTTCATACGGTTCAAAATAAAAAATGCCCCCACCTCCCCGAAGAAAATCGGATAAAGAAATGCGAATGCATTGCGTTCATAACTGCGTTTCGCGCGAGAAAACCCAGCCATAGAAGAACAATGTTTCCTTTAGTTTCTTTTTTCTTTTTTACACCACGCAACCAATAGCGCCGTTCGCCGCACGTGGCGTTTTTGTGTCGCGAGATACGCGGTATGCATTTCCAGCTCTAGTAGCTGACGCCAGGCGCGACCAGCGTCCGTCGTCGCGGCCCGACGGCAACAGGCGCGAAACGCGACACGTTGCATTTCGCACCGATGCCTCTCGAAAACGGAGGAGCGCGTCCTGCGGCGTCTACAGACAAACACGCTACTCTGTCCAGCCATACTCAAATATTACGACCCAAAAATTAGTGGGCAGTACTGTGGGGAAGTGGCCAACACTTACCATATGGTCTGGGCCTGCCGAATGAACCCAAAATTAACCACCTTTCCCAACCCCACCAAAGAGGGCTGGGAGACGACCCTACTCAATAGCTCCACACTAGAGGAACAGCGAACTCTAGAGCAGCGGGCTCGGGTGGCAGCCTCGACTAATGACGTCCCGGACTAGGGATGTCAACCATTCCGGTGGGGATAAGGGCTATCTGGCACAGCCAGCATCAATAAAGGTTTTTTCCTCCACCTACACCAATGCGTTATTCAGACAACACTGCGCCTCCCTCTTTTCGTGACGGAGGGACGCCGGACGCGCAAAAACACGCGTGCGTCAAAGCAACCCAGCGCGGCGCGCCCCTGCGCGTATATGGCAGGACCGGCGCCTGGCTTGGCAACGCCGGCGTGACGCGACGAAATGAACGCCGGCGAGCACGCGCACCGCGTCACGTCGAAATGTATTGGCGCCTTGACTGTGGCATGTAGTCTTGTTCCACATGACACGCATCTCATGATTATCTTGTTTGCCCATGTTAAATACCTTCGCCATCCATTGGCGTCACGTAATACCAAATTTGGCATATGTGAAGCTAGCGAAACGGCCGCGAGCGCATTATCAGCATGGCATGTAGTCATGTTGTTACATAACACGCATGTCGTGATTATCATGTTTGTATGTTATTTACCTATGTCGTTTTTTCGCATCGAGTAATACTGAGTTTAGTACATGTGAAACAAGCGAAACGGCCGCGAGCGCATCATGAGTGTAGCATGTAGTCATGTTGTTATATAATACGCATCTCATATTCATCATGTTTGCACCAGTATCATGCCTCGGTCATCCGTTCACGTCCCGCAATACCACTTTTGGTATGAGTGAAGCTAGCGAAACGGCCACCAGCGCATCATGAGCGTGGCATGTAGTCATGTTACATGACACGCATCTCATGATTATCATGTTTGCACCTGTCACATACCTTCCTCATCCATTCAAGTACTGCAATACCATACTTGGTTTATGTGACGCTAGCAAAACGGTCACGAGCGCGTCGTGAGCGTGGCGTGTAGTCATGTTGTTACACGACACACGTCATGATTTTCATGTTAGGGTATGTCGCTTGTATTCGCCATGCAATCATGCCATACCATACCAGTTTCGCAACATGTCATGTGAACGAAACCACTGCAAGAGCTGCAGGACCATGAAATGTAAATCATGACACTCATGACATACATGTCATCATTTTTATGACTAGTCAAATATGTTCTTCATACAGTCGTGTTATGCCATACAAAGTTTGGTATCGGCATTTCCGATGGAGGCGGAAATGTCGAGGCCCGTGTGCTCAGATTTGGGTGCACGTTAAAGAACCCCAGGTGGTCAAAATTTCCGGAGCCCTCCACTACGGCGTCTCTCATAATCATATGGTGGTTTTGGGACGTTAAACCCCACAAATCAATCAAAGTTTGGTATCGATACCATTATCGAAACGGCCACGAGAGCTAAATGTCGCAGGCTGCTAGATTAGATAGATAGATAGATAGATAGATAGATAGATAGATAGATAGATAGATAGATAGATAGATACATAAATACATAGATACATAGATAGATAGATAGATAGATAGATGATAGATAGATAGACAGATAGATAGATAGATAGATATAGAGATAGATAGATAGATAGATATAGACATATAGATAGATAGATAGATAGATAGATAGATAGATAGATAGATAGATAGATAGATAGATAGATAGATAGATAGATAGATAGATAGATAGATGCGCTCAAAGTCGCCGAAGTTCGCTAAGAAATGCTTCGCATTTAAAAAGGAAGGACGTGACGAGACGAAAGTACGATAGTGCGCCGCCAAAGTCGTTCTGCACATACCACCAATAACAAAGATGACTCAGCGGAAAAGCCGATAGGCTGAAGTGCCACGAATTTACGCCAAGCACTGCTGGCTGAACGGCGACGAAGCGTGAGAAACAGCAACAAAGGAAACAATTACTGCTGATATGACTGTACTAACTTATCTCCGTTAACTGCGTGTGACTCCAAACACGGGAAATGAATAGACGCAGTGATTGAAGAAACTGGTGTCCTACTTCATACGCCAATTCACCGAAGTACAAACAAAAAATTCATGTTTCAACATTTGACAGATCCATCTGAGCTGCCAATGAGACGTCAAGAAAAAAAAAAGAAAGAAAACACACGCTTACGGCATGAATCACGGGCTTTTGTGCATCACCTTGTGGCCAGCGCAATCAACGCGCTTAACAGCACAGGCCACGGATTAAACAGAGCACTTTATCAGCGGCGCCATCTCACCGCGACAGCTAATCACGCGTCAGATTTCAACTCACTCACCGAAGAGGCCCCTCAAGGAAAACACGCCCGACAGGACCATGGTGACGCCGTGGTGTAGTACGCTAGGCCTTGCCACGGTCTTGCACGCGTCACGTTACATTCCAACAACACGGTCCAGCAACCGCCCGGGAAAAAGCGGGAGGCATGCCAGCTCACAACACTCAGTCCTTCTCTTTCGAGCTGTGTAGGTACAATCCCGACGGCGAGAAGTCACTGCTCAAGTCGTCGAATCGGTCACGCCGCTTCCGTTACTGAGTCACGTGGGTTTTGGCCCGCCGACTCCGTTTATGGTGGCCTATACCGATGTCCACCGAAGAACGCCGGCACCCCTCACAATCTCCAGCAAACACAAAGAGGGAAGGAACACAAATTGACCATACAGGGCGGAAGCGAATGGAAAGGCCACGGTGGCAAAAGATAAAATGACAAAAAAGAAAGCTTCGAGAAGCAGCCACAGAGATAGAATGCGGGGACGAATGGATGCAAGGTGGATGGGAGACAGGGGTGGAAAGGGGGGGGAGAGAGTATACAAAGAAGACAGACAGGATACCAGGAGACGAAAGACTGACTGCCACAGCAAACGAAGTGCGTCGATGATTCGTCGTCCACGCGAGGAACAGAAGCTGCCGCCGGTTTCACTTTTGCTCGGAAAATGGGTGCGCGTAAGCTCAACTGGAAAATGAGGAAGGAGAGGCGGCCTCCGCAGCTGGAGAGAGAGAAAGAGTGCGGACAGTATGCAGCGAGCACCGGCCCCTTGCCACTCCGAACACCAGCTTAGCTTTTATGACTTACGCCGACAAGGTCAGGAAACGTTGAAAGAGCCCGCGAATGCAGAGATAAGCGCTTCCTTTTTTCTTTCCCTACGGGGCCTCCCGCACGGGGAGTCCTCAGAACCGCAGTCACGGCGGCTAGAAGCCGTCCCCGAGGGCTAACAAGTCGATGATTGCAGCAGCCGCCGCGCAACCAGACACAGCGGCGCATCGCTTTGAAATGTAGCCGCGTTAGAAACTAACTATAGAGATAGCAAAAGAAGAAAAAAAAAAACGCCCGCTTCTGTTGTTCTTCTAACGAAAACCACGAAAAAAAAAAACGTTTTACGACTTTCTGAGCAGGAAACACAAAGCCGTTGGGTGACGCGAATAAACGCTATAGAGATCGGCGGGGGGGGTGCGGAAAAGAAGGGGATCGGAGACGTGGGAGAAGCTTCGAACCATTTTGGGGTTAAGACGTCTGACAAGTTGCAACGTGTACGTACGACGCAACTGGCGTCTCCCTCGCGAAACGCGTTCCCGCTCATCGGTCAACTCGTGGAAGGACTAGAAAAGGAAACAACTTCGTTCGAAGCCGTCAAAGGTGGGGGGAAGGGGGGGGCTACTGAAACAAGCACCGGTGAGGAGTCGCGCGTGCGTAACACTTAAATTTTGCAGAAAATATAAACAAAGCCGAGCGGTTGTTTAAGGAAAAAAAAATAACTGCCTACACCGCAGTTGAACCGTTCAACAGCTACAGCGAATAGACCATCTCGGGCAAAGAGACGTCCGACTTCGTGGTGGACAGCCCAAGCGCGTTTTCCGCATCCACGCGCCATACAATACTCCCAGGTCGTGGTATTCCGAGCTGTCTATCCATCATCCACGGCTCCTGTGAGAGAACGTAGCAAGCGGCCTGTACCGTACGCTTCACAACTTGGCGGTACACACATCACGCTGTTCACGGGAACGTACGCCTGCGGCGCGGCTACAGATGCCACTCACACCAACTGCGCCGACGTCATTCAACGCACGAATATACGTGCACTGGACATCTGCCTCCAATACACACACACACATCGAAACCAGATTGCGCGCACACTTTCGACGTTATTGACACAAGGCAACTCGCGCTAACGAAACTGTGCACTACACTGCAAGATGGAACCAAAGAGCGAGCGTTCATCGACGCAATACCCCGGTTTCCTTCTTTTCCTTATTCTATACACGGTCACAAAAGTAAATGAAAAAAAAAAAACACGTCGCGGCGGCCTTTTTTTTTTTCACTTAGCAACGAGCGATATTTGAAAGGAGAGAAGAAGGAAAGGAGTCCGGTGGAAGAAAGGTGAAAAGGCAGCGGACAGGTGTGTACCATATGCAAGTGGGGAATATGAACGCGCCAGGTGGGGGGGGGGGGGGGTAGGGGTATGAGAGCCAGCTCGATGGCTTTCGATATTGCACGTATACGGTATATATATACACGCAGTAGAAAGAGAACGGACGGCCGACCCGACCGCGGCAATCGATAAGTCGATACGCCGGCCGCCTTCGAAGCGCACAAATTCTCCCGATCCGCGAGCGTCAACGCTTAACGCACAGGCCGCAGGACGCCCAAGGGGGAGGGTCCGCTGCAGCAGCGGTCAGTCCGACTGAATAACGGAACACTTTCATATAGCCTTAGTTAGGACACGTGTATCCAGACGATTCGTACACCAAGCGTTTAAGACACGTATCTCGCGAAGGACAACGCCCACTTGGTGCGCGTGCGCGGAGACAAATTTTATCGGTTGCAATAGGGGCTTGGTGGATGAGTGGCCACAAAATGGATGGCTGTTGATCACCGTCCAATCGTATATAGTACGAGGATATATTAATAAAACATTTATTGCGGCAGAAAAAGCTGAGAGGACGACCTGAATAAAATTGTTTTCTTTTTTTTATTGATATGATATATAAGGAGATGTTGGCTCACCATTACGGCGCCGGCTACTCCTTGAAAATTGTTTTCATTGTACATGTGGTTGCAGTCATCGTATATTCACTGCAGGTGCATCTACAACATCACACATTTTGCAGTCCTTATTTCCCGTTTCACCAATGGCTACCGCGGTAAGTGTGGGAAAGGTGCGTTGTTACGTTTATGGACTGCGAAATTAAAAATAGAAAAGAACACTCAGTTTCCCTTGTGTAACTGCCTCAGTCGACTCGAAGGCTCACGCCTCTTCATCTTTTTCTTCTATGTCGGTGCATTGTAGGTGCATTTAAAGTCGCTTTAAATGCATTCAGAGCCGCTTTAGACGCATTCAGAGCCGTTTTAGATGCATACAGATATATGGCTCTGGATGCATTGACCCTCGCGCGCCGTTATCCGGGAACATTTCTGCTACTAACGTGGTTCTGCAATGCCTCCGGGATCGGAGACACACTGTAGGTATCCTGCCCCTCATCTTGTTTTACATTGCCTCCGAGCTCGACTCACATTTCGTCCAGCAATTATGTGTGATGACGTCAGAGTTACGTCACAATGAAGGACCTAATTTCGATTACCTGCGACGTCACTATGACGTTATATGGCGACGTGATCACGTCACCATTATTCGCGTTTGGTGAGGCATCTAAGATTTTCGCCAAAAGCTTCAAGTCACCTGTTCGCTTTCGAAATTAGTTGGCAACGTTCCTTGCAAGCAAGCAAGCAAGGTTGATGGTATATCAGCTTGGTGTCAGGTATACCGCCCTATCTCGGTGTCTCCTCCGAATCGGCGACACCAACAAGATACAATGAAGATCGTCCCGTGAAGCACCGGATGATGTTCGGCTGAGGTGTGTAACGTCGGCCGCATGGTTTACGCTGCACGTGCACTCATATATACGCACGCGCCGTGCCGCGAACATATACACACCTCTGCATGCCGCATCCGGTGCTTGACGCCGCTGCGCGATACGGCAGCAGGTCAACCGAGGCCTCGATCACCTCTGTGCAGTCGCGTACACGTATGCGGAAACAATAGAGGTTACGTGTGCCGCGTGCATATAACCATTTCTCGCCTTACGCCAGATGGCGCTAATCTACTGCTGTGACGTCATAGCTGATATGGCGCCACTCCGTCTAGGCACCGAATTCGCCTCTCTGGTTGCTGCAGCGAAAAAAAAAATTCTGAAGCCTGCAGCCGCTACCGACTAAACACCGTTGCACGAAACAGGAAGCATTATATACGACACCTGTGTAGAGGGGCCCTGCAACACGTTTCCAAGTAACCACAAAATGGCTTCATTAAAGGGACCGACAACCAGCCAACAATTGGCGCCAACGAAACCGCCAACTGGCGTCGCAAAAATTTTTAGTTCATCAAGTACGAGCGAAGTTAGATACAGGGGCTTAATATCAAGGGGGGGGGGGGGGGCTTGAATTTATTATAGAGGGGCTCGCCCCCCCCCCCCCCCCGCCCCCCAGCAGATGCAAGACAACGGCCGCGATTTTGGGTATATGGAGCGGTCGTTCGGGTATGCGGCGTCATTTTGTATAGAGAGAAGAGGGAGCCATTTTTAGCCGACTTTGAGAATGACTCGCAAATTCCAGGCCGCTTTCTGCGCAATGACGTTTGGCTCGCGTGTTCTCAGGAGCCTCGACTACCGACGGCAGCGCTTTCTGAACATGCTGAAGAAGTGTTGAAAGTGTTCCGGGCCTCTTTAACTGTTAGCTATATTTGTGAACGAGAATAGTTCACTGTAGTGTTGGCAGACCAAAACATATCATATATGAAAAAGGAAGGTGATTGCATAACCTTCCTTGCGGGTGGGGGTGAGGGGTCGAATGAAACAATGTGCTATAGGCCACAGACAGAAAACGATTGCATCACTGTATTTCCGTAACGTTAAGCGAGTTATACTTCGAAGTGGTTCAAGAACGCGTATGTCCCTGTCGACTGTAAATATGCAACAGCAAGCTCAGCCCACATTTCGAACAAGGCGTCGGCGATTGAAAGACACACAGCTGGGCGTAAAAGGAAGCAAAAGTAAACCGCTGGGATTTTACGAGCCAAAAGCTCGCGGAGGTAAATTTCGACAGGAATCGAACGCGCGACTGCGAGATCAGCAGGGTGACTCCGCTGTGTTGTATATCGTTGTATTGGCCACGGCACGACACCAATCAGAGCCACGGCGAAGAAATATAACCACGTCGGGACCACACGCATCGCAAACAAGCCAACGAGAACGCAGAGGCCTCGTTTGAGGAGCAGACGATGTTCTCAGCCGCGGTCTCGAAAGACTCCGAACTCATCAAATGATGAAACGGTTTCTACCATTTTGTTTCCGGTGAAACGCTTCTTAAGCGGCGCTAATGTGAGTGTCTATACGGTGTTTTGGTACTGATTAAGAGATCGCAGGCTGGATTACCGGCACCAGTCTTCCGTGGCGTCACGTAGCACGTGAACTTATTATGAGCGGGCAGCTGATTAATTGTCCCTCTTATACAACCTAAACACACCAAGTCTGCCAGTACGAGACCCTCGTTCAATGAAATAAGGGAAAGAAGTGTATACCTAAGGGCTCGTTTTTCCGTGTTTTTAACACAATAATAATGAGATATAACAGACAGTAATGCCAAGGAATGTACAGGGGAAGTTATTAACATTAATGGAATGTAAATAAGAAGAAAGAAAAGTGGATGAAAAAATTACCAACTGTAAGCAGGAACCTAACCTAACCTAACCTAACCTAACCTAACCTAACCTAACCACTTTTTTCATCCACTTTTCTTTCTTCTTATTTACATTCCATTAATGTTAATAACTTCCCCTGTACATTCCTTGGCATTACTGTCTGTTATATCTCATATATATATATATATATATATATATATATATATATATATATATATATATATATATATATATATATATATATATATATATATATATAATTTCTCTCGTGCCATCCCTCTCCCCTCTCTGCTTAGATTCGCGCCGAGGTAAAAAAGCAATCAGTTTATAGCTCAGATGTCTAACCAGGGTTAAAAAGTCTCCCTTCATTGGAAAATTGGAAAGAGGCCCTCGTAGAGCTACTTTTCTCTTCTCTCTCTCTCTCTCTCTCTATATATATATATATATATATATATATATATATATATATATATATATATATATATATAAGGGGAAACAACTTAGATCAAGCCTATCATGACCTTGAGCACTTTTTTTTTTCGAACGCGTGGCTTACTTCTTTGCGTGTGATCGCGAGTCATTTTGTATAGAGAAATGACGGAGCGACTTCAGGCCGACTTCGAGAATGAATCACAAATTCCAGGCCGCGTTCTGTGCAATGACGTTTGGCTCGCGTGTTCTCAGGAGCCTCGACTACCGACGGCAGTGTTTTCTGAGCGTCCTGAAGACGTGTTGAAAGTGTTGCAGCAGCAGGGCCTTTTTAAAGGTTAGCTATTGTGAACGAGAATAGTTCACTGTAGTGTTGGTAGACCAAAACATATCATATATGAAAAGGGAAGGTGATTGCATAACCTTCCTTGGGGGTGGGGGTGAGGGGTCGAATGAAACAATGTGCTATAGGCCACAGACAAAGAAACGAGAGCAGCACTGTATTTCCGTAACGTTAGGCGAGTTATACTTCGAAGCGGTTCAAGAACGCGTATGCCCCTGTCGACTGTGAATATGCAACAGCAAGCTCAGCGCACATTTCGAACAAGGCGTCGGCGATTGAGAGACACACGGCCGGGCGTAAAAGGAAGCAAAAGTAAACCGCTGGGATTTTACGAGCCAAAAGCTCGCGGAGGTAAATTTCGAGAGGAATCGAACGTGCGACTGCGAGATCAGCAGGATGACGTACTCCGCTGTGTACAGGTTAGTATATCGCTGTATTGGCCACGGCACGACACTAATCAGAGCCACGGCGAAAAAATATAACCACGTCGGGACCACACGCATCGAAAACAAGCCAACGAGAAGACAGAGGCCTCGTTTGAGGAGCAGACGATGTTCTCAGCCGCGGTCTCGAAAGACTCCGAACTCATCAAATGATGAGACGGTTTCGACCATTTTGTTTCCGGTGAAACGCTTCTTAGACGGTGCTAATGTGAGTGCATGTCTATACGGCGTTTCGCTACGGATTAAGAGATCGCAGGCTGGATTACCAGCACCAGTCTTCCGTGTCGTAGGTTTAAAGAGATATGTACTGCTCATGTTTATTGCTGCAGCCACCCTTCCCCATTTTATATTTTCTTTACCCACAGACTCTTCTTACAACAGTCACCGCTCGAATGCCGACACGATCTGTCTTCGCACAGAAAATCAGTCAAGGCCTTATTGAGCTTTTTGCATGACATTGGCCTGCTGACTAGGATATAGCACCCCCGCTCTTTTTTTTTTAGCACGTCCACTTTTCCCTCCACATTCCTTCCTATTTTTCTTCGTTCACCCTCCCCTTAGTGCAGGGTAGCAAACCGGATGCTACGATTCTGGTTGATCTCCCAGTCTTTCTCTCAATCAATGCTCTCTATTTCTCTCGTTAAAGGCCACTGACCACTTGGCACGATCACTTTCGGATAGTTCCGCGACCGGCGACAGCGGTCGCTCTCTCACACCTCAATCCAGAGATAACGCCGACACTCGCAGCACGGATCTACTGGCGGTGCCGAAGAACGCAATGCGAGGATAGGAGAGATAGGAAAGATGGAAACATGCAGATGCATCTTTATAAGGACCAGAAGTGTGCTTTGCTGTTTTGTGCTCGTGGACCGAATATTAACGAGGGACATTTCCTGAGACTTATTACATTGACTTTCGAACATTTACTTACCATTGTGATATGTGCGTATAAGTGTGTCTTTGCATATCTGTGCCCGAGTTTTCTATTTTCCACGCACTGCTTTGTATGTTTTGCTTCAAGATACGTGTTCAAGTTTCAATCAACGGCTAAGGGGCTAGCCGGCGACATAATGGTGCGCCAACATCTCCTTATATATCATATCAATAAAAAAAAAGATGGAAACACGGTCACAGGAGTCCGAGCACGGGGCACCACTTGCGAGAGCTCTTGTCGTCTCTTCCTCTTTTCTACACCTTTACTCCTACCCCTTTTTATCCCTCCTCACCCCCATCCCTTGTGAGCTACTGTTGAGGTGTCGCTCACTGAAGCAGACAGTTACGGGGCTCACTTTCTCTTCCTTTCTCTTTTAAGAATCACCCTGCGAAGAACAACGCGCAGCGCGATCCCCGGACCGCAGCCCGGTTTCGCAGTCCACAAACGCGGAGAAGCCTTATGCACGCACTCGACCTTGACGACGTAATAGGTGCTCCCGGTCCATTACGAAACCCACTCCGCGTCGGCGGTCAGCAACAGGGCAGGACCAGGTACTATAGTTCCAAAGAGGGACGCGGAAGAGCTTTGGGGAAAAGAGAAAAAAAAGAAGACCCGCACGCGATTCGCAGCTGCGTGCGCATATCGTTACTGTTGAGACTTCGGTAAGGAAATAGAAAGGCCGAGAGAGCATCGTGTGCGCTTTTGAGCTTCTTCAATAAGCACGGGCACTCTCCGGAGTCGTAGAACCGCACTCGGAAACCTGTAAAAGGGAGACTAAGTTCAAACAATGAATCAATTTATATTTAAAATAATGGACCCCTCGAGAATTGTGGCGTCGTTAATTCCACTATCATAGGTTTATTAACTGAGGAGAAACTCAGCGTCGCACCCTCAACTTCGCGCACAAATCACCGCTCGATGACGTGACGGATTTCAAAATGTACTTGTATTTTTTTGGAAACAATGGCGCAACGAAATTTCCTGAAGGTTGCTATGTTGTGTCAAAGCTCTGTCCCTTCTTGCGAACCTATATATATATATATATATATATATATAAGGGAGAGAAGTGTATACCTAAGGGGTCGTTTTTCCGTGTTTTAACACAATATTAATGAGATCAAACAGACAGTAATTCCAAGGAATGTACAGGGGAAGTTATTAGAAATAATGAAATGTAAGTAAGAAGAAAGAAAAGTGGATGAAAAAATAACCAGCCGTGAGCAGGAATCGAACCTACGACCTTCGAATAACGCGTTCGATGCTCTAACCACTGAGCTACCTGGTTATTTTTTCATACACTTTTCTTTCTTCTTAATTACATTCCATTGGTACTAATAACTTCCCCTGTACATTCCTTGGCATTACTGTCTGTTAGATCTCATTAATATTGTGTTAAAACACGGAAAAACGAGCCCTTAGATATAAACTTCTTTCCCTTATTTCATTGAACGAGGGTCTCGTACTGGCAGACTTGGTGTGTTTAGGTTGTATAAGAGCGACAATTAATCAGCTGCCCGCTCATAATAAGTTCACGTGCTACGTGACGCCAAACATGCGCATAAAAGAGTGTTTTCACACTAGTAAGTAAGTAAGTAAGTAAGTAGGTGCTCCTAATCCCTTTTGGCACAGGGCAGGCGCCAGCAGCGCCACAGGACAAAGTTGTGCGCTTCAACGCACATCCATACACACGCACACACACATCACCAGTCAGGCGCTTGTCGCGCCACCGTCAAAAAAAAAAAAAAAAAAAAAAAAAAAACATTTTGTGTTTTACACGCACTTCACGCGAACACGCACTCACACGTTTTCCACTTTACTGTTCGAAGAAAGAAAGGTCTGGTAGTAAATTGCCAGTTTCGCCACCAGGGGAAACGTGCCCTCGGCCAAGTCTATCCAGTGGCGTCGGCGTCGTTTAGATATTTTCTGTCGGCCCTTCGTTGCGCTGGACACTGTCGGGGTGTTTGTCCACCTGCCAGCACAGTCTGTCCCAGAGTTTTAGACGTCGCTCGTCGCTTGGCTTATAGATGGCGCTGACTGTCACTCCTACTTCTAAATTCACATATAAACCCAAAAAAAAAAGTCTATCCAGTGGCGTCGGCGTCGTTTAGATATTTTCTGTCGGCCCTTCGTTGCGCTGGACACTGTCGGGGTGTTTGTCCACCTGCCAGCACAGTCTGTCCCAGAGTTTTAGACACACTCGTCGCTTGGCTTATAGATGGCGCTGACTGTCACTCCTACTTCTAAATTCACATATAAACCCAAAAAAAAAATGTGGATGGGGGGAAGGCCGCTGTGGTAGCTCAGTGGTTAGAGCATCGAACGCGTTATTCGAAGGTCGTAGGTTCGATTCCTGCTCACGGCTGGTTATTTTTTCATCCACTTTTCTTCCTTCTTATTTACATTCCATTATTTCTAATGACTTTCCCTGTACATTCCTTGGCATTACTGTCTGTTTGATCTCATATATATATATATATATATATATATATATATATATATATATATATATATATATAAAGAGAGAGAGAGAGTTCCAAGTAGACGCCATCAAAATTTATCACGTTATGGCTTTGGGTTTTGATCTAATTTATTTGTTATTTGTTGCGGGTTTCCTCGCATACCAAGCGTCTCGTCGCAGCAGTTCATTTTGACACTGTGACAGAGTAATAGTTTTGCTAGTACGAGAACCAACTTTTTTTTATATAGGCGTGCGCACGAGGGGGCAAAAGGGGTGGGGATTCTAATCACCTAAGAAGGGGGTTGCATACTCCGCCACCATACATTGTTTAAATAGGGAAGGGGGTCACTACTTCGAGCCTTCGGCCCCACCCCCTCGCTTCTCCAAAGAAGAACCCTCCATGCGCTCGCCTTTACGCTGACAATTTTCGAATCCCACTTTACCCTGCCATACGAATCCCCTGAATTCAGAGACAGCTCTGAGCAAGTGTGTAGCTAAGGAAATTAAGGTCTGTTTTCGCATAACGCTCCCACTGAGAATGCAATTATCGTGGCGTCACGCTATAGTATCCATTCTAGCCACTTCGCGAACCGGTATGAATCATTGTGATGACGTCAGGTGCCAAAACATCCAGAATGGCTGCTCGCGCGTCACCAACGGAGCCACGGGGCGGAGCGACCGTGGAAACGTCACGATATTCTGCGCGAACACGTGAGATCTCGGAACTTGAGCGTTCCGCGCATTTCTGTTATTGGCGCTGGTTGGCAACAATCGTTATAATGTACATGTGAGTGAGTGAATGTAGAGGCGATTTTGTTTTCATTTTCATTCTAAAAAAACAACAAAACCCTTCGAACTCGCAGTGATTAAGAAAGGTGCCATTTAAACAACGGCAGGAGGTAAATCCTAAAAGAAGCATCAGTTCAGAAATAGGTTACGCTAATTTAAAGGGGTTCGGAAGGGTAAGGACGCATGCTTGCGAACCTATAGCGCTGGACACCTACAGAACCTTTCACAAGGCAATTGAAATATTCACAATAATTTTACGGGTATAGATCTGCGCCATTTCGAGCCAGGAATAAAACATACTGAGCTCAGTAGTAAGGGATACACTACCCGTAATACGATGCGTATGGAGAGGAGGAGAGTGCATAAACACCTGATACTTTTCTTTAAATGGCTTCTCCACACAGTCCAAGGAAATCAGGCTACATTTTTCAAAGCATTGGTGCTCGGGGACAGAGAAGGCAATAAAGACTTCATATGCGGGTAGAAATAAACACGTGGAAGTCATCCGACTGCTGGCTAAAATGAAGACAGTAGCGAAGTTTAGACCTTCCCTACATAGAGTTATGACTTCGCTATGTATAATACATACTGGTAGTTAGGGCTATGTGGCGTGGGCCACCAACTGATTGAAAGGATACATCCATTAGGGCGTAAAAGGTACATCCTCATCCGTGCATCCTTATACGCACCGGTATCTGATATTCCGTAAGATCCAAAAAGTATCAATGTGTAAGCGCATAAATGTAGTATATGTGCAGTACTTACGTACAAACATTACGTCAGGGACAAAAAGCTCCCATATCCAAAAGCAGCAACGCGACATGAAAGTGCGAAAACGGCGCGTATACAGGACCCCAGAAACGCAGTCCTCTCATACACTCAGAGTCAGCGTGCAAAGCAGCACCAAATCTCCTCAAAGCAATGAAGTCGCACGTACGAAGGCGAAAGCAAAAGGGAGGAGCGTGGCAGTGCAGTGACGCATTCAGTAAAGCGAGCGCCCTTTCTCATTAACAGTTGACGTCCGCACAGCGGCGGTAGACAAACAATGCAAAACAACTGTGTACGGCGAAATCGTCTATATATCAGTACAGCGCGAACTGGAACTTGTATACGTCTGTCATAGCAATGCTACCTCCCAGACTCACCCATTTGTTTAATGACGAAAGCACAGATATATATATATATATATATATATATATATATATATATATATATATATATATATATATATATATATATAGTGGGAGTAAAAATTCAATGGGCCAGTTAGTCTTCGTGAAGGTATGGGATATGCACAACGGAAGCGTTGTCAACAAGGATAAATATATTTATTTCCCAACAGTTTCGGGAGGGGTCCTCCCTTCATCAGGGGATGAGTTATATATATATATATATATATATATATATATATAGGCTGGCATGGTGGTTGAGTGGCCGTAGCGTTGCATATAGTCCAGTAGATCCTCCGTGAGCGGTCACAACGTGGTTTATTTCGACGTTTCGGCCTAGAGTCTGGCCTTCATCAGGATTAAAGATACAGTTTGTTGGTGCTCAGCTTTATACAATCTCAAATCAGAGGGCAAGGAAAGAGGAAAAAAAGACTGAAAAGACAAAAGAGAAAAAAAGAAAAAAAAAGAAAAAGGAAAGAAAAAGAAGAAAAAAGAGAAGAAGAGAAAAATAATATACGGTGGACGCCCCTCGGGTGCCCCCCTTCCACTCTTCCCTCCACTCCCCCCTTCATCTCTCTCCCCCTCTCCCCTTCACCTTTCCAATGTCAGCGGTCTGTGTATGTTTCCGTTCACTAACGCATTCCTCCCGATCAGACGGCCCCTCCTGGCACTGGCGGTTCTGTGTGGGGCAAAAAAGAGCTTTTCAGGAAGTCCTAAGCCTTTAACTACTCGGAGTCCCGTAAACAATTCGTTGTAGAAGGAGGGGTGCCGCGTATTATGGCAGAGGCTGGTAAGCGGGCATTTTAGGAAGTTCTAAGCCTTTAACTACTCCGCGCCCTGTCAACATTTCGTTGTAAAAAGAGGGGTGCCCCGTATTGCGGTAGGCTGTGCAAGCGGGTGCAATGCGAATTCCTTGCCCGCTTCTGGATTACGCGTGTAATGGGGGCCTCCCGGTTGTGCACAGGGTTGCTGTTGGGCATGTCATGCATGGTACAATTGATTGGGTAGTAAAATAAAACGGAAAACAGACGACAGCTGCACTTAGAAAGAGTCGTTACACTTGGAATTGTTGTGGGTTCTCCAGTGCCCTTCGCAGCTGCAGTGCCGTGAACTCAGTTACTATTTTCATTGTTGCCGTTATTGTTTTCTAATGCTTTAATTGCTGCAAGTGTACCAGGATTCTCATTTATTCCTCTATCGAGGGTGTTAAATCGGTGGATAAGGTATGACTCTCGTTGTTCACGTTCTCGATTTGATTTAAATCCCGTCTCTAAGAGCGTTACTGATAGTTTGTCGAATGCATGGTCGGGAAGATTGAGATGTTTTGATAGAGGTAGAATTGGGGCTGATTTCGCATGGGCTCTGTGATTATTGAAGCGAATCCTAAATGGTGTTTCTGTTTGTCCGATGTACTGCATACCACACACATTGCATTCGAGTAGGTATACCACATTAGAGGAATCGCATGTTAGGTTTCCTCGTATGTTAATCGAAAACTTGGATTGCGTGGTGGCTGCTTTGTCTGTTTCTCGCATCGCCTTACAGCTCTTTTTTTGCCCCACACCGAACCGCCAGTGCCAGGAGGGGCCGTGTGATCGGGAGGAATGCGTTAGTGAAAGGAAACATACACAGACCGCTGACATCAGAAAGGTGAAGGGAGATGGGGGAGAGAGATGAAGGGGGAAGTGAAGGGAAGAGTGGAAGGGGGGCACCCGAAGGGCGTCCACTGTATATTATTTTTCTCTTCTTCTTCTCTTTTTTCTTCTTTTTCTTTCCTTTTTCTTTTTCCCCTTTTTTTCTTTTCTGTCTTTTTTTCCTCTTTCCTTGCCCTCTGATTTGAGATTGTATAAAGCTGAGCACCAAAAAAACTGTACCTTCAATCCTGATGAAGGCCAGACACTAGGCCGAAACGTCGAAATAAACCACGTTGTGACCGCTCACGGAGGATCTACTGGACTATATATATATATAGTAACAGAAAATGTTGCCAAGGAAAGTATAGGGGAAGTTATTAGACCCAAATTGTAATGTAAATGCGAAGAAAGAAAAGTGGGTGAAAAGATAACTTGCCGTGAGCAGGAACCCAACCTGCGACCTTCGAATAACGCGTTCGATGCTCTACCACTGAGCTATACCAAGGCGTGCACCCAAATCTGAGCACGCGGGCCTACGGCTTTTTCGCCTCCATCGAAAATGCAGGCGCCGCAGCCGGGATTCGATACCGCGACCTGCGGGTCAGCAGCCGAGTACTTCAGCCACACTATATATAGAGCACCGCGGCGGGGCTTCGACCAACATGGTGAATGTCATTCGCACTGTACACCTCTGTATGTCGCCGTAGATATTGAGAAGCCGAGGTGCCTTCTAATTATTATTCCTGGAAATTAGGGTCACGAATTTCACCAGGAGAAAAGCAAGTGGATCTGGCACCATTGGCAATAACCTAAACCCAATAAAAGACGGCCGTAAGGGCGGTCACAGGAGTGCGTGGCTGCCGCTCGCGGTTGGAAACGCTGGCACGAACATATTGTCAGAGAAGCGGCCCATCCCAAGACCATTGTGGCTTAGAAGTGTGGCAGCTTGGGCTAGTTGGTATGGCATGACGGTAGTTATAGTGCGAGAACAAAACGACGACACAGAGACAAGAAGGACACGAAAGACACGAAAGCGCTCGTGTCTTTCGTGTCCTTCTTGTCTCTGTGTGGTCGTTTTGTTCTCGCGCTGTAACTATCGTCACACCATTGTGGCGCCGCGTTTTTCTAAACGAAATACGACCCTACTCTCTGATGACATCCTGCGACACACCGGAAGTAGTGTGCGAAGACGGGAAATGCGATACGCGGGTGTCGGCGACGTATAGCGGAGGAGCATTTGCCTACTCTACACTCTTTGAAAAAGGTGGTAGCACTTGCTAACTTTGGGGTAGTAATGGTTTGTCACATATGTTACGACCCTGGTAGTAAGCGCAGTTAGTAACGGCGAGGGTGGCAAGAGTTACTACTTCTGTTACTACCGGCAGTTAGTAACTGTTATTACCCTAGCCGTTACCACGCATGGGTAGTAACTTTTAGAGGTTTCAAAAAGAGTAGTAACCGATGCTTCATTACTTTGGGCATATTTCTCCACTGCTAATGTTGCCTAATCAATGCCTTATTACTAGACAAAGTCGGGTAAGAAGCGTGGTGTGCCATGAATATAGGCCAAACAGGCTCACTATTTTTCACGTATACATGCAGTAAGAAGTGAGCGTGGGGTATATATAGCCCCTACTTCGCAGGGGCATGCCTGGCACAGAGGAGCACTTGCGTTTCAGGAGGAATTATAAGAAATATAACCTATAGCACTATATTGTACAACTTAGTTACGTGTGTTTGGTGACGTAGCACAAGACCTTTAATCAGCCTTACTTATAAAACATTATATGTTATATTTATCTATTATAAAATGGCCACAAAAAGGCATTATTTACAGTGGCCGGAACAAGGTACCGAACTCATTCTCAGTGCATTTGAATGCTTCACACGACTAATATATCAGCGTTTAAAAGGTAATAATCGTTTTGGGGGTTTAACGCGCCAAAACAATGATGATATTTGGAGACACGTCGCAGTGGAATAACTGTGACTGTCCTTGAGGCTAATTGTGACCATCTGGTTATTTTGATTTGCCGGTCTTGTTAATGTTTGCTGTAATTTACTAAGTTTGTTGTAATCGTCTATTACGGCGCGTGTAGCACTTGATTATGGTTCGTTAACTTGTACTTCTCCGTCTAGACAGTTTCAGAATGAAGTTTACATATCTCGGTTGAGTAATTTAGAACGAAATGTATTTTCTTGATCTATGTATACCTTCTGCGTCCTTTTTCCGTTTAATAATACGTTCAGACGATTCCTCTCATAAATGATCAGAATCGCATTCACAGACTATTTTGGATTAGATAGTCAAAAGCCGGGTAGCAAAGAGGTAGTAACGGGGCAAGAAAGGTAGTAACGGCTGCAGTTACTACCTCTTTCATTTCTGTTACTAACTGCTTACTAACGTAGGCAGTAAAGAGGTCGCAAAATGCTAGTAACGGTAGCAGCTAGTAACTGTTTACTAATGTAGGTAGTAAACGTGTAGCAAAAGGGGCGTAACGATCAAAGAAAGGTAGTAACTGCTGCAGTTACTACCTATTCGCTTGCAGTTGCTACCTTTTTACTAACTTTTTTTTTTCAAGAGTGTACGCACCCGAGAGTATGTTGTATACCTTTTCTCTTCTCAACCACCGGGTGTAAAGAACTCCATTCAACTATATGTCAAGTAGACCTGACGTGCAGCCAATCGGGAATGCGGGCGCGCATTTCCGCACATTCGCCACGCGTTCGTAAGCCTGACGTCCGTTTAGCCAGAAGCGCAGAGTCGCGGTCACAAATTGAGAACGCCCCTATTCCCGTCCATGCCGGCGAGGCAAAGCCATGAGTGTTTTCTCACGGGAGTTATTACGTTGATGGGTGGATTCATAGAGTTTCTCACAATCAGAAATCTAGTGAGCTGCTGGATGCAAGAAAACGACGGGATACGTGAGCTTCGAACTTGACTCAGATTTGATTACGTCAAAGGCTTGTTTGGTTTCACTACCTATCTAGTTCACTATAGTTTCATGTTAAAGTGATTGATTGCTTACTAAAAGAGCACGTAATAAGCTATTTATCTTTAATTGCACAAAAACGTGTTGTATTTAACGCTAGAGCCTTCTACTATTATATACAATTTTACGAAGCGTAAGAATTAACCAACGGCCGCTAAACTTGACAGGCAGACAACAAAGCGAGCGTTTTTTTTTCGCCACGTTTACGTCGTCTGTTTTTTTTTTTTTCTTCGCCGTTTGGTAGTGCCATCAAGGTGAGTGGACTTTTATTTTAAAACATAATACGCGCGAATGAAATCCACTTATAAACGGTTTGTTTTAGAGAAGCTTTATTTCCGCAGTCGTATTCGCTTTTCAGCCGAAGCCTCGCTGAACGCCAGCCAACACAAGCCTCGCAGACACATATACCGTGATTCCCAGCGCTCCAACATCGCCCCTAAAGAAATTCGCATAGTCGGTGGCGCCACACTTCTCTTTAGGCATTTGTGAGAAACTGTATGGGTGGATGCATAGAGTTTCTCACAAATACCTAGAGTATATGCTAAAATAAAAGTTTATTTACCTTGACGCCACAACCAAAAGGCGAAAGAAAGAAACAGGCAACTTAAAAGTGGCGGAGGGAAAATTTGCTTGTCGTCTGCCAGCCAAGTTTAGCGACCGTTGGTTACTTCTTACGTGTGCCGTCCCCTCTCGAAGAGAGCGGCCAGAAGCCGTGTTTGCCTTTCGAGTGCCGCCAAAGGAAGTCGGGGGGACGCTTAATCCCTTAATAGGGGCTACTTCCACGTCTTGAAACCCCTTTTTCCTTTGTTATGGCCACTTTAAACGGGCGCCGCAAACGACCTTCAGAGCGTCGTTGGTCATCTTCTCTGTCAGCTCACGGAGAGAGGGAAAACACCGGTCGTCGACGGAAGAAGAAATGCCAAGCGGCGGGCAGACTCGCCCTACCTGCCCGAGCAACAGCACCGCTTTTTTACGGGGGACTTACTGAGTGCTTGTGAATGTTTGTTGAAATGTGACCCCAATTCCTGTTAATTAAAGTTACTTTTGTTTAAATGTTCACAAGTGTTCGACCATTAACTGGCTGGATAGCGGACGCTTTGACCCGTCAAATGCGAGCTGCGAGACCAGCATATTACGCTTCGTAAAATTGTACATCAACGTAGATGGTTCTAGTGCGAAATACAACATGTTTTTGTGCAATGAGAAAAATAAATAGCCTATTACGTGCTCTTTCAGTAGGAAATCAGTCATTTAAACGTGAAGCCAGACGCGTCTTTGATGTATACAAATCCGAGTCAAGTTCGAAGCTCATGTATCCCGTCATTCCCTTGCATCCAGCGGCTCACTAGCGCCTAGGTATGATTGTGAGAAAATCTATGGGTAGATGGATGAATGGGGGCCACACTATTTTGATCGAGCGCGGCTCAAGCCAGCATACTAACTCTATGCCGGGATCGAACCTGCGTCTTTCTGGTCAGCCTTCGAGAACCGCAACAAGTAGGCAATTAATCGCGTGGCGGTTGGATGCTGCTTATGTACTTGCGCATGAAGTGTATAAGCCACTAACGTGTACCCAGTTTCACCATTAAACCACTCGAGAATGTTGGATCGTGTACTCCACCTGGCTTCGAGCGATGTTCTAAACCCTTCGTAACTCCACTATCACACAGTTGAGGCGGCTCCGGCCCCTAAAAGATAATATTAACGCGTATAAGAAAAGGATAAGCAATGCCGTCTTTCTGTATGCACGAGGAACAAACAAATTACGCGTTTTATAGCAATAATCGTCGAGATTTTAGGTCCCGACACGACGACATGATTACGAGAGACGCCGTATATAGTAGAGGACTCCACAAATATTAACCACACATAGTGTGTTCTATCAGCTTGCACTGACCTCGCACAATACGCGGGGCTCGAGCACTTCGTCCTTATCGAAACGCGGCCGGAATTCTGAAATCCGTGACCGATGTATATACCACCGTGGCGGACAATTTCGCGTTGTATTCTCCAGTTTCTTTTTACGACCACGCTATCATGCTTTATGATTAAAAAAATATATGCACCCGCACGATGACGTGTCATGGAGGCAGACCGACAAGCCCTTCGCTTTTGCGTCACGTTTCTGGCACGCCAGTATTCTACTTTTGGCGAACGTCAGCCCTCGTGTGACGCCCGCCAGAACGTAGTACCGTATTTACGCGCATAATTTGCGCCCTCGCATAATTTGCGCACCCCCAATATTAACGATAGTTATAGCGCGAGAACAAAACAACGACACAGAGACAAGAAGGACACGAAAGTCTCTGTGTCGTCGTTTTGTTCTCGCGCTATAACTATCGTCATGCCATACCAACTAGCCCAAGCTGCCACACTCCCAATATTAAGCCAGCTTTTCGGGGAAAAAAAATATTTACTCGCGCAGTTTCGTGCTCCCCGACCCGGCCGAGCCAGCTCGCCGGCGCGAGCAGCTTTGGACATTCCAATGCTTCGGCCGGGTGCGCGCCTCGCCGAGCAAACGAGCACAGTCAAACGGGCTGTTGTTGTTAGTGGTTCATGAGGAAGAGGAAGAAGGCACCTAATTTCTGTCTGCCTACAGGCGACACGGCGCAGTGCCTAACGGGCTGCGAGTGCGAAGTCCTTTCTTCGGAGTACTTCAGCCGAACTAGGGTAATACCGCACCCGAAGCTGTTGACGGGTCGCCGGAAATGTTGGAACGTTTGCCTCCTCCCATCTCCCAACCTCTACCAGCGCGATAACGGCGAGAATGCCTCTTGTGTCACGGCACGGACGACTTTAAGCATCGTTGGCTTGCGAGGGCGTGTCGCACCAACTGTTCCCCTTGTTCTCTGCATCCGCGCTCCCATACGCACGCTTGGCCGATTTCGGAAGTTTAGATTTCGCCATACGGCCGACTCGCTTTGATGGTTCCCATGCGATGCGCTACAATAATTATATATACGACAAAATTGCAGCTGGCTGTTATAAATTTCGCCGAAGAAAACCGGGAAGAGTGCCGCCGCGATGCACTCCCGAAATGTACTATCGGCGCCAAATGAAACCCGAACAGCGGAGCGCGTGTTTCAATCATTAGAAACAGCATAGTGCTGGCCGTCCAGTCATCACCATTGACAGGCGTGCACATCCGGTTTCGCAGCACTGCGCGATCCACCTAGAGTGCGTTATCTACGTTTCTGCTCAAGTTTTCGTATGGTGACATTGACGGAAATCGTGGGCGGGCCGAGCACTTTTGAGCGTATAACTTTCAATTCTTTGCTTTTACTGCAGCGTCGCAGTGCAATCAGTGTCTTGGCACGATAAAACAAAAAGATAAATATATTCGGTTTGTGGTTGATTTTTCAAACGATTGTCGCATCTCGTTCGCCGGCGCTGCTTCACCTACACCCTTCTTTCAGAGGACGATCCGAAAAGGCTTCATTTTAACTGGAAATGCCGAGTGTTTCTTCGGAAGAGAGCGCGAAAATTGTTTCGCTTTACCGGCACGAAGTGAAACAGCGTGAAATTTCCAGCATTATGAACCGACCTTTGTCCACTATAAATAGAATTTACCAGGCATTCCGTGATGATTGACTCTGTGATGACAAACAGTGCTACAATACTTGCCTTCGGCTGAACTACTTTTACCTCAGAGTTTTTAAAATTTTTCTTCCTTTCAATTACCATACCTGAACACAATATATAGAAGGATCGTGCAGTGCTGCCACACCGGATGTGCGGGCCTGTCTGTGTCAATGACTGGTGGACGGTGCGCACTATGCCATTGATAAGGCTTGTGCCATGCGCTCCACTGTTCGCGTTTCATTTGATGCCGATAGCACCTACTTCAAGGGGACGTACATCAACGTGACGACCAGCGCGATCGGTACGCGAGAAAGCAGAAGAGTGCGCGCTTGCTAATCATACAAGAATACCTAGGGAGGAATCTGGCGCTGCGATCGTGTACCCCCATGGGAATTGTGGGAAGTACAGGCAATGCAAGTTTCCTGCCTTGAAGGAGGCTGTTTCAATTATGTGCGCATGCTTAGTTCTTCCGGTATCGCCGTGTCGTGGGACTCTCAGCATTGTCGAAAGAGCGTCAAGAAAATGAGGCGTCCGAACGCGCTCGACGGAACCGAGGACTATGCGCTTCGGAAGGCCGGTGGCAGCGGCCGCGACGATGATTGCCCAATCAGGACTTCGCGATCAGCGATTCCCGTTGGACCACGCGTGACCGGATCTGACGGGTTAAAATATGCGCCGATTATTTTAAAAATAACCAGTACGCTTCGTTCGCGCTCTAATTTATTTCTTTTTTTTTAAATGTATACACTGCGCACGCTAGGACTGTGACACGATATATCGTACGCGCTCGCTAAATCTCCGCGTAATTTGCGCACCCCCTTTTTTGGGGCACCAAAATCCCGACAAAATGTGCGCAAATTATGCCAGTAAATACGGTATATGCTCCACCGACTATATCCTATAGAGTTCTGAGTAGGCGCTTTCACTGGAAGAAAAATAGCAAGCTAAATCGCGAACAAGTAAAAACAAAACACAAACATTCAAGTCAAAAGTAACCCCCGTATTCTAGAACGTCCCTTCACTCAACACTTCACCTTCGCTTGAGAAAGCCGATGGGAGCGCCCTCTCCAAGAACGACAAGTCACTGCATATCAGGGATAATCTGCTGCGACTCTTGAATAGCGCCGCTTCATTTTCAGCCGAGCAGTGCCGCGCACTGCTCAACTCTGCCAAGTGAAGGGTGAAAGTCGAGTCGAGGAGCGTTTGTGAATACGGGGGTGAAAGGCCCAACGACGACGACACATGAGTCAGCGTCGTTGATAACCACACGGTCGAACCAATCCCTATAAAATGTTGGTTGAACGAACACTTGGCACTGCGATTTAAGGGGCCCGTGGACCATTTTTGTAAATCCAAATTACAAATTTGTGACGTGTTCACGTGACGTCATGAGAAAACAAGCTCTCTCCATGCACGAAGAATATCACTTGTGAATCGTCACCGTACACACTGCATGCATTGCATGCCATGCATTCCCACGCCCTATCTGCTTTGCGTAGGATGACTATGGTGTGTGATCAAATTATCTCTCTTCGTTTTGCGCATTTCGATTCCGACTGGGCAAGCGGAGATAACATTTATCGCGCAGCCTAAAAGCGCGAAACACTGAAGGCCCGATGCTCGGTGCTTCACATTGGATCTACACGCAAGCGGCTGTGTCGTTCAGTCAGCAGAGCCAATGGGACACACCGTACAAGACTTGTAGACAACCAATCAACTGGCTACGCGCAGTCATTAGCGCTGCACGGGATGCAGTGAAATAGCCAGACTAACTCGTTCTGTTTTACTGTATTGATACAGTGTTCTTAAACCCTTGGAGGAAAATAGCGTAAAAGGTATCGAGTGCTTCTCCGAGATTCCTTTTAGTAGCCCCGCCGCGGTGGTCTAGTGGCTAACGTACTCGGCTGCTTACCCGCAGGTCGCGGGATGTAATCCCGGCTGCGGCGGCTGCATTTCCGATGGAGGCGGAAATGTTGTAGGCCCGTGTGCTCAGATTTGGGTGCACGTTAAAGAACCCACCAGGTGGTCCAAATTTCCAGAGCCCTCCACTACGGCGTCTCTCATAATCATATGGTGGTTTTGGGACGTTATACCCCACATAGTGGAGAGATTCCTTTTAGTAACTTACGGGATACGGATGAAAGGCAGCTGTAAGGTATCAGTTTTTTTTTTTTTTTTTTAGGAAAGGTTGTCACCGGCTGTAATGCGTAAAAATCGGTACAGAATAGGCAGAAACAATACGCGAGATAATGAGCTCTCATCGATGCAATTGCGCCTACTCAGAAAACGGTTGGCAGCGTAATCGGAATTGTCGCAAACAATCGAGAATAACAAAGCACGGAAGCAGAGATACGATGCCAAACCTGATAGATACATTTATCATCCGCTTAGTAGGAGTTCAAAAAAAAAAAAAAAACACTGGACGGGTACGAGTGCAAGTACCGACGCGCTGAACGTGAATTCGGCATTAGAACCAGAAATGACCAAGTATACTGACACCGTGCGTAACAAATGCTTCGATAAAGTGAAACCCACCAGAACCATGCATCCGGACGTATTCCTAAGCTTGGATAGGAATCCGAGTCCACTTACCAAACGCGCCTCTTGTAGACGGTATATATAATGTGAGCTAACAGTCAGGCCCGCGGTATTAGTCACAGCTCGCCCACTCACGTAAAGCGTATCGATTTGTCCACTCCCGTTGCGTCAGTCAAGTGTTTAGGTTCAATCAACACATCGCGTCAGCACATTAACTCAATCCACGTCACTATGGCAGCGTAAACTGGCTGGGGTCGAAACAATCTCAGACAGGCCTGCCGGCGCGTACTGCTTGTTACGTGTTAAAAGAGGGCGTCAGACAACGTGCAGGGCTGAGTCAACGTTTTTAGGGTTAAGCAAAGCCGGGGATTCCCCGGAATACCCCCTCCCAACGTGTCACACAGCCAAGCCCATTTCCCGCCGCGTTGATGGCGGGCCGTTCTGTTAGAGGCGCACGGCCAACGACCTGCAGCCGTGTTCCAAGGAGAGCACAGGAATGTCGCTCACGCTGAGGAGTCCGAAGGGCGCCAAAGTCTTTGCTGCCCGGGTCTCCCGGCAAGATTCATGCGCCCAGGAGGTCGCCCGACAGTTCGCTATAAAGGCAACGTGGTCATCTCGGCATCGACGAGCGACTATTCCAAGTCTCCGACTCGCGGCTGCGAATAGACAGCCGGGAAAAGGATATCGGCACCCTTAGCGCACTTTTGACAAAGGCAAAGCGGTCCAGAAAAACACGACACTTGCAGCACTTTCTTGTCTATGTCCTTTCTTGACCTCTTTGTCTTCGACAAGCAAGTGACGTCGGTTCCGGTCTTCTGTCCGCCACTACCGAGCCAACGGAACACATACGTCTCGGTGACCGTGCCGTGTTTACGACCGTGCGGTGGATCGTTTGGGGTGTGCGCGTGTTTTGATCGCTTTCTTTGGCCCATGACAAAGGAGAATCGTTCAGGACAGTATCCCAGAGTTCCACGGAGTGACGTACTTACAAGTTGTGTATAGACCTTTGCATCGGGCGAGGAGGATAGGTCTGGCAACCAGGGCTTACGGTGCGGAGTGTGCGGGCTGGTGCTCAAATAAGTGGCGTTGTCGAACGATGTTTGCATATTTTAAGTTGACCTGCAGATTTTCTTCTACTGTGATGTCAGCCAGGGGAAGGTGAACGAGGCACCACAGTGATGTTCTTGGTTGTTCTAACTACAAAAAAAAAACTGTCTGAATTAGAATGCGACGTGCATCACCAAAACCTGGAGTGTTTTCGGCTGCGGACACCACCGACGCACATAGTCTGTGTTACGTTACAGGCCCTAAATCGCTATATATCTAGCATGCCAAGTGCTCCGCGTAGTCAAATTAAAGAGATATGACGAGGTCGGCGAACATTGTCATAAGCGTTCAAGTATGACCCCGTCCGGTAAAGTGCGAAACTTCACCACTCGTGAACTGACATCTCTGGGTAGTCACCTGTTTAGTTTTCGCTTCCTTTCATTACTACATTTTAACATGACGTGCGTGGTCTAACAATCAGCCTGGTAGCTCGGCTCAACGTGGTCATCACTGCAGTTGGTGTAGCGTTATTAGAACGGACGGGAACTCCCTCACAAATTCGCAGCTGGATAACCTGCATCATACATTTAACTGGTGATCCGCACCGGTCTTGTGAACCCGCGAGACATTCAATGAGCACTACAGGAAAAGGACGGGGCGAGATCCTTGTCGTGGAGTTACAACTTCCGGATTGATTGATATGTGGGGTTTAACGCCCCTAAACCACCATATGATTATGAGAGACGCCGTAGTGGAGGGCTCCGGAAATTTCGACCACCTGGAGTTCTTTAACGTGCACCCAAATCTGAGCACACGGGCCTACAACATTTCCGCCTCCATCGGAAATGCAGCCGCCGCAGCCGGGATTCGAACCCGCGACCTGCGGGTCAGCAGCCAAGTACCTAAGCCACTAGAACACCGCGGCGGGGCTACAACTTCCGGAAGCGAGCGCTGTGTATCGGTAGACGATATGGAAACCGAACCGTATAAAAGAAAAGAAACAAAAGTTTTTTTTTTTTCGTTTCTTGGGTAGAACTTTTCCTCGCTACTTCAGGAAGACAATTTTTTTTTTCCGTGGTCAAGAACCGTGTTCGACAAGTCCCGCAATGATATGCAACATAGGTAAAATTTTCTTCTGCGACGATACTATAACCACGTTTTACCAACTGCTAATTTTGCTGCATGCTTAGCTTTGCGAACGACCGCATATGCCGACTTGGGCGGGATTTTGTCCTGGGGGAGTCCAACGAGAGGCTGCAACAAGATTGATTGATATGTGGGGTTTAACGTCCCAAAACCACTCTATGATTATGAGAGACGCCGTAGTGGAGGGCTCCGGAAATTTAGACCACCTGGGGTTCTTTAACGTGCACCCAAATCTGAGCACACGGGCCTACAACATTTCCGCCTCCATCGGAAATGCAGCCGCCGCAGCCGGGATTCGAACCCGCGCCCTGCGGGCCAGCAGCCGAGTACCTTAGCCACTAGACCACCGCGGCGGGGCAGGCTGCAACAAGAGATGAACACTTGTCCAGCCTGAAACGAGCACGCATTTGGCCGATATGCATTGATGCATTGTCAGGTACGGTGGTGCACACCTCTGCCTAGCAGCGCTATAGTTTTCTTCAAAGACCAGAATCAAACAGCAACATAAACCACGGAAGCCCACTGGACTAAAAAACTAAAACAAAAAAGTGCGTCAGCCATCGTTCCACTACTTTGTTAAAGACATTTCCCTCCTGTCATCATACTTTCAAAGCCGTTTTCTTCTAAGTTGTGTATTTGATGTATTCTGCTGCTGTGGACGCGCTGATCCAAGGCATTGTAATCGCATGTGGTTGTTATATGCACGAGTGATGTGTTTTTCTAACGATATCGCACAGATCAGAAAATGACCGGCGCGCGGCACGCGGTCATTTCTGGATTACAACCAAATGAATTATTAAAAAAAAAAACTTTCGTACATCCGACGAACAGCGCGAATCGATGCAATGCAAGCAGACTGCAAAAAGCGTCATACAGCAGCAACGTAGCGGAATAAAAATTTTGGTGTATGCCAAACTGGCGATACGGCCACGAGCCAGCCATGTACGTCATACCGTGCAAGACATGCATGACTTGATTTTCATGTTAGCAGATGTCATTTATGTCTTTCATACGGTTATGTCATGAAATAATAATTTTTATGTATAGCAAGCTAGCGAAACTGTCATCAGCGCGCCAACAAGCGTGGAATGTAAGTCATGCAGCACACGACAAGCACATGATTATTTTCATGTCACCAGCTGTCATTCGTGTCCGTCATGCGGTCACGCTTCGCATACACCGATTTCGATGTATATCAAGCCAGCGAAACAGCCATGAGCGGCCGCGAGGCGAAACGTGCGCTTTTAAACTTCGCGCGGCGAAGGTTGCGCAATTTTCCCGCGCTCCCGCGGGCTGGCCAGGGGCCGCATCGTCATTCCAACCGTCACCTCTAGATGAGCATGCGCGGCGTACGACGACGCCGACACTCCGGAGCTCCGGACTCACCTTATCCGGAGCTCCGGACTCACCTTATCACCGCGCTAGAGTGTACTACAAGTGTTGAGTGGCGAGAACGCGCCTCGACGCCTGATCCCTTCCGCGTTGCCCGTAGCGGCGGCGCTGCAGTCGAATAGTACTGAAAGAGCCGCGTGCAGTAACTGCTATGCGTTTCGGCTCCTCGGTCACGCTTTCTCAATTCAGATTTCTTCGTACCTGCCCATCAGTCATTTCTAGCACATATGCCATAGTCCTTGAAATATGACAGGCCAATCTGATGAACTTGAGCTCTAAAGAGCCCTTGTAGAGATCCAAAATAATTCAGAAAGAGGGTGTCTTATAATGATTTCTTCTGTCTTAACTGTTTCTTCGTTGGTTACGCGTCTACAATATACAGAATAACTGAGCCGATATATTCGAAGTTAGCTGCACTCAGAAAGCTGTGAAATAAAAAAAATGCCGTTTCAAACGCAAGCAGAACCAGGAGGCAGTTAGTATAGAGGGGAGAGGGAGGGAACCTGAACCCCCTACACCATGAAATTTTTTCGTAATTTAACTTTTTAGGGTGTACTAAGATATTTACACGCATTCACAGCGACCACCAATTGCAAAAGTTAGTGGTTCTGCTGCACCCCCCCCCCCTCAAAAAAAAAAAAAAAATCTGGGTGCTAGCTTTGCGCCGAAGGTTTACAGTTGGCGAATCTGAATATAGCGTGCCTCTGTACGAACGCGCACTGTAAATTTTACCTTTTCGGCAGTATGACGTCCTAAAGCTAGTTCAATTCTAACGTAGTCGGAGGAGAAATGCACCACCTGAAAATAGCAGCTGTGCTAAGGGGCATTGGATGGATACTGTTAATGGGGCGGTGGCGTGTGACTTAAAGTACACTAGTGTGTACATACAAAAGATAAATTTCTCAAAACAAGATGCGCCACTGTCTGCCTACACTTTTGACACTTAATAATAGAACTATCCTTATAATACAAACCATCGTCATAAATTTGCTGGCTTGCAATGGCGTCACGCCAATAGATTATTTGGAAAGCAGCACAATTTAAGCTGTCGATACAAAATGAGAACTCCATGGTTACAATGAATTTACGCAGATTAGCAGACAGGCTGCATATACAATTGGCACTTTTTAATACGCTTGTGCGTTTTTTTAATATGTTCAATATGTAATAAGCCTTTAATAAAGCAATATTTATTATTTTCCGCAAAACTGGCATGACAAAATTGAGTCGTCACTGACATAAATGACGTAACAGCGTTACTTATACTCGGGTTTCTCGTGAAACGATCGAGCGCATGTAGGCTCACACAAGGAACACTGTGCTCTGCATATCGTAGAGACTGCCGACAAAACGAGCCTATCATTTAATAGCAGTATTGATACTTCTCCTCTCTTTGCAGTTCGCCAGTAGCCACTTATGATGTAACGCAGCTCAAAGCGCTGCTTGAGTGAGAAGCTAGGCGGATCCGTGCAAATTCCGATTGACAGTATCTTTTTTTTTGGGGGGGGGGGGGGGGGTCGGCATGCTCTTTAAACAGAGAATGTATCGACGCAATTCCAGCGTGCCTGCATATTCACTCGTGCACCATGGCGCAGCAGATGCGTCCACTGATAAAGGCTCAGAAACGCATTGAACGTGCTGAAAATGAGCAATTAGACGCTTTCGCAGGCTACGGAGCACACGCTTCAAATGCAGACACTCCTGAGATCTTCAGTACCATGGGACAACAGCGCCGCCGCTACTGTCACCCGCCGGAGAATCAGCCGAGATGCGGCGCGGCCGCCTCGTTCACACTAAGGTCCCTAGATGAAACAAGTTTCCAAGGTAGCGACACCCTCCCTTTTCCTCCTCGCTTATTTGCCTGAAGCGCCCCCTAGAAGGTTTAAAACTTTCATCCAAAAGCGAATGTTTGGGTTCTGTTGCCACGGTGAGTAGATGTAAATGAAACAAAATGGAACGAAATAAGACGTAGAATAAACAGTTACCTTTATGAACATAAACGGCACAACACAAGAGCAAGCGGGATGTGCGTTACTCAACCGGCAACGTTGGGCAGTTCTATACTTTACACCACTAGCCATGGCGTCTCGCGTAGTACATTTTAGTTCCACGGCCGCGGTATTTCGTCCAGTTCTAACTAGTCCACTTCTCCGATTGTGTTTTGTTCGTGCTGTGACACAGTGAACGTGCTTCTTGCTGGATCCTGTAAGTGGCCACAGGGCGTGACGTTGTGACGATTGATTACAACCGGCTTGTGCACACGCAAGAAAAAAAAAAACTACGACCAGACTGGTACGAACACTCGTCCAGCAGCGCTGCGATGACGTTTTTTTTTTTTTAATGTGTCCATTTGGACAATCGTGATGCCAAGTGATTCTGATGCGGTGCTGGGAACTTCCTGAAAAGTGAGAGTTCTACTGGTGAGGTGTCTCGAAGCAGCGCGTTTCGGCTCAAGCGGGAACTGGTCAAGAAAGAAATGTTTCTGAAGGTGCGTTGATTACAACCTACAGCTGTTCTGTATACGTGCATACCCACATGTATTTGTACCAACTGGCATGCACTAGACACGCATTAGACGCACGCCTGGCGTTTCAATAAAAACCGACAAGTGAACTCGCTTCGCAGATCCGCGTCGACATACGTTGACGGAGTTGCACGAAAGCATTCGCGTGAAATGGTTCATAGTTGCACTTCATGGTGCGCTTCATCTCGGAAAGCACGAGGTAAGTTGAAGAGAGCGAAACCATTTTCTGTTGTTTACGGCAACGCAGCATTGCTGAAAAACGCAGATGTTGCATTGAACGAGCATGGCGAAACAATCTTGGTCGACTTAGCGCACACCGAAACGCTCCTCCTCTTCAGTTTATGTTCTGGCTATACGATTTTGTCTTTGGTCACGGCGAGAATCCGGCTGGAGCCATATGCGCATGCGTACTCGTTTTGAACCTTTTGCATAATAATAAATAACACCACCAGCCATTTGCAAGATCACGTGCAAGTAATGCACCAATTACAGACGCGGATGGCAGAGAAAAAGAGGAGTAATCGAGAGAGTGAGGAGGACGGCTCGAGAACAATGAGTGACGCTACCTTGTTTCATCTAGGGACCTTAGTTCACACCACTGCCCCATTCTAGTACACTGTAACCGCGCCGCGGTTTGCCTTGTGACGCAAAGTACAGTGAGGCTGCAAGTGCCTGCAACGCCAAAGCACGAAAACGGGAATGTTCAAACACTTGTTCCTATCGCAGTGCCTCCACCTTTCAGCTTTCGCTCCGCTAGTTCTAAACGTTCTGCTTCACCCACGCCACCAGTGGCAGACACAGAGTATTGCTGGCAATGGCGCGTGCAGCGTCTGGTGCGAACTACTAAACATGAAGATGGTGTGCTGTTAGGTAGTTTGGCGGGAACCGTCACGACGAAGAGGAGTTGCGGAGTTGACATGGAGGAGGCGCAAACAAAGGTTAGTGCTCGTTATTTATCAGCTCGTTACGGCTGCTGTTCACTGAAAGGGTAGGATATTGCTACGCTGCCCTGTGTATTCAGATGAATTCAGGCACTGATTATGTAGCTGCAGGGGGATTTGTTTCCAGCGTGCGTAATCGAGTAATCCAAATGACGAAATGATGGCGATTTCTTCGCTTAATTGCGGATCACGAGGCAAGAGCGGAAAGGCAAATCGAACGAACATGTTAACTTTGACGTTTACGTTGTCCTAAAGTCTGCGTGGAAATGTGTTCGTAGGTAAAACTTTCATTTCTCTTGCGTGTGTAACTTCACCTAGTTTTTGGCGAAACGCATTTGGTAAAGGGTAATTCACGTCAGTTCGCGTGTTCGTGGGCCGGAATGTGCTTGACATTTATGACTCGGACCACGCTGCTAGTTCGCATGGCAGTTTCCGAGTAATCCGTGTGCCCCCTTGCAGTATTAGTTAGTAAGATATTGACGATCGCCCAGTGGGTGCGAATCTTCGAACCGTGAGACCGCGATCTCCTCACGCTCGCACGCTAAAACATCCACGCGGATTTGTCAGAGCTTACGTCCTTAGAGCTATCGGTGTTTTTTTTTTAATTTATGGGCTTTTCGCGCTGTTGTTTTATTCTGATAAGTAACACGAATCCACAATGCTTGCGAAACCAGTATCCTCGCCCCGGGAATCTGTCTTAGCTGTTGGCGCGTTTACGGCCGCTCACTGCCCAGGTTTGGCTCGGTGCGTTTCTGTCGTAGTTTTTGGTATTTTTTTTTTCCAATGAAGTTCTTATTTCATGTTCACGCCACCCATAGCTTGTCCTGTGACGTAGAGAAATGGAAGGAATTATTGGGAGTTTTAGAATAGCGTTAGCTGGCGTTGCGGGCGCCGTATGAGTTTTAGAATAGCGTTTGGCCTCCCCGCAAACCCAAACGCACGATGTAAGCTACACCATAGCCTCGACACTAGCGTTTGCGGGCCGAACGCTATCTCGGATTTTCTGCGCGCGGACTAAAAGGACAAGAATCGGTAATGAATTCTAAATTAGTATATTTTTACCATGTGAATATCAATTGTGTTTATATAGAAGTAGCGAACTGTATGGAGATAGTTTTCACACTTATCAAGTAAATATTTGCCCGCTCCTTTTTAACTGGTTGATTTATTTTGTCAGCTATAGTGCAGTCTGCTTCACCCGTGGTTCAAATCAACGGAACCCCCTAATGTAGATGGAGCTCATAAGCAACGCTAGTTTTAGATTAATATTGGGTGCATAAAGTACAATTACTCTTTTTCAAATCAGTTGGCCAGACCACAGAATGTCACACCATGATAAAAACATCAACAATGCGTGTAGTAGATATGCAGTTATGATTTGTGAGCATCTTATGTTGCAGCCTAACCCACCAGCAGTTAAAGTATGGCTCATGCTCCCACGCGGCGTATTTAGATGGAAGATAAGATTAGAGGTCCGCACACCTTTGTAACACCAATTTCTCACGGGACGCTTAATTTATTACATCCTGCGATTTGAACAGTGATGTTGGTACGTGGTAGCTACATTAAAAGTAACACAAATTAAACACACTTGTTACGTATTTTGTTATGCTACATAACATATTTATAACAATTCCACATTGAGCACTCAGTTATCGAATTATCTGGAGAAGCCACTACTGTGTGAGGTTATACTGCTATGTATTTCAATGTTGACTCATGCTATTTAAGGACTCATTGATGCAATCTGTGAGTGCAACGAAGAGAACACGGCTGCTTCGAATGAAAAAAAGTATCGGAAAAGCCTGCAGCAAGTGACCACGCTTCCAGCAACCCCATCCCGTGTCCCGACGCTCTCCTTGAACTGTAGGTGAGAATGTCATTTTTCAGAGTCCTTGTCCAAACAGTGCCTGGCAACTGACATGTCTGGCAATAACCACTAGTGATAAGGCATTACTATACCAATCAATGTTCAAAGATCTCTTCTATAGAAAAAGTGCCAGCTGACCATATTACCCTTATAAGCAATCACCTGCTCCTTCTTGCACTGGTGAACCATTGTTCGGCAGGCAAAGTGACATACAGGTATTGAGGGTTGCACTGGCTGACGGTTGAAGCGTTTATGCCCATTGACTGCAGCTGTGCCAGACATGGAATATTAGGAATGCCTGTGCTGCTGTTCAATTTGGAAGGTACACTTGCCTCCCAAAATTTGTGATTCTCAAATGAAAATGTTATTTGTTCGTGGTCTTCCTGTGCTGTAATCCATCATCATTTCCTTAAGCTATAGCTTCCAGACAGGAGAATTTTGTATTGTTTCATTGGTGAGATGCTTACCATCTCTCCAACTGTGCTATCAATTTTCATTTATGAGTATACATTTTCTGCTTTCGGGTGTAATGCACTTAGCCATTTTAATTGTTAATGTGAGGCTTTTTTTTTTCATGAACGTTCCTCATGTGTGGCTTGTCACAAGCACACAAACAGCTTATTTTATAATCTATGCTTTGCTCTCCTTTTCTGCTGAGGATATGGTCACACATCCTTTTTGTCAGGACCTTGGGCAATTAAAAATGCTTTTGACCGCAAGTGCAGAGAGCAGCAGCTCGAATGCACAAGATGATGTGCGCTCATACTTCTTAAATCCCGACATGGTAAGGATCGCTCGTATTTTTGAAATCATGCGTGTATGCTCTGTAAAGTTGAGTTTTATTTTGTAAGCTTTGATTTATATTTACTCAGCAGAGCTCTGTAGCCTTTGATAATTGAAAAAAATTAATGGTCATTTATCAGACCGACCTGTACCTTCAACACTAGAGATAAGGCATTGCTATACCAATCAATGTTCAAAGATATCGAGACGAATATAAAATCAACTCAGCTGCTTGAGCAGTTGTGAAGCTTAATTTCATTCATCATATCGTTCAGCAAAATCGATTTGAAGCTATCCTTGGGCTTGTTTTTGTTTTCAGAGGGCCACAAAGTTTCATAGAATGTGCATTTCTTACAGCTTTCTTTTGAAGCAGAAATTAGGTTTGGAGACACAGAGGAGGCTATGGAGGCCAAGCTGAGCAAAATGCAAAAGATTTTGGACCGGGGAAGTCTCATGAAACTTGAAGAATTTGTTTACCCAAGACGGCTGATCCTGCGGTTGTCACTACAGTAAGGCAACACTTTCAGATCTCTTGAATAGAAGAGGACTGATATAAAATACGAGGGCTGTAGTTCTGTGCACAAAATACCGAAAAAAGCATGGAAAAGCGTAGATTTTAAACCAGAGTTTTGTAATAAGGTTTACCTGTAAGATGTGTTAATCATAAAACTGGAAAGCACATACTGGTGTAAGGCGCACATTTATTTGTTTTGGGAATGTGTTTGAAGTACGAAGTGCACAAAGATAAACATGCTGTGTGGTAACTGACACTCCCTCTAGACTTGAAAGGCTGATTGATGTTCAGGTCCTTCAACCAGAAAAGCATAATGCTTTTTGAAGGAATAAAGCAGTAATTCCATTCACACTAAGTAAACATTGATGATCCATGCTCATAAAATTCTTGTGCTCACTAGCACCTTTTGCTGCTTGGACAGAAAGGAAACCAAGGAATCATAGTGAAATCAATCAGTTTTGTAACAAAAGGTTCTCCACGAACACCACAATTTAAAGCGATTGCTTAGTTAATATTTCCTGCTTCTCTTTTCCTCAAAGTCATTAGAACATGGCAAGAAGTCTGCACCATTTGAAAAGAGAATGGCGACTTCAAGATCTCCTGCGACTTCAAGATCATTGTGGCATTACCCCCTGCATCGTCACCTGAGAAGGCAGTAATCCTCCTGTTGACTGTGTATTTTATTTCAAACCTGCCATACCTCTACACTTTTTGGCAGTTTTTGGGATTTGTGCAAACAGTTATTGTAAAGGGTGAGCCATTTGACCATTTTATGTTGTTTAAGTTAGTTTCTGTTGCAAAACCTAAAGAGGTCAGGCCTAATAATAAATTACTAAATGTTCAGCTGTAACACAGAAGTTGTGCCTTCTTTTACAATTTTTTCATCACGAAGGCAAAGTGCGGAACGTACGTTTCGGGGCTCTTTTTCTTTTTCAAGAAATCACTTGTATTTTTCAAGGCTACATTTGGTTATCCAAGTATTCCTCATTTGTTTTGCAGTCCTTTATATATTTTGTCGTTTCCTTGTCGACAATTTAAGATGTGTAACATTGTTCCACATATATTTGTGGCATTATGTTTGATTAACATATAGACTAGCTTTCATGGTAGCCGATAGTTATAGCGCGAGAACAAAACGACGACACAGAAACAAGAAGGACACGAGAAGAAACAAGATGGTGTCGTCGTTTTGTTCTCGCGCTATAACTATCGTCATGCCATACCAACTAGCCCAAGCTGCCACACTTCATGGTAGCGTTTGGGATGAGTTATGTTGAACTACACAACTGTGCGTCGAGTATCCCGCCAGGAGTGAAATGCTTTTTCAGGGGGCTAATAAAGTTCCCTTCGGGCGCGTGCCTATGAACAGCGCTGTCCCCCTTTATTTCTTTTTTCGTGGTGCCAGGGCACACGGGCCCTTGCCCTAGCGGGTAAGCCGCGAAACGCTGTCTATACGTCTTTCGATCTCGGAGGCTACTGCTATAGCGATCCAGGTTGTCCTGTATGACGCTTGAAAATCCCCCCTCACGACCAAAACGGCAGATGGCAGCACATAAAAATGAAAAAGAAAGGCTGAGTGTTATGGCGAAAGTTCTATTTTCGAACAGGTTCGAACAGCTTACGAACGGTTTCTGAAGGTTCCCTACTCCCCGTAACACCCGTAACAAAGAGCGGTGCCTCGATGCAGCACTGAGAGGTTCTCTTCCGCAAACGAGCGGCGAATTCTGCAGCGAACTCGCGATGTCTGCACTGTGATATTCGAATGGCGACACGCGTTCAGTGTAGTGCGGAAAGTGTAGACATACAAGGAAGATAAAAATCGCCTTCGAATCAACGCCCCAAGGAGCCTGATGCACGGAGTTCAACGATGCTGCACTGAGAGGTTCTCTTCCGCAAACGAGCGGTGAATTCTGCAGCGAACTCGCGATGTCTGCACTGCGATATTCGAATGGCGACACGCGTTCAGTGTAGTGCGGAAAGTGTAAACATATAAGAAAGATAAAAATCGCCTTCGAATCGACGCCCCAAGGAGACTGATGCATGGAGTTCAACGACCCAAAACAACTTACGTCCGTGAGACGCCCGTAATTGGGATGTCCGAATTAACTTCCGACTCTGTCGGTCGGTATACGGCTGTGAGTAATACCTGCGAAATGGCGCACAGCAGAAGCTCGCACGACGCAGATGCCTCCGTTAAGGCACACGCGATAAGCGCACACGGCCACGCAACTTTATGGAATGCGGGTGTTGCATCAAAGCAACTCTACACCGCCAGATTTCTCTCCGCGGAAGTGGTTTGCTGCGTTGTCAACACAGTGCCGTGAAAACGACGAGCCGCTAGAGAAAGACGAAACATATATAGATCTTGATCGAGTTACAAATGGTCTCGTCATCTGCGCAGTTCACCGTGTCTTTTAGGGAGACAGCAAGGGTAATCAAGTTATTTGTTTCAACATTAAGCCTTGGAGAACCTAAATTTGGGCACATATACACACCAACTGCACGCAACGAAATTTCGTTTTATTAGCAGAAATTCAAGGTGCCGCTATAGCGACACTTTGTCGGGCGACAATAGACTCCGTGGATCCGTTCGTTGGTTGAGCGCAAGAAGGCTACGGTTTTCAACATGCTACACCATTCGCTCCGATGTTCACGTCAATCAAGCTATGTCGCCCACCGCGATGGCGCAGATGCTGTTACGGTTCTCGGCTGCTGGCCCGATGGTCGCCGGTTCGACATCGGCTGCGGCGATGGCTTTAAATGGAGGCGAAGTGCTATTACAGGCCCAAGTGCAGCGCGATGCCAGTGTATACATTAAAAAACACCAGACGGGGGAAACTTGCGCAACATCCACTATACCCTATTGAAGCAATCCGTATACGATGTCCAATAATTCCGTATGCTTCCGTAAGAATACATTTGTTTCTATATATTTTCCATACATTTCCGTAAGATTCTTACGGAAACATACGGAATTATTGGGCATGGCATACGGATCGTTTCAATAGGGTACGGCGTCTCATAACCATATCCAGGTTTTGGGACGCCAAATCACAGATATTGTGGTTACTAATAATAATGGAACTATGTTCGATCTCCATACATAACTCTAGCCGACTCGCAACGCTCGCAGCCAATTCGCCCCAGCCAAGTTTCGTAACGGTCTCACTTATAGGGTGCTCGTGAGATATGGCCCGATAACTAGCTATTACGGGCACGTGACCGAAGGGACACGCTACAAGGACATCACGTACGTTACTCCGCAGCGAGTACTCTTTATCAGCCGACGCGCGCGGGATCCCACAGGTTGCCGATTAGATCTGATCTACTCGGCAGGCCCCGTCGCCATCTTTTTTACCCCACGTTCGCTTTTATGCGGCTCAACCACGTACGCCAAAAGAAAAGACTTGTTCGGTGGCGGATTCCAAGACTGACACAGTATAAGGGTCGAAGCGGACGTGGACAGTTGACGAGAACGCGGGCGGCATAATTAACTGCGACGTCTATGAGAGCAGACCTGCAAGCCAGTGCATATCTCTTCAGTTTCGCTTTAATTCAGAACTCGCCCCGACATCCGTCCCTGGTTAATACAAAATTATCGGACTGCGCCCATTTACCTGTAATCAACCAAGCGGCGACGAGAAACTGAATTAAAGAAAAATGTGACGTCAAAATTACAAGTATCCAGAGCTTATGCTAAGTTATCTTGAACATCCGACTGTTACGAAAATGCCTGGAAAAGTCGGCGAGTCCCTCCAAACTGAAGCGGAATTGAAAATGGCAGCCAAATCTGTCCTGAAAGAAAACAAGCGACTGAACGGCCATTTTTGTGATAAGAGAAAAAATACGATTCCTACGCAAATAAATCCATTCGGAGCGCCCACCTCGAGGTCAATCGGCGAGCTGCAATATTCTACGAAACGGGTCACTCTCCAGCTTTGCCAAAAGGTCAGTTTGTGACATTAACGCGATAGCTTTAAAAGGCTCGTTTCTCAGAAATTCCGGCGTCAGCCTCGTGGGTGTGAAAGGAAAAAAATCTAGCATTGTCCGTGAGCGAAAATTCCACACAAAATGCAAATAAATAATAAAAATCGTATCGTACGGGAATGGAAACCAAGCGCCCTTCGTGGCAAGCAGATGTTCCGCCACAGAGCCACGCGATTGCTTGGAACTAAAAAAAAAAAAAAAGCTATGTGGATATCACGTAGCGTAAGGAGTCTCCTTAACGCATGTGGTATTTCGTGGCAGAAAAAACGGGTGAAGTGTTCAACGAGCGGGTGCTTCAAAAGCCGATCCATTACAATGCGCTCAGGCATATTTAATCATCATCAACAAAGTGAGCAGCTGAGTAGGTTTGCGTGCTGCTTTACGGACGCGTACAGTGAGCCCTTAAATGATTTGCACAGGGGAAGAGTTATGGTCACCGTGGTTATGGCGTTGCGTGAACTTCGCATCTGTACATGCAGTAGGCATCGTAGGATATCTTTAAGCAACCGAAGTTTCAGCACGTTCCTATCCTTCCGGCACGGTTCAGGTGTCACCGAGAGGCAATTGAAGCATGGCTACCGACTGAGCGGGCGATACGAATGGCGCACGATTAAAGACCCTGGATATTTTTAGGAAAGTACCGCCATTCCTTTAACCGAGCCGCCACGCCAAGCATACTCCTCTCCCGCTTTTCGGGCCGCTACGAGCATCGCGCGTGTTAACAGCGTGACATAGCATTCTTGATAGGAAAGTGGCACGGGCCGGGTAATAGGGCTGGCGCCCGCACGGTGGCTGTTCGGGAGAGGATATAAATTAGGTCTGGACACTTTGGAGAGGATATGGAGGAGAGTGTCGCTACTTTCTCTATATTAAGGGGCTTTACGCACGATCACGCTATTCTTGAAGAAAGCTAAGTAAGCTCAACCGTCCACCAACCTCTAATGCGACGGGCAGTTTGCGCGACTGTCGTTGCATCCCGCGACGACCAACCATGTGCAGTCGGCATGGGCGGAAGTATAGTTCGACCAATCACGAAGTACTATCGGCTTGCACGTGACACGGCTTGCACGCGACGTCACTAGAGTGTACTAGAAGTACACTGTAACGTCATCGTCCCTCCGTCAAAGCGGCGGCCATATCGGGGGAAGAGCTGTTCTCTCGCTTTGCTTCGTTCTGTGCAGCGCCAATCAGAGTTTTCGTTGACTCGAAGTGTCAGTGATGTTTTAGTGACTTTTCGGGCGCAATGTCGGTGACTACCAAAGTAGAGCCGCTGAGCACGGTATACTACGCTCAGTTTATTAGGAAATTGCTTATGTGCGACGTAGTTGACGCGCTGCGATCGGGCGCTGAAGGGCGTCAATGCTCCACGTGAATATTACGTGTACGGGGAGGCGTGGCCGACATGTCTACCCCTCGAGCTTCGTGGCTACGAAAGCGTTCTCTTAGTAAGGCTATCAAAGCGCAGGCTCCTTTGCTACCGCGCACATTTTGTCTTTCGGTTGGGGACGGTCCTCCCTGCGTCGCCGCTCTAAATAGCCGCAGCAGGTGTCGATCGACTCAGCTACATCTGCCTCAGTGGTTTAATGCACTGAAGGACGCCGGGCTCGTCTTTCTGTCTTTTCACACTGTCTTGGCGCGAAGTGTGTTTATGACGCGACGCTGCATTCCAGCAGAAGCGTCGGTTCCCAATCGGAATTTGTCTCATCACACTGGTTTTGGGTGGCCCCTCTATGCATGCTACTTTTGTCGCTTTTTTCGTCGTGTGCACTAGCGTTTCGATAATCAGAAAAAATGTTTTGCAGGTCACCAGATGCAAAGTTGGACGATAGTTATAGCGCGAGAACAGAACGACGACAAAGAGGCAAGAAGGACACGAAGTGACCTCTTTGTCGGTCGTTCTGTTCTCGCGCTATAACTATCGTCATGTCATACCAACTAGCCCAAGCTGCCACACTTCTAAGTCGCTAAGTTGGCGCCGCACATCCACCGGTGTGCCTTGTTTACGTGCCACTAAAGTGCGCCGCTTCGCGCTTATCGACTTCGTGAAATCGCCCCGATTGTGCACCACCTTCGGCAGGTGGAACAGTTTTGTGTGATTCACCGACTTCCGTCTCTTCGACGATTTTGCTGCCTCTCAACGGCTTGAGTGCTCAAAGAACTTCAAACACTCAAACACAGCGCCTTCCACTGTTTACAAAGTCAGGCCCTTGATGGCATCCGGTCTGGTCCACCGAATAGCATCGGAGGGCAAGAAGAGCTTTAGAAAATAGCTCCGCCGATTTTCCACGCTTTTCTTTCCTTCTTTGGCAAAATATATCAAATAAATTTTCTATTGAGCTACACAAAAATTACAAGAGATTTCCTTGAACTTCACGCACGTTCCTTTTATCAAAAAAACTAAAGAGACTTTCTTTACTCTTGAAAAGAAAAAAACTATGGAGGCGGAAATGTTGTAGGCCCGTGTGCTCAGATTTGGGTGCACGTTAAAGAACCCCAGGTGGTCTAAATTTCCGGAGCCCTCCACTACGGCGTCTCTCATAATCATATAGTGGTTTTGGGACGTTAAACCCCACATATCAATCATCAAATAAAAGAAAAACTTGAAAACATGCTTTCAGTTTCGACGTTAGGAGCCGGTAAATGAGGTGACCGGAAGTTTTTTGGTGTACGACGCTTACAATCTTGAAACCGTCTATATAAAATGATCGCTGAAACATTCCCGCACACTTCCCGCCAAGGACAGTACTCCGTGACGGCAAACTGAGTGAATTGTGCGATAACGATGGCATCACGCAATTTCTGGCCGTTACATGGGCGCACGCCTAGTTTTACGTTATCGTTTATCGCACCACTCGCTGTTGGGGACATTGCCGAATTTCCCGATATTGCGAAATTCCTCAACGGCGACGTTTTGAGCCAATAAATCCAGAGGGGCTGTACTTTGAGCCAATTACAGGTGACATGGCGGACTACTACGATGCTCGGGATCGCACCTGCGCTCGCAGAGCTATCAGATTTTGCACCGAGGCAGCGTGCATTTTATGTCAAAGCTGGTTAAAACTTGGATTTGCACTACAGGGAATACAGTTTGCGAAACAAGCACTGTTTTAGCAACGAGCACAGTTGGATTTCCGCTTCACACGCGCACACAGATACGTACGCTTTACTTGAAAATTTATTCACAAACCAGATCACACCATTCCCACCATTCCCGCCGCGTTGGTGCTCGACTAAGCTGACGCCAAGGTCGCTGGATGGAATCTCGGCTGCATTTCTATCGAGGCAGAATGCTACAGGCCCGTTTTACTTGGATTTATGCACGTTGAAAAAAAAATCCAAGTGGCCGAAAATTTCCAGAGCCCCCCACCATGTCGACTCTGATAATCTTGTGGTTTTGGGACGTGATACCCTAACAATTATTATAACGCTCGACCTCTTTTTTTTTTAACTTTCTTCTTTCCACCAGCTCTAGACAAATACAGTCCGAATGTCTCGCATTTGTCCAGTCGATGTAGCTGCACGCTGTCGCTTTTTTACGGCAGAAAGAGCTCAAAGCACAGGTGCTCCAAATACAGATCCGGCTAGCATTGCAGTTGCGACGTGGCGTTTATAACTTTTTTTCCAGTTCATCGACTTCGTTTTACATTCGCTGCTCTAAATACGCCTAAGTTGCTGGCCGTATGTCAGTGTTCCCTGTTAGGTACAGATACACGTTCGTAGCATGGAATGAAATGCGTTTAGAAAAATTGTATTCGCCCTAGTCGAGAAATCAAGCCGTTATCTGGAGGGCCCAACGAACGCAGCTTACGTTTATAGCACATAGCGAAATTCCGCGCGTACAAGAAACCCATTCGCCAGTGAACGTCAGCACGCCGGGTGGATTCGGGATATCTTGTGCGCATTCTTCTGCAAAACCTTCTTCGTTGTAGCATCAGTGAAGGAATCACGTGTAAAAATCGAGCGAGGAGACGTACGCCATACGTCCAAACTTGATAGAAAGAATCACAATGCAGTTCACAGCAGAAAGTAACACTAGTAGTTAAGCATTAAGCAAGTCATGTGCTTGATAGAGTCACTAGAAAACATCCACAATGGTGAAAACCAGCAGCGTCAGTCATGCTGGCTTTGTGGTTCCGAACGAAATAATTAGCACCAATCGCCGGTTCGACGAGCAATCAGAAAGAAGCCAAGTCGAATGACCGCAGGTGTGCGTCCCGAAGCCGGCAAGAAATAGCCGACGGTAATCGGCCGGAAACTTGGGGCGAGTCACCGCGTACGGGCCGGGCACTTAAGAACCGGTTGATTGTTCCTGTGCCCCAAATTGACGCAGAGTGCCGCGCCTCGTCGACAGTGAATCAGTCGACATTCGCCGCTAAATTGTTCCTCTGATCAAGCAGCATCTCAAGTCCTCACTGCGAGGAGTGGTCATCGCGCCAAAAACTGGCCCCAGACTACGATCTCGCTTTCCCGGACTTCTAAGCCGTGCGCTCACGCTACTGCCGTACGCGTGATGGCCACTTTTTCTATCCGTCGTCCGAAATGTGGCACGGTGCGACGCTCGCATAGTCCATCGGCGGCGCGCTTGGGTTCGCACACCCCAGCTGCTCTGGCTGTGACCCATCGGAGCAGCACGTACGATCCCCCGGCCCCCCTCCCTATCCGCGACTCCCAGGGTCCGTGCTGGCCGTTCAATGAGGCGTGCGCAGCAGGATCGAAGGCGATGCGAAGGGCAGCAGGATGCAGGCGCCGTCACATGCTCGCGCTCAGATACTCGGCTGTCCCGAGAGCCTTCCGCGGACAAGCCAGCCCCGTACACCGAACGGAGAACACGATCACGCATCGGCCAGGATGCACACAAAGGCACGCACGCACACACTACGGGACCATCGCGAGCATTTGTTGATATCCCTGGGACCGCAGGGGAGGCCTCTCGTTCGGGCGGCCCGCGCTACGCGGGCCTCCGTAGGGTGCGGTAAGTTAGTTGAGTCGGGCGATCCAGGGTTAAGAGAAATACCACGCTTCGAGGGGAAGGGATTTGATGAGAAAAAGTGAACTTACGTTCGACGAAGCCCGAATGGCGCGAAGGTAAGTCCGTCTGTGTACGTCTGCCCCTAGGGAAGCGCAGAAACTGGTTACGTCACGATAATGTGCCATTTTGCCGAACCGGCCCATCAACAAAACGAACACAAAAGACGGCACAGGTGAAACGATTGCATTCCGAAACTCAGTTCGTGAGAAATGCTGAGAAGGCGTCGAAAAAAGAAAACACTGAAGGAATGCGGAGTAAATAGCGTGTGTTCGTAGATAAATGAGACTCGATAACAAATTCCGCAATGGGTGCTTGTTGTGTCGCATGCAGTGTGTCGCACCGAGCAGCCTGCTCGCGGCTCCTGTGTGGGAAACTAACGCAAGCAGCTCTTGAGAATACGCATATGTTTGATCTACTTCCACTGGCGTAGTAATTCGTGGCGCGAAAAAGTCTATGCCACTGTGACTAAAGTTAGGGAAGTTATTTTAAATAGAGAACACGCGTTCAGCGAAACGGGCTAGTTGATGCTGTCTTCGTCTAGTCAAGAACACCTGGTAGGTGCTCTGTGGTAACACCTCGAGGACCAAGAAGTATAGTTATTGGAACGTTTTTTGCGTTAGAAACTTCAACCACCGTCTCGCGGGAAATGAAACGAGCAAGGTAACGTCGGAGAACATTAATACCATGTAGAGTGACGATCATCGGTGCGCTTAGTGCAATCTCTAGCAAAGCTGGTGGTGTTAAGCTGAACACTGTTATGTTTATTGCATTGTTTTACGGTAACCATTTAGTATACTAAATTTAAGCTAATAAAATACCAAATTGAATTATGCATTTATTTTATCTGACAACTAGCGACGCCACCTATCTCAGCAACAACTTTCACAATCGCATCGCGAGCGACATCATCTCACTTCACGTTTCCTCCTTTGCAGAGGACGTTTGGGGTCAACTTTTTACGAGATTTTGCACCCGTAGTTGGCCTCGAAACGCCAAGTTACAATGCAACTTGCCGCACTTAAGGCACCTACCTCGACTTTCCGCGACTACCCTTCTAAAGGTGTCACTCCCGACAGCGTCAGTGCGTGCTTCGAGTGACCAACCCACCTTCACGAAAGATGGCCGTGAAATCCTTCACGTCCCCAACGAGCCTCCCGAAAGGGACCTGGTGAACTTTCCCCGACTCAAGAGGCCGCTGTATCCAGGCAAAGTGCGACTCGGCTTCATTCCAGACGAATGGTTTCAAGTGTTCTACCCTAAGACTGGCGTCACCGGCCCCTACCTGTTCGGCACCGGCCTGCTCGTCTACCTGTACTCGAAGGAGATCCTGATCGTGGAACACGAATTCGCCTCTGGTTTCACTTTGGCGCTCATGGCGTATATAGCGGTGAAGAAGTTTGGGCCCGGCGTGAGGGCCTACCTGGAAAAAGAAGTCGATCAGGAGGAGAAAGACATCGACGAATACCGACTGGGCGGCATCGAAGCCTACAAGGATGCCATCAAGAACGAAGAACACTCCCAGTGGGAAGCGCAAGGCCAGCACTACTTGTTCGAGGCCAAGCGTGAGAACGTGGCCCTGCAGCTGGAAGCCGAGTTCCGCAAGCGCCAGATGTCGGTGTACGAGGAGGTGAAGAAGAGGCTCGACTACCACCTCGAGGTACAGAACGTGACGCGAAGGCTCCAGCAAAAGCACATGGTCGACTGGATCGTCAACAACGTGCTCAAGGCCATCACTCCCCAGCAGGAGAAGGAGTCGCTCCAGCAGTGCATCGTTGACCTCAAAGCTCTGGCGGCCAAGGCTTGAGAGCAGGTCTAGGTGACCGGTGTAAGGAAGCACAGTAATAAAGGATTCGTGGTTAGTCAGTGCATCGCCTCCTATTTACGAGAGCAGCCGTGCCTCTTTTGCGACGGCCTCCGTCTCCTGGCTTGTTTTTCACATCTGAACTCACGCTGTTTTAATCCGAAATCATTGCACGTGTAGCCCTCTCGTAAACCAAGCATGCCTGCACCTGCGTACAAGATTATGTAGATCATTCATTAACGACTTCCCACTAGTTTCGACAATGCAACCAGCAGTGCTCTTCTGGACAGTGCTATATGGCGCCATATTGGCCAATTTCGTAATAGAGGCATTTTAAGCCAATTAGAAACACCATACTGGCTCCCAGGGCCAATCATGATTGACCAGTTACTGAACCTGACAACTTAGTGGAAGTTGACAATGTCCAGAAAAGCTCTACAGATTGTTTCAGCACGTAAAAAGCAGGAGTGCTTGCGAGTAAAGTACTTTGGCACGCTGAACAACTCTACATAACGGTTTGGAGGTCGACCCTCAAGTGAGTGAAGTTGAAATCTCAAAGGCATGCATCTCTGCTAATTTTTACATACCTCGACATATGTTTCTGTAAGGTAGCGTATCTGTTAGGTTAGTGGTGGAGGCTACGTAACAAGATTTCTAGCCTCTCATTAATTCAGTAAATTTCACATTGCTTTTCTGTCCATGACAGTTTATCATTCTTGAATACATTTCATTCCTAGTGCTTTTGGGCTGGCATTCCACATCTGCCTTGATAAAGCACAAATAAGTAGCTGAAGTTACTAGTTAGCTTCTGCTTCACCAAAGCATTATTTAGGAAGAGCTATGTGCGCTATCAAATCACACACTCCACAGCCTGACCTGCACGTACACTCGAGTCCCATTCATATCGCCATGGAAAAGTCATCAACGTTACATGTTGCAGTCCTGTTTATGCAGACATCAGCTACTTCAATTTTCATCCAGCAGAAATTTAACAGTTGTTATCTGCTCTTTAGGCAGATAATGTATGCCTAAAGTTTAATTGACTGGTCTAGATGCTCAGACAGCTGCACACATCTTGAATGCTCAATTATTTGGCCCTGCCTTCCTGGATCATTTTGACACAAAAGCTTTCCTTGGCTAGGTTGGTAAAGGCGCGAACCCAGCTAGCATCTGCAAAAGCTGTGTTCAGAAAGAATGTGACCGCTCACACTGAAACCAACCATGGTGCCAAAAACTGTCACAGCAACCACCTGCAGCCATGACATAAAAGGAGGCATAATCCTCACAGCACGCTTCATCCCAACCTTCCACAACAACAGCCTAGCCAAAAGAAATGCCATCACACTCATCTTGTAAGAGTATCCCCTTCAGGCATGGATTATGATGCGCTGTCTACGAATATGCACAATTCACATTGTAATTCCAAGGCACTCAGTATTACATTTCAAGAAAGAAAATGAAATAATTTGTTTTGTTCAATTTTCTAGAATAATTGTGTTATGCTACAGTTAAATATTGCCTGTTATTGTTAAATATTGTAGTTAGGCTGCAGTTAAAAAAGCCATGTCATGTTATAATTTAAATGAAAAGAATGACATCATTGGCACCGAATAAGTGCTCAATCATTTTTTTGGCTGTATTCATTTCGAGAAAAATCAAACAAATGCTTTTGATACTAGTCCTGGAATGGACTGCGTCAAACCCATCGAACATCAGAGCTGCTTACCCAGTGTGGTCCGCTACGGTTATATGTAGCACTGCTGAGGTTAAGTCAGATATGCTTAGGGATTATCTGCAATTTTTTCATTTGCTCAACTAGCACATGAAAAAAAAATTTAGGGAACCCTATACCTACGCGAGAGCAATATTCCGTTCCTGGTGCTGTACTTCAAACACTTAGTACATGAAACCTTTTCGAACTTGTTATGCACCCACTACGTGGCCTTAAGGGAATAGGTGGTGTAGGGTGTGTGCCTTTTGTAGTGGGTGACCGGCTCTAAACCACGAAGCCATCATGATAATGGCCTAAAACAAGCAAATAGCTACATCGCACTAACCTCCACCAGTTGGATGGCCGATGGTACCCAACAATTTTGATGCCTGCTGGCAATGGGCGCTTGTACCACACTAGTCTGCCCATCCCGTACCGAAACAGTAGAAGACAGCAAATAAAAATGAAAAAGGCGAAATATTATTAATCCCCTTTGGCAGGAAGATGACCCTGCATTAAAGAACCTAAAATATTAAGCAGAATGCAACAGGCTTAGATTTTATTTCACCAAAGGAATGTTACAGGTTCGGCTACATATTAAATTAAACGATTCTCGGTGATGTATCACTCGCTTCATAGCACCTCGTATAAAAAAAACACAGTTTCCCGTCCACACTAGTTGTTTTTAAATGGAGTGTGCTGCATGTCACAAAACAGTATAATGCGTTTGCTGCATGGCACACATAGGAGGTATATTATTTAATTTACCACTGGGTTCAAGGAGTGATACATCGTTGTAACCAGAGGCAACAACATATTGACCCATAAGGAAGATGCAAGGCTTTTTAAAGTGAAATTAAAGTGCTCGTGTGGCCTAATTAAACTACTTCCTTTAGAACAATTCCAAAATGAATATTCAAGTATTTGCTACAATTTACAAATTGAATGCTGGGACTAGATTTGCAAAGCTTCCCTTTTCAACCCAGTTTTTCTTTTTCAGAACTGTGTGAATAGCGAAATTCTGGGTGTGAAGCAAATTCAAATATTAAGGTTTGAGTGGAAATCGAATAGAATATTTTTCAAATATTTTTAGAACATTCCTCAAATATTTTTTTAATACTTTGAAAAGAAATCCAAATACGCTGACGAGATAGCGACATGAAAGTGTATGTTTTGGCTAGCCTGCTGAAGCAGCGGTGGGGTGGTGTTTCGTAGTAGTCCTTTCAAAAATGAGGCAATTCTTAAACTGAGTTGTATTTATGAGCATGATTTGGTGATACCAAAGTGCTTGTCAACAATAGTTTACAAAGATGCTATTTCCCCAGTCCCTTCCTCCCCTTTCAACTCCTGTGGAAGCATAACTGATGTGGCGGGCAAGGATGTGCTCCATCCGAGTCGGGACTTCCAGATGTGCCCCATAAACATCACTATATAAAAGCATATCTAAACTTCCAGGTGCTAAAAATCTTCAGGAGCCTGACTTTTTGGACTTCCTGCCTAAATTTCAGGTCCAAAACAACATTAATTGTGCCCCCCACTCCTGCTGTATATATTATCTCTATGTTGAAACCACTGTTTTCTTGAACCTGATACATTTGCAACCATAGCAGAGCTCGAAAGGCAGCTTTGCCGCAACACGAAAATGTAATGGAGTGAAACATATTGAAAATTTGAAAGGGCATTATTAATTGAACATTGACTGTATTGAAGTACGTCGAAGAGTACAATTGCAGAGCAAATCAAATCGAATAGCAAACACTATTAGAAAAATACTCGAATATTCACAGCCCTACTTTTCATACTTTGGCATCACAGCTTCTCTCTGCACAAGTTCATTGGCCTTGTTAATGCTGTTGCACAATTTTATTGGCGTCATCAGTCGCTCAACTTAACAGGTGGGTAGAACCATTGCAAAGTATGGCCTCACAACCAAATATTCCAAAGTTACATAAAACTGCCACTGACACAAGTACAGGTCAATAGTTTTATTTTGGAGACAAAAATGTTTTCAGTTCAGACTCAAGGAGAGCCCAGAATCACAATGATCAGGCCTAAAACAAGCAAATAGCTACATCGCACTAACCTCCACCAGTTGGATGGCCGATGATACCCAACAATTTTGTTGGTGCTTATTCCTTCAACACAAGTAGAAAAGAACACATATAATAGAACATGGGCAACATTATTTCACATGATCCTGTTGCAAGTTGACAACCACTTTAATGTTTGATAGAACTAATGGGTGATGTCACAATAGCATGCGATTTTCATGCTTCTTAATGTTTACCAGCTGTTCTAGAATGGGAAATGTAGTTTTCACAACGGCAAAATTTTTTGCAACTTTTATCCCTCTTTTTATCGCTCGTCTTTTACTACTTAGGTGACTCAGTGGGCGTAAAATAACACCAATGGAGACTTGAGGCAACATCATGAACCCCAGGTGGTCTAAATTTCCGGAGCCCTCCACTACGGCGTCTCTCATAATCATATGGTGGTTTTGGGACGTTAAACCCCACATATCAATTGAGGCAACATCATGAGAAAAGCATGCTCTTCCAACATTAAACCCAACGTTTATTGTTGGAACCTTTATTTGAGAGCACAACACATCTTGCATTTTTCTAAATGTGCAGCACACACAAAATGTCAACCTGAAATGCAACTGCCCCGATAGGACCATTCCAAAACTAAATACCTACGATGTGTCGCCATGCATAAAAAAACAATAAAAAACATTTCAGCAACTGTTTTATGATTAGGAGGACCAGCAATATAACAACTATACGTTCTCAAAACAAGACTTCAGTGTGAATTTTAAAGCTGTCCTTCGTATGCACATATGTGTTAGCAACTGGAAAAGTCTGAAAGCTCCACGCAACTTGTACCCTCAAACTGTGCCAGAGGTGCGCCTGTGCCGACACGACATGATGTGTTGAGCAGAGGTGTCCTTGAAGACAACAACATTGGTTTACAGCTATGCAGTTTACAAAGTGAGCTTTCTGTTTCTCTATGGATGAAATTGTTCGCCACGTATGTACATCAAGGAAATTTCAGAATTCAAGCATAGCAAGGATGCTAATGGCAAAACTGTGCGCAAGCTTGCTTCCAGGGCTTTGTAACTACTGCTGTGATGATGTCCTCAAAATCTTTCTGGCAGCAAAGAAGCCCACCTACAAGTAAATGCGATTATGTATTTTTTTCCAGAAGGATGATGAATTAGACGTGCAAAGCAACAAAAATTGTGACGAGTGCCCAACGTAGTATTCAGTGTCTACTTAGAACAGCACTATTAGTAACATCATGGAGGCTACATGACAGATTCAAGCAAAGTGCTACGCCCAACCAATAAGTATATCAAAAACAAATTTCTAATAACTTGTTACCAAATTGGCAGAAACAAGATAGTTATTGATAGCACTCTTTTTGTTTAGCGCAATGGCAGAAATAGTGAGACTAATTAGAGAGAGGAACGTTACACTAAATAAGCGTTCACAGCAGGCAGTGGCGATTGAAGTAGTCGGGAATAAATGCGCTGGCACGCTCACGGTATATATACTCTTATAAGTAATTGAAAGTGCAGAAATCTCAACTTGGATTTAATAGTCCGTACGATTCTCAAAAAGGCACATCATCTTCACACTGCATCAAGGAGACCTCTTCCTCTTTTTTTTTCTTTCCTTGCAGCACCCCTTGCTGCGTCAAGCCACTGCGCTATTATATAGTGTATATATATATATACATATATATATATACATACAGGCTTTATAGTTAATACTCTCATAACACTCACACATATAATTTTCATTCTCACCACACGTTACCTCCCACACAAGCTGAAATAAGCACACACAATTTCTGATAAACCATAGAAAAAGATGTTAGCACTCGAAAAAAGACTTTTTTCCACCAGAAGAAAAGAAAAAAGCCACAATTCATCATCAGAATCACAGCTAATAATCACTTCCCAGTTTTCCTTTTTTTTTTCATGGCACCCAAAAACATGTTTGTATTCTGGAAATAGCTGAAACAAGAGCATTAATCGTACAAGATGTAACAATTATGATTTGGTTGCAGTGAGTGACAGAAATGATTGCCAAGGATCCAACACAAATAAAGTAACTTTTCTCTGGAATTGAGAGTGAATATTGCAGTAAAAACGGCAAGTATACAATCTTGCGCCAGTTATGCACTGTTTACAAAAAGTCTGAAACAAAATGACACATCTGGCTTTTTTGAAAACCAGTGCCATCGACCTCCTTTACTTGGTTCACCACTTGGTGCTGAAATAATCCACGGCATTGTCTTATTTTCCACAAAAAAGCTGCGAAAAAATGACACAGTCATTCTTCTTCACACATGCACCCACATGCCAGCTAATCTTTACTGAACTGGATTTAAGGTTATGGAAAATAGTGGAGATGTGACCTTCATTTTTTTTTATTGGGTGACAGACTAGTTGCTTCAGCAGACTGTGACAGGCTTGTTATTTGTTATTGCAGTTGCAAGAGCTATAATTCTGGCAGTACTGATGAATGAAAATTTATAAGTGATCCAACGTGAGGTTTTTTTTAAGTAAGCACACTGTATAGAAGTACACAACCTGTAAAAATTGCACACATATTTTGCATGCTGGAGATGGCGTCTCTGCGTCAGCCTAAAGCCGCTTTCAGTATCTTAACACACATGCATTGCAAATTTATAAAAGGTCCTGGTGCAAGTTTGCATTTCCTTCTTTACACACTAACTAGTTTACCATGTGCCCAAGTAAGTTCTTTTATTAACAAGCATTGCCATGTAAAGGTTCCTCGCACACCCAGGAGACGGATGACAGTGCTAGTGAAAAATGACATGCACAAGGACAGTAGTAATATGTTGCAAAACGTGGGGGGAAAAAATTTGGCTAGATCTACACACCCTCTTCAGCAAGACTCTTTAGAGACGTCTAACAAGATCACTGAGGGCTTGTACGATTGCACTGAACTTAAGCTGTCTATAACTGAAGCCACTACTTGATAGTTAGGCTTAGCAGAGCTCTGCAAACTGTTTTGAAAACGACTTCCCTGGACAGCCCTTCAGCATGGTTCATCATGCAGGCGAAACTTAAATGCATGTCCACTGGCGGACCCGGAGTGGGGGGGGGGGGAGACGCAGTAGCAATGATCGGCCCCCACCCAAAACGCACACCCTCCATTCAGTGCTTGTCATCCACCGCCTATCACCAATCAGGACAAACCAGGACTGTGAGTGCAAGTCAACAGTATTTATGCTATGATCGAGTTTTTGTGCTACTAAAGACACGTTAGAACCCCCTCTCTCTCCAGTGTTACTTTAAGAGACTGCCCCCCTCCTAAAATTAGTGGCTGTGTCCACCCCTGCTAATGCACAATGCCCTTGTTGTTAGTAGAGGGAGAGCTGAAGATCTGCCAATGTTCTTTATTTTCATTGAAAAAAAAAAGAATAATAAACTCACTTTAAACCTTTAATTAAAAAAAGTCTTGCAAATCAGTGATTTAGAAAATAACTAATAGAGTTAATCAGAGAGCCTAAATTATCGAATGTTACTGGCAAATCTCTAGATATACCTCTTGGACTTGCAGGCATCAGTCACATTCTTGAACCAGTAGAGAGTTTCTCAACATAATACTTGTTTACGGTATGTCTACACAGCCAAGAGCCAATTTAGTCAATAGAAATACCTACTTCTTTAAAAATAGCTCGCACATTAATTCAGAAATAACGGTTATTCCCGAGCCGTTTGTTATTAATATTGCCGTGAGTTATGATCCACAGACCTGTAGGCTTGTGTGGTTGCAAAGAATGCTTTCAACTGAAAGGCCCTCCAGTAAATTTTGTTGCTGAAGTCACACACGAGTTTGCAAAACATGGAAGCACATTAAGACTGAACACTTGCAGCTGGATTTAAATCTAAAGGATATAAAGATGGTGCATCAGCTTTGCATGGTTACAGTAAATTTCTACAAGTGTTGTTGGAGAGCTGCAACAATACACAATCTTGTAGCCTCTTTTAGTGCCTTTTAGTGCATATGATGAAATACCTGATCAGCCTTTTAAAAAACCACACAACAATTTGGCATGCTCAGAATCTGCAGATAAACATGTGGTGCAACGCAACTGCTACAAAGAACCTCATATGCATCGTCCTCATGCTTGGATGCAACCACTGTTGCACCGCATTTCCTCCACGCTCATTTCATCACCTTGGCTACAAAGGCGGTCTTTAATGCAACAGAGAACCAAGGAGCATTGCTGTGCAAAGAAACCAAACTGAGCTTTTTATGGGTGAATGGAATGGAATGCCAGCTGTTAAGCTTTACTCTGCATAAGCCAACTAACCCTTACAGCAACTTTACTATACCATGGTGTGTCGCAGCTTCGCTTACGACATGGCAAATGCTATTATTAAATCGAGGAAAAAATATGATAGGATACACTAGCGAACTATATTTACTCAAGCTGTTTTTGAAGTGTAAAAGAATGAAATCATAAGAAAGTATTCCCAGGGATCTCATCTTATAGATTCCCAAGGGCCACTTGTACAAAACTCTTCTGTAAGAAGCAGTCTGTCAGTAACAATTGATAGGCAATATTGCTTGCCTTGATATTCATTACAGTTCGCGTGTAACATAACGTTCAGCAAGGGACAACAACAAGTCTACTACAGGAGTCGGAGTCATCACCCGTTGGGAACACCTTGCCACCCTTTGTATTTTATTGTAGAGTCAATATAGTAAAATAGGAGTTACTTCTGCACAGTAAAAGTCACCTGCAATAAGAGTGTCCTGCGAAAAGCCATATGGGCCACTCTGCACTAGCAGAAGTGTGAGCAGCGCTTCATACTCGTCAATGTTCCTTGCAAAAGCACATGTTTCAAGCACACATCGCTATCAAGTGTGTGTTTACAGAACGTGCAAGCGGGCAAACATCCAATCGAGGTAATTCTATGTGATGGGCTTACAAACATTCACTGCCTAACACTCCCTGCTGTCAAATTGAAGGGGCCCTAAAAAGCCCCTTCTTGCTTTTTTTTTTTCCTTTCATTTTACTCCTTAGATTACAATGCCTGGAACAGCTTCGCAATGTACACCCTTGAGTGGAGGCACACAAACCAAAGGTTAGTAAAAAGACCGGATTTATTCATAATTTGGTTTTACCAACTGAGCTTGACAAGTGCACTGGAAAGTTTGCAATGTTGGTCAAGCTTGGACTGCAATCCACAGTTTCCAAGTTATATTCAAGGGTGAAGAAGAAGAAGATCAACTTTACTTCAATGCAAGATGCCTGGTGTGTTTATATCAGCTCAGGGGTGCACAGTAGTACATACCTTAACACACAGTGCTATATTCAACTGACTTACGTCGGCAATTCACATGGCCATCAGCAACTGATTCATCAGAAACAAAATCAGCTTTAAGTTCAAGGCAGTAAGGCGAAGCGAAAGAGTGATAACTAATAACCTTGGACACTGGTAAATATGGAAGGAAATCAACACTTAACAACATACAAGTGAGTGGGTAATAGCGAGGGAAAAAAATATACGTCTCACCCAAGCACTCTCATAATGCTGCTCTCTCTGTAGACGTCGCATGCCTGCTTTCAACAGTGCGGTGGCTTTCTTGCATGATAATTATATACAGTGAAGAAATAGAAACCGGGCCTTTGCTGACAAATGTACAACATTGTGGGCCTGCACTTTGATTTCATACAGCACAGCTTGTGCGCAACTATCTGTATCATATATACAACTAGAACAAGCAACTCCAGGTCGCCAGTGTTTCCATGCATCTGCTGGTAATATCCAAAATTAAGAATCGCAACAGCGAGAAGCGTAAGCAGGAAAACTGTAAGAGGAAAAAAAAAGTGAAAACAAAAGGTACACAAAAGGTACTATAAAAATGTCCAGCATGTCGACAAGAAAAAAAAAAGATATCAAAGCGGTCAGGCACAGCACATATTTTGCTTTGATTACTGCATTATGAAAAAATTTCAGTAACAAAATAAAATTATAAAATTATTTTGTGTTTAAATGTCAGGCTGACATGAAAGGCCAAAAACACAAATCACTAGCCCCTCTACTCTTCTACTTAGTTGGACAATGTATTCTGTCTTGACAGAACATCCCTGCTCGATATTTCGCTCGCAGCAATATTTCACTCCTCTGCAATAGCATTATAAGGTTATGCCTAGGTTTTCCAAATGCAGTGAGGAGGTCAGGGACACTGACCAAGATACAAACAGTTATGAAAGCATACTTGAACTGGTGTAGCACATTACGGGAAAGAAGTAACAGACCAATAGAAGCAAACAGAGCACTCTGTCCACTTGTGATGGTCTGCTCGGCTGTTTTTTATTTCATGTAATGCGCTATACCAGTTCAAGTATGATGAACTGATTCGCCCAATCTTCAACGCTTATGAAAGCATGATAATGCAGTCACTAAGCGCCTGGAGACGGAGAGACACTCGCAAAATATTTTTCTTCTCAACAGCAGCTGTGAAATACGGCACATGAGAACAAACCTCTTTTTCACTATTCTCTGCACTACTATCTTGAATTAAAGGCGAGCCACAAAAAAAAAAGGGGGGGGGGGGGATGTCACACAACCTATAAAGATGACAAGGCCAAAGCACCTGTGGACCACAACTTAATAATGTCATGACGTTCATAAAAACAGGTGAAAAAAAAAGGTGTCACAACAAAAAGTGGCAATTCCAGCAGTGTGCACCGTCTGTTACAGGGTGCGTTTGTTCTTTGACATCCTTACAGTAGTTCCCCGTCCTTGCGGCGTCCAACAGAGCGGGACCAACGTAACGTCGAGCTTCCCCAACCCCCGAAAGGTGATGAAGGGTCTCTGGGTGTCTGTGACTCGCACTGTGCCCGCTGGGGCCCTTGGCCTGCGGTCAGACAGGGGTCTGGTGGGCCACAAGACCACTCGCGTGCAGCGACATTGGGGGCAGGGGAGCCTGGCGTTGATGGTTCTGCTTCTGCGCGGCTGTAACCAAGAACAAGCGATAAGTGCAGATGCACACAAACATACACAAAGAGAACAGATAATGAACACTATGCACTTATACCGTATATGCAAATTTATGTGCACATAAAGCATCCTGGTGGGCTAGTTGGCATTGTATTCCAGACATATTTTTTTAGCAGAAACATGAAAAAAAGCGGACTGGCTGAGAAGAGAAAAAGACAGCACACAGGGCAGTGCACTTGCCCTGTGCACTGCCTTCTTTTCTTCTCAGCCAGTTCTTTCTTTTCTTCCTGTTTGCGATAAAAAATATGACATCTGGGATATGTGCATATAATATACAAAAACAAAAAATATGGTAGGGAGTATAAAGCCAATGCCCTACCAGCAGTGAGAGAATTCGAAAAGTGAGAATTCCCTTAGCTATTTTGAAGAAAAGGAATAGAGCCCATCTGAAAAGTCAACCTGGAACTGGACATATGGTATAAATACTGCTAATAATAATAATAAGATGAAAAAACATAGTTGAACCCTCTTTTTAGGAATCGGTATAATACAAAAGTGAAACATGTCCTCACAGAGGTAGTTAAGCTTTATTGTGCATTGTTTCACCACAAGGGCGAAGGAATGCATGCTGCAGTAAAAGATTGCAATGCCACGTGAAGAATGGTAAGCAGCTCAAAACTTGCAGTGCACACCTCAGCCAGATAGCATGCACGAAATGAGCATACACAGGACGAGCACGGACAAACAACTTTCACAATTCTTACTTTGTAGGTGCAGCAGCGCGCTCCTTTCATAAATGCGACAGTGGCAACGAGATAATTGATGTCCGCGCTCTCTCTAACTACTGTAACTTCAAAGCAAACTTGCGGTGGAAGCACAAGACAAACAAAGCACCCGAATACCGAGATAACTAAGTGCGCACGTGAGCCACCACGCTAGAGAACATCTAAATGCACTTTGACCACGCCATGTGGAGGCGCGAGCACACAGCGGTGCCCAGGGTGGCGCAGCATGACGACCTTTAGGGCGCGCACACCGAACGCCCGTGGTGCCATCTCGCTACTGATTACTGAAATGTGCTGCAGTACCCGAGCTCTGAGGACCGCCAGCAGTACAGCGTGTATATAAATGGCTTGCCGTTAACATGTTGGGGAAGGGTCGTGCTGTGGTGAAGCAGTTAGCCCCGCGCGCTGAAGAGCGCGAGGTCGCTCCTCAGCGCTCCGCTGCGAATCTTTTCCTTTTCAATATTTTTTTTTCTTTTCAATCTATTAGTAAATATTTTACAATGCCATATCTCTGACAGAAATACGTCACGGAGCCGTGGTGGACCTTGGCATAAAACATTTCCGTGTTAAAATAATTTTTTTAAGTACACCAATACACAATATCTATCAGCTGCGATATTTCTATCGAGGATTATTTTCCTGCACAAAACTACTACTAAAGGGCCAGTAAATAGCACCGAGGTCCAAAAGCTTTCATGAAGAAAAATATGTGCATTTTCGTTACGTGAACATGCTTGCCGCAAGAATTTTGTGAATACGTGCTATAATAAGGAAGTTACAAGGGTTAGAACATCCGTTTCAGCCAGTTTCAAATTTTCCCGCGGCCACTCGCCAGTATTCTCTGCGAAGGAGTAGCCTGTCATTGTGACTCTGCCCACTTCGGCAATGTGACATGACGTCCTAGATATGTCATCGGCGTGCAACCAATGATCAAACGGGGCTTCCCCCCCATGAGCATGTGTCATAGCAGTGCGGGCAGGAAACACAGGGCGAGGGGCACTTTTCTCCTCGCTGTAAACTGGTGAGACGCCTCTTCATCTCTGAGGCTTTTCATTCTAGCAATACCGCTTCTCCCAGAGTCTCGGGTTCTAAAAAATGGCAGAGGGCAACACAGAAAAAATGAAATTGCGAACTCCATAGCTGAAACTGCATCAACGCAGAGCCAAGGCGCTGTTTCGCAGGAGAAAGAACCGATAGATAAACTCAGGGGTCCGTAATGTTGCCCATGGGCAAGCTTTCATCAGACTGCGTGTATGATGTGGGATAGGTCAGGCGAGCGAAACAAGCGGGGGATTCTTTTTTGAAATGGAAGGTCTGCTGCGGCACGCAGCGCTGTAATATTCAGCAAAGGTGATCGCCGCTACCTACTGTATGAATTGGCGAGCTTGTTTGGGGAGTGTAAAAGAAAAAGTCGGAGTCTGTTTACTGGCCCTTTAAGTATCATAATTATATGCATAGTTTACTAGCTTTACTAACTATTACTAACTTTAGGGGTTCGAAAGGGGGCTCCCCGAGACATTCAATGTTCAAGCTTTCATACATCAATGTACAATATACAATCACTAATTCCTGAGAAGACACGGTTCGCTTTCATCTAATGCTGAAAACTGGTTTATATGACGATGAAATCAACCATCTTTGTTTCTTCCCATGTTTTGTTTCCTTGGACTCCCTCCCTCTCCCCCCTCCCCCCTGCCTTTGTTTTTGTGTCCTTGCACCAGTTTCACAGCAGAACAAGGCTGCCCACGAGCAATTGGCCTTGGCATTATGTCTGGCTTGACTGAGCTGTTATGCGCAGGGTCAGAGCAGGTGAGCTGGTGGGGGAGCAGTGTAAGGGCAGCGAAGGAAGTCCACAGCGGTACAATAGCTTCCTAGGCAACATCTGCTGCTGCTATCATGGCGCAACCATTTCTGTTCACGATGGACAGATCACTGCTGGCTTGCATGCAGTCCATTCAAAACAACCTTAAAATTCGTATCATCACGAAATTTGCATAAACCGCAATCATATCATCGAGATTCTGTTGTCGTATCTCAGCCTTTCACATGTAATGTGCTGTCAGGAACAGTTTGTTTGTACGGAATCATGTACATAAATACAATTCGACCTCTGCGTTGCCTCAATCATGATAAGACAACTGCGTTCACCACCCCACCAGCGCTTCATCAACCTAGACAAAAGAAACACTTTTATGTTACTACCTCATAAAAATATGCTTAGGAATCCTCTACAACCTTTCTTCTGCAATTTCACTTCGAAGTATTGATTTTGATTCACAAAAATATTTGATTCACACTAACACTTCAATATTCTAATTCACTTTGCAACCAAAATATTGCGATTCACACTGCTCTAACATTTTGCCTATAAGAATGACTCGGATTCAAGTTTGCCAAAATTTTCTTTAGCCATACATAGTCGCATCTAAACTCACCAAAATATTACTCACCCAGACTCACACTAAGACTCACGACCCGATCCTGAGTCTGTGCGAGTCTGAGTGAGCGCACTCATGAGTGAGTTTGACAACTTATGATTGTGATAGGGACGTCGGCAATAAGTCGCACCCATTGGTGGTCACTACTACACCTCTGTGATTTTCAATACAAATAAGGCATTGCCACACTAGCAATGGTATCAACACAGTATGTAGTTGTCTCTACCCATAATGAACAGGCAAAGGGAATTTTGTGCCACGCTGTAGCGTCACTGAGGGTTGAGGGGCACAGTTGATCCTAACGAAAAAGGATAGCGATGAATACAAATGGCCAGACTGAGAATGGGCTGAGTATTTGTCCCAACTATGTTTTAATTGTGAAAAGATTTAAAACAGAAGCTAATTAATGATGCTTCCTAGTCATCCTGAATTTTCCAGCATGCAACTTTAATGGGTGCTTACAATGTTGTGGTTGCTTCGATTTCCCAAAGAGCGCGCACAAGTTGCAGTTATGAAGAAAACCGGTGCTGGAAGAATATACAGGTGAATCTTTTTTTGAAACGCAATACATTAGGGATGTGAAAACTACACAGAAGTACAATCTAGATGTGTTAATACAGAAATAATAAAAAAAATGACAAGCCAACCACTTACCTTTACTAGGGTACCTTTTATCCTTTGTTGCAACATAGTGAGGTGCAGGCATTTGGTCAATGGGATTAAACCTGAAACGGCTTTCAAATGCTGAAAAGGAAAAGGAAAAAAAGCAATTTTTAGATAATACAGTGTTATTTAGAGATTTCAGAAACTTAAGAAAAGCGTCATGTGCAGTAGAAACGAAGACTGTGAAGCCTGACACTTTGCTTTCCATTTACAATGCCATCTTGGTCATCAAGCTGCCCTACTTTTTAAACTTATAGTTAACAACTCAAGCTAGCACTAACATGATAGCTCTTCCGCACACTTGCAGCAACATTCTGCGCCAAATGAATAACAGCCATGGTGTCTTGCGCAAAACTGAAGGTCAAGACGGTGATATAGGTGCCGAGAAAAGCACACTTTCCTCACGCTTTTGAGATAGCTGGAGCTGTAATGCAGTATGTTACACAGTATGGTGTTGTAACACGGTATGTTGTAAGAGTACGTGGGCCAGTTTATGAATGTAAAATTGGCACCCGCATCTTTCCACGGGGGGAACTCGAGTAAATGCGTCGCAGAGTGTTGGGGGGTATCGCGTGAATATTGCGTAATTGGGTATGGTTTGTGAATGCTTCATTGTCATTTACTCTTTATTACTTTAATTTATTGAATGAAGAAGAAGCGTTGCCTCCAACAAGAGGTGGGACGCTGATGTTGGATTGTGCCCCACTAATGGTTGAAGGTACTGTTGCTCCCATCGCATCTACTTGAGTCAAGCAAAGCGTCAAATCAAGCGAAAGCTAAGTAAAGACGCCCTTCACATATTTCCAAATGTGCACCCTGCCGCTTATATACACACCGCCTAGGTTCGAGCGAGACGTGACGAGGCACGAGACGAGCTGAGCATGCGCAGTGGGGGTGTGGACGGCGCTGACGCCAAAGCACGACATTGTGCGACTAAGAAATGCTTCGCATTTAAATGCACACCTGAACTGGGAAATGAGGCTCATGAATAATAGCCACTCTTACTCGCAAACAGTTGATCAGTATTTCAGGAGCATCATCCTCAAAACAGCTAGCCACTTAAAATTGAGTGATGTTTCACTACTTGAACGCGGACAACCTTCAAGCAAATGGGTGCTACCTCCTTGTGCAGTGCCCACAAAATGCTTCAAAAGCAATGATGGAACTATGGAGAAATCATCATGAAAGAGTCATCAACGAAGGATCTATTGCTCTGGAGGAAATCTGATTGGGCCACTGAGCACACCCACCAGCATCTTGTGGTCAGTGAAACAAACAGTTGGATACAGAACACACGTCTTTAATTTGACATCAATGTAAGTTTTTAAGGAAGTTGTTATAGTGTAGGCTCATGCGAATATTCAAACAAATGTTACAGTATCAAATTTGTTCCGGTTTGGATTATTGGATATTTTGAAGCATTCGAAATGAATTATAGGTGCATATTAGTCCATATGTAACCCCCTGTAAAAAGTTTTGCTGCAGAGGAGTGCTATGCCATGAAAATATTTATCCAGGGGAAATACTATTCAAAGTCATTTCCGCTTTCTTTCAACAAAAAGAAAATGGCATTTGCCCATGCTTTGTCTCAACATAACAAAATATCGTGCAGGTTAGGGTCATGACAAATATCCAGATTTTTCTGTACAATATGTGGTATGTACCACCCAAATTCGATTAGATTATTCAATCAAACCACTATCCACTACGAACCCAAAATTTTTTTTATTTGACTAAGCCTTGTGGTAGGACGCTGCGAGCGCCGACGAGTGCAGACGCGCTTCACGTCGGCTCCTGCTTTCATGAACAACTTCGCAGTGAAAATCACCACGTGCATTTCTCAGAGTGATATCAGAAGATTCGCCTCGTCATCCAGATTCTCAGGATACCAAAGACAAGGTGGGCCAACTGTTTTTCGTCTTTTTACGGCCTTTTCTCGGTGCACACCACACGAGACGCTGTTAAGCCTCGCGAAACAGGCCGGTTTCCTCAGGGAGCCGGCGCTGTAAACCCAATGGAATCCACCGCGTCGGCAGGCGACGCGCAAGACAATGCTGTTAGTTCGAGGACGATGGACGTACAACATGATGATGAATCGCCAGCCACTACCGAGAGTGAAGAAGGCTGGCACACTGTCTACTACGGACGTCGTCGAAAGCCCGGACATGAATCGGTCAGGGACGCTGATGGCGTCCATGGTGCTAACAACAAGGTAGAACCCGGTTTTCGTAACATGCAAGCCAAAACGCAGGAAAGACGGATGAGCCGCACTGAAAAAGCGAGCAGAATGCCCAAGCTGCTGGCGGGAGACTACAATACTGTCATCCGACCAAGAGGAGGCCTACGCGTAGCCGCACTCGGCCCAACCGATATAACCAGAGGCATACATGAAGCCGCGGCTACACCACCAGAAGTCCAGCACTTCGACGTGATATGCCCCAACAAGACACAGAACATCATGATAGTGAGCACACCAGACCCCGACCGAGCTGACCAGTACAGAAAAATCAAGAAAATGCTTATGCGAGGCAAAGAATATGAAGTGGCAGCATATGAAACAGCGCCAGAAGATACAGCCAAGGATATCATTAAAGGAATCCCACAGGAAGAAACGCCCGGTAGCATTAGGGCAGCCCTTGTCACTGAAAGAAACCCCAGCATCATCACAGCGAAACGACTGGGAAATACTACAACGGTCATTGTGCTCTTCAGTGGAAACAAGGTACCCTCCAGCCTCCAGTGTGTGCTATGATGGAGTAATAATACCATGCACGCTATACCGCAAGCAAATTGACTACTGCAAGCAGTGCAACAGACTGGGACATAGAAGTGACGTGTGCCCCAACCCCCAAGATAAACTTTGTGCTGGTTGCAGCATTCACAACCCCAAAGACGACAGCAGATGCGACCCTAGTTGTTAAATCTGTGGAAAAGACCACGTTACAGCCGATAAAAGCTGCACGGCCAGGTTCAAGAAACCTTACATTGTGAAACAGAGACAATGGGCCAGACTACATCAAAGGCAAAGCTCATCTCCACCAAGAGGACGTCCACGAGAGCGCTCGACATCGAGACCCGGAAAACGACAGCAAACAAGATCCCGCTCCGGTTCAAGGAACTGCAGCCCTGCAAGCTCCCACCCCAGTTCCAGGTCGGGATCGGCGTCTAAGGGACCAACAAACAAGGTGAGCTGGGCAGATAAGAGTACGCGGCTTGCGACCGGAGGGACCTCAGGAGGTTAAAAATAATAACGATAGCAATAACAACAACAGTCAAGAGTTAGAGCGGCTTAAAGATGAAAACAGACGAATGAAAGAAATGATAGAACAGATGCAAGCTCAAATAGAAATTCTCACTATGGAACGTGAATGCGGCAAACCCAGAAGCCCTAATATAACTAATACTGTAATGCAGGAGGAAACACCCATAGCCGACGATCGCATGGAGATAACTACCCCTCCGTTAAAACGAAAGGCCAAAACGCAGAAAACTACAGATCCCCCAAGCACTAAACAAGAAAGCATCTCGCAACAAACAAGGTTGGATAACATAGAGAAAAAGTAGACCAGCTATTAACCGCGTTCCAATCTATCCTGGAAACCACCACTAAGACGTCTGTTGATCTGACGGCACTAGCAGCCAGGGTAGAAATGCTGGAACGAGGACGCAACCCAAAAACATCCGCAGACCTTCAGGGTGTAGTCGCGAACGTTCACCAACAACCGCAGGCACCATATCCCCTGCAGGCAACTCCCACAAAACCACCAACCCCTCTCATCCACCCACCTGTTTTCACGCCTCCCACACATATAACGAACAGCGATGGTGAGGCGTGGTAAAGGACAACTCCGCATATGGCAATGGAACTGTAGAGGATTCAGGGCTAAGAAATCTGTCATCCAGCAGTACATCTGACAAGGTAACAAGCCAGATGTTATTTTACTTCAAGAAACGCATGGCCTCGCCACACTACCAGGATACCAGTCAGTAAGTCCCGAGCGTGAAGAAGGAAATAAAGCTCTCACTACACTAGTAAGGAGAGAGATTACGGTCAGAGCCCATAATCTAGAGTGTGGATACAACCATATAATGACAGAACTTCTATCTAGAAAAACAAAAGGGAGCAGCACATTTATTCTTAACGTATATAGCAGTCCGTCAAATCACAGACAGCAATTTCACTCTCTATTTAGGCAGGCCGTGATATCAGCTGGCAACGCCCCGCTCATCATAGCAGGGGACTTTAACGCCACACACGAGGCATGGGGGTATGGTTACACCCCCCCCCAAAGGGAAACGGTTATGGCAGAGCATACAAGATGAACAGCTTACTTTGATAACAGACCCGCATGCACACACACGCATAGGTACAAGCACCCAGCGAGACACAACACCGGATCTTACAATAACCAAGAATGCCCCGGGGGCTACATGGCACAACACATTCGATGATTTAGGAAGTGACCATCGCATACTCGAAACACACGTACCATTCACCGATAGCGACAGGATTACGACCATATGTAACACGAGACGTCCAGTTGACTGGGATAAATTTCGGGATATCAGAAAAACGATTACCGAACATCCTGACGATATCCAGCAATGGTGCGAGAGCATAATAGACACTGTCAGGAAAGCCACACATGAAGTAGAAACAGATATCCCAGTTGAGCGCATCGATAACAGATTAATCCACCTGTGGCGAACTAACGAAGCGTTACAACACAAATGGCGGAGGCAAAGACACAACAGAACAATCCGGAAAAAGATAGCACAGCTTAATAAAGACATTGAAAGTCACTGCAAGCAGCTGTGTGAGCAACAATGGGCGGAGATATGTAAGGACATGGGCACCCAAATTGGAACATCACAAACGTGGAAATTGCTAAGGTTTCTTTTAGATCCCACCAACACCAAAACTGAACAGAGACACACTATCCGTCGTCTCACACGCGAATACGAAGGAAACGAGGAACAGCTAATGACAGATCTACAAAACATCTACATGCCAAAATCGCCGCCACTACAACATAAAAACTATACAGGCGAAGCCAACCCCAACATGGACAAAAACTTTGAGGTAGCAGAGATTAGAGCGGTGCTCCACAAATTAAATGTAAAATCAGCACCGGGACCCGATGGAGTCACCAACCGAGCATTACGTAACCTGGACAGTGAATCCATAGAATTTTTAACTGGATATATAAACAAATGCTGGACAGAAGGGGAAATACCCGATGCGTGGAAAGAGGCTAGAACAATCCTTATACCAAAACCTGGAAAGCCAATCAACAAAGTAAATCTCCGACCCATCTCATTAACGTCATGCGTAGCAAAAGTAATGAAACATGCATTTTTAAATAGAGCCAACAACTATCTTGAGGATGGTGAGTACTACCCACACACGATGATAGGCTTCCTTTGTCACCTAGCCACCCAAGACGCCATGCTACAGATTAAACACCAAATCATAGACTACCCCACAAGATCCACACGAGCCATACTCGGACTGGATCTCAAGAAAGCATTTGACAATGCAGCTCATGAAACAATTCTCAGCCGCATATCGAGCTTAAACATGGGTGAGCGAGCCTATAATTACGTCAGAAACTTCTTGACCAACGGGAAAGCAAGGCTCAGCTTAGGAAGCTTTACATCTGATCTCCAAGAATTGGGCTGCAGAGGCACTCCACAGGGCTCTGTAATATCGCCAATGCTCTATAATCTAATCATGATTGAACTACCGAAAGAGTTAAATAAAATCCCGGGATTATATCACTTTATCTACGCGGATGACATCACAATATGGGTCAGTGATGGCAGCGACGGCTACATAGAACAGAGACTCCAAGAAGCAATAGGAACAGTTGAGCGATACTTGGAAGGCACAGAACTCACATGCTCCCGGGAGAAATCAGAACTTCTTCTCTACAGGCCAGCAATCAGAGGCCAGACCACGCAAGTCAGAGGAAAACAAGCGGCAATATGAGGAAATTAGGATTCATACACAGGAGGGCACAGCTATACCGACAGTTCCAAGAATACGGGTACTGGGATTAGTCATCGAGGCTAACGGTGCCCACGGCGAGACTATACGCAGACTAAACACCAAAGTCACGAATGCGATGAGACTGATTCGCAGAGTTACGAATATACACTGAAGTATGAAAGAAGCCCACCTAATTCGTCTAATTCAGGCCTTCGTCATAAGTCACATAACGTATGTAGCAGCATACCACAACTGGCAAAAAGCTGAAACTAACAAAATAAATGCACTCATCCGGAAGGTCTACAAACAAGTGATAGGAATACCTGAGTATGCTAGCACAGACCTTTTTCTTCAGCTAGGACTACATAATACGCTTGAAGAGATTATAGAAGCTCAGCAGATATCCCAGCTTGAAAGGCTCAGTAAAACTAAAACGGGAAGAAATATAATGAGTAGATTAGGGATCATGTACCATGCACAACATGGTGTCAAAAATGACATCCCTAATACAATCAGGGCTAAGATCATTTCTAACCCGATACCGAAAAACATGAACCCCATTATCAACACGGACCGCAGAAAACACCGAGCAAAAGCACTGCTCAAAGCACACGGCACGAACAATAAATTTCTTTTTTGTAGATGCTAGCCCATAACCTGAACGAAAAGCTCACACTGCTGTCGTGATTGACACGTCCGGCATTTGTATTAATGCGTGCTCTGTCATAACAAACAATATAGAGGAGGCTGAGGAGGTAGCCATAGCCATGGCTATCACCTCCAACAAACACTCATTCATACTGAGCGATTCGCAAGTAGCAATCAGAAATTTTACGCAAGGACAGATTTCACAGCAAGCCCTCAGAATCCTCGTTAATAACCAAGAACTATACAAAGTAGATGAACCGAAATACCTCGTATGGTTCCCGGCACACACAGAGACTGATACACCCAATCCTAACGGGCTGGCTCATGAGTTGTCGCGAGAATTAACCCGCCGCGCAACCCGACCACACCGCTCGACGATCATCCCTGGCGCCGCCGACGTACCACACAAAGACCGATTTACAAGCCACACAGAATACATGCAACACTACAGAGAAGCAAGGCGCGTCTTTCCCGCCCCTCATCCGAGTCTAAACAGGCAAGAAGCATCGGAATACCGACAGCTACAGGCGAACTGCTACCCAAACCCTGTGCACCTCCACAGGAGCTACCCAAACTTATACCCGGACAGTAAATGTAAGCTATGTGTAACAGAAAAGGCATCTTACAAACATATATTATGGGAATGCCCCAGCTTATCAACAAGTTCTCCTGAGGTCCTCCGGGAGCAGTGGCGACTAGTGCTGCTCAGCTCGAAGGTTCAAGACCAAAAATGGGCTATCCAGCAGGCCAGGGAGGCTGTACAGAGACAAGGTCTCCTGGTACCTCCTTGTGCGGTCTAGCCCGGATCCACAAACATGCCGGATACGAAAATAAAGTTTATTCATCATCATCACTAAGCCTTGTCAATACTCATATACAGAAGCTTAAGTTTCTGATTGTCTCGGGCTCAAAAGCAAGCCAGTAGCAAAAGCGAGGCCAGGGCAGTCTCATTGCCATCGCTATCGAGCAATGGCGGCGCCCATGCTTGCTGAATTGCAGCGGTTTCTGGTGGTGCCAACGCGTGTTTTAGACTTCGTTGACGCATTTTCAGTCTCTGAAAATTTATCGAAATGTTAAAGATTCAGTTTACTGCATAGCGATAAGTATCTGAGCCTGGAATCGCATTATAAAATTTCGTTCAAGTGGGACAATCTAAGAAAAAGGGTTCGTTGTGGCGACAATATTTATGCACTGACTCCTATGAACTGCTGATGGGAAATCGTGAATTTTTCGTTGTAGCGACTATTTTGTTGACGCCGTGTTCGTTGTAGCGGAGTTAAACTGTATCCAATATTTCGTTATATCAATTATAACAGTTTGTTGCAATGTATGCTCAGATAGGCGCACACCTATAGGCATGTAAAGAAAGAAACCACCTCGCGGCCCGATGTACTGCTACGCGACCGCGCGTTTGACGAAAAATAAACAACAGTCGAATCTCATTAATTCGAACACGCTTAATTCGAACTTCCGATTAATTCTAACTCACCTGTGGTCCCGTCAGAGCTATGTGTATTCCAATGGGCGAAAATGCCCTGTAATTCGAACGCACAAGCACTTTCGACGGTTAATTCAAATATACCATGCTTCAAAAATGCTCTCAGCGCCATGCCCAATGCCACGGCGGCACCTCTCAATGCTGCGCGCGAAGAAGGAAAAGAAGAAAAAGAAAGAAAAGACTGTGGTGGGTTGTTTGCTCTTTCTCAAATGCCGATCTGTAACGCGCCTGTGCCACACTTCTTTATTTTCCATCTCTGCAAGTAGAGACCCTTCTCCTTTCAAGGCGGCGCGCAGAGAGAGAGAAAAAAAAAAATCTGTAACGCGCCTGTGCCACACTTCTTTATTTTCCATCTCTGCAAGTAGAGACCCTTCTCCTTTAAAGGCAGGCGCGCAGCAGAGAGAGAAAAAAAAAAGAGAAAGCTGTCGCGGAGAGTTGGCTGGCTTTTCTCCGCGTGGAGACGCTCCTCTTTTCTGGGTGCAGAGGGTAGCAGCGGAGATGCAGTCATTGCCGTTGCAGTCATTGCCGTTGGCGCTGAACTTAGCTGCACGCTACTATGCTTGGCAAACTGCATGCGATATTGAGGCACTGCGCCGTGCTCTCCACCAGGATGCAGAAATTAGGTGCCTTCTTCCTCTTCTAACCACTACCACCACCACCAAAATGATTGACTTGTTGCAAGGCAAACGTGTGCAGATGCACATCACCGATTACTTCAATTAATGACAGATGTCCTCTGATTTGTGAATAAATGCAAGTATTCTGAAGCTTCTCCATCGTGTGTTCTTACGCGAGAGGGAAATCACTTTGCACCGCGGTGCCACTTCTCGGTCATGTGACCCGCTGAGCGCTCCCTCAATCCTCTCCGCTGGCTGTGTGAGGAGGACGGCTCTGTCGGCCGCGCGTGATATGGCTGTAAGGTCGGCGTAAGAGTTTTGAAAGATCCGCGCCGAACGAGCGTCAAACTCCGCAGAAAACGACATACTTAACACACAACGGTCGTTTTTTTTATAGACTATTTGATAGACTAATTTAGTTCGTTATATTCATTTACTGGTCAATTTTACTTCGTTACAACGAGGTTGAAAATGCATAGTTCTCAATGGAGCTCTCAAGGGCAACTTCATTTTCTTCATTATATCCATTATTTCGTTATAACCCATTACGTTATAATGAGGTTTGAGTGTACTTTCGAGATGGAAACAGCGCACAGCAGGCATCGACATACTGGTTTGAAAGGGCTCATCAACACCTTTTGAGCTTGGTCAGAAAATGCTGCCGATCAGTAGAAAAGGCTCCTGATAACACGCAACCCAGCACGCAGCCTGCAATTCGCAATAAATTATCAAAGTCAGCTAAAAACTGCTTTCTCTTGTCTCGAAAAATCGCGGAGGAAGCTAAAAAATCACTCGCAGAAGGCCTCCTATCAGCCATTGGCTGATTTGAACATGACGCACTCAGTCATTACAGGAATTGCCGTGCGAAATTGAGGCTTATCCACGCGTGACGAAACTGAAAAGGTTGCATATTCGAAGAGAAAGAAAAGTGCTCAAGGTCACGAGAAGCGCATTCGCGTATTTTCTTTGCCCATGCCATCGCACCCTGCTTAGCTTTCAGCACTTTCATCGAGACGAGAAAAGAGAGAATGCAAATGCAGCGTGCGACAAATTTTCGTTACTCTTCTCGTACTGCACGGATTCTTAAATCTTTTACAAGGTTGAATTCATGAGGCAATAAGCTCTTCTAGTGAATCCCTTTCATGATTACTTGAAAAAGTGTTTCAGGGACGCTTTAAGAACGAAGGCCGCAAACTTTTGGTCCATTAATGATCAATTATGCCTAGCTACAGCGACAGAAAAGTGGTGCACAGCGTGCTTGGTCTTGCGTTTCGGGGCGCTGAGGCTGCTAGCCGCGGCCACCGCTGCTCCGAGCGGTCACTGTGTGGTGATCTTGGCCACTGCAGATGCATTGAATGCCCATCCGCTGTTTTGAGGAGCCAGGGAATGATATAATTCATCACTTTCATTGAAGCAAATCATGGCCTTATTTGTTTCACATCTCCGCTAGCACGATGGTCTTGCCCGCAATTTTCTTAGCAAAGTTAAGCCTAGCCACGACTTCGAGCAGAAATCTCTGTTGCGATGCCCGTAGAGATGGTGCCCGATGTTTCAAAGTACCTCATGCTTGATAGTGCGGGTTAAGGGTTGTCCTGCAGTGGTCTTTGTCACAAGGTCTAAAGCGCTGATTAGCAGCGAGACGCTATTACAGTGGGTGTGCGATGTGCACGACGAGTGTGGCAGACTATCATAATGTGATGACCTTTGAGTGCGGCTGCTTAAATCTTGACCTGTGAACACAGAACAAGTGTGAAAGCGTCACTGAGCAGCATGATTTCCGATGGTTGTTTTTGAAAAATGCAGCTTTTTGCAGCCTTTCCAACAATTTTCGCTAGCTCGGCGGGCGCGAAATTTTCTTGCAGCACTTCAATGTAGTTTTTAGTGAAGATATTTTGGAAACAGAAAAAGGTCTACATAAACTGAAAATGATTCTTAAAAAATCATTTTTTAAAGCTCCCATTGAGAATAAATCCATTTGACTTGTTATTTTGTCTGGTAATAACAGACCCATTCATAGTTAACATAAAAGTCTGTTGTAACAGTACTTGGATTTTACATACTCCTTTTACAACAACAACAGACCGAAATCCTCTCCATCATAGAGGTCTGCTGTAATGAGGTTATGCTGTACTAAGTTAACCCCCGAAATTAGGGCTTTGCAGACGAATACGTATTTTGTAGCTCCAAAGCAAGCTTTATCTTGTAGGCATTAGACTGTGCTGAACATTGAGTATCCCTTTTGCAGAATGATATGGGCGATAACAATACAAGATCTTTAAAGTTTATTGATTTATATCTGTGGTTTAACATCCCAAAACGACCATATGATTACGAGACGCGGTAGTGGAGGGCTCCGGAAATTTAGATCACCTGGGGTTCATTAATCAGCACCCAAATCTGAACACACAGACATACAGCATTTTCACCTCCATCAAAAATACAGCCGCTGCTGCTGGGATTCGATCCCATGACCTGCGGGTTAGCAGCCGAGTGCGTTAGCCACTAGACCACCGTGGCGGGTAAGATATTTATAAAGAAGTCAGGCCAGCTCCTCTTTCAATTTCATTATGACAGATTCAAAAGCAAATATTTCCTTGGTAGAAACAGAATGCAAACAGGTGGTCATGAGGGTATTGAAACACTATGGCAACATATGAAGGAATATTGCAAGAAGGTCTCATTTTCTGTTAGACACATGTAATGAATCAATAAACAATTAAGTTTAAAAAAGCAGGAGAGATATTACTGTGCTTATATTTGAACAGTAGTGAAATGGTTCTGACCTAAACTGAGAGGAAAAAAAAGTGCAGAAGAATTCAGCCCCTTCAATTGGTAAGAAAAGGGCAATTTTTCATCCGCTTGAATTTTTTTCAATTTAGGTTAGAATCATTACAGAACAGTTCAAAAAAAATATAAAAAAAACATAAGGACCCCTATGGTTTCCTTGACCTCATTGTCTGTTGGCTACACTAGTTGTGACCATAGGTTGGCAAACTCACTTCCCACTAACTCGTACTCAAATCAACCCGGAAGTCTAAGTCTGAGTGAGTCCGGTTGAAGAAATGTTTAGCGAGTCTACCGTAATTACTCGATTCTACCGCACCCTCGATTGTAACGCGTACCCGGTTTCCACGACGAAAAAAAAAAAAAAAACTAAGACATCGATTGCAACTCGCACCCAATTTTCTCGGTTGGCCCGCACGATCACACCACTTGGGAAAACGACTCCTTTCGGGAGCGCCTTCCGTTTAAGTATGAGGTGTGGGGAAAGCTTGTGCCTATCTGACGTGCAACGGAGCATTGTTGTCACTCTAGTTTTACCGTGGCCCGATGTCAGCACGCAAACTTGCTTCACCCCCTTCTTCTCGACGGTTGTGGTGCCAGGCATGTCGTATTAAAAAGGCGTCTGACCGGCATTCCCGGTTTGCCCAAGCAGGTAGCCGTTGTTGTGCCGCAAGTTTAGGACGAACCACTGAAAACTGTGAAGCTTTTCTCCGTACTCCTCCGGCAACTTTCGGCATATACCCATTTGCCTTCGGAGGGAAAAGCCTTTCCTTTTCATAAAGTTTGTTAGCCAGCACCTGCTCACTTTAAACTGTCTCCACATTAGCCCTTTTTCTAAGGATAACTGCATAGCCTGCACTTGGAGCAGTTCTGTCGTCACGGGCCGCTGTGCCGCTCACTGCTTAATCACATACTCGCCGAGCAGCTCTTCAATTTGTGGAAACCGACCCTGCTGTGGTCCGCTGAAGCCTTTGTGTGAATCTTTCCTGTCGACAATATTCTGCTTTTTTTTCCGCCAGTCCCACACGCACGTTTCGGGAAATCTGAACGGCCGCGATGCGGCCCGATTTCCGTCCGTTTCGGCACATGCGATGACTTTTCTTTTAAAAGCAATATTGTAGTGCACTCGTCGAGTTTTTGGAGTCGGCTCTTCCATGCCGTCAATGCTAATGCACTACAAGGCGACGAACTTCTCAACACACGTACGAAGTGCCGCACATGAGAAACACATAGGCAGAAATGTGCGACGCGCTATGCCAACGCACGTAGGGAGCAGCCATTTTAGAAATGCCGATGGCAATAGAATGACCGTATTCACTTTTTTTTTTCGTACTCGATTCTAACACACATGCGATTTATGAACTTGCTTAACCGGGAAAAAAGGTGCGCGTTAGATTCGAGTAATTACGGTAGTCCGAGTGAGTCCAGTGAGAAAAATAATGGTGTCCCAATCTGAGTGAGCCCTAAGCACAAAATATATTGCTTCAGCGAGTCTGAGTGAGCGCCACCTTTCAGTGTAAACCTCTGGTTGCGACAAACAACACGCGTAACACAGCCATTGCCCTTACCTGAAGAGGAGGGCCGAGGCAGGGTACCTGACCGAGGAGCTTCTCTGTGGGGGTGTGGGAGACGGCCTCGTAGGGGCCACCAACTGCAGTAGGCTTTGCAGTCTGGTGAGGTGGCTGGGGAGGGGCACCTCTCTGGGGCAGCTGCGGTGGCGCAGTAGTAGGCAGAGGAGGCGGAGCACTGCTCGGCAAAGGAGGGGGCCCAGTGCTGGGCAAGGGTGGAGGTGCACTGGTTGGCAGGGGAGGCGGCTCTCGTCCTCTTGGCGGAGGCGGGGGGCGCCCAGTGGGTGCCTGGCCACGCGCAGGGGGAGCGGGAGGGACCGCACGAGCCTGGCAGTCATTACAGAAGAGAACCAGGGTGTCAACTGATGCCGACCACAACGTTTACATTTCTGCACACAGTTAAACTATTGTGCAGCAAGTAAAAGTGAAAGAACCTTACCATATAAAACCATAATAACAATTCTTGAGGTGTATCTTTCCAAAACCACCACATAATTATTAGAGATGCTGTAGTGGGGGACTCTGGAAATTTTGACCACCTGGGGTTCTTTAACGTGCCCCTAAATCTATACATAGGGCCTCAAGCATCCTCGCCTCTATCAAAAATTTTGCTGCCGCGGCCTAGGATTCAATCCCCTGACCTGCGGGTCAGCAGCCGAGTGCCTCAGCCACTAGACCACTGTGTGGTGGGCACTATATGTAACCATTTAAAGGTAAACGTATAGAACAGAGATCTGTGTGGCTGGGACCGGAATCAATGGAGAAAATACAGCAACAAGATCGACGGGAAGAACAATGGTGGAGAGGGAGACAACCACGAAGAAAAAGTGCTAGCTTCGGAGCTGGCCAGAGAGACCCCTGAAGAAGAGACAGAATTGGTCTTGAAATGTAAGGCCAGCTTTTAATATTCAAAACTAAAGACTAAACATGGCTGGAGAGTGTTTATTTGCATGATATTTACTTCATAATTAATGCTCGAGATAGGGCTCGTTGGTACACATCCTTCTGTAATTTGCAGTGCAGAAACAAAGAACGAAACAGAAAAGAATTGGGATGAACAAAAGCAATGTATATGTGAGGTTTAACGTCTCAAAACCACCATATGATTATAAGAGACGCCATAGTGGAGGGCTCCGGAAATTTCGATCACCTGTGGTTGTTTACGCGCACCCAAATCTGAGCCCACGGGCCTACAGCTTTTTCGCCTCCGTCGTAAATGCAGCCGCCGCAGCCGGGATTCGATCTCGCAATCTGCGGGTCAGCAGCCGAGTACCTTAGCCACTAGACCACCGCAGCGGGGCATCTCATACTCTAAATCTGATAAATATCTTCGAAAGAAATCTGTCCAACATAGTGGAAGAATTCTAGAGGCTAAACAAGCACCAAACACAATTAAAGGTGGTTTTGACGTGCTCTTTTTTTTCTTTTTGAGCTGTATTAAAATGATTCTGACCTAAATTAGAAGCATTGAAGAGGATCAGAAATCATCCTTTTCATTGGTGGGAAAGAGCGACATTTCGTCTATTTTGATACATCCGCTCTTCTAGGGCCAATGCAGCTGACCCCCGAGAAAAAATGAACCAGCCTTGAAACACCAGGACAATCTTGAACTATGCCTGGTACCAGTTCAAGACCAAGAATTCTATATTATGTGGCATCCCTGTTTACTATACTGATGTTTGACTGTGTACAGTATGACTTTTCTTAATGTAGACCAGTAACTTTGTTAATTTAGCCCAGCAAACTGCACTTCGAAAGCTTGCGAAAAACCAAAACAAGGCAAGGTACCTTGTGCACTTGGTGAAGATTGCTAGGCACGCTGACATTGCGCGGAGGAGGTGGAGGACCCGTTGGCTTGAGCTGCGGCCCCGGAACCTCACCGTCCCGCGAGTCCGGAGCACCGAAGCTCTGCCTACGGGCCAAAGGAGGGGCGGCACCAGGTACTGCCAATCGGTTGCTGTGATGCGACGGTCCCATGGTGCCAAACTTTGAAGCCGCAACGCTCACTGCCGTGGTGACCACCGCGGGGCTCTTAGGTGGAGGTGGGGGCTTGACGGCAGGTGCACGCAGTGGACGCTGCTTGGCTCCTCCCCCGAGGCTCGACTGGGAGGCGGACCTTGTCACTCCCGGGGGTTTGCTTGGGAGAGGAGGACCCGTCCTGCTGCGGCCAGCCGCCGGGGCGGAGTCTGCTGCAGGGGCAATGGCGTTCAGGTTGGGCTTGTGGCTCGATGGGGGAGGGGCAGGAGGTGGGCCACGAGGGCTCACATCGGCTGGAAAGGGAGAGGGAGCCGCACGGCGCACAGGTGGCGTTTCACTGGGCAGCGGTGGCTGAGCGGCGGGCTTGTGCGAGCCACCCGCGGCAAGACTAGAAGAAAAAGCTTGTCGAGGACCAGAAGAATGCGCATTGCTGCCTGAAGCGAATTGCTGTCCTGTTCCTGCATCACAGACACAAACATGATGAATGACCTAATGCAGTAGATGGATTAGAGCATGCACCAATGATGCAAACTGCTGCAAACACGCGTCCATGTCCCACCAGAAAAAACCTACGCCCTGCTTTTATTATTGTGCTGCAAACACATGCCATGGTGATCTCCAAAACTGTTCGGAGGCTTTCAACTCTGTTCTGACAATTTGGGTGAGTGTCTGGCAGACGAAAGGTTTCTCATGTTTGCCCAGCCAAAAAAAGTTTGGGGAGAAAAATACGAGAAGTTGCACAATTTTTGATACATATTACACAGAGAAAAAAAGCTATTTACTCTGTTTATCTTTAATAGAGCACGTGCCTTGTGGCTGCATGTCTGCAATATAAAGTCTTTAAAGGGACCTACAACTGGTCAGAACGTGCAATTATATCGTAGTAGAAATGAAAAGAGCATGAAATATAGTGACATATTCCAGCATTCTTTTCACGTTGTGACTAGGATTTGCGTTTTCAAATCATGCTTAAAATTATCGAAAACCGTCTCATTGTGCAGCCTAGTGGAAGAGCCTTGAAGCTGGACTACAGAATATGAAGTCTATCACATTGCTGAACGTGGTTCGCATAGTCCGATGCTGTCGTGCGTGTGATCCCTCAAAATTAGAGTATGTATATTATTATCCAGCCTCGCTGAATTCTATGCTGCTTACGATGAAAAAGAGTAGCACAGCGAAAAAGCGTTACTGCCGTCGCGGCCACCAGTGGACCAAGTCGACGCATGCGCAGTGAACCACACCCTCGAACACGTAACTGCCCGCACGCTCAGCAGCATGTGAGCATACGACTTCATATTCGCTTCAGAAAGAAAAATTCCGATTACCAATGTTTCGTGGTGTTTTCCGCTTCACCATTCAGGGATCAGACTCACTGAGACTTCATATTCGCTTCAGAAAGAAAAATTCCGATTACCAATGTTTCGTGGTGTTTTCCGCTTCACCATTCAGGGATCAGACTCACTGACGGGCAAGATTTCCTTCGTGCTAAGAAAAATAGGCACCACAAAAAATGGTTGTTGGCGGTTCCTTTGAAGCCACTGTTTCAATCCACAGTTCGAACTAATCGCTCTTTTATTCTGTCACTGGGTGCAATGAACGCGTGAGAATAATTGAGACTTGCGTCATCCAGAGACAGGGTTCTATGTGTATAAGCCAGCCATTTGTACACCTCCATGATAAATAATTATCCTTATTTAACCCATCTTTCTAATATCACACTCATCATATCATAACAATGCGTGCATGAAATTATTATTTTGTTGTTTTTTCTTAGAAGTTGGTTTGCTTTACTGTCTTGGCTCATGTTGTACTTTTGGGTGTCAGTGCTGTCGACGCATGCGGGATTCACTGCGCAGTAGCGTCAGAAGTCAATGCTTGGCAGTTTAAGGGGTTTTTTTTTTTTTTTTTGTACTGTCACTGTACGAGAGTGATGCACATGACTGCTATGATTAAAGTTATTGTGAATTCATGTGTGGCTAAAAGTTAGAGCCTGCACTGTCTATGTACTTTTTGTCTCAGTGTCTAATGCACTGTTCATTCAAATTCATGCGTCTTTACCAACTTGCCACTGTTGCCAGCCTTTAAGCCTGCTCAGCTTCAGCAGCATCCTAAAGTATAAGTGTACGTATAACAGTTGGAGGGCACTTCAAAGACTGCCTGTTTTCTCTTTTTCCATGCTTGCAGACACAAATGTACCTCCACTAATTGATGCCGAGATCATAGATGCCGTGTTCGGCAATACAGTTTAGGGGGTCAGAAGGAGGGGGAGGAGAAGGAAGGGAAGAAATGAAAGGCAGGGAGGTCAACCAGACGCACGTCCGGTTTGCTACCCTGCACTGGGGGAAGGGGTGAGGGGATTAAAGGAGGATGCGAACAATGGCATAGACATGGGAGCGCCTTCTGCTGCTTCACAGTAGTACTGAATGCAGGAAAGGTGACTATCCGTAGCACAACCAGAAACTTTTTTTTTTTTTTGAGGAGGAGGAGGAGCAGAGGGTGATTCAGTAATGCTTTATAATATTTCATGCATGCATCTGTACCTGGCGTGTATATGCACAGGTAAAACTGAAAAAGTACAATGGGGAGTCGGTTGAACACCGCCCTGGCTATGCCAGTAACGACTATGGGCTTGCACAATGGTTGAATAAGTTCGAAATTCTGGAGTCCAGAAGAAGCTCGCAGAGCAGCCTTTTTTTTGCTGTTATCAAATAAATAAGCAGACAGTCACAGCCATTACTAAGAAGCTTGGATATCCTTTTACAAGCTTTCATGGTGTTGCAGACAGCCGGGATGCTATAGTTACACAACATTGATAATGTTTTGACTTTACTTGAGTTGCTGATGGTCAATTTTATTTGAGTTTTTTGCAGTCTGCTTCAATTCATTATAGCATGGGTTCACCGCATTTCACACGGTTCATGGCACTAAAAAAGTTGCGCGGACCTACGCTCTTGTTAAATGTTTATTTGGTGCCAGTCATGCCTAATTTCCAGTAGTTCAGGCCTTCCATACCAAGAGAGTGCGTGTGTTCTATTGCTTTCCCTCAGTAAATTTCACAATGAAAACCCAAGATATTGAAATACCTGGTCATGATATGCTACGTGTTCCCCAAATAGGAAACTTTTGCTATCACGGTGCTACATGGCTTCGTGCCTGTTCAAGAGCACTTGAATTGAGTGACGTCTAATTTGTGAGGTTTGATTATACCAGTCATGGCATTTTGAGGTAGGCAATCCCTGCACGTCAGGGAAGTGTCACAAAACTACAGCACATTGAACTGACCATGTGCTGCATTTCCTGTAGGTCGTAACCTTGGCATGCCTCCTGCAAACAGGCCTGCCAACCCGGGAGGGGCACCCAGCTTTCCAGAGCCATTTGATGACAATGATGATGACGAACCTCCTTTTTTGGCACCTACAGGGAAACAAAACGAAGAATGCTGCATAAGTACCACCAGAAGCTTTGTAATAGAGTTACTAGATACCGTAGGCAGCCTAGCCAAATTGTTGAATGGGTGAGCAGAGTCCCGAACAAACAAGCACTTTCTGGTAGTTCTTGTTTTTCAGTTTCACTTCATTAGCGATTACAGGTACTCTAGTAGAAATAGCCATATTAAAAGCTTGAGAGCTTTTTTAGGAGCTCCTTAACATGAAAAGTTGTCTATTTAAGAGTAAAGTGGTTATGAGAAGTGTGCAAATATTGAAATTTTATCTCAGATCGAATTTGAATATAATAGTGTCAAATAACGACCAAAAACATTGAATATCGAATGGAATATCCAATATTTTGTTTTGACGAATGTCTACAGAAATCAGAGACGCCATGGCATACAGACAGCTTTATTGCCCGCTTGCTTAAGAGGTTGTTCTCATTGTTGCATCTCTCACCTATGCCTCTATCATAGGTTTTATCACTTCATGCCTCGTGACAGCCAGCTAATTCAACTGGCTCGTCGTACTCCCCTGACAGGTTATCTGAACACTGTAATACCACCACAAGCCCACGACTACTTTCTGGAGTCGTTCTTCGTCAAAACTATTTTAGACTGTAATGACCATCCAGGAGAAGCTGCACTCATCTGTGATGCAAAGCGCTTTCGATTCACTACCAAGTGCATAGGCCAGTCTTTGTAACTGGTGTTTCTTGACTCATTTTTGTGAGCTATTCTTGTAAATTTATCACCATTGCCATCTCTTTGTTGTTTTTCTCCTTTTATTTGTATTTTATATTTTGATGTCCAACCCTCATGTAATGTTCTACTGCGGACCTTTGAGGTAACAATAAATATAATAATAATAATAATAGAATAATAATAATAATAATAATAATAATAATAAAGAAATCTAAGGGCTTACAAAAATGGAGCTTATTATCTGCCTAAATCTCCGAGCCTGCTTTACTCCACAAACATATTTGCACACACTTAAAGTCAACTGCCATGATGGATACTAAATTTCACATATTTAATGTAACGGTCACGTTGTCAAGCCTTTGAAATCCAGCCGACTACTTATATTTCTTGCAGTTTTTTCCCCACAGGTTTTCTTTATTTCCTTTTGACATGGTTGGCATGAACAAATATAGGTGTAACGAAAGCAAACCCAGTGTAGGAATTAAATTAAACCGTAGCACTGAAGACATGGATGAAGAAAGGTGACAGGAGCCGTCTTTAAAGTGCTATGGCCTTACTGACTGTGCTCACCATCAATTATAGGTGCACTGCGATCGTTGGTGATTGCTTTCTTCAACGCAGCGCCACCACGAATCTGTGAAAGCAGAGCAGATCGGTCCGGCGTGGCCTGCCATGTTCCCGAGCTTTGGCGGCCCCAGTCCCCCCATTGGGGGTGGGGGAGGTGGTGGTGGAGGCATGGCACTGGCTGTCACGCAACTAAAAACTCATGATATCTAATGCGTGCACCTGCAATAGAAGAAAGGCAGTGTAAATAAGTAGGCACAAAGTGGCTATACTGCTCACAGAATAATGTAATGAAACGACACAGCAATATACAGGTGCATATAATGGAACACTGGGCAAGTTGTTGGTATAGCTTCGTACCGGCTAACAGCGCAACAGACAGTAGACAAAAAAAATATCGCAGCACGTCCACCGAGTGGATGATAATCAGCGGGGCAAAGCTTTGGAGGGTTTTATTGGTAAACCGTGAATCGTCTGTCTGTCTGTCTATCCATCCGTCCATCCGTCTTTTTGTCTGTCCGTTCACCCATCTAGTGAACAAACGAAGTACCACCATCTCGCATCTTTTCATCATATATTCACCACATACAAGTACTGCCATCTAGCGGACATTCAAAGAACTAAATGAGAGGTGGCTACCTACAACTACATACTTCAAGGACGCACGACCCACGGCTTAAGGAGCATCGCTCCTAGAAGCAAAGGGAACAGACACAACACGGCATTAACAGCGCTGTCATGCTGTTAGCTAGTATGAAGCTAACCATCAAGCCCAGCAAATGACAACCAGTGGTCACTTGACCTCTTTTTGTTGTTTATAATTAATGTTGTTTATAAGTTTATAATTGTTAACAAATCTGAAGCAGAAGGCCAGTGCAAAGCCCCCTTGCGGGCTGTTCTCCTTTCTTGCATTTCTCTTTTGCCCAGCACCATGGCAAGACGAGGGCTATGCTGGATAAAAACAAAGAAGTTGTCCTAGATGGAAATATTTTATGGTGGAAATAAATTATGCAGTGCCTCTGCATAACGTCTAATGTTTACAACTGGCGACCATGATTGCATGTGGGGTTTGTTGATGTATCACATTAGCCACTGGCATGGTGGATCTCTGATAGGGCGACAGAATACAAAGCGAGTGTTTCAGAGCTCGTTTTGCAGACATTGGGTCGTCGGCGTTGGTTGTGATCGAAAAATCGTCATCTTTTGCGTGATCGAAAAATCGAGAAATATACATATAAAATAAATAATGAAAAATTCCGGGCTCGAGTGGGGATCGAACCAGGGTCGCCTGCGTGGCAACTGGGTGTTGTACTACACAGCCACATGTCTGCTTGTGAATACAGCGAAAATAACTTCCTCTGCTTGGAAATGTAGCGGAAGTAACACTCATGCTTTACAAACACACGTGCCCTATATACATGCTTCACAATGCAGCATGAAATATTACAGTAATAATGCATGGTACATGTGTACATTGCCATAGGGCATCAGAACATGTGGTTGTGATGTGAATTCATGGTTCAAAGCCCCCCACAAAAAGCACACACGTTACTGTGCCTAGGGCCATGCAGTGGGTGCATGGCAAGTTCAAAAAGATTTGATGGTCATATCATGCCCCTAGTGCTTGGGACAGGATATTGCTGTCATGGTCAACTCTTAAAAAGCAAGGCTTATAGATACCCCAATTTTTCATCTATTGTTAAGTACACTATGCTAATGGCATTTATTATTACATATAGTGGTGGCATGTGGTAGCTAGAATACCAAAACAAGCTGTGTAAGTGCGAAAATGTGTCACACCAACATGCAGCATGTAAGTGCTAACCCCACAATACATGGTCAGTTAAACCTTCAGCACAATCCACTATGATGGCAACACGTCACATTAACTTTTCACACTTCAAAGCTGTCATGCGTCGATACCAGCAATAATTTTTTAATGACACGTTCACTTAACAGGTCTACATCAAGCACTTTCTGCTGGTGTGGCACATTCAAGCTAAGTTAGTTTGAAAGGGCATTCTGTCTAGTTGTCCTTCTAGTCGGCACTCTACTTCGTTGAAGTTGTGCTGATCATAGTTCATAAATGGTGATTGGTATTGAGGTGACACACGACCTGACCTGCAATCGTACGATTTCAGCGGAATTTTGAAGTTTTCCTTTCTTTTGTCCACTGTTACCCGCCTATCACAGTACTTCCTTGACTTATGTGAAACAGAAAATTACCAGTGGTTTAAGGCATATCTAATGTCCACTTTAGTGCGCCACGGCACCATATTGTCAGGAACTTACCTGTTCGAAACTCCTTCGGCAAGCGAGCAATCTTCGCCCTCGATTACGACACACAGTGACGCGCAAGACGGTAGTAGCTGTAGCCAGAACCAAAACGATAACTTAAAATAGCAGCACAGACCAGTGAGAAGCCAGACAAAGTAGAAAAATCGCTAGCAGCCAATCATGTCATACGTACGAATGGTCGCAATACTCCGGCCTTTCCGGAAGCGGTGGGAAACAGTCAAGGTGCTCGGGCGATACGAGGACACGCAGGGAGTGTTGCCGGAGCAATGTTTACTCGGCGTTATTGCCCCTACCGCCGTTAACTCGACGCAGATAAAGAAAGGAGCTGACACCTGCTGAACGTTCGGGCTATCGCTCAAGTTCATTACGTGACCGCGAAAGAAAACAACAGGAAGTGAAACAAGAACACGTACATGACGCGATTAACAGGTTTACCTGTGGGCGCGTTACTCGTATTTGCGGCCGCTTACGAGATGCTCTGACAAGTGAGCGACGTCTCGAAGAGGCTGTCTCTGCGTCAACGACGCGACAGCGAAGCTTTTCGCAATTTCGCGCTATTAGGCCGGACTGACCCCTTCGCGACGCACTAGATCACGAAAACATGTCACGTATATACATCCGGCATGCGAAGCCGTACACATTCCGCCGGCTTCACTAGGTACAGGCGATCGTATATCCCCACGTCACCGCACCTATGGACAACCTCCGAACAACTCTCGCTCGGTGTCAAACGGCGACGATCACGAATGTCGCGGTGTCGCCTTTGAAAAACCCCGTAACGTTCAACTCACTGGGTGCGCACGGACGAACTCATCCGTGCGTGCTCGCGGTTTATGTTAGCGCTTAAAAGCTAAGCGTTGGGTACTTAAACTCAATTCGTAGGGTACTTGGTGGAACGAGTGACGCTTGAACGTTCGTAGCGGATGTGAACTTACCTCATTGTTATGTCATTTCGGCCGCGATGAGTCGGTGGTGACAAACTTTCCACGAAAAAGGAAAACACCCCGATGATAAAATGGCCGCTTACGCCTACTAAAGCTGGGTCACACGGCGTCACGGTCAAACGGATGAAAAAACCGTCATAGTGTGGTTTGGCTTTGGCGTTACTTCAGGAAAAATAGAAGCATTAACCTTCTCGTGAGTAACACAAACATATGCGAGACACAGTTGTTTATAATTAATGTTAACAAATCTGAAGCAGAAGGCCAGTGCAAAGCCCCCTTGTGGGCTGTTCCCCTTTCTTGCATTCTAAAAAAATTGACCATGTTAGTATTGACAAATAATAATTACTTTATGGTCTGTGAACCAAACTCGCGTTATGCTATAATAAATATTTTATAGCTTGCTTCTAAAACAAACACGTTTTGACGCTTTTAAAAAAAGGAGCATTTAGGACGTACTTTTATCAAAAACACCAACTTTTTATATTGTAAAAACGTACATTTATTATTTTTTTTAATTTTTAGGTTATTGTTGAATAAATAAATAATGTTGTTTGATTTTAGTCGACTGACAGCGCTAAAACTCTGAAAACAGAAGTCAAAAACAAGGTCAAGACAAAAACGCAGCCGAAACAGTCCAATCCTTTGGCCAGAAATTGTCGCAAAAAATAATAACAACAAATAGCCGTGTGTAGTAGTTTCGTTGTGTATCGTGCTTTCCGTGAGCCCAAGCAGCGGTATTTTGTGAAAGAACAGCTCGAACAGGGCGGACAGCGGCTGCCTAAAAACCGCGACTCGTGAGCAATCGCCATCCAGGTTTTCCATTCCAACTTCTGCTACAGAACGATTGTTAAACCACGCGGCGTCACCATGGAAGACGGCGAAGGATCGGCGGCGGCCAAATCCCCGCAAATCACCGACAGTTCCTTTCGAAAGTCGTTGTACGCGCTGGAACAGTGGCCCAGCGCAATCGAGTCGCTCCGCAATCAGAACCAGTCGCCGGAATTCGCCAACATGATCGGCAATCTGATAGACCGGACTCTCTCGGAACTCGAAGTGGTTTCCTCTCTCGTGGACAAGCAGTCTAAGAAGCAGGAACTTCAAGGCGGCGACAAGGGTACCGAGACAGCGCCGAACCCTGGGCCGAGTGCCGAGAAAGGAGAGGAAGCCGGTCATGAAAGCAGCGCACCTGCCGAGAACCCGAAAAGGCCGTGTACCGAAGAGGCCGCCCCACAGCAGGAGGAGGTTCCCAAACCACCGGTTGTGAAGAAAGCGCGCATGAAGTACACTCCCTTGAGAAAGCCCAGTGTCTAAAGTGAACTGCCGTGTTGTTGCACCGATTTCCGGCTTTGTTTTATTTGTTCACGACCCAACGTGCAGTTATTCCTCTCTGCTGTACGTGGTAATGTCTTAGTCGACACAAGCCTGCCGTCGACGAGTGCCTTTATTTTGTTCCTAATTGGCCAATAGATTCTTGCTTCGCAATACTCACCGTTTACATTACCTGCTCGTTTACTCGTTTGGTCATACGCATCTGCCCATCAGCTGCATTACATCGATTCACCTCCCGCTTTTTTCCCATAGCCTTATTTGTATATTAGCCGTGTTTCATGCTTTCATTTGTGCCGACATTACAACTAATGATCGAAGTGTATATATTTTTGGTTGCAGTATACTGTTCTGGATATTTGAAGTGTACAGCTACCTTGCATTTTCCGGCCTTCACGGTTCGTACAATTGCAGGCTTGGTCCAATGCACAAAATGAAAAACAATTTGTTTGCTTGGTTATTCATAGTACAATACATCTTACACGGTGCTGCACAGGCTGTGTTTTATAAAAGTCTAATATGTGTTTGGTGATTCTTGAAATCTTGCGTTCGAAGTGGCATCACGGAACAAAAACATTTTCACTGGTATGTCTTGCCTGAGCACACAATAACAGCATCTTCTGATTGGTATTTCGAAAGAACACTTTTCTGTCTACTCTTGGTAAGCTTTATGGGACTTTGTTGAGTATATTATGTCACTCAGGATTTCTTAGAGTGCTGCTTTCACTTTTTACCATCATTCCAAGCCCTGCAGGTGTGCAGGTGCTTTTTGTTGTGTGAATTTTATTGAAACATTCAGATTTTATGTTTTCGACTTGATGCAAGTGTTCTTTTGTCATGCAGACATGGCAGTGCATTGTGACTGAAAGCAACACAGCTGCACTTCAGTTTCTATCTCTAAATGGCACAGTGACATGGTCTAGACTGGTGATACTGAATTTTCCAGCTAAAGGTGGCATGACAGTTGCTTCAGAGGTATCACCACAGTATACATATGAGACGCCAAAAGATCTTCCTGTTTCCTGTTACAGACAAGCTGTTTGTTTTGGAAAGTCATGTGCATCACTTTGCTTACAAGCTCTAGACAGAAATATTTTGATAGTTTTCAGGAATAAAGAGAACCTTATGTTAATTAAGTGGCACAACATTATGAACCCGAGCTGAAACAAAAATATGAATGATCCTGAACTGTCACTTACATATACAAGTGCACAGCTGGGGCATTTTATGTGCTTGCCTATGCATGTAATGCATGAATAGAGAAGAGACCTCAAGCACATAGTAATATCTTGTCAATTTGAGTAAAGAGTACATGTTCTTGACCTATGCAAACAACATGGAACAAGACCACATAGTAAAATGTCGATTGAATAGTTATAGTTTATCTTGCTTGTGTAACTAACTACTGACTTTTGTAGCTGTTTAGGGGCTCCTCGGACTTATTTAGTTGAGAAGTTGTATTGATATGAATGGGGCAGTAGTTCATTTCATTACTTCATTAACTGGAAGTTGGCACCATTGAAGTCATGTAATTAAGCATCGCCATAATGACAAGCAAGGTAATAGAAGGAAATCAGCTTGTACAACTCGTATTCATTCACCTCTGCTCAGAGATGAGGTGTGTGAACTAAACAAAATGTAGGGAGATTCAACGAACGTGTTTAAATGCTTGGAAACTGAAGCTTTAGGTAGGCAGTTCATATTATAACAGCAGAGAGTGGCCTCCTTTCACCTTACGTAGCATGCACAGTAACGCAATGTTTATGCCTTTTCAGCAAAAGAGCTGCAAGCATAACCTTGTGTGATGTTTATGTGTGTGCGTGGCAGTGCTCACAAGCTATATTGAACACCAAATCATATAGATAATGCATCATATAAGACAATATCCCGAAAATGAAAGCTTGAAATGTCTAATTTTTGTTTAGCAAGAAGCGGTGGCTGTTGCGTACACAGAGTATACAGCAGCTGCATTTGAGGACCCTGTACTTCTTGACTTGATTCACAGTGACCTAGATGTCCACTCTGCAGCATTGGAATAGAGCAGCCTCACGTTCAATAACAAAACCATGTAACTAAATTAATTCGTTTAATATACTACACTACTGTACACAGCGGTTGACATGCATTGTGCATAATTTAGTTTTATTGCCAAGGATATCAGCACTCGAACTTTTTGGGCATTTTCACTGCTAGTGTAGTCGTGCTTTCTGGTTCGGGAGCCATGCAGTTTCATACGATATCGGGAACGCATGCACAGCTCCCACTTGGAGCCGTGTTGCGTTTAATCCCCAGAGACACAAAGCGCGTTCGACTGCAACGAAAAAGTCAAATCGATGCATCGTGAAAGTTTTGCAAGATTGTCTCTGTGGCGGGGCCCTCCACTGCTGGGAGAAGGAAAACTCTTCATCTTTTCTTCTGGTGTCCTCCATGCTAGCGTTTTGCCTGCCATGGTCGTCTAGTACCCAGACGCCGTGGGATCAAGTCCCAGCCTCCGCAGCCGCATCATCAATGGAGGTGAAAATAGGGAGTTTTAGTATAGGGTATGCTAAGTTTTGCTTTAGTAGTTGTCGCTATCAAGCATGCATCCTCTTGCGGGCCCCCTTAAAGTGACATAAATAGCAGGCGACCACAACGGGCCGGTGTACTTACATTGATTGATGGTCTAAATTTCCTCGAGCTCTCCACTGCTGCATCAATGCATGCGATGCAATTCGGGGTGTTGTAGTTAAATGGGCTCCTTGGTAATGAATGTAAACTGACTCGTCAAACCAAGAACTGTAAAGACGATCATAAATGATCCTTTGTGAATAGTTTGTGTGGTGTATGCATTGCCTCTTGAGAATTAAAATAGGAAAGCTTTAAAACTCTCTTACGTACAGTGATGCTGCATCCAAGGTGCTGTAATCGTCGGTCATTGCATATTGCTAATTTCAGTTGCCACAGGGCACGACAGTAGCTTACACGGCCGAGTGGCACACTCGCGAGGGTATATATTTGAGTGTACGCATTTGCAACATTCGGTCATGTTAACAGAAGGGCAGGAGCGGATACAGGATTTGTCTGTAGTAAGGCTGGGTCAGTTGTTTATGGGAAAACCTGATTGGGCCTCTCAATATGAAAATATTGTGCAATAAGATCAAAGCATTCGTTTTCGAGGAAATTTCACAAAAATGTTCTTCTTAACTTTGACAACTGCTGCTTCAACAACTTTTGACGAGCGGCTGTTAAAGTTTTCACACAGACGACAATTGAGGCCCTTCAGTTGCGAATTACGATGCGTTGGCAGAAACGTGTCAAATTCGCATGGCACAATTCTTGGGCCCTCAGTGTAACATTCCAAGTAACAAAATGAAGGAAAGCATTGTGTCACCGAGTTTTAGAATTAAGTTCATGAGTGTGTAACTAATGATCAAATTATTCTGCCACCAGTCAGCTTTAGTACTTCCATAAAAGGAATCCGCTATTAGGCGCGAAATACACACACAGTTTTTTTTTTTGACTGCATTTGTTTTGAGCGAAAAAAAATACTTTTCACGTTGGTCTTGGAATGCGTCACGCCGAACAATCGTCGAACATGGTAATACATCCAGGAAAGTCATCCTCTGCAGCAATACGCAGCACAATGATGTTAAATATTCGCGAGTTGTCCACTCGGGAGGCCTGCTTGAATGTGCGCACTAAGTTTCAAGTCATTTGATCGAACACGCGGTGCGTGACGTGCCATTGAAGTGTGCGTCTCCATTTGTGCACACCATGACTGAAAGGATAAGGTCGATGTAGACCTTTCGTCGTAGCCCCCTCCCCTGCAGCGCTTGGATTCTTTTTTTTTTTTTTTTCATCTGTCAGGCTGGACGATTCCAATCGGCTATTCTTCTACTGGTGATTCTATCGCATTTTCAAATCACAGGAGAATTTCATATCTCGTCCTTTTTTTCTTCTCAGGGTAACAGGTGCGAGAAATAGATTAAAACGCTGCTTCGCGTACGGTAGCTTGCACATGCAAGTTGCAAAGGAAGTCGCACTCTGCGCTACCCTAAAGGGACCGATGTTCGGCAGTTGGTGTTAAAGAGGGTATTCCCTCTCCCACACCCGGCCTTGTGTAGGGCGCAGGCAGTCACCCATAGACTATTGTAAGCCAATGAGTATCCTAACACTGCGGTTCCTCACGCCATCTACCCTGAACGGTATCCAAGTGCGGATTGCCCCGCTTGTGGACTGTTAGCAACATTCAACCATGTGTTGTGGGAATGTGAAGCCATCGGCCCCGCCCTCAGCGAGGACGGGTGGGCTGCGCTCTTACGCAGCCCCGAACTTAAGGATCAAACCCTGGCCGTCCAGTGTGCCCGTGAAGGCGCCGCCAAGCTCGGCTTGGCGGTCACTACCTGGGATTAGCCGGGTGGCGCGGGGTCTCCCCTGCGTCTTCTCAGGACCAAAATAAAGTTTGAATCAATCAATCAATCAGACGACGATTGAGGCAATGATCACTTTGCGACAGTGTGTTGTCTTTCCTCTTTTTCCATGCAAGTAAGTGAACTTTCAATGCAACGTATAACACGGGTGAATTAGATTTGAAGGCTTTGTTTTAAGGAACATCTAGTTGCGCAGGCATATATATTCCCTTTCCGCGCAAAGCCTCGCTGGCTCCATTGGCTGTATGGCGGCTGCCGATGGGCATACAAACTTGTATAAACTTAGTGTATCTGTATATGCAGTAACTCTATAGAAACTATATGGCCATTGGCTCAGTCTTACTTGGTTATACATGATAGCGCGCGCCACTGAGCGCGATGTTTGCTCGCTATTACCTAAGACCTTGGCACACCACGGAGGCTGCATGCATGCATGACTCATAACCCAGCCATTTCGACCAGCGCCTCTCTCTATCTCTCTCTTTTAACAAATAAAAAAAATGGAGGAGGCGTCGTTTCGGCTGTCGCGGTGAGCAGTGAGTGGGAAGAGAGTTTAGGAAACACGTTAATTCTTGCAACCCTCAAGGTGACACGGCGCCTGGGGAAAGGAAAGCGAAAGAGCGCAATGGGAAGCTGCAACGCTTTCTACCGTGGAGAAGCGATGTTGCTGACTATGCGTGAGTAGCGCTATTTCTTTATGTTTAATTGGCCAAATCTTGAAGCAATAAATCCGAGCCAGAAGTTCCCATTACAAAGTTGTTGACATGTTACATAGTTGCAGCCCCGCCGCGGTGGCCTAGTGGCTAAGGTACTCGGCTGCTGGCCCACAGGTTGCGGGATCGAATCCCGGCTGCGGCGGCTGCATTTCCGATGGAGGCGAAAATGTCGTAGGCCCGTGTGCTCAGATTTTCAGATTTGGGTGCACGTTAACCACGCACCACCACGTGGCGCCGCCATCGGCGAGGCGCGGAAGCGCCGCCCGCGGCCACTTCTCGCACTTTTCGCTCCTACAACTGTAATGTTTCTCTTCACACCCTTCGCCTGTCGTTCTTAAAGAACCCCAGGTGGTCTAAATTTCCGGAGTCCTCCACTACGGCATCTCTCATAATCATATGGTGGTTTTGGGACGTTAAACCCCACATATCAATCAATTGTTACATGGTTGTAGATCAATGCAAAACGGTGTAGACTGTGTCTAACTTTTTATTTCTTGTTTTTTAGGGCAAGTGGTAAGATCTTTTGCGCATTTGAAAGGAGGTAGCGCCGTTATACCTATATAGTATATTGTGCGGTGTGAGCGCTTAACATCTGTTCGCTGTTGGGTTTTTTTTTTTTTTTTTTTGAGGGGCCGAAGCTTCCTAGGTTATGGGTCGTTCCCTCCTCCGTATGTAGTATATAACCACCTCTAGTTACAGCTTTGAGAGGGGACTTCAGGGTGAACAGGTTGTCTGTCCAGGATGTGAATCCTTTGAAGTTCTTTTCACGAGATGAGATCGAGCTCATAACTTCACCGCTCGGATAACACAAGTTCTCACCATCCTGAACATACTCCTTCAGTGCACTTAAATATGCGTGTTCATAGCTCCCCGAGCCCTTCATTGCAGCGCTGCACTGTCCCGAGTCCGTTTTCTTCGAGATTCCATACACAAGAAATCCACCTATCTGGTGCAAAATGCCACACTGTATTGAAGTCAACGCTTCAATGAAAAGAATTTCGCCATCATCAATTTCCTCTTCAGCATCTCCACGACACTATATATTTTCCCTTGGGAAATCATGTCAACCAGGTACTGTGGGTCATCCTTTTTATAACTAGAGCTCGCCGGCATTTGCAAAAACTGGCTGCCGCATACAAGCTTTAAAGGGCATTTCATGTCGTAGGCGTTAGGAACGGCCGCACGGATGGACAGACGCACGGGCGAATGCAGGTATAGACGAACGTATGGACGCACGGACGCACGGATGGACTTCGCCCCACTCATCATCATTCACTCTGTTGATATGCTGCGACACTGTTTTTATTTGCATGCAATGCACTGCAACTAGCTACACGACGACACGGGATATACGACCCACGGCGTAAGAGGGTTTGCCCCTCAACGATATACACCAGAACACAGCGAGCTCCACGGAGGAAGGAAAGGTAAGGAGAGGGCATGCCCAGCCGGCGCAGGGCGTAAAAAATGTGGCGGAAATTACGTCACGTGCGGCCATATTCACTGGGCACAATGGCGGCGTTTTGTTATTGTTGATGTAGTGCGGTGCGGCACCGTTCAGGCGGTCCAGCGGCGGTGCGCGCGTTTTCATGGGCCTCGCACCTAATCGTGGCGTACTGCAGGTGTTCGACAGCATCCATTCTTTGTGCGGCATTGTTAGCTACGCGATTTTCCTCCGGTGGTGGTTGTAACCAGGTGTCTGAACTAGAAACCACGGAACGAGCGCGCGTATACGTACTCCGAATTTGCAGCGTCCGTCAAAATTATGCTGAAAAGCCATCACAGAAGATAACGACTGTGCTCAAGAACTCGTTCAATGAATGCCTTGCAGGTTAGTGACAGTTATGCGGTGTTGCTTCTTATGACAACGGACGATGCATTTGCTGTCCACAGGCCCTTATTAAGACTGTAATCTAATCTTGCTTTTCATGTTCCTGTACAGTTACCGGTTGGCGCTGAGCTGTGTTCCAGATAAGGAAGACAGAAACAAGCGCCTTCTCTTTATTTTCTTCTAATGACTAGCCACTTATCCCGGAGACATCTTCCCTCGCATTTGGCTGGCTTTCCCTGCCGTCCTTGGCGGGTGTCTCGACGCGCGAAGCTTCCCGCCGACCTTTTCTCCCGCATTCCTTCGGCTAACTTTCCCACCTTTCGCCCTAACGCGATCCTGGTCTCCGTTTTCCGTAGCTACTAGTGCACGTGAATCACACTGGAGACGTGTTCCCACGCACTTTCGGGTGGTCTTCGCTGCTTTCGTTCTAATGAAATCATGGCCTTTGGGATATCCGTAGGAACCAGTGCGCGTCGGACAAAAGAGGGGCGAAAACAAAGAGGCCGGCGCAAACTCATCTGGCTGCCACGCACACTAGCTCCACTGACGCCGACTTTACTGGCATAATTACGGACCTCCGGGTTTATTGCAGGGAAGACATTTTTTCTTTTTTTTATCGTTGTGTCTAGCCCACAGCATGACCGAAAATTTCATAAAGCCTAAAGAGAAGCGCAAAAGGGGGGAAAAGCGATCTGAAAGAAGATGTACAAATCTCGGTACCTGGTTCGTCGCGCGGTAATGTCCGAAATATCATCTTTATTTTCCCAAAGAACACATCAAATAAAAAAAAGCTTAACGTGCAACTTGCCGTGTTTATCGTAAACGCCAGCAGTGCAAGAGTACAACAGCCATACGCAGAGATTTCGTCAACTGTATCGCGGCAAGACAGCGTGTTGAAATCCGTTCCGTTGGTTTCGGATAGCACCGGCGCACGCGGCGCGCAGGCCACGTGCTTTTTGAGACAGAGAGGGAGTCGCGCCTTCTGGTTCGCATTCATATGTAAACAAGAGAGGAGAATTTACCCAGTCAATATGGCCGACTTCCGGCTTCATCGCGGCTTCACAACGAGTGACGTCAGGGCCTCTCCTTACCTTACCTTCCTCCGTGGCAAGCTCAGTGCTTGCTGCCATATTGAAAAGCGCGTGGCGCCGTCTATGGCAAGCGCAGCGAAGCAACACTCTCAACTGCCATCGCCCGGCGAGCAGACGCTCTGCAAATGAAACGCGGAACTTCACAACTCGAGTCCGGCTGTAAGCATGTTTCGCGCTGGAACGTCAAGCAGGCCTTCTTCGACAGTCCGGAATGTCTGCAGCACGTCCATTGCAGACTACGGATGCAGCTTCATCAGGTACGTACTACTGGGATTGAAAGAAACGCGAACAGCGGAAAGCGTTGCTTTCGACTCAGTCGAACTGCGGCGTACCTTGGCTTTGACAAGGCAGAATTCGTGCTGTAAGCCGGCGTCGACGTAGCGCTAGAATCTGCTTCCAACTTTCGCTCATGCACCGCATGTGTATCAATTGCCAGCCCTGCCTGGCACTCGGCACATACACGCGCTGCGAAAGTGCCAGCCAGAACAAGGTATTAAAATGCTATGGTGACGCCGGCCGAAAGCACGTGTAGATTCACCTAGTAACAGTCAAGGCATGTCGCAGTTCGACTGAGTCGAAAGTCATGCTTTCGGCACCGTTCGCGCATCGCGATAGTAGGCCTTGCAGTTGTTCTAAACATGCACGGTGAGTCGTAATACATATATCCTATTATTGACATGCGGCCTGCGAAAGAGCACGGCAATAGTTTTCTGCCGCATACTATAGGAATACTGCACGCAAATCACTGCTATAAAGTGAAACAGCCAGAGTCACGCTTGAATAAACGCAATAAGTATACTTACTTGTACACTTCACGGGGCTTGTAGTTTTTCCTACTGGTTGCGAGTATATGCTCAGGCGGCTGAGCTCGGCGTTTTTTGTTGTGGACGGAAATCTGTGCAATCGCAAAACACCGTACCGGCACGATTCCCGCGATGCGCTGTGAACTTCACAGGCAGTGCTCAGCAATCTCTTCCTATTGCGCTGGTTGTTGTCGCATCAGATGACAGCGCAGTGGTACCCAGGTGACGTTTTATAAGCGGGCGCTGCGTGAACACGCGCTTTTTCGCATTTTAAACTCCCAGAGCCACTGCATTCCATGCTAGGGAGGCATGCCTTGGCAGTTGCAAGCAAATTATAGCGCCTCTGGGAGCGAGGGTATACCGCCGATGGCGCCATGGGTGCGAGATAGGCGTGCTCTCGTTTATAGTGAAAACGCCGGCAGCAACAAGCGCACAACGTAGGCGCTCATCTTCACGCAATTGCAGCTTGTGTACAAGAAGCGGTTAAGAACAACGCATTTTGTGCTATCCAAAATGAACGAGCTAAATGCGCATTTACACAGCATGCAGATGAACGTGTATTGCACCCGGTGTACTGGTGGTCGCAATTAAGCCCGATCGGAACTAATTTCTCAACGGTGATTGGCACCCTTCTGCAACTGGCGTAGAGAGTCAATCACAACAGACTTTATCGTGATTTAAAGTGCCCGTGGGACAGCGCTTTAAGTTATAACTCTCCAAATGCTGAAATGGCATAGCTCACGCTGCACAAACGCGAATGGTCCGTGGGTTGCTAGATCTCGCACTTGATATTTACAAGCCACAAGAGTCGCTTTTTCGGATCTTTCGGGAATCTGAACATCCTGTAGCCATTTCGCGAGTGGTTTGTGCACTGTGGCATGCAACACCCGGGTAAAATATTTTGCACGAGAAAACGCCGCGCACCTGTCTCACTCAACCAGCCGCGACGAGCCGGGGGGAGCCGAATGGCGGCCGCCGATCGGAAGGCGGCACTCAACCCTTCAAAGAGTGGCTGCACCCTCCAAGGTGGCGCGCGCATCGAGGAACCCTAATGACATCGCTGTGGCGTAGGACAACGGTAATCAGGAAATTTTGTGGGGTATAATGAAGAAAGTGGGCATATAGGTGATGACTGTACACAGCTTTTGAGAAAAATATACCGAGGAAATGCAATTTGTATAGAATGGGACGAAATAAGTAGCAATGACAGCGTTGAAATTAACAAGGGGCTGAGACAGGGATGCCCTTTATCCCCGCCGTTATTCATGCTGTGCATGGTGAGGATGGAAAAAGCGCTGGAAGGTTGCAACATTGGGTTTAGTATGTCACACAAACAGGCTGGCGCGATGGTTGAGCATGATTCCGGGTCTATTTTATGCAGACGATATTGTCCTATTTGCGGACAGTCAAGCCGATATACAGCGGCTCGTGGATGATATATGTGGAAGGGAAGGCGAGGCTTGAGGACTAGGATTTAGTGCAACAAAATACAAGAAAAATACAGGTACAGGAAAAAATATCGGCAGCTAAGGGAAAGAGGAATGCTGCAATAATGAAGCACAGAGTGTTGTGGGGATATAATAGGTACGAAGTGCTTCGAAGCCCGTGGAAAGGCTTAATGGTTAGGGCTTACATTAGTGAACTCAGTGGTGTGCATGAAGTCTGAGGTGCTATCAGGAAGGGATGTAAGTCAAAGGACTGTGGGACGTCTTGCGTTGGGCGCTCACGGGAAGACGACGAATGAGGCTGCAAAGAAGGATATGGGATGGACAGGCTTTGAAGTAAGGGAAGCTCAGAGCAAAATGAAATTCGAAAAGAGGCTTAGGAAAATGAAAGAGAGTAGATTGTCAGGGAACGTGTTCAGGTATTGGAAGAGTGTGGACACAAGGCGGAGAAAAAAGAACTATATAGTAGGCTCACCAGTAAATACGGCTTGCAGTGTGGACGACACGGCAACAAGGAGCATTAAGCAAATAGTCAGAGAGGTGGAGAGGATTTATTGGATGACAGCGATGGAAAGAAGCCGACTCTCAGTAACTATAGGCAAGAACGAAATAAGGCGTGAGAGGTTATATGATAATTCGAGGGGAAGCGCTGTACTGTTCGAAGCGAGGTCTGTTTGCCTTAGAATGCGTAGTAAAAAAGCGAGATTCAGTAAAGAACAAGAACAATGTGTTGGAAATTGTTTGAATCTCCCGCGCGAATAGCGCGCGCACCAAGGGACGGAGAACGAAGAAGAAGAGGAGTGCAGCCGAAATAGAACACGCTCTTTTACCATGGATGCTGGCGTTTGCGTCTCCTTCATTTGGTGCCTTTAAACTCCGAAGCGTGGTTTTCCCACATCGATTTTTGGTGCCGACGACCCGGGAATCAAGCCTACAACGACCCGAGCCTTTCATTCCTGGTGTGGGTGAGCTGCGCTGCGAGCTAGACCGACATGGAGCGAGCGAAGAGCAAGCGGGCCTCGCGGCGATCGATGAACACGAGAATCATCAACGAGGTCAACCAGGTGCTCCAGTCCAATGAGTTCGAGCTTTCTGGACTTCGAATGCTGCACGGCCGCCTACGCGCCAGCAACGTGGAACTTAAAGCCTTGAACAACGAGGTTGAAACCCTGATCACTGACGACCTGGCGGCAGACGACTATGAGGTGGTCATGCAATACGATGACGCCGCTAACAGTACTCTGGCGTTGCTCGAGCACCACATTGAAGTTCTGAAGACTTCTGCTACGCCGGCGTCGTCTACAACTCCAGCCATGGGCGCAAGGACCTGTGAGGGTGCACCGAGCGAGCATGAACGACTTCCACAACGTGAGTTCGGCGCACGACTTCCCAAGCTGGAGCTTCTTCGTTTCGATGGAAACGTGATCAAGTGGCAACCCTTTTGGGATATGTTCCTGCACTCCGTGCACGAGAACCCAAGGCTGTCCAACACAGACCGGTTTCACTACTTGGCCTCACTTCTAGATGGACCTGCAGCTCAGGCCGTCGCCGGTATTCAGGTGGACAGATTCTTGTTACGATGACGCGCTGGAAATTTGAAACGTCGGTTTGGAAACAAGAAAGTCATTGAGCAGAAGTACTTAGGAAATTTGCGCACGCTCAAACCAGTGAAATTAGCGAGTGATGTCACTGCTCTGCGCAAGCTTTTCGACACAGTTCAACTAAACAGGAGGGGACTGCGTAGTCTTGGAATCACGGAGTCATCCTACGCGGCTATGCTGAATGAAGTTCTGCTCAAAGTCATACCAGCTGACATTGTCGTAGAATACTTCAAAAAAGAAAGTATGGAGAACACGACGGAAACGAGCCAGGCTTCATCTGATCAGGAACTTGAGCAGCTGATGAATTTTCTCCGCATCGAAGTTGAATGTCGAGAAAAGAGTTCTTTAGTGAACAATTTGCCAACGACATCGAACAACAGCGTACCTGTATTAAATAGATCATTCAAGAAGCAGTCCGCGACTCCTACAGCATCCGTTCTTCAAAACAAGACACTATCTTCCCCCTCGTCCTGTTTTTTCTGCGCTGCTGCCGATCACAAGACAGAGGACTGCACGAGTGACATGACTCTGGCCGAGAAGCGCAACAAACTTGTAACAGACGGTCGATGCTTCCGGTGCACGTCAAAAGGACATCTGGTCCGCAATTGCCGGCGGAGAGTGCACTGCCAAGCATGCAAGCGCAGACACGCCTCCTCGATGTGCAATGCTAGTAGTTCTGAAACACCATCAGTGACCAATGCTCAGAAGAAACCGAATGCTACGGTGCAAGTTTCCACTCAGAGAGCTTCAGTTCCCCGACTCATCAATGATGTTCTTCTCCAGACTTTTCGAGCTTGGGTAACGACTTCATCTCATTGTTGCTATATACGCGGTGTTCTCGACAACGGAAGCCAACGAACGTTCGTCACTGAGAGCGTCGCTTCCAAGCTAAGTCTACCTGCTGTTGCCGAGACCGAACTCGCCATCAGTGCGTTTGGTAGAGCGAGCGACCCAACCCGACGATTCAAAATGGTCAAGATCACGCTCCGCAGTCAGCACGACGACCTAACCATTGACATTGAGGCCATAGTGGTGCCCTTTATTTGCGAGGAGATGATTGAAGCACCAAGGCAGAGTCGTCTTCTTCAAGCCATCACAGCGGAGGGGAAACATCTGGCTGACGCAGTCGTTTACCCGAGTGTAGATTGTGAGCCAGGTGTGAGTGTCCTCATTGGATCGGACCAGCTTTGGAAGTTGATGCCCAACACGAGTGAAGTGAGGTGGGATGAAGAAAACCCTGCCTTACTCGCCATTAACACAAAGATGGGCTGGACTCTCCAAGGCCCCTTATCTGGTGGTGGAAGCACGAGTAACAAAGCAAGCACCCAAGTATGTGTTCTTCGAACAGGTTCCCACGAAGACGACCAGATCGCCTTCCCATTACAAAGATTTTGGGACCTCGATGCTATCGGAATTGCCGACACGCCGACGTCTCAGTGCAACGCAGATATTTTGGAAGAATTCAACAACACTACCAGGCTTCGGAAAGGACGCTATGAAGTTGCGTTGCCATGGAAATCACCTCTCGTCGACATGGCCGACAATCGCAAAGTAGCCCTTTCGAGGCTCCATGGACTCGTCAAGCAGCTGCTCGCTAAGTCTCGGGTCGCTCCAATCAAGGGTCTCACTTTACCACGCCTGGAACTCGTCGCTGCGGTTCTTGGAGCTCGACTTCTTAAGCTACTTGTGGATACTTTGCCACACACAAATATAGAATACTTCTGCTGGACCGACTCCCAAGTTTGCTTGAGTTGGATCAAGTCTACAGCCACCAAGTGGAAGCCCTTCGTTTGTAACAGGGTAATTGAGATCCAAGGGCTCACAGACCCGAGTCGCTGGAGACATTGCTCTGGAAAGACAAACCCAGCCGACTAGTTACAAGAGGGATATCAGCGCATCACCTTTGTACTAGCGATTTATGGTGGCATGGGCCTGACTGGCTATCTGGTACCCAAGAAACGTGGCCGGCAAGTGAAGCTGGTCCTCATGAGTCAACGGATGAACTATGTAGATCAAACGACGAAGACACAACAGTTTTGGCTTGTCAATGCTCGCAAGCAGAGCCACTTTTCGAGCTCGACAAGTACAGCAGCTGGATACGAGTTGTTAGAATCACAGCTTGGATTCGAAGATTTATTCACAATTGTCGAGTGCACACCAGTCGTCGTCTGATGGGCCCACTCACTGCCCCTGAGATAAAAAAAGGCGAGTTTACATGGATGAAGAATGCACAAGCGGAAGCCTTTAGTATAGAACTCGCCTCATTGTTAAAAAACCAACCATTAGCTAAAGCATCCCGAATTCGTAATCTGCATCCATTCCTGGACAATGATGGGATTTTAAGAATCAAGACCCGGCTTGACAACGTAAAAACATCAGAATACGTGAGGTGCCCGATTCTACTACCAGCTGACCACCGCTGCACATACCTCATCATCGACCGCACGCACCGGCGCCTGCTGCACAGTGGTGTAAACGATACCCTTTCAGAGCTACGCGAGTGTTTTTGGGTGATTAAGGGCCGCCAGTGTGTGAAAAAAGTGCTCTCTAGGTGCAAAGTGTGTGCTAGATTCAAGCTCCAACCTGCAACAGCCCTTACCGCACCACTGCCGACCGACAGGGTTAAGAGATCACACCCTTTTCAAGTTGTGGGTGTTGACTTTGCTGGTCCCGTTTTTGTGAAAGGAACCAGTCCCGTGAAGGCCTATATCGTTATTTTTACGTGTGCCGTCGTTCGGGCGATCCATTTGGAGTTGTGCTCCGATATGACGGCGGGGTCATTTTTAATGGCTTTCCGTCGGTTTGTGTCGCGACGCGGCTTGCCTAGTGTTATTTATTCCGACAATGCCCTAGCTTTTCATGCTGCCAGTCGCGACTTAAAAGTGATGTACAGAGCTTTGAGAGACTTCCAAGTACAGGACTTTTGCTCTACTAACCACATTACCTGGAAATTCATTGCAGAGCGTAGTCCTTGGTGGGGTGGATTTTGGGAGAGGATGATTCGCACTGTTAAAAGCTGCCTACGGAAAATTCTAGGGAAAGGTTGCTTTGATTTCGAGCAGCTTGTGACCATTCTTGCCGAAGTAGAAAATGTAGTGAATTCTAGGCCATTAACGTACCTCTCCGCTGACGCTACCGATCCAGCTGTACTTACACCTTCGCACTTTCTAACCGGTAGGAAGTCTACTACACTGCCTAGTGCTAATACTGCTGAACGTCGGGAACTCGCTCCGATACTTTAAAGCATTGGAAGTACATGCAGCAAATAGTGGCTGATTTTTGGAAGCGTTGGTATAAAGACTACCTCTTGTGCTTGAGGAGTGCACACATTAGGCGAGTACAGCCTTGCAACAAGCTTAAGGTTAACGATGTAGTCGTCATTAAGGAAGACAAGGTGCCCATAACTTTTTGGAAAGTTGGTAGAGTTACTGACGTGTACTTATCAAGTGATAATCACGTTAGAGCCTGCAAGATTGTCTTGGCAGGGAGGTACGGAAGTTACGAGGCCAGTACAACTTTTATGCCCGTTGGAGCTGGGCGATTGAACTTTCGGGCGCGGAGGATGTTGGAAATTGTTTGAATCTCCCGCGCGAATAGCGCGCGCACCAAGGGACGGAGAACGAAGAAGAAGAGGAGTGCAGCCGAAATAGAACACGCTCTTTTACCATGGATGCTGGCGTTTGCGTCTCCTTCATTTGGTGCCTTTAAACTCCGAAGCGTGGTTTTCCCACACAATGTACATTGTGTGGGAGAGTTATGGAAACGATGAAACATGTTTTGATTGAATGCGGCGATATCCACCCAGGTATACGTGTGGGTACAAGCCTACATGAGGTTTTGGGTTTCAAGGAGAAACATGGAACGCTGAACACGTCCGCGATAGAAGCAAGAGAGAGGCGGTTAGAATATTAGGGGTAGAAAAGTAGAGATAAAGGACAGAAATAGTGGGAAAATGATGTCCTTCTGCCTGAAGAGGCAGAGAGATGTAACTCAAGTTTATTTTTTTTGTTGTAATAATACCGATTTAATCGAAGTAGATAAGGCATTAGACCAACATAAATAATTTCTTTTTGTTTGTTTGTTTTTTCGAGCCTGGCGCATGGCACACATGTCACCACCCCGTTATAAAGGGGATGCTTATAGCATCCAATAATCCATCCTTGGGAATAATATAACTAAATAGCGTTAGTGCTTTTCACAGCATATCCACAGAGTTAATGATGATGAGCGGGGCAAAGCGTTCGTCCGTCCATCCTTGTGTCCAACCATCCGTGCGTCCGTCCGTTCGCCCTTCCGTCCATGCATCCGTCCGTCTGTGTGTCCATGCATGCTTCTATTAGTCTGTCCGTCCGCCTCTGCGTTCATCCGTCTGTCCGCCCGATCGTGCGTCTGTAATCCGAACGAATGGACACATGGACGGAGCTTTTTCGTTACGTTCAAGCTTAACGTTACACATGTGTGTATGTGTGTTCTCGCCGTTCCTGCGTAGATATAAAATGTATATCATTTATGGCTTATACCCGCATACATACTCGCCCCCGGCATGGGCTACTATTTGTTTTTATTGTTTGATGACGTACGCTACTACATTGTGACATTATTCATGTCATGACCAACGTTCCAACGTATATGGGCGGCTAGATAGATAGATAGATAGATAGATAGATAGATAGATAGATAGATAGATAGATAGATAGATAGATAGATAGATAGATAGATAGATAGATAGATAGATAGATAGATAGATAGATAGATGCCAAAAGTGCTTGCAGAACGCAAAGAAAAGCTTAGCATTTAATAATTGCGCGACACTTAAAAGCGACACCACAAAGAAAAAGACGCACAAACAGATCGAGGTGTGTGTGTTCATTGTGGTGCCCTCTCAAGTATCGCGTAAATATTTTCTCGCATAGTTGGAATAAAACCTTGGTGCTACGCGATAGCACCCATATATGCAAACTGTGGGGCACGAGATAATAAAAAAACTTTGATTATTCTTCCTCAATCTATGGCTGTGTGTTACCGGAAGGTGTCATAAATAGCCGTCAAGCAGCTGTTGGGATAAATGGATCCTGCGTATAGTATAGACTTGATCTTCTTTCTGCATGTGCGTGTTTTCCCTCGCTGGTTTTCTCTCGCTGTCCATGCCTCTATGCACGTTGGTGTGATGTGTGCCTACCAATGCAGTTAAGGTAATTCGCTGTTAATAACTGGTGTAACAGAGACATGTCATGTCGTTTGGTTTTTACGTATTCTTTTTCATATTGTGCATGCTATATTGTGCTAGCATAAATCTGATATGGTACTGCACATAACACAATAGGCATAAACGTCTAGCTGTTTAATTGTAGTTTGGTATAGTTATAGCACGGCTATAGTGCGCTAACCAACACCTTAGGAACGGAATAATTATACCAGTTAGTGTTTTTGATTTACTGAACATATAATGAATTTCACTAACCAGCATTTTACTATATATACTTCGACTTGCATACGGGTTAGTGGTTTTTGTGTCTGGTCAATGGTTAGTATACTGCCCCGCCGCGGTAGTCTAGTGGCTAAGGTACTCGGCTGCTGACCCGCAGGTCGCGGGATCAAATTCCGGCTGCGGCGGCTGCATTTTCGATGGAGGCGAAAAATTCTGTAGGCCCGTGTGCTCAGATTTGGGTGCGCGCTAAGGAACCCCAGGTGGTCAATATTTCCAGAGCCCTCCGCTACGGCGTCTCTCATAATCATATGGTGCTTTTGTGGCGTTAAGCCCCCACTTAGAAACATGGAACGCTGAACACGTCCGCGATAGAAGCAAGAGAGAGGCGGTTAGAATATTAGGGGTAGAAAGTAGAGATAAAGGACAGAAATAGTGGGAAATGATGTCCTTCTGCCTGAAGAGGCAGAGAGATGTAACTCAAGTTTATTTTTTTTGTTGTAATAATACCGATTTAATCGAAGTAGATAAGGCATTAGACCAACATAATAATTTCTTTTTGTTTGTTTGTTTTTTCGAGCCTGGCGCATGGCACACATGTCACCACCCCGTTATAAAGGGGATGCTTATAGCATCCAATAATCCATCCTTGGGAATAATATAACTAAATAGCCTTAGTGCTTTTCACAGCATATCCACAGAGTTAATGATGATGAGCGGGGCAAAGCGTTCGTCCGTCCATCCTTGTGTCCAACCATCCGTGCGTCCGTCCGTTCGCCCTTCCGTCCATGCATCCGTCCGTCTGTGTGTCCATGCATGCTTCTATTAGTCTGTCCGTCCGCCTCTGCGTTCATCCGTCTGTCCGCCCGATCGTGCGTCTGTAATCCGAACGAATGGACACATGGACGGAGCTTTTTCGTTACGTTCAAGCTTAACGTTACACATGTGTGTATGTGTGTTCTCGCCGTTCCTGCGTAGATATAAAATGTATATCATTTATGGCTTATACCCGCATACATACTCGCCCCCGGGCATGGGCTACTATTTTTTTATTGTTTGATGACGTACGCTACTACATTGTGACATTATTCATGTCATGACCAACGTTCCAACGTATATGGGCGGCTAGATAGATAGATAGATAGATAGATAGATAGATAGATAGATAGATAGATAGATAGATAGATAGATAGATAGATAGATAGATAGATAGATGATAGATAGATAGATAGATAGATAGATAGATGCCAAAAGTGCTTGCAGAACGCAAAGAAAAGCTTAGCATTTAATAATTGCGCGACACTTAAAAGCGACACCACACACACACAAAAAAACGCACGAACAGATCGAGGTGTGTGTGTTCTTTGTGGTGCCCTCTCAAGTATCGCGTAAATATTTTCTCACATAGTTGGAATAAAACCTTCGTGCTACGCGATAGCACCCATACATGCAAACTGTGGGGCACGAGATAATAAAAAACTTTGATTATTCTTCTTCAATCTATGGCTGTGTGTTACCGGAAAGTGTCATAAATAGCCGTCAAGTAGCTGTTGGGATAAATGGATCCTGCGTATAGTATATAGACTTGATCTTCTTTCTGCATGTGCGTGTTTTCCCTCGCTGGTTTTCTCTCGCTGTCCGTGCCTCTATGCACGTTGGTGTGATGTGTGCCTACCACTGCAGTTAAGGTAATTAGCTGTTAATAATTGGTGTAACAGAGACATGTCATGTCGTTTGGTTTTTACGTATTATTTTTCATATTGTGCATGCTATATTGTGCTAGCATAAATCTGATATGGTAATGCGCATCACACTATAGGCATAAATGTCTAGCTTTTTAATTGTAGCTTGGTATAGTTATAGCACGGCTATAGTGCGCTAACCAACACCTTAGGAACGGAATAATTATACCAGTTAGTGTTTTCGATTTACTGAACATATAATGAGTTTCACTAACCAGCATTTTACTATATATACTTCGACTTGCATACGGGTTAGTGGTTTTTGTGACAGATGAACGGTTAGTATACTGCCCCGCCGCGGTGGTCTAGTGGCTAAGGTACTCGGCTGCTGACCCGCAGGTCGCGGGATCAAATTCCGGCTGCGGCGGCTGCATTTTCGATGGAGGCGAAAAATGCTGTAGGCCCGTGTGCTCAGATTTGGGTGCACGTTAAGGAACCCCAGGTGGTCAATATTTCCAGAGCCCTCCGCTACGGCGTCTCTCATAATCATATGGTGCTTTTGTGGCGTTAAGCCCCACTTATCAATCATCAATCACGGTTAGCATATCTACGAAGGGTCAGTACGCCAACATTATTATTTTTTTTTCTTATATGTGTGTACACTTCCAACCGAACTGTAACACATCCATACTGTCAAAATTGGAATTATCGCAATCGGGTTGGCGATGCGAGCTGAGAACGCGTTGGTTAGGGCGGGCGTGGTGATTAGCTCGAGATGCAGGGGCGCCAGCACGTTCTCGCCACATGGGCTGCAGGCGAGCACTGCGAAAAAGCTGTTGCGGTGGCCGGCGGCCACTGCTGTCGTTCGTGCGGGGTCTTTTCGCAAGTAAGGAAATACGGTATTACTTAACGTTCCTAGATTTTTCTCTTTGAAAGAACATGAAAGAATCTGGGGACCTCAGTATTACGGTACTGCTTATCCCTTCCCGGTCGTTGACCTTTTACCAGTGGGTTGTCACGCCTTTTTGTAGCCTGACAGCCTGCACATTGTTAACGAGGACCAGTCATCCGTGGGAGTGTCATTGGACAGGAGGAGCGCTGCCGTACTGGCTGTTTTATCTCGTGTTTGCGTACCGTGTTTCCGTAACTCGTCGAAAGACCCAATATAACGGCCGGTGCACGACTGGTTTTGACCACCTCATTTGCCGGCATCACTGAATGATTTGGGATTTCCGTTTACTAACATGCTCATTAAGATGTTGTAAAACCGTGGACAGTCACATAAATTTATTTGCGCACTCGTAAAAAAAGGAAAAGAAAATATTAGCGTAGCCCAATTGCACTGAAGTCGCAATGCTAAAGAGAACGCGGAGCTGATGGGCACCTATGTAGTATGATGGACATTTATATGGTTTTATAAGCTAAGCTTTCTGCATTTCTTTTCTTTCTTTCGTTTTCTATTTCTTTTTTTGCAGTAGCAATTATATGGACCCCCACGGCGTGTTTTGGCCGTCGCCGTCATGTCCAGTATATGTACACGTAGACGATTTTCCGCAGTGGCGTACGGGCGCTGCCATGCTTGATCACGTGACCGTAGCTGGCCTTCCCCCAACCAGTTGCCCCAGAAGTTCCATAGACGCCCGCGAGACCTATGCAGCACGAATATCACTAAGTCGTAATGCAAAACTATCGGCGAATCTACTATCAATGGCATCGATAGTTTATTTTGAACTATGGATAGAGTAAAAAAATCTATCGATAGTATTATATATGGTGGTAGCGTCACTACCGACATTACTGCGGATAGCGCTGTGAATAATTATACTATTGGTGGCCGGTGACGTTGCCATAAAGCATTTGCGATAACGTAAATTATCAGCAATGTCCAGTGGACTTAATTAACGAACAATTTCCTGCAAAAATATAAATTAATTCAGCAGTGAAAATGTACAAATGTGTCCTATAAATTTGTAATAAAAAGTAACCACTCACGCCTTACATATAACCTGTTGTTCCTTACATCTTCATTTTGATATCACAAATTGCAATATAAAGTTGAAGCCGCACAGTACCGTCAAATTTAAAGGTCTCGTCACCTGTACAGCAGATTCGTGTATCAGCCAAGAATTAATTCTTATGCATCTGGTGAAGGAGCGCAAGCATATCGACTTCTAACCCTTCAGCCTTCTCCCACTGCTCCACACACGTGCAGAACCACTTTTATGCTGCAATGAGTTCGCGTGGTTGATGTTATAATGGCTCTATAGACAGTTTTCCTTTTTTTTTACCATAGATAATTTCATACTGATGGAACTATCGATATAGTATCGAGAGTACGGTCGATACTTCTGAATTATGCACGCGCCTCCACCGCCGTGCCTCTGTCACAGAGTAACATGCCTCTGTCGCGAATTAGAAGACGGAGGCCCGGAGGCGCGCACATATATTCGCCCCGAATACTTCTTTCTCCGTGCCCCGAGCTACCCCGAGATTAGACTTACTGTATATGCTACCTTTAAGTAGCAGAGTTCCGCCAAGGTACGCCATCTTGGGTTCAAATGTCTTGCGAGAAAGCCGCTCACCACCGGCGAAGGAGCAGTGCTCCCGCTTCAGAGTACTAGCGTTGCTTTATTTATTATCTTCGTTTTCTTTTCTTTCTATTTTTATGAAGGCAAGAGAAAAACTCAGTTGCTGTGGTCACGCCTGGAAGCCTTGGTTTTATGTTTGTGCGTTGAGAAAAAGTGGTAAACGATTTAGAGTACATGGTACTCTACTATAGGGAGAGCTGAAATGCCATCCCGTAGGCCTCAAACATCATGAGACCATGCACAGTTGGCATCTTTGCGTTTAGAAAAAATATATTTACAGCATGTACAGCTTCATACCATTCCAGTAACAGGGCACATACACTTCGGCACATCTATATTTCACTTTTTAGCTAACATTTTTGGTATGTATTAATGAAAAAAGTGCGTCAGCTCGTTGAACCAGTGATACATATGTATATATATAGCAGGCCACACAGTAGTTTCGGCTTTTGCGCTGTTTTCAGCTGCATTAAATTCACGCGCTAGCAGAAACACCTTGCCGATTAAAATAGTTCTGGTTTAAATTCTCCATTTATTTCTAGCGTCTTAGCCGCCAGGCCAATTTGGACGTATGCACCTGACACACGCTGACCAACTCTGCATGTATAACGTATTCACTACTGCATCGGTGGTTAATACAAATAGAGCAAGTTTTGCAGTGCTGCGGATAGGTTAAAAAAAAAAAAGCGAAGCGCATGGGTGTCAGCAGAGAAGTGCAAAAGGGGCACTTGCCCCCCTCACGCCACAACAGCACTTGCTCCCTACCAACCTAATGATTGATTTGTGGGGTTTAACGTCCCAAAACCACCATATGATTATGAGAGACGCCGTAGTGAAGGGCTCCGGAAATTTTGACCACCTGGGGTTCTTTAACGTGCACCCAAATCTGAGCACACGGGCCTCGACATTTCCGCCTCCATCGGAAATGCAGCCGCCGCAGCCGGGGTTTGAACCCGCGACCTGCGGGTCAGCAGCCGAGTACTTTAGCCACTAGACCACCGCGGTGGGGCCCCTACCAACCTAGACCAGTTCTCTCGTTCTCCCTAAGCCACGATTAAATAATGGTTTTCACCCACCAGGAGAAAGTCCTGCCGACGACCATGGCCAAGCGTTTATTCCTTCAGACTTAACACTAATCATTTCTATAGCAACACCCGCTGCACCCGTGTCTAATCACATGGTCTCTACGTAGTACAATTCAACACAGAATGCATTCGCTGCCGTATTTCTCTTGACGAACAAGCAGCATGGCTACATTAGCGAAGAAGCGCGACGAAAATAACAACAGCCGTTGCCAACCCCGCCTGATCCCCCCGAAATCTGCGTAGCGTTGGCTTCCCCGCAGTGCAAACGAACCACCTGTGCTCGTTTCCGCACTGCCTGCATCATATGCTCGTTTCTTCAACTGTGCTCGTTTCTTCGTTTCCGCTGTCGATCGCACCTAGTGACGGTGGTGGTAGTAGTTAGAAGATGAGAAAAGGCACCTAATTTCTGCAACCCGGTCGGGAGCACGGCGCAGTGCCTAAAAAAAGTGACGGGGCAGTGAACACTGGCTGGCTACCGATATCTCCCCGGGAGTCTCACAGCGCTTACGATGGTCACAACGATAAAATCAGCTGTTCCTTTTCCATGTCGCTGCAGCGCCCGCTTCAGCAAGCGCCATGTTTGCCAAGCGAGGCTACGGGCCGCCGCCCAGGCTGTTTTTCGCAGTAGCCAGTGGGATGCGAGCCATGCGAGGCGGCTTGCAAAAGTTGAGTGCTGCTCTGCCCAACCTGTCTAGACTAGGTTGGCTCTGCCGGACGTCACAGAGACGGCCGCTCTCGCCCATTTGTGCGGTGCGGGTGTGCGGAGCGTATGTGCGGCTAGCGTGTATACCGGCCCTTAGTAGAGACACGACCGCCACTACTCCGCGCTCAGGCTCTGGGTCCGGCCGCTCGGCCATTTGGCTCGGCCATAGCAGTCTCATTGCGGCTATCACCGTCTACCGCCGGTGGACGGCATGCTTCTCCCCGCGAGGTCCGCGGTCGGCACATCAACAAGCATATTTCAAGCACTACACTATCACTAAAGCGCACAAGCTTATATAGCCATGAATTTCCACTGACCGTAGTAGCACAAGTTACAAGTAAGTTTTCGTCAACTTTTTTTACGTTTTGTGGCCATACCACAACATGCCCACACGAAAATATGTTGTATCCAATGTTTAGACAAATGGTAGTTTATTAACAGTTGCACATTAGTGAAAGAAATAATTACTAGAGCTTATCAGGTTTTCGCAAAAACAATTACCCCAAGCCAGAAATAGAATGCCAACGGCATTTCGAACGCTACGCCATCTCTCGACCACTGCCACAGTTATTTTTTTGAAAGCCTCCGAGAACGTAAACGTTTGCCGCGTGTTAGCCATTTCAGAGGTCATGCCTCTTTTTTTTAATTTTCCAGTTGTTACTAGGAGAGGGCGCAGCATGCAGGCAAAACTTCGTTTCCGTCGTGGTATGCTTCTGGTTGAGGTCGTGCTAATTTTTGCAGTGGCGTTCTATTTGTATACCCTGCAGCATATGCCTTGATAGCCGACATCGAATCCGATATAATAAACTTCGTGCCCTCGCTGGTAGTTCCTATAGCAATAGCTGTTTCTTCTGCCTCGTTTGTGGAGCCGGCCTGAATGGTTTCTGTCCGCAATGTGCGTCCATAGCCATCAACTGCCGCAATAACATAATTCATCCCACCGGCGTTACTGGCGTCCACATACGCTGCTGGTTTGTTTTCCAGTGCTTTTAAATGCGAAGCATTTATTAGCGAGCTTCGGCAACTTTAGCGTATCTATCTATCTATCTATCTATCTATCTATCTATCTATCTATCTATCTATCTATCTATCTATCTATCTATCTATCTATCTATCTATCTATCTATCTATCTATCTATCTATCTATCTATCTATCTATCTATCTATCTATCTATCCGCTTACGACTTTTAGCTCCCTTGGCCGTTTCGATAACGGTATCGACACCAAACTTGGTATGCTATAACATGACGGTATGACGAGCGTAAAATACTAGTCATAACATGTAAATAATGACATGTAAGTCATGAATGTCATGATTTATTATCATGGTCCTGCTGCTCTTGCGGTGCTTTCATTCACATGATATGTTGAAAAACTGGTATGGTATGACATGACTGCATAACGAACAAAAGTGACAGACCCTAACGTGGAAATCATGACATGTGTCATGATTTTCATGTTATGACTAGTCATCAGTTCACGCAACGCTCATGGTGCGCTCGCGGCCGTTTCACTAGCTTCGCATCTACCAAATTTGGTATTACGGGACGTGAATGAATGACGAAGGTATATGACTGGTGCAACATGATAATCATCAGTGCAGGTACGCGTCATGTAACAACATGACTACATGCGACGCTCATAATGCGCTCGCGCCCGTTTCGGTAGCGTCCCAATTACCAATTTTGGTATTACGGGACGTGAATGGATGACGAAGGTATGTGACTGGTGCAAACATAATAATCATGAGATGCGTGTCATGTAACAATATGACTACATGCTACGCTCATGACGCATTCGTGGCCGTTTGGCTAGCTTCACATGTACCAAATTTGGTATTACGTGACGCGAGCGGACGATATGGGTAAAGGACACGTCCAAACATGATAATCATGACACGCGTGTCATGTAACACCATGTATAAACGCCACACACACGATCCACTGCAGCTGTTTTGCTAGCTTCACATTTGCCAAATTCGGTATTACGTCGCGTGAATGGATGACGAAGGTATACATGTGACTGGTGCAAACATGATAATCATGAGGTGTGTGTCATGTATCAACATGACTACAAGCCACACTCAAGGCAACAATACAGTTCGACGTAACCCGCCGCGCTCGCCGGCGATGTCACCCGCCGCATACTTGCAGGTGAGTACGACGTTGCCTTGCTTTGACGCATGCGCGTATGAGCGCCCCCGGTGTCCCTCCATCTAACGCCTCCTTTAGAAAGATGCCTGAGGAATGGCTCACGCTCCCAGCGGAGTTGGCCTGCCTTCAGTTTTAAACAAGCTCCACGCGGTGGCGCTCGCGACCGACACTATTAATAGGTATTGATTGATTGATATGTGGGGTTTAACGTCCCAAAACCACCATATGATTATGAGAGACGCCGTAGGGGAGGGCTCCGGAAATTTCGACCACCTGGGGTTCTTTAACGTGCACCCAAATCTGAGCACACGGGCCTACAACATTTCCGCCTCCATCGGAAATGCAGCCGCCGCAGCCGGGATTCGAACCCGCGACCTGCGGGTCAGTAGCCGAGTACCTTAGCCACTAGACCACCGCGGCGGGGCACTATTAATAGGTATGATGTTGTGAGAGGAATATGGAAAGGGGTCATGGTTCCTGGGCTGACGTTCGGCAATGCCGTCTTGTGCATGAGATCAGAAGTTCAAGCAAGATTAGAAATTAAGCAACGTGGAATAGGTAGGCTTGCTTTAGGAGCTCACGGGAATACACCAAATCAAGGAGTACAAGGTGATATGGGATGGACATCATTTGAGGGCAGGGAAGCTAGCAGCAAGATAAAATTTGAGAAGCGATTGAGAGAAATGGGGGAGGAGCATTGGGCTAGGAAGGTTTTCAGCTACTTGTACATAAAGAATGTCGATACAAAATGGAGGAAGCGAACCAGGAAATTGACTGGTAAATACTTAGAAAACAGCAGGTGGCCAAACCAAAAAGAACTATCGGTTAAGAACAAAGTGAAGGAAACGGAGACTGACATGTGGAGAATGGGCATGATTAAGAAGTCCGCACTAGAGATCTATCGAACATTTAAGCAGGAAATTGCCAAGGAAAGGATCTATGATAATACTCGGGGTAGTTCTATATATACTGTTTGAGGGCAGGACGGGAGTACTGCGAACCAAGACATATCGGGCCAAATACGAAGGGGAAGACACAGTATGCAGTGCGTGTGGAGAGGGGGAAGAAACTGCCGAACACTTGATAATGTTCTATAAAGGGCTTCACCCTATAGTTCAGGATGATGGCGCAGAGTTTTTCAAAGCACTGGGGTTTAGGGACCGGGAGGGCAAAATATACTTTAAGCGGGTTGACTTAACTAGAAGGAGGTTATCTGATTCGTGGTTAAAGTCAAGGCACGAGTGAAAATTAAACCCTTCACTGCAAAGTACAAATCCTCAAACTCCCTTTTTAAAGATAAAAAATAAATCTAGTTTTTGGTTCATTAAGTATTACGGCTTGGTGGCGCTAGCCACTGCCCGATCTAAAGGGTACAGCCATGTCCGTCCGTCCGTCCGTCCGTCCGTCCATCCATCCATCCATCCATCCATCCATCCATCCATCCATCCATCCATCCATCCATCCATCCATCCATCCATCCATCCATCGCTGAACTCCTGTAGACGGAGCGCGCGGCGCCCGAAAAACAGTGGCGCAACTCTGTTACCTAAAGGTAACATATACAGTAACTCTACCCGAGATCGAGCGGAATCGCCGCCTGGTGGCCACTGGCTGAAGCGCGCCTAGTGTATGGCATGGTTAGCGCGGCTAGAGTGTCCTAGACTAGCCCGGCCGGAGTGCACGGCTGTGTTCCAATACTTACCGTAGACGGCTGTATAGACAGCTAAATGGATGGCGGCCATATTAAGTCCCATTCTAGTTCTCACGTAGCCGGCAAAGCAGACAGATCCGAGAAGACCGCATCGTAGACAAATACGATGCAGGCACGGAGGAAGGAAAGGTGATGCAGGCTACTTTGCTGTCTAAACAAGACGGCGGCTCAGCGAATCGCTCAGATAAATCAAATCTCGCCAGAATGGTCGTCTGTACACAAGCAGACGCTTTCCCAGACGCTCAATGTGACGGTAACATTGATTTGTTTTTGATTTCAACACGAAATAAGCCAGAAATGACAACCGTTACGTTTGTTTCTTTTAGCTTTTTCTTTTCGACGCGAGGTGGCGCATCGTCGCGTACTCTACTACCAATACTAAACTTTCCCAAGTCCCACATTACAAGTATCTTGGCTTATGGATCACAGTAACCTGAATTGTACGAAACAAATTAGTACAGTAACTAACACTGGAATGCGTAAACTGTTCTTCTTCAGAAGAGCATTGAAACTCTCAACCCCCTCCGTCCGCCTTCTGGCTTATAAAACAATAGTTATACCGACTCTAGATTATGCTTCCATTATATGCGACCCTTTTACCAAAACTAATATCAACAAGCTAGAAAGAGTACAAAAAAAAGGCCATTCGTTTTATTTATAACAGCTTCGGGCGCACTTCAATTACGGAACTTTCAACTCTAGCTAATCTACGAACACTAACAGAAAGAAACCGCTTATCTAGACTAAAATTTCTATACCAACTAATAAAGGGACATTACAAGATAGACATTTCTGAAGTTCTTTCATTTTCGTCCGGTTATGCAACTCGACAAAGGCATGAGCGCACAATAACACCCTATGCGACCCGTAACAACTGCTTTAAATATTCATTCTTTCCACGAACTATAAACGACTGGAACAAACTAACCAACACCGAAGTTTTACAGCCATCCTTGACATTGTTTTCTTCTAGCCTCAATAACACTGTTTAATATAGCATGCCAATTAAGCTCTGTCCCCATAAACGTTCGAATATTTGCATATTTGGGTTCCTTTGTGCGTACTTTTGCTTATCTGTGTTTTTATCTTCCTGTTTTCAAAATTTGTTCGTCTTCATATTGAGCATTCATGTAATTCATGTAACCCACTCTGCGAAAATCCCTAGTAGGGATTGCAGTATTCATAAATAAATATTAAATCAATAAAAGCTGTCTAAACGTGTTCCAATTTTAGGACAGCATGGGCCCGGTGCGGTCTTCTATAAGCAGTCTGCGTAGACTGTCTATACGTGCTGTCTAAGAATTGGAACACAGCCCACGCGGGAGATCGCGCGTGCCCAACACCACCAATCTAGGTGGTGTTGGCGTGCCACTCGTCCTAGAGTTAGTGTATATGCTCGTACCTGAAAATAAGGTATTCTACCTAAAAGTAGCATATATCTAGCTCGTCCGGTCATGAGTCTGGATTGCTCCCTGCGTCGTCTGCCACCTAAAATACCCCTGCCACACTGAACATTTACATGTCATTCGATTGGAATGGCAGTCGAATCTAATGACATTATGCAGCTGCTGCATAGTGATGTATAATGTCATTAGAATGGAATGACTTAGGCAATCGAATGAGTTCGAGAAACACATTCGCCGTCGCAGTCGAACCGAATGTGTACTCTCAATTCCAGGGACTATACTGAAAAGATGGCATTCGGCATTCTTATTTTTGGGCCTGCATTCATGGAAACACCCAATTAACGTTGTTTTCCGAGAAATCTCTCAATTTCACGAGGTGAGTTGTACAAAAGGCTGTCGCAAAATGTTTTTACTCTACCACCTTAGTGGCGTCTGGCGGCCATATTGTAAACAAGCAGAAGCCTGGGTGCACGTGTGTGCGTATCTCCAGCGATGACATCAAGGCAGCTTTCTTTCCTTTTTTTATCTTTCGATCAAGTATCTTCTTCTGGTTTACGCATATATTTCGCACCGCCAATTACAAAGCAACTAAATTTACCACTTGCTGCCGCTTGTCGTCGTCGTTCGAGCGGCTCATGCATGTCAGCCGGGTTTGTGTTCATTCTATCGGCTGCGGCTATACCGGCTAAGCGGATCGTCTGGGTTTTGGGGTGGTTATATATTTTGCGATATAAAATTTTAGGCACCTTTATTTAGCGATGCGACTTCCCACAGGTCATTTAAAATAAATAACTTCACTTTTATACCACTCTATAGTTTCCGTCCAGAACTTCCTCGGCCATTTTTTTTTTCCTGAATTATCGAGATTGATTTCATAAACGAACGGTATTACTTTTTCCTGAGTACCACCGCACGGATCGAATGGCGTTAACAATAGTGCAAGTTTAACTGCTTGTACGTTTGCGTAACATGATCTACTGACTGCAATAAAATCATTTTGGGCACTTGCCGAGATTGCTGTGTATTATCGTCGTGCCCTCCATTCACCAGGATCATGTGGGCATAGGCGCCGCTTTTTAGTTGAAGTACACCGTAATGTGCACTTGGCGTCGTCTTATAGACATAAGGAGTGTTAAATTTTATGTAAATGCAGCTTTATACAAATTTTTGCATTGCGGTATGTGTATAACTGCGGCGCTATTGGTGATCGGTTATTTGTCGAGCATTAATTGTGCTTGAGATAACCTTTTACTTTACGGTCCTGGTCCAACTACAGCGAAATATTTGTCTTTAGTAAATTCTGACACTTATGCATTTGAAATATTCCTTAAAAAGAACAGAAAATAGACTGATACGGAGGGGATTAAGCTCGAGTCACCCTGTGCATATATACTTCAACATTGGGCTAAATAGAAACGTTTTTTTTTTTCTACGATACTTTAAGCGCTCTTGAGGCGTTGCCCCGCCGCGGTGGTCTAGTGGCTAAGGTACTCGGCTGCTGACCCGCAGGTCGCGGGTTCGATTCCCGGCTGCGGCGGCTGCATTTCCGATGGAGGCGGAAATGTTGTAGGCCCGTGTGCTCAGATTTGGGCGCACGTTAAAGAACCCCAGGTGGTCAAAATTTCCGGAGCCCTCCACTACGGCGTCTCTCATAATCATATGGTGGTTTTGGGACGTTAAACCCCACAAATCAATCAATCAATCTTGAGGCGTTGTTATAGACTGGCGGAAAAAGCGCGCATTATTCGCTTGAAAAAAAAAATCTTTTGTCCGATCGAAGAACTGAACGAAACTTTGTTGCATCACTGTCATGCAGATAATCAATATGCTGAACTGTTATCTTTTTATAATGTCATCCGAGTAATGACAAGCGCGCCAGAATGCTGTCAGTCGCGTAGCTTTCCAGAAGAAACGTTCATTTCATGAACAACTGTATAAGAAAAATGCGGATGCGTATTCGCGGTTATCTTAGCTCATAAGCCAAGATTACGGCATTTTTGTCTTTCTTTCTTTCTTTCTTTCTTTCTTTCTTTCTTTCTTTCTTTCTTTCTTTCTTTCTTTCTTTCTTTCTTTCTTTCGTATAACACCAGCACGCATGAATCAAATAATGAAGTCAGTCGCACTATACAGCAGTGCATATAGTATAGGCGGGACTCGATCTCAGGACTTACCAGTAAAAATATGAGAAACGTGACATAGAGCCAACATTCGTTTCCATGGCAGATTGCGCTTCTCTCACAAGTAATAATGACGTTCGGCGAGCTTCGTGCATCCATTCGGCAACGGACGGCATGTACATTACAAGTAGGTTGCAGCCAACGCATTTTTTTCGCCAACAATCGTCTCACAAAAAAGCGCCGCTGTATAGTATACGTAGTACAGATGTGCTTGCGCCCCGCGGCCACCTATAGCGCGGTGATGGCGCTGCCATGTAAGGCCATCTAAAGTTACTGTATGCTACCTAAAGGTAGCATATACAGTAACTTTAAGGCCATCTAGCGCGTGAACGGCACACAAAACTGTGACGCAATTCCGCACTGCCTGCATCATCTGCTCGCGTTCTTAGATGTCATTGCCGTCATTGTCATCATCGCCATTTCCTGGCAAGGACTTTCTTCAGGCTCCCACATGTACGTTCGCCGTGGTCATGCGTCTCGCGAGCTGCCGCTGCCGATCACTGGCCTGCTAACGCGAGAACGGCAGAAGCGCTATGACGTGATGATTTAGCGGTGACGTCGCAGAAGTTTGGCGGGTCACCTGGAGGTCGTTTTGTACGATGTCAATGTCTCGAGGAGCGCTCTGTAGACCGCACACGCGAACTTCAGAATTCACGGAAGTTACCTTCCAAGCTGCATTAGCTGTGCAGACTTTTTTTTATAGATGATGTATGCCTGTTCAATTTTCGCCACGAAAATTGATTCCGAACACTATTTCAAGGCACGAAATTACGTGTCGCTACCCTTTTAACAGCCCAATATCATGCTTGCATCCGTAAAATAGTCTCTCTCTCGCTTATATATATATATATATATATATATATATATATATATATATATATATATATATATATATATATATATATATATATATATATATATATATATTATATATATATATATCACGTAACAAACCCGGTCGTGTGCGCAATGATTCTAGTGCTCCCTAACGTTTCGCGTACGAACGACCATAGCATTTGCCCCCATTGTGCTGTCTCGGCAGGGCCGATACGATGGTTGTGGCTTTACGATGAACACGTTTCGCTATCGGCCACAAAAACGAAAACCGCTGTGACTGCTTATCGCTGTCATGAACTGGAGCGAGGGAAGCGTGTCGTCCGTACCCGCAACGTTAGAGAGCACTAGAATCATCGTGCGCACTGCCGCGCAAGCGCGTTTGTCACGTGGTATTTTTTTGTATTTCGCGGACATTTGTAATTAGCAGAAAAACACTATACTACTTAACAGATATAAAGTTGAAAACTATCTTATCGGTCGTTTTGCAAACCGATCTACAACTTTTTCATAAAATTTTTGAACGCCCTGTATACGATGTAACAAGTATACCGTGCAAGCGAGAACGCACAAGATGAGGATACAGCTGCCTTGCCTTAAATTTTAAGTGCCAGACGCTCCCAAAAGAGCCGATTTGGCGCAAATTAGTCGACAGGTAACAGATCAGGGAGTTGCGCTTGCGGAAACGTTTGCAAGAAGTTAAACGGTGGACTGCATGACGCAGCCGAGCGAGACGGTGTACGACATTCGCACAAAGACGAAATGCATCTTCACGTTTAAGACGAAAAGCGCCTTCGTTCAACTCGTGCACATTTCAATTAAATTGTACGTAAGTGACATTCCCCCCCTCTCTCTCAAAGGGAAAGGCACGAACTGATAGGCGGCGTGGATGAAGCCTATGCGCATGCCCGCTCACTGACTCTGCAGTGACGCTTATGGTTCATGCATGTGCAGACTCAGCGTTGCTAGCGATTTTATGTTGAAGCATGCACCGGCTCCTCGGCGGCGGAGCTGCTCCCTGCGCTCACGTTTTTCACATTTGATAGCAACCTCGCAAGTTCCGCAATATGCTATCTACTGGTGAGAAGGAGAAATGGAATTATATATATATAATTTTGCTTATCTGGAGCACTGTATACAGTGCCAAAAATCAATAATAATGTCGATGGCGGGTAATGTATACAGCACCCGATATCGGTAATGTCAATATAGCGCTGGCCATGCCGCGTTAAAGTACGAATGACATTTAGGTGCGCTGCAGAATGCACCAGAATACAAGCTTTTATACAGAGCTGGCATACTTTCGGGCTTGTTAAACCTCGACGAACGGAGACATCTCTCTATACTTTTGAAGTGAAACGTTGCCCGACAATTCAATGGGTTCTGCCTGACACTGAAGCGATTTCACGTCCGGCGTGCTATCCTATAGACGCCTGCGAATTCCACGATATTGTCAATTCCCTAACGTGCATTTTAGGTCAATCATAGAGGTCTCACATATCTCTAGGCAAATCATGATTAGGTGACGACTATAGGCGAACCATACAGTGTCCAAATAGAACCGCGGGTATACCATACGCTCGTCATCGAGGCGCGACTGCATGCATTGTCTTCGGCGCAGTTTGCGAAGCTTCCAACCAGCGCTGTAAAACGCATGCACATGTTTTACAAAGCTGATGGGGAGCGTCGTAAGCTGCATGTACCTTCACAGCTACCATGTTATAGCGATCAGGATATATATACTGTGAAAGCTCCGTATACAACAGGAGTTGCTTCTTGAGATCAAGCTATAAGTTTTAATGCGATGACACTCATATGGATACTCCAGGTTCATTTTTGTCGTTGCTGCGTGATGTTCCGTACAAAGTTCAAATCATTAACACCGCCCTGCACGTCTTATGTGCGAGTGAAAGCTTCGAATGCTGCGGACGACATCGGCTCAAAATGAGAAGCATTGCGCCAGCCATTCGCGCGATAAGAGGGAGTCGCGAAGGGACAGGAACTGCGTCGATCAGCCATGCTCGGTCGCGCGTGCCTTCTCTTAACAGGGATCAGCAGATGAATGGTATATTTTTGCGTGTCACTCGTATCGCAAAGCAAAAACGAGCCTTTGATCAATTAGCCACCCCTTCTTCCGATATTTTTTTTTTCATTGACAGCCAAGGTTTCGTTCCACCACACTTGATAGTACGCGGGGGATGATTGGTCAGCTGCCACCTCGCAAAATGACCATGTAACAGAGCTGAAAAAAAATAATAAACATTTCACATTCGCCGCCGTGGATAAGAGCAGCTCTGGCTAACACTCCCTGGTTTACGTGCACAGAAATGTCCAATAAATCAGACGAGAGAGAGAGAGAGAGAGAGAGAGAGAGAGAGAGAGAGATAGAGAGAGAGAGAGAGAGAGAATTAACTTTATTAAAGGTCCTGAAGGGGACTAGGCACCCCTTACGGGGGCCAGCCCGGTGGCTCCGCCCATGTGGGGACTGGGAGTCAGAGCTCGCCAGCCACCTTTTGGGCCTTCTGGACGGCCTGGTGTTGAAGGGCCCTGTCGGGGCTCCTGAGGTGGTTGATCCAGTCGTCCTCGGTGGCAGGGGACCCGAAGCTAGCATTTAGCACGGGATTTAAGCCACAGCATGTGACTTAAATCGCACCTTGAATTTCGGCATTTGGGGCATTCTGGCCTTATATCTGGGAGGTATTTGCTGCAGATATAGGGGCTGGGGTAACTGTGCGTTTGCAGCAGTCGAAGCGCTGATTGTCGTGCTTTATTTAGTACTGAGAGAGGTGAGGGGAATTCCTTTCTAAATAACTTATAGTGCGAGCAAATTTCGTGATATGATAGGAGTGGCTCCCGGTGGGACGAAAGAACAACGGTCCGCTGTTTACTCCATTGGCAGAGCATCGAACGCCTTATGCGAAGGTTGTAAGTTCAGTCCCTATATACAAGCGGCAATTTTCGGGCACTAATTTCTTTACATTTATATCATATTTACCACGTTGCAGTCAAAGACTACAGGTAACGAAAATTCCTCGGCTTCATTGTCTGTTGGTTTCATTATGCTGTACCTAACAAGTGAAACTAGCCTTTGATCAATTTCCTTTCCTCAGCTAGCCCAAAAACCCATACCTTTCTATTGATGTTCACCTGGCGCACATATGCGCTACACTGACATCACTTGCGTGCGTGTGTGGCATCAGCGATCATATACGTCGCCCATCCTATACACCTAAAACCAATCAAATTCTATATACGCATCTTAAATAACTTAGGCGGCTATGAAAAGTGGCGTTTGATTAACTTGTCTATTTATGCGTGATGAACGTGTGTCGTTTTTATTTATGCTAGTTATGCCAAAGAGCAGCCTTTCGAATTAAAAAAAAGAAAAAAAAAACGGCGTTATACTAAAGAGATATCGCAATATCACCTATACGTGTTTATATTCCTTGCACGAACAGCCCGGTGATACTAGGCGTTTCGGTACGCCTTTCCCTTCGTTAGTGGCGTTCGATTAACTTGTCTGTATGCGCGATAAACATGTGTCGTTTTTATCTATGCTTGTTATGCCAAAGAGCAGCCTTTCGAATTAAAAAAAAACGAAAAAAAACGGCGTTATACTGAAGAGATGTTGCATTATCACCTGCGTACCTATATTCCTTGCACGAACAGACCGGTGATACTAGGCGTTTCGGTACGCCTTTCCCTTCGTTAGTGGACCCACATTTTTTTTTTTTTTTTACACGATGAATGACTGTGACGGAGATGTTGCATAACAGGTACTGCTTTTCCCTCGTCTCTTCTCCCGCATATTGTGCCCTGCTGTTTCCCGCCGACTGACTGCTGAGTTATTGCCGGCTGACGATCGGGCGGCTGGCTGGGCCTGCTAATTCTCTGCGCGCTTTTCTTCTCCCCTCGCGCGGTCATAAAGTGTTGTCAAATGGGGCTCTTCAACTGCCTCTGCAAGGCGCGGCCACCCCACCACCGCCGAGCGGCGTCCTCCCCCCGGGCTCCAATGTGCGCCCGGCAGTGGTGGGGCACCCTACTTATGTGGGCGAAACCACCACCACGTCGGCAAAAGGCGCACCTCGACGCTCTTCATAGAAGGCGTGTTCCACACTCCCCGTCCCCCCATCGGAGGAGCAACCGCTAAAAAGAACGGTTATCCCCCCCCCCTCCCCCCCGTAGGCTTTACTACAACTGCGCTACCACCGCCGTTCTTTGTGAGGCGCTCCCCAAACACCCCCGGGGGGGATCCTCTTACCATCGCGACTGCAAATTTTTCTCCGCTCCTGCCCTGCACTATCAAGGCCCCCGGCTCCCTGTGTGACCTCTCGACATGGCTTTCCCATTCCACTTCGGCCCCCGTTGTTTGCGCTAGGCGCATGTAACTACCGAGGACAGCGGCACATCACCCACCCCACCTTCTTCGACAAACCTGCATAACCCCCCCCCCGTACACTTTCTCGCCGTGCCTTCGTCGTTTGGCCAACGCAGCGCAAAGCTGCACCATGGTGGAAGCCTACACAAAACGTTAAAAACAGAGAACCATCCAAGTGTCGACGCCTTCCCTCAGATGGCGCCACCAGTAGCGCTGCCTTGCCATTTGAACAAGCGGGTCACGGTTGCGGCTCTCCCTCCTTCCGTCTGCGTTTCCTTGTTTATTTATTTATATCTGTTATCGCCGCTCTTCGCCTGCGTTTGAGTGGCTTTCGCTGCAGCCGTGATTGGACACTCGTTCTTTCTTGTGCCTTTATGCAGTCACTAAGGTAAGGGATAAAAAAAATGCGATTGGTCTCAACGAGCCCTTTAACATTCTTTCATGTACAATGGTCACTGTAGCTCAGACACGTGTAGAAACGACACTTCACCCGATGTAATACTCTCGAACGACTATTGCAATGAAACAACGTGAAGAATTTCAGTTCATCAGCACACATACACGTGGTGCACTGACTACTTTGGCCACAAAACGCTACCACTTCATTATCGTCACCATCAAGAAGATTGCACGTGATGTCAAAGAGTAATAGTCCTGAAACTACATTTACAGAGTCAGTTGGTTGACTCAGGCCATGAGGGATGCTTTTGAGTGGAGGGCTCCGGACAATTTAGGCTACCAGGGTTTGCTTAAAGACTTAAGTCCACTGACATCGCACAGTACACTAGCCTGTAGCTTTTCGCTTCCACCGAAATATGAACGCCGCGGCCGTTTCCTGCACCAGTAACGCTCGTATTGCGCTGGCAACCAGTTTTTATAGATTAAAAGAACAATAGTTTCTCTCGCGCAGGTGTTCGCCTCGAAGGCTCAGCACGAAGCGTCATTAAAATTTCGTCCATACACGTTTTTTTTATAGAATACCAATGGCTTGACCGAACCGTTTTTTCTTTAAGCCTAACCATTTGGTGAAGCCAAGAAAAGTATGCGCAGGCCAGTATACTTGCAGCTTTCAGTTTCAAATCTTGTTATTATTAGGTTAAGGGAGGGGAATGATAGTGGATGAAAGAGCAACCCTCCGTGGGGTTCAACAAAACAAAAGCTGTTGAAGCCCGTGGAGGCTCTCTAATAGGCAGCGGAGGCTCCTTGATCGTCTGTCGTGTCTTTTATCATTTGTCCGCATTTTGTTTTCCGCGCTCTAAATACATCGATTTGAAAGAAAGTTCGCATTATACACGAACAAAAAAAGCGCCTTTTCAAGGATGAGCTTCGGAAGCGTGGATACATTACCTTATTACGTTACAATTAACCTGTTCGTTAGCTGTATATTTCCGAGTGAACTGCCACCCGCAAAATCGAGAATATGTCTACGTGCCCTTTATTGTTTTTTTGTAATTGCACGCGATGTAGTAGTAGTAGTAGTAGTAGTAGTAGTAGTAGTAGTAGTAGTAGTAGTAGTAGTAGTAGTAGTAGTTAGCCATGGCCACCTCCACAGCCGGACTAGAGCAGCGGCACCCGCGAATTCTTTTGAATTGGGGAGGAAGCATGCGCACGTTAATCATACATAAAAAGATAGTTGTTTCTGATGAATTAACTTACAGATACGAGTATCGGTGACATATTCTCTAATAAAATTCGCTATGAATTCGATGCTTACTAAAAGAAAAACTTGTAACAGAAGGGCGCACTTTGAGCACCATCTGACCAGAAAAGGTTACCATGTTAAACTCGCTGGGCGTATACCCTCCTTGGTTTTAGTCGTCGCTTGCTGTCCCTGCGCATCTCTCTCTATATGTATACCTTTAATCCTATTCTTTTAACCCCTCCTTACCCCCATCCCTTGTGAGTTATACTGCTGAAGCGTCGCACCAGATGCAAACAGTTACGGGGCTCTTCTTTTCCCTTTTATAACCACATAAGCAAGGTTTAGTGAGGATTGGGCAGCAGTGCCATGAACTAGCGGCGGTGAAAGGTGGAAACTAGACACGAAGCGCCGGCCGTAAGAGAGTCCGACCGTGCCACCTTTCGCTTCATATATATATATATATATATAGCCCTTTGAATGTGCGCCTGGGGGCGGTACTTCTATACGCTGAATATACGATGAAAAAATGCGAGATGGCGCTACTTCTAGTGTTCAATAGATGGACGGACGGATGCATCACACGCACGGATGGAGAGACAGACAGATGCACGGACGGGCGGATGGGTGGATGGATGAACGCACGAACGGATGGGAGGTTGCACAGACGGACGGACGGAAGCGCGGACGAACTGGTGGAGGCTTCGCCCCACTCATCATCATGCACTCCGTGGATATGCTGTGACTTTTCTTCTTTTTGCAATCCTTGCGCAAGAAACGGTGATCATGTCTAACCAAAGTAAAGTAGCGAATTGGGCTATATAGCTGAAACATACTCATCACGTTCAGTGCAAAAAAAAAAACACAAAAACACACGAAAGTGCACGACACAAGCGCTGTCTAACAAAGGAACGTTTAATGGAAGAAACATGTCATATATATGCATACAGGAAGGCATAAAAAATCTTCACAACCCCCACCAAGCATGTAATCCCGTATGCTGTAGATACGATATATCTCAGCATCTGTGAGAGCGATTGAAGGCTGGCTCACGCACCTGTATTTTGCTGTTATAATTTCAAATGCGCTGCAGCACTTTCACGCGTGCGCTGCAGGGTCTCCACACCTCATCACCACAGCGGTTTTGTTTAACTCAGCTGCGTAGCCGCACGGCTGGCAATGGAGGGCAAGGTGCGTAGATGGTGTACCTTTGTGATAGCTATACAATGCTCCCTTGGACGGTGAGGCCTTGTCTCGTCTGCCAAATGCACGTGTCCCCGCATGACAAAAGGATGGAGTCAACCATCGTTTTGTCAGCACAGTCAACCAGGTCCCGGAAACTCAGCGCTAGTTTCGGTTTCAAAGAACATGCACACTCGTCACCGGGCATTGCTCCGGTTGAACGGAGTGAGGTTGATGTGAATGTTCACATTTATTGGCTTTCACAAATTTTTGCAAAAAAAAAAAAAATCGATACTCCAGCAAGAAACTTTTCTGTTGTTTTTATGTGTTTGTTATTCTTTATTTCGTGAATTTTAAATCAGTTCGAAAAGCGGGATTGATTGATTTGTGGAATTTAACGTCACAAAACTACTTTATGATTATGAGAAACGCCGTAATGGAGGGCTCCGGAAATTTCGACCACCTGGGGTTCTTTATAACGTGCACCCAAATCTGAGTACACTGGCTACAACATTTCCGCCTCCATCGGAAATGCAGCCGCCACAGCCGGGATTTGATCCCCCGACCTGTGGGTCAGCAGCCGACGAAGCGCGGGAAGTGATCGGCTTGCGTTCGTAGCACTTGCCTCCGCTCTTTCTCGCCCCTCACTCAGCGATATCAAAAGTTGGATCGCGCTCAGTTATCTCGCTCAGTTGGCGTGTCAACTATATACGGGAGGGGAAAAGACATCAAGTTCTGGCGGGCAGATAACGGAAGCCGCAGTGAGCTACTCCGAACAAGTCAGCCATGTGTTCGTCGAAGATGGCTTCATCGGGCAACACATGTTTTCCGCGCCTGTGTGATGTGCTGACCCGGGATTTTCAGTTCCACGAAGGATTTTCAGCGTTCACTAAAGGCACGGGTGAGCTTAAGAATTTGGACCCATTATTTGAGCAGGATTTTGCATTGAGTACATATGAGTGAACCCAGTTCTCTGCAAGCCTCACATGAACTGACAGAAGTGCAGTGTCGCATGACTAACTCGTAAAGACGGCAGCCAAGCTCCTGTCGGGAAAATGCGTTTATTGAAAGGCTTGAATTCGAGTTGGCTCGGCTATATGCATGGTCTCACTTTCTTTTACTTTTGACGCGTGTAGTTCAAATGATGTCAACTAATTATAGGCTGCTTCCTGCTCACGAAATTCTTGTATCCACGCTTTCAAAATATGTGTCTTTGCTTTTAATGGTGTCACTCAAATACGCGTGATGTACTAAATGCTTCTAAAAAAATATTACAGAGAATGTCGATGGGGCCAACGTTTTGACAAGTGAACTTTTCTTCGCCAAGGCAACGCTGTTGCCCTGACGAAGACAAGTCAACTTGCCGAAAAGACATTCTCGAAAAACCTTTGATCGCTTCAAGCCTCTCTGTGCCTCTGAACTTCAGTCTCGTTTGGTACTCAAGCTCCGTAATTACACCATGCGCGCCGTTATAACAAACGTGATTGAGTCAAATGCGACATGTTTTACTCAAGATTATTGATAATTTTGGCATTGGTTCCGATCAACGTTTGCTCATTATGTGCGTATGTCAGTTGTTATTTACAGCTGCTTTTATAGATTGACACTTTCACCGTATACGTTTGTCCGTTTTTTATACAAAACGTGCAATGACAGGTTATCAGATATATAGGCGGCTTGTTTCCGACGCCTGGTCTTTGCGTTCACTTCACAGCGACTGTTTCATCGCCTGAAACGGGAACAAAAAGAGCGTCTTGACGCTGCGGACGGTGGCCTCGGATGGGCGAAAAAAAGAGTTCGTCGTTTTCCCGTACCTACAATCTGTGTCGCTCTGTTTGAAGAAGGTGGCCAGTCATTATGACATAAACGTTGTCTTTCGTGCTGTCAAAAAGATAGGAAACGTGTGTGCGAGAGTTACAACGAAAAAGTGCAGGAGGGGCAAGCCACTATCAGCGATGAAGGTTGCTCTATAAGCCACTGTAATCGTTTCACCGACTGTGCGAGTGCAGTGATGTATACTCCACCCCTCTGTCATGCGGGGGCACGTGCGATGGGCAGGCGGGACGTTGCCTCAACGTCCGTCTAAGAGAGCAGCACTATTCCCCCGTATTCTAGAACGTCCCTCCACTCAACGCGTCACCTTTACTCGAGGAAGCCGACGGGAGCTCCGTCTCTCGGCAGGGAAAGTCACTGCATATCAGCGATAATATGGCGCGGTTCTTGAGTAGCACAGCGTCAGTTTCAGCCGAGCAGTGGCACAGTGCTCAACTCTGTAGAGTGAAGGGTGAAAGTCGAGTCGAGGAGTGTTTGTGAATACGTGGGTATATCTTGTTGTGCCTCGCCCAAGTTCCACGTGGTCTTCGCGGCCTGCTGGCACCTGGCAGCTGTTGATGAGTCAACCCTGCACCGGGACGGCGACGGACGCGGACAATCGGGAAAAACCACGTCGCCGGCTCCTCTTGACACAAAAGTCGTTGGCCAAGCTTTTGTCAGCCGCCGAGAGCAACACTCCGAAGCAGCGTCGACCCAGCAGCTGTACGGGGTATTCTGCCTTGCTTGAGTCAACCTGGCTGCATCAGGGAGCGACTTTGCGCATGGGATTCCACGTCATCTCACTGTGGTGCCACGCTGGCGCGTGGGGTCTCCCTCACCAAACAGCGAACTGGGCATGCCTTGCCCCCTTTCCTAGGTTCAGAGGGAGGCGGTGTTTGGCTTTCCCTCTTCGGGGCCGGAGAGGAAGACGACGATCTCATTGGAGTATCCTGCGCATAAATTATCTTTGCAAGGGATCTTGGGAAGGCGGACGATGTATAAAAACGCTAGCGCAGAGGCGCTCGTGGGTGATTCTCTTTTCGTGTTGTACCACGCTACCATGTAAATACTGTATATAAACATTTTTTTCTCCTTCTCCGGCTTCTCTACTCGTCCTCTCCGGGGACTCGGATGGCCCGAGTCCGCACCACGCTACGCAAAGGCGCAACAGTGGCTGGCAGCTTATGGGATTCGCCTGCGTCGGCTGCATCGAAGTGGTGAGTGCCGCGTGTTTGCTCTTCTTTTCGCCAGACTCGTTAGCGCAGATGGTCGGTAACGTGGTAGGGTGATTGTGGTAAATTTGATTCGCAGACCAAGAATTGGGTGGCTCGTGGGCAAAATTACCTTAGGAGAGAAACGGTGTGCATATCTAAGATGGAGAAGTTTAAGGTCCAAGAACTCCTCGAAATTTGTCAGGAGCTGAATATTTCGGTCGGCTCGGTTAAAAGAAAACAACAAATTTTGGAGCACTTGGGAAAAGAGGAAGTGAGTTTAGAAGAGGCCATTGAGGCCAGAGAAACCATTTTGGCAAAGAAAGAGGAGCGTGAGCGCTTAGCCCGTGAACAGAGAGAGGAGGAAATAAGGAGGGATCGCGAGGATAAAGAACATGAAATCCGTCTGAAAGAACTGGAGCTTCGTATGTCCGTGGGAAATCGAAATTCAGGGGGTGGAGAATCAAAGATAAAGGATCTAATCCACACCTTCAAGGCGGGTGACGACATTGCATTATACCTCGTGCATTTTGAGCGAGCATGCGAAAATGCAGGGTTAGTAGGGAGACTTGGCCACAAAAACTGATATGCGTACTACCAGGCGAAGTGTCCGATGTTATCGCAAGAATGAATAAAGAGGACTCCGAGGTGTATGACAGGGTAAAGGCTGCATTGCTACGAAAATGTCGCCTATCGACAGAGGCTTTCCGCCTGCGGTTCAGGCACTCTAAGAGGGGCAACGAATCTCATTCAGACTATGCCTACCAAATTAGAGCCAACTTTGAAGAATGGCTCAAAAGCGCGCAAGTCTATGGCAACCATGACAAGGTCATTGAGTTGATGGTACTTGAGCAGTTTTACCGGGGAATTCCCGAGGAGGTAAGGCTTTGGGTGCAGGATAGGATGAAAGACGTAGACATGAACAGGGCAGCAGAACTCGCCGAAGATTACTGCTCACGCCGTAGTCTCCGCAGTACACCACGAACTTCGGAAAAAAATGAAAAGGTAGAAAGCTGGTCGGGAAACCAGGGACGCAAGAGGTTTGCAAGAAATAACTGGAAACCCGAGAATTCCAAGTTATTAGACAGTCAGCAGGGAAAGGACAGTGAGGGGACTAAGGCGGCACCTTCATCAGGTTCAAAGGCGCCGGGTGACATAGCGCATGCGTTAGAAGCGCGGAAGCCAGTTGTTTGCTACAGCTGCGGAGAAAAGGGCCACATGGCCAGGAGCTGTAAGAAGCACATGGCATTTGCCACATTAAGGAGTCAGAGGATAGCTTAAAGCTGTTGAAGCCTTACATGAGGACACTCTCAGTGAACGGCCGAATGTGTAGGGTATTGAGGGGACTCGGCGGCCACAATGGATGTAGCGCATCCAAGTTGCGTATCTTCCGAAGACATATAGGAGAGTGTGCCTGGATTCGGCAAGTGGCAGAAAAGCAAAGCGTCTGCCTACCGATAGCGAGGGTTGTAATCGAGGGCCCTTTCGGCCAATTGTGTACGGAAGCAGCAATTTCAGCCAACCTTCCGGAGCACTTCCCTTACCTATTTTCAAATAAGTCTGAGGAAATGTTAAAAACACGTGGAGAATCATTTACCACCGAAATAGCTTGCATGGCCCTTACCCGTTCGAAGGCGCGCGAGCTGACGCAACAGCTGAGCAGCTCACCCTCTGGGGAACAGACGTCCGAGGGCAGTGTAGGAAAACCTGAGGTAGTTGCGACGGAAAATGAGTCTGCCATGCGAGTTGTCGAGACGGAAACTGGGGCTATGGTCGGCAACAGCGAGGAAATATCTCTAACGCCCAAAAACGAGGACTTGGTGACAGGCTCGGTGTTAACACCCGCGTCCACCAGTTGGTGTCAGCTAGCCAGAAACCGACCGTGCAACGCTAGTGGTCGATCAAAAGGCGGATCTCGCACTCTCTATGCTGCTAGATGCCATACATAAGGAAGGTAACTCTAGAAAGAACGTTTCGTTCTACACCCAAAACGAGGTGTTGCATCGCAGGTATGAGAACGCTAAAGGGCGGGTCTACAACCAAGTGGTAGTTCCACTAAAATACCGGCGGAACATTCTCGACCTGGCCCACAGCAACGCCTGGGCGGGCCACTTAGGTATAAAGAAAACGAAAGCTAAGCTGGCTCAGGAGTTCTACTGGCCCGGGTGCTGGAAGGATGTAGAGATGTTTGTCCGTGAATGCGACACTTGTCAGCGGATAGGAAAATCAACAGACAAATGGAAGGCACCAATGAAACTACACACTAAACAAAAATGACCTGAAATAACCTCAAAAACTGGGTAAACCATTTGTCCTCTAGCGCACTACCTTTCCTGGGTTTTTTTTACTACCTACTACCGAGGTAAAAATTTACTCTCGTGCTAACTGAGTTTTTGAACGTAGGGAGAGTAGTAAATATTTACCCCAGTGAGGTTTTCAGCGAGTATAGAGGGAGTAAATTTTTACTACCTTCACAAGGTTTTTGAGGTGATTACTGGGAGATATTTCTGGTGGTAAAAAAAAATTGACGGGTGCATTCGCCCAGAGACGACCAATTTATTGAATAGCAGAATTGATTGAATTTATTGAACGGCAGAATTGGTGACACATAGATTCACATAGAAACAAACACGCATACACAACAAATGCAGAATAATACACCACTAGAACAGACCGCACGCGTTTCTCTACTACACTTTAACAATCCGGTATATATATAGGCACGACTTTTTGACCGGCCATGTAGTACCGGTAGGAGAGCTCTTTTTTTGCATCGATTAACAACAACGCTTGAAGATGCAAGCGTAAGCTTCAGGTGGGCTGCAGGGCACTAAATGTCACACCGACTTTTTATTATAAATCTACACGATCTCACCTTTTTGATTATCCAATAATTGCTTGGCACACCGGGCTCTTTGCCCCACCCGTGTTAGCACTGCTGATGCACAAGTCCATAAAATATACCTAAGTACGCACAAAGCATGGTAGCTCAATGATTTTCATTGAGCGACGTTGCACAAACACAGTAGCAGCACGTATTCATCACAACGGGCGTAGAAGAGCGGTCCACGCCTGCATACAAGCTGCTTACCGATGGCGTTCTAGGCCTTTTCGAGGAGCACGGCTATCCGATGAAACACAGCTGGCGATCACAGAACACATATCCTGTGTGAATTTCGTCGTCATTTCAGACACAAATGAACACGTGACCGCTATCTTGCGCGGACGGGGCGGTGTATGCATACTTCCAACGAAAGACCACAATCCGGGCAGGTCCGGGTTTTCTTCGTGCTCACCGGCCGCCACTTGTTGGTTCCGTCTGCCTCTAATCGGATTCGTGCTACATGTTTGAGAACAGTTGGTGCATGAGGTGGGCAATTCGGGCAGCACTTTACTCGTGCAGACATCGCCTACTGTGGAACAAAATATATGCGATGCTTCTTTCACCTGCCACGGCGACACACTCCCACTGGTCACTGGTGGCCGCGGCTCGGTGCCGACGACAGAGTGAAGCATTTTGCTTATTGCTTCTCCAGCAGGCAAGCACAGACGATGGCACCAGATTGATTTTGTTACCACTGGCAGATCTAGAGATATCCGCGAACTGGAGATATCTGCGACGTGCAGGTTCGGAGGCGCTCGGAAGAGCACGGTCGCTCGATGATCTAGGAAACACGTGAGATCCATCAGCCCAACCAGACACACAGATACCGAGCTTCTTGCACTGTCTGTCTCCAAAGCCACCGCCGAGCAAAAGCAACAATTTGCGAAAATATGCAGGACAACTTTCCACAGCAGGTTTTCTTTCTTTTTTTTTCTCTTTTAAGAGCCCCCCCCCCCCCCCCCCCCGTCTTTTTTTTCGTTCAAAGGATGCTGTTCTCGCTTATTGTGCTTATGCTGCCCCCAGTTCCAGTAAAAGTGCGCTGACTCGAGGTCAGTCCAGAGGCACGGCGATGCAAAAAAAAAAAACCAAAAAGAAAACATCTGTGGGCTTCGCGTACGTTCAGTATTCACTGAGAGCGTCACCGAAGAGGTATGGGGCAAGAGCCGCCGAAGCAGCTGCACCTTGCAGTCACGTGGTAATACACTCTGAAACGCAGGTTAAAAATCACGTGATAGAAAACTCCCTAAGTGGTAAAACTGGATTTTGACATCCTTTTACTACTTGCCTGAGAGGAGGTGGTAAAACTATGTCATGTACCATCTTTTACTCCTACGCGAGGTAGTAATTTTAAACGCGAGGGAGTTTTCAGAGGTCATGAGCCGGAAAAACCCCAAACTCGGATAGTTTTTGCTTACAGTGTAGTGCCAATAATCACAGAACCCTTCCGCCGGCTCGTGATTGACATCGTGGGGCCTCTGCCTCCATCTAAATCAGGATATCGGTACGTCCTGACCGCGCTGTGCGTTGCCACCAAGTTCCCGGAGGCAATCGCACTGAAAGAGTTGAGTTCAGTATGCGTGGTGGACGCATTGTTGTCTATTTTTTCTCGGGTGGGTTTTCCCTCGGAGATACAGTGTGACAACGGAAGTGTGTTCACAAGCTGCCTTACGACTACATTCCTAGAACGCTGCGGGATAAAAATCGCGCATAGCTCTATTAACCATCCACAGTCGAACCCTGTGGAACGCATGCACTCGGTCATGAAACGCGTTTTGCGAGCTTTGTGCTTTGAGCATAAAAGTGACTGGGAGGGGTGTATACCAGCTGCGATGTTTTCTCTGAGGTCGGCCCCACACGAGAGTACGGGTTTTAGTCCGGCTGAACTTGTCTACGGCAGGAACTTGAGAGGTCCGCTGCACTTGATACGAGAGTCATGGACTGGATATGGGGAGGACCCTAATGTGGTTTCCTATGTACTGGATTTATTGGGGCGACTGGGGACTACACGCGAAGTGGTGGAGAGCAACATGCGCGCAGCACAGGCGCTTTCCAAGGCCCGTTACGATAAGTCAGCTCGAAAGCGAGTCTTTAAAGTGGGCGATGAGGTGATGCTGTTGTGCCCTTCAAGAAAAAACAAGCTGGACGTACAATGGGAGGGACCAGCGACAGTGATGTCAGTGCTTTCAGACACCAACTACGAGGTAAAGTGGGGCCGGAAATGCCCCAAAGTGTATCACAGTAACCTAATGAAACCCTACATGCGACGAAAAGCAGTAGTAAACCTTGCACTCAATGTTCCTGAGGACGAGGGCGCGGAAATCCTTTGTCTTTCCGATGGCACGGTCAGCAGCACATTGTCAGATAGGGTAGACACAGGGAACACCCTAAGTAAGGCTCAAGAGGAAGATTTAGAGCTTTTAGTACAGGAATTCGCTACCGTTTTCTCCGAGAAGCCAGGCAAAACGGATGTGATTAAGCACGACATTGAGCTGACGGTTAACAAGCCGATCAGCTGTAAGCCGTATCGGGTGTCACCTAGACAGAGAGAGATACTAGAGGCCGAAATTCGCCGCATGATCGACCTAGGTGTTATCATCGAAGCAGACAGTGATTTCACCTCGCCTTTGATTTTGGTTGAGATTCCGGGCCGTGATCCAAGGCCATGCGTGGACTATCGCCGCCTGAACTCTGTAACAATCGACCAGACTTACCCTATTCCTAACATTGAAGAGAGGGTAGAGACAGTGTCTAAGGCAAAATACATTTCTACGCTAGACCTTGTTAGGGGGTATTGGCAGGTCCCTTTGACAGAGCGCGCGAGTCGATACGCTGCTTTTATCTCACCCCTGGGCACTTTTCGTCCTTTGATGATGAGCTTTGGGCTCAAGAACGCGCCGTATTGTTTCAGCCGCCTGATGGATAAGGTTCTCCACGGGCTCGAGAAATTTGCGCTGCCTTACCTAGACGATGTGGCGATATTTTCGGACAAATGGGAAGACCATGTTGAACACCTTCGGATGGCTTTGGAACGGATCAAAAATGCAGGTCTTACGGTAAAGAGAGAGAAATGTCATTTGGGCTGTGCTGAAGTAAGCTATTTAGGGCACATTGTAGGAAATGGGCGTCGTCGACCGTCCGAACTCAAGGTAGCCGCGGTGGTCGGTTATCGTCGTCCCAGCACTATAAGACCGAGATGAGAGCATTCCTCGGCCTCACAGGTTACTATCAGCATTACGTCCCGAATTACTCCGAGATTGCCAGCCCTTTGACAGATAGTTTACGCAAGACCGAACCTGTGAACATTCAATGGGACTCTAAAAAGGAAGACGCTTTTCAGAAGCTGAAGCACGCATTGAGTGAGAAACCCGTCTTGAGGGCACCGGATTTTGCAAAACCTTTCACTATTCAGTGTGATGCAAGCGAACGCGGTTTAGGAGCAGTGCTATGTCAGACGGACCAGAGTGGAGAGGAGCGGCCGGTTTTGTATTTGAGTCGCAAATTGAGCAGCAGGGAAGAGGCTTATAGCACTTCGGAAAAAGAATGTGCTTGCATTGTTTGGGCCGTACAAAAACTAGGCTGCTATGTTGCTGGCTCTAAGTTTATTATAGAAACTGATCACTCTCCACTAACCTGGTTACACCAAATGTCACCTAAGAATGGTCGTTTGCTCAGATGGAGCATAGCACTGCAGCAGCACAATTTCGAGGTGCGCTACAAGAGAGGTGGCCTTCATACAAATGCAGACGCCCTAAGTCGAGCGTTTTGACTCGTCAAAAGACGCGGAAGGTTTGTTTGATTTTTTTTGTTTACCTTTACCTAGTTTATGTGTACTTTTTTTTTTTTTTTTCAATGTGTTACAGTGAGGGCATAGAGAAATTTTTTACTGACTCCCTCGTTGTCCCGAGCTCTACAGTTTGCTTGTTTAGCTTGATTATAATGTTATCTCGATTCCAAATGGAATTACGTATGAAAGAGTTACTGGACACTTGTCCCGATTGGTATGCACATTGTTTCCTTGAGCTTAAGTTATTAAGATAAGATGTTTGCTTTGTAAAATCTGAGGCCTGGCGATGAGAGTGGCGTGCACGCGGTGCTTGTCGCATTGTGTGTGGCTGACAAAGGTCGTTTCTTGGAGCTTGTCACCCACTTTTCACCGAAGCGGGGCGCAGAGGCCAGCTCTTGGAGCATTCCAGTTTGACCAGGCCCTTCGAGAAAGCAAGAGCCTTGCCGGAACGTCGCCGACATCGACCCGGCCGAGCTGCATGGAACAACTCGACCTCCCGATGTATCATCTGGCGGCGGGGGTGCTGTTGTGCCTCGCCCAAGTTCCACGTGGTCTTCGCGGCCTGCTGGCACCTGGCAGCTGTTGATGAGTCAACCCTGCACCGGGACGGCGACGGACGCGGACAATCGGGAAAAACCACGTCGCCGGCTCCTCTTGACACAAAAGTCGTTGGCCAAGCTTTTGTCAGCCGCCGAGAGCAACACTCCGAAGCAGCGTCGACCCAGCAGCTGTACGGGGTATTCTGCCTTGCTTGAGTCAACCTGGCTGCATCAGGGAGCGACTTTGCGCATGGGATTCCACGTCATCTCACTGTGGTGCCACGCTGGCGCGTGGGGTCTCCCTCACCAAACAGCGAACTGGGCATGCCTTGCCCCCTTTCCTAGGTTCAGAGGGAGGCGGTGTTTGGCTTTCCCTCTTCGGGGCCGGAGAGGAAGACGACGATCTCATTGGAGTATCCTGCGCATAAATTATCTTTGCAAGGGATCTTGGGAAGGCGGACGATGTATAAAAACGCTAGCGCAGAGGCGCTCGTGGGTGATTCTCTTTTCGTGTTGTACCACGCTACCATGTAAATACTGTATATAAACATTTTTTTCTCCTTCTCCGGCTTCTCTACTCGTCCTCTCCGGGGACTCGGATGGCCCGAGTCCGCACCACGCTACGCAAAGGCGCAACAATCTCCCTGAAAGGTACATCATCTACGCATCTTGCCCTTCATTGCCGGTGGTGCAGCTATGCAGCTGTGGTGATAAGGCATTGAGACCCGCGCATGCGTCAAATTGCTGAACCATTTGAAATTATAACAGCAAGAGACAGGTGCGTGAGCCAGCCTTCAATTGCTCTCACAGATGCTGAGATTTCGTATCTACAGCATACGGGATTACATGCTTGGTGGGAGTTGCCAAGATTCTTTATGCCTTTCTGTATGCATACATATGACACGTTTCTTCCATTAAACTTTCATTTGTTAGACAGCGCTTGTGTCGTGCACATTCTTGTGTTTTTGTGTTATTGTTTTGTGCTCTGATCGCGATGAGCACGTATAACCAACTAGCCAATTGTCAAGTTTTTGTCATGTATAAAAGGCTCGTTATGCCGGTGATCAGATTGCCGGCGGTTGATTATCGTGCTAGGCGCCATCGCCGCTCTTTGTTTGTGACTTCTGGCCACGATATCGCCTAATAAAATGTTTCATGTGTGTAGTCCATGTTCCACACCATCACCTCCACTTGACATTATACTAAAAAATACCCCCCCCCCCCTCCCACCGGAAATATAGGAAGATAGAGACAGAAACAATGATACACGTGAACGGTCTCCAAAGTGTACATCTGGTGGGTCGCATCTGGATCCAGTCACCTAGTCGCTCTGTCCAACGAATAAGATGCTAAGGAAGGTGCTCGATGGCATTGTTACAAAAGGGTTCGATGTCACTAACTCGATGCTGATCAGGTTCTATATAATACAAGACATATATTTACGTTATTTAGAACTGGTTTAGGGAGCCGAAAATCTAAGGTACTTCGTTAATCGAAAAGTCTCTGTCACTGTTTCTTCGGTCATCGAGTCTTCCCGTACCACTCACTCTCTCCATCTTTCTTTAGCCACGCCGTCTGGTCTAACTATATATAGGAGCAGTATGGTCCTATATGCGGTATGCGACACGTGGTGTCGGTCGTGCGTGAAAACAAAGCGTTGACGAACGGAACCCCGCCTTTCTTCTGCGGCTGCTGTATAGAACGCGTACACGCGCTGTCTTCCCTGCATGCAGTCCCGCGGTTAGCGAGGCAGTCGCGCTGCGCTCCATCTGCGGCGGTTGATGCTAAATGGGCTGCACGAAATTGCCCGCGTTGGTCACGCTACTCACGGCGTTCTCTATTTAATGTAAACCGTGTGCCTATATACCAAACGATTTCAGCCAGTTCTTTCTGAACAATGCGTGACGCGATTGGTGAAGTGCATCGGCAAGCCTCTGCAGTGCTAAAGGAGCTGCATAGACTCAACGCCGCCGATGCCAGAATCCAGTGGTGCGCGTCGCCGATGCTCAATCTCTGCTCTCCGAATTCGCTATAGGATCGTAATCGTCGGATAATTTTTGTCAGTGGGGGAACGGGTTTGTCTGAAGAGCTATACTAACTCCAGCTTCACTTTTTGGTAGTATGTACATCGAAAATTAAGTTGGGGAGGGAATGTCGGGACATCCGGACCTTTCTTCTGGGAAAGCAAGTATATATATCCACAAGTTATAGAGCGTGGCAGCAAGGGTATTCGCAGTGCCTCTGTACTATATATAAGTGGCACGCTGTGCGATTCAAGATGGCGCCCGGAGGAGGGTCAACCTTTTTGATAGCATAAGAACAGGTATACGTGTGGACGTATGGTTTGTTTCGCCGGATCAAGTCGTGAGTTGCGCTGAAATGTAAGTGAGATCAATATACTGTTCGAAATCATGGAAGCTCACCACCTGATTATTTGCTGCGGTGCGAAAGGCTATATTTTAGCTTCGTTACCGTGCGTGAGCAACGTTTTTAGCAATCCTGTGTGTGTACTGCAGAAAGCTGCGCGAACTGTATAGATTTGACGTATGAACTGAACAGCATCTCCAAGGAAGCACCAAGCCTGCCTGACGGTTTGCCGCAGCAGTATAGGCCGAGTCATGCCATCGGGGCTGCACGGGACCGAATGTTTAACGCAGCGATGGTTTTGCAAACACATAACACCGTCGTCATTACTAGCGTTGTCAGGAACACGGAGTTGCTTCTTCAACGGATCGCAAGCATTTAGCATCCTATTAAGTAGCGCTTGTGTCACAGCCATGCTCGGACTCTACAGCCATGCGCAAACCACTGCACTCGAATGTTGTATATATAGGTTCCATCAGCGTGATCTGAACAAGAATATCGAAAACAATATACACGTATTTTTTTAGCAACGTTGCAATTGCGAAAATTTGCTGAACAACAACGCCGTTCGAAAGGTGCTGGTGAAGTGCAGGGGAAGTTAGCAGAGAGGCGTGATCGTATACTCGGAACTGCGTGTTTCATCGCTCTAACCATTTCACTTCGCTGGTCAAGCTCGAGCGTGTTGGCGGCATGCGGCGCTCCACAATATCTACATTAATCGGATGCAATGCACAAGAAAAAACTATGTTTTTATTTTGACCTCAGTGAAAATATTATATAAATAATACAATCAAATGACTTACGAGCGCGAAAAAAAACGTTAACGCACGAGGGAAATAGCGTGCAACTGGCTCCTCGTGAGTTAGCAACTGATCGTTCATTGCTGTCACTCTCGGTGCTTTAACAACCTTCTATGTCCAGTGTAATATCGTCGTCGTCAAGATTGTTTCTTTCAGCATCACAGCTGAAAGCAGTCAGAGGAATTCCCTTTGCGGAACGGCTTCGACACCACCAACACTGCATGCGTCACTCACCACGCACAAAACCAACACCGCGTCTAACTCACCACGTTTATTCGGGCGCGGAAAACATTTCGCTCAGAAACGTGGCAACAAATGAGTCGCTTGTTGCGTCCCGCTGCCAGTGACGTCTTCGAGGCGAGCGCGATGTCGCCGCCACTCAGTTCCGCGAACGCAGCGACTGTTGAGGCTGACCATTGTGTCGCGGGACGGTGCGCTGGCGCCACGGCTGGGCCCTGCGGAATGCGGCGGCGGTTTCGGGGAACGAAAGATTCGTCGCTGCTTCTTGGAGGGATGGGTCCACCCGGAACAACTGAGCATAGAGCTGAGGGGAAGTCGGGTTCCGGGTGGACGATTCACCCCCTTGATCCCCCCCTCTGACTGCGGGCCGCCCCTGCCTTTCGTGAAGTGGACTGATGGACCGAGATAGAGGGAGAGGGGCGGCAACGAGAGGGATAAAAAGGACGGAGGAGACGGCGGGCGCAGAAGGGGGAACAACGATGACCAGTTAACTTTTCTTTGAATGCAAATAAATCCTTTTTTTCAAGTTTCCTAAATGGACGTCCTGCTTTCATGACCTGCCTGATCTTGGTCATCCCACCCAATCTACCCCGACGACGCTACAAACTGGATGGCAGCGGTGGAATCAAGAAAAGGCATGCAGAAAACTGCGGACGGAAGATCGACTTCTGTGGATCCGGGATCAGCAGAACGAGACCTCGTGGCTCCGGGAGGCACAACCGTCGCAGTAACGGCATGAAGTTTTGGACGACTCCAGGAAACTAAGGACGAGCAGCAGAAGGCAGACCAGACGATCTGGGATCGGCGGTCCTGTGAACGTGGCTCTGGGAGACACGTCCTTCGCCAGCTCGAGGTTGGAAGTAGCTGCGGACGGAAGATCGACTTCTGCGGATCCGGGATCGGCAGAGCGAGACTTCGTGGCTCCGGGAGGCACAACCGTCGCAGTAACGACTACCGGAAACTAAGGACGAGCAGCAGAAGGCAGACCCGACGATCTGGGATCGGCGGACCTGGGAACGTGGCTCCGGGAGACACGGCCTTCGGCAGCTCGAGGTTAGGTGAGTGCTTGAGCGATCACGTTTTGCCGGACGATAAGAACAGGGTTCTATCGGGCAATTGGCTCTGAAGGGCCGCCACAAGTGTGCGGTGAATATTGCAGAAGTATTGGTTGGCTCTTGTGAAGATATGGATATCGGAGTGTTAAAGAAAGAAGAGCTGTTGCTGTTAGCAGTAGAGCTCAGCTTGGATATCAATAGCAGGTTAAGGAAGCCCGAAATTCGCAGTGCGATAATCGAAGGGGGTTTCGAGGAGGACGAGCTCAGCGAGGCCTGGGAAAAGATATGTGAGGAGAAGAAACAAAGGGAGGAAGAAAAGAGGGAAAGAGCGGAAGAGAAGGAAATGCAGGAAAGGAGAGAACAAAGACAGGCCGAAATTGAGCTCGAGAGAATAAAGCTAGAGCAGGCGAGATTAGCACGCAGTGCAGATGCGGCGCCGCCGCATACTGAGAACCTGAAGATGACGAGTTTGCTTCAGCCGTACAAAACAGGCGAGGACATTGGTCTCTACCTGATTAATTTTGAACGGATCTGTGAGAAACATTCATTTCACCAGGACACCTGGCCAGAGCGGTTGCTTGCGTTGTTACCGGGTGAGGCCTCGCAGGTCGTGGCCAGACTGAGCGCAGCCGAGGCAGGCGTATACAGTTCAGTGAAGTCGACATTACTCGCAAAATACAGGCTCTCCACAGAGGAATTTCGGAGGAGATTTAGACGGGAAAGAAAGAAGCCTGGTGAAAGCTTTGTTGAGTTTGCGTGTAGCCTGAGTGATAATTTTTCAGAGTGGGTGAAAGGAGCAGGTGCGGATAACTTAAGTAAACTGAGGGATCTAATTTGTTTGGAGCAGTTTTATGACACCCTGCCGGATAACGTGCGCCTGTGGGTCAAGGATAGGCAGGAAGGTGTGTCTGTTAGGAGTGCAGCACAGCTTGCCGACGAGTACGTGGCCAGTCGAGGCTTCAGGACCCCGATCAACAGCGCACATCACTATCAAAGGCCTGCACCACGGCCCCAAGCTTACACTCGAGGACCGCAAAGCGCAACAAAAGAGCGAGAGGAAACTAATCAAAATTCGGCGCGTGCTGAAGGCAGGCTGAAAGAGCCGGAAAAGAACAGAAAGGAGGTCAGAAATCATTTAGAAGAGTTAGAGTCGCGAGCTAAGGCGCTATGTTTCAAGTGCAACGAAACAGGTCACTTTGCCCGAAACTGCTCAAAAGGTAGGCCAGTGTTTGCTTGCGTAAGCGATCACCCGAGTAACCTAGATCTTTTGAAACCTTACACGACAGATTTAATGGTTAATGACAAAAGGTGTAGGGTACTCAGAGACTCCGCGGCCACTATGGACGTAGTCCATCCGAACTACGTAAAAAGTGAAGACTACTTATCCGAATGCGCGTGGATAAGACAGGCCGTCAGCGAAGATTCAGTGTGTTTACCTATGGCAAAGGTACACATTCGGGGTCCTTTTGGAGCGATCGAGACAGTAGCAGCAGTCTCCCGTGGGCTACCAGAGGGCTACCCGTACCTTTTCTCGAACAGCTCGGAGTCACTACTCAACGACAGGGGGTGCACTTTTGCTGATGCCCAGGTCATGGCTTTGACGAGATCGAAAGCACGCGTATTGGCTCAGCAGCTGCGTTACGGGGAAGGGGAAGGTGCCAAAGCGAAAGAGTTAACAACTGAATCCGCAGAAGTTAAGCCCGACGAGGCACTTATCCCTATTCCTCCGACCGAAAATCCGGAAAATGGTCAGATTAAGAAGCCGATAATTGAGAAAAGAAAGAAACCTTCGAAAGGAAAAGATCATAGTTTGCAGGGGTCCGTGTTGGCCCCAATCTCGCACAGCTACGAGCGCATGCTAGGGGTTGACAGGGAAGCGTTACGGCTGTCTCAGAAAACTGACCCTAGTATAGCGGTTATGAACAACGGAAACAGTGAAGGTGTTTCGTCAAGAAACATCTCTTTCGAAGTGAGGAACGGTATCCTATATCGTAAATACCGAGATAGGCGAGGGCAGTGCTACGATCAATTGGTGGTGCCATCACCATACCGCAAGGACCTACTCAGTCTTTGTCACGATCACTCATGGGCAGGACACCTGGGCATAAATAAAACCAAGAAAAGATTGCTACAGGAATTTTATTGGCCGGGGTGTTTCAGGGACGTGCAGAATTTCGTGAAGACTTGTGACGCTTGCCAGAGAGCCGGTAGGTCTAACGACAAATGGAAGGCCCCGATGGTAAAGTGCCCATTATTTCTGAGCCCTTCCGCAGAGTTGTTGTAGATTTGGTGGGGCCGTTGCCGAAAACAAGTGCGGGGAACAGATACATTCTCACACTATTGTGTCCTGCAACGAAGTTCCCCGAGGCGGTGCCCTTACAGGAGGCAACTTCGGTCGAGGTAGTCGATGCGTTGCTTTCTATATTTTCGCGCCTCGGTTTCCCTGCCGAAATGCAATCGGATCAGGGAACCGTTTTCACGAGTGCTCTCACGACCATGTTTCTCGAGAAATGTGGCGTTAAAATTTTGCATAGCTCGGTTTACCACCCACAAAGCAACAGTGTGGAGAGATGGCATGCTACCCTAAAAAAAGTATTGAGAGCTGTTGCCATGAAAGGAAGTGTGATTGGGATGGTTGTTTACCGGGCACGCTATTTGCGTTGCGCACAGTGCCACACGAGGGAACCGGGTTCGCACCGGCAGAGCTGGTGTATGGCCGGAATCTTCGAGGTCCGCTGAGGCTAGTCCGCGAGCTGTGGGAGGATGATCGGGGGCCTAAATGTGTGATCGAGTATGTGTTGAACCTAATGCAAAGGTTACATAAGTGTCGTGAGATCGTGAAGGGCAACCTAGAGGCGAGGCGAGACGCTTCAAAGCGCTACTATGATAGAAATGCCAGGACGCGATCATTCAACCCGGGCGACAAAGTGATGATATTGAGGCCTAATCGCCAGAATAAACTGGAAGTCCACTGGGATGGACCTGCCGAGGTTATCAGTCGCCTTTCGGAAGTAAACTACACCGTGAGATTACCTGGAAGAAAACGCGAGGACAGGGTCTACCACGTAAAACTAATGAAGCCATTTTTAGAGCGAGCAGCAATTGTTAGCATCGCCATGAATGTTTCAGAAGAGGTTTCTCTAGAGGTACCTTGTTTTCCTGGGAACACGGGCCCTAGGGTAGAAGAGATAATCGCGTGTGCAGTTAACAAAGACGAGTTGGGTACAGCTAAAGTCGAGGATCTGAAGAGCCTTATTCAGGAATATCTGGAATGTTTTGGGGAAAGGCTCGGAAGGACTCATTTGGTACAACATGATATCGAGCTGACTACAGAGGTCCCTTTTAGCTCGAAGGCGTACCGCGTGTCTCCGCGACAGCTGGACTTAATGAAGGCGGAAGTTAAAAGGATGCTTCGCCTTGGCGTGATCAAAGAAGCATATAGTGACTATTGCTCCCCTTTGATGTTGGTCGAGGTGCCGGGGAAAGAACCACGGCCATGCGTCGATTATCGCAGGTTGAATGCGATCACAAAAGACCAGGTGTACCCGTTGCCTAACATAGAGGAAAGGGTGGAGCTGGTAAGCCGGGCTACCTTCATTTCAACCCTAGATTTAGTGAGAGGATATTGGCAGGTGCCCTTAACTGAACGAGCAAGTCGGTATGCAGCATTTGTAACACCCTTTGGCGTTTATCAGCCCGTCACCATGGCCTTTGGTTTGAAAAACGCACCCTTCTGTTTTTCAAGGTTAATGGATCGGGTGCTAGAAGGACTAGAAGAATTTGCGGTGCCATATCTAGACGACGTGGCCGTATTTTCTAATGATTGGGAGTCTCATTTGCAGCACACACGAACGGTGCTTGAAAGAATCAAAGGGGCGGGCCTGACTATTAAAGCCGAGAAGTGTCAGTTCGGCCAAGCCCGTGTCACGTATTTGGGACACGACATAGGGCAGGGAAAACGGGAACCAATGAAAGCCAAAGTAGCTGCGATAGTCAACTTCCCAAGACCCGTAAACAAAAGGGAGGTGCGAACATTTCTAGGAATGACAGGCTATTACCAGCACTACATTCCAAATTATTCGGAGCTCGCCAGCACGCTAACCGACAGCCTGCGAAAACCTGAACCGGAAGTGGTAACTTGGAGCACCGAGAGGGAGGAGGCCTTCCAAAACTTGAAGAAAGCTTTGTCTTCTCGGCCCGTGCTTGTCGCGCCAGACTTTAGCCGAGAATTCATTCTCCAATGCGACGCCAGCAACCGAGGTCTAGGTGTCGTCTTGGCCCAACTTAACGAGGGAGGTGAAGAGCATCCGGTGCTCTATCTCAGTCGGAAGCTGACTCCCCGAGAAGAGGCTTTCAGTGCCTCGGAGAAAGAATGTTTGTCCATTGTGTGGGCCATTCAAAACCTAGGATGCTATATTCAAGGCACAAAATTCACGGTCGAGACTGACCACTGCCCGCTTTCATGGCTGAAGCAAATGTCCAATAAAAACGGGAGGCTGTTGAGATGGAGCCTCATACTACAGGAGTATAACTTCGAGGTCAAATATAGAAAGGGGAACCAGAATAAGAACGCCGATGGACTGAGCCGTGGATTTTAGAGTCGAACACTGATTTTCTTGTTGCTGTTTCTTTTTTTATTGATGTGTTTCTATCGCGGCTGAGGTCACGGCATTTAGATTTTTTCCAAGGGCTGACCACCACAAAAAAAAAAAAGAAAGAAAGAGAGGGAAATCATGGGGTAAAATTATGGCAGTCTTGGCGTCCGGTGGGCGTGTCGCTCGGGCACGCCGACCAGAGTGTGGGTGCTTGTGTTGTGTATCCCTGGAACAGGGTTATTGGTGATGCGAGTGCTGAGGCCCAGAGAGGCCGAGTGTTTGCACATGTCGTCTCGACGCTTCAGGTGACCCGACAGTTGGCCACCCTCGAGTCGAGTCTTTCGGCGGCGGAGGAGTCTGTTGCGTCCCGCTGCCAGTGACGTCTTCGAGGCGAGCGCGATGTCGCCGCCACTCAGTTCCGCGAACGCAGCGACTGTTGAGGCTGACCATTGTGTCGCGGGACGGTGCGCTGGCGCCACGGCTGGGCCCTGCGGAATGCGGCGGCGGTTTCGGGGAACGAAAGATTCGTCGCTGCTTCTTGGAGGGATGGGTCCACCCGGAACAAACTGAGCATAGAGCTGAGGGGAAGTCGGGTTCCGGGTGGACGATTCACCCCCTTGATCCCCCCCTCTGACTGCGGGCCGCCCCTGCCTTTCGTGAAGTGGACTGATGGACCGAGATAGAGGGAGAGGGGCGGCAACGAGAGGGATAAAAAGGACGGAGGAGACGGCGGGCGCAGAAGGGGGAACAACGATGACCAGTTAACTTTTCTTTGAATGCAAATAAATCCTTTTTTTCAAGTTTCCTAAATGGACGTCCTGCTTTCATGACCTGCCTGATCTTGGTCATCCCACCCAATCTACCCCGACGACGCTACACGCTTGTAGTGTGCTGCCATCTATCGACGAACGTAAAAAACGAGCAGTGCATCGTTGGGCAAGGGTGGGAAGAGCAATTCGCGAGCCTGCGCTATTTCCGCCTACAATGCATGTTATGGGGTTAATGCACTGCAAAAGCACTGACGAATGCTATACGCACGTGAAACAAGGCGAGTTTCAGCAGCTAATGTTATACAATAAGATTTAACTATCCAACGTGGCTGCACAAAATGTCACGAAGCTCAAGTGTTCTTCGCGGGCTACAATCGAAAGCGCGAGTTGCCACGTATTTTCACTAAAACTTCGTGTCTTCCAAGAACGAATCAGATGTATTGTGTCATGGACAGTCCGGTTTATTCACTGATGCACGAAACATACAAAGTGGTTTATGTTCGTTTATTGCTCACATGTTCACACTGAGGCTATCGCAGCCGAACAAGGCAGCGTCTGCTATACTGACCATCCTTGAGAGGACGCTCCTGAATTCCTCTTGGCAGTGCGACAGTCTATGGGCGTTGCGCTGCTGTAAAAGTCGTCTCCGTGTGATGATGATGATGAAACATTTATTTATGAAAAAAGGGTAAAAAAAACAAAACAAAAGGGAGGGGAAAATGTCAAGGGTGGTTTCTCCGTTACAGGACAGCAGTGGCCGCCGCTGCTCGGAATTTTTCATCCAGTAGACTCCTTTGGATCTTCAAATCAGGTCGGGCGGTGACGGCCTGCCAAGGCTCCCCCAGCAGCGTGAGTACCCGTATAGTTACCACTGAAGAAACATCGATCAACTCCGAAATCGTGCCAGCAGTAAAGCATTCGTTTTCCCTTTCGATAGTGTGGAGACTTCGGCCTATAGACTTCGGCCTATATATAAACCACTTTGTATGTTTCGTGCATCAGTGAATAAACCGGACTGTCCATGACACAATACATCTGATTCGTTCTTGGAAGACACGAAGTTTTAGTGAAAATACGTGGCAACTCGCGCTTTCGATTGTAGCCCGCGAAGAACACTTGAGCTTCGTGACATTTTGTGCAGCCACGTTGGATAGTTAAATCTTATTGTATAACATTAGCTGCTGAAACTCGCCTTGTTTCACGTGCGTATAGCATTCGTCAGTGCTTTTGCAGTGCATTAACCCCATAACATGCATTGTAGGCGGAAATAGCGCAGGCTCGCGAATTGCTCTTCCCACCCTTGCCCAACGATGCACTGCTCGTTTTCGTACACGCGAACGATCACAACCGCGAAAAACGCTTCCGCCCTAGACGAATGACATTAGCCCAGAAACACAAGCTGCTCGACTTCTGGCTGCTTTCGCGTGACCACAGTAGCGCGTAGCGGCGGCGAAAAAACAACAACATAAGGAAACAAGGAAAAAAATAGTAGCGATGCCGATAATCTAGGCGAAACGGCTCGAAGGCGGCCTGATTGAGCTGTGCGCAGACGGCAATCGATCGCCGGACCCGCGAGCAGGAAGCAACGCTCGGCAGCCGTCATCGTGCGGTGCGAGCAGGGACGACGTTGCCATGGTGGCCCCGTATCGGGAGCCGTCCAATGGGCGGAGGAAGCTCTGGCGGCGTGCCCGAACGATTGCTTCGTTTTGTTGCGCCTGTATTTTCGCGGTTTCCGCGCGCGTAGCCAGCGCACCCTGCAGCGGGGAGAAACACTCGATCGTGTCGGAGTCGCCTGAGGCGCGCGCGCTCGAAGCACCGTTGTGGGTGCCTTCTGTTTTTATTTTTACATGCCTCTCGCTTGTAAACGAGCTCTTCGAAGGGAGGGAGAGCTTCGCAGGGGGGCTCTAGAAGACGGGCGCGGGAGCTGGAATTACGTTCTCACCCTTCAATTACTTCCTCCTATTTAGCTCTGACGTGTGGTTCTTCACTGCGCGCTGTTACCGCTACGGCTTTCCCCTTTTCCCGCCGTTTCAGTGCCCTCACCAGCTCCTTCAGAGTAGGCCTAACGCACACCCTCATAATACGCCATGGCCCTCGAGCTTTTAACTGCCGCTACGAGCGCTGCGTGCTATGACATTTTGATTTCCAGCGCTCCGTCGGGCAGGATTGCGTCGCCTAGGCTTTAAGCCTGCCTCATTCCATTACTCTTATTTTTATTCTTTGTGGATGTTTTCCGCCTCTCTGTTTCCTTCTATACGAAGCTAAAGGAACGCGATCGATAGGAGGAATAACGCTCCAGCAGCTTGGGACTGCGCATGCGCCGCAACCCCATCGATTTTTACTCGGCGCTCCATATAACCGGGATATTGAGCTAGACCGGGGCAAGAAGGAGATGTGCACTTCGCTGGATCTGCGGGGCTATAAGGGCGTGCGCGACTATTGCTATCTTAGGCCCTGCGTACACTTCCGCGGAGTGAAAACGCCGAGCCGGAAGCGACCAACGTGGTTCTTGTTTTTATATGTTCGGGCTATCAAGCAAAATTCAATATAGATGCATGAAGCCCTAACGTTCCGAGGGAGCGTTGCCTTTGAGTTTAACACATTTCCTTTGAACCCCAGGTGGTCTAAATTTCCGGAGCCCTCCACTACGGCGTCTCTCATAATCATATCGTGGTTTTTGGGACGTTAAACCCCACAAATCAATCAATCACATTTCCTTTGTAGGTACATATCGCACATAGCCAACGTGATATGTTTGTTTAACTGGAGTGTGTGTGCGCTCGGATAGAACCACTCTATATATAATCCGACGTTTTGTACTAAGCCGACTTGACCTTTCTTTTCATGTTGTGGCATTTGTAAGAAAATTGGACGTTTATATGCATGTTTTTCAAAAATACTTCGTCGCCTTAATTGATATATGATGCTGGGCGATAAAAGTTTGTTTCTTGCAGTATTGTTACGATTCGAGTGCATATATGAACCACAGTGTATGCTAAGTTGTTGGTTTTACCGAATATTTGACATAATTGTCGTTAATAAGCAACAAAATTAATCCCTGCAATTCAACATAACTTATGAATTGCAGTATCAATGCACCCGGTTGATCTCAGTGCATGATTATGCGTGTTTTACATCGTGCTGCGAAGTTCGAGGACGCGTGTTCGATTCTCGATCGGGCAGTGGAGTAGCTGCTTTTCAATGGGGCTGTACGAAAACGTATGCTTTTGTATCCATATATTTTCCTGCGCGTTATAAAATATCCCAAGGAATGACGAGTTGGCCAGGCCAAATGACTCAGGCAATGGAACTGCAGGAGCTTCGCCCACAAGAAAGCCTTCCCTGCAGCCATACCTCCGTATCCACGAAGCCAAACCTCACATCATGCTGTTACAAGAGACTGTAGTACCAACCACCACGTTTTCCGGATACCAGTGGTTGCCAGGCCCTTCGAGAGGACGTGGTACCTCCACCCTGGTCACTAACAAGATTACCTGCACAGTGCACAGTCTCAATGTGGCGGAAATTGAACATGTAATGATCGAAATTCTCCCTGGCAACACATCCCAACAAAGCGTGTACATCCTCAATGTATACAGTAGTCCCAGCCATCATGCATAGACAAAGGTTCACACGCTTGTTCCCGCAGGCACTATAACCCTACGCCTATTACAGACACACACGTACCCAAATTTTGCCAAGCTTCGCGTTTATTATCCTGGTGCATACCTTAGCAACACACGCCCATCGTGTGGACACACGGTGACACTCGCACACATGCTTCGGGAGTGTATAAACACTCATCGCGACTCTACCTCAAGCAAGTGGGAAAGGTCCCTCAGGAACTCACTTCTCGCCGACCAGCAATGGGCCGTCCAGCAGGCCCACGAAGCGGCCGCCAGGTACTCCCTTTCAGCCCCTATGTGGGAGACGCCCGCTACAGCGCGTCCTGCAGGACTGAAATAAAGTTGTTGCATTCCATTCTCTCAATCTGGTCAACCTCTTGATCATATCGTATATATGTAATCTAGCTCCGTGTAGTTGATTTCATAGGTTCAATTCAAGCTGTTTTCTTTTTCGTAGTATATGTGAGAGTATTGCGTATAGATACAGGTGAACGCATTGCACATATAGTATAGGTGAACGCGTTGCAGTGCATTGCAGGCGTTGCCCTGGTGCACGAAGAAAATCTGGATGCAATTTATTGGCAATGCAGGAGAAATTCCGTATATAGTGCGCATGTGCGTGCGTACATGGTCGGGTCACCGGCCGTGTCTACAGAAACAATCAAGTTTCAAGGAAAACTGTGCCAAAATTTTCACCGAAACTTTTCAACCCAGTCGAAAGATCGAGTGGTGAAATCAGTTGACACAGCCTACATTACAGGTAGAAACTAGCGGGAAATAATTAAGCTATATGAATTAAGTGTATGGTGAACGCTTATTACAGTTCGTAGGAGCTAAAGTGTGGAATAACATACCACTTCAGATTAAAGATTCTAGGGTTTTCTCGAGCGCACTCAAAAAATATTTGCTACATGTAGATCAATAATAATGACGATGTACTAAGCCTTACACATAGTTTGATGTTTTGTCTATACTTGATTATTTCATTATTTATGAACAAAGTGCAACAATGTGTATCTTGTATTTTTGTTCGTTTGTTGAAAAATCAACGTTTTTTGATGTTTTGATTTTTTTTCTTATACACAAATTGTATTCTGCTTGTATACTTTCTCTCGTTAGACCCCTTACTAGCCTATGGCTATGGGTCTAATCAGTGTTGTGCATTTCTTGAAATGTGGTCATAACAACCTCAATAAAAATGTAAAAAAAAAAAGCTTATGCGGCGTTCACAAGATGCCGCGTCTAGCGGCTGCGCCATGAACTACGGAAGGTGACGTACATCTCCGGAAAGGCCTTTCCACGCGCTGCCCGCCCAGCCGCAACGCACGTGCCGCAACCTTTGCCCGACTTCGGCTGGGAGGCTAGCGCATGGATCTTGAAACGGGTGACCCCCAAGCATGCCAGCCGTCGCCGCCGTCTTTGGACCCACCCTGCTCCCGCAACAGTTCTTAGAACATGTATAGTACGACCAGAACCGACAGCGAAGAATGCTCCGGCCGGTGTGTGTGTGGGGGAGGAAGGGGGCAAATAGGAAAAATGAAAAGTGAGCCCCGCAACTGTATGCACCTAAGCGCGACACCTGAGCAGTATATAGACAGGGAGGGGATAATGAGGGATTAGAAGTAACACAGAGAGAAATTAAAGTTCAGAGAAAATAAAAAAAAAAATATTGGGACATGATCGAATGAGTCCGAGGACGGAGCACCGATCGGCGAGAGCTACCAGGAGATCGCTGACGGTGGGCTGATTGGCCAGAGCTACGCTGACGCGAGGTCGTGGACGACACAGCCGTTTAGCACGAAATCCACCGAGCGAGTCCTTCTCCCGGTTACAGTGGCTAGAATGTATCCCGGGAAGGACACGTCTCAGCGCCATTGCGGATGCATCGGGATGTAAAGGAATGGCGGAGGAAGGGAAGTGGCTGCTGGGCAGAAAAGCGTGCACCATGCCGAAGTTCCGTCGCGGGCCACTTGGCGTCCCTGCCGTCGATGCGCAGCTACCGAACGCGCTCGCAAGTCTTCAAGAAGGCAGATAACTAACTGTTCAAAAACGTGTGAAATAAACTCTGCACAGTCGCATGTCCCGAATGGAGTGTCGATGTTTTTCGTCATTTTTTCTCTATTTTATTTCAGTATTCCCTTATCCAGAGTTCAGCTAATAACACGCGATGGTGATACGCCTCCGGCACACTCAATAATGCTGACAGTATATCGTCAGTGTTGTGAAAACATACGAGGCATCCATATGTGGTAACATTTAGCGCAACACTACACACTATTGGTGGCGTAACTATAGGGTAGGAAAAGGGGGTACAAGTTCTCCGGGCGCCATTTGGGAGGGGTGCCGACCACTGCCCAACATGCGCTAGGGGGTTTTCTGAGGACCCAAACGGGGCACTAGCGTCCCGCGTCCCGTGGAAGGTCGCCCCTAGGTTCAAAACCTGCCGCCACATTTCCTCACTTTCTTCTTACCTGGTATCACTACCGTTGGAGGCTGCTCCTTTTATCAATTAAATATTGCGCCTTTCATTTAATAAATGGAATGCAATATTTTGTGAACCTATAGGGCTCCTGGGAACCTGTGGCTCCTTACTCATAAGCCCAAAAACAATGAGGTAAATTGTTGATGTAAGCCTGTTTTCACATAAGCAGGACTTTAATCATGAACGTACGTGTTCGGGGCCCTGACAAAAAAATTATGTTGTTTTTGTGTGTTTGCGTTATTTGTGATTTGGCATGTATTTGTAATAATATCGGCCCGGTGGGATCGAGGTTGAACCGCCCTAACCTCCTTCTAGCTTGGCCACTGAACTTATCGCTTCAAATGTTCGTTTTCTTCTGGTTTGGTTCAAGACACCTTGGTTAGTCAGCACGTATATTATCTAGTAAAAATATGAAAGTAAAAGCGCTGCTCACGGTTTTGTTGCTGACGAATTGCGATTGAGAAGCTCTTTACTATCTCATACGACAAGTCAGTCTCCATTGCAAGCTTACGGCGAGCTTTTATGTGCGTCGTCAGAATGACGGGACGAAACGAAAAAAACTAAAACAAAAAACTAAGTATAGGTTTTCTGCGATGTTCAGTTGTTATCTTTTTCAAATGAGAAACTCGCTCACAGACTGCTTTCTTCCATCAAATTGCGTCACGTACCTCTCCTCATTTTTATGTTTATGAGCAATTTACCCGTGACATTTTCCCCGATCAGCGTGCGTATCATAGGGTTGACTATGTGGAATTACGTCCCCGAGTATTGCTTCAGAATTCGAGGTCCTTATTGCGTTTTCACGTGGAGAGGGAGGTGTCCACGTGTGAACTCACTGCCGCTGTATACCGAATGAACATTTGCGTTCCTAGTGAGCAGACAAAGGACCGTATTCACAAACCAACCTCATACTTTCCTCGAGTTTTCCTTATTGATTTTTAACCATTACTGCGCATGATAAACAAATTGGACCAGTATACATTAAACAATCTTGTCATCATCTTTCACGTTGTTACCATTTTTGTGTCTTTATAACGCACGTAGATAGTACAGGAATTTGAGAAAAACGTGAGGTAAGGCTGAGGTTGGTTTGTGAATACGAGCCAAAGTCACCTTCACGGAAGTACTCGCAGCAAACACATGCGTGGCACTTCGGCTCACTGTCCCTTCTAAGCTAGCTTTGTCATCCATCCATCTTGATGTTCGTTAGCCTTGAAGTAAAATTTGTTAATGTGATAATACATTCTGCGCGTTTGCATGTGCGTCGCATCAGTTGTGGCACAGACACAGCGGAGAAATTGGTCACGCTTTCCAAGCTTGCCAGTGCACATGAACTGGTTGTGATAGAAGGGGGAAGCGCGGAAAAATAAAAGCGCTGGGGCCACTGGCGTCCCGCTTTAGAGCCAGGTGGCATCACGTGATCGTGATGTCGTATCACTTGTCGAATGCAGCACCCGTGTTTCCAATGGTGGGCCACGTGCACATTGTAGCACCGAAGTTATACAGAAAGTAGAACTGCAGTGGCAAAGTACACTATTGTGATCATATCTATGTCATTATTGCTGTGAACTGAGCTTTAACACGGGAGAAAATTGCAGCAAAGCTGAAGGATATGTACTACCGATGTCCAATGAAATGCGAACAGCGGTAAGTCAGAGCGTCGTCAGAATAGCCCTTTTCTGTGTAGGTCGTATATACGCATACGCGCTGGTATCGATGAGGCACGTGCCATAAACTTTTGGTGGCCCAAACCAAACGGCAGGAATGAAACAAGGGACATCTTGTGCACACCAGACGCGTATAAATGCCGCCCCTTTCCCTAAAAAGCAACGAAAAAAATCCATAGTGCAGGCCTCCGCGATTTGCTCGGTACGCGGCGGGCAATTTCAGAGGCCAAGGACCACGCAGCAATTTTGATTTCGACTATGTCCACTGGAGGGGCTGTTGGGACGCAGAAAAAGGCAATTACTGCAAATTATTGGGAATTCAGTAATGCTTTACTTGTGGATAGCGTGGACGATTGAACCTAATATAGTGTATAAATGTCGCATTGAGAAAAATGACTTTACCGTGGGCCACATAGTCTCAAGCCATTACATGTACATTTTAAGCCACTATAACCGTACTAAGCTCCGGTATTCGTTAAATATTACTCGTTAAATGAGCATATTGAATATAATTCTTTTTCTAATTCTAATGAGCACCGTCACCTGCTGGTGTCAGCTTTTGATGCATGGTGCATCTTCCGGGAGAACTTGAAAAGCTGTCAACTACGTATACTTCTTCTCCGTTTTTTGCATGCATATATATAGCATGAATTCGGTATAAAATTACTAGCCTAGGAAATGAGCAAAATAAAAAAATTCGGCAGATCCCGCGTACCTGGGAATATCGACGTTATGCGAAGCATGCGGAGGGAAGGCGACCGTGTTGATATTTTTTTATTAAGCGACACGTCATGAAATGACGCTATATATATATATATATATATATATATATATATATATATATATATGTGTGTGTGTGTGTGTGTGTGTGTGTGTGTGTGTGTGTGTACAAGTGTCGCACGCACAGACATATATGTTGAAGAGTTGCAGATCTTTATATAACCAGTTGTTTGCACTTGCGGAACGGTGCCAACTAGAACATGCGTATCAGCCGCACCATAAGATAATATGAAGCGCTGATTCTGGCGAAGATGCTGGCCCTGGACATAAATAAACTTCAGCGCATGGCAACTAACCACAATTGACGTTAACCCGACCTGACGGCTGTATTGAAGGAGCACACGTGTAATGATTATAAAATTGAGTAGGCGCAGCACAGCAATCAGTATTGACGTTTCACGAAGATTGGCGTATATATTTGAAAAGTATACTTCCGAGACCCGGCGTAGCTCTGTGGTAAAATACTTCATTGCCACGCAGAATGCTTGGTTTCGATTCAAGCTGGTACCCTGAAATTTGTTTTTTTTGCACTCGTTGGGTAGACGCTACTTATGTCGGGTATTTTTAACGCTCGTGCGTTGAAATTACCCATGTAAATTCTCGTCGTTCCTGGGTAGATTATAAGTGTCAATCACCTGTGCCACATACCCGCATATACAGCGGCATATATGCCCACCCATGTGCCACTGTCTGGCGGGAAGTGTTTGACGACGTACGCGATGGGATTGTGACATCATTCATGTCTCTACCAGCGCGTCATATTAGTCAAACCATACCCTCCCATGCTAATTTTGGTTCACGCTGTTATGCCTGCGAGTCGACAGCGAACGTCCGTGCCTCTGAAAAAGGCAATCTGTGTCAAGGCCAGCCCGCCTGACGCGAACAACTCAACGGCGTCAACAGGCGACGGCGCCTTTCTGGCGTGCACGTGCAGTGAGTCACCTCAGCATGCGAGCCCGTCGAGTAAACAACCGGCGTCTTCCTGTCTGGCGGCTGGCGCAATGCCTAGCGACGTCACTCGTCCTTGGGTGCAGCCACCTGCAGCGCAGCCTCCCCAGATTCGATGAGAAAGAAGGACGCGGCCCAGCGGCGACCTCATTGGAGGATTCTGACCTCGCGACCAGCGGCGCTTCTGGTTGGACATTTGGGTTGGACCCGGGGCATATAAAAGAAGCCCTGCGGCGCGTCGAGAGCAGACCCCTTTGACAGCAGACCCATTTGAGAGCAGACCTATGTGTTAGAGAGGAGAGCTCGGCTCTTCGAGTCTCTGTCGGCCCCAGTGCCGAATTTGTAATGCCTCTGTATATATGCTGTACATAAACCTTGTTTAACTCACCGTCGTCTCGTCCGCTCGTCTATCAGCTCTGCGCAGAAGCAATCGCGAGCTGAGAAACCTACGCTACCAAACGGCTGGTGACCTTCCCGGCAGAGTTCGAAGCAGTGGCGCCTTCGGGACCGTGTTGGCGTCGCCGTCTTTCGCAACAACGCCAAGTTAAGGGGTGACCACGATAGCACCCAAACGTAAGCGGCTAGATATATTGATATGCTCAATGTCGCCGACGTTCGCCAAGAAATGCTTCTCATTAAATAAATATTCGAAGTGACGAAGACGGCATCGGGAGAGGCAGAACAAATGCGAACGTTTTCGACGAGCGCGAACACTTTTTTCTGACCGCGCTCACGGCGTTTTGGCTCGCTCGTTCGCTTCGCAAGCGTGAGTGTGCCCTTCACGCGGGCATGCAGTGGCGCTGAGGCATTGGCTTTACAGCGCGTCAGAATTTTGACGGCGGCGCATGGTTGTTTCGCTCGATATATATGTTGAGAACATGAGGTTTCATATCAATACACTATAGAGGGAACTCTGTGCTATATATAGTGTCTGTGGGAGCTGCAACGCACGCCGCTTCAGTCTGCATGGGAATGATGGGTAGTACATGAGTTTGCTTAGTCTTTGTGCTCTCTGCTCCATTTGCTTTCGTGGCTCAGATTTGCTTTGTTACGAAACAACAATCTGCAAACATTTAGCAGCTGCACTTCGGCTCCTTAACTTCTTGTTATGGACACTTGTTATGGCGAATTCCACTCGTCGAGCGGGAGCAAGTTGTCTTGCTCCGCGGCCGAGAATCTGCATTTCGCTGGTAGATTCGGAGCAAGTTTGCGTGTTCCACTGGCAGATTAGGAGCAACTCACTCCGTGACGGAGCGTTCCGCGCGCTCCGTCTTGCAGAGACGGATTTCGCCGGAACTCCGAGAATGCGTCGCTGTCATTTCCGGCACAGTCGGGCAGCGCGGTTGCTTGCAGCTGCCTTGAGCAGTATTTTTTTCTTTCTTTTTTGAGGCGGTGCCCTCTGCACGGGTTTACATTTCTAAATTGCCATTGTTTGATGCTGTTGGACGTGCTGCTGGTGATTCGCTTCTCGCTTTGAGCGACAGCGAGAGCACTAGTAGCAGCATTGAGGACGAGTTGCACGTGCTTTGCCGCAGTGGGCATGGCCGATGTCTCGACCGAAGATAATCGGCTATGTCGCGGAAGTTTTTAGGACTCGTTTAGTGACGTATGTGCAAACAACTTCCGGCGCGACCCCAGGCGGGGCATTTCACGTGCTCCACTCGCAGATCTGACATGGCGCGATCCGAGTACACGCTCCAGTATTTTGGCGGCCACTACAGATCTATATATACCTGTAGAATTCGCCATTAGTTTGCCCTCATCTTTACTTAGGATTACGCTTCATGCCTCGTTCATGTGTAAACAGTGCGTTAAGTGTTGAGCGGTGAACGTAGTTAGTTCGCTCTCGTTCTGTGTATGCTGTTTTAATGCGTCTTTTGTGCGTGAGTAGCGCGCTGCACGCTTCGATCTGCTTGCCGTTCTCACCGTTACATTCCAAGTCGTTGCTATCGCATTCATTGCTTCACCCTTTCGGCAAAACTTTGACTTTTTTTCTTGTTATTGTAACGTCAAACACCCTGATGTGCATTGTTTTCTAACACTCACAAAAAAAAACGGTCTAGCTGGGTGTGGAGTGTTATCCTTGCTTCTTGATCAACGTTATTCCTAGCGTTATGTCCACGCTCTCACATTATGTACCCTCTACTTCGAAATTCGACCCATTTCCCATCCCTAGCCGTTAGCGTGCGAGTCGGAACAGATTCCGGCCAAAATTTTGGTGTTTCCGCTTATTTATTTATTTATTTATTTATTTATTTGTTTACAGAATACTGCTGGCCCTTTTAAGGGCCCCAGCAGGAGGGGCAAGAACATAGCATTGCACACAGGTGTAAAACAGCAAGAACAATAAAAAGATACATCATATACAAAAGATACAAAAATATATATCATACGTCATGGTTAAATACGCTCAAGTGCCTTTACAGAGCCGGTTAACGATTGAGGTATATATAGGCAGTTCCAATCGTTTATGCTTCGAGGAAAGAACGAGTTTCTGAAAATGTTTGTTCTGGCGAAATACGGTGTTAATGAATGAGTTTGTCGATGCCGGGTTTGTCTTGCCGCAAGCGGTTTCAGATATAATTTACGGTTTACTGACAACTTGTTGTTATTAAAAAAAAGAAATTTGAGCCTGTGAGTTTTACGACGTTGTTCAAGTGTGGGTATACTGTTTTCTTTCATAAGGTTTGTGGGGAATCAGTTCTTCGGTACTTGGAGTAAATAAAACGGACCACTTTGCGTTGGATTAGTTCGAGAGCCTCAATGTTTCTTTTTGTGTATGGGTCCCAGACGATTGAGGCATATTCCAATGAGGGGCATATAACAGTCAAATAAGTTAGTTTTTTTACAGTAGAAGGAGCATGCTTTAGTTTGTGTCTCAAAAGACTAAGTTTACGGAAAGACGACGCGCAAATATTAGAGATGTGCTTATTCCAGCTAAGGTCGTTGGATAGAGTGACACCAAGGTACTTATACTCAACAACCTGAGCTATAGTGTCTGGGTACCAGATTGATATATAAATGGCAAAATATTTTTTTTTGTTGGTTACTCGCATAAAGACGGTTTTGTCTGTGTTTAGCCTCATCTTCCATTGCTCGCACCATGCAAAGATATTTTGGAGGTTAGTGTTTAGCAAGACCTGGTCGTCATAGGAAGTTATTTCATTAAACAGCACACAATCATCAGCAAACAGTCTGATCTTAACCGGCGAGGAAACAGTATCAACAATGTCATTAATATAAATTAAAAATAATATAGGCCCAAGAACACTCCCTTGGGGAACCCCAGAAGTTACAGAGAGCGGGTCAGAGCGATTACCGGCAATGCTTACAAACTGAACGCGGTCAGACAAATAGGCAGAAATGCAGGAAATTAAAAATTCTGGAAGGCCAATCGATTCCCGTTTTTGAATAAGCTTATCGTGAGGAACAAGATCGAATGCCTTCGTGAAATCCAAAAAGACGACATCAACTTGACCTGCCTTATCTAAAATTTATAAAGAACTCTGTGAAAATCCGATGTCTCGTTCGCTTTCTGCGGCGATGAAAGGTGAATTCCTCTGAAGTTTATTGTGCCTATTATAAGCTCATTTATTACACCGCTTGTCTCATTAAACTGAGCCATTAAAGGGCTTTTATACAGCGTTCCGCGTCACGTGTGCTTGCGCGGGATGTACCTGCATCGCGGGATGTACCTGCATCGCGGGATGATGCATGTCACGCGGCCGCTGACCATGCTTCAGCGAGCTCCATCCGTGGCGATGCGCGCCGACGGGCGTATCAGGCGTCCTGACAAAATACCCATTGTGTGCCCCGTCTCCACTCGATTGTTATCGCTAAAGGGCGGCGGCGCTGGCGATAGGGCATTGTGTATGTAGTACGCCGCCGCTGCACGGAGCAGCGATCGTTAATATAAGCTGCGGCTGACTGTCATGGCGGCCGCTCAGTATACGACCTCTGGTGTGACGCATTGTTCCGTTGCACGCATCGCATACAAAGGGCGCAGAATCAAACAACTAATGGCGGGACGCGGTCTCCTTTGTATGTACGCGAGCGTGCACCGTCGCATCTTACACGTGATTTGCGCGTGTAAACAAAAGGTCTGTTTTTGATGCGGCGTCTCCTTGGACACCTTGCTGTATAGGTTATGATCGAGCCCCTGTATATTCGTGTCACTTCTTTCGAACGCCTGCTAAACAGTTGATTCTCACGATCATTGCGAGTTTTTAAAGCAAATTTTATCTCGTGCATTCACGGTCTTGTTCCACCAATTGACACCCGCACAAATATATGTTGCCCCTAAAGCAGGCTTAATCGGACGCTTCAATACTAGTTACTGAGACCGTAATTAAAACACATGTGCACTTTCAAATTTGCCTGCAGTGTGCTATGTATGGTTTAAACGGAATGTAGTTTTTTTATTTTTTTTTGCCACACAGGCTTCTCCCGCCGCGTTTCTAGGTAGTGTTATGCCTGCGAGTCCACAGCGAACGGCCGTGCCTCTCAAAAAGGCAATCTGTGTCAAGGCCAGCCCGCAGTCCGCCTGACGCGAACAACTCAACGGCGTAAACACGCGCGGCGCCTCTCTGGCGTGCACGTGCGGTGAGTCAGCCTCGGCAAGCGACCCGTCGAGTAAACAACTGGCGTCTTCATGTCTGGGGGTCTGACGCATTGCGCGGCGACCCCATTGGAGGAGTCTGCCCTGACGACCAGCGGCGCTTCTGATTGGACATTTTGGTTGGACCCGGTGCAAATAAAAGAAGCCCTGCGGCGCGTCGCGAGCGGCGGTCCTAGGTGAAAGCTGACATGTGTGTCAGAACGGACCCGTTTGAGAGCAGACCTATGTGTTAGAGAGGGGAGCTCGGCTCTCCGAGTCTCTGTCGGCCCCAGTGCCGAATTTGTAACGCCTCTGTATATATGCTGTACATAAACCTTGTTTAACTCACCGTCGTCTCGTCCGCTCGTCTTATCAGCTCTGCGCAGAAGCAGTCGCGAGCTGAGAAACATACGCTACCAAACGGCTGGTGACCTTCCCGGCGGAGTTGGAAGCAGTGGCGCCTTCGGGACCGTGTTGGCGTCGCCGTCTTTCGCAACAGTAGCCTCATTAATAATTATATGTTTGGGCATGCATGGTGGGCATCAGGCATTGAAAGTGGCACAGACATGCTCATGTTACGACGTGCGATCTGATGTTAATTTTGCGTTTTCGTTTTTTTTGTTTTGTTTTTGTGAAGCAGGTTCTCTTGCTTATGCTGCGCTTTTCTGTTGACGCACGACGAACGTGCCTGTAACGTGTGTGTATGCGTGATTCGCCACAGCCGTTGTCGCACAAATGTTTCATTTCCGGAAACGGGCAAGTTATTATTAATTGAGCACAATGAGGGAAGCAATTTACAGCTATTGCGAGTGTTTTTCGCCACACTGCCGTTGTTACCGCAATAAACCATCGGGAAGACGAGACAGAAGTCCACATTGCAGTGCGTGTGAGTGACTTCATGTGTTATGTGAAGAAGATGTGGCTATAAGAGGGAAAAGAAGAGAAAAGTCAGCCCCGTAACTGTCTGCATCAGGGTGCCACACCTCAACAGTAGCTCACAGGGGACGGGGGTGAGGAGGAATTAAAATGATAGAAGTAAAGGTATAGAGAAAGAGAGATGTACTGTTGTGATCCCACCGCTGATCACCAGTTGTTGCGATCCCGGGGTGCTGTGGTAGCGTGGTGTAGCTTCGGGTTGGAGGAAACGAGCGCTTACAAGTTGGGGATACGAAAAAACAAACAGGTTTATGGCACTATTTACAAATATTTACAGCATGAGGTTAAGAGTTCACAAACCACGAGCGTGGTGGTTAAACCGTTACTTGGTTCAGAGCCTTCACAAACTACGAACGTGGTGGTTGAACCTTTTCTTGGTTCAGAGCGACGTCCTGCACTCTGCGGCGCCGTTATAAGCCCTGTCGGGCTCCTCCTTCTTCAGTGGAACACCAATCACACACACACACACACACAACAGGTGAGGGGTACGAGCATGCACGGCGCACGTGAACATCCAATTTCGAGTCAAGATCACTGCACTTAAAGGTGGCGCCAGAGAGGCTCTTGCTCGTCGTGTATGTCGCTGGTCGAGGGGTCCCCAGCTTCGGACAGCAGACATCAAACGGTCCGCCAATCTGTCTGCTCAATTAGCAGGGCACTTTGTGGCGGCCGTCGCCGTTTCTTCAAAGGAAGACGCTGTCTTTGTTGTCCCCTCTGGAACGGCTTACAGCTTCGTGGCGACCCGACGTCTCATCCGCCGGCTAGCCGGGACAATACCTGGCGGGCATAAGCATTCGGCGAGTCGGCTACTTGTTTGAGGGTTAAAAGAGCGCCGCTCCCCCGTCAGCTCTCGACGTTGGTTCCAAGAAAACCTTGGTTCCAGGCGTGGGAACGCGGCCCGGCTACGCTTCTCAGCGACAGCATGGCGCCTACCGATGGCGGTCATAACAGCTTCCCCCTCGCCAGATGAGTCACGGAGGGCAGCGGTCAACACTGCTGCTCGCAGGGACGACGAAAGGGTCAGTAGTTGAATGCCAAGAACTGGCCTTCGCTTGTGGCATGGTCCGGGTGATCGCCGAATCTTCGACAGCATCTCTGATACTCGACCACATGTACAAGCAAGCACTCGGCCCCCTTCGAACAACCAAGCCAAAAGAGGGATGGCAAACCAATTTTCTTTACTAGCTTTAACAAAAAGCTCACACTCAAAACTCTCAGGACTCACTTGTGCTGAGAAATCAAACGTGCTATCTTAAACCTTCTCATAATAAGATGCACGACAAAAAAAAAACTAAAATATCAATTTTGATACATAAAGAGCACCCCAGAATGGCTTAGAAAGAGCGGCTGAGCGCGTCAGCGTTTCCATTCAATTTGCCCTTTTTTTACCTAATGTCAAAATGATATTTTTTTTTCCCTTTAAGAATCAAGCTCCGCCTCACAAGGCGACTGTTCTTCGAGGTCATGGTTTGCAGCCAAGGGGACAATGGTCTGTATCTACTTTAAATTTAGCCCCTTTTAGATAACACTGCCACTGATGAATGGCCTACGCGAGGCAAGCGCATTCATTTCCTGAAGCGCAGTATGTTATCTCACCTGAGCCCAAATTCTGGCTCAAGTAGAACGCAGCTTTGCTTGTTACCACTGTCGTCCTGACATAGAACGGCACCTAGGCCTCGATCTCTCGCATAACACCGAACCGTTAATTCTCGGTAGTCAACAGAAGCTTTCAAAACCGGATGACGATCGGTATTGCCTCTTCACTTAAGAAGGCTGCCTCCTCCTTTTAATCGCCGACTACTTTCATCGGTTCTGTCCCGCTGAGAGCATCAGTCAGGTACGCGAACGCTGAATAAATAAACTCGAATTCAGCGAGCCCTACATTCGTCCTAACGTCCGTCTGCGGCTGCCACTACTTGTCGACAACGGAGACATTAGGCTATCTAGCTTTTCTGAATCTTTGGCCTACACTGTGGCCAAAATACTCTTAGTTTGCTCAGAATTAGAAAAAGCTTACTGTTTCGCTCCCATGATCACTTGACTAATCGCTCTTCAAAATATAGCCAAGAAAACATAGGAGACAAACAGTGTTTTTTTAAAGGGCTCGTTTGGTTAAAGTTACCAGCTTATGCAAACGCTTCTGAGAGAAAAAAAAAAGACACTGAGCTCTCCTGAGCTTTTTAATTACTACTCTCATTTCTACAGCGTTGCAAAATACCCGGCACTACTAACCAAAAGCTTAATCCTTCACAATTTGTCCAATTGCTCATCCTTACGTTATGTTGTAATTCTCTGTGTACAACACAAAAATAATCCTGGGTGCGATACTCATCAAAAGCACCTCACAATAATGCACAAGTTCTATGCTAAAATCGTGCCCCAATGACCTTCAGTTCTTAATGCGCGCAACGACAACTCCACTGTGTCGCGTCAATCTTAATCATTTTACAAAATCACTTGGTCCATGTTAACATCTCCCTCAAATTCTCATTCACTCCAAATCCACATGACAGTGAAGGCATACGATATAACACTAAACCTTTTAATAAAAACGAGAAAAATAACATATTTTCTCGGTTTTTACCTTATGCGAATTTTCGCACTAACTTCAATTTTCAGCCTTTAGTCCGGCGGTTTTCCTTTTGAAAAATTTACTCCGCATCAAACTTACCAAATTTAAAAGACTTGAATACGCATCTTAACGTTCCACTGAGTAACAATTTTTTAACACGGCTGTGCAAAAGTCACTCGAACTGACCGTTCCCCCTTTCTTAACTAGAATCTTTTAATCGCACATGATGGGGTCGTGGTCCCGGCGGTTTTCGAGCACGCCAGATGCTACAAAACGTGCAACCGCTAGGCTGTGTCCTGCCGTCACGCCTCATTCTGCACTTCGGCCGGCTTTCTTCGGTAATGTGAAAGGCGTACCAGAAGCAGGGAGGAAGCCTGTGCCATTTTTCTTTTGTGTTCTCCCCTACGCGGTATTCAGCCACTCTACCTTCTCGACTCTGACCCTTCGGCAAAGGCCGCTTTCCCGAAGTCGTCGAATGCAACCGCGTTTTTCGTTGGGGTAATGCACCTCGTTTCTCCTCTCTACACCTGGCTCGCCGCTTGTACCTCTCTGAACGCCACCATTGACGTTTCCTGGAACGGATTGACGGCCTAGCCTTTCGTCTCTCTCGAGGTGGAGTGGGATCTGCCCTAGGCTTACACAGTGCGGTGCTCTTCCGCTTCTTTCGTTTTCGGCGATGTTTGCTTGCCCCCTTTCTCTCGATGCCATCATCATGTCGCGTCGGGAACTGAGTGGTTGGGAAGTTTGTTGGAGCTAGTGCTACATTTTCCCCCACGCTCAAACATTTTATACTCGGTGTCACGACGGACTGCCGGGCCAAATTATCTTTGTTAATGCTGATGAAACCATTAACTGGGCCCTCTCCGATGGCATCGCTGCTCTGCTGAAGCGTGGCGCTCTTGCTCTCATCGGCCACTGCGCTAACCATGCCTAAATTTGACAATGTCGAAAGGTCCCCCTGAGGCACGAAGAAGGTTTCCAGCTTCTTACTGGGCCCATTAGGGCTGCTGGCACCCTCTTCATCCACGCAAGGAGCGTCTTTCGACATCGTCCCCACCTCCAGACCGGCCACGGCCTCGTTCTGTACATCATTTACATGGATGCATTCGAGAATATGCGGGCCCTTTTCTAGCGCGATTTCTGGTTCTGGCCTTTCATGACGCGCTTCAACGTCCAGCGCTTTCCGACGCGCCTGAACTTCCGGCTTTTTGCGACGCGCCTCGCTTTCAGACTCCTGTGCGAGTCTTTCTTTCTTTTTGCTAACAGAAGTTCCGAATCTTCTGATCAGCTCTGCTTTGATAATTTCATAGTTGTTCGCGTGCTGCTCACTGAGTCGCGCAACAACGTCCACTGCCTCGCAGGGCAGAACCGTGCGTAGCTTCTGAGACCAGGTGTCTCGCTCACACTTCAGTTCACTACACTTTCGTTCAAAGAGTCTAAGATACAGGCCCATATCCCATGATACCTCATATGGCTGCATGTACCTAGACATCTCGAACTCTGCCTCCTTTTCGAGAAGTACTCCTCGCTGGGGTCCCATTTTCATACGCAACTCATAGTCTTGTTCGAAAAACTTTCTCTTGAGGCCTTCTCTTTCGTGTTCACTCTTTCCTTCCATCTGAGCTGCTCTTAGTTTTCTTTCGATGATGAGGTCCCATTCTTCACTTAGTTCCTCATCATCAGCCCCCAAATCATTAATCGCTTGAATGATTATGGGTTTTCGTGCCAAACCCTTTGTATCGATCCCCAATTCCTCACACAACAGCAACAAGTCTGACTTCTGCAGCTCCCGTAAGTCCATGATCGTACTGAGTGCTCGCTACTTCCAAAATAACTTTCCGAAACGGCGAAACTGAGTCTTTCGGCAAAGTTAACTACCAGTTCTAAAATTTAACCCTCTTTTAGAACCTGGTTCACTCAAAGGAAAAGCCAAGCACCCACCCATACGTGATCCATGTTTCGAGCCAGCTGCTTCTCCTGGGCCGACTGTTGTTGTCACTTGTAGCTTCGAATCCCACCGCTGCCACCAGTTGTCGTGATCCCCGGGGTGCTGTTCCTTGTAGTCGCTTCGGATCCCACCGCTGCCACCAGTTGTTGTGATCCCACCGCTGATCACCAGTTGTTGCGATCCCGGGGTGCTGTGGTAGCGTGGTGTAGCTTCGGGTTGAGGAAACGAGCGCTTACAAGTTGGGGATACGAAAAAACAAACAGGTTTATGGCACTATTTACAAATATTTACAGCATGAGGTTAAGAGTTCACAAACCACGAGCGTGGTGGTTAAACCGTTACTTGGTTCAGAGCCTTCACAAACTACGAACGTGGTGGTTGAACCTTTTCTTGGTTCAGAGCGACGTCCTGCACTCCGCGGCGCTGTTATAAGCCCTGTCGGGCTCCTCCTTCTTCAGTGGAACACCAATCACACACACACACACAACAGGTGAGGGGTACGAGCATGCACGGCGCACGTGAACATCCAATTTCGAGTCAAGATCACTGCACTTAAAGGTGGCGCCAGAGAGGCTCTTGCTCGTCGTGTATGTCGCTGGTCGAGGGGTCCCCAGCTTCGGACAGCAGACATCAAACGGTCCGCCAATCTGTCTGCTCAATTAGCAGGGCACTTTGTGGCGGCGGTCGCCGTTTCTTCAAAGGAAGACGCTGTCTTTGTTGTCCCCTCTGGAACGGCTTACAGCTTCGTGGCGACACGACGTCTCATCCGCCGGCTAGCCGGGACAATACCTGGCGGGCATAAGCATTCGGCGAGTCGGCTACTTGTTTGAGGGTTAAAAGAGCGCCGCTCCCCCGTCAGCTCTCGACGTTGGTTCCAAGAAAACCTTGGTTCCAGGCGTGGGAACGCGGCCCGGCTACGCTTCTCAGCGACAGCATGGCGCCTACCGATGGCGGTCATAACAGTACTAAGCCAGCGAGCGAGGACATATCGAGGGGATAGGAAAGATGGAAACACGGTCACAGGAGTCCGAGGACGGGGCACCACTTGCGAGAGCTCTTCTCGGCGTCAGGAGATGATGTAGGGCCAGCCCAGTCGGCCAGAGCTATACGCTGACGTTGGAAATCGCGAGGGCACAACCGGTCGGCACGGAATCCAGCGAGCGAGTCCTATGTGACTGTTATGCGTGTATCTAACTGTATGTGTTGTGTGCTCATCATTGTATATATCATTGTCAACACCCGGCAACTGGAGTAGCCTGTCAGGTGAAAAACCAGGTAAACCTCTCGAATTCCCCATTAAAATATTTCTCTCTCTCTCTCTCTCTCTCTCTCTCTCTCTACTTGCTTTACCACAATGCACCAAAGCATTTCCGCAGCTATAGCAAAGAATAATAGTAAAAAATGAGTGACAGCGCTATCGTGAGCACTGTGCATACAATCATAATTCATTACTGTACAAGGACACGGTGCACAAAGCAAAAAGTGCTAAAGCAAAGCAAAAAGCGCTGGTTCTAGAGCGAGAGAGAGATAAAGATACAAGGAAAGGCAGGGAGGTTAACCAGACGCACATCCGGTTTGCTACCCTGCACTGGGGAAGGGATAAAGGGGAGAAAAGAGGTTGCAGAGAGATGAGAAGGTACACACAATCACGAGCACACTCGGGAAGCACACGCAGTCTACAGGCGGTTGCTGAGGTTTGTTGACTTAAGGTAAAGTAGCAGTGCTTTAGTTGCTTTCTGCGCAACTGAGGCAGATGCCCAAGGTCCTAGTATCTTCTGCACACAAAATGGTCCGGGGCCAAGTTGATTCAAAACCATCCGGAGCTGGCATCGCTGTGTGTCGGATGTATATGCGCAGGAACTTTCCGGGATTGGGTCGTGATCAGATTTCCTGCACGACGTGCGTATCGAGCATGTTGTGGAATTCCATGGCGCGACAACCAGCGACGTTTCACAGAGCATCAGATGCATCGTCACAACCGCATGACGACAGTCGCTGTGCATGTGACATTAAATTTGCTTCACATCGTTACTTGACGGGAAGCTATAGCAGTGGCAACCGGCTATCGGATCACCTTCAATAGGAGCCGGGACACGAAAAGTGCGCGCTTCAATTAGCCGACGCGTGTTGTGCTTTCTTGACGATATAACTTCAGAATCGAAGACCTCATTATACAAACCCACATCTGTTCCACCCCCGACCCCCCCCCCCCCCCCCCTCTTAAGGAGCCAAGCTACTTAGGTCCTTACGGTGTTCGATAGTTGTCGTGGAGGCTCGCCGTCGTCCCTAATCGAAGCGCAGGTGCGAAACATCTGTGTGCAATACCTTCTGCAAAGCGTTATACGGTTTAAAAATGTACAATAAACAAGCATTTTCATCAACAATCCTTATATCGTTTATCATTTCGTCAATGGAGCCCTTCTCTCCATCTTCATCGTCAGCCATCACTTCATGCATCAGCAGCCTTCTTTTTTCGGGTGGGGGGGGGGGGGGGACCGTGGGGAAGTAAACTGCATTTTTTTTTGCGTGGAAATATTATCCGTTGCTGTTCTCGTTTTTGACCACGATATCTTTAGTATGGATGCCTGCACATCATGGATGGTTTTTCTGGGAAACGTTGGCGTCCGTATTAACGAGACATGTCTGTTCTAGATAGCTTCTTATTGTTACTGAACATTTGCGACTTCGCAGCTGACACGTTGTGCGGCATCGTGCACGTACATCGGCCGGCTGTTTAATGAAGAACGAATGCTCAATGCGCAGACAATACGGCGAGATGTCGGTGTCTCAACAAGATGCCAACCAAGTAGTTGGCGGCTCGCTGCCACCGCCACCACTTATACGTATATACGGAGGGGAACACTACCAGCTAACAGAAAAAAAGCAAATAAGAAAATCACGTCACAACCATAAGCGGTAGAGGCGTCGTGTATTTGCCATACATGGTGATAAATGGAAATTTGTCTTACTTGCCTAGTTTTACGAGCCGTTAAAAAGACGTGATTTCATTGCTCTTTATGGCTCGCTGATTGCGTGCGCGACTGAAAAGAAAGATTGAAGAGTCAAAGTTGTTTTATTAGCCAAAAGGTGTACTTGCAATATACACCGAAAACTTCGCACATGAAATTGCGACACAAGTGTCCACGAGAAAAAAAAAAATGGCTCCATATCTGCATGTTACACCGCAAATATCGTCGAAAGACGATAGTCTTGCGTGTGGAGAGAGTTAACAAGAAATATATTTGATGTTCTGCGCAAGAAAATCGGTGAGTGGTATTCTGGAGGCCCTGCGTTAGTGCCTCGAGCGTGCAGCGGAGGCGAACGAGCGCATCAAGTCACGTCACACGTGAGACATAAGCGCCATCTGGCAGTTGTCTTAGAAAACAAAGCGCGTGGCTTTGAGACGGGTGTGCGCGCCCGTTTCAGAGGTGATAAGGTGTAGAACGCTAGGTGACGGGTAGGTGCCGCCACCGTCTCGTTTTTGCAAAGCATTGGAAACACTTGCCTTTCCGTGCAAGCGTTGCGTGTTCAGTGTAGCCTGATAAGCGCTACGGTGTTTAAAATTACTTATGTATGCCTTTCCTAGTAAGAGACGCACATGCAGAATATATACGTGTTATGGTGCCCCAGACATGCGCAACAATTGCTTTTTAATTGACATTTTGCACAAGAATGAACGCTCAAGCTTGAGCAACATAGGTGGCGCTGCGGATGGGGTCGGCCGTTTCAAGTACCCGGTGCCATTAAGAGAGTGCAAACATACAAATGTAAGGGCATACAGACCAAAATTTTTACGTCGAAGGTCCCCAAGAAAGACTATCGTCTTTAATGGCATATTATTTCGTAAACTCACCTTGCCAAATGCACTGCAACTAGACTACAGCCTTGAGAATATGACTTTGGCAACCATGGAGTACAGCGTTTCGTCGCTTAACATGTCGCATTCACCGTCACCAAAGGTGAGGGTATGCCGGCCGTGCGCCCCTGAAGGCAGTTGGCAATCACGGGAGCGCGGCTGTCAACCCATTCTGTGAGCTATATAGCTCCGATATGTCGCACCAGTACACATCACATAAGCAAATAAACAAACTACGGAAGGTATATACGAACAAAAACACCACGCAAAAGTGAGTGATGCCTCGTTGATCCAGCAATGGTCTTTCTTTGCATAAACCATGAAGATATGCAAACCAATGGGCACACTCCCTTTCTCATAGCAAGAAAAACCTGGGCAATATCGCTCGACAAACTTGGTTTAACCGGTTTTCAACGATCAATGGTCGTTTTTCGTTTCATTCAACATGCTATATATATATATATATATATATATATATATATATATATATATATATATATATATATATATATATATATATATATATATATATATATATATATATATTGTTGTTCCCGCGTGCTGAGTTTTGCGGCCCGGGGAGACAAAAGCCATGACGTGGAACTTGTCGGGACAAACTTAAATAACAAGAATATCATTTCAAGGCGAGAGCGTGGGGTTTCATTATCCCTCTAAATACTTGTGCGCGTGTCCATGTTTGCGTTTTGTGTGTCCGTATCACGCATGACATTCATGCTCACATTTCAAACGGGGAGGTGGAGCCGTCCACCTCTAGCTATGCACCATTGTCGCGCGGCGTTCGGTCCTATATACAGAGTGTTTTACGTAACTTTAGCCAGAGTTTAAAAATATGCCGGGACACGAAATTATAGGACGCGACCAAATGCATGTTGCTCACTGTTGATTGGAGTTAGTCAGACTTTTTGTGTTCTCAAATATTGTTGAATTAGATATGTTTATTTACTAACTTTTCAAGAAACGAAAATAGATAAAAAAATCTATGAGTAATTTGTAGATAGGTTTGCGAAACGCCCGATTCGACAGTTCTGAACTTTATATCTGTTAAGTAGTAGTGTTTTTCTGCTAATTACAAATGCCCACAAAATACAAAAAATACCACGTGACAAACCCAGTCGTGCCTCTGTGCGCGCAATGATTCTAGTGCTCCCCAACGTTCCGCGTACGAACTACCATAGCATTTGCCCATTTGTGCTGTCTCGGCAGGGCCGCAACGATGGTGGTGGCTTTATACGATGGAAACGTTTTGCTATCGGCCACAAAAACGATAACCTCTGTGACTGCTTATCACTGTCATGAACTGTTGCGAGGGAAGCGTGTCGTTCGTACGCGCGAGCGGGTTTGTCACGTGGTATTTTTTGTATTTCGCGGGCATTTGCAATTAGCAGAAAAACACTAATACCTAAAAGATATGAAGTTTAAAACTATCTTATCGGACGTTTTTCAAACCAATCTACAAATTTTTCATAAATTTTTTATCTATCTTCGCTTATTTAGAAAGTCAGTTAATTAAACATATCTATATAAACAATATTTGAGAACACAAAAAATAGTCTAACTATTGGCAACGGTGAGCAACATGCATTTGGTCGCGTCATAATTACGCGTTCCGGCTTATTTTTAAACTCTGGCTCAAGTTACGTGGGACACCCTGTGTAATTCATTGCCTCCCGGGCTAGAAAAAATTCGGCAGATACCACGCACCTGGGAATCAACGTTGTGCGAAGCATGCGGAGGGAAGGTCACCGTGTTGCAATTTTTTATTGAGCTACACGTCATGCATGAAGTGACACTAAATATATGTACAAATGTTGCACGCACAGACATAAGTTGAAGAGTTGCAGATGTTTACATAACCAGTTATTTGCACTTGCGCAACGATGCCAACTGAAACATGCGTATTAGAAACACCAGAAGCTGATATAAAACACTGATGCTCTCGAGGATGCTGGCCCTGGACACGTAACGCTGGACACTGCTAGCTAAATCAACTTCAGCGCATGGCAACTAGCCACAATAGACGTTAACCCGACGTGACGGCTGTATCAAAGGAGTACACATGTAATGTTTATAAAATTGAGTAGGCAGCGCTGCAACCACTATTGACGTTTCACGAAGATTGGCGTCTATTTGAAAAGTAGTTCCGAGACCTGGCGTAGCTCTGTGGTAAAATGCTTCATTGCCGCGCAGAATGCTTGGGTTTGATTCCAGCAGGGACCCTGACATTTATTCTTTGCATTCGTCAGGTCGACGCTACCGATGTCGGGTATTTCTTGACGCTCACGCGTTAAAATTGCCCATGTGTGTTCTCGTCGTTCCTGGGTAGATACTAAGTGTCAATTACCTGTGGCACATACCCGCCCCCTGGGTATGTGCCACTGTCTGACGGGAAGAGAAGTGTTTGACGACGTACGCGACGGGATTGTGATATTATTTAAATCTCGACCAGCGCGTCATATGCGTCTAATCATCTTACCCTCCCACGCTAATTTTGGTTCACGTCACATTGAGGGGGTAACCACGAGAGCTCCCAAACGTAAGCGGATAGATAGATAGATAGATAGATAGATAGATAGATAGATAGATAGATAGATAGATAGATAGATAGATAGATAGATAGATAGATAGATAGATAGGCTCAAGTCGCTGAAGTTCGCTAAGAAATGCTTCGCATTTAAAACGGTGTGCACTTTCATCATTCGGCTGCCGTCTTGCTGTATACACCGGTAAAAACTTGTGCTCTATCTCGTTCTATTTATCTTCCGAAGCACGGTGAGGTTACGCATCGTACAACAAATTGAGACGCGTAAATACCTCCTACCAGCCGGACGCCGCTTACAGCCACGTGTATCCATCATTCAAACGCTAAAGTATGTGCGCTGCAGAACGCGCATGACGATATATTGCGAATGTACAGATGTAGAACTCTTCGTTGCTGCTTGGCTGACTAATCAGATGCTGTTCGTTTTGATTTCCACAAAAGCCACAAACAGAAGACGTACGAGCTCACGAGATCTGTTGGACGCTTTAGATACGATCCACACGTATAACGCATCGCGACGATGTCGCAGCGGTCAACTTGCTGTGTTGCAAAGAAGCATCTATATGCGTTTACTTCATAAGATGGCAAGATTGAACAAGGCAAGCGAACTGAATTTTGGCATTGAACTGTCGTTTATTGACTAGCTTTCTATGTGTATTCTGCGTATTTTCTCGATAACGAAATTGGACGATAATGGAATTTCGCAGTTTCCTCTCCGCTTCGTTATTGCGAGGTACGTCTGTGTATACAAGTCATGCACAACGGCAATCTTGTGTTTTCCTCGGGGACTGTTGAAGGACATTATATGCCAGGCGAAATGCCGCGAAGGCCACATGACGGGCATCTTCAGAATGAAGGCCCGAGTGAGGTATTTCATCAAGTCATTCGCTTATTTTCATTGTGAAATTCCTATACAATGGCAGGGCCTAGAAAAGAAGCTGTTCTGGGCAGCTTGAGGGGCTCTTGACCCCCGTTCTCTATGGTGGCAGCAGTTGGCCGAGGTGGCAAAAAACGAGCTTACATTCTGGATGCTATCAACTGGGAATAATACTTAGACAAAAAAAGGCAAAATAAAGAAACAAAAAACAATATAATGTGCAGAACATAAACATAGGTGTGCATGAGGAAACAATCTTTTATACAACTCAACTGTATACATGCTCAAGCACGTTCTTCGCAAAGGCAGTGATATTTTATGGAAATAATGAAAAAAAAACACATTGCACATTTTCTTAAATTATAGCCCTTGCGAGTTTGTTCACTTTAACGGATTATGAACAGCAACTGGAGCACGCAACAGTGCGAAACACACGGACATACATAGACTAGAAAAGTATTCCGAGACCTGGCGTAGCTCTGTGGTAAAATGCTTCATTGCCGCGCAGAATGCTTGGGTTTGATTCCAGCAGGGACCCTGACATTTATTCTTTGCATTCGTCAGGTCGACGCTACCGATGTCGGGTATTTCTTGACGCTCACGCGTTAAAATTGCCCATGTGTGTTCTCATCGTTCCTGGGTAGATACTAAGTGTCAATTACCTGTGGCACATACCCGCCCCCTGGGTATGTGCCACTGTCTGACGGGAAGAGAAGTGTTTGACGACGTACGCGACGGGATTGTGATATTATTTAAATCTCGACCAGCGCGTCATATGCGTCTAATCATCTTACCCTCCCACGTTAATTTTGGTTCACGTCACATTGAGGGGGTAACCACGAGAGCTCCCAAACGTAAGCGGATAGATAGATAGATAGATAGATAGATAGATAGATAGATAGATAGATAGATAGATAGATAGATAGATAGATAGATAGATAGATAGATAGATAGATAGGCTCAAAGTCGCTGAAGTTCGCTAAGAAATGCTTCGCATTTAAAACGGTGTGCACTTTCATCATTCGGCTGCCGTCTTGCTGTATACACCCGGTAAAAACTTGTGCTCTATCTCGTTCTATTTATCTTCCGAAGCACGGTGGAGGTTACGCATCGTACAACAAATTGAGACGCGTAAATACCTCCTACCAGCCGGACGCCGCTTACAGCCACGTGTATCCATCATTCAAACGCTAAAGTATGTGCGCTGCAGAACGCGCATGACGATATATTGCGAATGTACAGATGTAGAACTTCTTCGTTGCTGCTTGGCTGACTAATCAGATGCTGTTCGTTTTGATTTCCACAAAAGCCACAAACAGAAGACGTACGAGCTCACGAGATCTGTTGGACGCTTTAGATACGATTCAGACGTTAACGCATCGCGACGATGTCGCAGCGGTCAACTTGATGTGTTGCAAAGAAGCATCTATGCGTTTAGTTCATAGATGGTAAGATTGAACAAGGCAAGCTACCTGAATTTTGGCATTGAACTGTCGTTTTATTGACTAGCTTTCTATGTGTATTCTGCGTATTTTCTCGATAACGAAAATTGGACGATAATGGAATTTCGCAGTTTCCTCTCCGCTTCGTTATTGCGAGGTACGTCTGTGTATACAAGTCATGCACAACGGCAATCTTGTGTTTTCCTCGGGGACTGTTGAAGGACATTATATGCCAGGCGAAATGCCGCGAAGGCCACATGACGGGCATCTTCAGAATGAAGGCCCGAGTGAGGTATTTCATCAAGTCATTCGTTCATTTTCATTGTAAAATTCCTATACAATGGCATGGCCTAGAAAAGAAGGTGCTCTGGGCAGCTTGAGGAGCTCTTGACCCCCTATCTCTATGGTGGCAGCAGTTGGCCGAGGTGGCAAAAAAACGGGCTTACATTCTGGATGCTATCAACTGGGAATAATACTTAGACAAAAAAGGCAAAAATAAAGAAACAAAAAACAATATAATGTGCAGAACATAAACATAGGTGTGCATGAGGAAACAATCTTTTATACAACTCAACTGCATATACATGCTCAAGCACGTTCTTCGCAAAGGCAGTGATATTTTATGGAAATTTAATGAAAAAAAAACACATTGCACATTTTCTTAAATTATAGCCCTTGCGAGTTTGTTCACTTTAACGGATTATGAACAGCAACTGGAGCACGCAACAGTGCGAAACACACGGACATACATAGACTAGAAAAAAGGACACAGGGGACACCGACAAAAGGACACCAACTAGCCCACTTTTCAATCTTGCTTAACTGGAGCATATTTTGCTATTCGCTACTTTACCGTGCACGGAGCCCTGATGTACAAAGCCGGTGACTCGCATTTTTTGCTCTTTCGCGGCTCGTTCTCGCCACATGTTGATATTTCTGAACCACCAGCGTGAGTTCGTCTCCACACCACTGTGCGTTCCACGCTCCGCCCAGCAGCGGCAGCATGCATGCCTGCACCCGGGAAGACAAAAAAAATCCCGGATGCAAGATCGGAAGAATGTCTGCAACTCTGCCCATATCGCTTCTTGAATGCATCATCAGTCTTCCTGGTCATCTGTCAGCAAACGTTTCGACCACTGTTAATAGACCAGCATTGATTTTAAATGCGAAAGCTGTTATGAGATCAGAACCGTAGTTGTCCGCCGCCACCACCGCCGGTGTACGTAACGAGTATCGAAAGAATAAAAAACTCGGTAAATTAAAAAAAAAACACCAAGAACACAGTAATGCTTGAACCCTGGTCAGCTGCGTGCCAGCCCAGTGTTCTACCACTGAGCCACGCCAGTGCTATAGGGGCTTGTTCGTAAACTTGCCGTAGGCAGGCTTGATGTCGGCATAGGAATCGCGTGAATATAATTAATTAAGCGTTTTACAACGGCAAAGCAACAACCAGGCGTCACACAATGCGAATAGCGTAACGACTAGGTCGTCCGATACTCGAACCCATTACAAGAGCTTGTACTTGATCACCTATAAACTGTGGCGCATGTCCACTTTAAGCATGAATTCCTCATCGTCGTCAGCCTCTTCATAAACGATTGACACGAAATTCCTTGCAAGTGTCTAGCTGATACCTCGCTTCTCAGAAGAATGACAGAAATTAGCATGGCGAACACTGGCCTACTACACACAAAAAATTATTATTAATGCTGTAGTGGATACCTAGTAAGTGGGCTTGTAACAGTTACCCAATGAGTGTTTAGAAAAGGCTCTGAAAGGCCGCTCTTCTAGCTTTCGCTGTGACTGTGCTGCGCAGGACTTCCGTGCAGGTCTGGCGTTTTTTTTTTCATCTAAATACATTTACGTAGTCGTAACCATAAAAATGTAATGTCATCAGAATTGCTACAAGCGTCTATACGTGCAACTCGGCTGTTTACAGAAACTTTAAAATGAATTAGGGAGTGAATAATAATAATAATAATAATAATAATAATAATAATAATAATAATAATAATAATAATAATAATAATAATAATATAATAAAATCACTTGATGTGCTGCATGGAAGTCTGTAGTGATGTAGGTATTCTACATTGCGCTCATTCACGTAATCGTCGGAAATTTAGGTGATAATACGAGTAACCTGCGTGCGGCTCACAGTCGCGGGACAAATGTGCAACGCAACAACACTATGTGGAACGGGCTTTTAACGTGGTTTAGCGCGCATTCTCGACGTAGTCCCGATTCGAAGAAGGTCGTCACGTACCGACTATCACTGCGACATTAGCATTAGACAGAGTACAATAAATTTCCCTTTAGAGACGTTACCGCGGAAGTCGGCGCTCCACCTCCACACTAAGCATGGAGATAAAAGCGGAAATCGCGTCGCACCGACTGCGTACACTTTGTGTGATGCGTTGAGAGTACGCATAGCTTGTGCCAACAAAGCTTCGCATCGGGAAGGCGCGGTGGCCAAATGAATGAGAGGAGCAGTCACGTGCTCCGCGCGTGGTACGTTGTAAGCCCGCAACAGCTCTGTCGCACGCGAAGCGCACGCAACGTAAGCACTCTCGGCTGCATGCCCAGTATAAAAAGCCCCTGCCCGTGGGTGCCCCTTCACAAACCGCCACCATTCATCTCGACAGCGTCGTCGGGATCGCCCTATTCGATTATAATAAATCCAACCTTCATCCCGCTGCCCCCTCTCCTCCGTCCTTTCAACTTTTTCTTCTTTTGTAGTTTTTATTACTCTCCGGACTGACTCTTTGCGAGTGTTTCGCGTGGCGCCGCACACGCCTCCTTTTGGTGCGGGGCTCTCTCCTCCTCCTCTCTCCGCTCGCTCGCGAAATGCGAGAGCGCGGTTCTGTGCGCACCTCCCCTTCTGCGCTCGGCCCCCTGGCTGCTTGTCAGTGGAGCGGCCGTTATTTATATTTGTTTTTTATGTATTTGCATCGCGCGAGGCCACCGCCAGAGCTTTCATTAGCGTGGGCGCTCCCGTGTATTTAGAGAAGGGCCCCCCATTTTTCTCTTTCTTGTTTGTGTCGTGCGCCGTCTTCCTATCTCTCTCTTTCACAATTGTCCTTCGGATCCTGAGATGGATGGACCGATTGATCGCATGTGGAGAGGAAAAGCCGATGACGTAGAGGAAAGGAGCCGTGCCAGGACAAGAAGCGAAGGTCGACAGGAGGAAGAGAACAAGACCACCACCATGTTTGCTAGCGCTCGTAAGGACAAGTCAAACAAGGGTCCCCTTTCTCTGGTGCTTTCTCTTTCTTTATTTTCTTTTTTTTTGTCTCGGAACCGCTTGAAACGATCCTGCTCATCTAAGCAAGTGGAGAGTGAAGCGCGAGGTGAGTTTGGTTAGTTTTTTTTTTAACCAATTACCGTAACCCATGTTTGCCACGCTCTCCACTCACTGTAACGCAACGTAGCTGTTATTTTATTTTTTTTATATTTTACCATCGCGATACCCTGACCCTGAACAGGAGACGTGACGCTTCTATCCGAGTGCTTGCGGTCGACGAGGGGACGGTATACCTATCCAGGGCGGCTCCTTTCTTGCGGACGGAGGGTCGTTTGCCGCTTTCATTTTTTTTTCGTCTTTTCAGTTTTTTCTTTCCTGCTTTCAGAACATTTACCGGCTCCTTTTTTTTTTTCTTTGTCAGCTTCTTGTTTGGGATTGTCTCGCTCCCGCGGCGACAGTTTTTTTTTCGTTCGCTCCTTGCGCAAGATAGCCGCGCAAAGAAAGGAGGGAAGAGAAAAAAAAAGAAAGAAAAAAAGAAAGAGAGAGAGAAAGAAATAGCTGCTGCGCGGTTCCGCGCCTGTTGGTGCGCGGTATCCCCTCTCTCGCGTCACTTCTCGCCCGTCTAGCTGCTTTCCTTCGTTTCATAGCCACTTGTTTTCCTCCCAGTCTCGGGAGCTCTCGTTTTTCTCTCCTTCCATTCCTTTCTCTCTCTCTCTTTCCCCCGTTTCTCTTTCTTTCTCTTTTGATGCTTCTTCATCACGCCGATCTTTCGCGAGCGACAATGAGCGTCGCCACCGTTCCTTGCTACCATTCGTCTTTCTTGGATCGGTCGACTATCGCATTTACTCGTACATGAGAGGTACGCTTTTTTTCCCCCTCTGGCGTTATTCAAGCTAAACGATAAGTCGTTACCGCCATTCTTAGTGACTGTCACCCCTTTTTGCTTGGTTATTATTTAGCATACAATGAAAATTGAAAAATTGCCGTCATTCATTTCAAGTTCTTGCATACAAAATTTCTCGCATAGCATTATCACGCGAATGTCCGAAGCTCAGAAATACCGCAAACAAACACGATATAGTTCAGTCAGTTCTCATCGCAAATGTCAACGTCTTAAATCATGTATTGAAAGGCTTTTGTTGCTCAGTGATGGGTTTTCGACCTCTTAATAACTTTGTTGGTTTAAGTGGCCCAATAATTTAAAAAGTGGGAAAGCCCGGTACGAATCTAGTAAGTGGTGCTCCTTATCCATAGCGTGTTGTACTTGCGGGACAGACAGCAGAGTCGAACGACATACTCATCGTCGTTGCAGCACGACCATGACAAACCACGACAGCGATTCATGACACACGCTTGATCTGATTATGAGTAAAAAGTGCTTCGAGTGTACAATCTACCCAAGTCAGGTTGACTGATGGTTGTTTTTTTACTACAGGTCTTGCGTAATGCCTGCTTGCCGCACTTTTCTTCAGTGCGCTTAAAGCAGCGTGGCGTGTCTTATCTTGTCCGCGCTTTAAGGTTCGTGACGAATGGACATTGAGAAAGGGAAAAAAAGATACATGTATGTCTACATAAGCGCTGTGGGAATCATTTGCCGGGAAACTCTTCGACGGCTTCCACACGCACACTGAATCGCGGATGCGTTGTTGATGTCTCCCGGTGTGTGCATAGAAAATCAAATACCGGGCAAAGTACAGAGAAGTATGCAAAACAATACTTGAGGGAGTGACATTTTAAGACTCGTGAAAGTATTTAAGGAAGCTTACATCGCGGTTTGAGGAAGCGACGTGTCGAATCTTGCTTGACAAACCTATCTGTGAGAAATAGAAGGTCAACTGCTATGAATTCATTCATAAAATGAGACTTCTTGCTGGGCTAGTTGTCTGGCATCGAAGGGATGCATATGAGCGCGAAGCATAAAAAAAAAGGTACCAGAAAGAAGTAGTCACAGCTTTCTTTCTCCGTCGTGCACCGCATAAAATTCAAGCCGATAATATAAAGGGCACCAGCTCAGGAGCAGTAAAACAAAGCCGTATTGAGTGTGTGGTTTCAGGACATATTTGGAAGCACCACGCGAAGCCGTGTGTTGATTTTCCCTATATACTTCGTCGTAAACACCTCGAACAAGTTTGTTACGAGAAAAGTATGGGTTGATTAGACAACGTTTCATTTTGAATCTATATATCAATGGAAGAGTGAGTGTATATGAGCATTTGGTGTGAATGTTTGCGTAGCCGAGGGCTGACTCGTTTTACAGAACGTTATCGCACGTTTAATCAACCACAGTATTATGCGGGAGCTATAACCATCTCCCCTTTTATCGTATACTGGTGAGGCGCGCCGTTCCAAGAAGCATCCCAAGATTTGCGGTCTTGATTCAAGGCGGAGTGCAGGCAGCTGTTGGTGATGTTGGCTATAGTTTATATATCTTCAGTGGTTCTATCGCGTATTTCGATGTTGTTTTTCTCGCATGAATGATGCGGTTTCCGGGATACCACTTTCCCTAACGCGAGGATAATACGCCCTTGGGTCGAGGGGGCATATATCTACACTTGAGGAAGTTTGTGCGATAAATAATGATCCTGCGCTGGCACAACCTGACGGCATGAATGCGCTTATACTTTCCCCGTTCATGGCCTCCGAGACCCGCCGCGCGCCCGCAATCTCGGAGGTCATGCCCCGTTTCACATTGCGTAGAGTTTCAGCTCGCTGTCAACCCCAAGCCTGAATTCGAAGGAAGGGGATTTCCACATCGGATAGCATATGTGGCAGGCGTGACGTATGCTTTGAAGGCATTGAGAAACAATTTTAAAATTTTTGTGTGCGGTCGACCACACAATACAGTGTATGTATGATGCGTTATGTGAAGAGCTCGTATAAGCAAAATTACGAACACTGCATACAGCAGGTCACCTGAGCCCCTTTTCTCAGGTAAACACGTGAACAGCGTGTGAAGAGAAACAATACACCCCTGTCCACGGGCGTTTAGAAGGCCTTCAATGCAACCGATAATCTATTAATTGAGTCAACGATTAAGCACCGTCCGCTCTATGTACGGGGATTCGAAGGCCAGGCATCGAGTCAAATGTCTATGGTGTCAACGGAGCACCCAACTTTATCGAAACATCGATGGCCATTGAGTGGTGGAAGCGGAAACGGAGGGAACGTGCCCTCTTGTTCACAGTGCACCTGTGCATACAAAGGAAAATGGGCTAACCAGTATGCATTAAATGTAATCGTTGTGAAATACTTAATAAAGTATTCGCTCTTAAAAAGGTTAGTAAAAACGTAGCAACGGCAGGTAAATAGGTAGTAACTGCAGTGGTTACTACCTTTATTCAACAGTTACTACCCTTTTGCTACCTGTTTACTACCTACGTTAGTAAACAGTAACTACCTGGAACCTTTACTAACTTTTTGTGACTTCTTTACTACCTACGTTAGTAAACAGTTAGTAACTGAAATGAAAGAGGTAGTAACTGCAGCCGTTACTACCTTTCTTGCCCCGTTACTACCTCTCTGCTACCCGGCTTTTGACTATCTATTCCAATATAGTGTGTGAATGCGATTCTGATAATTTATGAGAGGAATCGTCTCGACGTATAATCATTACACAGAAAAATGACGCAGAAGGTATCCATAGGTCAAGAAAAAACATTTTGTCTTAAATTACGTAACCGAGATATGCAAACGCCATTCTGATATTGTCGCAACGAAGAAGTACAAGTTAACGAACCATAAGCAAGTGCTACACGTATCGTAATAGACAATGACAACAAACTTAGTAAATTACAGCACATATTAACAGGACCGGCAAATTAATATAACCAGACGGTCACAATTAGCCTCGAGGACAATCACAGTTAATGCACTGCGGCGTCTCTCCAAATATTATCATTGTTTTGGCGCGCCAAACCCCTAAAACGATTACTACCTTTTAAACGCAGTTATATTAGTCGTGTGAAGCATTCAAATGCACTGAGAATGAATTCGGTACATTGCTCCAGCCACTGTACATAATGCCTTTTTGAGGCCGTTTTATAATAAATAGTTATGATATATAATATTTATAAGCATGTCTGATTAAATGTCTTGCGCTACGTTACCAAACACACGTAACCAGGTAGTATAATATCTTGCTATAGGTTTATATTTGTAAAAATTCATCCTGAAACGCAAGTGCTTCCCTGTGCCAGGCATGCCCCTGCCAAGCAGGGGCTATATATACCCCCCGCTTACTTCTTACTACATGTATACGTAAAAAATAGTGAACTTCGCTTGCTCTCTGGCGCGCCGATGCTGGACACAGTGCAGCAGGGCCACGAAGATTGAACAATGTGAGATTTCGGATTGAATCTGCACGTGTTTCAATGAAGTTTATCGGCCAGCCGTTCCGAGTATTCCAAACAGATATGACTCCTGACCTGTGGCCACTCACAATTACATCCCCTGATGTCTTGAGGCACGTCACTTGTTCTTTGACAGGGTTGCGAATGTGATAGGAAAGCTCTGAAACAACCCTTGTGCTGTACCAACACTTATATACACTGAACCGGTCAACTTGGACAGGTCGAGGAGTTCATCCTTTGGACATGAATCATCGAGCAGTTCACAAAGAACGTCATGGTGGATTTCTGATTTGCATATCATTCTCCAATTGGCATGGCCGTGTTGCCCCGCCGCGGTGGTCTAGTGGCTAAGGTACTCGGCTGCTGATCCGAAGGGCGCGGGTTCAAATCCCGGCTGTGGCGGCTGCATTTCCGATGGAGGCGGAAATGTTGTAGGCCCGTGTGCTCAGATTTGGGTGCACGTTAAAGAACCCCAGGTGGTCAAAATTTCCGGAGCCCTCCACTACGGCGTCTCTCATAATCATATAGTGGTTTTGGGACGTTAAACCCCACATATAAATCAATCATAGCCATGTTGCAGTATCGTTTCCACCAGAGCCACACCCGCTTGCACCTGCACCTGATGAGACTCGCGCCATCCACTAATGACAAGATGGGCAGCAGATTGCTTGTACTGTCATCATGTTTCGGCGTGATCGTTTGCTGGCGTGCGAAATGACCCAGCAGTCACTGAACAGATGCGGAGTCTACAAGCGAAAATTAAAAGTGGAACTCGTTTGCGCCTAAGTTGAGCAAGTGTTTTCAAATCGTCAGCATCGGCGCACCGGAGAGCGAGCGAGCGTGAAAAATAGTGAACTTCTTTGGTCTATGCATGCTTCGCATTCATGGCACACCCCGCTTCTTAAGCGAATTTGTCTAGTTGTAAGACATTAATTAGCCAACATTAACAGTGGATAAATATATGGCAGAATGCATGACCTGCGTATAGTATCGGTTACTACTTTTTTTTAACTTTTAAAAGTTACTACCAATGAGTGGTAATGGCTAGGGTAGTAACACTAACTGCTGGTAGTAACAGCAGAGGTAGTAACTGTTACCACCCTCGCCGTTACTAACTGCGCTTACTACCAGGGTTGTAACATATGTGACAAACCATTACTACCCCAAAGTTAGCAAGTATACTATAGGCTACCACCTTTTTTCTAAGAGTGTTCTAAGTTTCCACTTGAAATGTATACTAACTGTGCGTATACTCCTGACAACAGCAACGTGTTTTTCTTCGTCGTGCCATCTCGCCGTGTTTCGATGGCCACAGTTTTACTGCTTATTATCCCCGAGAAGTCGGAGTGGCGGCACCTGGCGGGAGGCCTGGGCGACGTCACGGCAAGGGCTCTTCGATGCCCGCCGTTGCGCACCTACATATCTTGCGCTCGCATTGTACGCTGTTCTGCTGTTTGCGATCGCTTTTTGCTTGACTCAAGCTTCAGATGAACGAGGGAAAACTTCGTTCAGTACAATCGCCAACGAATAAGACGCCATATCGGACTCACTTTGATCAGGTTTGTTGATGTCGCGCTGCAACTCGGGTTCGATTCTCGGCCGCGGCAGCCGCATTCTGACGGAAGTGAAGAGCAAGAACATGGCAAGTGGTCAAAATTATACTACAGGGTGTCCCGTATTCAAGTCGTGGTTTTTACACGTAAGAGCGGCATATTTACATTGATATATATATGTAGTTGCTTTCTTTACGAGTGGCTTCTTTCAGAGGTGTGTTCTCACTTCGCCAAGATTTGTATCGTGCACATGCGCCTATCACACCACGGGCAGTTTCTTTCTTTTTTTTTTTTTTGGCTTGTGTGCCAAGCTTCACGCGCAGTGGCAAAAGGCGATGAATCAAGGCTCAAGACGTGTCTTAAAAGCGCTTGGCCGAGAACACCACCACAACTGTTGTATATGTTTATTTTTCTTATCTTTATACTCTCTCACTCCTCGAGTATTTTCATTCCATAGTTTCCTATAGAAGTATTTTAGGGGCTTCATCTCAGTAAAACTATAGTTGTGGTTAATTGCGCCAACTTCATGCAGCATCATGGAAACAGCGCTGCAGCTGTTACACAAGTGAGTATACTAGTTTAAATAGCCCACTCGTGAAATAGTTTTCCTTGCATATCTCTATAAGTTTCATTAACCTCTACGTGGATACGAAATGGGAGATCAGACACTCACTCACTGAGACGAATAACGTTTAATTATCACGAGGGCTACGTCGGTGAGAGTGCCATCGAAACAATTCACAACGCTCATTGCGACTTTCAGGCGTTTGTTTTGCAAACAATTGCTATCAATAGTGCTCCCATGTGAATTGAACATTTCCGCTTGTGGCGCGGCGTTTGATCGGACCAGCAGATCTTGCAAATCGGAATACGCGGCCACATAATTACAGGTGACTAGCTGTTTAGAAGAAATATTTACTTAAGTACAGATAACATGTCAGCATATCACTGAGCAATTTGTATGGGACCATAATATTTCGTTCAATATATTGGTAATTATTTGAAAGATTTATTCGTAAATTCATCTAACGTCTCTTTTAGCATAAAGCACTAAATCGCCGAATCGCCCGACTGATCTGCATGAAAACCGCGATGTACACCATAACTTTATTTGTAAATCTTCGGCACACATGTTCCAACTCCTGAGTGCACGCCAAGTTGTAAAATAAAGTTAGGACCACGAGCGTAAAGCATTTAAAGACCGCGGCATAAGCGGTGAAAGCAACGTATGTCTTGCACTCGTTGCACCACCATTTTCACAGTGAATCTTCCGTTGGGAAGAAAGGTTGCCCATCAGATTATCGCAACTTTCTGCAGCTAGCTAAATTTCGCTAGCATTGTAAACAGCTGCCTTCTACCTTGGTAGGCTTGCATCGCAACAATAAGCATTTAATAAATCACCACCGTATGCGCGTAAGAGCGGGCGCGCAACGGGCGCAGAAAAACGGGATACTCGGCCACGGAGCTAAGGAGTCCCTGCCGTGACGTCACTTCGCCGCGACAGTCACGCCGCCACTGTTCGTTCTCGGGCCTAATAACAGCTTAAAAACTAAGTATGTATTCATGACTCCGAATAAACGATTTATTAAAGTGTTTAAAGAATAAACGATACACATATTTGTGCTTGCAAGTGGGTTTATATTATAAACTTTTTGGTGACATGAATAGGAAGACCCGCAGGGCCACAGATTTTTTGTGATGATTTCCAGAACGATGTACTGCCGTTCACACCTGATCGATATGTGGGGTTTAACGTCCCAAAACCACCAAATGATTATGAGAGACGCCGTAGTGGGGGGCTCCGGAAATTTCGACGACCTGGGGTTCTTTAACGTGCACCCAAATCTCGCCTCCATTGGAAATGCAGCTGCCGCAGCCGGGATGCGAACCCACGACCTGCGGGTCAGCAGCCGTGTACCTTAGCCACTAGACCACCGCGGCGGGGCTGCCGTTCACACCTGCACTGTATATATAGCAGCGCGAAAACTCCATCGAGTCGCACAGTTGTGGCGCGTTTCTATGACGATTACCTGGATGGTCTTTCAAGAGTGCCCCTGTCACAGAGGTGGGTCAATATGTGTCACACCTGTCTATAGGAAACTAAAGCTCAAGTTTGTGGAACAAAGGAAAAAAAAAGACAGCTCTGCCTTTATATTTCCCGCCGCCACTAGAACCAGTGTACAAAGAAAGTTGGTTGCGGCTCTTACGCGTGTACGTGCGGCACACTGCCGAATCAGAGGGCAAGCGGGATTGAATAGGAGGAAGGGAGGGGCAGCTGAACAAGTGTCCTGTCGGCGGCGTTTGCGTGTGTATTGTTGTTGCGAACGATTCTTTACGTTGCATTGTCCTCTTTGTGCGTTATACCTTCGTCGTCGTTGCGGAGCGGTCGCCCTCCTCCTGCTCTGTGCCGGCGACGATGTTGGAACGACGATGATAAGACGATGACGTGTACTTACAAAGTGGTTCCTTTTACAGCACGACCCAACATCTCACTCGGTCTCTCTCTCTCTCTCTTAGTTTTTTTTTTTTGGCTGGTGCCGCCCAAAGTGAGAGATACTTTGCTGTTGCTCTTTTCTTTAATTTTCGACGGCTGTTCTCGATTTGCGTCTCGAAAACGCACCCTGTCATCGGCGTCACCGAGCATGTCGTTTTGCGGTGTTCGTGGAATCGATGACTCGTCGGCGTGGTTGGCGAAGCTGAATTATTCTGGGACTTATTATTCATTATTCTTCTGAGTCTCATTCTCGTTGTTTTTTTTTACTTCAGAGAAAATGGAAGATATTTGTTTTCGATGGCAGTTATGGAGGTCAAAGCCACATTTACGTGGTTTGCCGGCAGTTGTGACCGCGTGGCGTCATGACAAGAGAAGTGTGTGTATATATATATATATATATATATATATATATATATATATATATATATATATATATATATATATATATATATATATATATATATATTATATGTATATATATATATATATATATATACACACAAGTTAAAGTGGCTTGACGCGCCCCCTTATAGCGCGCTCTCTCCCGTCGTGATTCCTGTGCATGCTATTTTGTTCGAACTTAAGCTTCGTGTGGCTGTCTTTCATTCACCCCTGGGAGGTACGTGGAAACCACCTTTGCAGATATCTGTATTCAAGGGGACACAGAATGCGACAATAATTATCGCTCTCAGCAGCACAATGAATTAATATTGAACAATGAAGTGCTTAGTGACTGTAGTAAGTTAGTATGTTTGTACTGAAAAGCTGGGGGGCAATAACGCTTCACACAGTTCCACTTAAAAGAATTCTTGTAGCACTTCTGCGCTCCGAGATATCCTGTGGAAAAGCTTAATTACGCGTGGTAGGGATGATTACGCATGTAAGACAGTGAGGAAAGGCGCAATGCTTCTGGTGCCGCAGCACTTAAGCGCGGCGCTTGATCTGAGAACAGGTCGAAGGCGGAAGCAAGAAAGTGATAACGGTTGCTTTTACTGCCGGACGGCAATAGGTAGCCTGCATATAGAATGACCGAGTGCTCGTCACATCAGCAAGGAACGCTGCGCCGAGCCTCACCGCCTTGCACACGCAATCGCGCAAACCGCAATTTAAGCCCTGCAGCGGGATATCCAGGAGCACAAATAGCGCTAGAATGCATCCAAGCGGAACTGTGCAGATTTACGACTGCCTTCAAATTTTCGATACAAACATGCTCACTTACTATACAGTACCTAAGAAGTTCATCATTCAATCAAGTCCTTCGGCAACCGAGAATGCCGCCCAGAGAACTCATGGCTGCCACCAATCACTCCAAATTTGCCGTTTACAATAAAAGTTGTTTCAGCCTCCACCATATAGTTAATTGACCCGCTGCCAGCGATATGTTATTAAAGTATAGGAAAGCGGTGCAATATGGGGCAAAAACGTGGACGAGGTGCCACTTATATAACTATGCATGCATCGACTATAGGCCTATTTCATGTTTATAAGCACCATAACATGATAGGTGCTGAGTGACGTCCCAGCACGTTGGCTCCGCAATGTCGTCCCAGCTGAAAGCGCGCCACTAGGTTCTATGAAAACGCGAAGACGAGCGCAGCAGGTGCGCAAGCTGCCTTCGAGAACAGCGCGTCGAGACACCTCTCACGTATACATATTTACAGGCGGCGACCGCAACAGAGGAAGTTGCAGTTGCTGCTGTAGAGGGGTTCTGAGATGAACATTTGAGCTATGTTGACGTGTAGCTCTAGCTTTGAGAACCTCATCGAATCATATATGAGGTATCTTAACTGCAGCAATGTAGCTCATTTGCGAAATGTTATCGTCGTTGCTGCAGCCTACGTCACACGTGCACACTTTCATTTGTACTAATGCAAGGACAGACCCAGCTCAGCAAGAAGCCCTGGAGTACTATATGCAAATGCGCGATGGAAAAATACGGAGGCATGAATCGTCACGATAAATCCTCGCATGTATAATTAATGTACCGGAGAAGTTATGCACGCATGCAAACGACCAGAGCAACCTCGGCGACACTTTCATCCGCAGCACGCTTGCGATAATGCTTCAACAACATGCTGTGGACAATATAGGGTTACGTACTTGTAAAGTCCACGGCTCAATTCGTATACGCTCAAGCCGACGCCGCGAAATGCGTACGACTGGGCAAGTTTCCCGCACGATGTTTTTCTGGGAATTCACGCAGACGTGAAAATCTGGTGAAGCTATATATCGCGCTATAAAACGAAACACTTCCACATCCACGGAAACCTTCATTGCCAACAACGCTATTTTGGATGGCGAGCACGTTTTTCTAAAGGCTCTCAGCCAATGCGGTGACATATGATGCCTCGTTGCACTGATGACGATGACAATGCGTACTGTGCCGCCTCGTCTCGATCGTCCGTGCATGACGTTTTCCCTCATTGGTGTGGCGCATCTATAAGGCGCTGCGCGCACACGGCGTGCTTTGAGAATCATCCGAAATAACCGTGACTTGCAGCCAAATATGACTGAATAATGCTGATGTGTTGCGGACTTTAAAAGAACGTCAATGTTTCCCTTAATAACTCCAGCGTTTAGGCTCGCCACACGACAGTTTAAGTGATGTTAGATAGTTGTAGTTTACCACCGGTGATGATATTTGGGGTATAACGTTCCAAAACCACCATATGATTATGAGAGATGCCGTATAGTGGAGGGCTCCGGAAATTTCGACCACCTGGGGCTCTTCAACGTGCACCCAAATCTGAGCACACGGGCCTACAGCATTTACGCCTCCATCGAAAAGGCAGCCGCCGCAGCCGGGATTCGATCCTGCGACCTGCAGGTCAGAAGCCAAGTACCTTAGCCAATAGACCACCGCGGCAAGGCGTAGTTTACCGGGGCTTAGCGGAATAGAGTGCTTACCGGGATAGAAGGAAAAAAAGTGCCCATGCGTAGTAGTGTACGCAACCCGTACCGCTCACCATATACGCACGCTATTTTTCAGATTCAACGTTCCGTGTTAGCGTGGTTTACGTAGTGTACGGAACAAATGGGGGTGGTTTTGGACAGCCCGCTTCGAAATGATTTTAGCGTAGTTAAAAAAAATTCACTTCGTTTGCAGTAAACGACTGTTTAAAATGACTTCGCTTGCCTTCGGTTAGCTTGCGTGGTTCATATTCCTTTAGGCTTACATTATTACTAAGAATAACTTATAACATTGATTGGCGTGGTGACAGAGGCAAACATTCCCGTTTTCTTTCCTTTTCATGCACTGTTCTTTAACTTATTCACCCTCCGATAGGTGCCGCCGCTGTCCCAGCTGGGGCACGTAAACGACGTAGACGCTATCCCGCTAAACTATATAGCCGCTGTCCGCAACGAACGTTTTCGGCACGGTAACGCTATTACCTTAACCACCGCCACACGCGGATGATAAAACTATGACTATCTATTGTGTTTCCGCGTGGTCACCGTATATTATACGTCCAGGAAGGAGGCGTCGCGACTACTCTCAAGTCATTGACCGTTGCAGACTTCACATTGGACTGATGATGAGTGACACTTATGCTGGGGTGCGGTGTGGTGATAGAGGGGTCCCGTTGCGGAAAATTTTCGTAGGCCACAGGCGTGAGCGTTGTTGCGTATCGCTGCGTGCAACTTTCTGGTATATAGCTTGCCCGCACTTCGCTCTGAAAAAAAAAAAAAAAAACGTTAGTTTAATATTATCAGAAAAGAGGAAACCGGGCCGGGATTTTGTGTGCAGATTTCGCAAGGCTATATCCGCGGGCAACCTACAACAACCTAATCATAAACGAGAGTTTGATGTAATTAATCAATTCATATGCTTACGGGGTAGAGAGAACAAGTCTGACTTTTCATATTTTCCGAATCAACAAGATATTGCAGTAATAATTCTCCCGGAGGTTCTGAGCGCCAGAGCGACCACAGAATTTCGAGGCACATCGCATACAGTCGGGTATACACCGGATTGATTTCGACCACCCGGGCTTCCTTATGGATACCAATAAATCTAAGCACACACACGCGCGCGCGCGCGCGTGTGTGTTTGTGTGTGTGTGTGTGTGTGTGTGTGTGTGTGTGTGCGTGCGTTTCGTTTTCATAGTAACGCGACCGCCATGGCCAGGAATGGAATACACACCCTCTGGTTTACTAGCACGGTATCTTGTATATATCTATATCTATACGACGATCGGTTAGCCAAAATTGCGTCAGAGACTTGAAAGCGCCAGCTTCATCCACCTCTGCAGCAGCATAGCGGATGTCCGTGTTTAAGACCATTCGTGATGGTGCCGTTCGCTATAAGCGTGTACAACAATTAGCGCAAGATAGCAGTGAACATACACATCTGTTGCCGACAATTAGGCTATTTTTTTAACTATAACTCCACCAGCTCCAAGGATGCGTTGCCACCGTTCAGCTTTGCCTCCAACGTTTAATTTCGACAAATTTTATGTCAGCGCTGCTTGCTCCGCACGCAAGGGATATATATTTACTTGAGAAATGTCAGTTGAGGTGAAGTCAACTAAAGCAGAATAATAGGTATATATACCGGTCATTTTTCTTGACCGAACGCATACAGGTGAGCACATTTTAATGAGCATTGGAAACAATTACAAAGTATAGTTGATAACTTATCTGATCAGTAGCACGCGGTGACAAAAAAAAAAAAAAAACTCACAGCGTTAAGAGAGTGTTGATAACTCCTTCAGCGGGAGTAAACGCTTTTCCCATATTTCACTCCCACTTCAGGAGTATACTGCGAGCCCTCTGCTGCACAAAGTAGGCACACTCTCTTGACACAGCTCTGTTACTTTGGGCGAACAAGAGTGAATAACTCCCTCGCCCTAATTAAAGTAATGATTCTGAAACGGAGACCAAACACTCTCTGCAGGAGTTACGGTACTCTTGCTCTTATTGAGTGTTGTCATGCAATGCCAGTCAGGCTGGATTGCGTGAAATGCTGCGGCATTTATACGGTGCGAAAAAAAAAATCAACGCTGCTCGTCATAAACAACGTAAATGCATCTCTGGCAATTTTTAAACTTTCACTTACCTGTGGGCTGCATTTCAATGATACAATGCAATGCTTTCAGCTTTAAAACACATGAACTTTAACCTTTGCAAACCAGCCGAACCACTGTCTCCAAGATTGGTGCCTCTCGATCGATCGTTATTACACGGACGACTCCCAGCGACCTCAAATGCTCGTACAGCGGCCGAGTTCGTCTATATGCCATCGACGCTTCTGAGTTTAACGATACACAGTTCTGACAAGTAGTGGTGGTACTTCGGACAGAGGAACTCCGGCATCAGTCAATTCGCACGAACGATTTCTTCTTGCGTGTCCGCACAAGAAGCGATGAGCATCGTTGCGACGCAATTTCGGCAAACGTACAACACAGGCAACCAGCCGAACGCCGTCGAAAAAGCAAGAGGCCAATGAAGACGCCTCTGATAATGGCGCTTACTAGGTCTGTAATAATGGTTACAGCAAAAAACTAATATAAAAAAACGTCCAGTTTTATCTGCAGGTGTCGAAAGATTTCTCGACAAGTATATATATATAGTGCATGTAGCTAAGCAGCATGCCGTCAGCGACGGTTTTCCAAATGTGAGTATAATGCGACCATGAACCCCAAAGACTATACTATTTACTGTTATGTATAAGCCAAATTTAATTATAATAATATCTGGTTTTCTATGTCATAAAACTATGCGATATAATTATGGTGGGCGCCGTAGCAGGGGGCTCCGGAAATTTCGACCCCTGACATTGCACAGCGAAATGCGGCCGAAATGCGACCGCCGTGGCTGGGATGGAACCCACGACCTCTCTTCGGGTCAGCAGCTTAACACCGTATAACCATGTACTGATCCACCGATGTGGTCATGACCGCTGTGTTTTAGAAATCACCGATTACATAAGCGGATAAAACCTTTACGTGAAAGATGCTGCGGTTATACAGGGTGTCCCACGTAACTTTAGCCAGAGTTTCAAATATGCCGGAACACGTAATTACGACGCGACCAAATGCATGTTACTCACCATTTTCCGAAGTTAATCAGACTCTTTCTTGTGTTCTCTATTGTTTAAATATATCTGTTTAATTAACTAAACTTTTGAAGGAACGAAGATGGATGAAAAGTTTCAATGAGAAAGTTGTAGATCGGTTTGCAAAACGTCAAATAGATAGTTTCGAACTTTATATTCTATTAAGTATTAGTGTTTTTCTGCTAATTAGAAATGCCCGCGAATTATATAAAAAAAATAACACGTGACAAACCCGCTCGCGCGTCAGTGCGCACGATGATTCTAGTGCTCTCTAACGCTCCGCGTATACGAACGACCATAGAATTCGCTCCATTGTGCTGTCTCGGCAGGGCCCCAACAATGGTGGTGGCTTTACAATGAACACGTTTTGCTATCAGCAAAAGTTAGCTAATTAAACATATCTAATTAAACAATATTTGAAAACACATCAAATAGTCCAACTCGAGGCAATGGTGAGCAACATGCATTTGGTCGCGTCGTAATTGCGTGTTCCGGCATATTTTTAAAGTCCGGCTAAAGTTACGTGGGACCCCCCGTACACTGTTCTGCCTCGAACTATAGAATACCAAGCATCTTGGTGGTCCAAACAACTTGACCTGAAGCTTGTAAAGTGATGTTGCCATGGCGAATGAGCTGTAATGCACTTGAATTTGGCGCGTGTTTCGCGTGCACGGTAGACGAGTTGGCCGCAAAGTTCGCTGTGTGAATGCATACTGGCGCGCTTATGCTTCATGCCAGCGGCAATCTTCGGCGTGAGTTGTTTTAACCTTCCCGTTTACTTCCTTTGCTGTTATTCTGCATTTACTCTCACTTAGTTTGCCTTACTTCCAGCCTTGCAAATCCTTATGCCTCCGGGAAACAGCTTTTCCCCCATACCTCTGCGTATATGCATACAGGCAAAATACGCTTTGACCCACACTGCGGTCATGGTGTCAGTTACACGGTTGGTTGATTTCATTGTGACTTGAAGCAAACATCTATCTATTGGTTTGTTTTCCAATGAAGATTGGCGACTTACTGCATATATATTGGCCCGAATTCGGGTGGAGATGAGTTCTGTCAATCTCTTCCTCCTCTGCGAACTTCACTTAGATGTCGTGATCATAATTGCGCTTTGTTTGAAAGGGTATGACATTGAGCTTGCTGGATTGGCTTCGTGATTAAAAACAGCGCCGGCAGACGGGACTGGCACTGTCACTGGTGCACGTTAAAGAACCCCAGGTGGTCGAAATTTCTGGAGCTTTCCGCTACGGCATCTCTCATAATCATATGGTTGTTTTGGGACGTTAAACTTCACATATAAATCAATCTGTCATTCTATTTTTTCCCGTTTGCCCAGGCTGTTTCCTTTGCTGTTTCGATGGCATATATCTGTCGACACGGGCCATCAGCAGTGCCGTTGTGCATATTATCTTTTATTTTTATTTTCAGAGTTGCAAGATCTGGGTCATTTCATTTTCTAAGCACCGAAAACGAAATGGCTTCATTGATCGATTTCCCCAGCGTACTTGCGAAGCAAATACTTTGGATCCGGTAACCGCTTCGTTTTGGTTGTAATTGCAAAAGAGAAGCGTATCGTCAGGATTATGAGAGATCATGACCTGTAGTCCGGTACGCATGAGTAAGCCTTACCACTGAAATAAACAGTGGACGTTGCTTACGTTTGGCATCACGCGTCATAATACAGAACATGGAGAAACGTTGTGAACACGACAGGCACGCCACGCCATTGTCCGCAACGTTTCTTTGTGTTCTGTATTTTCTGTCGCTCAACGATTTCGCGGTGATGCACCGACTGGCTCAGCAGTCTAAACTGCCGAAAACACCGACATATCTATCCCAGTGACCTAAGCACAAACAATGCGTCCATTGTGTGCCACGCGATGTATCGGCGGCCGCCGCAGCCCAGCAGGCCCAGCGAAACCGCATGGCCGCGCATCGCTTGCGTGGCAGCAGAAACAGCAGCGGGAGCGGCAACAGCTGCAGTTGACATGATTTCCCCTAGATGGCGCCACCATCATTTACGGGCGAAGCTTTTGTGCCTCGGGGCGTTCGTGTGCGTCGGAGCGTATCTAGTTTTGTGCCGCGCGGCTTTTGCCCGTGTGCTGCCGCTGCCGCGTCCTTCCCCCTCGCTTCGGCCGTGCGACTGCATCATCGTCTATCTTTTTCTTTGCTTCTTTCTCTCTTCGGCGCTTGTAGGTTCTGCCGTTCTCTCTTTTTTTTCTTTCATCTCCACTTTCTTTTTGACGTGCCTCATTTATTTGTGCGCCGGCGTGCGGCGCCGTTCGCCGTGAATGGCGGGGGCCGCCGGCTTTGCGAAGGCTGCTGCTGCTGCGCGCGATCTGTACCGCTTGTTCCGGGTCTCGCCTCGTGCTTTCTCCCCTCCCGCGTTTCTTTATTTCCTTTTTTTTTTCTATTCGCCCGCGCAGCAGCGTGGTTGCTGCGTTAAATATTAATAGCGCTTCGCTTGCCAAAGTAGGCACGGAGGGCAGCAGTACGAAACAAGTGCGGCTGCGCCGGAGAAAGTGTGTTTTTAGACCAGGGAGGGCAATTGCGAGAGGGGTATCGGCCTTTAGGGTGTTTGTCGTCTCGCGGTTTGCCTTTATCTTTGTTTGCTCGAAATGCGAAAGCCGCCGCTTTCGCGAATATCGGTCCCATCGGAATTCAGGGCTAGCGAAATGATCTGCGGTACTGTTTTGGTTTATTAAAAGGAAGGCCATGACGTACAGTGGCGCTAAATATGAGTTGCAACATCACGTGATAGTGGCCCTAGTTAAAGAATAAAGGGCACCGAGCCTACACTATTACGCCGGCAAGTTGGAAGTGGAAATGCTCGTTAATACCACTTGTCGAAACCATAGAGTATTCTACAGTTAGCTGGGGAAACTCTGGTGCTGCGATCGTTCAGCTACCATGGGAATGATGGGTAGTACACGGACATAGTCTCCATGCTTGCAGCCTGGAACACACTTGTGGCTTCGTTTGTTAAGTTCCGGCGTCTGTTTCGGACAAAATAATGAATAATTCTGGGCTTCGCGAGCCAATTTGAATTGGTAAGCATAAAATGGTTAAGGTGGTGAAGTGGAACTGTTAAGCAGTTGCTGAACTTTATATTGCAACAAAGCGGATGCACGCCACACGAAGCCAAACGGAGCCGAAAGAACGACGCTTAGACAAATCCGTGTGCTTTATACCCAGTCATTCCCATGTTGGCTGAAGCTCCATGCGTTGCTCCTCCCATAGAAACTAGTGCTAGAGTTGCCTCTCCTAAATATTATAGTAATCTCTATGGTCGAAATGGCGTTTATGTCACAGTGCGCATTCTATGTCGGCGCCACCGCGCAGTGTTCGCGTCGCTTTTATCACGGGCACCGTGTTGCAGCTCATATTGGCCGCGATTGTACGTATATAGGAAACACGCTATAAACACACAGACATGCTTATTACGAGTAATACCCCAGCCACACGGCCACCACAAAACTCCGTTGAACACCGTCAACGTAAGAATCTGCGACGGCCGCAGCGGCGTATTAGATTGCAAAGAGGGTCGCACCTTGATGGCTATATGACAATGATTGAAATAAACCCGACACATCGCGGCACACAAGCGATTACCAAACACCGTTGCGCGGCTCGAGAGGGATAGGGGTTCGACGGAGAAGGAGTTGTGGCAGTGTCACACGGCAATGACAAGGTTGTAACAGTTGCCGCGAGGGGGCTGAGCTGGCGCTGTTTGATTTTCGGAAAAGTATTCTAATTTCATCACTATTGATTTTTTTGTGAATCCTCGTTATGCAGTTTTTACAAAAAAGCACTATTAGATAGGTATGCGACTAACTAACCATTAAAAATAATTTCAAATAAAAACGCATTTGCTAAATGTAGCGATGCTGCTAGTGACGCTGGCCACATTGTGCTTTTAGTTGTTTTTTTTTTGCCTGTGTACATGCCCGGTACGAAAGCTCTTATGCTTCCTTACCTCGTGAGCGCACATTCCGTGTTCTTCAGCCATGAGTGACACAGCGGACGACGTGAGGAAGTGGTGCGATATTGCGCTGGTAATGACATTGATCAGCTGGCGCCGGACGGCCCGACTCGCGAGGCACGGTGTGTGGGCATCGGTGTTGAGAGTAAGTGAACTCTGGCGGGCGTAAATATATGTAAACAAACACGCGTTGTGAATGAGTACTACAACGAAAGAACGTTTAATATTGCCAAAATGTATTATTCTTTCACTGCGGCCACTTAGTGCTCGAAATTTTTCTCTGACCTCTAGACTGCTGGGGACGAGAGTATCTCGTTTCGCTGCGAAGGGAGATCGTTGAACTTCCTTCGCGAAATGCTCCGTTTACCTTCGTTTGCGTAAGGGTGGCCGTGTGACACCGACCGCATCTTCGTTGTCGTAAGTACAGGGAGTTAAACGGTCTTCATGGGTGCCCGTGTGACAGGGGTATAAACTAACTTTAGCGATGGTTTAGCAGCTCGCTGCTCAATGGTCAGAGTTTCTTCCTGGTAGTCGTTCTTACAACATTCATGTCAGAATCTGTTGATTGTTTAACAAAACAAACTACATTGTAACCCGCGGCTTGTAATTAACAACTCTTTTAATTTGTGCTGATTCATCTTCAATATAAATTCGACAGACTCATGAATTGCCGTTGCTCAATCTCTACTCCTAAGCCGACGCATGAATTTCACAACTGCTCGAAATTGCTGCAACATATGGGCACGTGTTAGCGACTCCGTGTAGCTGCTTCAGGCACTATCACAATGCCAATGCACAATGAACAAGGCTTGTTCACATAGACAGTATTGATCATTTCATTAAAGGGGCGGGGCCCTGAAACACTTTTTCAAGTAACTATTGAATGGATTCACTAAAAGAGCTTATTGCCTTATGAATTGAACGCCGCAAATATTTTAAGAATCTGTACAGTACGAGCGGAGTTACAACGACTTATCACACGCCGCTATCGCATTCTCTCTTCTCAAGTGGCGACGAAAGCGCTGGAGACTAAGCATGGAGAGGGGGGGAAGGGGGGCATGGGCGAAGAAAATACGTCGCGCGCGCCTCGTGCCCTCGAGCACTTTCTTTCTTTATTTTCTTCGAATACGCAGTTTTTTCGGTGTGATGGCGCGCGCACGCACGGTCAAGTCACGGCCTGCCGTGGCGATCTCTGTAACGACCGAGCGGGCCATATTGGAATCAGCCAATGGCCTATAGGAGGCCTTCTACGAGTGATTTTCGAGCTTCCTCCGTTATTTGTCGAGAGAAGAGAAAAAAATATTTAGCTGAATTCGGTAATTTATTGTGCATTTCAAACCACGCGCTGCGCTATAATATCTTGCTCGCTTGTTTTTGGGAGCCTCTACTACCGATTGGCAGCGTTTTCTGACCATGCTCAAGAAGTGTTGCAGGTCCCCGTTAAGAATGGCGCTAATGATTCCCACAGATGTTCGTATGTTCCATGGGCGAACCTATTTCCCAACAACCAACCTATAATTATTTACGGTGAGTAAGTTCACGTTTAGAAGAACCAAGACATGCGAAGCAACCACGCTTGTATGGATATTTGCTTCCGTTATCATGAGAGCAGTTTATTTACCAACTATATGCTCCCGCTGGTAACAATGAATTCCTGGTTTTCCACGTTTCAGCTGAACCCATGGAAAACGTCTTTTGTTATGCTTCAACCGCCACTGTGGTCTACTGATTGATTGATTTGTGGGGTTTAACGCCCCAAAACCACCATATGATTATGAGAGGCGCCGTAGTGGAGGGCTCCGGAAATTTAGACCACCTGGGGTTCTTTAACGTGCACCCAAATCTAGTACACGGGCCTACACCATTTCCGCCTCCATCGGAAATTCAGCCGACACAGCCGGGATTTGATTCCGCGACCTGCGGGTCAGCAGCCGAGTACCTTAGCCACTATAGACCACCGTGGCGGGGCACTGTGGTCTACTGCTTACGGTGCTCGATAGCTGATCCGCAGGTCGCGGGTTCGAATCCCGGCCGCGGCGGCAGCATTTTCGGTGGAAGCGAAAATGCTTGAGACCAGTGTGCTCAGATTTAGGTGGACGATAGGGAACTCCGCGTGGGCTAAATTTTCGGAGCCCTCCACCACGGCGTCTCTCATAATCATACGGTGGTTTTGGGACGTTAAATCGCAGATATTATTATTATTATTATTATTATTATTATTATTATTATTATTATTAATATTATTATTATTATTATGATTATTATTTGTTATAATTCGTATTTGTTATGTCATGACCTCTGAAGTGGGAACAGAGCGAAAACAGCGTTTTTTAGCGCAAGTGCCCTGATTGCCATCGCGAGACGCTTCACGCACCATACTCGATTTCACCATCTGTCATTCGAAATCACGTAGCTTTCAAACACCGGTGCCAAGCAATCTATTTTCGCGATGTGGACCTGATCTGGGTCAAATTTTTCGTTCGCGATTGGCTTCTTTACGCAAGCTGCAGAAGGGATCGAATCACTGTTGAGCGGTATTTTCAGCATTAATCGAGATCAGCAGCACACCGTGTGAGGTATAATTGAATGGATATAGTTCATAGCTCCATTATGGGCACTAAAGGGGTACTATATATACATGGGTCAGAGCACCTTGTGAATAGAAAGTGTTTTGCGCTCCTCCATGTATTGAAAGCTGGAACGCCATTCACCATATACTACATGTAGTTCTGGGGCAGACTTGTCGCCACTCGCTCGCTGGATTCCGTGCCGACCGGTTATGCCCTCGCGATCTCCGACGTCAGCGTAGCTCTGGCCGACTGGGCTCACCCTGCGTCATCTCCTGACGCCGACCTCCGACGACAGTGTAGCGCTGACTGACAGGACTTGCCCTAGGCCATCTCCTGACGCCGACAAGAGCTCTCGCAAGTGGTGCCCCGTCCTCGGACTCCTGTGACCGTGTTTCCATCTTTCCTATCTCTCCTATCCCATCGATAAGTCGTCATTCTCTCGCTTACTTCATCTCTCTTTCTCTCTCTCTACACCTTTATTCCTATCCTTTTAACCCCTTCTCACCCCCATCCCTTGTGAGCTACTGTTGAGGTGTCGCTCCCTGAAGCAGACAGTTGCGGGGCTCACTTTTCTTTTCCTTCTTACAACATAACCACTCCCCCCCCCCCCCAAACTTGTCCAGCGTGATTTATCTATTGTGGAAAAAATTGGCCCCGTATCTGCATGTAATCTGCAAATGTCGTCGAAAGACGATAGTCTTGCGTGGGGAGAGAGTGAACAAAACAATTATTTGATGTTTTGCGCAAGAAAATCGGTGAATGGTGTTCCGGAGGCGCTGCGTTAGAGTGCTTCGCGCATGCAGCGGAGGCGAACGAGCGCATCAAGTAACGTCACATGTGATCAATGAGCGCCGTCTGGCAGTTTTTTTTTTTTTTTGAAAACGAAGCGCATGGCCCTCAGATGGGCGTGCGCGCCCGTCTCAGAAATGATAATGTGTAGAACGCAAGGCGACGGGTAGATGCCACCACCGTGTCGTTTTAGCACAGCGTTGGAAACACTCACTTCTTCGTGCAAGCGTTGCATGGTCAGCGGAGCGCGATAAACGCTATGGTTTTTACAATTACTTGTGTATGCCTTTTCTAGTAAAAGACGCACATGCAGAATATATACGTGTTGTTATGGTGCCTCAGATATGCACAATAATTGCTTTTTAATTGACAATAGCACACGTATGAACGCTGAAGCTTGAGCAACATTGGTGGGCGCTGCGGATGGGGTCGGGTCGGCCGTTCGGGGTAGCGGCTGGTGCTGTGCATGTAGTACTAATACCCGGTTCGCGGTAAGTGTGGGCAAACAGACGAATGTAGAGACAGACAGACCAAAGTTTTTGCGTCAAAGGTCCCCAAGAAAGACTATCGTCTTTAAAAAGCTGCGTGCGCCCCGCAGTGGAAATTCGACAGCGGCATTGCACGCGCCTTCAATCAGATAACCTCGTTTCCCTTAGAGACCACGTGGGTGACCGCTAAGGCGCGCCATTGGCCAATTACTCATTCGACATTTATACTGAAACGATGGTGACCATGGCGCTGAAGTTTAATGCGAAGCTTTCTTCTGCCGAAGTGTCTTCGGATTGCTTGTTGTGCGGGAAAAAAATTAACGAGTCGACAATTCTTGCTAAAAATATTCTCCCATAGAGGGATCGCAGCATACGTAATACTTATTTCTTGAGACACCCTTAGTTACACAAGTATGTTTTTTCATCGTAGTGTACACATAGTTCATTTTAACCAAGTTAATCTAAGCGCGGACATAAAAATAAGCCTTTCATGAGCGTTCCGCGGCGATGGGTTATAAATAGGGTTCTTTGTTTTCGGGTGAATCCGAAGAGATCTCATAAACATTCACCCGTGTAAATTTTGACAAATCGGATTTACCCGATGAACTCCAATTTTAACTTGGCATTTACAGCGTTCAAAGGGCATGCGCAAAGATCATAATCATCAATCAAATGCAACGTGCCTTCGTGAGCAGTAGCAACTCCATAAAAAAATATGCTTGCGTCCACAATGATTTTAAGGTTGTATAATAGAAACAAGCGTATAGGTGTTTCGTATTGAAGTTATTGTGCTTGGTCATGCATATGTGTCTGCAGTGCGTTCAAACCTTCCAGACATCTCAAATACACTAAGTATATGTCCGCTTGCTTTCGTGTCCAAAAATTATTTCATTTGTTGTTTTTGGAGTAATAGGAACAATAAAATAATAGTTTTTGTTTTCTATCAAGTATCTGACATGTTTAATGGGCTTTATTACCCACCAAATAGTTGAGCTATTTGCTGGGCATTCATGTTAAAAAGACAAGAAGTACAAACGCACAGATGAAAGACATGTTGAAGTAACTATAATGAACAGTGTATCGCTAGCGTAGATTAAGCCCCACTTGCTTACTTGGTTTCGCCTTTTGTCTGGGAATGTGCAGATACGCGTGCTTGTGTCTACATATCTTCCCTTCCACCACTGTATCGTTTTTATTTGATATCGGTGTTTCCGGTATTTTCACTGAGCTCTAATGTCCGTGTTTGCACTCCCAGTTTTTTTAAAGAGCCCCAAAACAGATTCTGAGAATACAAAAAGAAAAACTAGCGTGTTTTTTTTTCCCCCTTGGCGTTTTCCGTCTTTATGGCACACCTAATGGGTGCACAAACGGGGATTCACATGACGTCATTAGAGTACACCACAGAGTTTCTCGTATACCTATAGAGGGTAGAGTGGCGCCACCATCTATGCGAATTTCTTGAGGGCCTCGTTGTAGCGTTGGGAATGACGTATGAGCCTGCGAGGCTTGTGTTGGCTGGTGTTGAGGCAGGCTTCAGCTCAAAAGCAAATACGACTGCGTAAAGAAAGCTTCTTTAAAACAAAACGTTTGTAAGCGTATCTCATTCACGCGTATTACATTCTAAAATAACAGTGCCATTACCTTGACCGCAGAACCAAACGGCGAAAGAAAGAAACAGACGACACAAAAGTAGTGGAAAGAACGCTCGCTTTGTCGTCCGCCTCCCAAGTTTAGCGACTGTTTGTTACTTGATTCTTACGTTTCGTAAAATTGTACATCGACGCAGAAGGTTCCAGTGTTAAATAAAACACGTTTTTGAGCAATTACAAAAATAAACAGCTTATTAAGTGCTCTTTTAGTAAAAAATCAATCATTTTCACGTGAAGCCAGACGTGTCTTTGAGATATACATATCCGAGTCAAGTTCGAAGCTCACATATACCGTCATTTCCTTGCATCCAACAGCTCACTATAGCGTCAGATTACCCTCTATAGGTAAGTCTGTGAGAAACTCTATGGAGTACACTTTCGATTGGTCTGTACTAATATATCAGTTGTGAATTGTCTCCCGCCCTGCTTTGTCATGCACACAGTTTCGTATACACTGGAGTTCTTTCTTGTCATGCTTGAGTATCGCACGCAATCAACTGATTTAAATCAGTTGATTCCGCACGATGGTCCGCTGCGCTGTCGGAAACGCACAAAATGAAGCGAATTCGTTCCATGTTTGTTCCATGTATTCCATTCGTTCCATGTATTTATGTATTGAATATATAATATATATATATATATATATATATATATATATATATATATTAATTATTGAATATTTATATATAAGAAGACAAGGACGCACGTACGAAATGTGGATTTATTAAGATTCCAGGTGGTGGACCCGCCGAAACGTTCAAAAATCCACATTTCGTACGTGCGTCCTTCTGTTGAATCACCTATCGTACCGGACCCATTGATCGCGCAGCACAATTTGAAAAAAAAGAGAGAGAGAAACGACGTTACGCGACGCAAACAAGTCACCGCTGCTAATTTGTATTATTACTATTAACTAATTATTCTAATTATATTTGTGCCTCAAAAATACTTGCCTAATTATCAGAATGTTAACGAGGCAGATGTACAGCTGTTGTAATGGCACCTGTCAGTGCTATTTCCAACAACGCATTAATTGCGTGCTGTCACAGAACGAGCGCTAAAAATGGGCGCGCCGCCAAATTCCTGTGATAACGCGCGGGAGAGACGCCGGGAGGTCAAAAGAAAAAAAAAAGAAAACAAACATCCAAGACTCCCTGGGCGCGCGCTCTCCCCTCGGAAGCGTGGCTTCGCCGACGAACCTCCTCACCCCACATCGGCGGCCGAGCAAGCCCGCGAAATTTCTAGAACGAAAGAGGCGTGGTCACGCCGGGTTGAGTGATCCATCGCGGAGGGCATTCCAACCGTCTCTCCCTCTCTCCAGCCTTCGCTGCGTATCGCGCCGACGAAATGACGAGAACCTTCTGGAATCTCGCGCGGAAAGTATTTAATGGAGCAGCCGAGACGAGAGAGCAGGAGAAGACGGAAGTTAGCGCCAGAGCGCGTAGGGTATACCGCCGTGTAGTCGGCGAAGGTTTTGTCCGTAGAGACAAAGCGGGAGAAGAAGACGATTTCCACCTGAGGGGTGACGACTCGAGCTACAGGCAAGAGTGTGTGTTTACCGCTATCGAGCGAAGACGCGTGGCGACAGCTGCGTGTGTGAAGCCGACGTGTTCGGGCGAAGAAGTTTGAAGCTTGGAGAGAGGCCAATTGAAGACGCGAGGTTTCCTGGAAGAGAAACTTCGAGGGCGCGGAACGACAACAACGCTGGACTTTGAGTGAGTGATTCTCGGAAGAGTATCATCCAGACTTTTGTTCCAAGAACTTCGGACTGGATAGGTTTTCTATCTTTTTAGTCTTTAAGTGCCTTGGTTGTTCAATGCATGCGACTGCATTGTAGTGCGTATCGTTGTCTGTGTCCGTTGTTTTGAGTGTGGCTGATTGTACTGTGTAGTACGGTGTTTGATTGGTGACGTATTGTATGTAACTATTGTGGAGTGTGCATTCTTGTGTATTGTTTTCGATCTGCCATTTTTGAGAATGTAATATTGTTTTGTTTATCAACTCTCGGCTCTGCCTTGTTCTTTGGGCCACAGCCGGCGTCCGCTGGCGCGCCAAAAAGGACCACTTCTAAATTGTCTACGCTTTCGTGGTGCGGTTCGGGGGGCCGATACTTCGGCCCCTTGGAATTAGCCCGGCGATTGCCTCCCTAATTAACGGGACTGTGTGACACGTACTCATCTTTTCTGTGAATATAAAGCCCGTGAAACACGAAAAATATCACGTGACTGCGCTCACACCCGACTGCCCGAATCATGAGGTGATTATCGGGTCGACGACATGGCGAGGGTACCGGTAACACACTGCGACACTTGAAGAACGCTGACACGTGCGGACCACGCGGCAAGCCGCACTTGCAGCGCAGTGAATTCTATCGACGCTGTATGCATTCGCGGGCAAGTGTTACTTTGGTGCAATGGAATTGGTAAAGCGTGCAGGTTTTTATTTGCTCCCATACGTGCGTGCGCGACTTTCGGTGCTGAACACAACAAATAAGTTCTCGTAACAATTCTGCGCGTTGGGACAGTTGTTTTTCCATCGGTTGTTACGTGCAACATATATGTAAACATTAGCTGAAGTGAACGGCATGTCAATGCGGCGCTGTATATAGGGTTATCCAACGATATGCGTTTTGGTCGAATCATTGCGAGAACTCTGTCGTTTACATTCGGTTCCGGTAAAAAATATATCACGTGTGACGATTAACCACGGCACTGCCTGCAAGGAGCTCCGATAGATATTTATCCACAAACGGCATACACCACATTCACAGGACACTTTTGGCCTCTTGCCCCGCCGCGATGGGCTAAGGTACACTCTAAGCCAAAACGGAGCAACAGGGGTATAGGGGTTGCTCCTTTCAGGGAGCAATTGCATTGCCACTCCCATTACTCTCCTAAAAGGAGTAACTGCAGAGGGAGGAACCGTTGCTCTCCTTTCAGTTCCTCCTTCGGGGGATGAACAGTTACTCCCTCCAGTTCCTCCCTGCAGACCAACAGTTACTCCCACCAGTTGCTCCCTGCCGACCAACCCTTACTCTTACCAGTTGCTCTTCTAAGAGCAACAGTTACTCTTTACCGTTCCTCCCACGTGTTTGCAGTTACTCTCTGAAAACCAACTGCACATGCTTCCAGTTACTCCTTGGGGAAATGAGTATTTATCTCGAGTATGCTTGTCACACGCTTAACACATGGCGAGAGCTCCTTGGAAGAGCACTGCTTCGGTGCTTCTAACACAAAAAGTGGACAATATTGAAAGGAAAATAAATGCTTTATTGTTCTTTTTATGAGGCGACGTGTGACCACACGTAAAAGTAGACTTCGCCACACCACAGCCAGCACTAAACAAACACCATAATACATCAAAGGTTTTCTGCGTCATCCGTGGAAAAACAATCTTGAATTTCTAGCATAGGGCAGTCTGTGTCATCATTGGTGAGAGAAGGGCAACTTCTCCAATTCTGAAGAACTGAAGTTTCGCAGCTGGTGTTTCCATCAGGCTAGCGCAGCAGAACGTCACCGCAGGCATATGTGAAGCATCTCATTGCTGCAAGAAAAAAAATAGAAGTGTGAGGTTAAACACGCCAGAATCAATTCATAACAATGAGTCACACACACTGAAGCAGCGCTTACATTCTAGGATGTCTACTGCAAAACGAAAATGTGAAAAAAAGGAAGGTTCGGCCAAACGTTACTTGGCAAGCCATATAAATGCTGATGTGGTAGACGCTCTTCACATGATGTCTCGGACAGCAATATTCTGGAAGAAAATGTGCAGCACCTCAACAAGGCATATTTGTAGCAGTTAAAGATACCCTTAGGTTCAGTTAACTTGTTTCCTATACACAGCTGAGTTACATTTCTATGAGCCCAGTCACCAATGGGCATTCTAAATGAAGTCATGTGTGTGGCAAATAACACGTACTGTCCGCTCATGTTAAAATACTTATTTAGCTCGTGCACATAGTTGCTCTCGATTCTACTGTTCTATCATACGCTGCTGCGTCTTGAATTGTGCAATACCTGTAGGCACAAGCCAAGCATGCAAAGCCTGCTTGAAAGCAACCATTTGCAGAGGCTACATGATAATCTTCAGTATATTTCTTTGTACCTGACGCAAACGGCTGGACAAAACTATAGACAAATAAATGTAGACCGTGCTACCTTCAAAAATGCTTTAAATTTAGAAAACTAGGGTGCATTTGTTCACTCGGTTGACGAGTCACAGCCACGAGATATGTAAACGAAGCAATATATCTTAAGGCATGCACAGATATTCTGATTCTTTGTTTGACAGTGTCACAGATAGCTTGCCAATACATATATATTTGAGAGCAACAAGATGTGAAGCTTTTATTAGTTCAACGTCTTGTTGGTTCACAGCCAAACAGGTTACTGCTTGTAGACAAATTGGAATAAGCACACCATGGTTTCCAAAAAAAAAGCATTATTAGAAGTTAGCTCCCGGTGTGAATGTCTGCCTATTTATTTTGTACTGCCTTCTACATGGTGCCACAAAGACATTTGTTGAGGATGTGCTACCAGTCAAGCCAAGATCGCATACTTGGTCAATGTGATGGAAATACAAACATTAGAAACACTGCCACCTCTAGTAAGAGGCATAACACTTCAGTATCTTGGACTAGCAAAGAGGTGCACAAGAAAGTTAAGCCCACTCTTGCGGAACTTTGAACGCGAATATTTCAGAGTGGGGGAGGTCAACATGCTGTGGCACTTTTAAACCCACGAAACATCTGCAGAAAACAGGGTAAAGGCAAGTCAAGAAACGCTGTTATGAAGGCCTGCGCATGGACAGCTTTGTGAATCTAGGCCAAGTGTTATGCTTTGTGCAAGCCAAATCCATGTAAATAGGGAAAGCATACTTTTAGGAGTACCAGCGTAAACAAATCTTGGCAGTTGGCTTTTTAGTACAAACAGCAATCCCTGCAATGAAAACATAAACATTTATCTTAACGGTAACAGTGTGAGCACACACACGGGCCAGCGGAGCCATGTCGAATTGTCAGTGCCAGTGTAACCATGTGGCATAATGAACTATTCTCTGGCCAACACACGCACAGTTTGCCCCTAAAAAGCGATGCTTTCATATATACGTAGTACAAAAAGTCTGCACTTACCAAAATTCACTTGCTTTCTGTACTTTAGCATCGTTGGGAGCATCTTTATCTGCAGTATAACCAAATTTGTGTCATATCCCTGAAAAAAAAGTAAAAGACATGCATCAAATAATGTTTCATTTGGTAGCAGTGAAGTCAGGTTAAGAACAGCCAAGTGGGAATCAGCCGAATTATGTGCATGCGGCAAATCCCAAACGGCGTTATTGAGGTTGTCGAAATTTTCGTCGATTGGTATTAACGTCGATATGTGACTTCAACGGCATGCCAAGTTTTCACAGCGCATAAAGATTTCATGATGCAGAATAATGACAGCGCTACGAGAACATACAGCATTTATGATTGTCTTTTACAATATTCAGTTTGCTAAGGTTTTACATCCCTAAAGAAATCTGAAAGATTGGGTCATTCCTCCTCCAATTGTTCTGTCAATATGTAAACTGCTCGCTTGATGGTGCGCTTATAAAATAGTAACGTTCAGCGCAGAGGTTGAAGCAAGTGACGCAGTGATGTGGGCAGATTTTTTTTTTTTTTTTAGGCGTGCGGGAGGGGGGGGTCCGCTTATCTGAATAGGCCGGGCAAGCGAATATGGTCGTCAATTTGGGCTCCCTACACCCGGCCTAAAAAAATTCTGTGCGCAACCGCTTGGCTATGCCAGTGAAGTGATGCGACGATGATTTGTTCACTTACTGATTTACATACACTTTACATCTCTAAAAAATGCGGCCTAAGGCCCCAAAACTCAGCCGTTAACATTACATAAAGCCAATGGTATAAAAGTGCCAGTATGAATGCAGCTACAACCCCGCCCCAATGTTTTTTCAAGCGAGGTAGTGTTGCGGAAATAAACTTTTAACTGCAAAAGTACACTGGCACTGCAGTGGTGACAGGGGAAGCAAGAGGGTATGCAGGCGGTAATAGAGGTAATTTAGTCCGATACGGCTAGCAATGGATACGGTGAATAAGAGCAAATCATTTCTCTTTCAATAGCGCAACCACTCAACAATGTATTGTAAGAGCATTAAATGTTGCTGGAAATGCCACTCACCTGCACGCTGATGCATGCTCGGTCCTTTGTCCGACGAGCGAACAGGCTTGCAGATAGCTGAAGACGTGTTTACGATGTGTTTGTTCCACCCAGCAGCAAAATCCACAACTACTTCGCGCTCCATAAAGATAAATATACACTAACCTTCATCACGAATAAGCAGAAACGCAAATCTGCGGCACACACACACGATCAAAACATAGCTCACAAGCTCGCCCGTCCATGTGCTCGCCAACCACAGACCATATGAAAATGAGTAAGTAGTGCGAACGGGAACCTAGTTGCGCCGAAAAAAAAAAACGTCCAGCAGGGGCAGCACAGGCGTCAGCGCAATAATTTCAGTGTGTTCTCCTAATACAATTATAAAAAAAAACTGAGGTACACTAAAACTCATGAATAAATATAAAAAGTTGAGTGTAATTTTTATTTAGTGCTAGTCAACATAAACACTGAATAAAAATTACTTTGTAACTTACATCGTTTGCTACACCAGCGCCACTTTTGTCGTGCGGGCGCAGATGGCGCAGATTTGTCATTCTGCCCTCAAACTACACGGTGAAGCGTGCTACTAAGTGTATGGCTGATGAGAAGCGCGTCTGGGTCCGCTTTTTTTTTTCTTCTCGGATATATCTGGCGGGGGGGGGGGGGGGGGGGGGCTCCTTATGCACGTGTTTCGGTGCTTGATCGACTTTGACGCCCTTACTTCGCGGACGAACGGCGTGTCTAGGCTTTTTTTATCGTTGTTTTGCACGTGTTTCGGCATTCGGTCCGCTTTGACGTGCCAACTCTTCATTCTGCTGCTGCGTGTGTTAGGTATTTGCCTTACTGTATTCTCAGGCCTTCTGTGTTCAGCCAGCGCTGCTATCTTATTATCTACGGATGCTAAAATAAATCACTGTTTTGGCTTGGTGAAGTTTGGCACACAGAACAAACAATAATCTGGCCCATAAATATCAATGTGGGCGGCATGCATATTTGTGTGCGGTGTCCTGCCGGGGAGTAACCGTTGCGTGACGAGAGCATTTACAGCGGTTCCTCCTTCCGTTGCTCCCTTACAAACTTACGATGAATACAGTTGCTCCCCCATTCTCGAATAAGTCGGCCATCTTGTTCCGCTTGGTCTTTTCGGAGAGTAACAGTCGGTCTGAAGGAGTAAAAACAGCCGTTGCTCCCATTTTGGCCATTTTTGGCTTAGAGTGTATACTCGGCTGCTGACCCGCAGGTCGTGGGATCGAATTCCGGCTGTGGCGACTGCATTTTCGATGGAGGCGAAAAGGCTGTAGGCCCGTGTACTCAGATTTGTGTGCATGTTAAAGAACTCCAAGTGGTGAAAATTTCCGGAGCCCTCCACTGCGGCGTCTCTCATAATCATATGGTAGCTTTGGGACGTTAAACCCCACATATCAATCAATCATTGAATCAATCAATCTATCAATCAACTTTTTGACCTGAGACAGATTGACCAGCATTGTTTGCTGCTAGATATACCAGTGCTACACGGGCGACGCAGGGCGATGCCCATAATTTCCGGCCTGCTCACTGCCTCTGCAGCAGGCTCTGACGTCACTCCATTTATACCGCTGTGTTTCGCTGCACAGACATGTTTACGCTTGCTCTCGTCGCTCGACAGCCTGACGAACATTTCCGTGGTTTGCTGGTGCGCTTTATCGCCACTCGAGAAGACCGTGTTTTTCTGTGTCCGTGAACTACGCGTGGATGTGTGATGCGCATGTGTGCACTCGATATTCGCAATCTGTATACGGCTGCAAATCCAAATGGTTGGGCGATGCCAAATCGCCGCACCAAAGGGACCGAAGTCACGGCTGTTGTCGTTTACTCAACCGAAGAACTAAATGGGAATGTTTCGTCCGTGAAGCTGCATGACGTCGATACCCGTTTTCTTCATGACCCGAAGGCCCGTATATACCATGCACATATTTCTAAGTCGTTTTTAATGGCATGCCATCTCCACCATGTTCCGTTCTTGCTCTAAAATAAAGGTGTCATGTGTGTTTCTGACTTGTTAGCTTAAGTCCTGGCATTCAAATATTAAACACGCCTGGAAGAACATTTTCAGAACAGGTGTTTTCCCTTCAAGTATGGTATGGTAGAACTTCGTTTAGGTCCGTCAGAGCGTGAACTAGCACCTATACGGACCCCTTCCACGTCGGGACAGACATATGCCTCACCTGCCCGCCACATCGTGGGCCCGTCGGACTGCCCATAGCTGCGTCCTTGAATCCCTACTACATGCGTATATATAGCGCAGCCCTACGTACTTGGAATATGTAACGTTTTCAACCCGTAACGCAGGGCACCGCCAGACCATATATTATCTAAGCTGACAAAGCCTGAACAAAGCACGCATGTGTTTGACGTCTGAACTTCTAGATAAATTTTGTGCAAGAGTGCGGGACTGGAATATGCCCCGACCTGCAGAAGTCTGAGCGTCAATGCCTGAGGCTTGTTTGATCAGTGTATACTGTGCATGCTGTCAGTAAACATTTTGCTATTGGCGATTAGCGCAGCGGACTTCTTATATTACGTCTGTTCACTTGGTTGGAAATAATGGAGGGAATGCAGTTGCATTGCTTAGTGCACTGGCCTTTTGTATAGTATTTTCTTGCCGGTGTTCTAACTATACTTCATTGCGGTATTATGATTTTGCGACAGTCTTGCCAGCACCTTAGCCTAATATGTTTCCTTGACATTTAAACTCGTGTAGACAATTAAGGTAAAGCGCTTTCTTAAATGCTTTTCAGGTGTGTTAGCTATACTTTAAGCTGGAATATTTAAGAACCACTACCAAACATACTGATCCAAGAACCAGCATTTCAGTATAAGCGCCCACGGGGGCTACACGGTTTAATCTTTTGGCCCAGTAATAAAATTTTTTCCTAGGCCCTAAGTTGAGTATACGAACAGTTTCTCTGCTTGTTCTAGATAGTTTGTGCGTGCGTGTGTTTGTGTGAATAAAGAATGAATAAAATTTGCCTTATGTATAGATCGTCCACGCGTTCGATAGCGCACATGCTTCGACGTTTTCGTGGAAGATATGGCTCACAGATAAATCTCTAGACACTTTCAAGCGTAGTGCATTACTTAATACAGCGCCTTTTTTGTCGCAGAAGGCGGAATAAAGGTGTTAAGAATGTAAAACTCGCCGCGAACGCTTCATCTTTTGAAGGGAGGCGCTGGCGACAATATGGACTCAGTCTCCCGTACGCGCGCTTGCTCGGGCAAGACGAGTGACGTCACGCATCTTCAGTGAGCACGCAGGCCTGAAAATAATTTTCTAGGTGGAATTGCGCTGTGGCATCGTTTCAACCGCTGGGAAGTCATTTAGTTCCAGTGGCAAGTTGGACAAAGTGCAAAAAGTTCGATTACAAGCTTGCCACAGAATGCGATCGTCCTCCCAAATGCAGAAGGTGCAGCGCAGTTCGCCCAGCAAGCGGCTCGTTACCTCATGGCTATAGCGAGCGTGCTAATTGTTGCTTGCTTACTTTTTATTTCGTCTTTGTTATTCTTATTTATTGAATTAAGGAGAAGCGAAGGCAAGGAGTGCATGGTTGAAGTGTGTCTTTATTGCTTGGTGCCGTCATTGTATTGGACGGAGAGAAGACGCCCTTGATGGAATTCCGAACCCTCGCCCTGCCGCCTATATATATATACACTGCGCGCCCGCCTTCGAGGCAGACGAGACCAGGCACTAGACGATCCGAGCATGCGCAGTTGGGGTGTGGACGGCGCCGACGCCGAAGCGTGACATCGTGCGACTAAAAAACGCTCCGCATTTAAAAAGCCGATTTATGGGCAGTGTATCTGGAGACAGTGTACCTGCAAATTTTTACCTTTTAAATGCAAGCGCTTACCCAAGGAAAAAACTCGCGAACACAAGTTTTCATACCAAAACTATAAAAAAGATCACCGCATATCCACAAAGTGATGAGTGGGAGAAACGCGGGAATCGCTTACTGTCACAAACGTACGCTCAAAAAAGGGCGCACCGCCGCATTCTGGGGACCAAGCGCCAGAGAGGCGCCTCAAGGTCAGCGATAAAGAAAAAAAAAACAAGCATACAAAGACTGCCCGGGCACGCTGTCTCTCCCCCCTCGGAAGCGTAGTTTCACCGACCAACCTCCTCACATCGGCGGCCGAGCAAGCCCAGGAAGGTTCTCGAAGGAAAGGGGCGAGGTGATGCAGAGTTGCGTCACATGCCGCGGACAGCTCTCGAAATGTCTCGCTCTTTCGGCTGTGCATCGCGCCGACGAAACGATGATAATTTTATGGAATCTAGCGCGAAAGCTATTTAAGCAAGCACCTAAGAAGGGAAATTAGGAGAAGAAAGTTTGCGCCAGCGTGCGTAGGGTGTTCCGCCTTGTCGGCGAAGGCCTCTGCCCTCAGTGACAAAGCAGGCAATGAAGAGAATTTCCACCTGAGGGGCGAAGACTCGTGCTACAAGCAGAAGAGTGTGTCTACCACCAGCGAGCGAAGACGCGTTGCAACAGCTGCTCGTGAGAAGCCGACGTGTTACCGGCGAAGAAGTTTGGTGCTTGGATAGCGGCCAATTGAGGACGCGAGGTTTCCTTGAAGAGAAACTTCGGGGGCAGTGGAATGACAACAGCGCTGGACTTGGAGTGAGGGATTCTTGGAAGAGTATCATTCAGACTTTGTTCTTAAGACTTCGGACTGAATAAGTTTTCGAACTCGTTAGTCTTTAAGTGTCTTGGTTGTTCAATGCGTGTGATTGCATTGTAGCACGTATTGTAGTTTGTGTTCGTTGTTTCGAGGGTGGCTTATTATTGTGTGTATAGTACGCTATTTGATTGGTGACATACCGTATTCAACTATTGTCGAGTGTACATATTTGTGTATCGTTTGATCTGCCATATTTGAGAATACAATTTTGTTTTGTTTATCAACTCTCGGCTCTGACTCATTCTTTCGACCACAGCCGGCGTCTGCTGGCGCGCCAAATAGGGCCACTTCTAAATTGTCCACGCTTTCGTGGTGCAGTTCGGGGGGCCGATACTTCGGCCCTTGGAATTAGCCCGGCGTTTGCCTCCCTAATTAATGGGGCCTGTGACACTTACCCACTTGGAAGCACGAGGATGAACCGTTTAAAACGTTCCTGTATGTTTCCTCTTTGCGATTAAAAAACGAGTAAGTTATCAGGTTTGGGTATAGCAGTAGCCGTACGTAACGCTCACTGCCGGTACTTTGTTTGCCACCAAGGAATTTTTACACGTATAGAGCAGACCATGTATACTCACCGTAAGTTTCATCATCGGCGGCTAACTCTCGTCGCCGCACCGCAACGTCACCGGCGCGGGACCGTTTGTTCTGGAGGTTAGAAATCTTCATCAGACTGTTGTCAAACCGCATGCACTCACTAACTTTACAGCTGTGCCTAAAACGTTGGCCGAGGAAATGGCGCTTAAACCGTGAATAGGGGGCCAACAACCTATTCTAGGACCGCAATGGGCGTTTTGAAGCCGCTTTCCGCGCTCTCGTCGCCTCCGGGTCCGCTTGCCGGCGTCGACGTGCCGCTGCAGCTTTGCTTGTCATCGTCGCGGCCGTGCTGCAGCCGCTCTGCGAGCCCTCAGCTGCGCATGCAGTTTTGCCGCCTTGTCTTCATGCATGGTATTCACCATCGAAGAGAGAGATCGTGCACCGGGAGCGAGCACGCGCTGCATGCAGCGGACGCTTCCAGGAAATATATCACGCCGACGGGCGGACAAGGCTCGACCCTAAATCACTCGGCAGACGAAATCGCGGTTTGACCCCGGGGACTCCGTACTACGTCACCATACGTCACCCGTTCCCGCGTCCCCACTTCGGTCCGCACGGAGCGATTCGTGAAACGACGGAAGCCCGACGCACAGTCGGGATCCTTGCGGAGCAACGCCGAAACCCTCGCTTGCGCTCTGTCGTGTGAATGCTCCATGGTTGCGGGTGAATCTCTTTCACGTCACGTGCCACGTGACTTATCCGTCCACGAGCACATTTGTCGTGTCAATACAGCTTATAAGGAGCTTCGCCCCTAAAACGACGCCATTACAGCTGACCGAAGAGGCGAAGACCGCAGCACAACAGACGGACCGATGCAGGCGAATCGTCTGCTCTGCTCTGCGAAGTATGCGATTCGCTGTCGCAACTCAGAGTTTTCTTGATAGGTGGTAACGAAAACACAAACTGTGTATGCACCGTAAAGGAAACACAGATACACCGTTCATATTGGTTCGTTATTATAAAGCGTCTCTCTCAGTAACGGCTGACCGCTTCGCACCTATCGTCTTGTCCTGCAGTGTTGAAGAGCTCGCTGGTTCACAATATGTGATGGTTCTGGTTTACACGTCTGGTATTCTTTCTTCCTTCTTAGAGTGTGGATGGTTCGAAATCGCTGCACACACTCGTGTATACCAAAAGTGTCCGCATTTCTCTAAACACTTGTCCGACTGCGCCCAAAACTTTCACATAAACCGATATCGTAGCACAATTTGTTTTCTTAAGCCTTTACGTGCTTTAATTCCTTCGGACAGAGCACGAATACATTCTTTACTTCTTTGATTACTCCTTACTATACATATGCGAGCCGATCATCGTTTGGAGCATTGGTTACTCGCGCATCAAGTCTATGGCTTCGCAGAGCGTCATTTTACCGGTTTTACGCTATATATAGGCCAAGTGTCTTTCGAACAGCGTTACGCTATATGTAGCGTGCGGAACACGCTAACGCAAGCATTTGACGCTATACAGTAATTTTGTCCAATACGATTACCTTTTAGGTCACCGGCACTTCTCGAGACGCTGGTTGGGGCTTTTCGCTGCTATATGTTTACAGCGGCTGAATATTGAAGGCACGGCGTCCGATGATTCAGCATTCTTCTAAGTTCCAACAGTATACTTGGGCGGAGGGACACCGGTCTTATAAATAAAGTCGTCGTCTTTGAAGTGCGTTGCGCAAATCGTGCACGCTCTTCGATAGCTGTAATTATTTTAGCCTCACCGCGACAACTCGCAGCTTTTGGAGCTCTATACCTTTTTCGGAAAAAGAGTAAATTCTTGGCGCGGTCGCTAACTTTTCTGAATGTGCTATACATGAGGATGCATGGTCGACGTGCGGGAAAATAACAGATGCAACTGCCGGGAGACCTATAGATATACCATGCTCGTGAGCGGCGCGCTGACCTGCAATTTACGTCATTTTCATTTTTGTCCGATTTTTTCGAGCACATCACTGCATCGTATGCTCGCTGAAAATTAGAACAGCCATAATAAATTCAATGCGCGACTGCAAGATTTTTCGGCGTTTTTTTATCATATTGCCTTTTTCTGAGGGGAGGGGTCTTACGCATATTTAATATATACTGTACTGAGGGGATTGTGGCGGCGTCCAGGCATGCCAGCCCCCGTTGAAAAGCTCCTGCCTCAAACCCCGGCCCATTTACACTGAATACTGTATGCACTGTGTCCGAGTTTGGCCCAGCTTAGCCGGCGAGAAAACGACTGAATATGGTTGACGTTCCGAACAAGCCTGTGTACGGGTAAAATGTTTCTAAAGAACTTGCGCATTTGTTGCTGTGAGCAGCACACGTTTATGGACCAGTTGGTGCATTCTTTCAGCAACGGGTGATTGCGAAACACACACTCGCACGCACCCACTCACACTCACACGCACGCACTCACTCACACATTCGCACGCACACACACTCACGCACTCGCACATTCGCACGCACACACACGCACTCGCACACTCACAAGCTCACGCACACACTCACAAGCTCACGCACACACTCACAAGCTCACGCACACACGCACGCACACGCATGCACACGCACGCACACACGCGCATGAAAAAACAGGCGACGACACCTGCGCAAACATCATCCCTGTCTTTCCTGTGCTGCTTTTTTTTCCTGCTCAATCCTTGCTTGTTATACTCTGAGAATACGCGTGTTTCATTGCGTAATTCCGTGCACAACAGAGCCCGTCCTCGGTGCATCTGCAGCACAGATAGTTTGCGCGTGTGTGTTAACGCATTAGTATTTGTCTATATTTGGTAAAGGTGGCGGCAACGCAGGGGCCAATGTCGCCTTTGGCTTATTGCTTCCGCGTTGCAACGTCAGCAACGATTACACTGACGTTGTCGGGCGAGTCGTCACTGGCGTTGGTTGCTAAGCGGCTAATGATTGCCACCACCGTCGTTCTGTGCGACCAACCGAGACTGATGCATGCGTGCACTCGGGCTCAAGAACGGACGCCGCCCGACAGCTTCGCATTGTTCAGCTAGCGCATTATATGGCACTCGAGGGCTGCACAAACAATGGCCTATACCTATACAGCGGGCAGCTGTGTGCATGTGTTCCTTTCAAGTACTCCTTGATGCCTCGGATTCCGTGTAAACGCTATTTTTCTCTGCCAGGACATGAGAAGGAAATAATGAGGTTATGCAGTCTCGGTGTGACTGTGCGGCCTAGCGAAACGGCGGCAAAATGTGGTGGCGCTGCTGTGATATTGTTTGTGCTTAATAGGAGAAAAAAGAAAAACTAAACAAAAAGGGGGGCGGGAGTGAGCATCACAGTCCTCAATTTTTTGACTGCTTTTTTATTTATTTATTGTTTTGTCTATTTATTTATTTATCTATCTATTTCACATAGTGCAGCACTAACTGCGTTATATATGGCTGGAGTGGATACAAGGATACACACAAATATAACTGAAAATCAGAATAATGCATTAAGGTAGCATAATAACTTCGCGCGAGCATTAAAGGCCAACTCCGGTGAATTTTCGATCATGCATGTCAAGGTAATGGTGTTTTTATGTTCCTGATACACTCGTGTCTCCCAATTTTTAATAAGCAAGAACGTGCATTACCGAAACCGAAACCCAACCGGGCGTCCTGTCTCCGTATGACATACAATTTGGTAAGAACCGGAGGCCGTATACTGGTCACGCCGGTGCTTAGTATGAAAACTGCGAAAGCCAGACCAGCGAAGCGCCGGCCAAGCAGCACAGAGGAAGGAGGAAAGTTTTGCCGTGCTATACCCGTGCCAAACACGGCCGCGGTCGCCTTGTGCCCAGCAGAATAAACGCTGTAGCAGCCAAAGTAGCGATGCCATCGGCTGCGTCACTTCCGTTTACATACCAAACATGACGTCACACAGACAGTGTTGCCAATAATTCTGGCAAGCGAGGTAAGCTTTTCGAGGCAATCTTGAGAAATTTATTTGCAAACAATCAGCGCATCAATGATGGGAATGTGCAAAGGAACGTATCCAGCGAATTTCATTGAGATCTATTGACCTCGAAAAATCGCCGGAGTTGGCCTTTAAGGCGAAAATATCAGAACATAAAAAAGAACAAACAAATACCATTTGCAAACAGATGCGCGTTTCTCACACATATGTGTTATTAATTTCGGCTACAAAACTCTGCGATGAGCATGAGCGAACGTAACCAGGCAATGAATTCTAGTTTTGGATGGAACGGGGAAAAAAAAACTGAACTTGAACATATTTGTTCAAGCGTAGCTAGTATAGCCTCAAATTTATAGGATGTGATAGGTTCTCGTCGTTGACTGTGGGGCGAAGTTTATGTATTACTTGTTATTGGCAGGTTAAGTGTGGAGGAAACGATGCTTAGCAAGAATTTTAATCACTCTATTCGGCGACGCGAATAGAGTGGAGTTGATTGCAATGAAGATTGAGTAGAAGAGGGTGAGTAATCATGGTCGTAGCGATGACATATGGATCTTACCTCCTTTTCATGCTTATAGATACCTTTTAAACTTGTCGGCGAGGTTTTATACTTGTAAGTGCCTTTCAGAGGCCGCTGAACTCAATTGGTCATAATGCGAGCGCTTGGCTGCGGTCTTTTTGCTGAGTGCGGTGAACTGATATGTAAACAGAAAAAGAGAGATGACTGAGAAGCAATTTAGTGGCTGGCAGGTTAAGAGCAAGAAGTATATCCGGAAGTAACCGAAGTGAAAAGAAAGTGCACTTATATATAGTATCGATACACTTCAGACACGCATCTCTGACTCCATGCACTCGCCCACAAGTGTGCCTAAACACGCCGTCGGATCTGACGTTCTCTCCATATAGCTGAACCCCTTGATAAACACCGGCGGGCTGCATATTTCAGCTGCTCGGGTTAACCATCTGTATACGGCGTGCTCGGGCGGTGATTTTTGTTAATTCAACGCAGATGTTTAATCAGCTAGTGGTCCTGACGTTAATATACGCATAAATTATTGCAAAGCCACTCGGACAAATCGCAAGCGACGCGTCGTCATTCACGCGAGTCGTAGTCTGACATAATCAACAGGTGTCGCGTCGTCGCACGTATAGTTTCCTTTTGTTTGTTTTTCTTTCTTTTTTTTTAAAGCTAATTCGTCTTCTCGATGAATCAGCGTCGGTTTTCTTTATCAGGAACCTTTTCCGAATACACACGTGCTTGTACGAGTGTGCTGTCATTCGGATACATTGTCAATTTTGTTCAAGCAGAAAAAAAAACCTGCGAAATTTCTTAGAAGGAATACAGCGCTATGGAATACGGGTACCAAAAAATAAAATAAAAAAACCTGGGTATATAGTGTCAGTTATAATTTCAATTCCCGCAGCTCTCCATCCATTATATCGGCATACTTGTAATTGCGGCTTCAGTCCAGTTGTTTTTTTTTTTTTCAGTAGTCTTTCGTAAACAAAAAAAAAAGAATGAGAACAAAGCACATTCCCACGACATGAAAAGTAAAAAAAAAGACACATTCCTCATCTCTGAAGCCATTCAAATTGGCCCATTACGTGTCACTCGCAAATGCTGTGGTTACCCCCGCCTTTGTCGAGCTACGTCGAAAATGGAATCAATGTGCCGACAAAAGAGAAAAAAAGAGAGTGGCGGGGAAGGAGGGGGAAGAAGGGACAGCTCCCGCTGTGAGAGTGATTTATGTTAAATGCGAAAGTCACGTGGCTCGCCGCCGGTGGTTGTGGTTGGGCTGAGGTGCACCGACACCGCATGTGGGGAAGAAAGCTGGAGGGGGGAACGCGCATGGTGCTGTTATTGCCGCCACTTTCCAAGAGGAAAGAAGAGGACCTGTACATGCAAAAGGAAAGAGAGGCTGAAATGAACGCCCGTGATCTATAGACTATTATACCTAAGACGTATGGGTGCCGCCATTTTGGGTGGTTAAGCCGATGATTTCTTTTGTTTTTGTGTATTGGGACGTGAATTAATTGAGGCCACGAGACATAGCATGCACCGAGCGTATGCGTCCGCCATAACACTGTTCGTTTATTTGTTAAAGATGCAGAACACGAAGGTGGCGCCACTGAAGCTCAAAGTGGCGCCACTGCAGAGCCCGACTGTAAAATAGCTTATATACACTTAGCGACATACGCGAGCAATCACGGAGTGAATATTAGTTCCTTAGACATGAAAGTGGAGGTGCTATTGTGAATGTCTCTGTAGTCTGAGGTGTTTAGTAACAGAAGCACTGGTGCAACAAGATGCGAATATAAGAAAACACGCTGTGAATAAGCGGGTGCTTTTCTGCTCGTGCTTCCGATATTATATACACTATAATGCAGTACATATCACGGATAACACTTATGGTTATTAAGGAACGGTATAATCACGGTATAGTTCACTGGGAAAACTCGAGTGCCTTTGACTCAAGGACCTCTGCAGATTTGCGGCTGTTTCACGGCACAGCGATCAGGAGGCGTTACGTGTCGTCTCCGCTTTGTATACCGCGCCAGTAAGTTGCCGCGTTTGACTGTATATACGTTCCGAGTGCCTTGGCTATGTAACTCTAAACAGAGTGTCTAAAAACAAAAAAAAGGCAACGCACTTTATGATGACGTGACCTGACGCCCGGTGTTGCCGTTTTTGTTGTCATTATATTTTGTGATCTGCCTAATTGTTTATTTAAGCGAATTTGGTCACCTAACTCCTTAAGCAAAAAAATCCGTGCGAATATCTCAAACTACATAGTTGTAGATCAGTTCGCAAAACGCCGGATTGGACAGTTTCTGGCCTTCTGTTTATTTGTACCAGGGCGTTTCTCCTATATAACGCCATGGTTTAGCAAAAAAAAAAAAAGAAATACCACGTGACATGCACGCTCACGCGCCATGATTGCGGAATCGGCATTACGTATGTATATAAATAAGGAGGGGTGATACACGTAACAAAAAGTTTATTATTTTTTAGGTTCCTCTAACGATTGCTTTTTTCTTTTCATTTTTGTGGCCCCAGTGGCGAGTAAAAACAATTCCACCACTTTTGCAGCGTTTCAAAAACGTGTGTGCGTGCACGTTTGTATTTCGGGTTTTAGATAAGAAACTTGATGCGCTTTGATCAATTTCGTCGGGTATTCTTACATCGCTGTAAAGCCATACAGAAGGCTTAGGCAGTGACAACGAACCTTCGACTCGTACTGTTTAACGTCCATTGTTAAAAGCTAGAACACTACAGTGAGCACCACGTCGATATCACCGGCCCTCTAACAGCAAGTGCCGAAGGAAAAAAATGTTCATGCGTGACACTAGTCTGTCAAAGTACAGGACTGTCAATCAGCGGTAGTATTACGCGAATCTAAGATACTGTGTCTTTTGCAACATAGTGAAACCTGAACATACCGTATACACGCAAGTGTTCCCTTTAACAGTGGACCTGTCTGTGCATGTAACATGGATCGGTGGCGAGTAGCGGGATCGAGTCGCCCAACTTTTGTGGCGCAGACCCGTATATGATTGACCGTTATGACGACACGATACGCCTATACCCTATATGCTTTGCCCATAAAGAAATAGTGGAGTCCTGGTATATGCCCTGGCTACATCTCTATTGTTGGGCTCCAGGAGAACCTCCCAATACCAGCCCTGTACAAAAATACTGCATTCTCTTATATACAGAAACCGGCAATGGTCCAAAGTTACGCGATGCCTTTGGAGTTCTACGCGCTTCGCAGATTGGATTAAGGTCCAACCGTGACACAACGGGTATACAGCCAGTCGCGAGCAGTGGACGGTATAAGGCTATAGCATACACTGCAGAATCGATCTCAGTGCGTCGCTGGAAAATACCTGCGCACATTTTTTTTTGTTTTCGCCGTGCCACGAGGAGATAGAAACACTTTTGAACCTGCGCCACGGGCACAACGGTAACACAAACAAACATCGTCAAGAATTATGTTTGACTATGCAAATGAAAACCGTTATATTCACCACGAAATGTACTGCTATTCTTTCAGCCTTGGCTATATCTTTGACCTACGCCTTCTCCAAATGAATTGGCAATTTAGCGGACAAGTGATATTTTCTCAGAAGTAGTCCTGGATATGCGATTTGTATACTCAGAGTGTACAGTTCTTAACCTTGCTGAAGGAAGGAAAATAGGAGGGAAAGAACGGCAGTATAGGTTAACCAGTCTGTAGGCAGCCGGTTTCCTACCCTGCGCATGGGAGGGGGAACGGGGAGATGAAAGATAGAGAGGAGAGAGGGAAGAGAGATAAACGCAGCAATAAGCAGCACACACGCAGATATAACCTTGCCGAGATATATGTTTGCTTTATCCTGCCTGTTTTCTTTCCGCGTGCCCCGCCGCGGTGGTCTAGTGGCTAAGGTACTCGGCTGCTGACCCGCATGTCGCGGGTTCGTATCCCGGCTGCGGCGGCTGCATTTCCGATGAAGGCGGAAATGTTGTCGGCCCGTGTGCTCAGATTTGGGCGCACGTTAAAGAACCCCAGGTGGTCGAAATTTCCGGAGCCCTCCACTACGGCGTCTCTCATAATCATATGTTGGTTTTGGGACGCTAAACCCCACATATGAATCAATCAATTTCTTTCCGCGTCGTGCTAAAATAAGCCTCCCCCTTACCCCTCAAAAAGGAAAGGGGAGAGAGGCAGCTGCCGCTATCACGCCGACACAGTTAACGTCTCGAGCCGGTGGACATTTATTAATAAAACGAATGAAGACAACATAATTTGTAAGTACGAAACAATAAAAGATGAGTGTCCTTCGCCCGAGGATACATTGTGCCGCCGCCCTTAATTGCAAGCTGTCGTCAAAACCGCGCGCGCGCTCGTTTGGGTACACCGTGACGGCTCGCTGATAGCTCGCGCGCGGCCGCTAAACGTCCTTAGCGTATACGTAGGCCCTCGCGTAGTCGTATAAACGGAGCAGTAGCGGAAGGGCGCGGCGTAGATCGGGCGCTGATCGGCGGGCCCGGCTACATACGCCGCGAGAGACCTGCCCACGCTGATTTCCAATTAACTCTCGTCCGCCCGCCGCTGCAACCGCCGGTGGCACACGACATCTTATACACACGCTCGTATAATTTCGCCGCAAAATCACTGCCTCCGGCGCCATTTTAATCTCTGTGGCGTTGCGACGGCGGCCTTGCACCTCGCGAAAGTCGATACGCATCTCTCAACGCTTTTTTGCACGAGGGCGCGCGTCATTTGCCCCGTTTTGTTTCGACTGTTTGTTTTAATCGCCGTCTTTTGGGTGCGGATCGGTTTAGGCTACCGAGGGCCGTCGTATGCGGTCGTGTGCTGTGGTATGCTGTCGCCGTCGCCTGGCGGAACGCTCCATGTGGAGCGTATTGAGCGTGCGCTCGCGCCAAGGAGAAGTCTTAAGTTTCTGTTGTTCTTGGAGTGCCTTGACGACGATCACTTGTCGTCATGGGCACAAACAACAACACAACAACAACAACAACAACAACACACACAACAACACAACAACAACAACAACAACACAACAACAACACAACAACAACAACAACACAACAACAACAACAACAACAACAACACAACAACAACAACAACAACAACAACAACAACAACAACAACAACAACAACAACAACAACACACACAACAACAACAACAACACAACAACAACAACAACAACAACAACAACAACAACAACAACAACAACAACAACAACAACAACAACAACAACAACAACAACAACAACAACAACAACAACAACAGCAACAACAACAACAAGAAGAAGAAGAAGAAGAAGAAGAAGAAGAAGAAGATCATCGTCGTCGTCGTCAAATATGCTTGGCGTAACGCAGTCAAAACCACGTATAAAAATAGAAAAAAAGGAAGCAAGCACAAAGTAGGAAGCTAAAGGGAAAAATGGGGGAAGGCAGGAAGTACAAAAGAAATAAATAAAAAGAAAAAAGGATGACGAGAGAGGAGGTAATGAATAAAAATATAAATAAAGAAAGAAAGCGAAATGGAGAGAAGAGAAAGAAGGCTGCTCATCTTTGCACTTCCTTCAGTCTTCGCACGTGCGAAGCTGCCTTAATCTTTGTCTCGGGGTGCCGAGAAACAGACGCGGGGCATTCATTGAAGGAATATTCTCGAGCCGTGTCGTTTTTTAATATGCTAGAGCATATTGCTTGAAGGAATAGTGCTTTATATGTTACGAGGACAATACAATACGGGCGAACACAGCGCCGTGGTTAACTACGATACCTGTGACACGCGGACGCCATGAGGGGAAAACGGCTTTACATGGTATGATAGCGCCCCGCGAACTACGCAACTGCTACTGATGCCCTGCGGGACAGGACATCCTTAAATATTGTTTTTACTCTGCTGTTTACTGTACACAGATAAACTATCGACACATACGCAGCTTGATGCGGTTCTATTCGGGCGGGAATCGATACATCATTTTTTTTTTCTTTTTTGAATAGGTGATAGCTAGCTATACGACAAGCAGCAACGACGGGTGACATCGTTGCTAATAGCGGCGTGATAGCGTGTGAAGTCGTAAAAAGATTGCTTGTCAATAGATATCGACACGACCTCGATTTTTCGGCACAGATGCACGTAAAACAATACCGTGCATGCAGGCCTTGATGAGGTTGTCCGGATAAATCCAGTACTGCGAATACTATTTGTAACAAAACATTGTTTCCGTTGAACGGGGGCCTATATGTATGCACATGCTACATCTAAAGCCTACATTTCATTTGGATATGCCAACAGTTCATCATGGAAAGACATGCGATGGTCCGCAGCGTGCTAGATGGTGGTCTCAGGCATCAGGTATCTGCAAAACATCGTTTTTCCAGGGCACGCGTGCTTTTCTCGATGGTGCAGGGAGTGAACATTTGCTGGTTTTGTATGTCATGCAGGCTGATCTCGCCTCCTGCCACCGCCTACTTATATAGATGTAGAATTTCCAAATATCTTGCGTGTATTGTGCCGTTTGTGTCAGAGCCATACGCAAGCAGACATATAAGCTATGGACGCAGCAGCAGAGATATTTTGCACCGTATAGTCAGCCCAAGCCATTCTTCTTTGAGCAGGCTCTTTTGTTCACTTTCTTATTAGCCGAATCTTGCGAAGCCCTTTCAGCCTCGCCTTCCGATCACTCTTCGCGAGTCAATCGCTATATCCACGCTGCTCTTTTCGTGCAGAGCACGAACGGCGTCATCGAAAACTTGAGCGATGCGCTGTATACGTTGAGGAAGGTCATTGGGCCACCGCGAGTCGTGGACGCGTCACTTGACACATTTCCTTTTCCTATAAGCCTTTATAGCTACTCCGAGCAGGTGCGCACTGAGCATAACAAACCGTAAAAAGGGGCCCAGTGGGGCACAAAGGGGCCGGGCAACTTCTATGTATAGCAACAGTTGGCGCGGCCTCTTTGAGAAGCTGTCGGTCAGAGGTCTCCGCGAGCCCGATGATGCACGCCAAAGCGCTCTGTGCCGCCGCCGTGGCGCGTATGTGACAGAAGTGGGTCGCCCGACCATCGTGCAGCATCTGTCCAGCCTTCTTCTTAGCTACGCGTCACCCGACCTCGCCGCTAGGCCGCCTTGCCCGCTTAATGGCACTCGTGACGCAATAAAGCAAAAATAAATCGGGAGTACGTGTTACTTTTCTTGGTGCTTCTTGATTTGATATGTGCATGTCTCTTTTTAAAGGGAAGTGAACACTCTTTAGCGTATACCGCGATTCTATGACGATCTCCTGACAGGCGTCACGTGTCTATTTTAGCACATATATATAGTTACATTTATGCTTAAAGCGAAACGTGACGCCTCTCAGGAGATCGTTATAGAATCGCTGTATACGCTAAAGAGTGTTCACTTCCCTTTAAAAAGAGACGTATACATATCAAATCAAGAAGCACCACGAAAAGTAACACATACTCCCGATTTATTTTCGCTTTATTGCGCCACGAGTGCCTTAGGCGGACAAGGCGCTCGTGCCAAGTCAGGACTCACAAAGAAGAGTCAGAGCTAGGACGCTTTTTTTTTCTTTTTAGAGTGCATAAAATGCCTTCCTGCCTTCCTAAACCGACAGTTTACGACTGCACGCTACAATAAAGCTTGACGACATTTGGAAAGAACTTTCTTGCTTACAATTCGCCGGCATATTCTCTACTCATATTATACAAAAGCGTTCCCAGAGAGGCGAACGAAAGATGTGATTAAACATACTTGAGCGATTTCGCGTGATGAGTGAAGAGATCGGCCAGCCGCCGTTCGGCTTGATAGCTGACACTTCTGTCTATTTCTTTCATTGCCCCAACTTGTTCTCATATGCAGTCTCAGATATTTTGCTTGTATATTTACTTGACAGAATTTTTTTTGAAGATGGCGCTCATCCCACCATCAAGAGTTGTCCTTCGTTCGTTTTCGCGCTTTGTATCATACTTAGCACCTATAGCTGTTTACGGCTTCTGGATCAGGAAGCTTCTGCGTTGGCTATCATTACATGGGGGCAGAGTTTCAATGGAGCCATTTACGTCATGGTGACTGCGTGGCAGAGCTCTCGCGACCAAGTTTGGCGATATGCAATGGTTGAAAGTGGTCAATTTGTTCGGAGAATTCCGAAGCTTCTTATTGAATAACCCTTCAGCTCTACGAGCCGAATCGTATGCAAAGTTTCGGAACAAGCGAGCATCACGACCGGATAAGCTGGAGATTATCTTTTGTGTACGTGCTTGTGTGAACAAAGCCCAATCCGAGATACATGGACGCATGAACGGAAACCGATGGGACGAGGGGTATGTTTCTCTCGCCGCTGTGAACATCGTTAGTACATAGAGACGCCAGTGAAGACGGGAGAGTTCTTCCACCTTAGATACGGAGAAAGAGAGAGAAAGACAATGAGCGACACCAGCGGTATTGACCGAAAGAGAAGTGTCACCTTTGCTATACTCTAAGAGGAACGGATATGGGGATATACTGAAATAATAATGCACAAATAAAGCAGGTGTACGAAAAAAACAACAACTATATAAAACAGGTAAATAAGTTACAGAACTTTGGATGCTCAGAATGCCCTTTGATAATAGCAGTTTACCGGATACGTCCGATTGTCAAAAATTTTATCGGCGGATGTTTATCGCATTTTTTTCGGATTAATCCATAAACATAGAGCTATACTTATAGGGTATTTTAATCCGTGATTGCGGAAAACGCTTACTCATGTGCCGTGAGATGGAGGTTCTAGATATAGTATGCAAAACGCATTGCTATCCTATTACACATATACTTGGTCAAATCAAACAGAAAAGTAAATTAGGACATGAATTTGCCTGACGTTGTCCCCTAATGACGTATCAAAGAAGTGACAGATATAAACATGGAGATCTTTAGAGTCTCGGTTGGCTTCATTGGCCATAACAGGCTTCAAAACGAACAGCTTATCTCAATAATAACGAAGAGTCTCTTTATTCCTGCAGTAATCATAGCGCCGCGCTCAAATATTATTTTATTTCTTGCTGTCACAAGAGGACGCGAGTTTCTAGGACAAATTGAGATCCAAGCGTGTGGCCTCGCTGCCAAGTTGTTGCACATTGCGTGTGTGGTGTAAGCCGCCGCGCGGATTTCGGGGCGACGATGGAAAGTTTGAAGGCGCCATGTCTATGGCTACAACGACAGGGCTAACACGTGCCGTGAAGAATTTCGCCCCCGGCAAAACTTTGGTTAGTTTTCGCATTTTATAATAGAACATAATTGTGCTTGTTGATCGAACTTAATTTGGACAATATTTTCGCGAAGGCTCTCCTGTGACGCGATGGGATTCACGTGTGAAATAAAACCTCTTACACACTGCAGCACATGGTGTTGTTAGCACATCGGTCTTCGGTTATGAAAGCCCAGAGTTCAAATTCAACCGTCGGAACAACGGTGGACATGTTTCATGTTAATACTGTTCAGATGTGCGCCTTGCACGTACATCGCTTGCTCGTGCATGCGCGTGTATGTGGCTTTGAACGACGTTACTCGCTTTTAGACAGATGCAACCACCGACGGCGTTGTGATGCGAGGCTATGACGCCACTCGATTGGTACGGACCGACCAATTGGTGGTACCTGATGTGGCTGATGGTATAGCTAGTGAGTAAATGTTGTGTCCATTTAATACATCTGATATGTACATTCAATACACTAAACGCAAATTTTACACCTGACTGCATGTCAGTCAGTCAAAAGAACTTTATTTGGTCTTGAGAAGAGGCACAGTGCCTCCGTCAGGTACCGTCTACGGGCCGCACCCACGATGGCCCGGGAGGTTCAGGCTGGAACTCCCTGCGCCTGAAAGTTGGTCAGTGGTGGCAAGTAGCACAAGACAACTAGAAAGAGAGAGAGAGAGTAAGAGGGGTATCGACAAATCGCATTATGTACAGTTGGGCGGTTAAGTCACGAAAAACGTATGGTGGCTCCACTACTGTGAAACTTGAGGAAGTGCATAGCACGAGCCATGGCCTTCCGAGATGGCGGTCGCGCGGCTTCGCGACCGCCATCTCGGAGGCCATGCACGAGCATGCAGCTACGCCCACTTGTAGTGTTTCCACTGCTCTGTTTAACAAAGCGTTGATGACGCCTATGTTTGAAGTAAGCATGCAGTGCTTCCCCAGCAGCTCTTGTTAGGGTAGATTCGCAAACTGGATGAGCGACGTGTGCGCTACTTACTGTTGAGCTTTATCGGCTTCCTGCTTGTTACGGCAGTTAAGATAGAGTGTACTAGAAGTGTAGTTGAGATACGCGTCGTCTGCAGCGAGTTCGGTGAGGTGGTTTTCTCCATCGGATGTAGCGATGCAGCGTCGGCGAATCGTATGGCGCATTTTCTCGCTCGGCGAGGAAACTTTCTCGCCCGCCGTTGCGCGGTTCCGTAGTCAGGCGAAGGTTTCCGAAACGTTAGCGATATTTAGTTCATTGTTGTGATTCATCATCATCATCATCAGCCTGACTACATCCACTGCAGGACAAAGGCCTCTCCCATGTTCCGCCAGTTAACCCGGTCCTGTGCTTGCTGCTGCCAATTAATACCCGCAAACTTCTTAATCTCATCTGCCCACCTAACCTTCTGTCTCCCCCTAACCCGCTTCCCTTCTCTGGGAATCCAGTCAGTTACCCTTAACGACCAGCGGTTATCCTGTATACGCGCTACACGCCCGGCCCATGTCCATTTCTTCTTCTTGATTTCAGCTGTGATATCCTTAACCTCCGTTTGTTCCCTAATCCACTCTGCTCTCTTCTTGTCTCTTAAGGTTACACCTACCATTTGTCTTTCCATTGCTCGCTGCGTCGTCCTCAATTTAAGCTGAACCCTCTTTGTAAGTCTCCAGGTTTCTGCTCCGTAGCTAAGTACCGGCAAGATACAGCTATTATATACCTTCCTCTTAAGGGATAGTGGCAATCTACCTGTCATAATTTGAGAGTGCTTGCCAAATGTGCTCCACCCCATTCTTATTCTTCTAGTTACTTTAATCTCGTGGTTTCGCTCCGCGGTTATTACCTGCCCTAAGTATAGACATAGTCTTTTACAACTTGAAGTGCACTATCGCCTATCTCGAAGTGCTGCTCTCTTCCGAGGTTGTTATATGTATACATTACTTACGTTTTCTGCAAATTAAATTTAAGACCCACCTTTCTGCTCTCCTTCTCTAACTCAGTAATAATGAGTTGCAATTCGTCCCCTGAGTTACTCAGCAATGCAATGTCATCGGCGAAGCGCAGGTTACTGAGGTACTCTCCATTAACTCTTATTCCTAACTGTTCCCATTCTAGGCTTCCGAAAACCTTCTTATTGTGATTAGTTTTTGGTTATTTTTGTTAATTATAATATTTTAGACCTTGTTCCTTCGTTTAAGCCATGGTTTGAGCAGTGCTGGTCCTGTTATGTATGACCTGTGTGATCATGATCATGCCCTCTAGGACATCATCCTCCACAGCACTTCATATATGAAGTGTTGTGGAGGATAACAAGCTGGAACCCCATAGAAGGCGCTCCGCACTTAATTGCTGAAAGTTCGCTTGTCGGGCGACTTCATCGAGATATGTCTGCCAGGGCCGAACATCGGCAGCGTTAGGCGAAGAAACGGTGCTTTGTCGCGTGTCTTGTGTAGAAAATGTATAGCAAGGACTCATGATCAGACGACAAATATGTCGCCGTGGAGCTACGCGGAACGCTCAAGCACGTAGTCCTCAGGGGCGTGCGCCGAGGGGGTTAGCTTTTTCGAGTCACGGCCGTGTTTAGCCGTCAAAAGTGGGCTGGCAAACGGACCGTTACGAGCTGCCCGCAGCGCAGTGATTGATGAAGGGCTCCCGGCCTCCTCCTCCTCCCGAGCAAAGCACAACTTGCCGTCTCGGCAACCGGTTTGTGTTTCGCGCTCTGAATTCCCGAAGGAGGACAGCGCCCACGCGCCGTGTTCACGGTGGTTACACGGGGCACCCCGCGATCACACTCTCACGCGTGATCGAGCGCGTATCTATTGATGAAGACGTTAAGTGATGCATGCGGTCAGTTTCGTTCTATTGATCGTTGATTGTATAACATGTCGAGTCACGAGTCCAGTGGGAGGCACTCCTCGCTAGCTCGGACCCGGAGGTGCAACTTGCACTCCTGGACCACGTCCGGCAGGCGGCGCAAGCCAGTGGAGCCTTGGACATGGGGCCCCACCCATCTAGCTCCTAACCCCCCCCCCCCCTTTTTTTTTTGTTTCAACCCAATAAAGTTATTTCTCTCTCTATCTCCTCTATCTCTCTCACGAGTTCATACACCTATAATGGTGCCATAATATGCAAGGGCCGACGGGGATATATATATATATATATATATATATATATATATATCCCGGCTGCAGCGGTCGAATTTCGATGGAGGCGAAATGTGAGAAACCCGTGCCCTCTGCGATGTCAGCACACGCTAAAGAACACCAGATGGTCGAAATTTCCGAGGCCCTGCAGTACGGCGTCTCTCACAATCATATCGCGGATTTCTGAGTAAAGCCCCAGATATTATTATTCATATCATATGCCACGTGTGAAAGTGTAGCATTAAGATTGAACGATGTCTCATTCCTGAACTGCCATTGCGTGTCATCTGGAGGATCAACCTTACTGTGCTCTGTGTGGGGCAGTCCTCTTGCGCGTGAATCGACAACAACCTTTTACGGAAGCGTGCTGCGATGCTCGTTCGGCTAGATTATAGGTGAAAATCGTGCCTTAAGTTTAAGGGTAGTGTGTGTCTTCTTTAAATAACATGAATAAGCATACCGAGAACATGGCAGCCCTTCGCGCCAATATAAAAGCACAGATAACTGTCGGCAGCTTGCTTGGCCGACGTCATATGTAAGTACATTAATATTTTAGTCGTCCCTTCTGCCCCCACAAAAAAAAAGATTATTAGCGTTCTGTAGCCTAATGTTTCCGCTTTCCGAGTAATGAAAGATTAACAATGGCCGAAGGAAGAACACAAAACTACATTCGCGTGCTATGCAAAACAGCAGATAGTAATTTATTTATTTATTTATTTATTTATTTATTTGTTTATTTATGAATACCGCACTCCTTATTTGGTATTTTGGTTGGGTGGGGAGATTTACAATACATAATCTGGTTTAACGAAATTCGTTGAACAATTACAAGCGCAGCAGAGTCACACAATTTGCGCGACCTAGAACATAAAGTAGCCTATAATAACAAAAATGCAGTCACACATGTAAGTGAAGCTCAACTCTGACATGCGTTGACGTGCCGCAGTTAAGGGGCGTGCTCAATACAATGCGATGTCGGGAACGGCTTCTATGTTCAGCATTCCCGATGGTGTGCCGCACAGAGCTCCCAACAGCCATAGGATTTTCTACGGTCGTTATCACATGTTCCTCCAATCGGTCGCTCTTATTATAACCTGAGGGAAAAAAATGAAGAGTTGGCCCCTGGGTCATCTTATACGTGGTATTCCGCGGCCCACAGCAGATAGCGTGTTATGGTGTCTGTCTATCCCATTGCTGAGTACATACTTCGTTCGTTATTTGGCAGGTTTGGACGCTTCACGAAGAACGTAATATCACGCGAAAATCAGCTGCTCCAATGAATAAAACAGTGCGATGAAAAGTTCGAGAGTCAACAAGTTCATCCGTGTATGAGTTGCACCTTATTTCGTTTGTCGTATACACCGATCAAGCTTTTTCATTTTCCTCTTAGCGAATTGCTTGCAGGCAAATGTATATAATCAGCATCCTCATTAACTTTCGTATAGTTAGACTTTATCTCCCGAGTTTCCAACATTTGTCTGCACTCATGCACTGGGGACCTCAAGGTCAATCGTGTCACTGCAAATAATGAGGAGGCCCTGCAACACTTTTTCAAGTAATCATCAAATGGCTTCATTGCAAAAGCGTATTGCCTCACGTCTAGACTGTCGGAAAAGTGTTTCGAATCTCTCAAGTAAAAGCAGAAGTTAGAGAATTGCCTTACGCTTTAAGCGCTTTCTCTCTCCGAAGTTTTCGTACCAGCGAGCATACTGAAAACAACGCTGGAATGGGGTTGACAAGGGTGCAAGAAGATGCGCCCTTTCGTCAGCGCGCGTCCTTCTTTCTTTGCACGCGCGGCTTACATTCAGTGTGATCGCGAGTGCGCGCGCGGGCACGTGGCGGCATCTCGCGGTGACCACGGTAACTATGCAACGCCCAGCATTGAAATCAGCCAATTGCCGTGCACTTGAATTGTGTATATGGCGCACCGATTTGGGTAGATGACGTCATTTGCAGAGAGGAGGGAGTGATTTGCGGCTGACTGAGAATTCATGGAGAATTTCAATTAATTGCCATTCGCACGTTCACTTTATGAGCTATATATGTGCACACATATGACTCATGAATTCGCCGCTGTAGCTCAGTAGAGTGTAGGGCGCGTTATTCGAAGGTCGTATACAGCTAGGTTTGGTGCCTGCCCGTAGCAAGTTATGTTTTATCGTCCGTGTTTACATTTACACTTTGTACTAATAACCTCCCTTATATTTTCCTGGACTGGCATCATTGTCTGCTAGTTGTCATTATTATAGCGTTGAACAACAATAAAAACCCTTAAATTTTGACTTATTTTTTCATTAATCACCAACAGGTTAGTAGGATGTGACAATTCGTTTTACAACCCGAAAGTTAGAAAGTACTACTTATTCTTTAAGAGTGTAGTTCGCGCTAGGTTGATTACTCGCTGAACATCCACGTAGTGGGTTTTAATGAAACACAGGCATTCACATGCGTGACATGTCGTCATTGGCATAAGTCTTCCATCAGTTCGGGGTCTTCTCGTGGCCTATATAGCTTTCCTGCTCCGTATACAGCATGTGCGTTGTATACGTATACACACTCGGGGTCTTATAGGCTCGCCGCCATAGCTTCGCGGTCATTTGTTGGGCCTACTGATGTCTTTTTCATCTTTAGTCGACCAGGGATGAACAGTGGCATTTACCCTATTTCTGTAGCGCATAACTGTTTGTGATGGTGATAGTTTTCTGATGCTGAACAATAAGGGACAATTTGCTTAACATCTTCGCTGTTCAAAGTAGAACCTCCGGTGTACAGCGCCACTTTATATACATCCGTGTGAGCCATATCTTTCCGGTGGTTTTAACCCATGGCATCGGCAGTAGGTTATACGTATCGCAGCTTCGTGTCGGAGTTACGCTCATTCCGTATGTGACCATCTCTCTGACCACGACTGCATGTGGCTCCTTGTATGGCGCATCAGGCACCCACCTTGTGACGCCACAATCCCCAATAATAAAGCGGCACTTCTGCTGCGGTCTTGCCCGTGATTCGCAATTACCGTAAAATCCCGTCAGTGGCTACAGTATAGCGGAACTTGCCAAATTTCTGGGCCACATACGTTTTTGCCCGCGGAGTACACTTCATTTTTAGTGTACCAGTGGTGATTAGTGGAGTTTGCGTGCACAATTTTTGTGGCACATTCGTGCTGTATGAAGTTTTGCGCACATAGGACGGGCGGCTTTCGATTTCGCATGGTCATATTCAGCTTCACTGTGCTCGGTGACATGCTGATGCTCACTGTCGGGTTTTCAAGTCCTTGGACACCGCTATAGGGGTGACCTGTATAACACCTTCTGCGGCCGCGTGTTCAATAGGTGACCAGTAAAAGAGCGAGGGATTGTGGGATGTGTCGTCTGCTGCCGGCTTCCGGTTCGAGAAGAGCAGACGATGGCGAACCGCTTCGCCTCCAACCTCAGATTATTCGGGATTCGCGTGCGTGGCCACCCGTTTATCTTCGTCCTGATAAACCATGGTCAGTTGTTCAGTCGTTGGCTGCTCCAACTCGAGCGTGAAAGGCAAATGCATGCATCGATTCCCATGAAATGAAGAAAGCAAAATGAGGTGGGCCGCGTCTGTGAAGAGAGCCACATCGACAAGTAGACTTTGGGTACCGAACGTTTAAGTCAGAGTGTGCGAAGACCATTTTATCACAGGTACGTATGTATTACGCACTAATAAAAAGCTTACGCATGTATTTGCTGAGATAGTATATGGAGAAATAAACTGTCGCGCAGGCGCACCTAGCAAAAATATTATGGAAACGCGCGGGCGAAATCTACCTGCCATACGAGATGAGCGCCGGCGATTGCACCCATATATGACAAAAAGCGCGAAAGGTTCACTCAAGAATAAGTTTGCACGAAGCGCTGTACGAGTTCATTTGCGTTTATCTTGGTTAAACTGTGCGCCAGAACGGCACGCAAAGTAAGAACTGCGTTAAACAAGCGTAGGGTTTCGATTATTCAGCGCCGTCTATGTCTGACTGTATTGTGTATGTGCCGCCATGCGTCACAGCTTGATCATGATTAGCGTTCCAATAAGCATCTGGTTTCGACTAAGAAATAGGTGGTCGAAATTTCCGGAGCCCTCCTCTACGGCGTCTCTCATGAATCATATGGTGGTTTTGGTACGTTAAACTCCACGTATCAATCAATCAATCAATCAATCAATCAATTAATCAATCGACTAAGAAATATATCTTATTGCGCGCTGAAGGCTAAAAAAAGTATATCTCAACGCGCTCAATAAGTGCTGCGCTTCATTCCGATAGACCGACGATGTCGGCCGAAGCAGCGATCCCGAAATGCACTCTTAGCACACTACTACCGTCTTCCCCATCCCCCTATATCTTTAAAATGGTGATTTTTATCTGCAGTAACGTATGACACAATGAAAACTGTCTTCTGTATCGAGTGATCTCCTAGCAAAACTGACAGTATACCCAGAGCTACATAAGAGCAGTGCAAATCATTCTAGTGCGGTAAAAAAGTTTTTTTATCGTTCATAGCTTTCGTAGCTTGTCATCGTCGTAGTTACGATTAGAAGAAACGAAAAAAAAAAAACCAACTTCTAAAGCACTGAAATTGCACACAAAGATGCTTTTTTATACGGAGCGCACAAGAATGCACGCGTGCCGCGTCTAACCCGCATGTTGCGTCGAACCGGAAGCCGTCGTATCCCACAGTTCCCTATTCCATATTATAGCGGTCACCTATTGTTCGTGGAAAATTCGGAGGCGCGCGTCACGCACCGCGTGTTACTTCAAATTGGTTGAAAGCAGTGTGTACATTTGTGCAGGCATCAATTAACTGCCATTTACCATCTTTGTGCAGCCTACTGCTGCGGAGGATCACTTTGCTGAAGACATAGCACGTTCGACTATCGTTCGATGTCCCATGTTTCGGGACCAATATCAAGAGTAATTTTTGCTTTGCTCCAAACACGTACAACCAAAAGCAAACTGTGCATGCTTTTAGGGCACAACATTTCATTCTTCTTGTTTAATGACGGTAGCTGACTGATCTCCAAATAATGATACATTTAATTACACTCTAATTATCATTTATTACTGAAACTCACGTAACACAACACATTCCTTCATTTTCTTTCTTTGAATGTGATACTGAGTGCCTTGGGATCATGTTATGCGATATTCACGCATTTGTAATTAGTGCATGCGTCATTATTTGTGTCTGAAGGGTATCGGTGAACATCTGAGAGGGAGAGAGAAACATTATTTAAGTCCTCAGTGGACCGATCAAGGAAGGTAGACCTTATGGGTCTTATAAAGTCCAATAGGTGAGTTCAACAAAGTCTGAACCGGAAGATGGCGACTTTCAGTGACAGCCCGCACATTTTTTGGAAAATATTCTGTGCAATGGACAGGTGCCTAGAGTGTGGCTTTGACCTACGCGTCGCCGCCCCCGGTGATTGTTAATAAGTATCCGATGTTCGATATCTTGTTCAGATATCAGGATGTTCATTAAAGTCATTTTATTATAAAAAGTAAGAAACGCCAACCACAGTAATAGGACCTTAAAAACAAACACGACGTTTAGGGACACGCACGGGAGCCTTGCCCGCAATCGATCAATCCAACAGTCAGTTTTTTCCATTCATTCTTATACAACTTCTCTGTTTAAAAAGGAACGAATAAAAAAATATTTGGAAGCCAGGATTATCCACCAACAAAGCGCCAGTGCCCGTTCGCGCTTTGTCACGTTCCGTGCAGCTCGACTCGATCGAGGGCTCAAGGCGACGAGAAATCGCCCGGAAAAAAAAACATCGGCACTGGCTTTCTCCTCCTCTTCCATTCGCAGCGAGAAAGAAGAGGCGCCTTATCTCTTGCGCGCTCACAAACAGCGCTGCTCTTTTTCCGCTTCGGTGTTTGCCGCTCAGATAGGAGAGCACGAACGAAGCTGCCATCGGGCCGAGGGGCGGGATTTTGTTACGCGCTCGCGCAATAAAACGCTATCTGGTGGTCGACATCTCGGACGCCGTGCTCGGTGCTACTCGACGCGTGACGAGGCCACGTGCACGCTACGGGGTGCCAAGGCGCGCCCGCTTTTCATTTCGTCTCTGGCGGAAAACCGCCGCGGGGCTACATATTCGTTTAGGAGTCCTCCCGTGTTGCGCAGTGCGCCAGTTCTTAATTAAACTAAATGCGGTCTTAATTAGATCGAAACAATTAGTCCGGCTTGTATTTTACGTTCCGAAATCACGATCTGATACGCGTGCCTTGTTGAAGGGTGAGGATTAATTCAGGCCGTAAATTGCGTGCACACAAATGCAAATGTATGTATGTATGTATGTTTGTTGTTGTTGTTGTTGTTGTTGTTGTTGTTTTCCTCTGCACATGGCTCGTACACAAAGGAGGGGATTGGCCGATCGTGAGGTGAATTTGCCCGATACCTTCTGCATTGCTTCATTCCTTACAAAAAAAAAAAAAAACTGTAGTTATTAAATTATCACGTGAAGTGCCAATAGCGAATTTGAAGAAAAAAGTGAGACCACAATTTAGCAAGAAAATCGTTTAGTTGCAGTGATGTATTCCTGAACGGCGAATAAATCATCACTGTGGCTGTAACCCATTGAAGAGGCTCCAAATGAAAGAAAAGCAGGGTTCTGATAATTGAAAGCCTTGTTTTTGAAAAGGAGGTGCTAGTATGCTTTGCCTGAATAAATAAAAATGGCGACAATGTAATAAAAAATGTCTAATCGTTCCCTCTTGATTACAGTAAATGCACACTAGGGGAATTCAATAAACCCGATCTATATATGCAAGTAAAAAAATGAGGGAGTTAACGCGGCAACGAAATTTTGTGATGACAACTTCCATCATCCTTGAATTAGACAGTTCACTGCGCCAGGGAAATAACAAGTTTGTGTACTCTGGATAAGCCGTCAGTGCAGGGTCTGATAAATTTTGCCTGATTTTAAGCGTGTGAAATTGCGCCACCGTAATGCATACTGTAGGTGGGAAAATAGGAACGATGGATGTCAAAAGCGATGCCTTCGTAAGGGCATCAGCCATTTCGTTTAACAACAAACCTTTGTGCCCTGGTGCCCAGAATATTGAATACTTCGGAGATGACAGGGAACCGATGATTTAAAAAGTTTCAGTACGGGTCAACAACCGAATGTGGACAGAAAAGAGCACACTGATAATGAATCAGTTATGAATGCTACGACTGGAATCGAAGTATTTACCTCTCGCAAAGCTAGCATTATTGCCATAAGTTCAGCCAGAAAGGCAGGAAGAAAATCTGGTAAGCGAAGTGAAAATGACCAATCAAGTACGGGACAATATATCCCAACGCCTGATTTTTCATCTGATTGCAATGCTTCCGTAGCAATAATGACATTTGTTGGCAAAATATTTGAATGTTCCTGCATTAAACCATTTAAAAAGCCTGTAGGTAACCGCTTAGCGTGAGTTGGGAAGATATCATGGTAAACAACTTCTGGAAATTTGTTGCGCAGTTTGAAGCACATCACGAACTTGTACATTAAGAGGCTCAAGTAACAATTGAACAAATACTATTTGTGGTTAGTAAAATCTAGGCCAATGCACGGAGAAATATAGGTCAGGATAGGAAATAAAAATAATTTGATCAGGGTTAAAGGTTGCTTCATATAATCGTAAAAAAGTCTGCACACTAAGAATGTTACAGCCCATAAAAGGGTTGGTATTCGTACTTCTAGGTATAACATTGCATTGGCAGTATACTTTGGAAGTCCTAAGCAGAGCCGTAAAGCCTCTCTTTCCAATAGAATGAGCGGCCGAAGCTTGTAGGCTGGCGCACCAGAAAAAAGAACGCAGCCAAACTCTAACACAGGTCGGACATAGATTTTATATATCATCGGAAGTGCCTTCCTTCTCACATACATAAATAACTCCAGGGTATTTCTATCACTGTACTTGCGGGATATTTTGCACCTTATATTTAATAGATATGTGCACAGGATATTTAACAGGAAAAACGAGAATAGCACATTTATTGGTATTCAGGTTCAACATCAATCCATCCAGCCAATGTTTTAGTTCACTTAGATATGCTTGCAAGATATTGTAAAGACACTGGATGTCATGTGTCATTGCAAAGTCACGCTCGTAACTATCTGTTCCAGCGCTTTCGACATTGCCTTTTTTACTGCTGCTTCAATAAAATTCGAAAGCTTCGTCTCACATAGTAGTTCGTGCCTCAAACTGACTCCGGCATATCCAAAGGCCCTATCCTTCATAACTGTTATCGCTTCTCACCGCAAGCTACGACGCCTGTCAGTTATTTCTAGCAGTTGGGCTTCATTGGATCTTGTGCTGCAGTTCAAGTAATTAGCCGCATTATTTCCGGTACAGAGGCAGCACTTTTCGGTTTAGGCAGTGCACTTCTTCTATGGAAGGGCATCGCCACAGATCCGGCAACGTGAATTTGATTTTGCAGCACCCTACACTGTGACCAAAACGCCAACAGTTTTGACACTGCAGGAAAGGAGGAGAAGTGAGGCAGCGAGGCATTCGACTCTGAAAATGAGTGGGCATATTTTCAGCTCTGATGGACAGGAAGTGCCGGCAATGGTAGCGATAACTGACTCAATGGGGATTTTCTCACCGTTAACTAAGCGGTTGCACCAGTGCACAGCTATATGACCCCAGTATCCGACAGCTTTTCCAGAGTCTCAGCGGGCGTTAGTCTAGAGTCGACTCCTCGCACAATTCGCTTAGGGCACGCTAAATGAGGCTGGATAAACGAACTCACCGAGACCGAAGCAAATGTCTTGCACTCTAGGATGTCAGAAGCGCATGAAGTATCTGACGACCTGCATACCGAACCAGCTCTTCCGAACGGACGAACATTAGTTATCAGTTGGAAGTGCGGCGCCATGGCCTGCAGCTCCGCCTGGATTGCCTTTGGGTTGTTGAGCCTAATAAATCCACCATGCTCGAGGGCACCAGCGCAACAGGGATGCTGCCAACATCACTGCGGAAAAAATATTCCAGTGGCAAGTCATCCTTAGGCAAGATCTAAGGCTGACCAAGGGCTGTACCCTTGGCCAGGAGACAAATAAGACATTATCACTGAGTCCATCGCCTAAACAAGTAATATGCAACGTCAGTTAGTTTCAACAGGTCAAACTCACCCAAGGCTCAGCCAAACCACCATCCGAAAGAGTCTGAAGCAGGCGTTCCAAGCCACCAGAACTGGGCCTCGTCAGCACTTTTGCTGTTGTTGCCTTCGTCAACGTCGTTGTTGTTTCAATCCCACAACCCACATGCAATAGCTCATCGCTTCGGCGTTGTGTTGCTATGTTAGGGGATGCGGGTTCGGTTCTTTGCGATGACTGCCATATTTCAACATGAACTAAGTGAGAAAACGTCAGTTCACTTAGGTAGAAAATGGCGGCTCCTTTTTTTTGTATACATGTGGGAGTCATCCGTGACTTTGCAAAAGAGAGTCAGTGCACGACTCTCCGAAGAGAGTGCTGCTCATGTGAATCTCACACGTGCTTACATAGTAAGAGTCAATCAAGCGCAGCATTCTTTCTTAGAGTGTAGGTGCACGTCAAAAAAAAATTAAGTAAGTCAAATAATCGGGAGTCCCTCGCCTCGGCGCGCCTCGTATAATCGCGTCGTGGCTTTATAAAGCAAAAACTTCATCATCGTCATGATCAGCCTGACTACGTCCACTGCAGGACAAATGCCTCTCCCATGTTCCGCCAGTCAACTCGGTCGTGTGCTTGCTGCTGCCAATTTATATCCGCAAACTTCTTAATCTCGTCTGCCCACCTAACCTTCTGTCTCCCCCTAACCCGCTTGCCTTCTATGGGAATCCAGTTAGCAACCCTTAATGACCAGCGGTTATCCTGTCTACACGCTACATGCCCGGCCCGTGTCCATTTTCTCTTCTTGATTTCAACTATGACATCCTTAACTCCCGTTTGTTCCCTAATCCATCCACGGCGAAATCCATGGAAACATGGCTAAGCGTTTCCTCTACCTTGTGCAGGGCTTGCTGCTCTGCGTCCCCAACGTATCTCCTGGATCTACAACGGCCACCACTGGGTACTCGCCGCATTCGCACCACTTTCCTTTCTGCAAGTCACAGCCGCCCCACGTGGAACCATGTGACGTCATCCCGAAGCTGCTGCCGCCTGGCAGTGCTTGGTCTGTGACGTCATCCGATCATCGACTACTTAAAGACACCTGGAACCCCCCCTCCCTTAGTGGGCACGGCGAAATTTGTGGAAACATGGCTAAACGTTTCCTCTACCTTGTGCAGGTTAGTAGGGCGTACAGCTCATATCGAAGCGATTGCCGCTGTTTGGTTGTTATGCCGTGCCCACGGCAGTGTCGTAAAATTGCATACGATTGTTTTTGTGCACTTCGGTTACTACTTTGTGGTGATGTCGAACAAATCCCCGGACCTACCAACCAAGACATGCTGGCTAAACTTTTAGAGGGTCAAAAAGCTCTCCGTAGTGAGGTAGCAGACCTTACAACTAAAACGGAAAACATGTTAGCAGAGCTTACACGGCGTCTTTCAGAAATCGAGACCCATGTGGCTGAAATGAAAACTAAAAATTCAAAATTAGATGACCTGGACAACCTTCTTAAGGTCTACACAAACTCAATGAATTTCCAGGCCCGAAAACTAACGGAGCTTGAAGATCGAGGTAGACGTTCAAACTTGATTGTTTTTGGTATCCCAGAACAGCCGGAAGAAACTGAATCTGATCTTAAAAAGAAAGTCGTCTCTGAAACATTTCACAGCAAGCTCGGCGTTAAATGCACTTCTGTTGCCCGGATTCATAGGCTTGGAAGATCAGGCTCGAATAGGCCGATTATCTTGTATCTTCAAGACTTCACCGAAAAGCTAGCTGTGCTGAAAAAGGCGAGCAACCTAAAGGGAACTAACATCTTTGTTCAGAACGACTACTCAAAGCAGACGTTGGCAAAACGTAAATTACTGTGGGAAAGTGCAAAAGCCGACAAAGAACAAGGCAAGAAGGCATTTTTGGTGCATGATAAGTTGCGTGTAGGTGATGATCTGTTGATTTGGAATGACGTAACAAACAAACGTCAGTTAATTGGAAGCCGTCGGTGTGCCACGGCATCGCCTCAGTCTATCGGCAGTGCACCCGATAACGAAAGTACGGGTAGCAAGTGTTGACCAGCTGCGCAGAAGCAAGTTAGACTGATTAATATGAATGCTCGAAGCATTGGAAATAAAACCGAACAACTTGAGGCTGTACTTTTAGCATACAACCCTCATGTTGTTGTAATAACGGAAACGTGGCTCCACAGCGAAATGTGTGACCAAGACTTAGTGCCTCCAGCTTATGAAATGTACCGCAGAGATAGGGCCTCAAGAGGTGGTGGAGTTGCAGTACTTGTTAAAACAGGAATCACTGTCACCCGTTTACCGGACGTTGAAAGTACAGAAAGCATATGCCTGAGGCTTTCACTCTTCAATAAGTCTTTTGTATTGTATGCAGTGTACAGGCCGCCGAATTCGTTGCCGGATTATTTGTTTAACTTGAAAACCCATATGGAAAATTACAGTAATCAAGAGCTAATTGTCATCGGCGACTTCAATCTGCCTAATATTGACTGGAACCAAATGCAGTCGACATCAGATTTGATTAATGCAAATATACTGTTCGATATAATGCTTTCCCACAATCTCGCCCAAATTGTTCAGCAACCAACACGTGTTGGTAATGCTTCGTCCACGTTACTAGATCTTGTGTTCATGCATCGCACTATTTTTGATTGCTGTGTTTGTGTTGAACCCGGCTTATCTGATCACGACATGGTCACAGTTTCTTTTCCCTTGCATTGTAATCGCTCCAATAGCCCACCTAACTCTAAACAGGTCAAAAATTTTTCCCGTGCTAACAATACGAGCATCCAAGATTATCTTGAATGTGAATTGGTGCATTTTGATGGCGACGACGCTGCTGTTCTCTGGGATAAGTTTAAGAAACTATGCTTCCACTGCATTGAACGGTTTGTACCAAACAAAACAAAAAAAAAAACCCAAAGTTCACACCATGGATCACAAGGCCAATAATACAAATAAAGCGTAAAGCCAAGCGCTATCGGAAAAAAGGTGCTCCCGCTAACATTCTCAGGGAAATTCGTAACTCCCTCTCCGAAGCTATTAAAAGTGCCAAGAATTTTTATTTTACTGTCAAGTTACAAAACTTCATCAAAGAGGACCCTAAAAAATTCTGGTATTTTATTAGGGACCGTAAAAGCTCTGTAAATCGAATCAAGTTTAACGGCACTATAATTGACAATCCCCAAACTATCGCGAAAAATTTCAACGACTATTTTCATAGTGTTTTTTCAACTTCTACCCTGCCTGTCTCAATTAGCATTGACGCTTCTGATTCAGATCCTAACCTCATTTCTTTCGATGGTGTCCTAAATTTACTGCTGCGATTAAAAGTTAAATCAACCCCTGGACCAGACAACATACCCAATGCATTTCTCCGGCGATATGCCGAAATATTGGCAAAGTACATTGTTGTGATCTTCCGAGCCTCAATAAGTTCAGCAACTTTACCCATCGATTGGAAATTGGCACGTGTTCTGCCCTTTGTGAAAAAGGGGGACCCAGAGTGCATACCAAACTACCGTCCCATTTCTATTACTTCCGCATGTTGCAAAGTGCTAGAACATATAATTGCCACTCGTATAAACAGCTTCTTAGATGATAACCACATTTTATCTCCCTTTCAGCATGGATTTAGAAAACGGTTTTCCACAGTCACCCGGTTGGTCTCAGTTATTCATCACATTGCTTCTATTTTAGACAAAGCTGGTCAGGTCGATGTACTGTTTTTAGATTTCAGTAAAGCATTCGACCGTGTTCCCCATAACAAGCTCATCGAGAAATTGCAGACTATAGGGCTTCCAAGCTACCTAGTATCCTGGGTGTCTGCTTACCTGAACGGCCGGAAACAGTATGTCGACGTCTGTGGACAGACATCACCTCATCTCCCAGTAGATTCCGGCGTACCGCAGGGTAGTGTTCTAGGTCCGCTGCTGTTTATAATTTATTGCAATGATATTGTTAATGCTATTACTGATCCGATTAAAATAAGACTTTTTGCAGACGACTGCATTATTTTCACAGATGTACAATCGCCAGATGACCAGGTTGCTCTCGACACTGCCCTTAACAATATTCTTTCGTGGTGTAACAAATGGGGCATGGTGCTCAATTTCGATAAATCTGTTTGCCTTCGAATTACTAACAAGAAAAATCCCCTTCAGTTTTCCTATTCCTCCAAAAGCCAACCCTTAAAAGAAGTCAGTCAATACAAATACCTAGGTATAACGATAACGAATAAGTTGTCTTGGAATGCACACATTGCCGATGTTTCGTCATCGGCTTTCCGTAAACTGTGTCTTTTAAGGCACAAACTCAGAGACGCCCCGTCGCAAGTGAAACTATTAGCTTATAACACTTTAATACGTCCAAAGCTTGAATACGCTTGTATTGTATGGGATCCGCATACTAAGTCTAACATATATTCCCTCGAAAAGATTCAAAGACGAGCAGTGCGTTTTATTTATTCAAAGTATATATGGTCGTGGTACATCAGTTACGGAACTAATGCGGGATAACGAATTCCAGACGCTACAATCGCGGCGCCAGCTTCTCCGTCTAGACTCACTAATTAACAATAAACTTGGGCTAGACCCATCACATTACGTTACCCCAGTTTCGACCAGGCCAACTCGTCATTCTCATGTCCGATCTTTAACTCCGTATTTTGCGCGGACAGATTTATTTAAGTTTTCCTTTTTTCCGAGAACTGTAACAGAATGGAATAACTTGCCTTCTGATTTCCTCCAAACCTTCGATCTTGATGAACCCAATGTTTAATTCTGTGAATCTTGACCCCCCCCCCCCCCCCCTCCCAATATCGCTTGATTTTTTTTTATGTTTCTCTTCTACTCGCTCTTCTCCTAGACAGATGTATTTTAGTCAAGCTGTGTTACTCATGTACTGATCGCGTGCTTTCTTTGTTTTGATGTTTCTCTTCTACTCGCTCTCCTCTTACACAGATGTATTTTAGTGAAGCTGTGTCACTCATGTACTGATATTGTGTTTGTGTTCGTGTTCCTCCTGCTTGGGCCTTTTTGGCCTGCAGTATTTCACAAATAATAAATAATAATAATCCACTCTGCTCTCTTCTTGCCCCTCAAGGTTACACCTACTATGTTTCTTTCCATTGCTTCCTGCGTCGTCCTCAATTTAAGCTGGACCCTCTTTGTAAGTCTCCAGATTTCTCCTCCGTAGCTAAGTACCGGTAAGATGCAGCTGTTATATACCTTCCTCTTGAGGGATAGTGGCAATCTACCTGTCATAATTTGAGAGTGCTTGCCAAATGTGCTCCACTCCATTCTTATTCTTCTAGGTACGTCAATCTCGTGGTTCGGCTCCACGGTTATTACCTGCCCTAAGTAGACATAGTTTTTTTACAACTTGCAAAAACTTAGGAGTAAGCTAATTCCTAATCCTACCGTGAGTAATTTTCTGTTCAACTGGACCGTAGATATTCATGCCTCCTGCATAGATTCTTTATTGACTGTGTAACGCCTCCTGATAATGTCCTGACTCTTGGACGCTATATCCCTTATTAACACTTCATGTGGTTTGTTTGTGGGCTGCAGTGGCATAGTGGTTACCGGGCTTTGCAACTGACCCGCAGGTCGCGGGTTTGATTCCCGCATTTCGATAGAGGCGAAATGGTATAGAGGCCCGTCTACCGTTGCGAATGCTAGTGCACGTTGAAGAACAACAGATATGGTCGGTTGAGACGCCTTCACTACGGCGTCTCTCATAATCAACTCGTGGTTTTGGGACGTAACCATCAGATAGCATTATTATTACATGCTTCATTTGGCTTCATTATCTGTAAAGTTTCATTTTATAGTGTGTACGTAACAAGAACAGGCACTTCGATCCGCTCCCCAGTTCTTTTCTTCACACGTACTTGCATGACATGGACGCTCATAATACCGTGACACATGCCTGAGTTGATTACACGAGTATATGATTCAGTGTGGTTATAACAAGTACATGGTACTCGCCACCACAGCCGTGAGCGGTAATCTTGAACAATCCCTCTCAGTCATATATGGTCGCGAGACATGGCCATGTTGGTGTCGCACGCCTTTGAATCTGCGAAGGCGTAGCGTCTTAAATGCGAAACATTTCTTTGGATGCTGCAGGTACTTTGAGCGTCTATCTACGTATCTATCTACCGCCACTTACGTCTGGGTGCACCTCGTGATCACCCCATAACCTGGCTAAACCAAAATTACTACGAGAGGTAAGATGGTATGATGAATATGACTCGCTGGTCATGACATGGATAATGTCGCAATCCCACCGCCTACGTCGTCAAACACTTTCCGCCAGACAGTGGCACATCCTTATGGGCGGGTATATGTGCCGCTGGTAGGCGGTTAAGTGCCACAGGTGATTGACAGTTAGTATCTACCCATGAATGACGAGGACAGACATGGGTAATCAAACATGTCAGCGTCAAGAAAAACAATGACATAGGCAGCGTTGACCCCACAAATGTAATGAAATGTCAGGGTCACAGCAGGAATCGAACCCAAGCATTTTGCGTGGCAATCAACCACGGAGCTACGCCAGTTCTGGTAACTACTTTTCAAATAGAACCTATGCTTGTGAAACGTCAATTCTGGTTGCAGTACTGGCGATCTAATTTTATAAACATGACATATGCATTCCTATAATATAGTACAGCCGTCACGTTGGATTAACGTGAATTATTGTTAACTGCCATCCGCTGAAGTTGATTTATGTAGCAGTCTCAGGGACTGCCATACTGGCAAGTGCTAGCGTTTAGTTAACCGCTTGTCCGTGGTGTTGGCAACAACCAAGTTGCTGTTGGCATCGTTACGCAATTGTAAACAGCTGGTTATACAAAACATATGCGTCTATTTAACGTGTGCCTGTGCGTGCATTTGTACAGATCTTTAGAGCCACATCATAACGTTCGGAACAATAAAAAAATTACAACGAAGTCACATTCCATCCGCATGCGCATAACATTGATTCCAAAGGTATGTACGTGGGATCTGCCGAATTTTCATGGGTATGCTACACTGAACAACGATAGAGATACGATGTTTATAAAGGGTATGCCTCGCTTGCGTGTCCTTGCTGTGAAGAATGCCTTCAACAGGAGGCCACTTTTAGCAGCGGAGATGTTCTCGCGCTGGGCCTAGATGTGTGTCCATGTTGCATGTCACGCATGTTACGGTCCAGTTCCCAGATACACCCATAAATGACGTGAGAATCTTAGTCGCGAATGGAACGGTATATATATATATAGTCACACAGTGAAACTGGAAAGTGCGGCTGGAGTGTGAATAGGGCCTAAAGTGATTGTAGCGGCGACGGACGTGGTAGCGAACGTGTCACACGTGCCTTCCCGAGCACCTATCTCTACTCTGCAAATAAATTATTCACAGACACCCACATCAAATCACAGAAAGACATCACAGAATATCACTAGCGAAGTACAGGAGAACCGCCGCTTTGTTGATTCTTCAGATCTCACACGGGACACAAGTGGGGTAAGTTTTGATTTCTTGATGTCGATAGCCAACTTTCCCAAGCAGAAGCTTAAAAAAAAAAAAAAAAGCGACGGCCTATTGCTGAACCTTCGTGGGAGCTTCTGAACTATGTAGCTCCCTTTTTTTCTCGCAGTAAACATGCAAACCTTTTTCACTATAGACGAAAGAGGGGTTTGCGTCAAATTGGATGACAACCACATTTTGTAAATGGATAGCGACCTCTAGCTATACGATTCTGTGCAGCCGCACTCAAATACGCATTGCTTCTTTATTTATATATAAGCTTCAGAGCAGTTATCAACAGAACAGCCCATTTGTATGCGTTGTTAATATCTACTTGAATATCGTTCAGCGCTGGCTCCGCATACATCCGCGAACATCCACCGCTATCTATTTCACGCGAGATCGCGACACGTCGTGGCGTAATTTGGCCATCGAGTCCGTGTTTACCACGTGCCTCGTTTAACGGGGATAGATCGACCGCTTCTTTCGATCGGAAGCTCGATTTGCGCTTGCTACTCTTTTTATTCACTTCGAAAGTATAGTCGTTATAAGTTATGGCCGTACTTCGGCGAACCATGGCGACGTCGCAGGTTGCGTTTTCAGCACTTAATGCGTCACCGTAGGCACCAATTACGCTTTTATGGCGCAGGCTATAATATTTTTGTTCTTGCTATATCCCTTGTACGTCCTTACGATGTGTATCTATAGTATACGCTTTGCGAATACCAGTTGGTTGTTGAGTGTTTGCCGTGACTATTTTTTTTTTTCCTATTTGGGGAAAAGAAAAACATGAAGTACATCGACTAAACGGGTTTCATTCCAAGATAAAACAGAACGTCAAGGCTGATTCCGTATAGCTTGCCGTTAACTGCGAGTAGTCACACCGAAACAATCGCGGGGCGTAACTATAAATCAGACCAAACTGTGGCGATTGTTACATTTGATAATCGGTAATAGGTGCATGTAAATTTGGTGTTGTTAGGCATACAGACACAACTTTTGCTGTTACCAGCTGCACACTCTCTCTTTCCTTGAATGTTTTTGTCCCCTTATATAGCCTTTTATTTTTATTTTTTTTTCTTGTAGTGAACAGTTTAATGTGAGAAGTTCCTCAACGCTCATTAGTGGATACGATAGCTATAGTGGTTTATATATTTAAATAACTTCAATCAAATAGAAGTGATGCAGATTTCGTGATATAAAGTACCTTGGCAGCGATGTGCGGATGTAATGTACATGCTATACTACGTCAGCATATGCTGGCGTTTTCCCTCAATATAGATCTTCAGGTCGGGGACTTCAAGCTTGAACACTCACCAAAAGCCACCGCGGGTGATAAAAATAATGAAGTATAATTGGGGGGACGGGAGGGGGGATACATCTGTACTACGTAAGTGCGCGGCACCCGTGGTTCAATACAAGCATGAAAAAGAGCCCTTTTTATGTAGCCTTTTTGAAATATTTCGTGGCGGTCGAATAAAAAGCCTTCAAGACAAGATACCGGCATGGAGGGTTATACTCATCAGATAAAGTGCGATTTTTGTAAAAGTTATTGCCTCACGCACGTCTCTGTGGCCACTGGATGCGCTTTCCTTTGGGTCATTCCTATTACAAGTGAAAAACCCCAGCAGGGGCGATGTGAACGTACCTCCTGCAGGAGGTGTCGTTCACATCGCCCCTGCTGGGGTCTGTCGTTCACATCGTCCCTGAAATGTTGGTCGGATCATGATCCGACCAACATTTCAGGGAACACCGCAACCACAGCTATAGAGTTCCCTGCTGTACGCTTACGCATCACTTATACTTGTTAACACCACCGAGAAAAGGTTCCGTGTTTTTATGTGCGAAGCTCCCTACGGCGTGGCTTGTGCGTCCCGTTGTCGTATGTAACCACCGGTGGCACATGCCTGAGAGAGCGGTACTTGTATATGATGAACACATGATGGATAGATGTGAGACGTGAAAGACGTCGCACTGTGTCTAAATCACCAAGAGACACAAAGCTGCTCTTATATAAATCGCTAATTCATCATGTATCGACTACGCTTCCGTTGTTTGGAATCTGTATAAGCAGTGCGAGATACAAGAACCGGGAGCAGTCCAGAAAAAGGTGGTAAGAGTCATATGCCATCGTTACGACCACGATTTCTCACCCTCTTCTATTCTATCTTCATTACAATTAACTCCGCTCCATTCGCGTCGCCGAATAGAGTCATTAAAATTCTTGCAAAGCATCGTTTCCTCCACGGTTAAAGTGTCAAATAACAAGGAATACATAAACTTCGCTCCACAGTCAACGACGAGAAGCTATCACACCCTAAATTTAAGGCCTTACTACGCTCGAACTAATATTTTCAAATACAGTTTTTTTCTCATTCCATCAAAAAATGGAATTTATTACCTGGTTCTCTTCGTTCAGGCCCATCGTAGAGTTTTGTAGTTAAAATCTATAACACATATGTGTGAAATAAGCTGAGCTGTTTGCAAATGCTATTTCATTGTTCCTTTTTTTAATGTTCTGATATTTTTGCCTTAATGTTCACACGATGTTATTATGTTGCCTGTTCGCATTACGCTCATAGTTTTAGTTTTAGTTGTGTTTTGTGTCTATTTGTACAGCCACTCCTGTCATAGCGCCATTAACGGTGTAGTATATATGTATGAATAAATAAATAAATAAATAAATAAATAAATAAATAAATAAATAAATAAATAAATACAATGATTTGCTAAAGTCTACGAATAATAAGCCCACAATATGGTCGTTGTCAAGGGCATGCTTTATTTGTTACTTGATGTCTTGAGGTGATATGCGAAGGTTTATTGGCGAGCTGCCATCTAATACGATCACGTATTACGAAACTCCAAACAAGCAAAAAAAAAAAAACAGTTTTCCATACTCACCGTAATGTGAACAGGGGGCGCTGACTGACCCTCCCACGTTTAAATGCACATATATACCCCATGAAGTGGACGGGGGATGACTGCCGCCGTATACCTTAGCGGTAGATCATCGGACGCGTTATTTGACGGTCGCATGTCCGGATTCAGCCGGTGGCAAGTTTTCTTTTCGTTCACTTGTCTTTCTTTGCATTTACCCAACAATTACTCCTAATAGCATGTTCTATGCTTTCCCCGGCATTAACATTATTGTCTGTCTTAATAATAGTTACGCTTTGTATTTTTCAAACATGATTTCGCGGCCGCACTCTAAGCCAAAACGGAGCAACAGGGGTATAGGGGTTGCTCCTTTCAGGGAGCAATTGCATTGCCACTCCCATTACTCTCCTAAAAGGAGTAACTGCAGAGGGAGGTACCGTTGCTCTCCTTTCAGTTCCTCCTTCGGGGGATGAACAGTTACTCCCTCCAGTTCCTCCCTGCAGACCAACAGTTACTCCCACCAGTTGCTCCCTGCCGACCAACCATTACTCCCACCAGTTGCTCTTCTAAGAGCAACAGTTACTCTTTACCGTTCCTCCCACGTGTTCGCAGTTACTCTCTGAAAACCAACTGCACATGCTTCCAGTTACTCCTTGGGGAAATGAGTATTTATCTCGAGTATGCTTGTCACACGCTTAACACATGGCGAGAGCTCCTTGGAAGAGCACTGCTTGGGTGCTTCTAACACAAAAAGTGGACAATATTGAAAGGAAAATAAATGCTTTATTGTTCTTTTTATGAGGCGACGTTTGACCACACGTAAAAGTAGACTTCGCCACACCACAGCCAGCACTAAACAAACACCATAGTACATCAAATGTTTTCTGCGTCATCCGTAGAAAAACAATCTTGAATTTCTAGCATAGGGCAGTCTGTGTCATCATTGGTGAGAGAAGGGCAACTTCTCCAATTCTGAAGAACTCAAGTTTCGCAGCTGGTGTTTCCATCAGGCTAGCGCAGCAGAACGTCACCACAGGCATATGTGAAGCATCTCATTGCTGCAAGAAAAAAAAATAGAAGTGTGAGGTTAAACATGCCAGAATCAATTCATAACAATGAGTCACACACACTGCAGCAGCGCTTACATTCTAGGATGTCTACTGCAAAGCGAAATGTGAAAAAAAGGAAGGTTCGGCCAAACGTTACTTGGCAAGCCATATAAATGCTGATGTGGTAGACGCTCTTCACATGATGTCTCAGACAGCAATATTCTGGAAGAAAATGTGCAGCACCTCAACAAGGCATATTTGTAGTAGCTAAAGATACCCTTAGGTTCAGTTAACTTGTTTCCTATACACAGCTGAGTGACATTTCTATGAGCCCATTCACCAATGGGCATTCTAAATGAGGTCATGTGTGTGGCAAGTAACAGGTACTGTCCGCTCATGTTAAAATACTTATTTAGCTCGTGCACATAGTTGCTCTCGATTCTACTGTTCTATCATACGCTGCTGCGTCTTGAATTGTGCAATACCTGTAGGCACAAGCCAAGCATGCAAAGCCTGCTTGAAAGCAACCATTTGCAGAGGCTACATGATAATCTTCAGTATATTTCTTTGTACCTGACGCAAACGGCTGGACAAAACTATAGACAAATAAATGTAGACCGTGCTACCTTCAAAAAAATGCTTTAAATTTAGAAAACTAGGGTGCATTTGTTCACTCGGTTGACGAGTCACAGCCACGAGATATGTAAACGAAGCAATATATCTTAAGGCATGCACAGATATTCTGATTCTTTGTTTGACAGTGTCACATATAGCTTGCAATACATATATATTTGAGAGCAACAAGATGTGAAGCTTTTATTAGTTCAACGTCTTGTTGGTTCACAGCCAAACAGGTTACTGCTTGTTAGACAAATTGGAATAAGCACACCATGGTTTCCAAAAAAAAGCATTATTAGAAGTTAGCTCCCGGTGTGAATGTCTGCCTATTTATTTTGTACTGCCTTCTACATGTGCCACAAAGACATTTGTTGAGGATGTGCTACCAGTCAAGCCAAGATCGCATACTTGGTCAATGTGATGGAAATACAAACATTAGAAACACTGCCACCTCTAGTAAGAGCATAACACTTCAGTATCTTGGACTAGCAAAGAGGTGCACAAGAAAGTTAAGCCCACTCTTGCGGAACTTTGAACGCGAATATTTCAGAGTGGGGGAGGTCAACATGCTGTGGCACTTTTAAACCCACGAAACATCTGCAGAAAACAGGGTAAAGGCAAGTCAAGAAACACTGTTATGAAGGCCTGCGCATGGACAGCTTTGTGAATCTAGGCCCAAGTGTTATGCTTTGTGCAAGCCAAAATCCATGTAAATAGGGAAAGCATACTTTTAGGAGTACCAGCGTAAAGAAATCTTGGCAGTTGGCTGTTTAGTACAAACAGCAATCCCTGCAATGAAAACATAAACATTTTATCTTAACGGTAACAGTGTGAGCACACACACGGGCCAGCGGAGCCATGTCGAATTGTCAGTGCCAGTGTAACCATGTGGCATAATGAACTATTCTCTGGCCAACACATGCACAGTTTGCCCCTAAAAAGCGATGCTTTCATATACGTAGTACAAAAAGTCTGCACTTACCAAAATTCACTTGCTTTCTGTACTTTAGCATCGTTGGGAGCATCTGCAGTATAACCAAATTTGTGTCATATCCCTGAAAAAAAAGTAAAAGACATGCATCAAATATTGTTTCATTTGGTAGCAGTGAAGTCAGGTTAAGAACAGCCAAGTGGGAATCAGCCTAATTATGCGCGTGCGGCAAATCCCAAACGGCGTTATTGAGGTTGTCGAAATTTTCGTCGATTGGTATTAACGTCGATATGTGACTTCAACGGCATGCCAAGTTTTCACAGCGCATAAAGATGTCATGATGCAGAATAATGACAGCGCTAACGAGAACATACAGCATTTATGATTGTCTTTTACAATATTCAGTTTTGCTAAGGTTTTGCATCACTAAATAAATCTGAAAGATTTGGGTCATTCCTCCTCCAATTGTTCTGTCAATATGTAAACTGCTCGCTTGATGGTGCGCTTATAAAATAGTACGTTCAGCGCAGAGGTGAAGCAAGTGACGCAGTGATGTGGGCAGATTTTTTTTTTAGGCGTGCGGTGAGGGGGGGGGGGGGTCCGCTTATCTGAATAGGCCGGGCAAGCGAATATGGTCGTCAATTTGGGCTCCCTACGCCCGGCCTAAAAAAATTCTGTGCGCAACCACCTGGCTATGCCAGTGAAGTGATGCGACAATGATTTGTTCACTTACTGATTTACATACACTTTACATCTCTAAAAAATGCGGCCCAAGGCCCTAACACTCAGCCGTTAACATTACATAAAGCCAATGGTAGAAAAGTGCCAGTATGAATGCAGCTACAACCCCGCCCCAATGTTTTTTCAAGCGAGGTAGTGTTGCGGAAATGAACTTTTAACTGCAAAAGTACACTGGCACTGCAGTGGTGACAGGGGAAGCAAGAGGGTATGTATGCAGGCGGTAATAGAGGTAATTTAGTCCGATACGGCTAGCAATGGATACGGTGAATAAGAGCAAATCATTTCTCTTTCAATAGCGCAACCACTCAACAATGTATTGTAAGAGCATTAAATGTTGCTGGAAATGCCACTCACCTGCACGCTGATGCATGCACAGTCCTTTGTCCGACGAGCGAACAGGCTTGCAGATAGCTGAAGACGTGTTTACGATGTGTTTGTTCCACCCAGCAGCAAAATCTACAACTACTTCGCGCTCCATAAAGATAAATATACACTAACCTTCATCACGAATAAGTAGAAACGCAAGTCTGCGACACACACACACACGATCAAAACATAGCTCACAAGCCCGCACGTCCATGTGCTCGCCAACCACAGACCATATGAAAATGAGTAAGTAGTGCGAACGCGAACCTAGTTGCGTCGAAAAAAAAAAAAAAACGTCGAGCAGTGGCAGCACAGGCGTCAGCGCAATAATTTCAGTGTGTTCTCCTAATACAATTATTAAAAAAAACTGAGGTACACTAAAACTCATAAATAAATATAAAAGTTGAGTGTAATTTTATTTAGAGCTAGTCAACATAAACACTGAATAAAAATTACTTTGTAACTTACATCGTTTGCTACACTAGCGCCACACTTGTCGTGCGGGCGCAGATGGCGCAGATTTGTCATTCTGCCCTCAAACTACACGGTGAAGCGTGCTACTAAGTGTATGGCTGATGAGAAGCGCGTCTGGGTCCGCTTTTTTTTTTTTTCTTCTCCGATATATCTGGGCGGGGGGGGGGGGGGGGGGGCTCCTTATGCACGTGTTTCGGTGCTTGATCGACTTTGACGCCCTTACTTCGCGGACGAACGGCGTGTCTAGGCTTTTTTTTTTTTTTCGTTGTTTTGCACGTGTTTCGGCGTTCGGTCCGCTTTGACGTGCCAACTCTCCATTCTGCTACTGCGTGTGTTAGGTATTTGCCGTACTGTATTCTCAGGCCTTCTGTGTTCAGCCAGCGCTGCTATCTTATTATCTACGGATGCTAAAATAAATCACTGTTTTGGTTTGGTGAAGTTTGGCACACAGAACAAACAATAATCTGGCCCATGAATATCAATGTGGGCGGCATGCATATTTGTGTGCGGTGTCCTGCCGGGGAGTAACCGTTGCGTGACGAGAGCATTTACAGCGGTTCCTCCTTCCGTTGCTCCCTTACAAACTTAAGATGAATACAGTTGCTTCCCCATTCTCGAACAAGTCGGCCATCTTGTTCCGCTTGGTCTTTTCGGAGAGTAACAGTCGGTCTGAAGGAGTAAAAACAGCCGTTGCTCCCATTTTGGCCATTTTTGGCTTAGAGTGCGAGATAGACTGCGGGATCGAATCCCGTGAACACGCGTATATCATCTGCAAATTATCAACAGGGAATATAATTGGGAGGTACTTTGAATTACTTTTGAATTTGCGTGAGCGATCCACTCCCTCGGGCTGTTGACATCCTCAAAAAGGGCCCTTGGTGACCTGCCTACTTCCTATCGTGACCACGCTGCAACAAGTTACGATGACGCCATAGCCGTCATTTGTTCTTTTGCCGCGTTCGCACCAGCAGACTATTTATTACTCGGCAGCTGCGCGCCAGTCCATGGTAGTGCCGCAAGCGTCGAAAGTTTTGTGTTTCGCGACACTGCTGTCCCGTTTTTTGTTCGATAGGACTTCTTGATGCGGACCACGCGGAAGTGTGTCACAGTTCTGTGTGCCGATGCGTTTGGAAGTCGCACACGCTAGGTGGTTATAGTTGCATCAGTGGCTAGTCTTCGGAGCTCTCTCAAACCTAAACCTTGACTTGCTGATAATGAGGAGCCTGCAATAATTATCTGCCGCACGCTGCTGCAAACGATGTTCCGTGCTTTGACTAACAGGCCTCCAGCAATATATTGCTGGAAAAGAAACAATAAAAGCAAGGTCGAAATGTTTGTGTCAGTAACCCTTCAGATTCGACATCATAGATTGGCACTTTAACACAAGCTTCTTTATTTCTTATGCGAGTCAGGCAAATAACTGGCCTCGCGAAGTGAGATGTGTGTTCGTTTCTAAGCAATGCAATTTCTGTTGTTCTTGTTTCTCGCAAAATGTGCCTTTTATATAGCGCTTTAGTGAAAAGTACAAGCGGAAAGGGAGGCTGTGAGTGATGTTGCACGTATTTATAGGAAACATCTCCTCGTTGAAGCGGCAAGTTTTGTTGCCTGTGAAAGAAAAAAAAAGTAAAGAAAATCAACATTGAATCCCCACTCATGGTCTTCTTTTATTTTGTTCTTGTTAACGTCATGTTCTGTCCTATGCTTTCGTTGATGAATGATTAAATATAGATGTTTTTGGGGTGTTGTGGCATTTTTTGTTTTTTCTGGTTAACAGCCTCTTGATAACCTTTTGTTGTTCACAGACGTTTTGCTGTGTTCACATATCGTTGGCGTTGCTGTTTTGCCATTTTTATGTTGTGGCCTTCTATTGTGGTTTGATTAAGAGCCTTTTATTTTGGTCTTGTTAACCTTTTGCTCTGTCGTATGCTTTCATTAATGGGTGTTTAACTGTCGATGGTTCACGGTGCTGTGGCCTTTCAATTTTTAAAACCATGTGCGCGCTATGCACGTTCTGTAGACGGTATTGCTCACAGATGTCTCGCAGCTGCGCTTTGACTCCACGGTGAGGGGAGCCTCGACGACGACGGCCGGACATCAGCTTCGTTCCGGCCGGACATGGACAGGAGCTTCATCCCGTAAAAAAAAAAAAGAATACATCACGCTCTTTGTTTTTGAACTTGGAAAGTGTTACTTTAAGGGCTTACTAAACTGACGAAAATCGGCTTACGTTGCCGCTTTTTATTGGCATATATCCACGTAAAATTGACCAAGCTTGTGCCCGCTTGGCTGAACGTAGTGGCAATGCACGCTTGGTACGTGGTGGGAGTGCCGTACCAGGAGGCGCCTGCAAAACGTCACGTGATGAACTATCAGCAGGCCAAGATGCTGCTTTTTTCGCCCAGTGTGCGAACTCCTTTTTCGAGCATGAGCTCTGATCACGATCAGCACTACGACGCTGGTTGAGCACTAAAAATGAACGCATTCGAGTCTGAGTATTAAATATATATTTCGTTTTTTGTTTGGGATAAGGAACATCATGTGTTATAGTGAAATTTAGTTTGCGCTTACAAAACAGCACTTCCTATTTCAAAAATTCCCAGTCTTCCGCATACATGAAGATATATGTTACAGCTTGTTGATATCAACATTATTGAGAGTACAAACTAAGCGTGTATACGCTCTCGGCCTATTAAGCAGCTCACGACTGCCCTCCGATGTCTCGCCCGTGCACGCACCAACACATGGTCTGAAAGTAAAGAAGAGTGCGCTTCATTCACGCGGGTTTACTTAAACAGCTGCAGTAGCGCGCTTATTGACAGTGTGCGTGCTCCTGAAGTGAAGCTGAATGGTACTGCTGCTGTAGTATTCAAGGAACTGACATTAGCTTTCGAAGCTGACTTTGCACCGCCATGCGAATCTCCTGCATGGTGGCCTCATGGCAAATCTTTTCCATGGCAGGGACCAGAGACAACTATGAACAAGTTTGAAGCCATAGGTAAACGCTTGCAAGATATTTTGACATTGCATCAAATTTTGCATGGCGCACCTACTCATCGATATATACTGTAGGGTGACGTTAGGCTTTACAGTATCAATGATGATAATTTGTGGGGTTTAACGTCCCAAAACCACTATTTAATAATGAGAGACGCCGTAGTGGAGGGCTCCGGAAATTTTGACCACCTGGGGTTCTTTAACGTGCACCCAAATCTGAGTACGCGGGCCTACAACATTTCCGCCTCCATCGGAAATGCAGCCGCCACAGCCGGGATTTGATCCCGCGACCTGCGAGTCAGCAGCCGAGTACTTTAGCCACTAGACCACCGTGGCGGGGCGGCTTTATAGTATGAATTCTGGTGTCGTCAAGTACTTGTGTGTCTGGTCGTGATGAAATCAGCTACCTACACATATACTAAATACGGTTGCTTGTGCATCTCGAATGGAGCCACGGAACAGAGAGGCCGTGAGAACGTCACGACATCCTGCTCAAGCGCGTGGCGAGAAACTCGTACCGTGTCGCGACGTCCCAGACAGTATGGACTCCTTTGAAATATGCTAAAGTTGATTTTTCACGGCACGCTCATGCTTACTATAAGTTTGCACATTCTGGATGCTTGAGGGCTTGGTATTTCATTTTATGTAAAAAGCAGCAGCTGAAAATTTTCGTCTCACTGCCCCCTCTGTTTATAAGTGTTCCGACTCCTCTCTCTCGCTTCATTCTTTGGGAAAGACGGCAAAAGTCGACGAAGCTGGACTAATGCGCCTGGCGCCTTTGGTGGAATGTTAACAAAACCAAAGTGTCTTGGACTAAACAACGCCGTTAGCGTCCACACACAGGGTGGCGTCTTGTCTTTTATGAAATAACGCGTTCTTTTAACGTGGTGCGCCTCAGCGTGAAAGAAGCGCTGCCGCTTGCGCCGACTTCTAGATATATCGTTGGCCGGGCACGCAGAGCGAGCTCCGCACAGTTCGCAGCGACGGGAAGAACCGGGCGTCGTATCGATCTTCGCCCCGCGAAAGACGCCGCCATGGAGGCCACGCCGAGGCCCGGCCTCCGCCCAGGCGATCCCCAGCTTCGCCTCCCCGGCGCCCGGCGTCAAATCCATGCCGAGCGACGGCCGCCGGCGCTCAGCGAACGCCCCTCGGGTGCGCACAACTGGACTGCTTCGGAGAGATGCATTAGAAAGGAGGGGAAATAACCTCTCATTTCCACTCACTCTTCATGTACAGGAAGGAACGTGCAGGTTTCACACCCTACAGAAAAACGTTTCGCTGTTTTCTTTCCCATGTATAAATGAAACGAAAGCACAGTGACGTAGTATCATATACGTACCTTGCTGCCTCCCTAGATTTCCCCAACAATGCCTCATCTGCTTCCCCATAAGCAACTATGACATCATGAGCTCTCTCCTGTTCCCGGTCTGGTGAGTGCATCGGGTGTCGCTGACAAAGCGGCGTTCGCTAGCAGAAGGACCAGTCAGGAAGATTCTTGAGTGTCAATGTACGGCGTGCCGCTGCAAAACCCGTGACGTTCACATTGACGTTATTGTCTCCATACTTTAGGGTTATATAGGTCTTTCGGCTAGATCGCTCCTTTTGAATTTGGCTGAACGTCGTGGTATGTTGCAGTTTTGGCCTTTGTAGAGTAAACAACCCGTGTTATGTGCTTATAATTGCACCCGCATCATGACGCGTTCAACAATGGAAATTTGGAATGCTGGCAACCGCTCACGAACGTGTTAGCAACGAGAAGCAACAATACTGCAGTAAGCCACCAGGAGGGGCAACGTAATCGCCAAACAGATCATAAAAAAAAAGGAAATAAATTCGGTTTATCCCACGCACCTCGGAAATCGACGTTATGCGAACCGTGCGGAAGCAAGGTGACTGTGTTTTAACTCTTTTTTTTTTATTCCGCAGCACGTTTTAAAATGACGCTAGATATCTATAAATTTGCCACGCACAGACATATGCTGAATAGTTGCAGATGTGTATATAACCAGTTGCTTGCACTTGCGCAACGATACGAACACGAACATGAATGAGCATAATAGCAACACCCGAAGCGATAATCGGATACGAAGCGATGGTGCTCGCGATTATGGTAGCCCTGGACACTGCTACATCAATCAACGTATGCACACGGTGCCTAACTTCGAATCACGGGTACCCGACGTGATGGCTCTAGCAAAAGAATACATATGCAAGCCTTATAAAATCAGATAGCCAACACTGCAACCACCCCTGACGTTTCACGAACATTATATAGGTTCTATTTGAAAAGCATTTGCCTGACCTGACGTAGCTCTGTGGTAGAACACTTGGTTGCCACGCAGAATGGGGTTCTGTTCCTCTTGGCGCCCTGGGATTTTTCTTTGCATTCGTCGGGGTAATGCAGCCGACGTCAGCTTTTTCTTAGCGTTCACGCGTTAAAATCACCAATTTGGGCTCTCGCCACCCGTAGGTAGATATAAAGAGCCCATCCCCTGTGGCACCTTTCCGCCCATGGGTGTGTGCCACTATCTGGCGCAAAGTGTTGGATGACGAATGCGACGGGTTCGATATATTATTCATGTCTTCACCAGCACGCCCTATTCGTTCAGCCACCTTATACACTGCCATACAAATTTTCCAGCACGACGAGGGGGTGATCACGAGAGCAGCTAGACTTAAGGGGCGAGATAGATATTTATACGCAGATAGACGCCAAAAGTGCCTGCAGCACGCAAGGAGATGCTTCTCATTAAAAAAAAAAACAAGAAACCATGGCTGATTCCTTCATCATAGGAATTGGTAAAACACTAAAGTGAAACGTTTCTTCATAGAAGTAGTGCTGACTGCGTAGCGATGTATGAGGAATTGTGTAAATCGTATTAGCCTTTCGCAGCTATATAGCCCCGTTTGACGTTTCGATACAGCCACGTTGACGCTTGGTGGCACGTTTCCATCGGGACGACTACCGCCCACATGATCGTGATTCAACCGTTGTGGTAACTGAAGTTTTTGTTTTTATCATATACCTGAACACCGCGTATCGTTAAACGCGTGCACAAACATGGCATCAATAAGCCCACACTAAACACTGCTGCTCGATATGCGAGTCTGCAAAGATCGCCACGTATGGAGAGAAACAACAGTATGCGCTCCTGAAACCCACGCCATCGCTCACGCATACTGCATGCGCTCCAGCAAAGTCGGACGCAGAAATTCGTAGCTTAAGCTGCGAACGCATGCTGGCGTTCCACGTCCGCACTATGAAATCCCCCCCCCCCCCTTACACTATGAAGCTTCGTGCTATCATGAAATACTATGGCGCCAATTACAAACCCGTACGTTTTCTACCCCATCTTTTCGCGATATTAGACGCCCTGCGATATACCCCTCCTCTTTGCGCATTTTCTGCCAACAAAGAGCTAACCTAGACGCGTATCATGTGGGGTGTACTTGAAACCCATCACCTAATTCTTTACACATTAATAGAAAGAAGCGGTGGAAGGCTGCTATGTGCAGCTCGGCGCCCGAGGTCCAGGACCAGATCCTGGATTGGGCCAAGAGGGTAGCGGAAACCTTCGCTGGCATAGGCTTCTCTGACACTCCCCCACTGCACGTTTCTCTCTTGAGATAAAGTGTTTTTCCTCCTCCACGTCCTTTTGACCTTAGTTTCGCTCCTGCCCCGCCGCGGTGGTCTAGTGGCTAATATTGCCCCGCCGCGGTGGTCTAGTGGCTAAGGTACTCGGCTGCTGACCCGCAGGGCGCGGGTTCGAATCCCGGCTGCGGCGGCTGCATTTCCGATGGAGGCGGAAATGTTGTAGGCCCGTGTGCTCAGATTTGGGTGCACGTTAAAGAACCCCAGGTGGTCTAAATTTCCGGAGCCCTCCACTACGGCGTCTCTCATAATCATGTAGTGGTTTTGGGACGTTAAACCCCACATATCAATCAAATCAGTGGCTAATAGGTACTCGGCTGCGGACCCGCAGGTCGCGGGATCGAATCCCGGCTGCGGCGGCTACATTTCCGATAGAGGCGGATATGCTGTAGACCCGTGTGCTCAGATTTGGGTGCACGTAAAAGAACCCCAAGGGGTTAAAATTTCCGGGGCCCTCCACTACGGCGTCTCTCATAATCATATGGTGGTTTTGGGACGTTAAACCCCACATACCAATCAATCAATCAATCAATCAATCAATCAATCAATTAGTTTCGCTCCACCAAGGCACGACGTCCGTCCATCGACATTGTTACTTTGCTGCGGTGCAGCACTTTTATTAAATAAAGAAGAACGGCTATTTGGGCTAGTTGGTTTAATTCGCGCTCGTGTTGTTCTCTTTGCCTTCCGTTCCTCGCCTTTCGTTCGCATTTCTTTCAGCATTTTCGTGCTTGCGCTGCAACCCCTATTACAATGGAATTTATAACACTCGAAGTAGTCAGCGGCGAAACACCATTGGTGCACGTGGACCTGCATGTGTTCAACAACGAGCGGTCACGCGCTAACACGAAGCGACAGAAAAAAAAAACATAACTTCGTCGTCAACTGTCCTATATGCTCGTTACTTCAGCGTTTTGAGCTGCTATCGAGAGGTTTTCACCATGACCTGTAAGACTGTTTGCAAGTGCGCGATTTCGGACACTATACTTTAAATGCGCCATGCCGCGTTACTTCTCTTGAGCACTCAAAGACGACGGCACCATCACGCTTCGCCAAGAGAGAGCATGGAGTGATGGTTGGTCATCATCATCATCATCAGCCTGACTACATCCACAGCACGACAAAGGCTTCTTCCCTGTTTCACCTGTCAACTCGGTCCTGTGCTTGCTGCTGCCAATTTATACCCTCAAACTGAACGTCATCTGCCCACCTAACCTTATGTTTCCCCCTAACCCGCTTGCCTTCTCTGGGAATACAGTTAGTTACCCTTAGTGACCAGCAGTTATCCTGTCTACGCTCTACATGCCTGGCCCATTTCCATTTCCTCTTCTTGATTTCAACTTCTTGATATCCTTAACTCCGGTTTGTTCCCTGATCCACTCTGCTCTCTTCTTGTCTCTTAAGGTTACCTACCATTTTCCTTTCCATTGCTCGCTGCGTCGTTCTCAATTTAAGCTATGGTTGCCATATGATTATGAGAGATGCTGTAGTAGAGGGCTCCGGAAATTTTGACCACCTGGGGTTCTTCAGCGTGCATGCACCCAAATCTGAGCATTTTCGCCTCCATCGAAAATGCAGCCGCCGCAGCCGGGATTCAATCCCACGACCTGCGGATCAGCGTCCGTGTACCTTAGCCACTATAGACCCCCGCGGCGGGGCATGCAGCATGGAGCGAGAGAATGTGTGAAAGATATAAGGCGCGTTCATACGGAGCTCAGTGATTGTCTCAACAGGACAGTTGGTATATAGAGCTCTGGACGCTTTTTGTCGTTTTCTTGAAAGTCAGAGGTTCGACGATTGGTGGGAGAACATCTCCTTGAATAATTTTAAGAGCGAGACTTGGTCGGTTGTTGATCATCGATTTATCTGGCGTACCCCGCACTGTTCCCTTATCGTATACTAGAAGGCGCTGTCCCATAGAGATGCATGCACACTGCCGGTACTAGATAGCGCTGGATGCATTTTGTGTCGTATTAAGGCTTCGTATTACTAAGTATAGTGCGGCTTGGTGGCGTTGGTGGCGTTAGCCACCGCCCGATATAAAGGGTACAGCCATATCGATTCATCCATCCATCCATCTGTCGTCATTTTGTGTCGTCATAGATGGCGCTTTTAATAGCTGTCCTTGCACGAGCTTCTAGCATGCATCTATAGTCAGGCGTATTTCACGGGACGCGGACTGCGTGTGCCAGCGACGCTTGTGCTGTGCTGGCAGAAAGATAATGTGTGGTCTAGAACGTGCTTATAGCCTTCATCATCATCAGCGTCATTGTCATCGAGGCACCATGGCGGACAGCTTCGCCTCTGAAACGAAAAAAGGCAAAGTCAGATTATATGCAGATGGGGGAGCCACTAACCGCTCGATAAATATTTATGTCATTTCTCATGTGCTTGCGTAAGCCAAGAAGTGTAAGATCACACTATAACTTCTGCACGAATACAGAATGACAGAATATATTTTCCATTAACATAGATATTTGTGAAGTATAATTAGTTATTAATAGGCCGCAATTTTTTTTTTCCTCTGGAGCTTGCGGAGCTCCTATATACTAGAATTGTTATTATAGAATGTCAACATATGCCGTTCCTCTCTCTATCACATCTTTAAAAACGCGTATACATTCGTTAGGGTAAGAATATGTTTATAGGAAAGCCCACCCACTCGCGATAAATTGTTGAAGAATCTTTATTTTGACAGAAAAATAATGGTGAACCTCTCTCTAAACAGGAGGCTGCTTGGTATAGACGAATAGAGTCAAAGAATGAAGGGGAACATAAGCAGTTTTTTTTTTTCTTTATACAGCGCCGTCCTTTTGTTCGTTCCACGTGCAACAGGTGCGCATACTCACGAGACGCGAGTGAGAGAATTGTTTATAGAAGGGCTGAAAGCTGGGCCAGTTGTGCAACAGCTACTTGAACATATTTCAAGACAGCGCATGAGTACGGCGGACACGAGAGAAGAATGGACAAACCACAGCGCTGCGGTTAGGATATGCTCAAGATTGTGTCTATCTTCCTCGCACGCCTACGCGCAGCTGTTTGCCCTGAATAAATCATGAAGCAATCAGTCCCGTCAGAGAAGCGCCGCATCAAAATTCTTTCGTTCTGCTTTGAAATTCATGTTGTGCGAAGCAAACCGTGAACTTGTTTACGGTATACGGGAGGAGTGAGAGGCACGCTCGTTATATCACGTTTACCTTCGATCTTTTTTTTTTTTGGTGTGTGTGTGTGTGTGTGTGTGTGTGTTAAGGCGTTTCGCTTGGAGGATACAGGAGACAGAATGGGGAAAGACTTGGGCCATCATAGGTGTATATACAAAGGTGTAGGTGACTGAAGGTAAGAAATCGGCTGTAGGAGAAATGCCGTTTCTCGCTCAGCAGATTCGGCAGTAATGAAACTTTTGTCATCAAATTACCTTTTGCTGCAATAACTGTCTTGAGCCCTCACTTAACACGTTCGTCAAATAAGCAAAACAATACTGCCACATAACTAGTCATTCAGTAATGCAATAAATTACTTCGAGCAAATAATGTGAAATAAGTGTGTTACTATCAATTACTCTTGGCTAAAGTACTGCACGCCCGCTTGCCTCGCGGCGTAGAAAACAAAAATCACGAAGACAGCCTGAGTGCCGAACCACAAATGGGGGAACCTGAACAAAGATATCTGAGAGTTAAATGCATATGTGCGGTAAATAAACTTCACAAGGGTTGTATATGAATGAGGAACTTTTGCTAAAGCATTTTCAAAATAAGTGCATTTCTTCAAAAGTAATAGTAATGAAATGCCATTACCTTCTGTGCCAGGACGTCTGTCCGTCGTTTGGCGGCAAGCCGACGCTATTCCACATCTCAGGGGGGTGTGAACACAAACGTCAGGTTTACAAAATTGGCCCCGTATCTGCATTTAATCTGCAAATGTCGTCGAACGACGATAGTCTTGCTTGTGGAGAGGGTAAACAAGACACTTATTTGATGTTCTGCGCAAGAAAATTGGTGAATGGTGTTCTGCACTGTAAACCAAACTACACCCATATAGGTGTTTTATAGTGTCTATAACTCACACCCCTACACCCCACGAAATGGGTGTAGCAAGCAGGACTACACCTATATATTACTATGGGCGGATATCCGTAATTTACGCCCTATGGCCTAAACATTTTTTAGGGTGTAAAAGCAAATGTACACCCAAGTGGCCTTAAGGGAGTGAGGGTGTAAAAGCGAATGTACACCCAAGTAATCTTAAGGGCGTAAGGGTGTAATATTGCTATGACACCTTAACACCCTTAAAAAACAAAAGTATATATGTAAGACGAGCCAACCGCTTGTCCTGTGTCCTTCACTCGTGTCACGTACGTGCATTTAGCGCTTACAAAAGTTACAGATTTCTCTTCTTTGTTCATTTACACCTCCTCCTCTTTTTCGAGCTCATGAAGTATCAAGTGTCTGCCCCTCCGACTCTGTACATATATCGCTCCCCCACCTGAATCTCCATTATGCATTCTTCCTCTATGTAGCCCTACCTATTCTTGTACTTCAACGCTTATTCAACTCGGCAAACTTTCATTGAAGAGACCCTGAAACGGTATTTTGAAGTTTTTTCAGCGTTTAGGTTCGAGCATCATGAAACCAATCGCACCATAATTGAGGGACAGCAGTGTACCAAGGCCGCTACAGACAATTATATCATGCCCTCCTTCTCACCTATGCCTACTGCCGCCACTCACGAGGCACGCTGGCGATCGCAGAGCTCTCATGAGTGCGCTCGCCTTTTTGAGCTTTTACCAGTCTAGACCTCCGAGATGGCACACCGACAGGTTGCGTGCAGTCTCGGAGTCTGCGTTATTGCACTGAGTGCAATCACGCAGTGCGCCTGGCAGCACGCACGCCGTCTGGCAACAGAAACAAAGACCACGAAGTAAGTGGTCGGTATCTGCTCTGATATGTGCTGCCACCCAACCAGTTGATCTTACTTCTGTACACTCTACAGCCCATGACAGCCAGTCAGATAAGCAGCCATGTTGACGAGGCTGCTGACGTGTGCTGGGAGGAGCATGTTGCTCTATGAGTGGGCAATTTAAAAGGCATTCGACCGAGTTGCAATGATCTGCACCGATTTCCAGCGTTTGGCAGCTTTCAAGCGTAGTAATAAAGTACACAGTTTACGCAGAGTGTTCAAATCGTGCTCTATATAACCCTTGAGACAATCTACCAGCCCAATGTGTTTGTACAAAATCACCAAAACCATTCCAGGTTTCATTTAACAAAAGTCCAGTGTTTTATCAGCCACTAGTATAAGTCATAGCAAGACAAACCATTACAAAGTGTCCAGCTATAATTCATCGTGATCAACTACCACAGCATTTAAAAAATTCACAGCTACACAGGAGCATGATTTGCTTAACAGAAACATAGTAGGTACTTTGCGGTCGCAATCGCAATTGGCACCCTGGGAAAGTTTACAACGGCCAGTATTCTACAATGTGCACAAATTTTCTATCCTTCACGGTATGGTTCACGTGTTCATAAATAATGAAGAATGACAAGCAAATGTGAATACAGTGAAATGGGTGCTGCCAATGCTATCACACTGCACTCGAGTATTCTCAATGTTCTTGATAAACAAGGCTATGAATGGCTTGCACTGCTGGCCCTAAAACAGCCATGTTGCAGTACCAACACAGTGGGATGCGAACCCTGCAGTTACGTCGGTGCTATCAGTACATTACGGGCTGGTTCCTTTGTCATTCATGCACACAGAGTTCCAGCGTCGTCGTCTCGCCAAAACAGGTTAATCTCTACGTGATTAGACTGCCTCGAAGTTACCTAAGCCGCGATGTTGGAATCATGTCTCACATCTTTTAATCATGTCTTACATTCATGATGCATGCTACCAATATACAATAAAACGTTCATACGTTTCTGAAAAAAAAATGCGCCCAATATATGCAGGATCTGAGAATACTTATTATCTAAATTGGTTTAATGTACTTTCAGGATTGTGAGCGTAGCAGCCAGGAAATCATTGCCCTGTCGCAGTGGTCTAGCTGGCTAAGGTACTCGGCTGCTGACCCGCAGGTCGGGGGATCGAATCCGGGCTGCGGCAGCTGCATTTTCGGTGGAGGTGAAACTGCTGCAGGCCCGTGCGCTCAGATTTGTGCGCACGCTAAAGAACCACAGGTGGTCAAAATTTCCAGATCCCTCCACTACGGCGTCTTTCATAATCATATCGTGGTTTCGGGATGTTAAACCACACATATCAATCAGCTGGGAAATCGTATTAAGCGGGAATGTATCACTGAGGTTCTACAGTATAGGTCTACGCAACTCCACGAGCTTACATACTGAACGGAAAATTATCGTTGTCAACCGTCTCTAGATTCAAATTTTGAATTCAGGGACTGTATGCGTCCAGACTGAGTTTAATAGGCAGCTGACGCACTAGGTAAATTGGCTGACGTCAGTGCATCTATGAGAGTAATAAGTATGGCTGTACTGCGACTCTGCAAACACATACCTAATCTACAGAAAGCTCCTATAGTGGGTATGCACCACAGAAATGGGGCAAACATTACACTCACTACTGGTGCATAAAAAATTAGACAGAAGAAAGGTGAATGAAAAAAATTAAAGAGCAAAGGAATAAATGCATACATAAATACATAATCGACATTTCGCACTTCTAGGCCACATAAACTGAGATGGAAGTGCTTTAAAAAAGCCATATGCTAAAATTTCAAATATCCTAATTACATGTATAAATATAAAGAGTAAGCAAACAAAATTCTTGTGCGACACTAGCTTGGCTGGTCACCCACATTCACAGAGTGGAATAGCTCCAGCTTTTCTAGAAATCTCTCAACACCTCCCCCGCAAAAACATGTACATATAGCTGGATTTAATCATTATAGCCTGCTTGGAAGATTATGCTGATTTCATTTACCCAAAAAGCCTCAACAACTGCCAACGACAGGGGATCAGTGTACAGGATTGCCGACAAGTTTCTTCGGCTACTTTGTACCGATTGCTAAATATCTACTACCGACAAGAATGGTGAATTCTCATCGTAATAATGTAATTATTTAATAAAATATTTTAGCTAATTGAGAGACGGCATCCTTCTTTGGAGACAAGGCGTACGTTTTTCAGTTTCTGTGCACTATTGGGAAGGAACAGACATCCAACACTGAGGTAACGATAATAAGCATTTTTGTTGTTTAAAGTTTTCTTGGCCTGACATGCGCTTGAAATATTTTGCTACACACTTGATGATGACAGATGCATGTTTAACAAGACAGACATGGACATTTCGGCAGAACATTGAAAATATTGTTTAACTATTCTTCAAATGCTTGATGCAAGCAGATAACCATCGCATATTATATCAGTTGTCATGGTGTAATGTAGCTTGACTGCTTGCAATTTTGACAAAATTGATATTTTTAAATTATTGATACTTATAACAGAATAGAAAGTTGGGCGAGTTGGTGTATATTCATATTAAAAGAAAATCGGCGCACAAAAATACGGAGACAAAAAAGAGAACCACACACAGCGCTGTGTGTGGTTCTCTTCTTTGTCTCCGTCTTTTTGTGCGCCGCTTTTCTGTTAATATTGATACTTAGCAGCTACTGTCAAACATCTGACAATTTATTGCAATACTTACACTTGCTTTAAACTTGGTCTACAAAAACTTATTTCATGCATTCATAGACAATCGATCATAATGCATACCTATTTCCTTAAATAATGGGAGGGAGGGGGGTGGGGCTACATGCACAAAAATGTCTTGTATGCAAGCTCCTCTAGAGGGCACGTGCACGCAACTACACAAATCGGAAACTGAGCTGTACACTCCTAAATATTTCACGGTTTCCATTTCATGAACACACTTCACAACATCGGACAGAATCGCTCAAATGTGACATGGTCCACCGAACTTCACCACAGCCCTAGACACAACAGCACTCGTACGGCGTTGCGCATTAGGAATGACAACAATGACGGGCAATAAAACTTGCCCATCCTTATCGTAGCACAAGCTAACGCTCGCAAGCGTTCAAAATTCATGCATACTATTAGCTGCGACGAACGGCACACATGCAGAACACACCCGACGCTAACACTTGTTGCGATGATTACAAACGTTTCACTTCGGCGCACACTAAACGCATACCCTGCTTTAGAAAGGTGGATGATTACGTCACGGAAATCTTCGAAGTTCCTTGCGATTACACTTGAAAGATGAACGGTACAACCCAGGAAACACGAAACGACGACACTCGCATCCGCAAACACACTTTCTACACTGTGCTCGTTTCTTCGTTTACCGCTGTCGATCGCACCTAGTGACGGTGGTGGTAGTGGTTAGAAGATGAGAAAAGGCACCTAATTTCTGCAACCCGGTCGGGAGCACGGTGGAGTGCCTAAAAAAAGTGACGGGGCAGTGAACACTGGCTGGCTACCGATATCTCCCCGGGAGTCTCACAGCGCTTACGATGGTCACAACGTTAAAATCAGCTGTTCTTTTTCTATGTCGCTGCAGCGCCCGCTTCAGCAAGCGCCATGTTTGCCAAGCGAAGCCTACAGGGCGGCCGCCCAGGCTGTATTTCGCAGTAGCCAATGGAGGCGAGCCATGCGAGCCGGCATGCAAAAGATGAGTGCTGCTCTGCCGGACGTCACAGAGATGGCCGCTCTCACCCATTTGTGCGGGTGTGCGGAGCGGGTAGCGTGTATAACGGCCCTTAGTAGAGACAAGAGCGCCACTACTCCGCGCTCTGGCTCCGGGTCCGGCCGCTCGGCCATTTGGCTCGGCCTTCTGTGGCTCGGATGGCTCGGCCATAGCAGTCTCATTAGCGGCTATCACCGTCTACCGCCGGTGGGCGGCATGCTTCTCCCCGCGAAGCCCGCGGTCGGCACATCAACAAGCATATTTCAAGCACTACACTAATAAGAAAGCGCGCAAGCTTATATAGCAATGAATTTCGACTGACCATAGTGGCACAAGTTACAAGTAAGTTTTCGTCAACTTTTTTTACATTTTGTGGCCATACCACAACATGCCCACACGTAAATATGTTGTATCTAATGTTTAGACAAATGGTAGTTTATTAACAGTTGCACAATAGTGAAAGAAAAAATTACTAGAGCTTATCAGGCTTTCGCAAAAACAATTACCCCAAGCCAGACATACATATATAGAATGCCTACGGCATTTCGAACGCTGCGCCATCTCTCAACTACTGCCACAGTTAATTTTTTAAGCCTCCGAGAGTGTAAACGTTTTCCGCGTGTTAGCCGTTTCGAAGGTCATGCCTCTTTTTTTGTATTTTTCCACTTAATACTGAGAGAGAGCGCAGCATGCAGGCCAGACTTTGTTTCCGTCGTGGTGTGCTTGTGGTTGAGGTCGTGCTAATTTTTGCAGTGGCGTTCTATTTGTATACCCTGCAGCATATGCCTTGATAGCCGAGGCATATGCCTTGATATGCCTTGATAGCCTTGATAGTTTATTATATCGAATCCGATATAATAAACTTCGTGCCCTCGCTGGTAGTTCCTATAGCAATAGCTGTTTCTTCTGCCTCGGTTGTGGAGCCGGCTTGAATGGTTTCTGTCCGCAATGTGCGTCCATAGCCATCAACTGCCGCAATAACATAATTCATCCCGCCGGCGTTACTGGCGTCCACATAACGCTGCTGGTTTGTTTTCCAGTGCTTTTAAATGCGAATCATTTATTAGCGAGCTTCGGCGACATTAGCGTATCTATCTATCTATCTATCTATCTATCTATCTATCTATCTATCTATCTATCTATCTATCTATCTATCTATCTATCTATCTATCTATCTATCTATCTATATATCTATCTATCTATCTATCTATCTATCTATCTATCTATCTATCTATCTATCTATCTATCTATCTATCTATCTATCTATCTATCTATCTATCTATCTATCTATCTATCTATCTATATCTATCTATCTATCTATCTATCTATCTATCTATCTATCTATCCGCTTACGACTTTTAGCTCTCTTGGCCGTTTCATAACGGTATCGACACCAAACTTGGTATGCTATAACATGACTGTATGACGAGCATAAAATACTAGTCATAACATGGAAATAATGACATGTAAGTCATGAATGTCATGATTTAATATCATGGTCCTGCTGCTCTTGCGGTGGTTTCATTCACATGATATGTTGAAAAACTGGTATGGTATGACATGACTGCATAACGAACAAAAGTGACGGACCCTAACGTGGAAATCATGACATGAATGTCATGATTTTCATGTTATGACTAGTCATGAGTTCACGCAACGCTCATGGTGCGCTCGCGGCCGTTTCACTAGCTTCGCATCTACCAAATTTGGTATTACGGGACGTGAATGAATGACGAAGGTATATGACTGGTGCAAACATGATAATCATCAGTGCAGGTACCTGTCATGTAACAACATGACTACATCCGATACTCATAATGCGCTCGCGCCCGTTTCGGTAGCGTCTCATTTACCAATTTTGGTATTACGGGACGTGAATGGATGACGAAGGTATGTGACTGGTGCAAACATGATAATCATGAGAAGCGTGTCATGTAACAATATGACTACATGCTACGCTAATGACGCGTTCGTGGCCGTTTGACTAGCTTCACATGTACCAAATTTGGTATTACGTGACGCGAGCGGACGATATGGGTAAAGGACACGTCCAAACATGATAATCATGACACGCCTGTCATGTAACACCATGTATAAACGCCACACACACGATCCACTGCAGCTGTTTTGCTAGCTTCACATATGCCAAATTCGGTATTACGTCACGTGAATGGATGACGAAGGTATACATGTGACTGGTGCAAACATGATAATCATGAGGTGTGTGTCATGTATCAACATGACTACAAGCCACACTCAAGGCAACAATACAGTTCTACGTAACCCGCCGCGCGTGCGCGCCGGCGATGACACCCGCCGCGTACTTGCAGGTGCGTGCGACGTTGCGTTGCTTTGACGCATGCGCGTATGAGCGCCCCCGGTGTCCCTTCATCCAACGCCTCCTTTAGAAAGATGCCTGAGGAATGGCTCGCGCTCCCAGTGGAGTTGGCCTGCCTTCAGTTTTAAACAAGCTTCGCGCGGTGGCGCTCGCGACCGACACTATTGTACAGGCTGGCGATGCAGATTATAAAGGAAAGACTGCAGGCATGGATAGACGATTAGGGGGTGCTGGGGGAACTGCAGAAAGGGTTTCGGAAACACAGGAGGTTGGAAGACAATCTGTTCTCACTGACGCAGTGCATCGAAATAGCAGAAAAGGAACACAGGCCCCTGTGGCTAGCATTTTTGGATATCAAGGGAGCGCATGATAGCGTGGTTCAAGAGTAATTGTGGGGAATACTGGACACACTAGGCGTGGAACATGTAGTCACTAATCTTTTAAAAGATATCTATAAAGGTAACAAGGTAGCTATAAAGTGGGAAAAACAGGTATCCAAGCCTGCAGAGGTAAAACAGGGGCTTAGGCAGGGGTGTCTCCTGTCACCCTTATTATTCATGATGTACCTAGAAGGATTAGAGGCCAAATTAGAGAAAAGTGGACTGGGCATCAACCTCTCTTTAGTTAAACAAGGAAAACTCATTGATCAGGCACTACCAGCATTAGTGTACGCAGATGATATAGTGCTGATGGCCAACAACAAGGAAAATTTGCAGAGATTGATGGACGTCTGCGGTAATGAGGGTTAGATTTTAGATTCAGTAAGAAAAATCAGCGGTCATGATTTTCAATGACAACGAAGGTAGTGAGCTTAGAATACAGGAGGTCACGCTAGAGATAACAGATAAATACAAATATCTGGGCGTATGGATAAGCAATAAGACCGAGTATACCTGAGGGAACACGAAATATACGTGACGACTAAAGGTAACAGGAATGTAGCAGTGATGAAAAATAGGGCACTGTGGAATTACAATAGGTATGATGTTGTGAGAGGAATATGGAAAGGGGTCATGGTTCCTGGGCTGACGTTCGGCAATGCGGTCTTGTGCATGAGATCAGAAGTTCAAGCAAGATTAGAAATTAAGCAACACGCAATAGGCAGGCTTGTCTTAGGAGCTCACGGGAATACACCAAATCAGGGAGTACAAGGTGATATGTGATATACATCATTTGAGGGCAGGGAAGCTAGCAGCAAGATAAAATTTGAGAAGCGATTGAGAGAAATGGGGGAGGAGCATTGGGCTAGGAAGGTTTTCAGCTACTTGTACATGAAGAATGTCGATACAAAATGGAGGAAGCGAACCAGGAAATTTACTGGTAAATACTTAGAAAACAGCAGGTGGCCAAACCAAAAAGAACTATCGGTTAAGAAGAAAGTGAAGGAAACGGAGACTGACATGTGGAGAATGGGCATGAATAAGAAGTCCGCACTAGAGATCTATTGAACATTTAGGCAGGAAATTGCCAAGGAAAGTATCTATGATAATACTCCTGGTAGTTCTCTATTGTTTGAGGCCAGGACGGGAGTACAGCGAACCAAGACATATCGGGCCAAATACGAAGGGGTAGACACAGTATGCAGTGCGTGTGGAGAGGAAGAAGAAACTGCCGAACACTTGATAATTTTCTGTAAAGGGTTTCATCCTATAGTTCAGGATGATTGCGCAGAGTTTTTCAAAGCACTGAGGTTTAGGGACCGGGAGGGCAAAATAGACTTCGAGCGAGTAGACTTTACTAGGAGGTTATCTGATTGGTGGCTAAAGTCAAGGCACGAGTTAAAATTAAACCCTTCACTGCAAAGTACGAATCCTCAAGCTCACTTTTTAAAGGAAAAAAAATAAATCTAGTTTTTGGTTCAATAAGTATTACGGCTTGGTGGCGCTAGCCACTGCCTGATCTAAAGGGTACAGCCATATCCATCCATCCATCCATCCATCCATCCATCCATCCATCCATCCATCCATCCATCCATCCATCCATCCATCCATCCATCCATTCATCCATCCATCCATCCATCCATCCATCCATCCATCCATCCATCCATCCATCCATCCGTCCGTCGAACCATCCATCCATCCATCCATCCATCCATCCATCCATCCATCCATCCATCCATCCATCCATCCATCCATCCATCCATCCATTCATTATCACGACGACGGGCGGTACCAGCTAAGCGTTTTTCATCTGTGGCCCGTAGGGGCGCGTCAGTCGAGAGTTGTTCGAGACCTGCAGCTGTGCACCACTGTTTCGGAGGCTATGCAAAGTGTTGCGTTGTTGCATCGTCCGCCACAGGTGACGCTAGCGACCAAGAACATTTTAAAATGAAGGAGGGAAAGGGCGAGGCAGCTGTTTTTTTTTTTAGGGGCGAAGCTCCTTAGGGCGTGGGCTGTGCGTCCTCTGTAGCCTGTATGTAGCCACCTCTAGTTTAGTTCTCTCAGTGTTCACTAGATGGCGGTACCGTCCCCTGTATGTAGCCACCTCTAGTTTAGTTCTTGCAGTGTTCACTAGATGGCGGTACCGTCTCCTGTATGTAGGCAAGGGAGAAAAGGACAAGATTCGCTCGTATAGACCACTAACCATTACATCGGTACTATACAGGTTGGCGATGCAAGCAGTAAAAATGAAAATAGAAACATGGGCCGAACATAACGATATTTTGGGAGAACTTCAGAACGGATTTCGAGTCGACAGGCGGTTAGACGATAACCTGTTTGTTCTCACTCAGTGCATAGAAATATCTAAAATAGAGAATAGGCCCTTGTACGTGGCTTTTCTAGACATCACTGGGGCATACGACAACGTTAATCAGGAAATTTTGTGGGATATATTGAAAGGAATGGGCATGGGCGACGACTGTATACAGCTTTTGAGGGAGATATACCGAGAAAATACAGTTTGCATAGAGTGGGAAGGAATGCGTAGCAAAGAGAACGTTGAGGTTAGCAGGGTCTGAGACAGGGATGTCCTTTGTCCCCACTGTTATTCATGCTGTACATGGTGAGTATGGAAAAAGCGCTAGAAGGTAGCAACATTGGTTTTAATCTTTCACACAAACAGGGCGGCATGATGATTGAGCAGAAGCTTCCAGGTTTATTTTATGCGGACGATATCGTCTTATTTGCGGACAGTCGAGATGATATACAGCAGCTGGCGAATATATGCGGAAGGGAAGGTGAAGCTCTTGGACTAGGATTCAGTGTAACGAAGTGTGGTTTGATGGTATTCAATGATCCCTGTGATCAGACGGTGTCCATACAAGGCCAAGAAATACCGAGGGTAAGTGAATGCAAGTACCTTGGAGTATGGGTAAATGAGAGTGATAGATACATGGAGGTACAGGAAAAAGCCTCGGCAGCAAAAGGAAAGAGGAATGCGGCAATAATGAAGCACAGAGCGTTGTGGGGATACAATAGGTATGAGGTGCTTCGAGGTCTGTGGAAGGGTGTAATGGTTCCAGGGCTTACTTTTGGGAACTCAGTGGTGTGCATGAGGGCAGAGGTGAAATCGGGAATGGATGTAAATCAAAGGACTGTGGGACGCCTCGCGTTGGGTGCTCACGGGAAGACGACAAACGAGGCTGTAAAGGGCGATATGGGGTGGGCAGGTTTTGAGGCGAGGGAAGCGCAGAGCAAAATAAGGTTCGAAGAAAGGCTAAGAAATATGAAGGAGAGTAGATGGGCAGAGAAGGTGTTCCGTTATTTGTATAGGAAGAGCGTGGACACACAGTGGAGAAAAAGAACTAGAAGACTCACTAGTAAATATACGGCTGGTATTGTGAGCCATATGTCAACAAAGAGAGTTAAGGGAAAAGTCAGGGAGGCCGAGAGGATTTACTGGATGGCAGCTATGGAGAAAAAACCGGCTTTGAGTAACTACCGAAAGGGCAAAAATGAAATAAGGAGGGAGGCATTTTACGATAATTCAAGGGGAAGCGCTTTACTGTTTGAAGCGAGATCGGGTTGCCTTAGAACGCGTAGTTATAAAGCAAGATTCATTAAAGAAGAAGAACAATGCACATGCTGCGGGAAAGATAAGGAAACGGCGGAGCATGTTCTGATTGAATGTGGAGATATCCACCCAGGTGTACGTTTGAACACGAGCCTACAGGAAGCCTTGGGTTTTAGGGACAACAATGGAAAGCTGAACACACCCGCGATTGAAATAAGTAAGAGACGGTTAGAGTATTGGTGGCAGAAAATTAGAGAGAAAGGACAAAAATAAATATTGGAAAAATAAAATATGGACAGTGTGCCGTAAATGGCAGAGAACTTAAGCTGAAAATTTACCTTTTTTCCATTAAGATAGAATTTATCGAAGTAGAGGCATTAGGCCAACATAAAAAAAGGAAAAAGGTTTTTTTTTTTTTTGTCGAGCCTGGTGGCATACTTGTCACCACCCCGTTATAAAGGGGACGCTCATAGCATCCATCCATCCATCCATGTAGCCACCTCTCGTTTAGTTCTTGTAGTGTTTACTAGATGGTGGTACTTGTAGCTGATGATGAAAAGATGCAAGATGTTATAAACTAGGAAGTGGTACTTGTAGTTGAAAGACGCGAGATCTTATAAAATAGGAATGATGTCACATATGGCGCGTGTCATTGCGTTACGAAATTATGAGAACAAATACAAGAATGGACCATTTGTACTACTTGGAGACTAACGTGGCTATCATAGACAATAATTGGCTTATCCAACATATGGCTTCTAGATATGCACTCAGACGTATATCGTTTGACCATATGAAACCTACCACGATCTGAGGAACATGCATAGACCTAGTATTTGCAAATTGCTCACTGCAACCCATACAGGAACTGCTCTTCCTTCATTTCACAGACCATAAAGCCGTCATAATGAAGGGACATCGCAAGCCATCCATCCTCTAAGAACAAATAAAAGTTGATTTGTGTATATACACACACAGCGTTTCTCACGTCTTTACATGATGATCGACTGGGCGAATTACACGGAAGATTCACGGTTTACCGATGAATCCCTCCGGAGCTTCGCCCATTCATCATCATTCATCCCGTGAATATGCGATAATTTTTTTTTCTCATGCGGCAGGCATCTTCCTAGAGGAGGCGTTGCTCCATCACAAAGAGAGGCAGACGCAGTGCTGTCTGGGTAGAGCTGGGTAATGTCATGGGCGCGAAATGCAGCATGTAGCATTTCGCGCGGTTGCCGCCGCGCCGACAGACGCTGGTCGCGCCGGTCACGCCTGGCGTCCGATTTGCTAGCGCTGCGTCGCTTTGCCCAGCATGCGCGCTCGTCGACGTTAGGTCGGAGTATAATGGGCCCTTCATGACTACATGCGACGCTCATGATGCGCTCGCGCCCGTTTTGGTTGGGTCACATATACCGAATTTGGTGTTACGAGACGTCAATAGATTACGAAGGTAAATATCTGGTGCAAGCTCGATAATCATGACATGCGTGTCATGTACGAACATGACAACGTACCACACTCATGATGCGTTCACGGCTGTTTCAATATACGAAATTTCATATCACGTGACGTGAATAGACGACGAAGGTAAATGACACGTCTTAACATGATCACTTACGATATGCGTGTAATGTAAAGCATGACTACATGCTACGCTCAAAGCATGCTCGTGGTGGTTTTACTAGCTCCACATACACCAAATTTGGTATATGTGACGTGAATGGATGAAGAATGTAAATGACTGGTGCAAACATGATAATCCTGACACGCGTGTCACGTGAAGAACACAACATACCACGCTCAAGGCGTGCTCGCGGCCAGTTTCGCTAGCTCCGCATATACTAAAGTTGGTATCGCGTGACGTGAATAGATGGCGAAGGTAAACGACACATCCAAACATGATAACCATGACATGTAAGTCATGTACGGCATCACTTACCCCCACCTCGTAACATTGTGCAGATTTCAGAGTGACATATCAAGCCTTCCTCATTCGTGTTTCGCATATCATCGGTTCCCACTGAAGGTGGGATCTGCCATTTTTTTTTTTGAATGCGTCCATCTGCGCTTGCCGACTGTCCTTTGTTTAGACTACCCACGTTTTTTGGCAGTGGTAGGATTTTTATCTTAGCCCTGATTTCATGCGGTATTTCAAGCCTCAGTGTGGGTGCAGTTAGTGGTTTTAAGTTTAGGAGCTTCAAGGACGTCATGTCCGTTGTCGAATGCAGGATAGTCTCCACCATTGTGATGCTCGTTGTCCTTCGATTATTTCGTTTACTGGTGTTATGTACACCCAGTTCCAAAAGGTTTCTCATTGGCGCACTCAAGTGGGTAATCCTAAGGCCGCTCTCTAGACTGACCTAATTATAATTCTGATTTTATTCACTGCATCGCTCCTGAGGTACAAGAAGGGGCATGTGTACGCGATTCTACAAATGAAAAAAGACTGCACTAACTTTCAGGCTTCTTTTTCTTGTAGCCCATGCCTCCGTCCGCTTATTCTTCTCAGGAGCCCGATGACTTGTCGCGAAGTGGTTTCCAACCTTTCAAGGGTCTCTCGGACGAGCCATTTTTCTTCTAAAAATAGGGCGAGTATCCTTATGGTGGTTACTTTTGCTACTGTTTCTTTGTTTACCGTGATGTTAAACGTGTCTCTGGTAGCTGGCGGTAGTTTGGTCGCTATTAAGCTCATTTGGGTTCCGGGCCACTGTGGGAACCCGGGAAATGAGGCGGCTCACCAGGCAGCCCGAGGGAACATAAACCGGGAAGTGGTGCGGTGGCAGGAACCAAATCCGAATGACCTGGCGCTCAGCTACGGAGACCGGCTCAGCCGGCACCGAGAAGAAAGAAGGCTTTATCCACCTCCAGATGAAGCATTAACCCGGCCCAAGCGACTACACTGCGAAGGGCTCAGACTCATTGTATACCTAGCCCGAGGAGGCTGGCCGTAATAGTGAAAGATGAAAAGCTACAAAAGTGTAATAACTTTGGCCTAGCATGGGCAGGACAACACCACGTATTATGGGGTTGGCCCAGCAGCCCTCCACCCGAGGAGCTCCTGCAGCCATTTCCCTCACCGGAAGCCTTGGAGAGGTCCTTAAGGAGCCCGAATTTTTATATACAGGCCAAGCTGGTGGACTGGTCTGCTAGTGTTGCGGCTCCTTGGGCCCCAACCTAGCCCCCGTCAAACTTGGTTTCCCCCGTTTCCCCTCCCTTTCTGAATAATAAAGTTTATTCCTCCTCCTCCTCCTCCTCCTCCTCCTCCTCCTCCTCCTCCTCCGTCGTGGTAGGTGTTCTGTGGTCGTCTCGACCTCATTTAGTTGTTTCGTGTTAACGTTTGCTTATATTCTTTTTACGTGCTTACCACAAGTGTGTTCTTTAGCCATGGATACAGTGCACCGCTAGCCCTTTAATGACAATGCTTTTGATGTGGTAACGGCCATCCTGGCAGTGCAGCACGTTACAACGCGGGTCTTGCGAGAAAAATAAGCGATGACCCCGCATCCGACGGTATTCTTTCGTGAACGATGGCAGTGGCTGTTGGCGTTGCGGCAGCTCTATTACTTGAGTGGAGAAACTAGCGCTGCAGTGCGCAAACTTACTATTACGTTATAGCATGCTGTGCCTACATACTTTTCTGCTTCTGGTGCCTCTCGTGATTTGCCTCGCTTGTCAACTTGCAGTCATAGTGCGTGCCACAATTTTTTTTTCAGCGCTGTGGCTGAGGTGGTTACTATTACTCAGGATTTGGAATACTCTTTTTACAAAGGTGAGTGACTGTTAGTAACTTACCTGCTGTGCACAGCTGTTAATAGAAGTCCATTTTGTGTTGAGCTTCTCACGACAAAGGAGAATCATAGAGGTAAGACGGAACTATGCACGCGTGCAGCATGCCTTTCTCGTCCAAGTGCTGGCATGGGCAATTTAAAACGCCTGCAATTGAGAATTTCATTTAACTGACAGAAGTCATCGGTTTACCTTTCACAAAAGTGTAGTGATAATGAATTTCAAAACGTTTCTGATGGTTGTAACCCAGCCTGGCAAATAAGCGATCGGTGAAACTTCGCAGCCTGTTTCCCTTTGTGCTTTCACTTGCCGTGGTAGCATAGCCTCATTGGGTGTCGTGTGAATATATGCTGGAGGACGCAGGTTCGACTTCCGCACGGCGGCCGTATTCGAGTGGGGGTAAACTGCAAAGAACGTCCATATGGCGGTAGCGGCACGTATAACTATCAATTGTATATGATCAGGCTTTCACGCATGGACTGCACAGTGGTATCAGGTTTTCTAAAATGTTGAAAAATTAAGTGTTATGCTTTTTTATGCGCCTCGTTGAATGAGTGCTGTTGGTGCCATGCGAAACTAAAAATGCGTGGGCTTGCCAAGTATGTCGACACCGAAAAATCCATTATTTGTGTACTGTCTAAGGTAATTGATAAAGCAAGACTGCATGCTTGAGAAGCAGAGCTCCTTGTATTCGTGACAAATTGGTAGTATTAAACAACACGAGACACGCACGGAAGTATGCGGAGCATCGTGCGAGTTCCTGGAGATAAAAAAAAAAAAAGAGGCTTTTACCCTACACCAATAAAACAAAAAAAAACGTCACTCCTGCATTGCTTGCATTAATCTTAGGTAAAAGTAATCGCTCGCGACTGGCCGCGGCCGGCTAGGCTGGGCGTGCGCATGCGCGCGCGCAAGACCCCCGTGATTGAGGAGAAACTTGAACACCGAAGGTGGAACGTTGCTCCTTTGGCCCTTGCCGGGCGAGGGCGCGACGGTAAAGCACCCGAAAGGGAGGAAGTCGCTGCGCCGAAGGAGAAATGGAGCCCGTTTCTCCATTCTCGCTTTCTCTCCCGCCCCCCCCCCTTTTTTTTTTAGGGGCGAAGCTCCTGTTTAGAAAAAGTTTATTCTTTAATGGGACGCAACAAACCGAAGAGACAAGCGTCTGTATAACAGGCACAATAACAAACAAAAGACAAAGCACAACATACATTACACATTTAAACTAAAGTGTCCAAGTCCGTAGGATGTCCATAGTCCGTTGTACTAATAACTGTACATATACTACGTAAATGCACTAATCACAATATGGACAATGTACATGATGATATATGTACAGAATTTACAAGACTTGGTGAAGATGTTATTTTTATTTATTTATTTGCAATACTGTCGACTCCAATGTTGGAGTCATTACAGAGGGCACATTGCAGGTAGTATACATTCATGAAGAACAAACAATAACATTCCAACTGACATACGGGATTCCTTACATTATTGGTTAAAAAAAAGATACAAGGAATAATGAATTATCCGCATAATTAAACACAGGAAGATAATCGCACCAAAATGTGTTATACAATGTTATAAGAATATGTAGATATGTAGCGCATCTTTATTGTCGGCACAACCATCATCACCAGCAAGCGCATCCGGCAAACCATTCCACATTTTATTTGCACGAGGAAAAATAAGAGAATGAAACGAGAAACATCAATTTGAAACGCACCACATTTTTCGGTTCACAAGATATCAGAGAGCAGGACAAATGACGGTGACCGAATCAACAATATGCGCAGTTTTCTAGCAGGAAACTCAGGAAACTGCTGACTTGCGCATACCAAGCCAGGTATTTGAGCGATGGATTGAAAAAAAAAAAAAGACGGATACGAAAACATAAGCCTCACCCAGTACCTTCTGGCCTGCTACAGTGCGCCGTGCAACCGTGCAAAAAAGAAAAAGAAAAGAGGAAAATAGCAAAGGTATGTGAAGCATTGAAGCACTACTGTAGATTACGCATGGTTTCTAACACTGCGGTGAATGTGGATAGTGTGTCGGCATTAGTAGCATTTGAATTCAGTTTATTCCATTCGCGTATTGTTATAGTGGGAAAAACGATTTTCCGAAGACGTCACTGTTTGAGGAATATTCTTGCAGACTGTATTTGTGCTTATGACGAGTAGGGCGTGACTGTGAAAATGTGACGTACTTAGACACATCTACCTTGTAGTGGCCATGTAACAACTGGTACAAGAACCCCAGGCGTGTTATAAAATATGTACAACAGGTATCAATATTCATAAAAGTTACATAACTTACAGCGTTAGAATGAAGTGCATGTATAGGAGAGCTCACACCCATATGGAACACACACAAACACATAAAAATAGTAAACACATAGTGATTACATGCACCAATCAGACATTGACAGGTGACCTGGCTATAGGAACCAGGCCAGGTGGAAGACTAATCGAACGCGTCTGTCAACTACGGACAGAAATCGGCACGACCATTGTCGCAGAAATTCTTCCTCCCCAAGGAAGAACAATTCCTCCGACAGAAACGATATGAGTTCAGAGTAGAGGCGTTCCAGAATCAGAAAAAGAGCACGACGACGATGACCTGCCGCAACAGCTTCGCACCTATTACGCCATAAACAAAAGGTGTGCAAAGCGACTACGCGAGCAGCGACCAGATGTTACAAAGCGATTAACACCTAGGCCACGAAAACTAGTGTTAACTGACTTCCAAAACACCTTTGCAATGACACATTGCTGCAGCATATGCTGGTTAGACTCCTGTAACGGGCAGTTAGGACAAGTGGAAGATGGGACCATGCCCCACCTCTCCAGCCTGTCCCGTGTTGGGAGTACTCTCAATCCAAGACGCCACATAAAGTCACGGAGGTGACCAGGCAAAAACGATGCCGTTATCGCGCTCCACGAGACATGTCTCGATCGTGCTAGACGGGGTGGAGGAACCAGAGGAAGCAGAAGAGCCGCCGTTGTATCTACAATGCGGCTTTCAAGAATGTCCACATCGGGACAAACCTGCTGCGCGTGTCGATAAAATGCTACTGCCGTTGAGTAAAATGCAGGTACGTGAAGTGTTTGCGGTGCATAATTAAGCCGTGCATCTGGTAGTAAACAGCGCAATTTGGTGCCTAAGAAATAGCAGGCAAGATCACGCGCGGGGCACTGATCACCATGCAACAACCGAAGTAAGAATCGTAGGGCAAGTAGCCGGCAGCGAACAGAGACGGATGGGAATGCGAATCCACCACAGTTTCTCGGTTGCCCAAGAGCTGCTCGGCAAACCAGCTCTGTTCCACCCGACCAGAAAAAAGAGCCAATGAGGGATTGCAACGACCTGGTGATTTGTAATGGGGGCTGTAACACATGAGATATATACCACGCACGGTCGCAAAACACCATCTGTGCTAAATACCTTCTTTCGAGCATCGGTAAATCATACTCTTGTGCTTCCCGGACGTGTCGTTTTACATCTTCGACTACTGAATTCCACAAGGAGGCTCCTTATGGCGTGGCTTGTGCGTCCTTCGTAGTACGTAACCACCAGTGGCACATACCCGAAAGAGCGGTCCTTACGATTTTGACCTCCAAGGTGGTTCCGGTGAGAGATTTCTTCTGTGCGTTGTTGAACAATAAAAGATTGCTCAATGCACATGTTAATGGCTGCTAAGGGGAAATGAGAGACAGGAGCATTCGGCCTTTAGGTAATGCGCACGCTGCGATCCCCATTAGCAGCTATTGGCATGTACATTGAGCACGATCTGACAAGAAAGGGTTGCTACGTTATACTCGCTGAGTGTAACCTCCTTGGTTTTAGAAAGGTTTAGCGAGCGTTGGGCCATATAGCCATGAATACAGTGAACTAGTATATACCATGAACTCGAGGTGGTTATAAGTGGGAAGTAAACCCGAAGCGTAAGCCGTAAGAAAGTGTGCATGTGCCACCTCCCGTTTAGTCCTTGAAATGTCCACTGGATGGCGGTGCTTCCATATGGAGAATATACGATGAAAAGATGCGAGATGGTGGTACTTGGAGTGCTGAATAGATAGACGAACGGACACACAGACAGATGCATGGATGGACGCATGAACGGACGCAGGCGCGGATGCATGGACGAACGCAGGGACGGACGCATGAACAGACGCACGCACGGACGGGTGGATGGACACATGGACGATTACACAGACGTACGCAGGAACGGACGGAAGCAAGAACGAATGGACGGACGAATTCTTCGCCCCACTCCCCATCATTCACTCCGTGGATATGCTGCCATTTTTTTTGGGGGGGGGGGGGGGGGTAGGCGCGCCGCGGCTGGCATCGAAGAGTCCGTGCCATGACGTCATCCGCCAGGCGGCGCCACTCCAACTTCTCGGGGCTAATAGCTTCTAAATTCCTTGTTTTCCCTTCCCCGAAATAAAGTTTTCTTCTTCGGCGAACTGCAATTCGTAATGTAAAAAAATGAAATATTTAAAAAAATAAATAAATCACTGAAATTTGTTGGACGTGCCCTTTAGCGTGCGCTTACATTACACAACAGAGGGGCCCCTCGCCTGTAACAAAATCGCTTTTTTTTTGCCCTTCTCAGCTTGTGGCTAGAAAGCGCACTTACGATTCTGCGCTTTCAGAAAGGACGAAATACTAGATGTGCGCGCGGCACGGCCTTCACACGCCTATATATAGCTATAAATCCATGCTATCTCACTGATTTTACTATCCTGTGTCACAGTAAAGCCGAGGCGAACTTCACCACACTATAAGTTAATCTTCCTTTTATGCGTGATGGAATACGTATACCGTTTTGTTGTATTTGCGTTCCATCTGTGCAGGGACGTGGTTCGCCGATTTTAATGTATATCAAGGACATGATTCTCCTAAGCGCATGGCTGCTGTTATACGCACCGTTGATCTCACAGATGGAGGCGTATATACAGGGGTCTCAAGAAATCGATACTAGTTTCGCACGTGGCCCTTTCGCGCATTTATAGATCGCACGTGCACCACGAAGGTGTACGTTTTATTTCGGCCTCTAAAACGTGTTCTTAGCCACCTGTTGTATTCTTATTAAGAATCATTCTCTAGTGCCTTCTCGCCTCCCCTTGCATAATGCATTGCTCCTCCTTTCGATACACGGTGACCTCTGCGAAGCGTCGACAGTCGTTTTTCAATCGCTCGTATTCTCACGGACTTGCGTGTAATTAGCACTTGCCCATATTTGTTATACTTTAATTAGATAGTTTCCACCCGGTGACCGTGAAATCCTCCCCCCCCCTCCTTTTTTTTACAACCTCCACTCCTTCTTTTCATGCTTGTCGTTAGCCATCACATAGTATATACGAAACGGCTCTCGTCTATATACACATACAGTCAACTGCGCGCATATTTGTTCATGCGTGTTGAAGTGGCGTGTCATTTCAAATCTCCCTTCAACAAGCGTAGGAATTTTGAGCCGCCATTACGATGTCGGTGAAACGCAGCTTACTATAGACTATATAAGAAGTATCTACTCGATTTCATCATGTCCATAAATCGGCTTGATTTAGAGCTTCTAAAATTAAAAAAAACGCAGTATTTACGCTGAAGTGGGAAGGTACACGTACCGATAACCGAGTGTCATGTCCGCGCACAGGCGTACTGCACACGCCACGAAGAGGGCGCACAGATTGCACGCCAAATTTCAGTCTTGACATTACAGTTATGAAATGACAGTCGTTAAATTGCTTTTTGCCGTGATAACTTGTGCAACGAACTACTTCCGTGGACTGTTAATTTACTAATGTAATGAATACCTTCAAGAATGGTATATATCTCCAGAAAATCGCTCATTACTTCCCCGATTCCTTTTAACTGAAATATTACACGTTGGCTTCTCTTGCCATGAAGGGACCAGAGAAGGAAAGAAAAGAAAGTTATCAAAGACAGCTAATACGAGTGCCCGAACTTCAGCGTGAAGGAAAGAAGTATGAATTTAAGGGCTCGTGATCTTCATTACATACAATATTGTTACGTGAAGGAGACTGACTCAGAGGGGTAGTCACCGATGTATTTACAGACGGTTAGGCGAGCAGCGCCAGCCACACAGATTAGCTCGTGCCAGTCTATCTGCTTCGTCTTCTTCAGCTCCATGCACTGGCACGTAGCATGACCCCCGGCGGCGGAGGCACCGTCCCGGTGCTTTAAAGGTCGTTATCTGACGCATTATTGTAGGGCTTGATCCGCGAGACGTGTACGATATCACTGGGCCGCATAGTAGATGATGATGGGCAGATGGGGCTGATCTCGTAGGTGACAGGTGTTACTTGACGCAATATACGATAGGGTCCCGTGTAATGAGACAGAAGTTTTTCGGATAGGCCCAGCCGACGATGAGGGGACCAGAGTAAAACGAGGGTACCGGGAGCGAAATGTACGTCTCTATGTTCCGCATCGTACCGACGGCATTGGTTGGTTTGCGACGCCATCAGCCGAGCGCGAGCGAGCTGACGGGCATGATCGGCTCGCGCAATCGCGTCGCGGGCATACTCGCTGGTGGACGAGGTGTGAGCTGAGATGACTGTGTCCAGTGGTAAAGTCGGCTCTCTTCCGTACAATAAGTAGAACGGCGAAAAGCCCGCTGTGTCGTGACGGGATGAATTATACGCGAAAGTTGCGTAGGGTAAGGCAAGGTCCAGTCTCGGTGGTCGGGCGACACGTACATAGCGAGCATATTTGTTAAAGTGCGGTTAAATCGTTCCGTAAGGCCGTTTGTTTGAGGGTGGTAAGCGGTTGTCAGTGTGTGTTGCGTCGAACAAGAACGCAGAATGTCGGCGATGACTTGGGATAAAAATGTACGGCCACGGTCTGTGAGAAGCTGTCTCGGCGCACCGTGAATCAATATAACGTCCCGTAACAAGAAGTCAGCGACGTCGGTTGCACAGCTGGTCGGTAGAGCTCGCGTAATAGCGTAGCGTGTAGCGTAGTCTGTGATAACGGCTATCCATTTGTTTCCCAATGTTGATGTGGGAAAAGGACCAAGCAGGTCTAACCCAACACGGTAAAATGGTTCCGCGGGTATGTCAATGGTTGAAGATGGCCAGCGGGTAGCAGCGATGGTGTCTTACGACGTTGGCATAGGTCACATGTGGCGACGTATCGGCGTACCGAACGAGCAAGGCCTGGCCAGAAAAAACGGCGCCGGACGCGCTCGTACGTGCGGGATACGCCAAGGTGTCCAGCCGTGGGAGCGTCGTGAAGTTCGGTGAGAACACAGCGGCGCAAATGCTTAGGCACAACAATGAGAAGGTCGGGCCCGTCTAGTCGGAAATTGCGACGGTATAGCACACCCTTTTGAATGACAAAGTAGCGGACGGAAGCATCATTTGTGGAGGATTCCATACGGCTGATGATGCCAAGCAGCTCTGGATCACGCTTCTGTTCTTCCCCAATATTAAGGAAGTCGGACACTGACAAGATAGAGTTCTCCGTGGGCTCGTCAGTGTCCTCAGGATCGTCGACAGGGTACCGGGAGAGGCAATCGGCATCACGGTGTAGGTGGCCAGATTTGTAGACCACCGAATAGGAAAACTCTTGCAGGCGCAAAGCCCAGCGACCAAGGCGGCCTGATGGATCTTTCAGAGAGTTCAGCCAGCAAAGTGCGTGGTGGTCGGTAACTACCGAAAATGGGCGTCCGTATAGATAAGGTCGAAATTTCGCTACCGCCCATACAAGAGCCAAGCACTCACGCTCTGTTATCGAATAGTTACGTTCAGGGGCGGATAGGAGGCGGCTGGCATATGCAATAACGCAATCATGGCCATGTTGTTTCTGAGCCAGCACTGCACCAATGCCATGCCCACTTGCATCTGTACGGATTTCCGTAGGGGCAGCAGGGTTGAAGTGTGCCAGAATCGGAGGGGTAGTGAGAAGAGCGACGAGAGTCGAGAACGCAGAAGCCTCTTCGGAGCCCCATGAAAACGGGACTTCTTTCTTGAGGAGCTGCGTAAGCGGCCTCGCTATGTGCGCAAAATTTTTCACGAAGCGTCGGAAGTAGGAGCATAGTCCGATAAAGCTGCGTACATCCTTCGCAGATCGTGGTACAGGAAAGTTTTTGACGGCGCTGATTTTTGCCGGGTCTGGTTGTACACCGTTGGCGTCTACTAAATGGCCAAGCACTGTGATTTGATGGCGTCCAAAGTGACATTTGGATGAGTTGAGCTGCAGGCCAGTGCGACGGAAGATTCCCAGGATGGCTGAGAGGCGCTCTATGTGAGTTTAAAATGTTGGTGAAAAGGCGATGACGTCGTCCAAGTAGCACAAACATGTGGACCATTTGAATCCTCTGAGCAGGGAGTCCATCATTCGTTCGAAGGTGGCTGGAGCGTTACAAAGGCCGAAGGGCATTACCTTGAACTGATATAGGCCATCGGGGGTGATGAATGCCGTCTTTTCACGGTCCATTTCATCTACCTCTATCTGCCAGTAGCCGGAACGAAGGTCTATGGAGGAAAAATAGTGGGACCCATAGAGGCAATCAAGCGCATCATCTATTCGTGGCAGAGGGTAGACGTCTTTTTTGGTAATTTTGTTTAGGTGTCGATAATCCACACAGAAACGCCATGCACCGTCTTTCTTGCGGACTAGCACTACAGGAGAAGCCCAAGGACTGCAAGATGGCTCAATGATGTCCTTGGCGAGCATTTTGTCGACCTCACTTTGGATGATGTGACGCTCGGCCGCCGACACCCGATATGGGCGCCTATGAATAGGATGCTCATTACCAGTGTTTATGCGGTGGCTCATACCGGTAGCTTTCCCCAACGGACGGCCGCTGATGTCAAATACGTCGATGTAGGACAGCAGAACCCGGTGGAGCTCATCAGTCTGCTGCGGTGTTAAGTTGGAAGCGATCATCGAAGTAATAGCGCTGTCGGAGCAAGTGACGTGCCAGTGCATGGAGCTGAAGAAGACGAAGCAGATAGACTGGCACGTAGCAATATTAACAGAAACTAACAGACATTCTGGCATGTTTTTCTGTTAGTTCTTTAATATTGAGCCTAAGCGTGGAAAGTTAAGCTTTAGATGTATATGTGCTGTAATTAACGTTGACGTAAGATGGACAAAAACTACGAAATTTTGTCATTATAACTTCTCAAAAGTAATGTGATATCGCAACTTTTCGCAAGCTGTCAGTTGTCATGCAATTTCATTGCACTTCTAAGAAATACACAAATGTATTTAGTATTGTAATTTAACTAAAGTGAGGGATAATCTTGCCATACGGGCGCACATTCGACTCAGACAGACCTACGCACATGATGCGTACAAAACGTGCGCTATATCCGCGAACCCCGTGTGTGATGTATGTGTTGTGATGCCTATAGGAGAGTGGTGTGGGCTCGAAGAACACCACCTGTTGAATGACACCGGTTGTAATTAGGGGTGCATCACAACGCACTTTGAAAGCACGACTGCGAAGACTTGTGTACTCGTCTGAATCTGCAACCGTCGTCGTGCAGCGCTTGACCTGGGGGCTGCTGTGAGCGTATGCTTTTATGTATATATACACCGGAGGTGCAGGAAGTTCATGCATGCTTGAGCCCGTCAGACGAGGGAAGTATACGATTATCGGGCTCATTTTTTTTTGTGCGTGTGAGGGGTTATGAAAAGGCACGCTCTGATTAGTTGCTTCGCATGGCCAAGCGCTGTAACGAGCGGCTCAGCGGTTCGTCCTTTCTTTCTTTCTTTCAATTATGTGCTGCCAACAGCCCATGTCAGTGCGCACTATAAACGACAGTAAGGCGATGAATAAATTGCCGTCACTTTTCCTTTGCACCAGGCCTCGCCGTGTACTTCGATCTCAACAAGTATACGGTTCCGATATCTTGTGGCGATCGCGTCATGTAAACAGCTCGCATTGCAATATAGCGACCTTCTATTATTACTTTAGCATCGTTTCGCAATACACTTTATAAAGCTTCAAAGTCGGTACGTTTCTAATTCGCGCTGGCACATTGCTATGCATCTTTGCGAATGTTTAATAATTATGTTTAATAATAAGTTATGGCTTTCCGCAAGTTGGCCCCGCCGCGGTGGTTGGCTAAGGTACTCGGCTACTGACCCGCAGGCCGTGGGTTCGAATCCCGGCTGCGGTGGCTGCATTTTCGATGGAGGCGGAAATGTTGTAGGCTTGTGGGCTCAGATTTGGGTGCACGTTAAAGAACCCCAGGTGGTCGAAATTTCCGGAGCCCTCCACAACGGCGTCTCTCATAATCATATGGTGGTTTTGGGACGTTGAACCCCACATATCAATCAATTTCCGCAAGTTGCCGACTTAACCGTAAATCATATTTTTTGTGAAGTAAGACAGCACCCACTAAGCTATCAGTCGCCTTTCTGCGGATAAGTGAGGTACCCGCTACACCCATCTGATAGATATTTATGCGCACTTTGTTGAAGCTGCATGTGGCCGATTACCATGAAGAAATATGGCTGGAGCGCTTTGTAGTTGCTATGGGAAGCATCACACATTCGTCGTGCAATTACTATTGTGTAATGGCTGGTCGTTACTTTGGTCTTCTGCCCTATAGCCGGTTCTAATGTACCCTATACTTTTCCCTGTTCTGCCAAATAAATAAAAAAACATAAGCAAGGAACCCGTATTTGTTTCTTCGCGATGCTAACGCAAACGTGGGCTCGTACGAATCATAAACAGTATTGCGTATCCCAGTGTGAATGAAGCCTCTGGCACGCAATTTGTCGCGGGTATGTCTCCACGTTAGCTTGATGGAGTAAAAATTAAGGGTTTACATATATAGGGGCGAGGCGTGAAAATCAACTTCTGAAAACATTATGCACCCCTATGGTCTCCACTTTACGACCCGATCGGTTTATACGCCGCAGGCAAAAACGCGCGTCTTTAGAGACAATTAACGAAAACAAGCCGACAACAGCAGAGCTCAGGTATGTATGTATGCCGGACCAATTAATGTTCGCCTGCCGAGACTGCAGCTCCGACGTCCCTTAACGCAATTACGCGAACGCAGCTGCGGGGGTCGGCCCGTGCTATAGAATTTCATGCACGGTCAGTGCGCGTGGCTAGGTATTTTAATGATGGTCATTAACTTTTAGGATGAGATATACCGTCTATTAGCGCCCTCCCCTTTTCCGTCCTTCGCTGTTTCTACCGCGCTTTTTGTCATCGAAGCTGTGAAACAATGTCGACGCGATCGCCCGATTCACACATTGCGTCCCATTTCCTTTCTTTATCGATAATTTATGGTTTACCGGCTGCTCCCAGCCTTTCAGCAGTGGTGCTGGAAGCTTCTTGCTTCCTTGTTCGCGCTCTTTCTTTCTTTCTTTCTTTCTTTCTTTCTTTCTTTCTTTCTTTCTTTCTTTCTTTCTTTCTTTCTTTCTTTCTTTCTTTCTTTCTTTCTTTCTTTTCTTCTTTACTTTGATTAGGGGTGACACCTACTGTCACTATAGCGCTTGTCGTTAGATGCCGGTTTGCGAAAAAAAGTTTTCTTCTCGCCTCCACAACTGTGCCCCCCCCCCCCCCCCCTCTTCGGTGTTTGCCGTAATGTGTTCCAAATGAATGGCTTTTCGCCGCGCGGCCACTTTGGCAAACTTGTGTCTCCGCCCTCTCCTCTCTGACGCCCGCGAAAGTGTGGCGGAATGGGCTGCAGCGTTGACGCCCCGTCCGGAAGCCGTTTATTTATTTATTATTTATTTATTATTATTATTTATTATTTTTATTTATTATTTATTTTTATTTCTTTATTTTACTCGCCACTTTTAGCATCAATTCAGACTAACATTTACTTCCGGGCATGCAATGGGAAATGTTTTTGTTTTAGGTGTCCGCATCTGTTGGTGGTGGGGCTGTACGGTCCTTGGGATGTGCATTGGGGGTCTGTTCGTTCATTAAACTATTTTATGAATCGTTTGCATCACGTAGCTTACTTTCACTCTTCTTGTTCTTCTTGTATTATTATTATTATTATTATTATTATTATTATTATTATTATTATTATTATTATATTATTATTATTATTATTATTATTATTATTATTATTATTATTATTATTATTATTATTATTATTATCGGTAGTAGTAGTAAAGTAGCCCCGCCGCGATGGTCTAATGGCTAAGCTACTCGGATGCTGACCCGCAGGTCGCGGGATTGAGCGGTTGCATTTTCGATGGAGGCTAAAATGTTGTATACGCCTTTGTGCTCAGATTTGGGCGCACGTTAAAGAGCCGCAGGTGGTCGAAATTTCCGGAATCCTCCACTACGGCGTCTCGCATAACCATGTGAAGGTTTCGGGACGTTAGATCCCACATATCAATCAGTAGTAGTATAGTAGCAATAGGGTTCTGTACCAAAAAAAAGAAAACGCCAGGCCTGCGTGCAAGGCGTTGCACAGTCACAGCGAAACTTGAAGAGTGGCATTTCAGAGCCTTTTCTAACACTCATTAGGTAACAGCTACATACACACTTTCTCGATACCAACTACGGCATTAGTAATACATTTTTTTTGAGTAGTAGGCCAGTATTGGCTACGCTATTTTTCGTCGTTCTTCTGAGAAGCGCGGTAACAACTAAACACTTGCAAGGTATTTTGTGCCAATTGTTCATGCAGTGGCTGCAGGGGACGATGAGGCATTATGCCTGAAGTGGGTATGCACCACAGTTGATTGATGATTGATTTGTGGGGTTTAACGTCACAAAACCACCATTTGATTATGAGAGACGCTATGCACCACAGTTAATAACTAAAAAAAAACAAGCTTTTGTAGTGGGTTGGTGTATTGGACGACCCACTCGTTACGCCACTCGCATTGTGCGACGGCTGCTTGTTCTTTCGCTGTTTTGAAACGCTTTATAAGTCGTAATACCGCGATTGCTTTCCCGACATCAAGCCTGCCTATAAAGGCAAGTTTGCCAACAAGTTCCCATCGCCGGCGTGGTTTAGTGGTAGAATACTGGGCTGGCATCCAGCGCGCCCGGGTCCGAGCCCCGCTGTGTCATAAGTACTAAGTTGTCTGTTTTTTTTTTAAATTTCGTGTGATGTGGTTACGGACTCCAGTGACAGCGGCGGTGGATAACTGCGGCGCCGAGCGTGATCCGAGTTTTGATCTCATAACAGCTTTCGCTGTAATTATTTTCACTAACCTTGTCGGTTTTCTAGAATCCAACTCTTTTTTCTGTTCAGCACAACACGGTTTTAGAAAACATTACTCATGTGAAACTCAGCTAATAACCTTTACTCATGCGCTACATCAAGTACTAGATCGATCATCGATCATTGACTGCATATTTTTAGATTTTTCTAAGGCATTCGACAAGGTTTGTCATAAATTGCTACTGCTTAAACTAAACACGCTTAATATTGGTATTAATTTACTGAAATGGATTGAGTGCTTCCTTTTAAACCGCTCACAATTTGTTTCTTTAATGGCTTTAACTCAGAGTTTACAGATGTCTATTCGGGAGTTCCTCAAGGTTCAGTCCTTGGGCCTTTATTATTCCTAATTTATATTAATGATCTTCCTTCCGTGTTAACTCTAATATTCTCCTATTCGCGGATGACTGTGTTGTTTTTAGAGAGATAACGAACTCTAATGATGTTGCCTCACTTCAGTCTGGTCTTGGCGCAATCGCAGACTGGTGCAGTGAATGGCTAATGCAACTAAATATTAATAAATGTAAAGTCATGCGTGTTTCCAGAAAAACTTCCCGTCCACCACCATACCACATTGATAACATTCATTTAGAATCAGTAACTTCATATAAATACCTCGGTGTTTACATTACTGCAAACCTAAACTGGTCTGCTCATATCGAGCACTTAATTAACAAAGCTAACCCGCATGTTAGGCTATCTTCGTCGAAATTTTTATCACGTTCCCTCCTCCTTGAAACTCCTGCTCTATAAAACACTAATCCGATCGAAATTAGAGTATGCCACATCGGTGTGGGATCCCACCCATATCAACTTAATTACTGCTCTAGAGATGGTTCAGAACAACTCTGTACGTTTCATTCGCGCTAATTACAGTCGCACCGCCAGCATAACTTCTATGAAATCAGACCTTTCCCTCCCATCATTATCACTGCGCAGAAAAGTGTCACGCATTGCCTTGTTTCATAAAATGTATCATCATCCTGATCTGCGCGATCGACTCATCCCTCAACCATCTTATGTATCCCATCGCACTGATCATCGTCACAAAGTTGGATTCGCTTCATGTAATACTGAGTACTTTTATCAATCATTTCTACCACGAACCTCTCGCGATTGGAATGGCCTTCCCGCTGACATTGTAAACATTAATAACTGTAAACATTTTCGCAATTCTGTAGCTAATATTGTATACTCAGGCTCTTTCTAACTTATAGTGCGTCTCTATTGTACTTGCATATTTTGTTCCTTTTATTTTATTACCTTTTTGTGCTTTTACCACTCCCCCTCTGTAATGCCTCTGGCCCTGAGGGGTATAATAAAATGAAATGAAATGAAATATGTACATTGTCAATATCCGGAGGGGAATGTGTAAGAAATGGTGCACTCCAGTGAAACATCAAAAAGGCTACAATGCAGACTTAAGCAGCAGCAGGAAAACAGCATTACGAATAGCTCATATTGCAATATCAATGAGAACTAACTGACGAGAATACCAAGGAAAGTGTCAGGGACGTTATTAGAAGTGGTTGTAATGTAAATTTGAACAAAGAAAAGTGGATTGAAAGATAACTCTCGACCGGCAAGGACGAACCTGTGACCTTCGAAAAGCGCCGGTGTCAAGATATCTTTTCGTGCGCTTTTCTTGCTTCGCATTTACATTCCAACTACTTCTAACAACATCTCTTACGCATTCCTTGGCATTATTGTCTGTTAGCTTTGAATAATATTGTGCCTGGCAAAAAAAAAAAAAGAGCCCTTAAATTTTGCTTTCCTTCATATTACAATATGTGTTATTCGTTGACATCATTGGCAATTCCTTGACATCATTGCCTGTTACAAGTTCTTAAATTTACAATTCTCTGCGTTTTACAATAGCAATATACTTTTTTAGAAGAAATAAGGAAAACATAGGCCGTCATTTGTGAACTGAAGAAGTATGTAGCAATCTTGAAGCCGAGTCAGTATTAGTCATAGGAACTATATAAAGGAGGCACGGTTGTGCGGTCTCGTCGCGAAGCAAGTCCATAGGATAGCCGAGTCATCTATTTATGTTTAGGACACACTGAATATTTCGTATAGAGCACAATGTGCTGTGTATATACATAACATGCTTGTGTACATTAATTGCCTCTGTTTGGTGACGAGCGCTCACTAAACGCAGTGGCGAATGCACGGCTGCCCACATCCAAGAAAATCGGTTTCCGGAAGGGGTGTATGATGTCTTCGCTCAAGGTCCTGTGTTACTTGGAAGGTCAGGGCATCGTGCTTAAAAGATACCGCGTTTCATAGCGCAAGTGGATCGCGACCAAGAATATCGCTGCCATGCGCAAAAATATAGGTCGCTTGATGAGTGGTGCGGCGCATTTCTGAACCAGTGGCGCTGCCGACACTGGCGCCATCGAGTGCTCTAGTGCCCAAGTTCGCCTCGCAATACAGAAGAAAATGTGTTAAAGAAAGAAGTTCTAGATTCACTACAGACCCTCTAGGTATAGGGGTAAGCGATAATAAATGAATAAATGAAGTGAATATCTTCGCGATAATAAAGAAAAAAACGTTGGCAGATCCCACGTACCGTGGGAATCGATGATATGCGAAGCGCGAATGAGAAATGTTGATATTTCACTTTAAAATCAGCACATCGTTACGAGGTGGAGGTAAATGATTCCGTACATGACTTCCGTGCCTTGATTATCATGTTTGGATGTGTCGTTTACCTTCGTCATCTATTGACGTCACGTGGTACCAAAATTAGCATATGTGGAGCTAGCGAAACGGCCACCAGCACGCTAAGAGCGTGGTACGTTGTCATGTTCTTACATGACACACGTGTCTGGATTATTCACTATCAGCAGGCGCCGTAATGTACGGGCGGGCCCTCGCTTGAACGACTGATGAAGACGGAGGCAGAGCCCTGGTGTCTTTACCGTTACCTTCCTTCCTTCCTTTTACGGCGCTGCCGGTTTCCGTCTCTCGTTTCACTCCCGCACGCAATTAAAGCACTCCACGCAGGCAATAGCGGGTCCACCTTAATCGCCCGTGAAAGAGGCGGGTTGCCGTCCGTCTCCACTCGCAGTAACACGGCTGTTCCGATTGGTTGCCACCTCCCACCAAGTATACGCATGCTCTCCTTCTAAAAGGCATGCGTACCTTGAGACACAAATATAGTGGCGGCTTCCGTGTGATTCTTCAAAGCTACGCGACCGCGCGTCAGCCAGGTCAACCTGCTCGTTCCGCCGATTTCCTGAATGAGAGAGCAGCAGGCTCGCGTGAAGTCCGGCCGAAATGGGGTTGACAAGGAGAGGAGCGGGAGGGAGGGTGAGTTATAGACCAGAAGAGAGCTCCCTCGAGAGCTGCGGGTCGTGGGGGAAGCTCGCGATGGCCGTCGATGCAGCTGAAGCAGCGCCGAAGCCCCCGAACACGCACCCGCTTATTTTTAGCTGTCCTCCCCTCTTCTCTATCCGCCCCATCTACTTGCTCCTCACCCTCCCTCCCATCTATAGGCGGACTTGCGAAGGGGAAGCCGCCACCGCGATCCAAAACTGCAGGCCCCGCGCAGCGAAATGCTGTAAAGAAAATGATGACAAAAACGAGAATAGGCGAAAGGGAATCTACCTGCCCGGGACGTACGGGAGGGACGAAATGAAACGGTGTTAACAGCGCAAAGTGGCGGCAGGCGGCGCGCCACGCGAGGTTCCTGTTCGCGGAACTATTCCGAGAGAGCGCGCTGATCCGCTCTCGGCGGGTGGCTTCCGCCGCGTTATTGTTTCCATAATACCGATACTAACGCCGGTTTTGTTCAGCAGAGCTAGCTGCCTGCCTCTCCTTAGGTTGCAAGCGAAGCCGAAAAGTTCTATTCTACTTAAATCGTTTTATATATGCGTTGAATCACGTGGAAATTTCCTTCCGACGTGTACGTGGGTCTATAAACACATGTGCACGTGAGGCTGAAAAAAAAAAAAAACTAAACTTCGTAATGTTTCGCACATGTACTGTGACCCATAGTGTTCAGTTTTGAAGGATGCATTCAAGCCGTTTTAGTGTGAATGGATTTTTTCAAATGGACATCAGCTTCGGTTATAGCTGTTAACATAGGATTGCTAACATAACATTGATTACTTAACTAGTTTCCTCATTAAGTAACGTGCTATCGACCACTTAGGTGAGTGACACGATAAACACAATCTTTGATTTCTCCCCACGGTCGTCATCACTAGATCAAGTCGAAACACCTGAGTAAGGCCACTCTTTTATGGGACTTGGTACGACGCAATGTAAACTTGCGTCTCAAAATGCACTTTCGCTAACGATAGAGAGATCAACAGGCTGAAATACTTTATTGCTATTGGAACTTTCACTCAAGCTGTATGTGCAAGGGAACCAATCGGGGTTGAAAAAGCGGTGTCCGTTGGGTACGATCGCAATTGTTCGCGTACCGTATTACACCAGAATAGCTTTATTTTCAGTCGGAAACAGTGCTCGAGCTTCAGGCAATGCCTTATTTGCTCCGTGTTCTCGGCGGCTATCGAAACGTTTTGCGCTGAAGAGGCGTGAACAGAGCTTATATGTAGAATAAACAGGTTTGCACGGCGACGGTAATTGTTTGTGGTCCACTATATGAACTTACTTTGCGTGAGTGTTTGAAAAGCGAGGAAAGGAGTTCTACAAAGCTTCAAAACACCTGAACGAAGCATTTACGATTAAGCGTATAAACTCATTTTAGGGAGCCGAACCGGGTCTGATGGGACATGTTCTGAGCACGCATGGTGTTCTGGTTATCGTCACTGTTTTTTTTTCTAGGGCATTTGCTTTTACACAAAAAGTGAGGGCAGTGCATATTATAAATTTGAATACTTTTCGTATTCAAAACGTTTCCTTCGTTTGACGGATAGTGAGATGATCTCTATACAGAATGCACTTCTAGCAGACATGCAATCAGTATTTACCGTCGAGCTCCTGTTTCCAAAAAAAAGAAATACGAAGAAGTTTTAAAAAAAGCTGAACAAAGAAAAATTACATGGTCGTGAGAAAGTAAACACAGGAAGTGAATACAGTATCGTGCTTACAAATATAGCGGTAAACAGTACAAAATGAACAGCGCTAACGTGTTATGCAAGATGTCCGTGTTAATATATATATATATATATATCTATATAGATATATATATTATATATTATATATAATATATATATATATATATATATTATAGAGAGAGAGAGAGAGAGAGAGAGCAAAGGTTGATGAACCATGTAGGAGCCACAACATACGATGGAGGGGGGGAAGTGAACAGGGGACCGTTATTTAGAAGAAATTATTGGTAATATTTTTGTATATGAAGCACAATGAAATCATTATGTCAGGTGTATAACTAAAAATGGTAAACTACCAGTGGCAGTTAGCGATGTAGATACGAAGATGTTCGCAAATTTCGCTCCGCATTCGAAGACGTAGAACAGTTGTGAATCAGCGACGCGGCCCGCCATGCACTTTCCCAGGCGATTGCACATTTGCTCTCATTTGTTGGAACGCGGTCGAGTCTGTCGATCTGTACAAGGGCGGAGAACGGCAGAGGCGATTACAAATTTAAATGTGTAATTCGCGTTGCCTATGCTATGCCGCCTGCAAATATACTTGGTATGAGGAGCGGTAATCTAGAATTCGCGAATTCGTCGGCGACGAATCATCCAACAAGAATATCCTCCTGACTTCCGGGTTGGATTTTGGTCCACGGAATTTCCTGAAACTTTCACAACTGGGTGTGTAGATGACGAAGATAAAAAGTGAAGCTTATTATTTCCGTGATGTTTGTGCTTTTGGTATGGCGTGATGTCCAACTAATTGGATGCTGAAACTTAATTAAAGCGTTAAGTAGTGGGCCTGAAGCAACACAAAGCAAGGTTACTGAAGAAAATTGTGACAAATTCCGGAATAACTGCAAGCTATTATTCAAAAATTAACAAATAATAAAAAAACCAACAGAAAGGTGAACCTTAACTTTCGCCGTTTAACTTCTAGAAGATTGCCCTGTTGAACGCCACCATGTTTTCTTCTTTGTTTCGCGATCTCCTGGCGCAATTTCGACAAAACTTCATGGAGGGCGCCAGTAGATGTCCAAAATATTGGACAAGTGGTTTTTGAGGAAGAAAACATGCTGAGATCTTTGTAGTGATGGGGTATTTCATGTCCAATATTTTGGACAAATCCCCATAGCTGGAACTCAGGAGGATATATTAGGTCAAGATTTAAACCAGAAGCTCTGAAACCGAATTTGGCCCCTCTCTCTCTCTCTCTATCTCTCTCTTTCTCTAACACACACACGCACACACGCACACACCAATGCCGGCTGTAATGCCCGTTTGCCAATGCAGGCTGTAATAGACGACGTGTGATATTCACGTATTTATTTAGTTTTACATGCATCTTGTCCTCCGGGTCGGTCGTTCGGCAAGGCTTACTGCCATAATTTATGGTGGAGTGAATACGACTTTTGTGTCGTACCACTGGGTCGCGTTCACACGCTTGCTGGTGATTGCGCGTTTTCTTGAGAAGGCGCTGCGCTGGACGAGAATAATAGTGCAGTTTCATGAAGCTACATCACTTATAACTTGAGTGGCCATACCTATCGAGGACTTCGTTCATGGGAGCCTTATGTGATATACGACAAAGGACGGCATCGAGGAACATGAAATGTTAGAGGGTTAAAATTTCGTGCAACATGGTGGAGCCGTTCATGGGCTTTCAAAAGTAGGCTTTTTAAAGAACGAAGCCGGCTATAAGTTAGGAAAATCTATGCGAGATTCTCTCGTCGCGAACGTCTATTTGTTATCGTCGCAGATCGGTAACGCACTTTCTTCGTCGATCCTGCTCTGCTTCACTCCCAAACAGGTGCGCTGATTTGTTCGGCGTGTGATGCATTAACTCTGGTGGGCGAGAAGACGAGGATAGAAAGAGTGAGCAAGAAAAATTGACACTCGGAAAAATTGGTAACAAAAAAAAAGGTTGTTGCAGGTGGGATTCTAACCCGCGTACCCACGACGGAAAGGCTAGCGCCTTCAACTCGGCAGGCACGCTAACATAACCTTGTATATAGCACAGCAAGGTGGTGGAAAATTGAAATGAAGATATGGAATAAATAAAGCATGACACAAGGAGGAAGAAAGAGAAAGACTCAATGAAAAGATAAAGAAAGAAGGATATAGGGAGGAAGGGAGGGAGGGAGGGAGGGAGGGAGGGAGGGAGGGAGGGAGGGAGGGAGATCATAAAGAAGCGTACCATGTCCACGTATAGTGTTGAAAAGGGAAGGAAGATCAAGTGAGGGGAAAAGCATGAAAGATAGCATAGCCATAGACACTATAGTATAACAATGGCTGGGAAAGGGAAGCGAGTGTTAGGGAAGGGCCTACGATAGGGGAACGTCATCTGCTCCACTCTTTCCTCAGAGAGAGAGGATGCGTAATGAAGAGAAAGGCTGAGAGGTACTAACCAGATATTAGCATCGCTTGCCCCCCCCCTCCCCCCTTCCTGTTCTGGTGCGGGACGACAAGGGTTGCAGAGAGGATTTGGAGAGAGAGAGAGAGAAAAAAAAAGAAAACAAAAAGAACACGCAAACAAAAAAACGGCAGATTCCACGTACCATGGAAATCGATGTTATGAAAAAAGCCTGCGCAGGAGGGAATGTTACAGGGTGTACGTTTTTATTGTTGAGAAAACCGTTACGACACGACGCCAAAAATATAGGCAAACGTTGCACGCACAGACATATCTTGAACAGCCGCGTAAGTTTTGCATAACTAGTTTACGGTTGCGTTATGCGATGTCAACAGAAGCAAAGCTATTGCGAACACCATAAACGGCAAGCTAAAATTTAGTGTTTCTGCTTGCGAGGATGGTAGCCCTGGATACATTCGGGCCTGCGTAGCTGCATAGTGATACGTAGTTGGTCTATAGTAGTACGCATAGTGCATCGTCGCACTATGTAGTTGGCCTACCTAGCACTATAGTGCTACATAGACAACTTCAGAGGACGACGCTTAACTACAATTGACATAAACGCGACTGACGGCTGTGGCATAATACATATGTGATGTTTACCAAAGTTAGATAGCCAACAATGCTGCCGCAATTGACTTTTCACCAACTTTGCAACCGGCGTAGGGTGTTTTTCCTAACTATACTATAGTTTCGAGACCTAGCGTGGCTCTGTGGTACAATATTTGATTGCCACGCAGAATTCGTGGGTTCAATTCGTGCTTGGACCCCGATATTTCACCTTTACGTTCGCGGGATCAATGCGGACGGTGTCAGTTTTTCACGACGCTCTCACACTTAAATTACCAACGCTTGTTCTTGCCGTTCCCGCGTATACATATAAGATGTGTATCACCCAACGTGGGAATCGCACAACGTGCGCTAACATGTGTCTTGCCGGTCACCAATAAAGTTTCGCACCCAACCACCCACCCACCTGTGGCGCATAACGCTGCCCGTGGTATAAAAGTATGTGCTGCACGTGTCTGAAAAAAAAAATTGGCCTCGTATCTGCATGTAATCTGCAAATGTCGTCGAAAGATGATAGTCTTGCGTGTGAGGAGAGTGAACAAAACATTTATTTGATATTCTGCGCAAGAAAATCAGTGAGTGGTGTTTTAGAGGCGTTGCATTACAGTGGAGGTGAGCGAACGAACGAGGCCAACGAGGCGAACAAGTCACGTCACACGTGAGACATGAGCGCCATCTAGCTGTTTTCTTGGAGAACGAAACGCGTGGCTCTAAGACGGGTGTGCGCGCCCGTCTCAGAGGCGATAATGTGTAGAACGCAAGTCGACGGGTAGGTGCCACTACCATCTCGTCTTAGCAAAGCGTTGGAAACACTCGCCTTTCCGTGCAAGTGTTGCATAGTCAGCGCAGGGTGATAAGCGCTACGGTTTTTAAAATTTCTTATGTATGTTTTTTCTAGTAAAAGCCGCACATGCAGAATATATACGTGTTGTTATGGTGCCCCAGACATGCGCAATAATTGCTTTTTGATTGACAATCGCACAAGTATGAACACTAAATCTTGAGCAACATTGGTGGGCACTACGGATGGGGTCGGCTGTTTCAAGTACCCAGTACCGTTAAGAGTGGACAGACAGACAGACAGACTGACAGACAGACAGACCAAAATTTTTGCGTCGAAGGTCCCCAAGAAAGACTATCGTCTTTAAAGAAGTTTTTGACGACGTACACGATGGGATTTTTAACTTATTCATGTCATGACGTCAAACTTTCTTACTCTTCCATACTAATTTTGGCTATCCGAGTAAGGAGGCGATCAAGAGAGCACCTGGACGTATAGGCGGCCAGACAGACATTTACATACGCAAATAGAAACGCTCAAAGTGCCTGCAGTGCGTAAAGGAATGCTTCGCATAAAAAAAAAAAAACGAACACACTCATGAATGTTGCTGCGTATACAGCCAAAGCCGATATATCGCAAGTAGTGCAGTAGTGCTTCCAGGCCCTTCTTCGGCGAAGTAATGTCCGATGGATGGTTTAGAACTCCTTCCAAGAGAGGCCGGTTATACGACTCGTCGAGCGCGTCCTCCGAACACTATAGAGTGTGGGTGTGCGTCTTTTTAGGTTGAGACCGGACATATTAAATTTCCAAGTCAAACTTACCTATTTCGTATATTATACGTGTGCAATAATTGTACAATATTGTACATGATATGACTTACTAATCTCAAAGAGCACTGCGCTGGCAAAGTTTTGTTGGAGCTAATGAAACTATACGTTCACTCGCAAACGTTTGCGTGATATTTTTTTTTTCGATTTTGGTTTCGCTACTCTTATATCTGCCCACATATTGCGGCCGCCTCAGAAGCTGGTAGCTTGTCCCAGATGTGAAGCATAGGAAGCTATATCAGGATGCAGCGCCAGTAGTTCAAAATATATAGAAATAAATAAAGCAACATTGCATGACTATACACCACATTATAAGTGAACCAAAACTTCAGCCAGACACGTTCTGAAGTATGCAGTGCTGACCCAACTAGGTGAATTGCGCCATTTTTCTATACAATTCCACATTCGTGAGCCTTGCTGTGTACATTCGAGTACAGCTTGCGCCAACTACGCCAAAGTTCACTACTCCGCATTTTCTTACACGGCGTCGGACCGCTTATAGCTCAAAAGAACTCTTGGTCGCAAATATACTCTAAAGGGAACTCAGGCGCTAGTGCCTATGTGAGCTTAAACTCTTCGCACTTTCTCTTCGTGCTGCTGGCTGCCGAGATAGCGAGATAACACGTGCGCCAGCGACGACCGCGCTCGTAAATCAAAGGCCGCAGTTGCTGCTCGAGGCGACCCCCCCCCCCCCCCTCTGGCGTCTAGTTAAAGAGGGACGGGGCGTTTCCTCTCAGTTGAGCATTTGACGACCGGTTTAAAAGACGGGGTTGATCTTATCTCATGCGCCTCGCAGTGAAAGAGGTGGGGTGACATGACGGTGACGGTAGAAACTCCGTCGAAAATACTGTCGGTTGTTGTGCCTCGCCCAAGTTCCACGTGGTCTTCGCGGCCTGCTGGCACCTGGCAGCTGTTGATGAGTCAACCCTGCACCGGGACGGCGACGGACGCGGACAATCTGGAAAAACCACGTCGCCGGCTCCTCTTGACACAAAAGTCGTTGGCCAAGCTTTTGTCAGCCGCCGAGAGCAACACTCCGAAGCAGCGTCGACCCAGCAGCTGTACGGGGTATTCTGCCTTGCTTGAGTCAACCTGGCTGCATCAGGGAGCGACTTTGCGCATGGGATTCCACGTCATCTCACTGTGGTGCCACGCTGGCGCGTGGGGTCTCCCTCACCAAACAGCGAACTGGGCATGTCTTGCCCCTTTCCTAGGTTCAGAGGGAGGCGGTGTTTGGCTTTCCCTCTTCGGGGACGGAGAGGAAGACGACGATCTCATTGGAGTATCCTGCGCATAAATTTTCTTTGCAAGGGATCTTGGGAAGGCGGACGATGTATAAAAACGCTAGCGCAGAGGCGCTCGTGTGTGATTCTCTTTTCATGTTGTACCACGCTACCATGTAAATACTGTATATAAACATTTTTTTCTCCTTCTCCGGCTTCTCTACTCGTCCTCTCCGGGGACTCGGATGGCCCGAGTCCGCACCACGCTACCCAAAGGCGCAACAGTGGCTGGCAGCTTATGGGATTCGCCTGCGTCGGCTGCATCGAAGTGGTGAGTGCCGCGTGTTTGCTCTTCTTTTCGCCAGACTCGTTGGCGCAGATGGTCGGTAACGTGGTAGGGTGATTTTGGTAAATTTTGATTCGCAGACCAGGAATTGGGTGGCTCGTGGGCAAAATTACCTTAGAAGAGAAACGGTGTGCATATCTAAGATGGAGAAGTTTAAGGTCCAAGAACTCCTCGAAATTTGTCAGGAGCTGAATATTTCGGTCGGCTCGGTTAAAAGAAAACAACAAATTTTGGAGCACTTGGGAAAAGAGGAAGTGAGTTTAGAAGAGGCCATTGAGGCCAGAGAAACCATTTTGGCAAAGAAAGAGGAGCGTGAGCGCTTAGCCCGTGAACAAAGAGAGGAGGAAATAAGGAGGGATCGCGAGGATAAAGAACATGAAATCCGTCTGAAAGAACTGGAGCTTCGTATGTCCGTGGGAAATCAAAATTCAGGGGGTGGAGAATCAAAGATAAAGGATCTAATCCACACCTTCAAGGCGGGTGACGACATTGCATTATACCTCGTGCATTTTGAGCGAGCATGCGAAAATGCAGGGTTTAGTAGGGAGACTTGGCCACAAAAACTGATATGCGTACTACCAGGCGAAGTGTCCGATGTTATCGCAAGAATGAATAAAGAGGACTCCGAGGTGTATGACAGGGTAAAGGCTGCATTGCTACGAAAATGTCGCCTATCGACAGAGGCTTTCCGCCTGCGGTTCAGGCACTCTAAGAGGGGCAACGAATCTCATTCAGACTATGCCTACCAAATTAGAGCCAACTTTGAAGAGTGGCTCAAAAGCGCGCAAGTCTATGGCAACCATGACAAGGTCATTGAGTTGATGGTACTTGAGCAGTTTTACCGGGGAATTCCCGAGGAGGTAAGGCTTTGGGTGCAGGATAGGATGAAAGACGTAGACATGAACAGGGCAGCAGAACTCGCCGAAGATTACTGCTCACGCCGTAGTCTCCGCAATACACCACGAACTTCGGAAAAAAATGAAAAGGTAGAAAGCTGGTCGGGAAACCAGGGACGCAAGAGGTTTGCAAGAAATAACTGGAAACCCGAAAATTCCAAGTTATTAGACAATCAGCAGGGAAAGGACAGTGAGGGGACTAAGGCGGCACCTTCATCAGGTTCAAAGGCGCCTGGTGACATAGCGCATGCGTTAGAAGCGCGGAAGCCAGTTGTTTGCTACAGCTGCGGAGAAAAGGGCCACATGGCCAGGAGCTGTAAGAGGCACATGGCATTTGCCACAATTCAGGAGTCAGAGGATAGCTTAAAGCTGTTGAAGCCTTACATGAGGACACTCTCAGTGAACGGCCGAATGTGTAGGGTATTGAGGGACTCGGCGGCCACAATGGATGTAGCGCATCCAAGTTGCGTATCTTCCGAAGACTATATAGGAGAGTGTGCCTGGATTCGGCAAGTGGCAGAAAAGCAAAGCGTCTGCCTACCGATAGCGAGGGTTGTAATCGAGGGCCCTTTCGGCCAATTGTGTACGGAAGCAGCAATTTCAGCCAACCTCCCGGAGCACTTCCCTTACCTATTTTCAAATAAGTCCGAGGAAATGTTAAAAACACGTGGAGAATCATTTGCCACCGAAATAGCTTGCATGGCCCTTACCCGTTCGAAGGCGCGCGAGCTGACGCAACAGCTGAGCAGCTCACCCTCTGGGGAACAGACGTCCGAGGGCAGTGTAGGAAAACCTGAGGTAGTTGCGACGGAAAATGAGTCTGCCATGCGAGTTGTCGAGACGGAAACTGGGGCTATGGTCGACAACAGCGAGGAAATATCTCTAACGCCCGAAAACGAGGACTTGGTGACAGGCTCGGTGTTAACACCCGCGTCCACCAGTTGGTGTCAGCTAGCCAGAACCGACCGTGCAACGCTAGTGGTCGATCAAAAGGCGGATCTCGCACTCTCTATGCTGCTAGATGCCATACATAAGGAAGGTAACTCTAGGAAGAACGTTTCGTTCTACACCCAAAACGAGGTGTTGCATCGCAGGTATGAGAACGCTAAAGGGCGGGTCTACAACCAAGTGGTAGTTCCACTAAAATACCGGCGGAACATTCTCGACCTGGCCCACAGCAACGCCTGGGCGGGCCACTTAGGTATAAAGAAAACGAAAGCTAAGCTGGCTCAGGAGTTCTACTGGCCCGGGTGCTGGAAGGATGTAGAGATGTTTGTCCGTGGATGCGACACTTGTCAGCGGATAGGAAAATCAACAGACAAATGGAAGGCACCAATGAAACTAGTGCCAATAGTCACAGAACCCTTCCGTCGGCTCGTGATTGACATCGTGGGGCCTCTGCCTCCATCTAAATCAGGATATCGGTACGTCCTGACCGCGCTGTGCGTTGCCACCAAGTTCCCGGAGGCAATCGCACTGAAAGAGTTGAGTTCAGTATGCGTGGTGGACGCATTGTTGTCTATTTTTTCTCGGGTGGGTTTTCCCTCGGAGATACAGTGTGACAACGGAAGTGTGTTCACAAGCTGCCTTACGACTACATTCCTAGAACGCTGCGGGATAAAAATCGCGCATAGCTCTATTCACCATCCACAGTCGAACCCTGTGGAACGCATGCACTCGGTCATGAAACGCGTTTTGCGAGCTTTGTGCTTTGAGCATAAAAGTGACTGGGAGGGGTGTATACCAGCTGCGATGTTTTCTCTGAGGTCGGCCCCACACGAGAGTACGGGTTTTAGTCCGGCTGAACTTGTCTACGGCAGGAACTTGAGAGGTCCGCTGCACTTAATACGAGAGTCATGGACTGGATATGGGGAGGACCCTAATGTGGTTTCCTATGTACTGGATTTATTGGGGCGACTGGGGACTACACGCGAAGTGGTGGAGAGCAACATGCGCGCAGCACAGGCGCTTTCCAAGGCCCGTTACGATAAGTCAGCTCGAAAGCGAGTCTTTAGAGTGGGCGATGAGGTGATGCTGTTGTGCCCTTCAAGAAAAAACAAGCTGGACGTACAATGGGAGGGACCAGCGACAGTGTTGTCAGTGCTTTCAGACACCAACTACGAGGTAAAGTGGGGCCGGAAATGCCCCAAAGTGTATCACAGTAACCTAATGAAACCCTACATGCGACGAAAAGCAGTAGTAAACCTTGCACTCAATGTTCCTGAGGATGAGGGCGCGGAAATCCTTTGTCTTTCCGATGGCACGGTCAGCAGCACATTGTCCGATAGGGTAGACACAGGGAACACCCTAAGTAAGGCTCAAGAGGAAGATTTAGAGCTTTTAGTACAGGAATTCGCTACCGTTTTCTCCGAGAAGCCAGGCAAAACGGATGTGATTAAGCACGACATTGAGCTGACGGTTAACAAGCCGATCAGCTGTAAGCCGTATCGGGTGTCACCTAGACAGAGAGAGATACTAGAGGCCGAAATTCGCCGCATGATCGACCTAGGTGTTATCATCGAAGCAGACAGTGATTTCACCTCGCCTTTGATTTTGGTTGAGATTCCGGGCCGTGATCCAAGGCCATGCGTGGACTATCGCCGCCTGAACTCTGTAACAGTCGACCAGACTTACCCTATTCCTAACATTGAAGAGAGGGTAGAGACAGTGTCTAAGGCGAAATACATTTCTACGTTAGACCTTGTTAGGGGGTATTGGCAGGTCCCTTTGACAGAGCGCGCGAGTCGATACGCTGCTTTTATCTCACCCCTGGGCACTTTTCGTCCTTTGATGATGAGCTTTGGGCTCAAGAACGCGCCGTATTGTTTCAGCCGCCTGATGGATAAGGTTCTCCACGGGCTCGAGAAATTTGCGCTGCCTTACCTAGACGATGTGGCGATATTTTCGGACAAATGGGAAGACCATGTTGAACACCTTCGGATGGTTTTGGAACGGGTCAAAAATGCAGGTCTTACGGTAAAGAGAGAGAAATGTCATTTGGGCTGTGCTGAAGTAAGCTATTTAGGGCACATTGTAGGAAATGGGCGTCGTCGACCGTCCGAACTCAAGGTAGCCGCGGTGGTCGGTTATCGTCGTCCCAGCACTAAGACCGAGATGAGAGCATTCCTCGGCCTCACAGGTTACTATCAGCATTACGTCCCGAATTACTCCGAGATTGCCAGCCCTTTGACAGATAGTTTACGCAAGACCGAACCTGTGAACATTCAATGGGACTCTAAAAAGGAAGACGCTTTTCAGAAGCTGAAGCACGCATTGAGTGAGAAACCCGTCTTGAGGGCACCGGATTTTGCAAAACCTTTCACTATTCAGTGTGATGCAAGCGAACGCGGTTTAGGAGCAGTGCTATGTCAGACGGACCAGAGTGGAGAGGAGCGGCCGGTTTTGTATTTGAGTCGCAAATTGAGCAGCAGGGAAGAGGCTTATAGCACTTCGGAAAAAGAATGTGCTTGCATTGTTTGGGCCGTACGAAAACTAGGCTGCTATGTTGCTGGCTCTAAGTTTATTATAGAAACTGATCACTCTCCACTAACCTGGTTACACCAAATGTCACCTAAGAATGGTCGTTTGCTCAGATGGAGCATAGCACTGCAGCAGCACAATTTCGAGGTGCGCTACAAGAGAGGTGGCCTTCATACAAATGCAGACGCCCTAAGTCGAGCGTTTTGACTCGTCAAAAGACGCGGAAGGTTTGTTTGATTTTTTTTGTTTACCTTTACCTAGTTTATGTGTACTTTTTTTTTCAATGTGTTACAGTGAGGGCGTAGAGAAATTTTTCACTGACTCCCTCGTTGTCCCGAGCTCTACAGTTTGCTTGTTTAGCTTGATTATAATGTTATCTCGATTCCAAATGGAGTTACGTATGAAAGAGTTACTGGACACTTGTCCCGATTGGTATGCACATTGTTTCCTTGAGCTTAAGTTATTAAGATAAGATGTTTGCTTTGTAAAATCGGAGGCCTGGCGATGAGAGTGGCGTGCACGCGGTGCTTGTCGCATTGTGTGTGGCTGACAAAGGTCGTTTCTTGGAGCTTGTCACCCACTTTTCACCGAAGCGGGGCGCAGAGGCCAGCTCTTGGAGCATTCCAGTTTGACCAGGCCCTTCGAGAAAGCAAGAGCCTTGCCGGAACGTCGCCGACATCGACCCGGCCGAGCTGCATGGAACAACTCGACCTCCCGATGTATCATCTGGCGGCGGGGGTGCTGTTGTGCCTCGCCCAAGTTCCACGTGGTCTTCGCGGCCTGCTGGCACCTGGCAGCTGTTGATGAGTCAACCCTGCACCGGGACGGCGACGGACGCGGACAATCTGGAAAAACCACGTCGCCGGCTCCTCTTGACACAAAAGTCGTTGGCCAAGCTTTTGTCAGCCGCCGAGAGCAACACTCCGAAGCAGCGTCGACCCAGCAGCTGTACGGGGTATTCTGCCTTGCTTGAGTCAACCTGGCTGCATCAGGGAGCGACTTTGCGCATGGGATTCCACGTCATCTCACTGTGGTGCCACGCTGGCGCGTGGGGTCTCCCTCACCAAACAGCGAACTGGGCATGTCTTGCCCCTTTCCTAGGTTCAGAGGGAGGCGGTGTTTGGCTTTCCCTCTTCGGGGACGGAGAGGAAGACGACGATCTCATTGGAGTATCCTGCGCATAAATTTTCTTTGCAAGGGATCTTGGGAAGGCGGACGATGTATAAAAACGCTAGCGCAGAGGCGCTCGTGTGTGATTCTCTTTTCATGTTGTACCACGCTACCATGTAAATACTGTATATAAACATTTTTTTCTCCTTCTCCGGCTTCTCTACTCGTCCTCTCCGGGGACTCGGATGGCCCGAGTCCGCACCACGCTACCCAAAGGCGCAACACGGTATAACTTATATCCGAATAAAAGGTAAAGTAAGTATCCGCGGCTTGTAAATATTCACAAGTGATTCCCTCACACTTGTTGAGAACTACGCTTGCAAGCGGGCTCAGTGCGACGGCCGTTTGTTCGAAAATCGCACATTGACTCCCACCTCCACCTCAATAAAAAAAAGTGGCAGCATATCCCCGTAGTGAATGATAAAGAGGGGAGCAAAGCATCCGTCCGTCCATTCGTTCTTGCTTCCCTCCGTCCATGCGTCTGTCTGTGTGACCGTCCGTACGTCCATCTGCCCGTCCGTGCGTGCGTCTGTTCATGCGTCCGCACGTCCATCCGCGCATCCATCCCTGCGTTCGTCCATGCATCCACCCCTGCGTCCGTCCATGCGTCCATCCGTCCGTGCAGCCATCCATGCATCCATCCGTGCATCTGTCCGTGTGTCCATTCGTCCATCTATTCAACACTCCAAATACAACCATCTCGCATCTTTTCATCATATCTTCCTCATATAGAAGCACCGCCATCCAGCGGACATTCCAAGGACTGAACGAGAGGAGGCGCACGCACACTTTTTTACGGCTTGCGCTTCTTGTCTACTTCCCACCTTTAACCGCCTCGAGTTCATGGTATATACTAGTTCACTGTATTCACGGCACTGCGGCCCAACGCTCGCTAAACCTTTCTAAAACCATGGAGGTTACGCCCAGCGAGTATAACGTAGCAACCCTTTCTTGTCAGATAGTGCTCAATGTACATGCTAATGGCTGCTAATAGGGAATGAGAGACTGGAGAATTCGGCTTTTAGTTAACGCGCCCGCTGCGAATTTTTTATTCACCAACAATACATGGTATATTAATTCACCGCCTCTACCCATTGACACATGGCTACATGTGCCCGCTCTGCAGCGTACCAGACACCCTGGCACACTTGCTCCTGGAATGTCAGTGCCATGCAAACCACGACGTGCAACTGGAGCGGGACCAAGCCCCAAGAATAAATGACGACCACCTAATGAAAACGTGGCAAGCTAAGCTCGTCCTCGAGGACCTGGAAGACCAGCGACAACTCGTCGCCAGGGCCAAGAGGGCAGTCGAAGCCAGAAGGTTCCTGGACTAGGGGACCCTCCCACCTTAGGGTAACACCAAGCCTCGCTCGGACCACTGTTTTCTAAATAAACGTTTACTTCTCTCTCTCTCTCTCTCTCAACAACGCACAGGAGAAATCTATCTCCCACAGTCCCCCCTAAAATACCCTAAAAAATCCCCTAAAAATTGGTCCAAATCTTCATGTTACACTGCAAATGCCGTCGAAAGACGATAGTCTTGCATCTGGAGAGAGTGAGCAAAACGTTTATATGATGTTATGCGCAAGAAAATAGGTGAATGGTATTCTGGAGGCACTACGTTAGAGTGCCTCGAGCGTGTAGCGGAGGCGGACGAGCGCATCGAGGCACGTTAGACACGAGCGCCATCTGGCAGTTATCTTCGAAAACGAAGGCGTGCGCGCCGCTGGAGAACGATGTGCGCCTGTCTCGGAGGTGATAAGGCGTAGTGTGCAAAGCGACGGGCAGGTGCCACTATGCCGTTGTAGCAAAGCGTTGGAAACACTTACCTTTTTGAGCATCGCATTGCACTGTCAGTGCAGCGCGATAAATGCTACAGTCCTTAGAGTTACTTGTGTGTGCCTCTTCTAGTATAAAGGCAGATATATAAAACACAGTCGTGTTGTTATGGCGCCTCAGGTATGTGCAATATTTGCTTTTTAGTTGACAATCGCACAACTATGAACGCTAAACCTTGAGCAATATTGGTGGGCGCTGCGGATGGGGTGGGCCGTTTGAGGTATCGTTCAGGGCAGACAAATAGAGAAATGTACAGACAGACAGACCAACATTTTTACGTGGAAGATCCCCTATAGAAATACTATCGTCTTTAAAAAGATATGGTATCACTCTTCCTATATACCTAACGAGTCGGTCGCCATCCGTCATCTTGCCTGCCCGCAGAACCGCATAGTTATCCCCAATCGTATCAATGGCACGTTGCTCGTATAATCCACCCATCGCACCTTGGCGGCATATTTAGGTGCGACATTCTTGAATGCGTGGCGTCGCAAAAGTCAACACTTCGACAGACTTGGTCGCCTTCATGGCTACCGTGGATAAATGAATTCCCCCCCCCCCCTTCATGTTTACATCGATCACTGACCCCGAGTCATTCGTACCAGCTGTTTAAACCACGCCGGTTTCACTTTGAAAACACTTCTTTAAGGGGCGAAGCTCCTTATAGCGGCACCTTTTCGTCTCTCGTAGTCGTAGTAGTAGTTTGTAACCAGTCTTACATTTCGACCTCCAAGTTGGTGCCGGTGCGAGATTTCTTCTGTGCATTGTTGAACAATAAAAAATTCGCAGCGTGCGCGTTAACTAAAAGCCGAATTTTCCTGTCTCTCATTCCCCCGTAGTAGCCATTGGCATGTACATTGAGCATTATCTGACAAGAAAGGGTTGCTACGTTATACTCGCTGGGCGTAACCTCCTTGGTTTTAGAAAGGTTTAGCGAGCGTTGGGCCGCACTGCCATGAATACAGTAAGCTAGTATATACCATGAACTCGAGGTGGTTAAAAATGGGAAGTAGACACGATGCGCAAGCCGTAAGAAAGTGTGCGTGTGCCTTCTCTCGTTCAGTCCTCTAATGTCCGCCGGATGGCGGTGCTTCTATATGAGGAATATATGATGAAAAGACGTGAGATGGTGGTACTTGGAGTGTCGAATAGGCGGACGAGCGGACACACAGACAGATGCATGGATGGACGCATGGATGGCTGCATGGACGGATGGACGCATGGGCGGACGCAGGAGCGGATGGGTGGACGAACGCAGGGACGGACGCACAGATGGACGTGCGGACGCACAAAAAGATGCACGCATGGACGGGTGCACGGACGCATGGACGGTCACACAGATGGACGCATGGACGGACGGAAGCAAGAACGAATGGACGGACAAATGCTTCGCCCCGCTCTCCATCATTCATTCCGTGATTATGCTGCCATTTTTTTCTGAATTTAGAAAACGGAAAGGGCTGGGCCCAAGGTCCTTTAAACTAAAATAACGGAAAATATCACTTGTTGCTTACATTTCTAGCAATAGTTGGGTAACGCTGAGCATCATACACAGTGAGTTGTGGCGAATATTTAATGCCCCCTCTGCGTAAAAAAATTCTAAACGGTGTGTTCTCACTTTCAATGATTTAGTCTCATTCGTCTTTATTCTTTAATCGATGAATTGCTGGTTTGATAAATAGTTCTGTTTATGAACTTGCAACACCTGTCACATCACATAAACAGTATACGCCGTGCTTACCTTGTCACTAACGCTTCACTTTTGCACACCACGCTCATTCTGCGCAGTGCAGTGAAGCTAAAATGGGATACTTTTGTGCTAAGAACCCGATTAATGGCGGCTGTCTGGATGTCTGTTTTTTTTATCTACTTGTTTACATTGCAGCAGCATTTCTAGCTTCCACACTAATAAGAAAATTCACCGAGAATTTTGGCATGTTTCGTTCCAAATGATCATAAACTCCGTTTTGTCTGCTAAAATTTGCTCGGAAACGCAGTCCTGCTCCAAATCTGCTGCAACACAAAGTTTTCATTGCTCCGGAAAGTGATACAAATGGTAAACTGACTGGATCGTCACTGAGTATGTTTCTTTCTTTAAAACAACCAAAAGATGCAAAAAAAAATACCCATTGACAACTAGGCACCGAGAAATCCGTGATTTAGAGTTGTAGCCTCAGGACGAATATTTCTTGATATGGGAAGCTTTTATTTTTTAAGATCGTTGCGATTTCAACGGTAATAAGCTTTTCTCTGTTTCACCAATAGTGTACGGAGCAACTTGTCATTAAAAGCGCTACACGGCAACCAACATCTTTTCTAGTAAAGGTGTACGTATAAGTAAGGATTCAAATACGGTATAGATCGATACATTAAAAGACAGATCGGAGCTTTACGAGCTGAAATAATGCTGCCTGCAGGCGTGTCTCCCATTGCTCAATCCAATCCTCCGACGCCGTCTATTCTTTATAACCAGAGCGGCGAATGAAGCACACGTGCTCCTACTCCGCCTCCTGTCGTGACTGGCTACCCCGCTTGTAGCGCGAATTTGTTGTTACCATCATCACTCCGAAAACGAGAGCAGAAAAGAGGAGTGGGAGAGTTGTGGGCGCACGATGAGAAGAACAAACATCCAGGAACAAGGAGGGGCAAGGAGCGCGTAATCAAGGGTGCATCGAGGTTCGAAAAAAAGAAGCGCGTTTTGCGTATCGACCGAGGAGACCCTCTCGCAACGCTGTTCCCTTCTCCTCTGCGGGCGACCCGCCGCGACGGCGGAAGTGAGCGTCCGCGTTTTCCTACCGCAGCGGATCTGAGCGAGACCCAGCACGGGGCAGCACCACCCGGGCCGCCGCCAGGCTGATTGACCACTTCCTGAGCCGCGGGTTGGCAGGTGCTCCCACTATCCACTGCGCCGGAGGCGCCCTAGCGAAGGCTCGTGCGTTAACGTGACGTCACCGGCGTGGCCTCAATGCGGTCGGCTGAGTCCTCGCGGTCTGACGCAGAAGCTCCGCCGCGCGAAACGTCTTTCTCCACAGCTCTGCGCGAACTACGCAGAAGCCGCGGGAGGAAACACTCGCACGACCACCCAAAAGAGCGAACGAGGGCGGCGGGCGAAGGAAGCGGAGATGCTACGTGCCCACCGCACCGGGCACTCGAACTCGACGTATTCACTATTTGCACATTCTCACGCGCACGCACAGACACACGTACGCACACTGCGCGATGTGTAAACCCGAAATTGGCGCGCGCTGTGCTAGGGGTGCAAGTGAAAACCGCCTCTCGCCTTCTAAGTAAGCGTGTACTTGGGAATGAAGAATGACACGCGAAGGAGGAAGGGAACAAGCCGGGCAGGGGCGAACGTGGGAGCGGGTATAAATCATTTTCGTTCGCCCTCTCGCCTGCTCTTCTGATTTTGCTTCTGCCCTTCCTTTCTAGAAACTTTCTCGGGGGCCGAGCGCGCTCGCGGTGGCGACGTGGCGGCAATCTTTTGCGCGCAGCGGGGCGCGGTGCCCATCACAATGGCGTCGGAGCGAGCGCGGTCGAAGAAAGGCCCTTGGCGGCGGACGCGAGCCGGACATCCCCAGCCGCCGGCCAGAAATCGATGCGGCTCCCCCTCACCTCCTCCTGGTTCCCTCTTGATTCCCTTCTTACTTTCTTCCTCTTCGTGCAGCGCTGTGGGCTTTGGCAAGACGGAAAGTAGAGTGGGAGTACGCGAACGTGGCAGCCGACGGGATCTCTCTCTCTTTCTCTCTCTAGGTATAGTCGTGGCTCCCAGCTTGCTCCACAGCTTGCTCCCAGCTTCCCCAGCTTACCCTGGGGAGACCCGTTCTGCTCTCGGAGAGGCAATAACCCCATTCCCCCGCTGGTGCTAAGCCGAATGCTTGACAGTGGAGGGAGACCACGTCGGAATTTTCACTCCGGTATATTGTGTAAAGGGCATAGCTTCCCTCGCACCCATTCGAGTAGAGCGTGGCAGCCGGGGAGACTTTGGGGAAACATGTGACCCGACAGAATGAGTGAGTGGCACGTGGCTATCAAAAGCGTTGAGAGGGAACCTTTAGCGCTGAAAGGGTTACATGACGAGGAAGGTATTTTGTGACCTAGGTTCCAAAATGCTTTCGTATACAGTGCAGCGTGATAGTACTACAAGAAGTCGTATTCGTGGGGTTGGTGGTGGTTTACGTGGCTGATTTGGTTGTGGCTATCGAAGCTGCGTGCCCCCCAAAAAATCTTTTTTTTTTTCATTCAGTAGTACGTGCTATTGCTATTATATCAGGCCACACTGCAGGAGTGGAAGGGAGCGACGTATAAGTGCCTTTGTGACCATAATGCTGTTATTGGCTCGTTACGGCAACTGGTAACCGAAGTATACCGTATGCCATACGTTTACTATAATTATAACAGAATTATAGTTCATGAATATAAGTTCCTACAGTTTATATCTAACGCGGCATCAAGAAACAATCACACGGTGCGGAAGTGTGTGCATTTTTATGTTCTCGCGCACTCGTGTCGCCCAGCACGTGTATTCAAAAGAAAATCACGCACATAACTTGTGCATAATGGAAAGGCAATATCGCGACACTGGGCATCCTTAGACGTCTTGTGATCAACTGTGTACCGTCATCTGCATATCCTCCACGCCGTAACCATACTATGCAAGCTAAAAGTTGGATTTGATTTGCTCTGATTTCCCTATATATAAAGAGACAGGCTTCAACATTTACCGGCAAGAAGGCGTGTTGCTGGGTTCTCCACGTAACACCGATTCCTTGAGTACACATGGTTGCTGAACCATGTTGTGCCATTTGCAGTTTTACAAACAAGCTCACCGCTTTTTTAACGTACACGGGCAAAAAGCATGCACTAAATTATGGCTGCTCACTCTAAGAAAAAATAAAAAAAAACAGTGGAATACATGAAATTGGCGAGAAAAACGAAACATTATCACCCAGCTTTGAAATAGGCTAAGTGGATACTGGTTATCCTCTTTGAATGCTTAGACCCATAAAATTAAAGCTATTGGTTGAGAAAATAATGCCGAAGAAATATATTCATGCGCTTAGCGGCTTAGGTGTTCCTCTGCAACACTTCAGGACTGGTCTTCGATTCCCAGTAACGGCTGCTATATTTGAACTGAAGTGAAGTGCAATAACACTTTTGCTCTTAGATCTATAGCTGCATGTTAATCTGGAGTCTCCAAGTACCACGTGTCTTGTAATAACAGAATCATTTTGGCGGGTAAACCTAATCATTTGTGGTGATGTTCATACTAGTAGCACTACAAGTGGCTGACACTATATACGAGGTCTACAGCTTACATCAAAAGTATAATCACGTGTGTAGAAACGCTATATTATTTAGCCCATTTCGGCTTTATTAAAACCACATTCGGTGTTACACAGAGCAAACATTGAACTCAATGAGAGCGTTACGATTCATCGAGCGCTGAAATTTCTTTTTCTTTCTTTCTTTCTTTTTTTCTTCCTTTCTTTCTCTCTTTCTGGATGTATCGCGCTTCATAGCGTGCATATAAAGAATGCATCACAATAGCTTATTTTTAGATAATCGCAAGCCGCGCCCTCAAAACTTAGAAGAATACGACGATTCGTTGAACATAATTGAACTGCATGAGATGCTCAAAGACGACGTAATAGCTGTAATTGAATTAATGGGATAGTAAATTTCAGCGTGTCCCGTTACACCGCAACATTCCCGAACACTTCGCAAATTCAAGTGACTACACATAATTTCACACAGTGAAGTCTGCCTAATACGCTTTTGACATAGATATCTTTTCGTCGCAACAGAAATCATTTCGTTCGCTTTAACGCCTGAAAACTTTAAGTTATATTTTTCTATAATCATGGGCGAAACTGTCTCATTCTTTTAAATCTGAATGCCAGCAGTAAATTTGAAATGGTATCACATCACCTAAATGCGACATGAGCTTACGCAGCGTTTTCTATGCATGAGAAAGAGTGTCCTTGTGTACAGTCAGTGGTGTTCTCGTGGCCATCCGGACAAAGGCGAGTATCATTTGCTTCTAGGAGAACGTTAAGGCCAAAAAAAGGCCCGTATTCACAAACTAAATTTATGCTTTGCTTACGATTTGAGTAATCTATAGGCGCTTAGCGGGTTTCACAGGGCAATCTTGTATTTTAGTAAACGTAAATTGGCACTCAGCTGCCCGAAAGTGAAGTCGAGCTAGTGGCTGCTTTAAGGCCTTTTTTCGCTGTTTTCTCGCCTAACAAAATGGCCGACTATTCCGGAAGTCTTGCCGACATCACAGATATTGCTTGTGGTGTCGAAGAAATCACACAGTATGAAGCATCTCATTACGTGCCGGCGTTAACCGCACTTCTCAGGGTTCGGCAAAATTTGCTTCTACTTCAACAGTCACTCATCTCCTCAATACACTAACTGGCGTACCACAAGGCAGCTTCCTAGGCCCCTTGTTGTTCGTCATCTACATAAATGACCTGTCGTCGAACATCAACCAATCTATTGCTCGAATATGACTGCATCATTTAACGCAATATCCGTTCACCCGCAGATCATCTGACACTTCAAGGCGATCTCAATCAAGTAACAACTTGGTGCACATCTTGACAAATGTCACTTAACACAGGCAAGTGTCACTTAATGACATTCAGCCGCTTAAAGACTAACTCCTCCTTCAACCATTCACTGAATATACCACAGTGTCCCATACCTGTTTGTATAATACCTCGATGTTCGATTCTCTTATAATCTCTGCTTGTCATCTCATATGCAGGAAGTAACAGATAAAGCATTGCGCACATTAGGCTATTTGAAACGTTATCTATGTGGAGCTCTTGCAAGTAACCGTAAGCTCACATATCGAACATTTGTTCGCCAGAAGTAAAGTATGCATCACCCACTTGGTCACCACATCAGGCTTACCTAATTAATTTCATTGAAGTTGTTCAGAATCGTGCAGTACGCTTGGTTTCCAGAAATTGCAACCATCACTCCAGCGTAACTACCAATAAATTATCACTTTCTCTTCCTATTTTGTAATCACGCAGATTAGTAGTCTTACTTTGCCAATTTGATGAGATTGTCTGCAATGCCAATCACTCAATAGTATACTTCTCGTCAATGTTTTTCGCACGTCTCGTCGTTTTAATGACCCACTAAGCTTCCGACACATTTCAGGTAGAGCTGTTGCTTTCAATTCATTCGCTTTGCCGCAAGCCATTATTCGCTGGAATGGTCTTCCGGAGCACATCGTCATCATTCAAAATACAGCAAATTTTAGGACCGAGGTTACAACCACCTTTTCTAATTGAAGTGTTATTATACGTATTGTATAATGATGTTTTTCTTATCTTTATTCTTTTTTACAGTGTTCGGTACTATATAACAGTCAACTGTCACTTATGCCGTTCATTGGGGAGGCAATCGCCGAGCTAATTCCAAGGGCTGAGGTATCGGCCCCCCGAACTGCATCACGAAAGCACGGATAATTCAGAAGTTGTCCTATTTGGCACACCAAACAGGAGCCGAGAGTTGATAAACAAAACAGAAATATATCCTTAAACACAGAAAACGAACACACAAATCTGCACTCTCGGCAATAGTGCAATACAATATGTTACCACACCAAAGAACGCGCTACACATTACGATCAGATACACTCAAAGGAATGGACAAAAACAACAATACGCGCTACAGTGCAGTAACATGCATCAAACAACCAAGCCACTGAAAGACTAAAGAAATTCGTAAACTTATTCAGTCCAAAGTTCTTGGAACAAAGTTTGAATGATACTCTTCCAGGAATCACTCACTCAAAGTTCAGCCCTGCATGTTGTCGATCCGTTGCTCCCGAAGTTTCTCTTCCAGTAAACCTCGCGTCTTCATATGTCCGCACTCCAAGCACCAAACTTCGTCGCCGGTAACACGTCGGCTTCGCACGCGCTGCTGCTGCAAACGCGTCTTTGCTCGATGGCGGTAAACACACTCTCTTCTTCTGCTTGTAGCACCAGCCTTCACCCTTCAGGTGGAAACCCTCTTACTCGCCGGCTTTGTCACTGACGACAAAAGCTTTCGCCCAGGGGAGGGACAACTCTACACACACTGGCGCAAACATCTTTCTTCTCCTGTCTACGCACACTGGCGTAAACTGTCTTCATCTCCTGCTTTGTCACTGAGGACAAAAGCCTTCGCCGACACGGCGGAAAGAGCATTCGCACGCTTGCGCAAAACTTACTTCATCCCCTGCTTAATGACAAAAGTCTTTGCCAACACGGCGGAAAGACCCTACGCACACTTGCACAAAACTTCCTTCATCCCCTGCACACTGGCGTAAACTGTCTTCATCTCCTGATCACCACTCTCCACTGCTCGCTTAAATACCTTCGAGTTAGGCTCTAGACGTTTCTAATCGTTTCGTGGGCGCGCTGCACAGCCAAAGCTGGCGAAAGGGTGAGCCTTTACGAGAACAATCTGCGACACGTGACGCAACTCTGCATCGCCACGCCCCTTTCCTTCGAGATTTTTCCAGCGATCTCTCGCCGGCCGATGCGTGGAGATTCGGGTCGGCGAAACTGCGCATCCGAGGGGGAGAGATGGTGAGCCCGAGGAGTCCTTTGATGTTTGTTTTCTTCTTTACCGCTGGCTTCGGAGCAACTCTCTGGCGCCTGGTATCGTGCCCGTTGCCCGAATTCGGCGACGCGCTTTCCTGAGCGCTCATTTGTGGCATCAACAAGCATTGTATAATTAAGTTCTTATGCTCCTGTAAAAATCACCAATACTTATGTAATCCCTCCTCACACAATACTTCAACGTAGGCGCCTGTGAGACCATTTGAATGAATGAATGAATGGATAATAAAATAAATTAATAAATAAGTTTGATGGAACAAGTGTGAAAAATTAGGAAAATCCCACGATCTGTGGTAATTGGTTTCATGCGAAGCAGCCGGCCAGTAATTGTCTAGGTGGCATTTTTTTTTCTGCTTTGAGCAAGTCGTTTGGAGGTGGATCGACGTGTCTTCGTAAGCTGAGTGATTGGGTGTTCATTATTGGCTTATCAGTAACGTCGATTACTCTCCTTGGCTTTTAAAGGGTAACTTGAGGTTTGACGTAACACTTATGTAAGATTATGAATGTCTATATATTATCGAAAGAAAGTCTATTTCATGCTGTGATTGTGTGAATTTCATTCGTGAGCAATTTTGTAACATTTGTTAGCGTATTCCACCGGAGTCTATCAATGCCGAATACAGCTAGCTGAACTATAGGAACACCAATGTAATCTTTATTGAACTTTCATGAAAGCAGAGTCAACGCTTCAAGCAGTATTGACGTTAACCCGGTGTGACGACTGTAAGATAAGAGTAAATATTGTCCCGTTCCGTGAGACAGCTGATCAGAAGATACGTCGGGCCTTAACATGTACTGCGAAGATTAAGGGACTTCACGTACAAAGTCGTCTCAGGCCCCACTGTACAAAGCGTCGCCAGTACTAACCCGCACCTGTCCACGTAGTATGCAAACCGTACATAAGCGAGTGACTCTTCCAGGCAGTACGTGTCGCGACACCCACACCGATTCACCCAACTGTCAGAGGCACTGTCGTTTCTATACAAAGCGATGTTATGCACGAATGGCAGACTCGCCTATATAGCATCGGCGCGATGCTCGTTTAGGAGGAGGCAAATGCCGTGCCCAAAGCTTGCAGACAATGAAGACGATGCGCGCTCCGAGTCTTCAGCAACGAGACATCGACCGAAGAAAAAGTCGTGTTGGCGTTGATGTTTTTACTTTTGCTGCTGCATGAAAACGGGCCGTTTGCTATGGCTAAACATCTCTGTGCTCTGCTTACGGTGTACCCCGACACCATGTAATGTTTATTGCCTTGTTATAAAATTAAATAGCCAGAGAGAAGAAAAAATGGACTATAATAGATCTGTTCAGCCAACAACGTGTCTTAAGAGAAAAGTGTTTGTCACCTTTAGCACAGAAAGTATGAATAAGTCGGGTTCACGAGTCGAAGCTAGTTATGTTGTGAAAATTTACGCACTGCGTTATGACCGTATAATGATTCGGTGTGTTTGCCTATACACAACTGTGCTTATGTAAGTATCGTAACGAAAATTTCCAACTGTTTGCCTGCTTGGGTGCAGCTGTGAGTGCTTGTGATTTTTATACTGAGTGTACATGGCTTATTCGTCTGCGGGAGATTTTATACAATTTTGTGACGTCGTTTCATCTCCGTTCGTTAATGGCATTGCAATAGCCGGTGGTACACGTCATCTTCTCTGTTTGCTACGTGAGCAAATAAAAATTGCACTAATAATAGAAACAGTAACAGCCGTAAGATGAAAGCCGTTCGGACTTCGCGGTTCACGGGAGAAGCAAAAGCATGCGCATGCATGCTGTGGTGCTACCGTCTCTACGATTATCTCCTCATCTGAACTTTTATCTTGTATCTGCGCATACTACGTGTGACTGGCGTAAATATACGTGGAAGATACTGTCCGTCTCTATACAGCCACCGCCTCTCAGAGTATCTAACGTTTATGGGGCGCTTTGCGGGACAATGGATCCAGTTTTCAGATAATCCAGGCTTAATTTACTTGGGTTTCTAAAATTGTGGGCTTTGACAGTCATGTTCAATATGCGATTACACACAATTTCCTTCTTTCTTTTATCCCGTAGCGTTGACTTTCTCCTCTTTTGCATTAAATCATTCCACAAGCATCCAGATTTGTCGGTCTAAACTTATTTTGTCTAAGTTCTTCGGTACTGCGTTTTTTTCATACGCCACCGAAACGAGCTTAATATAATATTATTAAGGGTATTGTGCCCCAAAACCAAGACATGATTGTGAGAAACGCCGTAGTGGAGGGCTCCGAAAATTTCGACTGTCTGTTGTTCTTTACCGTACACGGACATCGCACAGTATACACGGCCCTCCACAATTTCGCCTCCGTTGAAATGCGACCCCCACGGCCGCGGCATCGAACTCGCGACCTTTGAGTCAGCAGCCGAGCACATTAGCCACTGTTCCACCGAGGAGCACGTGGAAATGAGCGTAGGTCATCCTTTAGGCGAGACCAAAATTCTTTTCCTCTTAATTGTAAATTGGGCTCCACACAAGGGTACACACAAAGAAACGACTAACACAGGCGTTTTCTTTTGTTGTTGTTTTTTTTTGCCTTCGCAACTTGATGATAACATTACACTTTTGGGTAATGTCGGCGCTTAGCTGCTTGAAGCATGAAAACGTTAGCATCAGATTGCTTCTCCTGTCTCGATAGCAACCCTCCCGCAGACTACCATGACATATATTGAGCCTATAGCGTGATAACAAAGCAATCATCAAAAAAAAAAAAAAAAGATGTAGACTGGTGATACAAAGAAAAAATAAATTAGTACTTGGATCATGATTGGATGTCCTGTATAGTAGAGTCGATGTGTCAGAAGTACTTTGCATTATTTTTAGTGAACACAACCCTAATCAACTATTTATGACGGATATCACTGTTTTTCTCCATTAAATTACGTTTATTTGTTGATGAACCAATCTCAAAATCACCTTGTCTTGCGATTACAAGCGTGCATACGATGCTTTTAGTTATTGATTTTGTTTCCTTTTCTTTGTAATCATTGGCTGAATACTGATTTCATGATTTTGTCACAGCCGACTGTAAATTAAGCCTGCCTTCCCATGCCTTCAAATCTCCATAAAAAGTGTATATGAGATATACAATAATGATTTAGATAATCTAAGTTTCTCCATAAGCACGACCCACGTCCTACCCACTTATCTTCAGCAATACTATGAGCTTTGGCTGGATTCACGTTTATACCCACGTCTACTCTCGGTACGCATTCTAAAGCAGTGTCGTTCCTTCACCTTTCAATATTTATTGATAACAGGCGCGAATTACCACAGGGGGGCGTGCCTTGACCTTCACCCTGCGATCGCTTACGAGGAAGTTCCTGGTAAATACATCTTACGTTGTCATCTCTGTCAAGAAAGATGACCTCACTGGTTTGCAAGCACCCATAACCAGTGTCCGCATGTACTTTATCAAAAGGAGCCTGGAAGAGCACGACTATGTGAGATATTGGTGTTAAGGAGATTTGACACCATGGTCGGAAAAGCATATTCTAGACTAACAAACTCATGAGTCGACTCACTCAAATTCGCTAACACTCGGATCGAGCCGTGAGTCTCAGTTTGAGTAAGTCCGGGAGAGTAATGTTTTGGTGAGTACAGTTGAAGAAAAATTTCCGTGATTATGAGTCCGAGTGAGTCCGGCTAAGGAAAAATTTGGTGAGTCCGAGTGAGCCCTGAACGCAAAATATACTTCATCAGTGAGTCTGAGCGAGCTCCGCAAGTTTCGACGACATATGCCCAGACGATCTTCTTTGATAAATGTTAGCCCCAGCGTAGCTCGCAATTCTAAGTGTGTACGTATACGCATATACACCGAGCTCGTAATAGACGCTTCGGACAACGGGCTGATGCCGTACGGAGCCTTCCTCTTCCCAGCGCGCACTTCACTTTCGCCGCTCCCTTGGAAAACTCGGGCGCACCACGCTCGGCTCTCGCGTATACTACTTACTATACGGTCACGCGTTGCGCAGCTGTTTTTCAGAACGCTGCAGCTTCCAGAGGCGCAAGCGCGCGGAACGGATTTTCGTCCGGCTCGCGCGTGCGTGTGGCAATGTTTATTCACGTTCTCATTACTATACATGAGCGCTCTCCTCCCTACCCTCCTCCTCTCCTCTGGGAGGAAAGAAAAAGAGGGAAAGAAAACAAACGCTCACTCACAGCGACCTTTCGCTGCGCTCGCTCGTGGGCCGCCGCCCCCTATTCCGGCTAGGCCCTGGACTACGGACTGCTGCTCCCTGGAAGTATAGTATTACCACGTGTGCACATGCTACAGTTAGCACATATATGCGCGAGCGGTCGCTAGTTACAGCATCCGTATTCTACAGCGCGACGCAATCCTGTGGTGATTCCTCTTCTATTTCTTTCTTTCTTTCTTTCTTTCTTTCTTTCTTTCTTTCTTTCTTTCTTTCTTTCTTTCTTTCTTTCTTTCTTTCTTTCTTTCTTTCTTTCTTTCTTTCACAGTTTACCGATAAAACCCTCAGAAGCCTCGCTTTACTCATCATCATTTACTCCGTGGATATACTGTAACTTTTTTTAAATCTTTTTTTTTGTGTCTGTCTATTTTTATCTCTTTCTTTCTATTTATTGTTGTCTTTTTTCAATTTTTCTGTCTGTTCTTTCTTTATTTCTCTCTGTTTTTTCTTTATAAGCCTTTCATTCTTGCTGTCTGTCTCTATGTGTTCCTTAATTCACTTGCGTTTTTTTCTGTTTCGTTGTTCCTTTATTTTTCTTTCTATCTCTCTTTATCTCTATGTGCCAGTTCTGTCCTCCTCTTTTCCCTCCTATTCGCCATTTGTTCAATACGTGTCTTCTTTGCCACACTGTACTATACAATGCTCACGCTGTGCTCTTATAGCGTGCCCGGATAGCCGAGAGGTTGAGGCCCTCGCCTTCGGATCATGGGGGTGACCAGCTTCAAATCTCGCCTCGCCAGGGAACTTTCGTCAATAATTTGTCTCTTTCTTTATATCTATATATTTCTCTCCTTCGTTTCTTCTCTCTGTACTCGTTCTCACACCCGCCAGAGGTATTGCATCTCACGCCGGACAAAGTCGGCGCTCGTGTTCTGGGGGCAAAGCAGACGAGGGAGCAGAGAGAGAAGAAGAGGACTAAGAGGGCGCGTGCCGGCTCATAATTATGATTTCCTATCTATTTCGCACGGCCAATTTCCGATCATAACAGTTCTGCTGTAAAAACTTATACAGCTTGTTGTACATCTTTCACTACCGATTGTGCATGAGAATAGTTATAGCTAGTAACAGTGCCAACACTTTAGAATGAGATAGGTCAACAGTGCGTGAGCTTGGGCGATCTCGTAGTTTCTAACAAATACACACTTTCTAAACGCATCTTTAGAGACAACTATTTAAGAAGGGAATGCAGGACGGGCATAATCTTTGCTTTGAGATATAAGGGACAAAAATGAATATCCTTGCTTGTCTTCGTGTGGACATGGCCGGCTGCAGCTTCGTCTGGCCTTTTGCGCATGCGTGCAGGGAACCTTATGCTTCTATGACTGCGGCGCGGCTCGACTTGCCCGTCCCTTCTCACCGTCATCTGAAACAGAAAACACACAATGTGTGGATTTGAGAACCACTTTCGGCTAAACTGTACACCTCCCGATGTAAAACCGCTAGTATACGATCGAAGATCTATAGACGCACGTGTACATGCACTTTCGTCACCAGACTCGACCTATATCAGTTGTTGCTCTAGCTAATCGCCGCCCTTTGACAGTGAAGCTGTTAAATGGAAATAAAAAAAAAAAAACGGTTTTCGTACGATAAAGTGGCCATTGGCACAACAACAGCAGTCAACAATTCAGCACCTCACAAAGACACGTACCTGCAAAGAACCAGTGCTGGTTGCCGAAACGTGCGTCGGCTATGACGTACGTAGTTTGTAGCAGTAATAAGCTGGAATACAAAGAGGTATACGCAAAAAAGTCTGGGGCATGTAGCGACAAAATAGCACCTTCGTGAGACCTTAGCAAAGCCACGGGTACAAACAAAATAGCAAATCTATAGCGTTTAACTTCCAAACATTCAGAGGAAGGACTTTATACATTTAGCGTCACTTTTAGTGAAAGCTCCAATGGGAAACATCTCGTCGGTAATTGTTACTAATTCATTGGTGATCCCCACCAAGGAAACTCAAGACGCTCAATTTTATTATTATTATTATTATTATTATTATTATTATTATATTATTATTATTATTATTATTATTATTATTATTATTATTATTATTATTATTATTATTATTATTATTATTATTAAAGTCGTTGCCACAGCAACACATGCGCGTTACAAAGGGTGAAAATGCACCTCTCAGGGCATTGGGAGACCCAGCATATTGTAGACCTTGCGGTACGTATTGCATCCTTCGCCGTGGAAGTCTGAGCCGATGCTCGCGTTGGAGGCGCGCATGAAGACGTGCAGCGGCTGCTCCTTGGTAAATGCGGGCCACCCGCCGCTTCCTGGCAGCGTCGGATTCCTGCGCACAAGAAACCGGGCGTTAACCGTATATATAACAAAAGTATACCCAGGACTCGTGTTCAGGAACACGTCTGTCGCTAGAATCATTATTAAGACAAATTTTAGCCAATCGGTATGCTGGGAATGTCATCAGAGAAGCCTGCTAGCCAATGCATGGGCGTGATGAGATTCGAGCAAAAACCGTTGCGAATTCGATCCCGTACGCAGGTAGGGGGGGGGGGGGGGACCATAATTTAATGGGGAAAGAAAGGAACAGAGCACACGCGCCGAGAGTATTTTTCGTAGCACAGGATGATATGTCTGTGCGTGGTTCACGAAGCTTTTGTCTTGCGCTGCAATAACACCCTCGGTTCAAAAAAAACAAAAACAAAATGATGTGAACGAACAGTGTATTTAGTTTAAATGAAGCGACAACCAATATTTATGGTACCTGTTTTCTTCTGCGAAATGAAAAGGTAATCCGTAATGTTCCAGCCTTATCACTGGTCGTCGCGCAGGCTCTGCAATAATCTCGAGTGTTCGCTTCTGGCGCCCAATCTTAGCAGAACGATCTACCATAATCGCGAACCTTCTCGGACAATGGGGCGCAGTTTGCACGGAGAATTCCTGCATGACAGGCTTTGTGGGCAAACACCGAATGAAACAAAAGCGAAAACAAGAAACGCGCGTGGCAATATAAATATTGTTGAGACCTGCAAAAAATGCTGTTTAGGTTTGCTGACTATAAATCATGGTCCTTTCGATTCCACCTAGGATCTAATCACACGTTCTGGACAGTTGTCTGTGCCTATCAAACTAAAGCGTATCAATATTATCGAGAATAGGTTTCATTATTGAGTGATTATATTGTTCGATGAAATTGTATACAATTGAAAATTAAGGCAAGAAAAGTATGAAAGAAATAATGAAGTACAATTAAAAGGAAGCTCAGGCATACCCTGTGTTGACGTACGAGCCGATGAGTTGCATACAGGTTTTGCTGTGCTCGCGGTCAGCGTTCGAGTAACGCTCGGGGAATCGGAACGGCATTCCGAACGTGAACTGAAGGTCCGCAAAGTGAGTGGAACCCATCCAGGAGGGCCAGAAGCCACGCTCGTAACGATAATCGTACAAATAAAAGTACACGAGACGGTTCGTCTTGGCGAACGCCTCCGCGTAGAACTTGGTCGGACAGAAGGCGAGGAAGTCGCCCAGAATGCCCATTAACGCGTTTCAGGTTCCCGCTGTAGTCCGAGAGGCCGGAAACTCGGCGCATGTACTCGTCAATCAAGAACGACCGTGTCTCTCCGGGCAAGTAGCCAAAGTATTGGTTCGTCAAAAGGTCTACCACCTCTGGTTTTGTCAGCTTGGGCGCCGACGTGGAGTTTATGAAAGACGGCACTCGGAAGTAGAGGAAAACGCCGCCTTCCTCCGTCGTTGCTCCCGCGAGGATGCTCTCGAGAGGAATGAACAGGCCCCTGGAAATGGCGTCCACTTCCGGTAGCGGAAGGTAATCATCGCCGTGCGAAGGCGTGAAGGTCACTATCTCCTTGTGAAACTGCGTGTCTTCTGCGTCGATGATCTTGTGCACGGGCGCCGAGCGGAGGCACTCGATCACCTGCTCGGGATGCGTCTTCGACGAGGGTTTGGACTCGTCCAGGCAGCCCACGTGTCTGGCGATGCGGTCTGCGTACTCGTGGCCCACCGCATTCTGCGGCGGTACCAGCCAGTAGTTGCTTCCGCTTGCCATTATAGCACGATGAATCAAACCGGCGTTGCGAGGCGAGACGAGCTGTGCGCCGATGCCGATGGAACCCGCACTTTCGCCGTACACAGTCACTCGGCCAGGGTCGCCCCCGAACCGGGCGATATTGTCGCGCACCCACAGGAGACAGAGGTGCTGGTCCCACAAGGCATAGTTACCGCTCGACGAGCCTGGGCCGGTGTAGAGAAATCCCAGAGAGCCGAGCCTGTAGTTGATTGATACCACGACGATGTCACCCACCGCGGACAAGGCCTTGCCATCGTAGAGGACTTGGGATGCGGTTCCAGTCCGATAACCTCCTCCGTGTATCCAGACAAGAACGCCCAGTGGCTTGGGTCTACCTAGCGGACTCCATACATTGAGGTAGAGACAGTCCTCGCTAACTTGGTCCCTTTTTACAAGCCATGGGGACGGTGGGAACGAACCGTTGGCTTGGGCGCAAGGGCTTGCGAAGTTCAGGGCGTCCAAGGTCGTCGGATGCCACTGGTTTGGCCGGAAGCGGCTTGCGGAAGCGTAGCTCACCGACGGGCGGTTCTGCGTACGGTATGCCCAGGTACGTCGCCACATTCACACCGCCCACGTTCTCTATGAGGCCCCTCACATGTCCGTTGAGCGTTTCGGTGGTGATATGCCGACCTGCTGTGACACCGGCTGCGGTGACGCACAGCGCGAAAAGCCCCGCTGAGGCCACCGACAGCATGGTTGACTGTCGTGTCTATCGTCCTTGTATCTACGAACAGCCGCGCGACTTTATATATAACCTCTCGGCTGCATCCTTGACATGAGGAAGGGCAGGACGCTTCGACAAGGCCATGAAGTTAACGGTCCGTGTCGCCCTATTAAAATCTTAAGGAGTGTTTGTGTCACAACGCCATCCACGCTTATGGAAGAGCAACGGTGATTGCGCCAGCGAATGCCACAATCCGTCAAGTTCAAGAAACGTGTAGGTCAATGTCGCACAAGTTTCTATAAAAACAGGCCCAAGTTTGATGCGACACACACGTGCGAAGCCGTCGTCAACCGGCCAGTGTCAGCAGCTCACTGCATCTTATGCGGAAGTTTTAAATAGCTCAGTGCAGGTTTTATGTTTCTTTGACATATCCTCGGCGTTGTAGCTTTATATACGGGTACTTGCAATATCTCGCCGGCTCGGTATTTATCAGTCTGTCTCACCCCAGTCACACCTTTATTTAACACGTAAAAAGTGGACAGGCAGTTTGTGCTCACTGAGAGGTGTCACGGACCACTCCTCAGGAATGACGAAAAAAAAAAAAGAAAGGACATCTCTCCATAGCAGGAATCGGTACAACAGGAAAGTGCAATGTGTGCTTGTAGAAGCGCTCTTTTCTGTCCCTATTTCATTGCTTCTGTAGTTACACTGTAACTACTTTTAAGTTGCGCTATTCGTATATTCAGTTATAGAAGTAGTTTGATGTTTGCTGATGAGATAAAAGAGCTTGCACACTGTGCATTAGTGTTTGCCGCCAGATCGAGCAGAGTCGCCACCTGGCGGCAACTCGATGAAGAGGTGAAGTGTGGATTGCTCCGTGCGTCGCCTGCTAGCCAAGTCGTGTTTCTCTGTGCGCGTACGTCATGCACGTTCTCAAAGTGTGGTTTGTACGACCATGTCAGCGCGAATGTAACTGTTTCTACGTATGCCTGATACGACTTACGCAAGCATTTGGTCTTGCTCGGCTGCTAATGCATTGCAATAAGATCGGCGAGTGCAACTTTCCAGAGTGCTGTTTATTGTCGTCGTACCTTCCATTCACCAGAATAATTTCAAAGTGGGTGCCGCTTTCTGTTTCAAGCACATCGCAAAATGCTTTTGGCATCCTCCCAAACACAGGGGCTATTAAATGGTGTGTGAATGGCAGCGTTTTATGGAGACTCGGTTGTTAAAAAAAACACAAAAAAGCTCCAGGTCATGAACTTACGCGCTGTTTGTAGGTGTGCAACTACGGCACTGTAGTTTATCGGTCATGCGAGGTGTCTAGTTGTCTTCAAGTATCTCGGCGTGGTCTCCCTACATAAAAAAATTTCTATCACATAAACTGTGATACATCGGTACTTAAACTGTAGTTAAAACGGAGTTACCGTGCGCTACCGTGTGCTCAGACTCCAAGAACGCATAAGGAGCCCAGACGTTGAAAATAATTCAGACGGCATGCCTTATATATAATGTCGTATGGTTTCACTGAAAATTTCATCTTTTTTTTTTTACATTGTCTTCAACGTTTGTGTGGCATTGTTAGTGACCGACGCAATAAAGTGTTCACTTTCGTCTGAAAAAAACAAAACATGCTTGCCTCATTAACCAGGCCTTTGTTGTAGAACTGTCATGCACGTAATTCATCACTGAAAGCTTATATGAGATTTTTACATTTTTACTGGTGCAAGAACATGCGCGTACACGTGGTAAACGCAGTGTTGCGCAAAGCGCCATCAGCCACTGAGATTTACTGCCAAGACTTGGCGACTGTCCCACATTTCATGGTGAACAGAATGAAAGAAAAAAAAACCATATGCGTATAAGGTGCGAACGTTGGTACTGAACTAATCACACAGATGGATTTCTACGATCTTTATATCTCTGTTTTGTAGTATGCAGATGACAAAGATGAGTAGCTCAGTCACGCTATACAGCAGTGTGTAGCAGGCGTAACAGAAGCTAACCACATGCAAACAACACAGCAAAGGCGAGGTTTAGTGCGAAAGCGAGAATAGAGTCACCCAGGGAGAGCATCCTCATGAAAGGCAGAATGCGCTTTACTCGCGAGTAATGTTAACGTTACATAGGCGTCGTGCATTCAATTCAGAGCGTATATTACCGGTAAACTGTAGTCAACGCATTTTATCCGCCGACCGTCGGCTCAGACCACACGCAACGAAGCGCCGCTGCGTGTATTTGTATACGCGCCGCCGACCACCTATGCACACTTTTGCGGGAACGGTGCTGCCACCTATAGCCCGATCTCGTAGCGAATAGCACCGTTTAACGTGGACGCATTCACATTGACGCTTGCACGGTGGTACATCTGTATCCCGACCGCTAACGTTGATAGGATTCAAGAAATGATGACGGATTCGAGAAATATTTAGGGGCGAAGCTCCTAAAGGCGTGGGTCTGCCCATCTCTTGTTTGTGTGTACGTGACCGCCTATAGTTCCTCCTTTGCCAACGCATACTAATTGCGCGTTAAAGAACCACAAATTGTCTTAGTGTGTTCATACCTCGTTTGTACGTGACTGCCTATAGTTCCACCTTTGCCAACTGCCTACTAATTCGTCGATGCACCACTTCACCGACCATAAAGCCGTTATAATTAGTTTCTCTCCTGTTTTAAACCACTGTTTATAACGGGAGAGAAACTTTCAATTTCTAACTACAGACCCATTTCCATCACAAGTAGCTGTTGTAAAATGTTGGAGCATGTTATTGTAGGGTTCATTCGTGAATTTCTGGCTGAAAGGAACATTTTGTCGCCCTAACAACACGGTTTTAGAAAAAATATGTCCACTGTTACTCAATCGGTCACTACTGTTCATCACTTCTCTGCGGTATTGGACGAGTCTGGACAAGTTGATGTGGTTTTCTTCGACTTTAGCAAGGGTTTTGCCAAGTGCCACGCGATAAGCTTTTGTATAAACTTGAACACATTGGCTTTCCTGATTGCCTTTTGAACTGGATAAGAGCTTATTTAAATAACAGAAAAGAGTATGTTGATAATAATGGTTGTTTCTCTAATTTTCTTGCTGTTACCTCTGGGCTACCCCAAGGCAGCGTGCTGGGACCACTGTTGTTTCTTCTTTATATAAATGATTTAGCCCACGTAGTTCCCGAAACTGTCTCCATCAGGCTGTTTGCCGATGATTGTGTTGTTTTTAGAGAAATTCGCTCACCTGATGACTGTGAAGTTTTCCAGGAATCCCTGGTTGCAATAGAGAGTTGGTTTGAGCAGTGGGGAATGATGTTGAATGCCGGAAAATGTGCAATTCTACGAATAACGCACAAAAAACATTTCTTCAACTCCCAGTACTTCTTGCAGAACACTTGTATTGCAGATGTTGGGGAGTACAAGTACTTGGGCCTCACTTTGAACTCTATTTTATCTTGGTCAACCCACGTAAAACGTATTTGTTCTGGTGCATTTACTAAGTTGTGTTTTTTGAGACGAAAATTAAGACATTCTCCAAGTCACGTTAAGCTTTTAGCCTATGAAACTTTTGTTAGAGCTAAACTTGAATATGCTTCCGTGATATGGGATCCGCACTTGAAAAAAGATATTACATGCTTGAGCTCGTTCAGAGAAAAGCGATGCGTTTTATTTTTAACAAATATGGGCGTTACGATTCTCCGTCGAAGCTCATGACTGATAATGGCATTCAAACCCTAGCAGTTCGTAGACGCTTGGCCCGTTTACTCTTCCTCAACAATATTGCTACTTCTAAGGTGAAAATAACTCCGTCAACTATGATTAAACCACTAAGCACAAGAAGGACCCGTCACATGCATGCTCATTTCTTTCTGCCTATCTTCGCCAAAACTAATCAGTTTAAGCACAGCTTCTTGCGCTCCCGGAATGCGCTCCCGGAAGCAGTGATACAAGCCAAAAATTTTTCCCAAGCGCTCCAGGAAAGCATCTGTCGCTAAGTATATGCATTGTATGGTGTGCTATGCCTTGACCAATCTGCATTGTACTTCCTTTTTATTGTTATTATTTTTATTCTTTGTATGTATGTGTAACAGTGTTATGTGTATTGCCGATTGCCCCTCTTGCTTGGGCCACAAACTGGCCTGCAGTATTCGCAATAACTAATCAAGGACGAATGGTAGCGACGTAGACCTACAACTTAGGAACATTTGTTGTATAAATATACACAGTGTGTATACACAATTCGTGAGTGATTAAACTCTGATACTGAGCCTATAATCGACGATTACTGGGTAAACTGGACTACTATATCTTTACCATTTAACTCGTGCAATGTGTATGTAGAAACCGGATTTCAGGCAAGTTTCTATTCTGTTCGTTACCGCCCAACTTAGACATATGTGAACGATTTTGCCTTAAGTGGGACTTTATAGCGTTGTATGTTGTCATAAAAGCGTATTATTTTTTCGCGTTCCGACCTAAATGCCCATTTTGTGCATAAATTCTAAGTTTATTGAGCCTTAGTGTCTACAAATGCCTATTTTCGATGTCAGTGCCTACATGAACCACTATTTATCCTCAAGTTTCGCTTTCTTTCGCGTTAGTGAGCGTTAGTCATGTTAACGGGAAACATCCTCTTTCTGGCACTTCATGGGATTCAATGTGCATGGTCCAACAAAAGCAATGGCCCGCAGCTGTGAAGTGGGATGCACCGGCTGGCTTACGCCGCCATGCTGACGTGGTGAGACCGTGCGAGGGGTCGGCCGATGCGAAGCAACAGAGAGCCATCAGGAACAGAGAGCTTTTTCTTTGGCTTGTAATTTATAATTTAATGTATCTAAGCATCACCTCATTGTGAAAGATACCGTCATAAGTTTCCGTTTACGAAGCTCTGATAGATTCCATGTGCACCGCGGACACGGGCTTCATTAGATATCTGTGCGCAGACGAGCACCGTTGTCTCGTGAGTGCTTCGAAGAACGCTTCCCACGCGGCCCACTCCGGAAATTTTGGCCATGTGGTGTTCCTGGAAAGAAATTGAGATAGAAAAATAGAAATTATTGGCGGAAAAAATATTTCACGGCAGGGTGGGATTTCGAATCCGCGTACTCACTATTCGAAAACGTGCGTCGTAACCACTCGGCCAACCGGGCACGCTATAGCAGCGCTTATACCACATCCTCGTATCGTATCATATTGCTTTTGTGTTATGCCACCACTGCATACGCGTCAGCCCATCGACTGACATTTTTTTTATTTCTCTCTCCCTCTTCTCTTCCATCTCTCTCTCTCATATTTATACTCCTCTTCCCCATTCCCGCAGCGTAGGGTAGCAAATAGGTCATGTGCTTGGTTAACATCTCGGCCTTTCCTCTTGTTCTTGTCCTTCCTTCCTTGTGTCATATCGCATCGTATCGTATCGTGTATCTTAAGGGGGTGGCAAAAAGAAGAGGCTGTGTGCATGAAGCATGAGGGAAGGAAGGAAGGAAAACAGGGGGGAAAGAACGGCAGGGAGGTTAACCAGCCTATAGGCAGCCGGTTTGCTACCCTGCGCATGGGAGAGGGATGGGGGAGATGAAAGATAGAGAGCAGAGAGAGAAGAGAGAAACACAGCACATTCGGCAGCACACGCGCGCACAAAGCATGAGGGAAAAGAAAGAACATAGAATAGAGAAAAAGAAAAGAAAGGAAGAAAGAGATAGAATCGAAGAACTAAAGAAGCATAGCGTGAAAAGTGAGAGAAAGAATGAAAGGAAGGGAAGAAAGAAAGAGTAAAAATGGAGAGAGAGAAAGAGTAAGTCAGAAGTGTGAGGGAAGAAGATGAAAGATAGAAAGGGCAATAAAAATAAAGAATTACACAGAGAGCGAAATAAAGAAATGGAAATGAACAGAGAAAAACAGATTAGAGCAAAAAAAAAAGAGAGAGGACGAAAGAGATAACAAGAAAAATAAATAAAAGGAAGAGACAGGGAGGTTAACCTAGACGAACTGGTTTGCTACCCTGTACGGGGGTGGGGAAAAGGGTCGGAAAGAGGATAGAAGTAGAGAGATAAAAATAAATTAGAAAAAAACCACATGCGCACACATTCAGGAGTTCTGATCACGGTCGTTTGGACAGGTCGGTTGAACGCAAGAAGCGCAGGAGCGCCTTCACAGCCTTCTTCTGCGACATAAAGTCCTGTCGGCAGCGTAGGATTCTTTCTTCCGAAAGAGGCTGGTTGTCCAGTTCATCTAGTGCATTGCAGAGTGACTGTCTCTGCGAGCATTATTGTGGGCATTCACACAGAATATGCCAAGTTATTTCATCACTGCCACAATGGTCGCATGCGGCAGTGTCAGCCATTCCTATATGCGGAACGCGTACGCATTGGTAAATGCGACGCCCAACCATAATCTGCACAGCATAGTAGCAGTCTCGTCGGCGTGATTCCGGAGGAATTCGAAGACTAAGAGTTCGGGTCCAAAGTACCTAACCGTGCATGGATGAAATGTGACTCGTTCCATTGTGACGAGGTGCGCTTGCGAGCAAGCATGCGGAGTTTCCGTGCAGCGTCAGTTCTGGAAAGCGGAATTGATATTTCATCGCTTTCAGTATGGGCAGAACGGGCAGCTCGATCGGCCCGTTCATTGCCAGTTATTCCACAATGACTTGAAAGCCATTTAAAGGCTATTTCATGTCCTTCCTCAATGAATTGGTGAGTGTTTTCTGCAATCTCAAATACCAGCTGTTCGTATGGGCCGGGGCGTAAAGGTGATAGAAGGGATTGCAGTGCCGCCTTTGAGTCACTGAAAATTGTCCATTTTTGTGGCTGTTGGTCGTTGATGCATTGCAATGCGGCACGAAGAGCTGTGAGCTCTGCTCCGTTGATGTCGTAAGGTGGGAAAAGAGATAACAAAAATAATAGATAAGATGAAGATAAAAAAATAAGAAAAGAGATGATGTCGTAAGGTGGGAAAAGAGTTAAGAAAAGTAATAGATAAGATAAAGATAAAAAAATAAGAGATAACAAAAATAAAGAGAAACAAGGAAGGCCGCCCGCATTGGCACTTCCTTCACACTTGTTACCATTGCAGCGATGCAGTTTTTTTTTTAATTATGACAGTCGTGTTACATGTAAGCTGATGGGCAAACGGTATTGTGGGCATACTGGAGTACGCCGTAATCCTTCTCACTATCAAGAAAAAAAACGGAATTTCGTAACTCAAGTGCTCTCTTTCTCTCAATTATTGCGTGGCGAGGCGGCCTGGCGTCCTTGTCATTATAAGTGACGCAAGCACGATACACATCCGTCAACCCGCCGTGTCAGTTGCCTGAATTTCGCAAGTGTTAATCGGAGAAGGTCGTACGGGGGTGATAAGAAGCAGCTTAATTGCTCTCGGTTGAACCGAAGCAAGTGCCGGAAGCTGTCGAGAGTGAGGTTGTTTTTGCGAAAGCTGACACTGACCTTCTCGTCCCGAATAGAGCTCTGCTCGTCAGAGCTCGTAATATCAACATCAAGTTTGGGTAGTCCAGAGGGCCTGTGTGGCCATAGAGTTGTCTATCTTTAGAGGGAACTCTGCCGCTAGTGTCTATGGGAGCTGTGACGCATGGCGCTTCAGCGACCATGGGAATGACGGTTATAGTACATGGATTTGTCTAATCTTCGCACTTCTCGCTACATGTGTGTTCGTGTGGCTTAGAGTTGTTTTGTCACGAAAAAAAAAAAATCGGCGAATGTTGAGTGGTGGTGCTTCACCAGCTTCATCTTTTAGGCTTACCATTTCAAATCATGTTACAATGTTCAAAAGGGTTCGTTTATTCATCCGAAACAAAACCGAGACGCAGCAATAAACGAAGCCACAAGTGTGATTCGAGGCCCGCAAGTACGAAGAGAGTAGACAAATCTGCGTACTATCATTCCCCATGGTCGCTGATTGATCGCAGCGTCAGAGTCCCCTGTAGTTAACTTCAAGAAACTATGCGTGACCATGGCCGGTCTAGGCCATGTTCTCCTCTCTCTCTCTCTCACACACACACACGCACATATACACACACAGATATATATTACACAGAGAGAGAACTTCTAACATCATATATGAAAAAGAAAGCTTTAAAAACAAACACAGGCCTCTAACTTTGATCTCTCGATCTCTGCTTCTCACCAGCGAGCGCAGCGAATGCGGAAGATGGCAATGTCCGCTGATCTATTTACGACGAGTGTGAAGACCTACAGAAGCGCTAGACAAGTCACACCTTGGCACGACGCCCTATACTATATTATCTATTAATCCCTGTAACGGTTTTCCACGTTTTCACAAGCGATGGTCGCGTTCAATGAAACTTTGCGAGTGCGCCAACTAAGTTTGTCTCATAAGTTAAGAGGCGAATAAGTATACATCGAAGTCTGCGTAAGCGTGCGATAAGCTTAACGTATACGTTCAGTTTACGTAGGTGCACGGAGGTACACGTTAATTATACACACATGTTTTGGTTAGGGTCAACATAACTCTACCTATAAGCTCATGCATCCCATGTCCTTCGAAAAGTTTTCGTTCAATGGTTCGTACGTAAAGGTCCTTCCGACGACGATCGGTATCATTTCTTTCGGGTGAGTTGGCATCACTGTGAATCCGCTGTAAACAAGAAAATCATGTACACGGGGTATAGCGGAACATCATTATAATAGACAGCGCTCTGAGCCATTCTGATGGTAGTGTGATCCCAAAAGAGGTAACTCAAGAAGAGCACTCGCGGAAGTGATCTTCATAGAGTTTGGCCTCTGTACTGCAGCCCCAATGAAGCCTAATTGATATGGTAGTATTACAGGTGCGTGGCGGTTGAGATGTGAAATAGGAATTAGCCCTGCATCACATTAAAACACCCGAACCGATTAGGGTTAGTGGCGTTAAGCACGTTCAGTAGACATCCCGCATACGTATTTGGAACGTCCAGACAACGTCCTGCATTTCTTGTAGCGTGCGAGCACTTGATAGGCGTCCTTTTGCCGACGGACTCCTCGACTTCGTTTACGAAAGTCATGGTTTTGTCTCGGCCGCGTCGTTCTCAAGTAGACCGAGGCGAAAGAGGCCTCTGTGTTATGTGCGAAATTAGTTCACCTTAGACAAGATCTGATGGTCCTAATTTCCTCCCACTTTCATACGGCGTGGCTCATAATATCATCCTGGTTTTGACTTGTAACACCCCAGGCATCATTGTATATTGTTTCCGGAATAAGAGACTGGTCCACTTAGAGTTACCTAGAGCTAAGAACGCTGTGTCGGAAATGAGCGTTTATTTCACTCACTCACTGCTTGCCGAAGCCAATCGAGCGTTCTTCGTCCGCCAAAGACAAAGCTTCCATTGGCACTTGGCCGTGTTGCCAACGGGCAGACGGAAATCATTGTCTTTTTCCTTTCCTCCAACAGTCACTACTTTCTTCGCGCCTGCCTTTAGCACCGACCGTCAGAGCCCTAAGCATCGGGGCGTCTCTTGTACACACGCGCGGCTGCTTCATCGGCCGTGCTCTCCCCTGAAGAGCGGTTTCGGCTCTCATTGTTTCCTTGGCGGAAAAGTAAACCTGGGAGTGTAGTAGTAGCGCGCTGTGGCGTCCCGCAACAATTACGGCTCGCCGCCATCGAGTCTGCAGCAGCAGTATAGGGGAGGCGGGAGGTTTACGCCGAGACCGGTCTTGAACGGCCGCACGACGGGAGAGCGTGATATAATTAAGGGCGCGTTGCGTGCGCGGAGCCTTGCTTCTGCGCCTCCGAAGCACGCACGCACGCACATACACCTGCGCGGCGGCTCAAGAAGGGAGGAGAGGGAGAAGACATCCAAAACGGCTGCGATCTCGGCGGAACGCTGTACGATCGTGCACTGGCGTACGCACCAGCGCATTTGTACACGCACTTACAGTGATCATACGAGGAGGTAATGTCGAGAAGGAAGTTTGCGAAGGAACGCGTTTTATCGACTTTGTGCCCTCGGGGCATTGTCGCACGCAGGCGAGTGATACAGATTATACGGTGCTTAGAACCACGTCAAGACGGACGCAATATTTTATACGACTCGATCGAGTTACATAATATACCCGCACGTCGGCCAGCACAGCGGGACCCGAGGCATCGTGTGCTTTAAATCCGGTTACCTTGGATGAATGGGACGTGCTTGCGGCGACAATTGCTGTGTACGTGTATGGACGTGCTTAAGAGGTTTTGCTACACTGACACACCCGTGCATGCGTGCAAGCGTTTAATTGGCCCCCATCTTTAGTCTTCATTTGATTGAGAACCCACCTATGTCGCAGATGTTCTGCAGCCTAGCGTTCTTTTGACGTGGCAAATTAACTGTGTGGCAACCGTATACATAGCGCTCGCTGTGAAGGATTTGCAGAAAAAATCGCAGCATATCCACGGAGTGCATGATTATGAGTGGGGCGAAGCGTCAGTCCCTTCGTTCGTTCTTGCCTCTGTCCATCCGTGCGTCCATCTGTGCGACCGTCCATGCGTCCATCCGTACGTTCGTCCGCCCGTCCGTTGGTCCGTCCATGCGTCCGTCCCTCTGTGCGTCCATCTGTGCATCCGTCCCAGCGTACGTCAATGCGTCCATGCGCCCGTCCGTCAATCCATCCATCCGTGCGTCCATCCATCCATCCGTCTTTCCATCTAGTGAACACTCCAAGTACCACCCTCTCGCATCTTTTCATCATATATTCAGCGTATATAAGTACCGCCATCCAGCGGACATTCTAAGGACTAAATGAGAGGTGGCACTCGCCCACTTTCTTACGGCCTGCGCTTCTACTTCCAACATTTCACCGCCTCTAGTTCATGGATACAATCCACTATATACTAGTTCACTATATCCATGGCACTGTGGCCCGACCCTCGCTAAACCTTGCTAAAACCAAGGAGGTTACGCCCAGCGAGTTTAACGTGGCAACCCTTTCTGGTCAGATAGTGCTCAAAGTGCGTCCTTCTATACGTGACGGAGTATCCTTCTGATACTAGTTTTTTTTAGTAATATCAAAATCAAGACAAGTTTTATTTTATTCGAAATTAGGTCACCAATACTCGCCTCTGTAAGTTCTTTAATCACAAACAACAATATTTTTATTTATGATTAACGTGATTAACGTGCCAATCGGGATGCACCAATTACGTACAATGAAATTACAAAGCACTTTTACCTGAAACTGCCGCATTTTTCCACCTCCACATCCGAAACTTAACCGACCGCAGGCATTAACCGTATACGCCTATTACACACACGTACCCATGCAAACCTTGCCACGCTTCACGTTTATTATCCCGATGCATAACCTAGCGACACATGCCCATCATGTGGACACACAGCGACACTCGCACACATGCTCTGGGAGTGTAGAACAACTCCTCCCGACTCTACCTCGAGCAAGTGGGAGAGGTCCCTCAGGAGCTCACTTCTCGCCGACCAGGAATGGGCCGTCGTCCAGCAGGCCCAAGAAGCGGCCGCCAGGTACTCCCTGTCGGTCCCTGTATACGTGGGAGACGCCCGCTACGCGCTAAGCGCGTCCTGCAGGATTGAAATAAAGTTTTTTCATTCCATTCCATTAACGTGCGTGGGTTTTCTCCTCAATTGAAAAGGGAGCGCGCGTGCCGCTCCTCTATAGTCCGGCCGTGGAGGTGGCTACCTATAGCCACCTTATTACGACGACTACTACATATATAGCAGACGCACGACCCACGGCATAGGGAGGTTCGCCCCCAAAACAAACATGTGCGACGCAGCATGATGGCGCAAAAATATAAATAAGTGTCAAAGATGACTTAAGAAGGACAGTGAATTCGTGCAAGAGCGCTCAGGGACCAAGCAAGAACAAGGGCCCTTTTACTTTAGTTGTAAATTTGATACTTTCTCAAACAGTGTACTCACATTGTCATGATTTCTATACAGCTCGTGAGTGTGTTAGACGTATGCACCTTCTTTCGGACGACAAGCATGATTCAAGCGTTGACCGCCAACTGAAATATGTGATTCATTTCATTCGATAGCGTTAGTGACATCGCTTTGCGAAAATTGAAGTTTTGTAGGTTGTGAGTAACAAGTCATGGTTGGCCGTAAACGAGAGAAAAAAAAACGATGCATGTGAATAACAAGAAGCATGGGTCCCAATCGACATCGAAGTCAAGCAAGCAAGTTATCTATCACAATGCCATGCCAGTGCTTGGTACTGTTTCGAGGATAAACCTATTACGAGTGTCATGCAGTGCGATAAGTCGCCTTGAAGATCGTAATATGCCGTGGCACATGAAATCACACCAGGCGACACACCATGTGCATTGTGTTATACGCTCAGACACTCCCAATAATCACCAATAGCATCAACGAAGCGTGCAGCTGCCTAGGTGGGCGTATTGCTTGCGGACGCGCTTTTACTTCACAAATTAGCAGAATAGTTAATCATGGCGAAGCGAGCACTTCGCAACTTTTTATACTTGCAGTAGACGATCTAAAATTCCGTAGTGTAAAACGGCCAATGTTACACGTAGTTATGCCTTTACTCGCTTCATGGTTAAAGCAAAGACAGGTGAACAGTCACATGTGCTGCAGTGTGATACCAGATGCGAAGCATTCGGATTCTTTAGCGAATTTCTGTGCTCTCTTGAGCGCACATTGACGCAATGGCCGCTCTGCCTTTGTCACAGAACGAGCGCTAAACAAAAGCGCGCCGCCAAATCCTTGCGACAACGGGCGGCAAAAACGCCGCGAGGTAAAAAGAAAAAAAAAGAAAGCAAACATCCAGGGCCCCCGGGCGCGCGCTCTCCCCGCAGAAGCACGGCTTCGCAGACGATCCTCCTCACCCCACATCGGCGGCCCAGCAAGACCGCGATTTTTCTAGAACGAAGGAGGCGGGGTCAGACCGAGTGAATCATCCTCCGGAGAGGGCAGTCGAACCGTCTCATGCCTCTCCCCAGCCTTCGCTGCGTATCGCGCCGACGAAATGACGAGAAACATCTGGAAAGTCGCGCGCAAGGTATTTAACCGAGCAGCCGAGACGAGAAATCAGGAGGAGACGGAAGTTAGCGCCAGAGCGCGTAGGAATTCCGCCGTGTAGTCGGCGAAGGTTCTGCCCGTAGTGACAGAACAGGAGGAGACGGAAGTGAGTGCCAGAGTGCGTAGAGAGTCCGCCGTGTAGTCGGCGAAGTTTTTGGTCCGTAGGGACGGCTCGAGCTACAGGCAAGAGCGTGGGTTTACCGCTATCGAGCGAAGACGCGGGCAACAGCTGCGTGTGTGAAGCCGACGGATTTCCGGCGAAGAAGTTTGAAGCTTGGAGAGTGGTGTAGCGTCGTCGGGGTAGATTGGGTGGGATGACCAAGATCAGGCAGGTCATGAAAGCAGGACGTCCATTTAGGAAACTTGAAAAAAAGGATTTATTTGCATTCAAAGAAAAGTTAACTGGTCATCGTTGTTCCCCCTTCTGCGCCCGCCGTCTCCTCCGTCCTTTTTATCCCTCTCGTTGCCGCCCCTCTCCCTCTATCTCGGTCCATCAGTCCACTTCACGAAAGGCAGGGGCGGCCCGCAGTCAGAGGGGGGGATCAAGGGGGTGAATCGTCCACCCGGAACCCGACTTCCCCTCAGCTCTATGCTCAGTTGTTCCGGGTGGACCCATCCCTCCAAGAAGCAGCGACGAATCTTTCGTTCCCCGAAACCGCCGCCGCATTCCGTAGGGCCCAGCCGTGGCGCCAGCGCACCGTCCCGCGACACAATGGTCAGCCTCAACAGTCGCTGCGTTCGCGGAACTGAGTGGCGGCGACATCGCGCTCGCCTCGAAGACGTCACTGGCAGCGGGACGCAACAGACTCCTCCGCCGCCGAAAGACTCGACTCGAGGGTGGCCAACTGTCGGGTCACCTGAAGCGTCGAGACGACATGTGCAAACACTCGGCCTCTCTGGGCCTCAGCACTCGCATCACCAATAACCCTGTTCCAGGGATACACAACACAAGCACACACACTCTGGTCGGCGTGCCCGAGCGACACGCCCACCGGACGCCAAGACTGCCATAATTTACCCCATGATTGCCCTCTCTTTCTTTCTTTTTTTTTTGTGGTGGTCAGCCCTTGGAAAAAAATCTAAATGCCGTGACCTCAGCCGCGATAGAAACACATCAGTAAAAAAAGAAACAGCAACAAGAAAATCAGTGTTCGACTCTAAAATCCACGGCTCAGTCCATCGGCGTTCTTATTCTGGTTCCCCTTTCTATATTTGACCTCGAAGTTATACTCCTGTAGTATGAGGCTCCATCTCAACAGCCTCCCGTTTTTATTGGACATTTGCTTCAGCCATGAAAGCGGGCAGTGGTCAGTCTCGACCGTGAATTTTGTGCCTTGAATATAGCATCCTAGTTTTTGAATGGCCCACACAATGGACAAACATTCTTTCTCCGAGGCACTGAAAGCCTCTTCTCGGGGAGTCAGCTTCCGACTGAGATAGAGCACCGGATGCTCTTCACCTCCCTCGTTAAGTTGGGCCAAGACGACACCTAGACCTCGGTTGCTGGCGTCGCATTGGAGAATGAATTCTCGGCTAAAGTCTGGCGCGACAAGCACGGGCCGAGAAGACAAAGCTTTCTTCAAGTTTTGGAAGGCCTCCTCCCTCTCGGTGCTCCAAGTTACCACTTCCGGTTCAGGTTTTCGCAGGCTGTCGGTTAGCGTGCTGGCGAGCTCCGAATAATTTGGAATGTAGTGCTGGTAATAGCCTGTCATTCCTAGAAATGTTCGCACCTCCCTTTTGTTTACGGGTCTTGGGAAGTTGACTATCGCAGCTACTTTGGCTTTCATTGGTTCCCGTTTTCCCTGCCCTATGTCGTGTCCCAAATACGTGACACGGGCTTGGCCGAACTGACACTTCTCGGCTTTAATAGTCAGGCCCGCCCCTTTGATTCTTTCAAGCACCGTTCGTGTGTGCTGCAAATGAGACTCCCAATCATTAGAAAATACGGCCACGTCGTCTAGATATGGCACCGCAAATTCTTCTAGTCCTTCTAGCACCCGATCCATTAACCTTGAAAAACAGAAGGGTGCGTTTTTCAAACCAAAGGCCATGGTGACGGGCTGATAAACGCCAAAGGGTGTTACAAATGCTGCATACCGACTTGCTCGTTCAGTTAAGGGCACCTGCCAATATCCTCTCACTAAATCTAGGGTTGAAATGAAGGTAGCCCGGCTTACCAGCTCCACCCTTTCCTCTATGTTAGGCAACGGGTACACCTGGTCTTTTGTGATCGCATTCAACCTGCGATAATCGACGCATGGCCGTGGTTCTTTCCCCGGCACCTCGACCAACATCAAAGGGGAGCAATAGTCACTATATGCTTCTTTGATCACGCCAAGGCGAAGCATCCTTTTAACTTCCGCCTTCATTAAGTCCAGCTGTCGCGGAGACACGCGGTACGCCTTCGAGCTAAAAGGGACCTCTGTAGTCAGCTCGATATCATGTTGTACCAAATGAGTCCTTGCGAGCCTTTCCCCAAAACATTCCAGATATTCCTGAATAAGGCTCTTCAGATCCTCGACTTTAGCTGTACCCAACTCGTCTTTGTTAACTGCACACGCGATTATCTCTTCTACACTAGGGCCCGTGTTCCCAGGAAAACAAGGTACCTCTAGAGAAACCTCTTCTGAAACATTCATGGCGATGCTAACAATTGCTGCTCGCTCTAAAAATGGCTTCATTAGGTTTACGTGGTAGACCCTGTCCTCGCGTTTTCTTCCAGGTAATCTCACGGTGTAGTTTACTTCCGAAAGGCGACTGATAACCTCGGCAGGTCCATCCCAGTGGACCTCCAGTTTATTCTGGCGATTAGGCCTCAATATCATCACTTTGTCGCCCGGGTTGAATGATCGCGTCCTGGCATTTCTATCATAGTAGCGCTTTGAAGCGTCTCGCCTCGCCTCTAGGTTGCCCTTCACGATCTCACGACACTTATGTAACCTTTGCATTAGGTTCAACACATACTCGATCACACATTTAGGCCCCCGATCATCCTCCCACAGTTCGCGGACTAGCCTCAGCGGACCTCGAAGATTCCGGCCATACACCAGCTCTGCCGGTGCGAACCCGGTTCCCTCGTGTGGCACTGTGCGCAACGCAAATAGCGTGCCCGGTAAACAACCATCCCAATCACACTTCCTTTCATGGCAAACAGCTCTCAATACTTTTTTTAGGGTAGCATGCCATCTCTCCACACTGTTGCTTTGTGGGTGGTAAACCGAGCTATGCAAAATTTTAACGCCACATTTCTCGAGAAACATGGTCGTGAGAGCACTCGTGAAAACGGTTCCCTGATCCGATTGCATTTCGGCAGGGAAACCGAGGCGCGAAAATATAGAAAGCAACGCATCGACTACCTCGACCGAAGTTGCCTCCTGTAAGGGCACCGCCTCGGGGAACTTCGTTGCAGGACACAATAGTGTGAGAATGTATCTGTTCCCCGCACTTGTTTTCGGCAACGGCCCCACCAAATCTACAACAACTCTGCGGAAGGGCTCAGAAATAATGGGCACTTTTACCATCGGGGCCTTCCATTTGTCGTTAGACCTACCGGCTCTCTGGCAAGCGTCACAAGTCTTCACGAAATTCTGCACGTCCCTGAAACACCCCGGCCAATAAAATTCCTGTAGCAATCTTTTCTTGGTTTTATTTATGCCCAGGTGTCCTGCCCATGAGTGATCGTGACAAAGACTGAGTAGGTCCTTGCGGTATGGTGATGGCACCACCAATTGATCGTAGCACTGCCCTCGCCTATCTCGGTATTTACGATATAGGATACCGTTCCTCACTTCGAAAGAGATGTTTCTTGACGAAACACCTTCACTGTTTCCGTTGTTCATAACCGCTATACTAGGGTCAGTTTTCTGAGACAGCCGTAACGCTTCCCTGTCAACCCCTAGCATGCGCTCGTAGCTGTGCGAGATTGGGGCCAACACGGACCCCTGCAAACTATGATCTTTTCCTTTCGAAGGTTTCTTTCTTTTCTCAATTATCGGCTTCTTAATCTGACCATTTTCCGGATTTTCGGTCGGAGGAATAGGGATAAGTGCCTCGTCGGGCTTAACTTCTGCGGATTCAGTTGTTAACTCTTTCGCTTTGGCACCTTCCCCTTCCCCGTAACGCAGCTGCTGAGCCAATACGCGTGCTTTCGATCTCGTCAAAGCCATGACCTGGGCATCAGCAAAAGTGCACCCCCTGTCGTTGAGTAGTGACTCCGAGCTGTTCGAGAAAAGGTACGGGTAGCCCTCTGGTAGCCCACGGGAGACTGCTGCTACTGTCTCGATCGCTCCAAAAGGACCCCGAATGTGTACCTTTGCCATAGGTAAACACACTGAATCTTCGCTGACGGCCTGTCTTATCCACGCGCATTCGGATAAGTAGTCTTCGCTTTTTACGTAGTTCGGATGGACTACGTCCATAGTGGCCGCGGAGTCTCTGAGTACCCTACACCTTTTGTCATTAACCATTAAATCTGTCGTGTAAGGTTTCAAAAGATCTAGGTTACTCGGGTGATCGCTTACGCAAGCAAACACTGGCCTACCTTTTGAGCAGTTTCGGGCAAAGTGACCTGTTTCGTTGCACTTGAAACATAGCGCCTTAGCTCGCGACTCTAACTCTTCTAAATGATTTCTGACCTCCTTTCTGTTCTTTTCCGGCTCTTTCAGCTTGCCTTCAGCACGCGCCGAATTTTGATTAGTTTCCTCTCGCTCTTTTGTTGCGCTTTGCGGTCCTCGAGTGTAAGCTTGGGGCCGTGGTGCAGGCCTTTGATAGTGATGTGCGCTGTTGATCGGGGTCCTGAAGCCTCGACTGGCCACGTACTCGTCGGCAAGCTGTGCTGCACTCCTAACAGACACACCTTCCTGCCTATCCTTGACCCACAGGCGCACGTTATCCGGCAGGGTGTCATAAAACTGCTCCAAACAAATTAGATCCCTCAGTTTACTTAAGTTATCCGCACCTGCTCCTTTCACCCACTCTGAAAAATTATCACTCAGGCTACACGCAAACTCAACAAAGCTTTCACCAGGCTTCTTTCTTTCCCGTCTAAATCTCCTCCGAAATTCCTCTGTGGAGAGCCTGTATTTTGCGAGTAATGTCGACTTCACTGAACTGTATACGCCTGCCTCGGCTGCGCTCAGTCTGGCCACGACCTGCGAGGCCTCACCCGGTAACAACGCAAGCAACCGCTCTGGCCAGGTGTCCTGGTGAAATGAATGTTTCTCACAGATCCGTTCAAAATTAATCAGGTAGAGACCAATGTCCTCGCCTGTTTTGTACGGCTGAAGCAAACTCGTCATCTTCAGGTTCTCAGTATGCGGCGGCGCCGCATCTGCACTGCGTGCTAATCTCGCCTGCTCTAGCTTTATTCTCTCGAGCTCAATTTCGGCCTGTCTTTGTTCTCTCCTTTCCTGCCTTTCCTTCTCTTCCGCTCTTTCCCTCTTTTCTTCCTCCCTTTGTTTCTTCTCCTCACATATCTTTTCCCAGGCCTCGCTGAGCTCGTCCTCCTCGAAACCCCCTTCGATTATCGCACTGCGAATTTCGGGCTTCCTTAACCTGCTATTGATATCCAAGCTGAGCTCTACTGCTAACAGCAACAGCTCTTCTTTCTTTAACACTCCGATATCCATATCTTCACAAGAGCCAACCAATACTTCTGCAATATTCACCGCACACTTGTGGCGGCCCTTCAGAGCCAATTGCCCGATAGAACCCTGTTCTTATCGTCCGGCAAAACGTGATCGCTCAAGCACTCACCTAACCTCGAGCTGCCGAAGGCCGTGTCTCCCGGAGCCACGTTCCCAGGTCCGCCGATCCCAGATCGTCGGGTCTGCCTTCTGCTGCTCGTCCTTAGTTTCCGGTAGTCGTTACTGCGACGGTTGTGCCTCCCGGAGCCACGAAGTCTCGCTCTGCCGATCCCGGATCCGCAGAAGTCGATCTTCCGTCCACAGCTACTTCCAACCTCGAGCTGGCGAAGGACGTGTCTCCCAGAGCCACGTTCACAGGACCGCCGATCCCAGATCGTCTGGTCTGCCTTCTGCTGCTCGTCCTTAGTTTCCTGGAGTCGTCCAAAACTTCATGCCGTTACTGCGACGGTTGTGCCTCCCGGAGCCACGAGGTCTCGTTCTGCTGATCCCGGATCCACAGAAGTCGATCTTCCGTCCGCAGTTTTCTGCATGCCTTTTCTTGATTCCACCGCTGCCATCCAGTTTGTAGCGTCGTCGGGGTAGATTGGGTGGGATGACCAAGATCAGGCAGGTCATGAAAGCAGGACGTCCATTTAGGAAACTTGAAAAAAAGGATTTATTTGCATTCAAAGAAAAGTTAACTGGTCATCGTTGTTCCCCCTTCTGCGCCCGCCGTCTCCTCCGTCCTTTTTATCCCTCTCGTTGCCGCCCCTCTCCCTCTATCTCGGTCCATCAGTCCACTTCACGAAAGGCAGGGGCGGCCCGCAGTCAGAGGGGGGGATCAAGGGGGTGAATCGTCCACCCGGAACCCGACTTCCCCTCAGCTCTATGCTCAGTTGTTCCGGGTGGACCCATCCCTCCAAGAAGCAGCGACGAATCTTTCGTTCCCCGAAACCGCCGCCGCATTCCGTAGGGCCCAGCCGTGGCGCCAGCGCACCGTCCCGCGACACAATGGTCAGCCTCAACAGTCGCTGCGTTCGCGGAACTGAGTGGCGGCGACATCGCGCTCGCCTCGAAGACGTCACTGGCAGCGGGACGCAACAGTGGCCATTTGAGGACGCGAGGTTTCCTGGAAGAGAGACTTCGAGAACTACGGAACGACAACAACGCTGGACTTTGAGTGAGTGATTCTCGGAAGAGTATCATTCAGACTTTTGTTCCAAGGACTTTGGACTGAATAGGTTTTCTATCTCTTTAGTCCTTAAGTGTCTTGGTTGTTCAATGCATGCGACTGCATTGTAGTGCGTATTGTTGTCTGTGTCAGTTGTTTTGAGTGTGGCTGATTGTACTGTGTAGTACGTTGTCTGATTGGTGACGTATTGTATGTAACTATTGTGGAGTGTGCATTTTTGGGTATTATTTTCGATCTGCCATTATTGAGAATATAATTTGTTTGTTTATCAACTCTCGGCTCTGTCTTGTTCTTTGGGCCACAGCCGGCGTCCGCTGGCGCACCAATAAGGACCACTTCTAAATTGTCCACGCTTTCGTGGTGCGGTTCGGGGGGCCGATACTTCGGCTCTTGGAATTAGCCCGGCGATCGCCTCCCGAATTAACGGGACTGGTGTGACAATTAATCTGGCGTCCGCGATACAGGACCTTTTGGTGCACAGTGTGTCCAAAGTAGTGGGAAAGAGCCTCGAGTTGTTGATAGTGCTATCGGAACGATTTTGTGTGTTGTTCAGTGTTCTCGTTAACGAGTGCAGGGGAGTGTTCCGATAGACTGATTTAGGCAGATACTTTTTGCACGCGGCAAGGTTTTATTTGCGAGACACAATGGATCTCGAAAAGTTAGTAGCTCTTGGTGAGAAGATGGGTCTTTCTGGCGCCGAACTACGGAAGTGGGTAAGCCAGAAGGAGAAAGAGGCGGTGGAGAGAGATAGGTTGGCAGCTGAGAGAGCCAAGGAAGAAAAAGCGGCTGAGTTGGAACGAGAGAGGTTGGCGGTCGAAAGAGCCAAAGCGGAAAAAGAAGCTGAGTTGGAGAGAGAGAGGTTGGCAGCAGAGAGGGCCAAGGAAGAAAAAGCAGCTGAGTTGGAACGAGAGAGGTTGGCAGCTGAAAGGGCGAAAGAAGAAAGAGAGGCAAAGGAGCGACAGCTGAAAGAAGAAAGAGAGCAGCAATTGAAGTTGGAGTTGGAGAGAGAAAAGTTGGCAGCCGAAAGGGCGAGAGAAGAAAGAGAGCAGCAATTGAAGTTGGAGCTGGAGAGAGAAAGACTGGCAGCTGAGAGGGCGAAAGAAGAAAGAGAGGAAAGGGAACGGCAGCGACAGCACGAGATAGAACTCGAGCGACTCCGTTTGCAACAGCGAAGTGAAACTCCCGTCCAACCTAGAGTTGAAAGCAGTGAACGGGAAGATCATGGCTTCCGCTTGAACCCAAGCAAGCTGCTCGTGGCGTTTGATGAAAGGAAGGACGACCTTGACGCGTACCTTCACCGATTCGAGACGATTGCGAAGAGCCAGAATTGGCCAGAACATCAATGGGCAACTGCTTTGAGTACTTGCTTGAGTGGTGAAGCGCTCAGTGTGTACGGTAGGCTGACGCCGACCGATGCAGCCAACTATGCAAAGGTGAAAGCTGCTTTGCTGAAGCGATTTAGATTTACTGTAGAAGGATTCCGGGACAGATTTCGGACAGGAAAGCCAGCTGATGGTGAGACGGCTACGCAGTATGCCGCCCGACTTTGCCATTATTTCGACAGATGGATTGAACTTTCAGGGACAGCACAGGAGTACGATGAGCTTAGAGAGCTGCTAATTAGAGAACAATTTCTTACTAGTTGCCACCCAAGCCTGTCGCTGTACTTAAAAGAGAGGAAGGCTGACTCACTTGAAGACATGCTTGAATTGGCTGATCAATTCTTGGAAGCGCAAGGTGGCACTAATTTGGCCAAGGTAAAGAAGGATTGTCCCGATGATTCGAAGAAATTGGCTCCCGAAGAAAAGAAGCGTGCACCAGAGAGCATTCCGCGATGTTTTCTGTGCAACCGAGTGGGTCATCGCGCGAAAAACTGTCGAACGATCTTTACGAGCCCTACGGTTGTAAAATGTTTTAAGTGTGGTCAGACTGGGCACAAAGCAGACACTTGTCGGAACGGAGTGAGTCAAACTCACCAGGTATCTTGTGTGCAAGCGGCACCGAAATCTGATAATAATGCCGTCACTGATGGATTCGTAGAGTTGAAGAATGGGGAGAAAATTCCTATTGTGGGTGCTGTAATGTCAAAACAGCCAACCGGTGTTACGAAGGGAATGCCAACGCTTCCTGGAAAGATTGCAGGCAAGAAGATTACGGTTCTAAGAGACACCGGTAGCTCCACGGTTATCGTGAGGAGAAATTTGGTACGGGAAAGAGAGTTGACAGGCAGAACGAAACCGGTTTGCCTAATTGACCGTACGGTCCGGATGCTTCCCGAAGCAGAAATTGAGGTTGAAACCCCGTACTTCAGCGGGAAGGTTACTGCGTTATGCATGACGACCCCCCTGTATGACCTTGTCATCGGAAACATCGACGGGGCGCGAGGGCCAAGTGATCCAGAATGTTTGGGAGAAGACCCGAAGATAGAGCCCTCGCCAACACAGCGGCCGCGAGATACAGTGGAGGAACATCCCGAGACGGGTCTCACTAGAGCCCAAGGTGAAGCTGCGGCGCAAGAGACAGCGAAGGAGAAGACGATCGTGTCGAATAAGTTCACAGGCCGAGCAACTGGACGTACGTCGGCACGACCTCAACCGACTGACAGTGTAAAGGAGACGGAGTTGGCCAGCCGGGCAAAAAGTAGAGGCATTATCAAGCGGGTAAATAAACAGACAGGACCCGTCGAATGTAATGACGCATTAACGGTGTCGGAAGAGACAACGATGGCTGAGACGACGCCTCAGATATCGTCGTTGGAAAGGGCTCGCCGAAAAAGAACGTGGAAGCACAAGAAGAGATCGAGCGAGCACCGCAAGAAAGGGCACAAGCGCCGCTCAAAGTACGTAGGATAAGTGCTGAGGCCAAAGCAGAATGTGTTTGGCAGTGTTGAGTGCCCTATGTTGTGTTAATGTTGTGGTAGCCTGTGTCACAAGTGTCGAAGTGTTGTGCTGTGATGTGATGTATAGTATTGTACCATTGTTGTAGTGAGAGAACCTTGTACATTTGTATATTGGGAATGTGTGGTGGAGTGTTGTACTCATGCGCTTGTGGTTGTGTTTTCATGTGTTGTGTAATTGAATTACAATGTACAATTGTATTAAGTGATCTATTGTGAATGTGCAGTGTTATGAGCGACTGATGGTGTTACAGCATGTGAGAATGTGTGGTGACTGTTCGCGCTCGTTTGTGTGGTTTTGAATATTATGAGATAATATTCTTAAAGTGGGGGGCAGTGTCACAGAACGAGCGCTAAACAAGAGCGCGCCGCCAAATCCTTGCGACAACGGGTGGCAAAAACGCCGCGAGGTAAAAAGAAAAAAAAAAGAAAGCAAACATCCAGGGCCCCCGGGCGCGCGCTCTCCCCGCAGAAGCACGGCTTCGCAGACGATCCTCCTCACCCCACATCGGCGGCCCAGCAAGACCGCGATTTTTCTAGAACGAAGGAGGCGGGGTCAGACCGAGTGAATCATCCTCCGGAAAGGGCAGTCGAACCGTCTCGTGCCTCTCCCCAGCCTTCGCTGCGTATCGCGCCGACAAAATGACGAGAAACATCTGGAAAGTCGCGCGCAAGGTATTTAACCGAGCAGCCGAGACGAGAAATCAGGAGGAGACGGAAGTTAGCGCCAGAGCGCGTAGGAATTCCGCCGTGTAGTCGGCGAAGGTTCTGCCCGTAGTGACAGAACAGGAGGAGACGGAAGTGAGTGCCAGAGTGCGTAGAGAGTCCGCCGTGTAGTCGGCGAAGTTTTTGGTCCGTAGGGACGGCTCGAGCTACAGGCAAGAGCGTGGGTTTACCGCTATCGAGCGAAGACGCGGGCAACAGCTGCGTGTGTGAAGCCGACGGATTTCCGGCGAAGAAGTTTGAAGCTTGGAGAGTGGCCATTTGAGGACGCGAGGTTTCCTGGAAGAGAAACTTCGAGAACTACGGAACGACAACAACGCTGGACTTTGAGTGAGTGATTCTCGGAAGAGTATCATTCAGACTTTTGTTCTGTTGCGCCTTTGGGTAGCGTGGTGCGGACTCGGGCCATCCGAGTCCCCGGAGAGGACGAGTAGAGAAGCCGGAGAAGGAGAAAAAAATGTTTATATACAGTATTTACATGGTAGCGTGGTACAACATGAAAAGAGAATCACACACGAGCGCCTCTGCGCTAGCGTTTTTATACATCGTCCGCCTTCCCAAGATCCCTTGCAAAGAAAATTTATGCGCAGGATACTCCAATGAGATCGTCGTCTTCCTCTCCGTCCCCGAAGAGGGAAAGCCAAACACCGCCTCCCTCTGAACCTAGGAAAGGGGCAAGACATGCCCAGTTCGCTGTTTGGTGAGGGAGACCCCACGCGCCAGCGTGGCACCACAGTGAGATGACGTGGAATCCCATGCGCAAAGTCGCTCCCTGATGCAGCCAGGTTGACTCAAGCAAGGCAGAATACCCCGTACAGCTGCTGGGTCGACGCTGCTTCGGAGTGTTGCTCTCGGCGGCTGACAAAAGCTTGGCCAACGACTTTTGTGTCAAGAGGAGCCGGCGACGTGGTTTTTCCAGATTGTCCGCGTCCGTCGCCGTCCCGGTGCAGGGTTGACTCATCAACAGCTGCCAGGTGCCAGCAGGCCGCGAAGACCACGTGGAACTTGGGCGAGGCACAACAGCACCCCCGCCGCCAGATGATACATCGGGAGGTCGAGTTGTTCCATGCAGCTCGGCCGGGTCGATGTCGGCGACGTTCCGGCAAGGCTCTTGCTTTCTCGAAGGGCCTGGTCAAACTGGAATGCTCCAAGAGCTGGCCTCTGCGCCCCGCTTCGGTGAAAAGTGGGTGACAAGCTCCAAGAAACGACCTTTGTCAGCCACACACAATGCGACAAGCACCGCGTGCACGCCACTCTCATCGCCAGGCCTCCGATTTTACAAAGCAAACATCTTATCTTAATAACTTAAGCTCAAGGAAACAATGTGCATACCAATCGGGACAAGTGTCCAGTAACTCTTTCATACGTAACTCCATTTGGAATCGAGATAACATTATAATCAAGCTAAACAAGCAAACTGTAGAGCTCGGGACAACGAGGGAGTCAGTGAAAAATTTCTCTACGCCCTCACTGTAACACATTGAAAAAAAAGTACACATAAACTAGGTAAAGGTAAACAAAAAAATCAAACAAACCTTCCGCGTCTTTTGACGAGTCAAAACGCTCGACTTAGGGCGTCTGCATTTGTATGAAGGCCACCTCTCTTGTAGCGCACCTCGAAATTGTGCTGCTGCAGTGCTATGCTCCATCTGAGCAAACGACCATTCTTAGGTGACATTTGGTGTAACCAGGTTAGTGGAGAGTGATCAGTTTCTATAATAAACTTAGAGCCAGCAACATAGCAGCCTAGTTTTCGCACGGCCCAAACAATGCAAGCACATTCTTTTTCCGAAGTGCTATAAGCCTCTTCCCTGCTGCTCAATTTGCGACTCAAATACAAAACCGGCCGCTCCTCTCCACTCTGGTCCGTCTGACATAGCACTGCTCCTAAACCGCGTTCGCTTGCATCACACTGAATAGTGAAAGGTTTTGCAAAATCCGGTGCCCTCAAGACGGGTTTCTCACTCAATGCGTGCTTCAGCTTCTGAAAAGCGTCTTCCTTTTTAGAGTCCCATTGAATGTTCACAGGTTCGGTCTTGCGTAAACTATCTGTCAAAGGGCTGGCAATCTCGGAGTAATTCGGGACGTAATGCTGATAGTAACCTGTGAGGCCGAGGAATGCTCTCATCTCGGTCTTAGTGCTGGGACGACGATAACCGACCACCGCGGCTACCTTGAGTTCGGACGGTCGACGACGCCCATTTCCTACAATGTGCCCTAAATAGCTTACTTCAGCACAGCCCAAATGACATTTCTCTCTCTTTACCGTAAGACCTGCAATTTTGACCCGTTCCAAAACCATCCGAAGGTGTTCAACATGGTCTTCCCATTTGTCCGAAAATATCGCCACATCGTCTAGGTAAGGCAGCGCAAATTTCTCGAGCCCGTGGAGAACCTTATCCATCAGGCGGCTGAAACAATACGGCGCGTTCTTGAGCCCAAAGCTCATCATCAAAGGACGAAAAGTGCCCAGGGGTGAGATAAAAGCAGCGTATCGACTCGCGCGCTCTGTCAAAGGGACCTGCCAATACCCCCTAACAAGGTCTAACGTAGAAATGTATTTCGCCTTAGACACTGTCTCTACCCTCTCTTCAATGTTAGGAATAGGGTAAGTCTGGTCGACTGTTACAGAGTTCAGGCGGCGATAGTCCACGCATGGCCTTGGATCACGGCCCGGAATCTCAACCAAAATCAAAGGCGAGGTGAAATCACTGTCTGCTTCGATGATAACACCTAGGTCGATCATGCGGCGAATTTCGGCCTCTAGTATCTCTCTCTGTCTAGGTGACACCCGATACGGCTTACAGCTGATCGGCTTGTTAACCGTCAGCTCAATGTCGTGCTTAATCACATCCGTTTTGCCTGGCTTCTCGGAGAAAACGGTAGCGAATTCCTGTACTAAAAGCTCTAAATCTTCCTCTTGAGCCTTACTTAGGGTGTTCCCTGTGTCTACCCTATCGGACAATGTGCTGCTGACCGTGCCATCGGAAAGACAAAGGATTTCCGCGCCCTCATCCTCAGGAACATTGAGTGCAAGGTTTACTACTGCTTTTCGTCGCATGTAGGGTTTCATTAGGTTACTGTGATACACTTTGGGGCATTTCCGGCCCCACTTTACCTCGTAGTTGGTGTCTGAAAGCACTGACAACACTGTCGCTGGTCCCTCCCATTGTACGTCCAGCTTGTTTTTTCTTGAAGGGCACAACAGCATCACCTCATCGCCCACTCTAAAGACTCGCTTTCGAGCTGACTTATCGTAACGGGCCTTGGAAAGCGCCTGTGCTGCGCGCATGTTGCTCTCCACCACTTCGCGTGTAGTCCCCAGTCGCCCCAATAAATCCAGTACATAGGAAACCACATTAGGGTCCTCCCCATATCCAGTCCATGACTCTCGTATTAAGTGCAGCGGACCTCTCAAGTTCCTGCCGTAGACAAGTTCAGCCGGACTAAAACCCGTACTCTCGTGTGGGGCCGACCTCAGAGAAAACATCGCAGCTGGTATACACCCCTCCCAGTCACTTTTATGCTCAAAGCACAAAGCTCGCAAAACGCGTTTCATGACCGAGTGCATGCGTTCCACAGGGTTCGACTGTGGATGGTGAATAGAGCTATGCGCGATTTTTATCCCGCAGCGTTCTAGGAATGTAGTCGTAAGGCAGCTTGTGAACACACTTCCGTTGTCACACTGTATCTCCGAGGGAAAACCCACCCGAGAAAAAATAGACAACAATGCGTCCACCACGCATACTGAACTCAACTCTTTCAGTGCGATTGCCTCCGGGAACTTGGTGGCAACGCACAGCGCGGTCAGGACGTACCGATATCCTGATTTAGATGGAGGCAGAGGCCCCACGATGTCAATCACGAGCCGACGGAAGGGTTCTGTGACTATTGGCACTAGTTTCATTGGTGCCTTCCATTTGTCTGTTGATTTTCCTATCCGCTGACAAGTGTCGCATCCACGGACAAACATCTCTACATCCTTCCAGCACCCGGGCCAGTAGAACTCCTGAGCCAGCTTAGCTTTCGTTTTCTTTATACCTAAGTGGCCCGCCCAGGCGTTGCTGTGGGCCAGGTCGAGAATGTTCCGCCGGTATTTTAGTGGAACTACCACTTGGTTGTAGACCCGCCCTTTAGCGTTCTCATACCTGCGATGCAACACCTCGTTTTGGGTGTAGAACGAAACGTTCTTCCTAGAGTTACCTTCCTTATGTATGGCATCTAGCAGCATAGAGAGTGCGAGATCCGCCTTTTGATCGACCACTAGCGTTGCACGGTCGGTTCTGGCTAGCTGACACCAACTGGTGGACGCGGGTGTTAACACCGAGCCTGTCACCAAGTCCTCGTTTTCGGGCGTTAGAGATATTTCCTCGCTGTTGTCGACCATAGCCCCAGTTTCCGTCTCGACCACTCGCATGGCAGACTCATTTTCCGTCGCAACTACCTCAGGTTTTCCTACACTGCCCTCGGACGTCTGTTCCCCAGAGGGTGAGCTGCTCAGCTGTTGCGTCAGCTCGCGCGCCTTCGAACGGGTAAGGGCCATGCAAGCTATTTCGGTGGCAAATGATTCTCCACGTGTTTTTAACATTTCCTCAGACTTATTTGAAAATAGGTAAGGGAAGTGCTCCGGGAGGTTGGCTGAAATTGCTGCTTCCGTACACAATTGGCCGAAAGGGCCCTCGATTACAAACCTCGCTATCGGTAGGCAGACGCTTTGCTTTTCTGCCACTTGCCGAATCCAGGCACACTCTCCTATATAGTCTTCGGAAGATACGCAACTTGGATGCGCTACATCCATTGTGGCCGCCGAGTCCCTCAATACCCTACACATTCGGCCGTTCACTGAGAGTGTCCTCATGTAAGGCTTCAACAGCTTTAAGCTATCCTCTGACTCCTGAATTGTGGCAAATGCCATGTGCCTCTTACAGCTCCTGGCCATGTGGCCCTTTTCTCCGCAGCTGTAGCAAACAACTGGCTTCCGCGCTTCTAACGCATGCGCTATGTCACCAGGCGCCTTTGAACCTGATGAAGGTGCCGCCTTAGTCCCCTCACTGTCCTTTCCCTGCTGATTGTCTAATAACTTGGAATTTTCGGGTTTCCAGTTATTTCTTGCAAACCTCTTGCGTCCCTGGTTTCCCGACCAGCTTTCTACCTTTTCATTTTTTTCCGAAGTTCGTGGTGTATTGCGGAGACTACGGCGTGAGCAGTAATCTTCGGCGAGTTCTGCTGCCCTGTTCATGTCTACGTCTTTCATCCTATCCTGCACCCAAAGCCTTACCTCCTCGGGAATTCCCCGGTAAAACTGCTCAAGTACCATCAACTCAATGACCTTGTCATGGTTGCCATAGACTTGCGCGCTTTTGAGCCACTCTTCAAAGTTGGCTCTAATTTGGTAGGCATAGTCTGAATGAGATTCGTTGCCCCTCTTAGAGTGCCTGAACCGCAGGCGGAAAGCCTCTGTCGATAGGCGACATTTTCGTAGCAATGCAGCCTTTACCCTGTCATACACCTCGGAGTCCTCTTTATTCATTCTTGCGATAACATCGGACACTTCGCCTGGTAGTACGCATATCAGTTTTTGTGGCCAAGTCTCCCTACTAAACCCTGCATTTTCGCATGCTCGCTCAAAATGCACGAGGTATAATGCAATGTCGTCACCCGCCTTGAAGGTGTGGATTAGATCCTTTATCTTTGATTCTCCACCCCCTGAATTTTGATTTCCCACGGACATACGAAGCTCCAGTTCTTTCAGACGGATTTCATGTTCTTTATCCTCGCGATCCCTCCTTATTTCCTCCTCTCTTTGTTCACGGGCTAAGCGCTCACGCTCCTCTTTCTTTGCCAAAATGGTTTCTCTGGCCTCAATGGCCTCTTCTAAACTCACTTCCTCTTTTCCCAAGTGCTCCAAAATTTGTTGTTTTCTTTTAACCGAGCCGACCGAAATATTCAGCTCCTGACAAATTTCGAGGAGTTCTTGGACCTTAAACTTCTCCATCTTAGATATGCACACCGTTTCTCTTCTAATGTAATTTTGCCCACGAGCCACCCAATTCTTGGTCTGCGAATCAAAATTTACCAAAATCACCCTACCACGTTACCGACCATCTGCGCTAACGAGTCTGGCGAAAAGAAGAGCAAACACGCGGCACTCACCACTTCGATGCAGCCGACGCAGGCGAATCCCATAAGCTGCCAGCCACTGTTGCGCCTTTGGGTAGCGTGGTGCGGACTCGGGCCATCCGAGTCCCCGGAGAGGACGAGTAGAGAAGCCGGAGAAGGAGAAAAAAATGTTTATATACAGTATTTACATGGTAGCGTGGTACAACATGAAAAGAGAATCACACACGAGCGCCTCTGCGCTAGCGTTTTTATACATCGTCCGCCTTCCCAAGATCCCTTGCAAAGAAAATTTATGCGCAGGATACTCCAATGAGATCGTCGTCTTCCTCTCCGTCCCCGAAGAGGGAAAGCCAAACACCGCCTCCCTCTGAACCTAGGAAAGGGGCAAGACATGCCCAGTTCGCTGTTTGGTGAGGGAGACCCCACGCGCCAGCGTGGCACCACAGTGAGATGACGTGGAATCCCATGCGCAAAGTCGCTCCCTGATGCAGCCAGGTTGACTCAAGCAAGGCAGAATACCCCGTACAGCTGCTGGGTCGACGCTGCTTCGGAGTGTTGCTCTCGGCGGCTGACAAAAGCTTGGCCAACGACTTTTGTGTCAAGAGGAGCCGGCGACGTGGTTTTTCCAGATTGTCCGCGTCCGTCGCCGTCCCGGTGCAGGGTTGACTCATCAACAGCTGCCAGGTGCCAGCAGGCCGCGAAGACCACGTGGAACTTGGGCGAGGCACAACAGTTCCAAGGACTTTGGACTGAATAGGTTTTCTATCTCTTTAGTCCTTAAGTGTCTTGGTTGTTCAATGCGTGCGACTGCATTGTAGTGCGTATTGTTGTCTGTGTCAGTTGTTTTGAGTGTGGCTGATTGTACTGTGTAGTACGTTGTCTGATTGGTGACGTATTGTATGTAACTATTGTGGAGTGTGCATTTTTGGGTATTATTTTCGATCTGCCATTATTGAGAATATAATTTGTTTGTTTATCAACTCTCGGCTCTGTCTTGTTCTTTAAGCCACAGCCGGCGTCCGCTGGCGCACCAATAAGGACCACTTCTAAATTGTCCACGCTTTCGTGGTGCGGTTCGGGGGGCTGATACTTCGGCTCTTGGAATTAGCCCGGCGATCGCCTCCCGAATTAACGGGACTGGTGTGACAGCCTTGGCCGTTGCATCAATGGATGCCTCGGCCGTTGACCAACTTTGAAGCATCACTTGAGAGTCATGATGGGAATGAACCCCAATCTATGCTGTTGTTTTCACACATTTCCCCACATCAATGTAGGGTAGTGCACCGGATGCTAATATCTGGTTAACCTCCCTGTCTTCCTCTTTATATATCTCTGTCTACCAAAGCTAGGTGTGTTCAAACAGCTGCTCAGAAAAAATGCGCTTCTTGATTAGAAGGCGCAATACCTTCTAACCCCTTCAGAATAGTCCCCTCGCCAATACGCACATCTCTCCCATTTCTCCTGCCATCTTGTCGGCGACATTTCTGGAACGCATATTCAACAGGAGCTGTGCGCCTGACGACGGATGTGTGTCCACGTTGTCACGCTCCGGTTCCCAGGTACAGCCATAGATGGCGTAACTCCCCCTACAATAATGCCCAGAGGGCACTGTAGGTATCTGAATAAGAAAATGAAAAATAATAAATACATAGGTAAATAAATAAATAAATAAATAAATAAATAAACAAACAAACAAATAAATAAATAAATAGCCTCGAAGCGGCAGCTCCTAGTCATACGAGGAAGGGCGCGCCGCAAAAGTTGGTTCCCAGATTCCTATGGGTGGCGCAGCTGCCTCGGTCTTAGACGAAGCGGCAACCACACAATTATCAGAACATGGCACAAGGGAAACACAGGAGAATCCCAGCTCTGCTGTTTTGACAATTTCACTCTCTGTGGAACTAAGGTATCATAGTTTCTTTGAATGGTGATCAGTCAGCCCATCTCATGTCTCCTCCTAACTCGAATCGGCTTCCTTCCAGCACAATTTTCAGCTTGGGGAAGAGCTAAGGTAACGGAAGCCATGTCGGGTGAGTAAGGAACCTCACGAAGTACACGAATGCTGCGCTTAGCATGAATAGCCTAAATACATATGTGCCTAATGGCCGAATTCATTACTTCGAGAAGCTGCAGAGTTTTCCTTGCCCTCAAGTTCAGTCGTTCCCTATCTCGTTCGCAAGTTCTTGGGCTGTGAGGCAACGACCCTTCATGACAAAATTAAACTCTTTCCCAATTACATTCTCATTTTACCAGCGTTTGTGGTAGTTCTATACTACTACGAGCGTGAAAAAAAAACATTAATGCACGAGCCGGGGACATGAAGTGCAACTCGTGCCTCATAAGTTAGCATCTGATCGTTCATCATCGCTGTCATTCTCGGTGCGTTGACAGCTTTCTACCTCCACTGAAAGATCCTCGTCGTCAAGATGGTTTCTTTCAACGTCACTGCTGAAAGCAATATGTAGAATTCTCTCCGCCGAACGACTTCAACAACACCAACACCGCTTCACTCACCGCGTTAATATGAGTGCGTAGAGCATTTCGCTCTGAAACCCGAAAACAAGCGATACGCTTGCTGTGTGCTGCCATCTATCAACAAACGTACTGTACACAAACAAGTGCTGCAGCATCGGCCCAGTTTTGGATGAGCAAATCGCCAACTGGCGCGATTTTCCGCGTATATAATGTTATGAGATTCATGCACTACAAAAACACTGACGAGTATTACACGCACGTAGAACAAAGCGTGTTTGAACTGCAATGGTCAGACGTGGCTTCAGAAAACCTCGCGAAGCTGATATGTCTCTTGCAGGCTATATAATTGCCACGCATTTTCACTAAAACTTCGCGTCTCGCAAGCCCGAATCAGACTTATCGTATCGCGCACGGTCCGGTTTCTGCCCTGATGCAGGAAACATGCAAATCGGTTGGTGTTTGTTTCTTGCTAACGCGTTAACAATGATGTGGCTGAAGCTAGCACAGCAAAACAAGGGAGCGTCTACCATCCTTGAGAGGACGCTACTAAATTCCACTTGGCGGTGCGATAATCTATGGGCATTGCGAATAACGAGGCTTTGCTACATTGCCGTTATACCAAAGGGAAAGATAACGCTTCATCTCTTTCCTCCTATCGTGTCTTCGCATGCTGACCTTCACGTTCCCTGCTGTGCAAGACTGTGTGAGACATGCAGTGCTCTCCTACTCCTTTCAAAGCAACTTCTTTGTTTCCCTCCTTGAGCGATTGATATAATTTATATTTAATTTATCATCCCATAGCTTTGCTTTGCACGTACAGTACTGTGTTTTTCGTGTCAGCAAGGGCGCACAATCTGCAGCAAAGCAGCAGGAATAGTGGCCACGGCGACAGCATGTTTTTCGATCTCTGCGCTTTTCGTTTATTTTTTATTTTATTTATTTTATTTACAGAATACTGTGGTCGAAAGACCAATCAGGGGGTCATAATGAAAAGTGATTCACAATGTAACCTAAATAAAAGCTCAAGCAATAAAAACATGTTAAGGCAGTAGAGCACAGAATAACATTTGAACAAAGTTAAATGGCAGCAAGAAATTGTAAATTGCAACCGGAGAATGCAAATCAGATACAACGTGAGACAGTCTGAGATCTTGAGTTGTACGGTTAAAAACGGAAAGATACATAGTTATCGAAGTCAGGATTTTCATTATCACAGAATGCTTCAAAAGGTAACGTGTTCCAATCATTGATCGTCCGTGGAAAGAACGAGTTCATGAAAAGACTAGTACGTGCGAAGTAAGGTTCAAGAGTGTAACTGTGCAGTATGTCGAGTTTGTCTTGAGATTCGATTTCTTATATAAGTTTCTGGACAAATGTTAGATTTACGGAAATAAAGTGAGTGTAGAAATTTCAGCCGGGCAACAGCTCTTCGGTATTGTAAAGTAGGGATATCATTAATGGCCATGATCGTTGTTGGCGAGTTATTTCTGTGGTAGGCATTACTAGATAAAGCGAACCACCTTTCGCTGCACCATCTCAAGCTTCTTAACATCTTTCTTTATATGCGGGTCCCAAACGACACTAGCAAAATCTAACTTTAGTCTTATAAAAGCATTGTAGGCCAACATTTTATTTCTGAGGGCGCTGTTTTTAATTTGTGTTTCAAAAAACCGAGCTTTCTAGAAGCAGATGAGCATGTTTTATTAATGTGGCTTGACCATGTTAGGTGGCTTGTAATTGTGACGCCCAAATATTTATATTCGTTAACCTCAGTCAATGGACAGTTGTTGAGAAATTACGTATAATTAAAACGGTGTTTCTTATTTGTTATATGCATGACAACTGATTTATCGCTATTTAATTTCATTGAACAATCTTCATACCACTCAGAAATGGCACAAAGGTTGGATTGCAGGAATTTCTGGTCATTCAGAGCAGTAATCGTTTTAAAAAGTATGCAGTCATTTGCAAAAAGCTTTATGTGGACTTATGATGTGTCTATTAATTCAACAATGTCATTTATATACACTAGAAACAGAATAGGTCCCAAAACACTACCTTGAGGAACTCCGGATAATACTGGTACAATACCAGACATGCAGTCGTTTACTTTAACATACTGCTTGCGATTGTGAAGGTAAGAACGGATCCAGTCAATGAAGTTAACAGGTAGACCTAGAATATGTAATTTAGAAATGAGTTTGCTATGCGTCACAAGATCGAAGGCTTCACTAAAATCTAAAAAGATAGCATCAATTTGATTCCCTGTATCAAGAGACGACGTGAACTCATGAATTGTTGTGACTAGCTGCGTTGTGGTCAATAATTTTTTCCTAAATCCGTGCTGTAATGGCAACAGCAGGCGGTTTTCTTCAAGAAATGTTTTGATGTAATGTGCGACTATGTGTTCTAATAGCTTACATGACGTACACGTTAAGGAAATAGGCCTGTAGTTTGCAATGTTTAGACGATCCTCTTTCTTAAACACCGGTACTACACGTGCCATGCGCCAGTCATGCAGGAATGAAGGAATTCTCGAAGGAGAGGTGAAAAACGTTTGTTAACATGTGCGCAACGGGTTCGGCATATTTACGCAAGAATGTGTTAGAGATATTATGTGGACCACCTGAAGATTTATTTTTCAGGTTAAGCAGCAAAGAAAATATACCCTTATAAGTTATGAACTCGGAAGACATTACTGGAAGAAGGTTGTCATGTGGTGATTCATGTTGGGGAGCAGGAAATACAGAGCAGAAGTATCTGTTAAACTGATCAGCGACAACCGACGCATCACTTACAATCGAACCATCAACAGTTATTTGACTGGGCGTAGCATCCGTTTGTTCTAAATATCGCCAGAATTTTTCAGGACTTTTTGTGAAAAATTCAGGTAATGAATGAATGAAATACCTAATTTTCACGTCGGAGAGCTTGGAAGCAAGGCTGACTTTTAATTTAGATATCTCACTAACTGGTTTTTTATGTTTTTTGGCTCATTTTAGCCTACGGTGTAAATTATTGATTTCTCTTGTCATCCACGGCTTATTTTTGTAAGTGCGAACATATTTGGAGGGGACAAATCTTTCAATGCAATAATGAATAGTTTCTTTCAGAGCATCCCAGAGAGTTGTGACGCAGCCGGGCATGTTATCACAAAATCCCCACAAACAGTCAAGTATTGCATGGTCATCGGCTTTAGCGAAATCTTTTAACATTTTTCCTTGTTTTTTGTGCAACTTCGCATCACAAAGCGGAAAGGAAAGGTAGACTGCCTTGTGGTCCGACACACCATCAACCACATCCACAGAGTATGTAGAAATACCATGATTAATAAATTTTTAAATCTATTACCGAACGGGCATTTCCCGCTTCTCTGGTGTACTCGGTAACAGTTTGTTTTAGATCACACATAATCATAATATCCACAAGAGGGTTTATGCCCACATCGAACAAGGAAACCGGGTCACGCCAATCAATGCACGGAATATTAAAATCACCGGCAAGTATCACCCTGTTTTTCGAATACTCAGCCATATGATCGCACAGTTTGGAAATGTATTCAGGGGAAGCCGATGGAGGCCTATACACAGCACACACGATAAAGATATGGTCCCAGCAGTTTACTCTGAGGAACAAACATTCATGACCATCGATTTGGTTTATAACAACACCTGTCAATGGATGCCGTAAAACAATGGCTACGCCGCCAGCCCCTACTTGGCCTATCACAACGGAAATGCTATAGTTTGGCGGTATTAAAACGGAATCACAAACGTTGTCATTTAACCAGGTTTACATGATTACTATTATGTGGGGATCATGTTCAAGAAGCAACAGTTCAAGTTCGCCAATTTTATTTACAAGGCTCTGAGCATTAAAATTTAGTATCCTTATATATTTTGCCTCTGTACGCGTTGTACGCCAACGAGTGGCGTCCCGCTGCTTTGGAAGTGCTACACGTTCATTTCTAGTATCGTCCCATACAAAGATGGTGTCATCAATTTTCAACTTATCATGCAAAAGAGATACGCGCTTCTTATTCACTCGCTCAACTTTGGCGCTATCCCAAAGAAGCTTGCGCACGCGCAGTGTTTCATGACTGTAGTCATTTTGAATGAAAATGTTTGTCCCTTTAAGTTTGTTTGTATTTTGAATGACAGCCTGCTTTTCATTAAAATCTTGAAAATAGGCTATTACTGGGCGTCGGCCGGCGCGGCGGCCAAGGTGGTGAATACGGGCTATAGACTCGCATTTAACTCCAAGTTTTTTCTCAAAAATGTCTCTAACAACACTTTTTCTTAATGATGCCTCGTTTTCCCCGCTATTTTCCAAAATGCCGTAAACGATTATGTTTGACCTTCGACTGCGATCTTCAAGGTCAATAAGTTTTCTGCTTTTCAAGGCCACTGAATTTTGAAGGGATAATGACGATGATTGAAGCGCTGTAATTAGCGGCAAGCTTTCCTTTGTTTCTTTCATAAGTTGCTCTAGTGATTTTAAACGTGAGTCAAGATCACGAATGAGCTGTACACACTCGCTAAACCTATTTTTTCATTTCAGTAACCTCGGCGTGAATATTGGCCTGTCCCTTCAGTACATTCTGTAAAATATCATCTGTGGAGTGGTGTAGTGCGAGTAAGCAATCTTAGAATCAGCTAACCAGTCTTTCACCTAAACATCGCGGGCATTGTCGTAAAACACACTCAAACTACAAAGCATCGGCGCATATGGCGAATATTGTTCAAGCCTGCATGTACGAAGTTGCCACTCGTATGTCGTCGTGCGATGAGATTCCCAGAGTGACGGGGCCTTAATGAAGATATGCATGATAGGTCCCTTCATCAGGCGAAGTAATTAAACTCATCTGATGACAGCGGTGATAATTGGCATAACACCTTCTATTGTACGCCTGCCAAAAACGACGGAACCAGCGTGCGTATAATACGCGTCACGGGTCGCACAGCCTCGTGGTGCGAACACCATCGCAGCGCGTCGAAAGACAGGGCGGGAACGAAGACGGCGCTCGTCGACGACTCGTCCACCTGGCTTTTCGATGGGAGAAGACGACGCGGCCCATCCATCAGGCCGGCGACTCGCCGCGGAAAAACGCGGCGCAACGGGAACCACCCCGTTCCGTTACAAACCACGCGCGGCGCGACCTTGATGAATGGCAGTGACTGACAGCTGCAGGCAGCAGGTTTTGCGGGCGCGCAGACGCCACCGCCGCTGGTGTCTGGCGCAGCGCCGGGCGAGGGTGTCTGCGCTGGCGAAGGCGGCGGCAGCGTCCTCGTCCCTGGGGAAGAGGAAAGAGACTTCTCGGGAGAGCGGGCCCCCCAACGGTGAAGGCCTCGTCGATCCTCGTTGTCGTCTCTATCGTTCCTCTGTTTCACTCGCCCTCTGAGTTTGGAAAAGGAGGCCGATTATCCCACGCGTCTCGCCGCAGCTTCAGCTTCGGAGAAGGCCTTCCGCGGGGCCGTCGAAGATCCACTTGGCGGCTTGTCTTGACAGCTTGGCGAATGAAACGCGAAATTCACCGCATTTCGAAGCCAACGACAAGGAGGAAAATTGTGTTAATTTTACCGCTAATAAATGAAGTCCTATAACTGCGCCCGTGTTTCCTTAGTGAGAAAATCTAAATCATACCTTCGTCATCCATTCACGTCCCGTAATAGCAAGTTTAGTATAGGTGAAGCTGGCGAAACGGCCGCCAATGAATCGTGATCGCGGCATGTAGTCGTGTAGTTACATGACATGCATGTCATGATCTTCATGTTAGGATCGGTCGCTTGTGTTCGCCATGCAATCATGTCATACCATACCAGTTTTGCAACATGCCAAGTGAACGAAACCAACGCAATAGCTGCAGGACCATGACATGTAAATCATGACATTCATTACATACATGTCATGATTTTTATGCTGTGACTAGTCAAATATGTTTTTAATACAGTCATGTTATGCTATACCAAGTTTGGTATTGATATCATTAACGAAAGGGCCAGGAGAGCTAAAAGTCGTAGGCGGCTAGATAGATAGATTAGATAGATAGATAGATAGATAGATAGATAGATAGATAGATAGATAGATAGATAGATAGATAGATATATAGATAGATAGATAGATAGATAGATAGATAGATAGATAGATAGATAGATAGATAGATAGATAGATAGATAGATAGATAGATATGCTCAAAGTCACCGAAGTTCGCTAAGAAATGCTTCGCATTTAGAATCTAAATACATAGCTCAAAAGCTTTCTGCAGGAATTAAGCTCTTTGAAGCAGGACGCAGCATATATATATATATATATATATATATACGTCCAATGAATTCTTACACTAATTTCCCCCGTCGATGGAAGCGGCCAGCCTGGCCGAGAATTGCGCTGGGGAACGCATACGATAGGGCTTGAGACGCGAAACGTGAACAATCTCTGTCCCGCAGCAGCGTTGGTCAGTGGGGACATGAACAGGTGTGACAAGGTAGTTCACCGGTGAGGTCTGTTCGACAACTTTGTAGGGGCCAAGATAGCGTGACTCAAGCTTCTCGCATAAGCCAGGCGTTCGCGCAGGAGTCCACAGAAGTACATCGTCGCCAGGGCGGTAGAGAACGACGCGGTGAGTGGCATCGTAACGATGTTTGCGATATTCTTGGCTAGCTTCGGTGTTTACACGGGCAAGACGACGGCATTGAGCAACACGGGACAGAAACTGGTCGCAAACGAATGGTGAAGAGTTGACGGGGCCAGAAAAGAATGAAACGTCGAGTGGTGATGTCGGTTGGCGTCCGTATACTAGGGAAAATGGAGAATAGCCTGTGGTTCGTTGAACTGACGTATTATATGCATACGTGACAAAGGGAAGTATGGCATCCCAATTGTGATGGTCCGGTCGGATATACATGGACACCATGTTACACAGCGTGCGATGAAATCTTTCCGTTAAGCCATTGGTTTGCGGGTGATAGCTAGATGTTGTTTTATGAACAGTTTTTGATGCTTGAAAAACTTCACTGAGCGTGCTTGAAAGAGATGCCTTGCCCCGGTCGCTCAAAAGAACATGAGGGGCTCCGTGACGTAGGTAAATAGAATGCAAGAAGAAAGTTCCGAAGCAGTTCCTGAAGTGATCGAGGCCGTCTCAGCGTACCGGGTCAAGTGATCAACCGCGGTGACGATCCATCTGTTGCCGTCTGATGTAGTTGGGAGGGGCCCGAAGAGGTCAATTCCGACGACAGAACACGGTTCTGATGGACAAGGAAGTGGTTGTATAAGGGTCCCGACTGGAGCAGTAGTGGGCCGCTTGCGGTGTTGGCAAAGTGCGCACGAGGCAATATATTAGCTACCGTCGTGGAAAGACCTGGCCAGAAGAATCGACTGCGGATGCGCTCGTATGTTTTGTAGTAACCCTAGTGTCCTGACGCCGGGTCGTCGTGGGAAGCGCGCAGAACTTCAGTGCGTATAGTGCGCGTGGTACGAAGGGAACCCATCGGTGGCCTTCCGGGTGGAAAATGTATCGATGTAGCATATCGTCCTCCAACTTGAATAGTCGAAGTTGTTTCCGGGGTCTGGCATTTGGGGAAGATGAAGCGCGGTAAGCCGACCGATGATGTCAGTGCAATAAGAATCGGCTCGCTGGTGAGTGGTAAGTACTGACGGACGGGTGGATGAAGGTAGAGAAGAAATCGATGATATTGACGAGGCGTCCTCCGTATAGCCGATTTGACAAGGGAATATGACGTGCGCCGAAGACTGCGGCAAAGGGCATCGTGACAAAGCGTCGGCATCTTGGTGTTGTCTTCCAGTCTTGTAGATGACGTCGAAGTCATACGATTGTAACCGGAGAATCCAGCGGCCAAGTCGTCCCGACAAGTTTTTGATTGTGGACAACCAGCAAAGAGCATTGTGGTCTGTCACAACAGTAAAATGTCGACCATGTAGATACGGACGAAATTTTTGAATGGACCAGACAACAGCCAAGCACTCTTGTTCGGTTATCGAGTACCTCTTCTCTGCAGAGGTCAGAATGCGGCTTGCATACGCGACAACTTTCTCGCGAAAGGTATGGTCGCGCTGGAGGAGTACGGCGCCGATTTCTTGTCCACTAGCGTCAGTGTGTAATATCGTAGGTGCCTTGTCATCGAAATAACAAAGCACCGGTGGGTATTTGAGTGCCTGCTTGAGCTCTTGAAACGAGGCTTCGCATTGATCATTCCAATCGAAGGAACCGGTACTAGCAAGGAGCTTGTGGAGAGGAGCGGCAATAGTGGCAAAGTTGCGAATGAAGCGGCGAAAGTACGATGCGAGTCCAAGGAAACTGCGTAGTTCTTTGGAACGAAAGGGTCGCGGAAAGTTGAGGACTGCGGAAATTTTGTCCGGATCGGGCTGGATGCCATCTTTACTAACGAGATGTCCTAGAAATTTTATAGCTGTGTTGCCGAAATGGCACTTCTTTGTGTTTAATTGAAGTCCAGCATTAGAGAGACATGTGAGCACTTGATCTAGGCGTTGCAGATGATCAGCAAAAGTGGAAGAAAACACGCCAATATCATCGAGGTAGCATAGACAAGTTTTCCACTTGAGGCCACGAATAACAGTGTCGATCATCCTTTCAAATGTGGCGGGAGCATTACATAGGCCGAATGGCATTGCGTTAAACTCGTAAAGACCGTCGGGCGTAGAAAAGGCGGTCTTTTCTTTGTCTGCTTCGTTCATTGGTATTTGCCAATACCCGGACCGAAGGTCAATGGTGGAGAAGTATTGGGCGCCTTGCAATGAGTCAAGTGCATCATCCATACGGGGCATCGGATATACATCCTTTCGGGTAATCTTGTTGAGCGCGCGGTAATCAACACAAAAACGTACCGATCCATCCTTATTTTGTACCAAGACAACGGGTGATGACCAAGAACTGGTAGAGGGTCGTATGATGTTTCTTTTTAGCATATCGGTCACGTTCTCGTCTATGATTTTGCGCTCGGCCAAGGAGACTCGGTAGGGACGACGGCGTACAACAGTCTGACCTCCAGTGTCGATGCGATGATGCGCAACTGTGGTCTGTCCTAGTGCCGTAGCCTTGGCGTCAAAGGAGGCCTAGTGTTTTGTTAGCAAATTTAGCAACGCCTCACGTTGAGAAGCCGAAAGGTCAGAATTTATACCGGGAGCAAAGGAGGAGGAAGTAACAGACTGGGCCTGTTGTGGCTGAGCTGTCAAGGCGTCAAGAGAGACCAAAGATACTGGTTTGGTATCCACATAACACGACAATGCAGAACCTTGAGGTCGGAGGACAGGCTCTGGGGTAGGGTTCAGGCCAAGGATTATCGCAGCACTCTCTTTGAACCGCACCAGGCTGGAGGGGACTACAACGCCGCGAGCTAGACAGTGGCTGGAAGGGGGGATAAAGACGTCACCATTGGCAATATTTGGAGAAGTGATGGCGATGAGTTGCTCCTGACCCGGGAGCAGTATGGTATCGGAAGCTGTGAAAAAACGCAATGGTTTCTCGTCGACACGTTCGCTGCAGTGATCGGTCTCGGTCATCTCGACTACACGTTGACGGCAAGAAATTAATGCAGATGCTGATGAGAGAAAGTCCCAACCTAAAATTAGTTCATGAGCACATGAAATTAAGACAGCGAAGGTGATGTGGTGACGAACACCATCAACGAAGACACGCGCTGTACATTGGGCCGATGGTCTAATTATTGCTCCATTGGCCCCAATCAAAGATGATCCAAGGTAGGGTGTCTTCACTTTCCGCAATCGAGAACACAAGTCGGCACGCATAAATGAAACCGTTGTTCCCGTGTCCCCCAAAGCCAACACCCTTACACCTTGCACAGTTACCAATAACATGTTTGATGGTCGTTCAGGAGGACTTGTGACATTTCGCCGCGATGCAGTTTTCCCTCCAAAAACTGCACTGTTTAGTTTTCCGATCGCTGGGCAGCCAGTTGAGAGACAGGTCGAAGGGGTGAAACAGAGCGTCGGCGTGGCGAAGGGGAGCGTGGTCGGGAGGCACGTGTATTGTTGGTCGTGTTTGAAATGCGCATAGGAGACGGGGATCGGTGGTTGGCAGGACTGTCGCCATAACGGTAGTAACCTCGTGCACATGTGTCGGCTCGTTCAAACGCGGCATAACCACGACGTTCATCTTGCTGCCGACGCCGACAGACCCGGGAAATGTGTCCTCGAATTCCGCAGTAGTAGCAAATAGGTCGTGGGGCCCGCCAGGAAGAATGGTAGCTAGGGTTCGTTGGACGGGCGACTAGAGGTGCGAGATGTTCGTGATCGGGCACAGGTGGTGGTACTTGAGACGGCGAGGGTTGCATCGAAGCGATCTGTGCATACGAAGCGGGTTGGGTGCATGGTGGAGCACGGTGGATGCTTTGAAACGCTGACATTTCTTCCCTAATAATGCCACGCAGATCGCTAGAAGCGGGTTGATATGTGGGGTTTAACGTCCCAAAACCACTATATAATTATGAGAGACGCCGTAGTGGAGGGCTCCGGAAATTTAGACCACCTGGGGTTCTTTAACGTGCACCCAAATCTGAGCACACGGGCCTACAATAAAAGCGGGTTGAGCGGGAACGTTGTGAGAAGGAGGTAAACTGTAGGCTTGCAGTTCCTCACGAATTATGGTTCGAATGATGGATCGGAGCTCCATACTGTTTGCCAGGGGGTTCTCAGAGAAGTCGGGTCGCAGGCGGATTGACTGCAAGGTATCAAGCCGCTGGCATACAGAGACGACGTCGGAAACCGTCGAAGGGTTGTGCGCGACGAGGGCGTTGAAAGCGGTAGGTCCGATACCCTTCAAAAGGTGCCGGACACGATCACCTTCTGGCATGGTGTCGTCGACACGGCGGCAAAGTGCAAGCACATCCTCAATATAGGAAGTGTAGGACTCACCGCAATGTTGAACACGTTCTGCCAATTTCTTCCGAGCAACTTCTGAACGGACGGTCGGTGTGCCGAAAATGCGTCGGAGCTGGTCTTTGAAGGAAGACCAATCGCGGAAGTCGCTCTCATGATTTAGGAACCACGTCTTGGCAACTTGAGAGACGTAAAACTGGACGCGTGCTAATTTCGATGCCTCGTTCCAGATGCTGTAGACACCTACGCGGTCATAGTTGTCGAGCCAGTCTTCGACATCTTCGCCAGGCAGACCGGAGAAGATTGGAGGCTCCCGAGGGAGGTTGTTGACCGGGCTATGGTTGGCAGTGGGTGGTTGAGCCGGCGGGTGGTTCGGTTGGGCTTGCTCTTGCGCCATGGTGCTCTGCTGGCGTAAGCGACGTCCCGATCGGAGCTCCAGAAGGTGGCTTTGGATGGAGAGAGGTCGAGGTGATCGGGAAGCACCTCCACCACTTGAAATACCACAGGTTCAGCTGACGCTTTATTCAAGCAACAGCGAAATGGTGCCGATGATGAAGAGGCACGGGCGAAGACTGATGATGGTTATTGACAGATGAGGATGACGTCCAATGAATTCTTACACTATATATATATACATATATATATATATCGGCTGTCATTACCTCTATAAAGCTGCGCTTCCTAAATGCACCCATTCGTTGCTGGCGGGAACGCGTTACGCGTAGCGTTACCGGTAACGCGCTACGTTTTTCAGTATGTAGGTGACGTGCTCGTTACCATTTCTAAACTGTAACGAGAAACGTACTTTCTTTACCAGGTATTGGTAACGTTAGGTTCCACGTTACTCGTTACTTTCATTCCAATTATAGTTGCAGTCTCGCACTAATTTCATTCGTCGTGTAGGTGCGCCTTTCTGGGAGCTCGCCTCGACGTCATTGTAGCGCTGCATGCGGCGGACTACTGTCCATCCTGCCAAGCGTTGACAAAGCGACACCGCAAGTGGACCTTTCTTGCGCGGGCGAAATCGGAATGTGGAGTAAATTGCCGAAACCTATTTAATTGGCTCGCTATGATTCTGACTATGCCTTGCTATCCAGGTTCAAGTTCTCCTCGATGGCTGTCAATGAAGAGAAGCGTAATGCGGTCCTCGTAACCGTCGAAAACGATCTCTAGAGATTTGCTGATCTTCTCTCGGGATCAAGACTCGGTGTGAGTTGCGGGAGAATGAATGATGACTTCTTCGCAAATGCCGCCCCACCGTGGTGGTCTAGTGGCCAAGGCACTCGGCTGCTGACCCGCAGGTTGCGGGATCGAATCCCGGCTGCGGCGGCTGCATTTCCGATAGAGGCGGAAATGTTGTAGGCCCGTGTGCTCAGATGTGGGTGCACGTTAAAGAGCCTCAGGTGGTCGAAATCCCTGGAGCCCTCAATTTCGGCTTCTCTCATAATCATAAGGTGGTTTTGGGACGTTAAACCCCACATATCAATCAATCACTGATGATTCTTCGTAAATGCCATCTGAACACAATCGCCCACAGCACATTAGCGACTGTCTCGGTACCTTTGGTGCCGCATGACATTGCCATGAGCGGGCCCAAGGAAAACTTTCCAGGCCTTCACCAGCTATTCCTGAAAGTGAATACAGTGATACCACATTGTGCGTGCGTCGAGCTTTTATTTAGCATAGGTGCGGGCGTATATTCGCTAATAAACAAGTCAAGCTGCCCGATTAAAACTTTGAAACGCAGTTCTTTCTTATATTCAGTAGTTTGTGGCTACACTAGCGATTCGTGGACATCATTACCACTGATTACTTAACATTATACACAAAGAAAGTTTGCCTGTGTATTTTTCAATGAAAAATTATTATGCCTATATGGGCGAATTTTCGAAAATAAAATAATGTTCCTACTATTATTCTGCCACTGTTGACAAACGCAGTATTCGAAAGCACTATTACTTCTTCCTATTTGTAATTCTATATTTCTGGTAATGGAATTTCCGAGCAAGCGAGTCTGACCTTGAACAATTTCATACACGCAGTCGCAGCATTTGGCAATTATATTGGATAACTTAAAAAATATATACCATGCTGCTTAATGCAAATCCTTCAGTGCAGGTTCGTCTTGAGCCGAGGCCCATTGTCTTCGGCTTTCCGCAAAGTATTGCGTACGCCATAAATCATAATTTTTGTGAAGTAAAATACCATGTGCCCTCCTCCTCCTCCTCCTTCTTCTTCTTCTTCTTCTTCTTCTTCTTCTTCTTCTTCTTCTTCTTCTTCTTCTTTCTTCTTCTTCTTCTTCATCATCATCATCATCATCATCATCATCATCATCATCATCATCATCATCATCATCATCATCCTGAGTACACCGACTGCAGGGCACAAGCTTTTCCCACGTTCCGCTGTCAATCAAATTGATCTTGTGCCCACCTAATTTTCTGTCTCCCTCTCACGCATTTGCTTTCTCTTGGAATCCAGTCAATGACCCTTAATGACCAGCGGTTACTTGCCTACGCTCTACGTGCCCGGCTCATATCCATTTCTTCTTCTTGATTTCAAGTATCATATCTATAACTTCCGTTAGGTCCCTGACCCACTTTGCTGCCTTCCTGTCTCTTAAAGTTCAAAAAACGATAAACCAACTAGCCTACTCCTCAACATCTTTGAAATGGGCAGCGCGAAAGAACGATGGCACAAAAAAAAAAAAAGGTTTTCTTTCGCCGCCCATTTCAAAGACACATAACCATGATGAAGCTCCCAATGGGTGGAAACTAAGCCGGATGAGCATGATCTATAAAGGAAATGGGGACAATTCCGATATAAACAACTACCGTCCTATAACAGTGATATCAGTAGTTTGCAGGCTGGTGATGCAGATAGTAAAGGAAAGACTACAGACATGGGTGGAGAATGAGGGGGTGCTGGGAGAAGTCCAAAATAGGTTCCGTAAACGAACAAGGTTGAAGGACAATCTGTTTTCATTGATGCAGTGTATTGAAATAGCGGAAAAAGAACACAGGCCTCTGTGGCTGGCATTTCTAGATATCAAGGGAGCTTACGATAGTGTGATTCAAGAAGACTTGTGGGGAATACTGGACACACTAGATGTGGAAGATGAAACAACTAATCTTCTAAGGATATCTATAAAAGTAACAAGGTAGTTCTCAAATGGGAAGAACAGGTATCTGAACTTTAAGAGATACAACGTGGGCTTCGATAGGGATGTCCCGCGTCACCTTTGTTATTTATGCTGTATCTCCAGGGACTAGAAGCTAAATTAGAGGGGAGTCGACTCCCCTCTAATTAAAAAAAAATAGGGCACAGTGGAACTACACTAGATATGACGTTGTTAGAGAGATTTGGAAAGGTGTCATGGTCCCGGGTTTGACGTTCGGCAATGCGGTCTTGTCCGTGAAATCAGAAGTTCGAGCAAGATGAGAAATTAAACAACGTGGCATAGGTAGACTTGCTTTTGGAGCACACGGGCACGGGAATACCTTAAATCAGGGGGTACTGCGAGACATGGGATGCACATCGTTTGAGTGCAGGGAAGCTAGCAGCAAGATAGATTTTGAGGAGCGATTGAGAAAACTGGGAGAGGAGCGTCGGACTAGGAAAGTTTTCAATTACCTGTACATGAAGGATGCTAATACTAAATGGAGGAAACGAACTCGAAACTTGTCAAGCATGTATTTAGACAACAACAGAATACCGAGCCAAAAGAAAACATCAGGTTAAGAAGAAAGTAAAGGAAATAGAGAGGGACATGTGAAAGATGGGAATGCTTACGAAATCATCACTGGAGACCTACCAAACTTTTGAGCAGGAAATTGCAAAGGAAAATATCTACGATAATTCTCGGGGCAGTTCTCTGCTCTTCGAGGCTAGAATGGGAGTATTACGGACCAAGACGTACCGAGCAAAATACGAGGGCACCGACACGGTATGTAGTGCGTGTGGAGAGGAGGAGGAAATGGCGGAACATTTGATAATGTTCTGTAAAGGACTCCATCCTGTAGTCGAAGATAATGGTGCCGAATTTTTCAAAGCATCGGGGTTTAGGGACAGTGAAGGCAAAATAGACTTCAAACGGGTAGAAATAACCAGGAGGGGGCTAACTGATTGGTGGCTGCAATGGAGGCGCGAGTGAAATTCAATCCTTAAACACACGGTGATAGTACTTAACTTTATGGCTAGGTGGCGTGAGCCACCGCCCGATCTAAAGGGCACAGCCGGATACATCCATCCATCCATTCATCCATCCATCCAGTAGGAGACACTTTGCATCCCCTCATCGACGCGTGTACGTGTCTGGCAGGATGTTCTCGAGTTCTCCCCGAGCATAGCCATTCACAGGGCCAGCACCCATTGAAACACGACTGTTTCTTCTCTTTTTTTTTCTTCCACACACTACAAATCGATCAGCTTGCCCGAACGGAAGAGGGGGGGGGGGGGGGGCGTGCGAGCCTTTTTGAACTTGTCAACAACTACAAATCTTGTCCGCGAAGTTCCGGCTCCCACCATGGAGCGGGCTTTCTAGACGGACGCATCTGTCCCGCATAGCGGTGTTTGTCACGGAGAGCTTCTTTCCAGGAAAAGCGTTTCGTATCGAATGGAAGGAGGCACGACTTGGCCGATGGAGCACAATGGAAAGGGTGAGCCCGAAAGACGCGCAGTCTGTAAAGAGTGCCGTGGACATGCCGAGGCAACGAGAGCGCTTACCGCGGAAACCACGAGGGCAGTAATAAAAGAAGTAAACTGAAAGTAAAAGATGGCAGCGGCTCTCGTTTTCCTTGGTTGGGTCTCCCTCCTCCGACTGTCCCCGTGCCGAAAGAGAGAAGGAATGGGCGCCCCGTATCGCTTGGACGGCGAGTCCTATTGGCCTTCTTATACAGAGTCCGGCGCCCCTCTTGAAAGATTGAGTTTCTGCCTTTCTTTGTGTCCGCAGAGGGAGGGGGCGCGCGTGTGTGTGTGGGCTTGGAGCAGGTCCACTTCCTCGTTGCGGCCGTGCCTCCTTGTTCTTCTCCCAGCGTGCGTGTGTGTTTTGAGCGCCGATGATCGATGGCTTCCACGGAAGCCGGCTTGTACCAGTGGTTGTCGCTTCTCTGCTTGTTTTCTCGGCCGCGCAAGGGTTCTTTCAGCGGTTCCAAGCTTGGCTGGAAATCCGACTTGCCCGACGGGGCGTCTTGTCAAAATCGTTCCGGTTTTCGATGTGTACGCGGAGATACGGAACATCTGAAAAGGTCGAAACAGTAAAGAGCGAGAATGCTATGAGGCAGTTGGCGAGTAGATTCTCAAATCCTCGCTTAAAGTGGCTGCGTAACAAACCTCGTCTGTTTGTATTCGAGACAAGGTGCGTCGCTCCTTCTGAGCGCATATGAATGAGTGTTTTCTACGTTTCGCGAAGTAACTTTACAGGTAAGTCGTTCAGCGACGGCCCCCAGAGTAATGCCTTATTCGTAATCACTTTTGTTGTTTACAATTCGGTTACTACTAGCGCGCTGACTCCAGTTGAAAAGAGCGCAGAGGTATTCACGTAGATTTCATTGCGATCCTGATACCGGAAATTCTAAAGACTGTATCCGTGAAAGTGCATTAGACAAACAAAAGTTGCTTAATTCCGCAACCTTTGTAAGGGTATGGTTAATCCTAAAAACTAATAATAATAGCGGCAACAAAGCCTTTTCGCCCTGCTGTAACCTACATACAGTGACACTCCATTGCCCGGCACAGCCAAGTTGTTCTTCCTCAGGATGGCGCTTCTATTACTGCGTTTTCTGCAACACTGTCAGGCTTTCATTCGGTCTCACGTTGACGAAGGCCTATACTGAGCAGTTTGCTTCGGGTACTCATCCTTTCGTTGGGAAACAGATCCACGCGCCTGCAGACGCCCAAGCAGACAGCATGTGTAACGCGCGGCTACCTCCTCCGGTGCCCTGAAGTAGTTCCTGAAAGAAGAAGGTGGCGCAATCTGCTGCAATCCTTGCAGGGACGCGGCCCATGCTGCTCCGCCCCAACGAGGATTTCCGCCATCGCAGCTTCTCGCCATCACTGCGGCACGCCTTTTCTACCTATAGACTGCTGCGGCGGACGACGCCTTACATCAATCGTTCGTCTATGTGGAATATACCAGAATCCTAATCGGCGACTGAATAACCGTGTATGGCAGGTATATGATTAGCGAAACTCGGAAAAATTCGCAAAGAAAACCTCGCTTGCAGATAAACACGACCATAATCTCAGACTTCCGCCGAACGTGTCGCATGTTTCACAAGGAAGTACAAATATAGCTATTTAAGGTAGCTATTTCAGGGGACGATGGCATGTCAGTAAAAATGGTTGGAACACGTAAGGGGCGTCACTGAAGCGAGTGTTTCGACTGAAGGACTCGTCTTCTTCAAAGGCTGCAAGAGGATTCACCAGATAAGTTTTAGCACTATACAGCGTCGCATATCCTGCTCTGACATTGCCTTGCTTACACGGAAGCTCTTGCATTACGCCTAAATCGAAAAGCAATCTCTGTGGCCGATAATGAAGTGGAGTTTTCCGGACAGCGCTTCAGCAGTGCCACTGAGTTACTGCGCCACATTCTTCCTTCAAGAACTCCTTCAGGACACTGGAGGAGGTATCCGCGCGTTACACATGTTTTCTGCTGTCTGCTTGGGCGTCTGCAGGCACTGATTTACAGCCTTGAAGAATAGAATTCCGCTTGTGAAGACGTTGGCGACACCCCGTTTTTCAAGGACTATTCTTTTATCGAGGGACACGTGAACAAATCTACGGTAACGCACTAATCCCAAAGAATCTCGCCTATCGTCACCGCCTGCTTTGGTGCCCTGTGTATAGATGGGAATTCGGAAAAATGAACATGCCTATACTTGATACACACCGCGAGTGCTGACTAACCACCACCACCACCACAACCACCACCGCCACCATCATTATTATCATCATCATCAGCCTGACTACGCTCACTGCAGGGCAAAAGCCTCTCCCATGATCTGCCATGATCAAACTGGTCTTGTGCTTTCTTCTGTACTAGTCGAGTGGTGGTAAATCAGTCGGCCAACGGTTAGAGCCCTAACAACTGCCAGCTATAACAATCACAGCAATATCCTTTTTATTTTTTTTTCTTGAATGAAACAGCAATTCTACCTCACCAGCAGAAATATATCCCTCCTCTAAGCATGAAGTAAGCAGTGAGAAAGTTTGTGCGTGTGTGCGTTTTTGCGTGTATGTGTTTGTGTGTGTTGCTTGTTTGAAAGACGCCGAAGTGTTCGACCACCTGGAGTTGCATAACCTGTATAATTACAGCCGTACATCTTATGGTAATATTTACTTCTGCTGTAGGTATTCTTCGTGTTTTACATTATTTTCAAATAATTTAATTTGCTCTGGTGCTTCCGACAGGTCCCACGCTGAAAGGATGGTCTCAGTGTTGACGGTGTCCGATCCAGGGTAAAATGCGAGAAGAATGTACAATGTAAGACAGGCACAAAACATTTTCTCTGTGCCCTTTTTTTCGTTTCCAGACAGGACATATATAGTGGTGCGAATACAGTGAGCAATAGTCACATATTTCTCGGGCACCAAAAGTTACATGCTGAACCCTGCGTGTTCTCTTTCTGACCGCATGCTTTGCGCAACTGAAGCAGTGCGGAAACCGTTCAGATGAGGAGCGCTTATTTGGCCCCCGACTTGGGAGGCTTATTACAGAGCGAGCCACCATGCCGAGTGGCGATGGCGCACGCATCAACGCGGGCGCGCGCCTGATTGCAAATTGAATAATCTGCCGCGAAAGCAGCCCTGCGTGCGCTCGCTTCCGAGTGAATGGCGAAGGGCACGCCGCCCTCCCTCACAGAGACACTCCACGCACGCAGCCCTCTCGCGTTTGCATAACAAATGTCCCCTCGGCCCCCGGCGACAGCTTTGCCGCAAGCTCTCGGTCGAATGGAAGGCGGTCGCGCGACTCGAGAGCTCCGCGGTGAGAGGGCGCGCCAAGCCGTGTCGCGCTATACTATAATCGGTGCAGCGCCTGCGGCCTCTGCGTGCTATTGTTCGCCGAGGTGCCTGTGACTGCGGAAGGCGAATTCACAGGGCCTCGCAGCTTCGTCCGTGGTTTGTGTTAAGAATGAATTGCGAATTGTCCGGAGAACTATACGCACTCTATACCACGGGACAGCCATAAGCTTTCTCGGTCGTGACCAAGTATAGTAAAGCTCTGCCCTCATTCTCTTGGGTGGATCGGCTTAGAAAGGAAATCACAGCATATCAACGGACTGAATGATGATGAGTGGGGCGAAGGGTCCGTCAGTCCGTTCGCGCTTCCGTCCGTCCGTGCGTCCTTCAGTGCGTCCGTCCGTCCATCTAGTGAACACTCCAGCAGCGCCGTCTCGTATCTTTTCACTATTTATTCATCATATAGAAGTACCTCCATCCAGCGGACATTCCAAGGACTAAACGAGAGGTGGCTACCTACATACATACATACATACATACATACATACATACATACATACATACATACATACATACATACATACATACATACATACATACATACATACATACATACATACATACATACATACATACATACATACATACATACATACATACATACATACATACATACATACATACATACATCGCTGACGCGCGACCCACGGCATTAGGAGCTTCGCCATTCCGTGAGCCTCACACTTCATGAGATCGGCAGCGAGGCTCTGTTTGTTTAGAATAAGTTTTTAACGATTTCGAGTACTTCGGGCTCAACAATTGGAGAGCAATGAGCCGTCCCATCTGCGTCAATGGAGTGGGACCACCAAAGAGCTGAATGGTTATAAAATATGTTTAACGATTTCGAGTACTTCGTACCTAACTATGAAAGAGCACTAGGCCGTCCCGTGGTCATATAGAGCTGTGTTTAGAAAAAAAATTGTTTAACGATTTAGAGTACTTGGTGCTGAACTATGAGAGGAGCCGTCCCTGTGTTTAGAACGAGTTAACAACCATTTAGAGTACGAGGTACTCTACTACGGGAGAGCGCATAAAGCCGTCCCTTAACACCGTTTTGAGAGGGCACCAACAGCTTGTGTTGGGGAGGGGGGGGGGGGGTTAGAAAAGGAGGTAACGATTTAGAGCACAGGGTACTCTACTATGGGAGAGCTTAAAGCCGACCCGAGCCTGCTAAATATAAACCACAGGAGTTACATGTTCCAGCCATACGTAAGAATTTGCACCGGCGAGCGTACAGAAGTGTGGCACCCAAAGGTGCGCCAGTGACAGACGTGTTTGTATGCGCCCTTTTCCCATAACTAATGTGTTCTAAATCGAGTGCTTGTCAACGACCAGCCGTTCGTGATAGGGCAACCTGATCTTTTATCGGAGTGGTTCACTATTTCATGTGACATTATATTGTTGGCTGGATACGAATGAATGACTTCGCGTTCCGGTGCCGCCGACTGAATGTACGTCTTTTGGCACTATTCTGACTGTGTAGGCGCAGAAGGCATACTACCCACTTAACCAAAGCAGGTATTAAATTGTGCGCACGCACTCCCGATTAGCAAGGCTCCAGCATTCGGTTTATATCATTAAAAGCGTTCTCTTTTCAGGGAAGGCGCACCTACCTCTCGTTACGTAGCTCAGTCCTTTCACCAGATACTTTGAACAGAAGTTTTCGGACGCATTGCGACAATTGGACGATCGGCCACTCTCTGTGCAGATGCTACTGGAACGCCGTCATCGCCTCTCGTCGGCTCAAAAAGCAGTCAAAGCTGTCTTGTGCTTTTTGAGGACTACAGGCCTATGTGACCACCTTTAACTTTTGTGTAGTGCCACCGCTGCATACGCACCAGCCGATTGACTAACAATCCTCTTTTTTCTTTCTTTTTTTTCTCTCTCTCTTTCTCTTCTCTTTCCTCCCTCTCTCTCTCATCTTTATGCCCCCTTCCTATTCCCCCAGCGTAGGGTAGCAAACCGGGCATGTGCCTGGTTAACCTCCCTGCCTTCCCTCTTGTTGGTGGATGGGCGGGGGGGTAGAAAAAGCCGCTCCTCTTGTTGTTTACCCTCCCCTCCCCCCCCCCCCCCCCCTTGAAGCCAAAACGCACTGAAATCCAGAAAACCGAATTCGTTAATCCTGTAGCCACGCTCCGGCATTCGTGTTTGCGCGTATTTCGGTTTTACATCGCGCAGTTCCAGTATACGCCTTGCTTGTTATTTCCTTCATTCTTCGCCATCTCATTCTATCCGTGTCTTTTTTAAACGGTTTAATGCATATTTAGTGCATGCGAATATCGTTTACGTTCCCTATGCTTCGTGATTTTATGTGCTCGCGAGAAGTTACACGATGATCGAAATTTACAGTTGACGACAGCACACATAATGCTTTTCCCACGTGGGTCAGCCTGCGGCATGCCGGTCCATGCATTGCTGCAGATGTTATCGTCCGCCAGAATTAAAGCGGCGGTTCACAGCGTTTCTTGAAGGTGGGCGTACGTCACGCACACCGCAGCTGTCAAGCCACGGCTGCATTACATTGCTGTTCTGCGAAAATCTCACAGTGTTATCAAGTATATCTGTCGCAACGAGGGTGGGTCGATCTGTGGTCGTCCATGCGTACGCCACAGAACGGCTCGCAAGCACGGGTAACGGTATACTCACGCTCTTCTGATTGGTTGTTGCCACCTCTGGTTGTCCCAGCGCTGCACGGATCTCGCTGGACGTCCGACGAGCCCCCGGCTTGATCGAATGACCTTCTCTTCCCCGCACACCGCTCGACGACCGCCGCTTCCTGAAAGCCACTCGAGAGGACAAACAGTCGGTTTGTGAACGACGTGTATACGCGTAGGCAGTGTGTGCCTTCGGGGGAGCGAGCTCTTTCGCCTGGATCACGGCGCCGGGTCGACCGCTTTGTATAGGCAACGTCAGCCCAGCTAAACGAGTGTCGGTGGCGCGCTCTTCTCTGCTAACGTTACGGCTGTTCCCATTCCTTGCACCTCACTAAGTGCGGCGCGTCACGGCGTGTCGATGATCCTCCATCCTCTGCACGACAGAGTTAGCACAGCCTCTGGCCTTTGCTGCGCTACTCCTTAACAGCCCCCCTGAGGCCACAGAAGCAGGAACACATGAATAGGTAGCCGCAATCAGCCATGAATCTATAAACCAAAAGGAACTCAACTAGTGTTAAATGCTGAGCATCGCGTTTGCTTTTAACTATATAGGGCGGGGACTCTGACCTATACGAAAGCTGTAAGTACTTCAGCCGTGTTGCCGGCATATTTATTTGCGGAACGTCAATATAAACGAAAGCCAACGAGCACTGTAACAGGCATATACTCCTATTTGCGAGTATATTGATTGTCCTTTATAGCACCACTGGGGAAGTTCATTATGCTCAGCATTGATGTAGTGTAATTTTCGCTTCGTGCTGTGGCGTTATTTCTCTAAGAGCTTTTACCTAAACGGAGTTCTTATAAGAAGTACGTAGCATATTATGGACAGTCACGCATTAACGTTGATGTTCAAAAATTTAGTCCATATTCTAATGAATGTCATTACAAAACAAAGAATGGTGAATACGGCCATATTGTAAGTGGAGCTTATTCAAATAAAAAACCAAAGAAGAACAAATAAAGCAAAAGTGAAGCGTTTCAAATGGATAGGAAGCAACGCTGGGGCGTATCTATATGTATGTATATGCATGTACTCTGGTAGTGCTAAAGGACGGATGTAGCTATAATATACTTCAAGTAAAGGGACTCGCTCGCTGGATTTCGTGCCGACTGGTTGTGCCCCCGCGATCTCCGACGACAGCGTAGCTCTGGCCGACTGGGCCCACCCTACGCCATCTCCTGACGTCGACAAGAGCTCTCGCCAGTGGTGCCCCGTCCTCGGACTCCTGCGACCGTGTCCATTTTTTCTATCTTCTCTTTACTTCCGTCACTCGCTGTCCCTAAGCCTCTCTCTCTCATTCCTCTCTCTACATCTCTTTACATTTTAATCATATCATTTCAATCTCTCCTTTACCCCCACCCTCGTGAGCTATTGTTGAGGTGTCCTCCTCCTGAAAGACAGTCACGTGGCCCACTTTTCACCTTTCTTCATTTAAAATCACCCCCCCCCCCCCTTCAAGTAAAACATCATTTCCCCGAATCGACTTAACATGAGCATTCCGTATTCACTTGTACTTCCATCGCACTATACAATAAATCTGCTGGAGTTCACGCTGCCAAAAGAAACATAATAGTGCAACAAAAACTCTGTATTTCAGAATCAGCGCCCACGTATCAGTCGTTCTGGAAATTGGTATACCAATATGTTTTTTTTTAAATCTGAAGTCAAATTGCCTTCTGATATTACACATACACAAGATATGTAAAAAAATTGTCCCGAATCTATATGTTACACTGTAAATGTAGTCGAAAGACGATAGTCTTGCGTAATAGAGTGAACAAAACGTTTTGTTTGATGTTCTGCGCAAGAAAATCGGCGAATGGTATCCTGAAGGCGCTGCGTTAGAGTGCCTCGAGCGTGTAACGGAGGCGAACAAGCGCATCTAAGCACGTTAGACACGAGCGCCATCTGGCAGTTATCATCGAGAACGAAGGCATTCGCGACCGTGGAGAAAGATGCGTGCCAGTCACGGAGGTGATAAAGTGTAGAATAGAATGCGACGGGCAGGTGCCACCACCGTGCCGTCGTAGCAAAGCGTTGGAAACACCTTCTTGAGCATCGCGTTGCACTGTTAGCGCAGTGCGATAAACGCTACAGTCTTTAGAGTTACTTGTGAGTGTCTCTTCTAGTATAAAAGCAGACATACAAAACATAGGCATGTTGTTATGGCGCCTCAGATATGCGCAATATTTGCTTTTTTTTTAATTGACAATCGCACAACTATGAACGCTAAACCTTGAGCAACATTGGTGGGCACTGCGGATGGGGTTTGCCATACAGTGCCGTTTAAGGTATCGTTAGGGCGGACAGACAGACAGACAGACAGACAGACAGACAGACAGACAGACAGACAGACAGACAGACAGACAGACAGACAGACAGACAGACAGACAGACAGACCAAAATTTTTCCGTCGAAAGTCCCCAAGAAAGACTATCGTCTTTAAAAGGTTTCCTTTCAAGTGGTGCAGCGTTAGCACTCCCCCGCCCCCTTCCGCTTCAACCTTCTTCACTCTCCCGGCCCTAGATTTCCTGACTACACCCGCTATAGATAAAGTGCAGCTTGAGCATATAAGCGCGCGGACTCTGCATGTAACCTCCGTGAGGCGTTCATCCGAGAACACCATTCTACGTTTCCTTGCTTTGTGTTTGTATCTTCTTTTTCATTCTTCATGCAAAGCGTAAGTTGCTCAACGTAAGAGGAAGGCCGTGAGCTTATAGAGAAGGGACGGCCAAAATACGCGCCACGGAAGAATATAGTGCGCCTAACGGATGTCGTAAAATCGAGTTCGGACAAGGAAAGTATGACCGTGCGTCCGTCCGTATGAAGATATATACACACACACTCAGACAGCTGGCTGGACTGTGTTATGCACAGCAAATGCGAAAAGCTTGGCTTCTTTATTGGGTATGCGACAAGGATTGAACGCGTGCGCTTTTGCTCCTATTCGTTAATTGTCATTCTGCGGACAGCATTAATATATATCTATAGCTTGGGCTCCGTCGCAAGGACCGCGACAAACCTCAGCGCTCGAGGCAAATTTTAAGGACGCATAATCTTATAACATAGGATCACTTTAGATATACACGGGAAGGACGCTTCTGAAGTGAAAGTTAGTGGCGGCACGTTTGCTTTCTTTGATCTTTCCACACTTGTTGAATTTTTCCGCCATGCTGGCGTAAAAGTGCAACGCAACTTGTCAAAGTTACGGTGTATGTGCCTGCTCTGTTGTTTAATTCGAAACTTAATGGGACTTATCGACGAATGGGATTACCGTATTTTTATTCGCGGACACAATGCACAAACACCTTCTAAGGTGAGCGTACGTCGTTCACTTTGGCGCTGATTTCACGCATGCTCGCCAATTCTGTCTCCTTTCGTTACATATAAATGGCTTTTATATACACCCCAAATTAGGGCTGTTTTTTTGCGAAGCATTTCTTAGCAAACTTCGGCGACTTTGAGCATATTATCTATCTATCTATCTATCTATCTATCTATCTATCTATCTATAGCCACTTACGTTTGGGTGCTCTCGTGGTCACCCCCTTAATGTGACGTGAACCAAAGTTAGCATGGGAGGATAAGATGGTTTTACGAATATGACGCGCTGGTTAAGACATGAATACTATCACAATCCCGTCGCATACGTCGTCAAACACTTCCCGTCAGGCAGTAGCACATACCCAGTTGCGGGTATGTGCCACAGGTAATTGACACTTAGTAACTAGATACCCAGGAACGACGAGAAGACACGTGGGCCATTTTAACGCGCGAGCGTCAAGAAATACCCGACAGCGGTGGCGTCGACACGACGAATGCAAAGAATAAATGTCACGGCCCAAGCTGGAATCGAACCCAAGCATTCTGCGCGGCAATGAAGCATTTTACCACAGAGCTACGCCAGCTCTCGGAACTACTTTTCAAATAGACGTTAATCTTCGTGAAACGTAAACAGAGGTTGCAGTGTTGCCTACTTAACTTTATGAACATTACATCTGTACTCCTTTGATACAGCTGTCACATCGGGTTAACGTCAATTGTGGTTAGTTTCTATATGCGCTGAGGTTGATTTATGTAGCGGTGTTCAGGACCACCATCCTCGCGAGCATCAGTTCTTCATGCATGCATATCAGCTTCTGGTGTTTCTAATACGCATGTTCCAGTTGGCATCGTTCCGCAAGTGCAAACCACTGGTTATGTAACCGTCTGCAACTCTTGAACTTACGTCTGTGCGTGCAACATTTGTACCTATATTTTGCGTCATTTCATGACGTGTTGCGATAAACAAATTGCAACACGGTCACATTCCCTCCGCATGCTTCGCACAACGTTGATTCCCAGGTGCGTTGGATCTGCCGATTTTTTTTTTTCTCTGTCACATCGTGTATGATGAGTCATGTGCTACAAGCACATTATTGATGAAAACGTTGCAGCCTTGCAGGTGACAAACCCGCTTCGAGAAAACGCTGGCTTGACCGCGTTCACGAAGTGATTTATCTCTTCGAGCGTCCATCCTCTCCTGAACTTATGGCCTCTCTTTTTTAAATCAGCACATGATTGGCAACATGTATGTGTTATAAAAACATGATTGGATCATGTTACCAAGATGTGGCCAGGTGTGTGCTACCAACGCATGATGTTGAAGGAATGGGCGCGCGAACGCGGACACAAAAGAGAAATCTTGTCTTCTATCGGTCCTCCGGGATAGCCGTGATCGTATATAGTGGTTAGTAGCTTGCGTTGTGTCTTTTATCGTGTGTTATTGTTTGCACGCCCCGTCTTTCAACGTGGAGACATGACCACTATTGTTCAACTCTCTGTTATCTAAACTTGGTTGATAATAAAGCACGCCATGTTTCGATTGCTCAAAGGTTTAGTTTTCTCTGCCTGGGGTTTTTCGGAACTGAACCCAATGTCAGCAAGTATACGCGAATACGCGGGCTCCTTTGCATGTTGACCCCATCGGACTGCGTGCACCACTGCCAGAGGCCTCTACCATGTCCCACCAGTCAACTCGGTCCTGCATGCTTGCTGCTGTCACTTTGTACCCGGAAACTTCATAATCTCATCTGCCCACCTAACTTTCGGCGCCGCGTTATGCGGGACTTAATCAATGGAGCCCGTTGTCAGTCTTCACGCGTGTCGTCAGGTTAAGAAGCTGTAAACCTTGGATTTTGAAACTTCGAGATGGTGAACAGCTGTCGGCCACAACACGTGCGAGCCGCCAGCACATCCGCGTGGAAGATTTCTACTTCGGCGTGCGGCTGCAATGTTTGGTGAGTGAGTGAGGTTGGTTTACTCCCAAGTTCAAGTTGGTCCCTCCAAACCCATTTGCTTCGTGCGGAATCGTATAAGTATACTCTCGTCGGAAAGGTGTTACGCCTTTTGCGTTATAGACGGGATTTTGCCACCGAAACTGCTGCATCACTTAGCAAATGTGTTTTTCATCAAACCCATGAGGTATCCTTGTTTTAATCCCGCTCCTAAGCAGCTATACTTGCTGCAGCAGCGTCTCGTTGCGTACCGCCGTTGTTCGGATGTCCAGTGAACGTTGTTATGTGCCCTTTGTTCTCCTTCGCGTTGCACGAGGCCGCGTTCACATCGCAGACCACTTTACCTTCTTACTTCTCTTTACTTTCTCTCTCTCGTCATTCTCTCTTTCTTTGCCGCTCTCTCTACTTGTCTCTCCCATCAGAGTTATTGCACCCACTCCGGAAAACTGACGCAAGTGTTGTGGGAGCAAAACAGCGGATGAAACGGAGGACGCGAAGAGCGCGTGCCGCGAGCGCCCCTTGGTGACACCAAAAGTCTTTAAGACCACTTTAAACAGGCCTGCCGTTCAAAACCGCCCAGTTATGAGAGTACTATTAACGGGAATGTGCAGGCGTCTTCTCGCAAAGGTGTTTGATGGCCATAGCCTGTAGCCAAATCTATGGGGCACGCGCTCGCGTCGTCCAACATGTGTGCATTGTAAATCGAGGCGCTCACGATAGATGGCAACTTCGCAGCTCCTTGCCCTCAATGGGTATATTCTATAGTTCACTATAGCCCAAATATATGGCCGTACTCACAAACGTGTGGTGAAGTCAAACGTCAACGAGACGCTGACAATGTTCGCAGCCATTTTTATTTCATTTTTTCTATAGGCACCCGACAGTGGACCAGAGGGCGCGACGAAGCTCTCTGGGCCACCTCAGCATTGTTGGTACCGGCCGCCAGGGATACCAATAAAACGAAACTCTCGCTAGACACATTGAGATGCTGAAGTGTAATTGCCCTTTTGACGCGTTTTCAAAGAACGCTTCCTGGGCGCTTACATAATCAGCCGTGATCCCCTGCTCACAACTAAAAAAGAAAATAATATGCACACGTGCAACTTGCAAGTCTGGTGTTTCTACGTCTACTCGCTAGGCTACGCATGGGAAGACTCGGTTTTGCTGCGCCTACTCGCTAGGCTGTGTGTTCTGGCACTACCATCTGATCTTGTAAACTGCGTTGCCGGGTGCATGCCTACAGTTCGTTGTGTATAACCATGGTGTCCGTCAAAAGCATTGACAGACTCTGGTATAACGTAAGTTTTACACTTCTCACGTATGTGTACTCTCAGGCCACTAGAGGTATCGTATTCCTGTGAGCGTTCCAGTGAAAACACTGCAGCTGCACGATTTTGTTCGGAAAGGTGAATGACGCCGAGGCGGAATAGCGCAGATGCCACATTCTTCTGAGAATCCCAGAATAAGCGGGCGTCGTCATATCAACCGTTGATCGACTTTGCTTCACGTATACGCATAGGGGTGGTGAAAACTTATTAGCTCGGCAATATTTGTTGAGAAGCGCTCAGTCGTCGGAGGTTATTGGCTTGCGGGGGGGGGGGGGGGGGGGGTCAGATTCAGTTTAGGGCTTCGCTTGTAGCAGCCGCTGCGTGCCCGGTCAGTCAGACTCAGCTGATCTTCCAGGTTCTCGCTGACCTCTTCCCGTCGCTCGGCTGTGTAATTTCAGCATTGAGGGCTAAGGCAGTAATGGCCTGACATGCCCGCGTGACGTGGTACAGGGTAGCTTGAGGTGAGTACCATGGATGGTGCTTGCTTCGCTTATTATAGCACGCTTGGCGTACATACTTTGACGACTGTTGAAGAACACCGCTGCTGTCGTGAACAGCGACGCCACTCTGGTCGTTTGCTGGTTGCACCAATCGGTGCTTCAGGGCCAGTTTCTCCGGTAAATTGCCGGGACAGGAATTAATTACTTTGAGGTATTACCAGAGGCTGCTTTTTTTTCGAAATCTTGAAGTGGTGATGGGTTTTTCGCAGGATGGATTTTAATTCTTCCATCCGACCCGACCGCCTGTTTCCATTCCATAAAAAGTTAATTAAATTAGCGTCTTTGGTCACTGCCATAACTGATGGCTCTAGGTGTGCTAAAATATCTGCAGCATTATAGGACACGTAATTAGGGAGGTAGCGATCAAATACTCCATTTTTCTTACTTATGGATTTTAGGAGACGTTTCTTGAATCCATGGTAATAAGGGCTGCAGCGCGAGCACAAAGGTGCTACAAGAAAAGTGAAACGAAAGGCGAGGCAAGGAAAGCAAAGATGACAACACGAGCGCTGACTACCAAGTGAATTTTATTATTCGCAGCACACATGATGATATATACAACAGGCAATCTATTAACAGCAAACGTGAGCAACGTGACATATTCTGGGGAAGGGTCTGATAAAAAGAAGGTACAACGATAAAATGGCTAACCCTTATCTAAAAGCGCGAACTCTTTGTCATGCAAGGCCACCGAAGGTTGGCTCACGCATCCGTCACCATGTTTTCTAATAAAATACGCCTCAGCTATTTCACGAGTTACTTTGTCCATGTGGCGTACCAGCACACTCACGCCCGGAAATCGAGGCTGGTACCCGCAGCTTTTACAGTGCAGAACGAGGTTTGAACTAATTACTTTGCATACATCATTCATATGTTCTCCTAACTTTTTATTAATGCACCGCCCAGTTTGGCCGATATAACAATGACCACACGTTAAAGGAAGCATGTAAACAACACCAACTACGCAATCTACAAATTTATTTATGTGTTTTACGGCGCATGTCCAACTTTTTTTGGTGATTCCACTGAGGCGCTCATCCGTCATCCTGCAAATCTGGTTTACTTTGCACGGGGCTGATAAAACTACATCCACACCATCATCTCGAGCCTACCTTCTTCAAGCCATGAGATATATTGTGGAAGTATGGGATGACTGCAACTCTTTTTCGCTCTTTATTTCCTCCTGCCTTTCCTTGTTTTTGTTTGATTTTCTGCAACAAAGCTTCGCACACTGAAGAAATTACAGATTTTGGAAATCCCGCTGACAGAAGTCTGTTCATCTGCATTGTTACACTATCAGTCTTCTTGTGTAGGCATGACTTAGATAAGCCAGCACTTACAGCCGACGAAGCAATAGCTCTCTTGACCAGTTTTGTGTGGCAGGAGGCATAGTTTAACAAGGGTTTAACACTTCGCGGTTGGTGTTCCCAGCATACGTGATTTGGAAACAATGTAATAACAATCTCTAAGAACCTCAGTGATCCCTGTTGAGGAACTTCGCAAGTGAAGTCTAGCTCACCTCCATGTTTTTTAAAAGCACTCAATATAAGTTCAGCCGGGTTTTTACTATTCATTACGGAATGACAGCAGAAAAATTAAATAGTCGTCTACATAGTCTGAAAGCGGTTTGCACCAAATCTACGAGTAATAAAATTCAGTTGGTAGTCAGCGCTCGGGTTGTCCTCTTTGCTTTCCTTGCCTCGCCTTTCGTTTCACTTTTCTTCTAGCACCTTCGTGCTCGCGCTGCAGCCTTTATTACCATGAATTCCAACCAACTAGCCCAAAAAGCTGTTCTGTTTCTTGAATCACTTTGTAAATTGTATCTATACCTCTTTCTCTATATATTCACCGAACAACTTAGCGTGAAGTCTGGGCACGCAGTAAACATTCATACGAGTGTTTTTGGATGTGCTCATTTCAAAGGGAGCTAAAGCTTTACCCTTTAGGTTGCAAGAACGCGATCCAAGTATGCAAACCTTCGTCCAGAATGTCCTCGCGGCGCATGCATTGATAATATTTGTTCGCTTTCATTTCCTTTTCTTTTTTATGTAATTATCTCATTTAGTGATTATTCTATTCAGTTTATGAACGAGAGGCCGCCCCATGCTCTCTCTTTGGAATAGTAACGAAGGAACCCGGTCTCTCCAAGCTGTCCCTAATTAAGGACCCGGGTTGGGTACATACAGCTGCCTTTGTGGATATTGAAGCCAGGCATGCGCAATGTTGCCGATCGTTGTCAAAGTCACGTAGCAGATACACCTACGCCTAATGTATATGCATACGTGCCCGTGATTGTGTCCGGGAGTGGTGGCTTTCAACGAACTCATTCATCAAGCGAAATTTCGCAGATCGGCGCAATCTCATTTTAATATACTGCAAGTACCAGGAGATACAGGGTGACACCGATTGCGCTGAATAGAGAGCCTCGCGAAACACTCGCGTGAGGGCCCCACTGGAGCGCGTTTCTTTTCGGCTCGCATGCAACGGACGAGGGAGAGAAAAGCGAGCGTGCTTTCTTTGTACGTCGTTGTTGCCGGCGTCACTTCAAGGATTCGCTCGCAGGATTTCAAGCTGGACGGTTGTGCCCTCGCGATCTCCGACTTCAGCGTAGCTCCCGCCGACTGGTTCGCCCTCCGCGGTCTCCTGACGCCGTGTAGCTCTCGCATTGTGGCACCCCGCCCTTGGACTTCTTCGACCGGATCCCCACTTTCCTATCTCCTTCTTTTTTCCTCTCGTTGGCTGTCTTCTTCTGCTTCTACTTTCCTTCTATTCTTTTTATCCCTCCTTCCCCCCACCCCTATAAGGCACTGCGCCGTGTCGCCTGAAGGCAGACAGAAATTAGGTGCCTTTTTCCTCTTCATTCTAATCACTACCACCACCACCACTTCAATCTGCCGGCGCCCGCTGACCCCGATCCGCCGCGGCGGACTCGCTTGACGCCAGATCGACCTTAGTTTGCCGGGTCCCTCCACCCGCTCTCCCACTCCAGGGTCGATCTCTCTTCTCCCTCTCTCCTTTTCCGCTCCTTTTTTTATTATTGCAGCGCTCCAGGCTCCACCGCTGCCCGCTTGGCTTCATTTGACGGCGTCCGCGGCAGGGAGGGAAGGGCCTCCCAGTCCGTAACGGGGTATCAGGGTCATGCCGAGCGTGTTGGCCACCCTGCCGAGCCAATTACCACGCGACGGCCTCCGCGTCCCCCCTCCGGCACGACGTGTGGCGCCGATATATCGGCGTCCGCGCGCGCTTCGCTTTGTAAAGGAAGCCGCGCACTCGGCCCACACTCGCTCGTGCGTGCGTGGTGCACGTGAGAGCGCGGTAGTGAACCCGCGTGCTTGCGTGCGTAACCGCTGCGCCGGCAGCGTGCATGTTCGGAGATACGCTCGCGCGAGATTGCGGCCGGTCCGCCGCGGATTCATTTGCGACCTCGCGCGCGGAAAGCGGCCGTTAATTGTGTTTCAGCGATCCGCGCCTGGCGGTTCATCGAGCGCGTACGGAAGTCGACCGACTTACGCGCGCTCTTTCGGGAAAGGTGTTTTTCATAACTGGTGTCGATTGCATGCAATGCGAAACGTTCATTAAGGTCCGAGGAGCAAGTGATTGCGTAAAAAAAAGCGTTTGCGTTGTACACATAGATACATACATACATACATACATACATACATACATACATACATACATACATACATACATACATACATACATACATGCATACATACATACATACATACATACATACATACATGCATACATACATACATACATACATACATACATACATACATACATACATACATACATACATACATACATACATACATACATACATACATACATACACACACATACATACATACACACATACATACACACACACACATACATACACACATACAGTTGCCCCGCACGTATACGTGTAAGCCGAAATGGCTCACACACGTGCGCGGTGATTGAATGATAGCGATAATATTTCGAGCTTATGTGAAGGACGTCAAGCTGTGCTCCCTGGGCTATATATTATTCCATTCTTCGAACAAGGTTGTTAAGGCGCAACCTCCTTAAGGCCGAATGTGGCATAAGTTTTGCTATTCTTCTGAAATTACGAGCTCTAATGCCTTTGCTGCTCATTTTTTTTTCTTGAATGTGTGTCTCTGGATCATATTAATGAGACGTTGAAATGCTGACCAATGACATCAAGTCTGATTTGCATATAATGCCTGAGAACATAATGGATGTAGCCTAGTTTTGCTATTTATTTATTTATTTATTTATTTATTTATTTATTTATTTATTTATTTATTTATTTATTTATTTATTTATTATTACTACACCACACTCTCTTTGCTTCGAGAAAAATCTGGTGTTGTCTTAAATATAATAAACATAGAAAATGGTGCAACAGTTTATTAGTTCAACCACAACGAAAGAACATTCTAGGCAGCATAGTAAATTATTCCATTGTACACATCCGAACTTTCAAAAATCGCAAGGAAAAACATGCAGTGACATTTGTTGTGCCTTGTAATACGCAAATTGAGCACAGCTGTTCAGGTCAGGTGGCTTGTTTTTGTAGGGAAAATACTTTAGGAGAAACAGAGATGTATACAGTGGTGAGGAATTTGAGAGGGATCATCAAAATTACCTTTTATAAATAAATTTAACAACGCACTAAGCACTATTGGCAAGCGGCAAGGAAGAAAGTGAACAGACAGGGAGCGGGCAGGGAGGTTAACAGGAAAAAGGTCCAGCTGGCTACCCTACACAAAGAGATCAGGGAAGGAGGATCAAAAGATCAGAAAGAGAGATGAGGGAAGAGAAAGAAGCGAATATATTCATAACACTAAGCGCTCATGTTGATACGTATCTCTAGCTATTCAGTGGTAGTGGTGGTGGAATTTCCTGAACATCTTCTGCGTAGAACCTCCGGGTAGTCGGCCCCCCAGGTGGTCAAAATTTCCGGAGTCCTCCACTACGGCGTCTCTCATAATCATATGGTGGTTTTGGGACGTTAAACCCCACAAATCAATCAATCAATCCGGGTAGTCGGATGTTAGTGGTTTGCAGAGGGGGGGTGGGGGGCTTAATTTAGGGCTTCGCTTGAGTCTGATTAACGGGGCCCGCAGGGCTGCTGTTACAATTCACTATAGGCGTCACATTCTAATAACACTTGTTGTTGGTCTAGTTGGTTCATTGCTTCAGAAAAGCATCCGAGTCAATAAAATAACGAACACAAGAAACGAAGAAGCTGCTGTCCTTTCTCCTTCTTCGTTTCCTGAGTTTGTTATTATATTGGCTCGAATTCTTTTCTGAAGTGTCACATTCATACCGGTACTTTACAAGTAAATCGTTGAATATATACGAACTCAGTTGTACTTTCTCAGATTGCTCACGAATGTACGAATACGGGGCGGCGGCGAGGCTGGCCTTCTTTATCGCTGGTGCCAATGGCAGGGTCCTCTCTATATAGGTGGCGGCGGTCTGATATACTCTGCAGCTCGTTTTTTAGCCGTGGCAGACGAAGCACTTCCATCGGTTGCGTGGCTAATTGTTGCTAAAGAGCTGGCATAGTCTATTTTGTGAGAGAACGCTGTGTGCAGCGTGGAGGGCTAGAGCAATTAATTCTCTGTGCAATGAACTGCGCTGATGCGTGGGCGCGCTCCTCAGCACTCGCCGCAGAAAGGCCCCTGTTCATTCAGCGTGGCGTTTTATCAGTCTTACTCCTCCTCCACATTCCTCCTCATGCCCCCGCCGTTCCTTTCTCCGTCATTCATCATCTGCTGCGCCTGTCGTTCGCATTCATTTATCCTCTTATGTGCCCATTGATTGTTCGCTCGGTTACATCTGTACGCTGCTAAACGCGTCAATGGGTGCCTAAAGGGTGCCTGCAGCACCTCTTGAGCATGGTCAGAAACGCTGCCTATCGGTATAGTCGAGGCATCAGAGAACACTGAGAACACGCGTGCCAAATATTATATATCGCATCAAAACGTGGCCTGCGTGGAATACACAATAAATTATCAGTCAGCTAAAAATTGCTTTCTCTTCTTTTGACAAATGATGCTATCAGTTCAAAAATTGCTCGCCACAGTCATCGTATCAGCCATTGGCTGATTTGAGCATGTCGCCTTCGGTGGTGACTGGGACCGCCACGGAAGGTCGCGAATCTTCCACGCGTGCGCGTGTTATCGCACCTAAGAGCCGAGTATTTGAAGAAAATAAAAGAGAGAGGGAAGGTGCTCAAGATAACGAGGTGCGCGTGACGCATTTTCTTTCCCCGTGCCATCGCTTTCTGCTTGGCCTCCAGCGCCTTCGTCGGGACGAGACAAGGGCAAGCGTGCGACAAATCTTTAGAACTCCACGCGTACTAGACGGATAGTAAAAAATTTGGGTGGGGGGTGAATTTGTGCGGCAATAAGCTCCTTTACTGAATACTTATTTATTTATTGCTAACTTATTTATTTATTCCTTATTTATTCATTATTAACGGCACAGTATAAACCGCCCGAAGACCCGACAACACGCCCAATCGAAGAAATAACGTTACTAACCGTAAACGCCCGCAGTATACTAAATAAAACAGCAAGCCTTGAACAACTACTGCTTGATCAAGAGCCACACATAGTCGCCATCACGGAAACATGGTTGACGCCTGGTATCTCAAACGACGAATTCACTCCCCCGGAGTACGTTGTAATCCGGAAAGATCGTCCCACACGTGGTGGGGGTGTGGCCCTGCTGATAAGCAAATCGATTCCTTTTATCGTGCTTCCCGATGTTATAGGCGCAGAGGCGGTATTCTGTAAAATTCATTGTGATGGAATTAGCATAGTAACCGGGTGCGTTTACAGAAGACCCTCATCAGACAAGAAATGTATTATAGCGATCCAAGATTATCTTCAAACTCATGCCCATAACTCTCGACTAATCATCATGGGTGACTTTAACCTTCCCGACATAAATTGGAACAACATGCAGTAGACGTCTCAGTCCTCGGAGACACTTATTGATTTAATTTTAAATTTCAATCTACAAGTCGTGCTTGCGCCAACACGTATAAAAGATCAAACAAAAAGCGTACTCGACCTTATATTGATTAGTGGCCAGTTCCCGTTAAATAAATCAGTCGTCAATGTGATTCCGGGGATATCAGATCACCGCATACCAATCTGTCAGCTCCAACTAGGATATGACATAACACCACGTTCATCAGTAACTACTGTACGAAATTTCCCTAAAGGTGATGATGCCAGCATTGTAACCTACTTAGCTCACGAATTTGAAAACTTTTCAAACTTTGCTATACATCCAACGACTGATGTAAATCATCTATGGTCGTGCTTCAAGACTATCGTTGTGTTCTGCGTTACCCACTTTGTCCCACTGAAAACAAAAAGGCAAAAAAAAAAAAACATAATCCTTGGATAACCCGCGAAGTTTTACACGCAAAGCGAAAAGTTAAGAGGCTACGCCAAGCAATCAAAAAGAAAGGCAAGAATCCAGTAACAGCATCTAACCTAGCACGTGCTATTACAGACTTCAAACAAAAAGCTAGCTTCGCCAAAAGGCAATATTTTACTTCAACGCTTCCGTGTTACATAAAAAACAACCCTCACCGATTCTGGAAACATTTTCGCCCTGCCGCTGAAACAAAGTCGTGTTTAAGCGATAGCGATAAAACAAACCAGGCCAATATTTTCAACGATTATTTTCAATCTGTCTTTACTGATGACAATGGCACCACTCCAGCGGCCTTGCCTACAGCCCGAATTCCCATTGAACCATTAGTTATAAGCGACCCCGGGATTCTTAACCTACTTTGGAATCTAGACACGAAGAAAGCCAGTGGCCACGATAATATTGCAAATGAATTTCTTTTTCGATACGCAGAACTGTGCAGTAAATACCTCGGCATAATTTATCGCAAATCTATAGAAACAGCAAAACTGCCATCAGAATGGAAAATAGCAAAGGTGATACCCATACACAAAACCGGAGATACCGCTGTTCCTTCTAATTTTAGACCTATATCCCTCACCAGTACGTCATGTAAGATACTAGAGCATATAATCGCTAAGCATTTAACTATTTTTCTAGAAAACAACAATCTTCTGTCCCCCCATCAACATGGCTTGCGGAAAGGTTTATCAACAATCACGCAGCTTACCGAGGTTGTCCACGACCTTGCACTCAGTATAAACAACCGTGGCCAAACTGACGTAATTCTACTTGATTTAGCAAAAGCGTTCGATCGAGTGTGTCATACTAAATTGATTTCGAAATTGCAGAACATTATTGGGGATGGGGAAATTACGAACTGGGTAAGAGACTTTCTTATAAACCGGTCACAGTTCGCGGTTTTCGAAGGAGTATCGTCGTGGACGGCTCCAGTTAAGTCAGGTGTTCCCCAAGGCTCCGTCCTAGGGTCATTATTATTTCTAATTTACATAAATGACACTACTGATAACATAGACTGCAAAATTAAACTTTTCGCAGACGACTGCATTATTTATAGAGCAATTAACAGTTCGGATGACCATTTATCGTTAAATAATTCATTGAGTAAGATTGCTCACTGGTGTGAGCAGTGGCAAATGTTAATTAACCTAACAAAAACAGTTTGCATTACTGTAACCAGGAAAAAAGAACCCTCCGACTTTACCTATACAATTAACGGCGTACCTTTGCAAAGAGTTACGCACCAGAAGTATCTTGGTGTCACCTTGACTTCTGAATTAAGATGGGATGCGCACATTAACAATGTTACAGCATCGGCTTTGCGTAAACTGTTTTTCTTACGAAGGCGTTTACCATTCGCGCCGACAGATACTAGGCTCCTAACTTACACCACATTCGTGCGACCAATCTTGGAGTACGCTAACACTGTGTGGTTCCCGCAAGGTGTTACTAATATAGCAAAAGTTGAACGGGTTCAAAGGAAGGCCATTAGGTTTATACATAATAAGTACAAATGCACCGACTCGCCCACAAACCTTTTAGAAACCTCCGGTCTACCCACGCTTGCAACAAGAGCAAAAATCGTGCGTCTCAAATTTCTATACCACATTCTGCATAACCACAACCGGATCGATGCATCCAGGTACATATCTTTGGCAGAATCACGAACACTACGACATAAACATGCATACACTATCAAAGAATACGCTTCCAACAACGACTGTTTCAAGCAATCCTTTTTCCCCCTGTCAATCAGCGAATGGAATAGGTTAGATCCCTCCATTACTAACGCACCATCACTGGCAGAATTCACTTCAAAAATTGAGACTATACTTTGAGACAAAGGCTTTCTTCAACCATGGCCTCCATTATTGTTTTCCAGTAGTATTTTTTTGGATGTATAAGTGTACACAATGCCTTCTCTGTATAAAACTGTATTGATTCTTTTATGCAGCAAAGATTCAGTTCACTGCTTCCGAAGTGTGAATATTTGGAGTGCATAAATACCTATGTCTAATGTTTCTATGTAACTAGGATTATTATTACCAATTTTAAAATAACTACAGTTCTGTATGCCGCCTGTAAGAAAGTACTTAGCATTCATTGTATTCTGTAACTCATGCCCTCCTGCTTTGGTCTCGTAAGAGACTGGCAGTATTGTAAATAAATAAATAAAATAAATAAATTTATTTATTTATTTACTTATTCCCATGGCTACTTGAAAAAAGTATTGTATAGGAACCCTTTCAGAGCTGCGCTCTATTGATCTTGGGGATTCAGAACGGAATTGAATACGAATAAAATATTGACACCGAATCTAATGCGAATACGAAAGGAATATTATTCGAATTGTTTTAGAACAGTAAGGCAACAATTTTTCAAAGCATGCAGGTCTAGACTGATCAGGTGAAAATTTTCAACCCAGCCCAAGAGTTGCACATTTTATTTGAAACAAATACCCACAAGCTTCAATAAGGAAACGAAAGGAAACATTAAGACAACTCTTAACCTATAAAATACTACATTTATTTAAATTTAGTGACAAAATAGAGCCTTCAAAATATTTTGCAACTGTGATTTTGTAAATGCATGTTTTATTCCAGCGGTGACTGTATTCAAGGTTACTTATAGTGAACAGTTTTGAAATAAAACTGATACTTCAATATTAAGCCATTTTCGTGGGTTAACATTGTCATGCGTTTTATGGCGAATATAATGCATTGATGACACCTGCTTCAGTGGCACTGACTTTTTAAGCACAACACTCTCATTCTGTGGTCAATAGCGTTGACAGTGGCGTAAGTATACACGAGTTGGCTGCATGCACCTGCAGGCTATCTCGATGCTGAAGACAAGCATGCCCCTCGCTGCTCTCACGTCCTATTTCCCCGAGCATTTTACGTCGTTGCTGATTGTTCGAAAACTATTCAAAAAAACCTTTGGTATTTCATGTGTGCGCGCTACTCGATTCGAGTACCGAACCGAATCTATATATGTCGGCGCCGCACCGAAGTGCTGGTGCCACTTTGAGCACGTACATGTTGCAACTCGTATTAGTAAGAATGAACACACGCACCGGATTGAGCTCGGCCATAAGCTTCCTCACGTCTAAACACCGAGAGAGAGTAGACATTTTCGTTCTCCATTCAAAGCTTCCGAGAGGGTCGATGGCTCAACTCTGGATAATGGCGATCAGTCATATATATTGGGAGCGAACTCCACCAATTTATATAGAATGACTGCGCTGCGTCGGTATAGGAAGTATAGTTTACGCGTATCACATGGCTGCACCATCCACTCAGTTAGGGGAGCCGGATCCGAGGGGAACGGAACTTTTAGCAGCACTAGGGGTATTATACCTGCAGCGGCGCATTCTGTTCGAAGCCCAAAAAGAATTGGGAAAAAAAGAAGCAAACACTGAATATGTGAACAGTTATAACGTCTCTCTGTGGACGAAGTTTGTTATAGCCTCACATGAAGAGATTTTTCGAACAGCCTCGAAAGGCGCTAAAATGTTTGTTTGGTCTTATGCGGCAAGAAAGCCCACGGCACTCCAGAAATGTGTGTGTGTGTGTGTGTGTGTGTGTGTGTGTGTGTGTGTGTGTGTGTGTGTGTGTGTGCGTGTGTGTGTGTGTGTGTGTGTGTGTGTGTGTGTGTGTGTGTGTGTGTGTGTGTGTGTGTGTGTGTGGGCTTGCTTAGACCCGATGCTTGAGGTTTGGAGTGCAGACTAACTTGTCTTTGTTATATTACCTTCCAATTATTGGCAAATTTATTATTTCCTAAGGGAGGCGGACGTGCTACATTTACTTCAAATGTAATGGGTAAAGTAATCAGTAACTTCCTTGAAACTACTTGCATGCAGTAAGTCATTACGTTGCTAAATTACCAGCCCACGAAAAGGTCTTATTTCATTTCTCATCACAGCGAAAAGTAATTTTATCAAAGCCTTATTACTGTATTTCATCACTGACAAGTTTGCTAGAGACCATGACGTCAGTCGTTCCTCAGTGTTAAAACGTGTAACCCGAAGAAGACACGATTGGCACGCACGGCCGATCTTACGAGGCAGAGGTGCATCCGCTCACGACAAACGCGACGCGGTGCCGCTTGGAATGAGATACAGTGTAGCACCTCTCAGCGCTTGCTTGCGAGCGCGTGCCCGACATTCATTTGCATACCTGATTGGACGGCCTTGCCTCCTGTGACGCCGACTATCCCCGGGACATTCGTTCCACTCGCAGTCCGCGGGTGTGACACGCATCGCGTAGATCTTGGCGAGGCGTCGCTTGACGCGTCACTCGGTGCGCAAGTGTGCTACACCGAGACAGTGAGGTCATTCTAAACGGACATTATGTGAAAAAGAGTGTCTTTTCCAGCGGCTCCATGGTTCGGCTCTGTAGGTTGATGCATGAGTCGATGCCTCATCAAATGCGAAAACTGGCCCGTCCCGTGGCGTATACTGGGGTGTGGCAGCTTGGGCTAGTTGGTATGGCATGACGATAGTTATAGCGCGAGAACAAAACGACGACACAGAGACAAGAAGGACACGATCGTGTTTTTCGTGTCCTTCTTGTCTCTGTGTCGTCGTTTTGTTCTCGCGCTATAACTCTCGTCAGGTATACTAGGGAATGCGAAAAATCATCATGCGAAAATGCCGCAATATTGTCACAGACTGCCTCGATTTGTGACCATATAATGACGTTTTTGAGACATCGCACACCATGATCTCACATGGGGACGTCATCACATGGCATCGTCGCTTGTAGCTGCGGCACATGGGCACTCCTGAAAGGCCATCCAGTCGAATGTCATCGAAACGTCACAGCTTGGTCGACTCAATGATGGTGTCACGCTGCTATACACGGCAGTTTTTAGCGGTTGTTGGGTGGTTGGGTGTTTCTAGTGAAAATTGTGTGCCGTTGGGGATCTTTATTTTCGTATCCATGTCACCTAAGGTGAAATAATATGAATTCATTAGGAAGCTCAATGCGCCTGTTCAAACATATAGAAAAAATTATTATTCGTATAGTTAAAACATCGTATTTAGTTTTTAAATCGCTGTCATGAACCTTTGGCTAGTGGTACACAGCAAAGACGGCACGATGGAGACAAGCGCGTTGCTGTTGTCTAGAAAGTGTGGTTCGCATGTTTCAGTTCAAAAAAAAAAAAAAGCTCTATAAAATAGTTCACAACGCTCACATATACTGTTTTTAAATCATACCGATTAGATTCTTTTTTGATAATCGAGAGCACGAGCCTATACTTCGAACGATAGGGCATGTTCGCACTGCTTCCGCTTTCGTTGCTCAATGGCTATCGAAGTTTCGATTAAGTCTTCAGGTGCTCCGTTGACTCGATATGAATTTGGCTCGATGGCTTTAGAAACAACCCACGTGTACAAGCAGCTCGTGCTTCCGTACGGCCGCGTTAGTTGAAGGTGAGCCGATCTCAGAGGCTGAGACAAAAAGCTTGCCTTGCTTCCCAACGAAAACTTCAGTGGCCTATCTACGATGCGAAGGATGTTGAGCAGGTGAAGTAGCTGGATCGCTTGGTGTTACCGTCAATCACCCAGTGACATTGACCACTCACGCATGTGACAAAGCGGTGTACAGTTATATACATTGTTTATTGGAAATAAGTGGTATGTTGTCTTGAGTTGTAAATTTCGTACCTTCATTATGTTGGCAAGTCTGCAAAGACCAGGTCTGTGCACGTTCCCCTGGTGGTTGTTCATCATCATGTCCATCGTCATGGCGTACACTATAGGTATCTTGCATGTGCTCGGCTACGGCACATGCCGCCGGCAACAGACAAGCATCTAACTTAAGGCCCTTCGCCCATAAAACCAAATTATGTCCGAATGCTCTCGGAGAGGGATGGGGAAGGATCAAAACATCGACCCATAAGAATAACAAGCTGGCTGCTTTTGCCTACGAGCCTTCTTAGTGAATACAATACAAACGAGACTCTCTGTGTATTTTCTGCGTATACTGTGGATTTTCGCAGTTCACCGCTATACAGGCTGTGCGTCGGACGGCTTGCCGTAATATTGGCAGCGGATTACCTTGAGACAATTTGCGACGTCAATGCGGCAGTGGGTTATCAAGTGAAAGACGTGTAATTCGGTGGGTCTTTTTTGTATGAATGCTATGATGGTTGTTCTGTATAGTGACACATTCTGCTGCAGGGACAGCAGGCCTGTAGCCAGGAATATTTTTTTCAATGGGAAAAGGGGAGGGCTTGTTGAAAGCCTTCACTGTTCGAGAAAAAAAAAACACCTCTTCTGTTATTTACGACAAAACAATTTTAAGAAGTGGGCTGCCAAGCCTTCTCCCCTCCCCGGTTTACAGACCCGAGTGCCAGTATGCAGTTCAATATCGAAGCTCCTGCTGAAGAATGCCGACAGCAGCTGAGCGGCAGATATATATGCCCGGTGATGTAAACCAGCGTGGAAATAAATTACATTCACTTACTGAAGAGCGGCTCTAATTGCTCCAAACTTCTCCAAAAGAGAAATTCTGCTACAGGCATGGTGCTTCAAACTGTGATTTTTGTTAGTGGCTACTCCGAACTTCCTCTGGAACGACCCTGTGAAAATGTAGGGGAGAGACTTCAACCATGCCCAAGGAAACCGAAAACAATCTGCATGCCAGCATCTTGGTACACTAGCATGCAAATTTGCTAAATCGGATCGCATTTATGCTACGTGATATGACTGATATGAAGCATTTAGCTCATGTAGAAGTTTACTGCGATAGCAATTACATGGACACTCTAGGCTGATTGTCACCGTCGCCGTCGTGTCCTGGATATGTATATGTACTTTTGTATGTAAAACATTCACAAATAAAACTGAAGTAGTAGAAGAGACAAAACAGGTATTCGAACTGTAATGATGATTGTAGTGGGTCATGCAAATCTCGGCACACACATTGTCAGTGCTAAGCACGAGACGCTCGGCCCGGACTGTCGCTGATTTTGATAGCTAGGCCTACGCTCCTACCTGGTCTCGGATAACAGTTTTGACTGTCTCCGTTCTATATTATAATTGGTGGAGTTTGCTGGGTCTCCTTGCAATCCTGGAGTTGCGAAGCCGGACTCTACCTGCTGTCATGACCACTGCATCTGCCACAAGCCCTCCTCCTATGGCTTCCCAGGCCATCGTGTGCTCCGGCGCGGTCCGTCAGCGGGATCCTCCCATATTCAGCGGCACTGACGACCACGACGTCGACGACTGGCTGGCTACTTATGAACTCGTGAGTGTCTTGAACAAATGGGACGAAGCCACGAGACGGGCCACTGTCGGCATTTACCTCAGTGGCATTGCCCACTTATGGCTTCGGAACCATGAGACCGACGTTCCCACCTGGACAGCATTCAAAGCAAAGTTCAGCGAAGTCTTTGGTCGTCCTTCTGTCCGCAAACTTCGTGCGGAGCAGCGCCTTCAGTCGAGATCTCAACTGCCTGGTGAGAACTTTACAAGTTATATAGAAGACGTCATTGACTTGTGCAAGCGCGTCGATGTGAACATGACAGAGGTGGACCGCATCAAGCATATTTTTAAGGGTATTGACGAGGACGCTTTCCAGATGCTCATTTCGAAAAGCCCTGCTACTGTCGCCCAAGTTACCGAGCTCTGCCAAAGCTATGATGAGCTCCGCCGGCAACGTCTCGTCACCCGCCGTGCTGTCCCACATCAGGAATCGATGTCCGGCTTAACTCCCTCGCAAGACCCCGTCCTCCTCTCGCAGATCAAAGATTTCGTGCGCGAAGAAGTTGCCCGCCAACTCTCGCTCATCTCTGGCCTACCGGAGCGCAGTGCACCGCTTAGCCCTACTCTACGGACTATTATACGAGATCAAGTGTCTGAGGTCCTTCCTCCACAGCTGGTGCCACCAGTCAATGCACCATTGACGTACGCCGAAGCAGCAGCACGACCACGACCACAGACGTTCCAAGCGCCGCCTCCACAGCCTGCTCCTGTTTATGCCGCCCTGCCGCCACGACCTCCACTTCGCCGAGTCCCTAATCCATGGCGCACTGCCGACAACCGACCGATCTGCTTTTCGTGTGGTCTACCTGGGCACGTCGCACGTCTGTGCCGCCGCCGTCCACTCCACTCACGTGAAAACCTACGTCCATACGAAAACGATTACACGTACACTCAATACACCCCAGACCCCGAATTGTACGCTCCTCGTCCAAGCCACCGACCAGCTCCTGATCGCCGATCTCCTTCTCCACGTCGACGCTCGCCCTCCCCGATGCGCCGACGCCCCCCTACAATCGACGCGGAAAACTAAATGACGCAGTTCCCGAGGCAAGAACTGCGTCCTCGTCGCAAAGCACAAGCCCTCTTCGTTCGCCGCCGAATGTAATTAATGCCATTCTTGAAGGTGTACCCGTACTTGCCCTTATTGATACTGGTGCCGCAATTTCTGTCATCGCCGAAAAAGTTTGCCGTTCAATTCGAAAAGTGACAACGCCTTACTTGGGTTCATGTCTTCATACTGCCACTGCACAGCCTGTGCAGCCTGTGGCCGCGTGTACTGCCAGACTTGTAATTCAAGGAGTGCCCTACACAGTCCAGTTCGTAGTACTCCCGCACTGTTCTCATGACATCATTTTAGGTTGGGATTTTCTCTCCCATCACCAAGCCGTCATTGATTGCGCCCGTGCCGAAGTCGCCTTTTGTCCCCTTGGTGATGCGCTACCAGTGCACGATCGCCCTTCCGACGCGAAGTTGGTCATTAGTGACGACACCCAAATCCCTCCACGCGCTACTGTCTTCGCACCTGTGTCGTGTTCCACCGTCGTCGACGCTACCGCATTCTTCACGCCTTCCGCTGCTTTCGTTCATCGCCACCTATCACCGCTCCCAACCGCTCTCGTTACTCTTCAAGGTGGTGCGACCAACATGCCTGTGAAGAATCCGTTCCCATTCACGATTACGCTACTTCGAGGCGAATGTATTGGTTCGATAGAATCATTCGAAACCATCGCTACACTTGACGTTCCTGATGAATCATCGGAAGTCAGTGCCCTCTCCTGTAGTTCCGTGAATGACCCTCCCACTACCGACATTTTCAACAGTGTCATCGACGAAGGCCTAAACCCACAACAGAGGTGTGAGCTTTTGAGCCTCCTTGACGAGTTTCGACAATCTTTTGACAGTCACAGCGCTACTTTAGGTCGCACATCTACCGTATGCCACCAGATCGACACAGGTAATCACCCACCACTACGGCAGCGACCATACCGTGTTTCGCCAACTGAACGCCGTATCATCGATGAACAAGTAGGTGACATGCTAAAGCGAGGCGTCGTTCAACTGTCAAACAGTCCTTGGGCGTCGCCGGTTGTTTTAGTTAAAAAGAAGGATGGCAAGATACGCTTTTGCGTAGATTATCGTCGCCTAAACAAAATAACACGAAAGGATGTTTATCCTTTGCCTCGAATTGATGACGCCCTCGACTCTTTACAAGGCGCAGAGTTCTTTTCCTCCCTTGATCTACGCTCTGGGTACTGGCAAGTGCCCATGAATCCGGATGATAGGCCAAAAACTGCATTTGTTACACCAGACGGCTTATACGAATTTAACGTGATGCCATTCGGGCTATGCAATGCGCCGGCAACATTTGAGCGCATGATGGACACTATCCTACGAGGCCTCAAATGGAACACGTGTTTGTGCTACTTAGACGATGTAGTGGTATTCTCACCCGATTTTCCCACGCACCTTCGTCGCTTGGAACAGGTTCTACGCTGCCTCTCTGCAGCCGGCCTCCAACTCAACTTGAAGAAGTGTCACTTTGGAGCGCGCAAGCTGACCATTCTCGGACACGTCGTGTCGAAGGATGGCGTTCTTCCTGACCCCGCTAAGCTACGTGCTGTTCGCGAGTTCCCGAGGCCCGCGTCTCTCAAGCAGCTGCGTAGTTTTATTGGCCTTTGCTCATACTTCCGCCGCTTCGTCCGAGATTTCGCCTCGATCATGGCGCCTCTGACAGACCTACTTCAGGGAGACCGCAATTTATCTGCGTGGTCTCCAGCTTGCGACAGTGCCTTTGCGAAGCTCCGTGAACTGCTTACAACACCACCCATACTGCGTCATTTTGATTCAAGCGCTCCCACAGAAATCCACACAGATGCTAGCGGTGTCGGTCTTGGCGCTGTACTCGCCCAACGAAAGCCTGGTTACCAAGAGTATGTTGTTGCGTACGCGAGCCGCACTCTTACAAGAACAGAAGCAAATTATTCGGTAACTGAGAAAGAATGCCTAGCGATTATCTGGGCCATTACAAAATTTCGGCCTTATCTGTACGGCCGCCCTTTCGATGTTGTTACCGACCACCACGCGCTCTGCTGGTTATCCTCCCTCAAAGATCCCTCAGGACGCTTGGCACGATGGGCTTTACGGCTCCAAGAGTACGACATCCGCGTCATTTATCGCTCAGGCCAGAAGCACGCCGATGCCGACGCTCTTTCGCGTTCGCCTGTTTCTACTGATATTGCGAGTGTCTCCATCCAAGACAACTTCCTTCCACTATCAGGACCCATCAACATGGCTGCGGAGCAGCGCAAAGATTCGTGGATTGCGTCTCTGATGGATTACCTATCTGAAACACTCGCCCAGCCGCCATCTCGAGCGCTACACCGACAAGCCTCTCACTTCGCCATCAGTGATGGAATACTTTATCGCCGCAACTACCACCCTGACGGTCGCAAATGGCTACTCGTCATACCCAGGCATCTCCGCGCCAGCATATGTGCTGCTTTCCATGCCGATCCGCAGTGTGCGCACGCCGGTTTGTTTAAAACCTACGCCAGGCTACGTTTTCGGTTTTATTGGCGCGGCATGTACACATTCGTTCAAAAGTACATTCGATCTTGCACAGAGTGCCAACGCCGCAAGCACGATCCTAGCCGTCCTACTGCACCAATGCAGCCGTTACCGTGCCCAGTGCGACCATTCGACCGGGTTGGAATAGACCTTTATGGTCCTCTACCATATACATCAGCTGGGAATCGCTGGATTATTGTAGCGATCGACCATCTCACGAGATATGCAGAAACGGCCGCTCTACCAGCCGCGACGGCACGTGACGTTGCGTCTTTCCTGCTGCAACGTTTTGTTCTGCGTCATGGCGCTCCACGTGAACTTTTGAGCGACCGAGGCCGCGTCTTTCTCGCGGATGTTATTCAAGAACTTCTTGCAGAATGCCATGTAATTCACCGCTGTACTACCGCATATCGCCCACAAACAAATGGCTTGACCGAGCGTTTCAACCGTACTCTTGGCGACATGCTTTCTATGTATGTCGCCTCCGACCACACCAACTGGGATCTCATCCTTCCTTACGTAACGTACGCTTACAACACGGCACCTCAAGCGACGACAGGCTTTTCTCCATTCTTTTTACTTTATGGTCGAGAACCATCGTCTCCAATTGACACCATTCTCCCCTACCGACCCGACTCATCCGAAGGCACACCACTTTCCGAAGCCGCGCGGTATGCGGAAGAATGTCGGCAATTAGCTCGCACCCTTACAACCCAAGAACAAGGGCTACAGAAATTTCGTCACGACGATGGACGGTCCAACTACCAATTTTCGCCCAACTCTCTTGTTTTGCTGTGGGTGCCCCCCAGTGCTGCTCCTGGTACCTCTACAAAGTTTGTCAGCAGGTACCATGGACCTTATCGCGTCATAGAACAAACTTCCGCTGTTAACTACCTCATCGAACCCCTCACGGCCACTGTGGACATGCGTCGCCGAGGCCGCGAAATCGTACATGTGAATCGCCTCAAACCATATCACGAACCACTTGTCCTCACGACACCTTAGAACACTTACTTGGCATTATCTTCAGCGAGGGGGAAATATGTAATGATGATTGTAGTGGGTCATGCAAATCTCGGCACACACATTGTCAGTGCTAAGCACGAGACGCTCGGCCCGGACTGTCGCTGATTTTGATAGCTAGGCCTACGCTCCTACCTGGTCTCGGATAACAGTTTTGACTGTCTCCGTTCTATATTATAGAACCAATGACTCCTTGCCTCACAGCCCGCTGCCCTAGCCAACACAGCCAAGCGCTATGTTTGTGATTGTGACAAAATGGTGAGCTATTCATATGCACCATTTACCGCTCGCGGTACGCAGATCTCGGAACAGCTTGAGCGTATTTTCTATCACCAACGCCTTTACATTATCTTTTAGATTGAAAACTGCCCTCGAGACGCGCAAGAAAAAGTGGCGTCCTTCTTTACTACTCATCACGTAGGAGAGAGAGAGACAGAAAGAACAGGGGGCACACTAGGCGTCAGAGGACACCGCTTGGCGGGAGACGCAGAGGGGTCCTTCGACGTGTTGCGGCCTAACTAAAAAAAAATCAAACTGCATCGTCTTCTGCATTCTGGACACGCAGTAATGGTTATCCGTTCGCTTTTGTCCTTATGCGTTCTTTTCGAGCGTCCTTCTTTATGCTGCAGCGGCGTGCTGAAAGTATCGAGATGCTTGTCGTTCTTCGTGTATTATTTCAATTTTTTGCTATCGCATTCATTACTTCGTCCTAGGGGCGATACTGTGACACATTTTTAATTAAATTTTACAGTCAGGCTATACTGATGGAATGCCAAAATGACCGATATTGTATCTTCATTATATGTCTCTTTTAATGGCGCATTCAATATTCAGCCATCTCTTCAATTCATTGTTTCTTGCAATTCACATTGTTTGTTGTCTGTCAAATATCTCTCTTAATAAGTTTAAATATTTAGGAAGCACTTCGGTGACGCCTTAAACACTAGGAGCATTACGGCATATTTTGCAATCTGCTCCGAAAAATCAGCGTGGCCGATGGCTGCTCCAAACGGCATTTTCTTGCTACAAAAATGCTTTTGACTGATAGGTGCTCCTTTTAAATGCGAAGCATTTCTTAGCGAACTTCAGCGACTTTTAGCGTATATATCTATCTATAGCCGCATACGACATTTACCTCTCCTGGCAGTTTCCATAATGGTATCGATACCAAACTTGGTATGGCATAACATGACTGTATGAAGAACATATTTGACTATTCATAACATGAAAATCATGACATGTACGTCATTAATGTCTTGATTTACACTTCATGGTCCTGCAGCTTTTGCGGTGGTTTCGTCCACATGCCATGTTGCAAAACTGGTATGGTATGATATGATTGCATGGCGAACACATACGACAGACCTTGACATGAAAATCATGACATGCTGGTCATGCAACAACATGACTACATGCCACGGTCATGATGCGCTGGCGGCCGTGTCGCTAGCTTCCCTTGTACCAAACTTTGTATTACGGAACGTGAATGGATGACGAAGGTATGATACTGACGCAAACATGATAAACATAAGATGCGTGTCATGTAACTACATGCTATGCTCATGATGCGCTCACGACCGTTTCGCTAGCGTCACATGTACCAAACTTGATATTACGTGACGCGAACGGACGACATAGGTAAATAACACATCCAAACTTGATAATCACGACATGCGTGTTACGTAACAACATCACTACATGCCACACTCATGATGCGCTCGCGGCCATTTCGCTAGCTTCACATTTGCCAAATTTGGTATTACGTGACGTCAATGCATGACGAAAATATGTGACTGGTAGAAACATGATAATCATGAGATGCGTGTCATGTGAGGACATGACTACATGCCACAGTCAAGGCGCCAATACATTTCGACGTGGCGTGGTGCACGTGCTCGCCGGCGTTCATTTCGTTGCGTCTCGCCGGCGTTGCCGCGCCAGACGCCGGTCCTGCCATATACTCGCAGGCACGCGCCACGCTGCGTTGGTTTGACGCATGCGCGTTTCAGCGCATCCGGCGTCCCTCCTTCACGAAAAGAGGGAGACGCAGTGTTGTCTGGGTAACGCATCGGCGCGAAATGCAGCTTGTCGCATTTCGCGCCGGTTGCCGTCGGGCCATGCCGACGGACGCTGGTCGCACCTGCAGACGTCAGACTATAGAGTGCCAGCGTTTTGCTAACGTAGCGTCACTGTGCCCAGCGTGCACGCACGTCAACGCTACATTGGAGTATATTTGACTCTTCATGAAGCGCTCGCTGCCGTTTTGCTAGCTCCACATATGCCAAATTTGGTGTTACGTGACGTCAATAAATGACGAAAGGTATGGCGTGCAAACATGATAATCCTCACACGCCTGTCATGTAAGAACATGACAACATACCACGCTCATATATATATAGCGTGCGCGGGCGGCCGTTTCACTTGCTTCACATATACTAAATTTGGTATCACGTGACGACACGTCTAAACATGAGAATCACAATACGGAAGACGGCATCATTTACCTCAACCTCGTAACGTTAAGCTGATTTTAAAGTGACATATCAACATTTCTCATTTGTGCTTCGCAATTCACCCTGTACGTGGGATCTGCCTTTCTTTTTTTCTTGCTGCGAAATCGGCTCCAAAAGCTGAGAAGTCACTTGTATCGTTGCATCACGATACCGGGAAGTGCTTGGGGAAGAATAAATAAATACAAGCTCCAGAGATGCGGTGGCATTCACCAGTGCAAGTCATTGGGGCGAAGTTTTCTGCGGTAGCGGTAAATACTTCTTTACTGTTAAAGTAAGTATGCGCTTTGGATCAAATAAAGGTTCATCGTTTCTATTCATAATATTACGTTTCCCAGAATATTAATTCCGCAATATTTTGCTAAAGCTTTTCAAGAAGTTCTAAACTCGAATTAAAAACCAGCCACACGAACGTGCCTCAACTACGTGTGACGGCGCATCCATGGTTCACCGTGTTTGTCCAACGAGAAATTGTAGTAAGTACTACTGATGAGAGAGAGAGATGAGAGAGTCGGCCCGCAGGTAACTAACGTCGCCTGCCTGTTTTTACCAGCCTTCGTCTCCAACGAGGTTCTGGTCCAGGCTTTGTCCCCATACGGCAAGGTATTGACTGTGACCGCTGGCGTCATGAGCGCAAGACGCGGAGTTCTCACAGGCACACGCTATGTCCGGATGGAAATGAGTCCCACAAATCGCGTCCCCAACTATCTTCGCGTTTCTGGTCATCGAGTCACCTTCGACTACCGCGGTCTGCAACGTGTTTGTTGTCGGTGTGGCTCTAGTGGTCATTATCGAGCACAGTGCACAGCACCATTCTGTGGTCGCTGTGGTGTGCATGGACACGAAAGCGAAGGTTGCGACCGCCCCTGCCGACGTTGTGGAGATAACCACCCTACCACCGTCTGCCCTGTGCGTCGTTCATATTCTGATGCTACTGCGGGGACCTTTCCTGCCCTACCATCCGTGTCACCAACGGCAACAGATGAACGAGAACCCGAAGCTGTATTAGAAGAACGCCAGAATCCGATTCTGAGAGCTCCATTAAAAGATGAGGAAGTGCGCAGCTTGGCCAACCCGAGCGCGCCACGTCTGCAAACCTCAGCAATAGAAACAGCCACCGCGATTGACCTCGCGTCTGTCCCAGACAAACATGTCGTGCCATGTTCGACGTCGGCGCAAGCCGAGAAAGAAGCGCTGGTAGGCACCGAGGCACAGGAATCATCGTTAAACCTAGCAGCTGAGTGCCCAGAAGAAGCTGACGTTGCGAGATCTACGGGCGCTGGTGTCTCGCCTGGAACAGAATTAAAACCGAATGAGCAAAGCCCTTTGGATCATTCCGAAAGCCAGGCTCGTGACTCCCTTGAACAAGTAGCAAGATGCCATGGGAGTTCTTTACTGACGCGTCTCGACAAGCAATCCGTGATCAAGGTCGTTGGAGGCGGCGACAACGTTAACGCTGCAGCCCTACCACCATCTGATTCGTCAGACAGCAGCTTCAGCCTCGAAGTCGACAGTAGCATCGGACTCCCTTCTAGCCCAGACAGTTGTGACGTGGAAATGCAAGCCCCGCGAGAGGTCAAGCGTGCTCACAAGTCTGGCACCAGCTCGGACGGCACCCACGACAGCCGCTCCGAATTCCAGCAACCGAAGAAACCTCGACCCTCTTCTAGAGGGTCGAATTGTGCTGTGTAGTGTACGTACTCCAGTCCCCCCGGACAAATCCCCGGGGTATACCGAATCGAAAAACACGACCAGGTCAGTCACACATCTTTTTTCAATATGGCTGACACCCTGAAAATTCTTTCTTTAAATGTTCAAGGGTTCCGTAACCCAGTAAAGCAAGCCGAGGTTATCAGCATAGCCCGCGCAGAACATTGTGATATTCTGTGTTTACAAGAAACAAACTTTTTCACCATTGGCCACGTTCGTGCATTCAAACGCGCATTTAATTTAGACTGTTATTTTTCCTTCGCGACATCTCGCTTCTCTGGAGTTGGAATTATTATTTTTAACCGCGCTCTTCTGCGAAATCATCATGTTTTCTATGACGCGTTCGGACGGGTATTGGCTTTTGACTGCGTCCTATCATCCTTCAAGCTGCGTGTTTTGTGTATTTATGGGCCAGCTCAAGCAGCGATGTCTAACGATTTTTTCCGTGACCTGGACGTGTATTTTCTAGACGGTCGTCATGTAATACTCACTGGAGACTTTAATTGTGTATTAGACACGCGAGCTGACGTGCAAGGTCCAGGATGGGGTCGCTCTGATTGGAACGCGCGAGAGCTGCGTCGCCTAGTGCAACATTTCTCTTTGATAGATACCTACAGACTAGTGCATGGACCACAGTATGCCTGGACTTGGCGGCGTAGCACGTCGTCTAGTCGTTTGGATCGTTTCTATGTGCCGAGCGCGCTAGCTTCTTACGTATCGCACTCTGATGTAGTAACATTACCATCATCGCCTGTTTATATATCAGACCACCGACCAGTGACGCTCGAGGCTCACTTTCCCTTTTCTTCATCAGTGAAACCTTGGCGTCTTGACATCCGCATCCTGCACGACGTGCGTACACGCTCCAGTTTATCTAGAAGCTTGCGGGCCTCTCTCTTGGGATGCGGTCCGGAGGTGTGGGACGCGCTCAAGACACAGTGGCGTTTACACTGCTCAGTAGCAGGGCGGGCCCTTAGACGCCGTACGTCCGAAGAACTAGCGGACACTGCCACAAAGCTGCGTATTGCTCTTCGGGTTGATCGACTAACTCCCTTGATGCGCGCACGGCAGCGAGAGTTAAGGGGTCGTTTTCAACGACTCATTGCAGCTTCGTCATTGACGGCGGCTGCTTGGCGTTGCAGACGTAATCCATGTGCTCACCCTGAGGTTCTACGCTTTGCGAAAAGCTCGCTTCTCAACCCGTCGAGTCGACTAGGAACTCCGGTGGCCAGATTCTTACACACTGCGTTGCCGCCGACACGTGATCAATCAATTTTCCTAGCTCACTTTGCCAACATGGCTCGTACGACAATGTCATCACATCGCGGTACCACCGAGACAGCCACAATGTTAAGTAGGCTACCTCAAATTTCATCTGAAGTCGCTGAACAACTGTGCACAATTCCGTCAGCTGACGAAGTGAAAGAGGCACTGTCTTCCATGAAGCGTGGCTCGGCCCCCGGGCCCGATGGGTTGCCTGTTGAGTTTTATTTAGCGTTTTGGGACGACATTGGTGCTCTTTTCACCTCTGTTATTTGCCGCTGTTTCGAGAACTTTGATTTTCCTGATAGCTTTCGCGATGGTCGAATTGTTTTAATACCTAAACATGACCCATCGTCAGTTCGCCCAGAGGAGTGGCGACCAATAACGCTCCTCAACGTTGATTATAAAACCTTCGCGGCAATTATCACTCGGCGTTTGAGAAGCTTGATGCCCTCCTTAATAGGTCATCATCAGGCGTGCTCTATTCCTGGAAGAGAAATCCACAGTCTTTCCTTTGTTACGCGCGATATAGTTGCGTACACGTTAACAAGATCAGCTCAGGGACTCTTGGTTTCACTTGACCAAGAAAAGGCATTCGATCGCCTCGAACATAGCTTTATATTTAGCGTAATGGCAGCATTTGGCTTCTCACAAAACTTCGTTGAGCTTCTCAGAAACGCATACCGAAATATACGCAGCACGTTGTTTCTTGATGGTTTAGAGAGTGCGCCATTTCCGGTTACCCGTGGTGTTCGCCAGGGGTGTCCTTTATCCCCTGCACTTTTTGTACTCAGCCTCGAACCATTCCTTCAATCGCTAATCGCTGACCCTTACGTTAGAGGCCTTCCTCTTCCAGGTAGTGGTACCGTGACAGTGACAGCATTTGCTGATGACATCACGTTGTATTTGAAGAATGAGGACAGTTTATCCCGTAGCCTACGACTTTTTACGACGTATGGCATGATTTCAGGTGCCGCTTTAAATTTTTCCAAATGTCGATATTTATTCATTGGTTCCCCAGACGCATGTCTAAGTTCCTTTTTCGGTCTTCAGAAAAGTGACTCTATTCGTATTCTAGGGCTTGATTATACTTCCTACGGCATATCAGGCTCCTTGTGGAATTCAGTAGTCGAAGATGTAAAACGACACGTCCGGGAAGCACAAGAGTATGATTTACCGATGCTCGAAAGAAGGTATTTAGCACAGACGGTGTTTTGCGGCCGTGCATGGTACATATCTCACGTCTTACAACCCCCATTACGAATCACCAGATCGTTGCAATCCCTCATTGGCTCCTTTTTCTGGTCGGGTGGAACAGAGCTGGTTTGCCGAGCAGCTCTTGGGCAACCGAGAAAGTGCGGTGGATTCGCATTCCCATCCGTCTCTGTTCGCTGCCGGCTGCTTGCCCTACGATTCTTACTTCGGTTGTTGCATGGTGATCAGTGCCCCGCGCGTGATCTTGCCTGTTATTTCTTGGGCACCAAACTACGCTATTTACTACCTGATGCACGGCTTAATTCTGCACCGCAAACACTTAACGTGCCTGCATTTTACTCAACGGCAGTAGCATTTTATCGACACACGCAGCAGGTTTGTCCCGATGTGGACATTCTTGAAAGCCGCATCGTAGATACAACGGCGGCTCTTCTGCTTCCTCTGGTTCCTCCAGCCCGTCTAGCACGATCGAGACATGTCTCGTGGAGCGCGATAACGGCATCGTTTTTGCCTGGTCACCTCCGTGACTTTATGTGGCGTCTTGGATGGGGAGTACTCCCAACACGGGACAGATTGGAGAGGTGGCGCATGGTCCCATCTTCCACTTGTCCTAACTGCCCGTTACAGGAGTCTAACCAGCATATGCTGAAGCAATGTGTCATCGCAAAGGTGTTTTGGAAGTCAGTTAACGCTAGTTTTCGTGGCCTAGGTGTTAATCGCTTTGTAACATCTGGTCGCTGCTCGCGTAGTCGCTTTGCACGCCTTCTAATAGCTGCGGGAGCCTTTTGTTTATGGCGTAATAGGTGCGAAGCTGTTGCGGCAGGTCATCGTCGTCGTGCTCTTTTTCCGATTCTGGAACGCCTCTACTGTGAACTCTTATCGTTTCTGTCGGAGGAATTGTTCTTCCTTGGGGAGGAAGAATTTCTGCGACAATGGTCGTGCCGCTTTCTGTCCGTAGTAGACAGACGCGTTCGATTAGTCTTCCACTTGGCCTGGTTCCTATAGCCAGGCCACCTGGTAATGTCTGATTGGTGCATGTAATCAGTATGTGTTTACTATTTTATGTGTTTGTGTATGTCCCATATTGGTGTGAGCTCTTCTATATATGCACTTCATTCTAACGCTGTAAGTTATGTAACTTTCATGAATATTGATACCTGTTGTACATATTTTCTACCATCTTCATCAAGTCTTGTAAATTCTGCACATATATCATCATGTACATTGTCCATATTGTGATTAGTGCATTTATGTAGTGTATGTATAGTTATTAGTACTATGAACGATGGACATCCTACGGACTTGGATACTTGTTTAAATGTGTAATGTATGTTGTGCTTTGTCTTTTGTTTGTTATTGTGCCTGTTATACAGACGCTTGTCCCTTAGCTTTGTTGCGTCCCACGAGAGAATAAACTTTTTCTAAACACACAGAGATAGAGATAGACTTTATTAAATAATTTCTGGCAGATTGCTGGGATGGGCTCCCACCTAGGGGCCAACGGAGAGACCGTGTCTCCCGGCAGCTTCCTTGGCCTACTGGATCGCCCAAAGTTGTTTGTCCAGTCCCGAACTGAGCAGCGCAGTCCGCCAACGCGCCCGAAGGTCTTCATTGGAGGCCCCAACCCCAGAATTTCTGACTAATGCTGGACATTCCCATAGGATATGGTCGAGAGTGGCTCTGGTGGTACAGTACTGGCATAGATTAGAACTATAGACGTTAGGATATATGTGGTGCATGATGACAGGGTTCGTGTATGTGCGTGTTTGTAGCTGTCGCCACTGAACGGACTGGGCCCGATTTAGCTTGGAGTGAGGCGGAGGGTACTCTTGCCTTTGCAGTCGATAGTGTTGAATTATGTCATTAAATTTAGTGAGCCGATCATCCCATTCCCACACCGGCGCAGAAAGGTCCGTTTGGGTGGCCGCTTCGTCTGACGTGACTCGGAACATAAGACCTCGAGCCACGTTGTGCGCCACTTCATTCGGACTGGCCTCCGCGTTACCTAGTGGTGTGTGGGCAGGGAACCACAAGATGTGTACGTATTTGTCCGCCTCGAGAATTTTGCCTGTATTAAGAATCCGCAATGCCTCGGCGGAGATTCTGCCGCTGGCGTAGTTTCGAACGGCTGTCTGCGAGTCGCTGATTACGCATGAGGCGTTAGTGTGGGCTATGGCCATCGCTATAGCCACTTCCTCTGCCGTTTCTACGTTCCGTGTGATGATTGACGCGCTGCTTTTGCATTGTTGAGTGTGGTCTACGACAGCAGCCACGAAGTGGTGACGTTCCTGGTAGCGTGCTGCGTCGACAAAGACTGCCTCATGGTTGCGCCCAAACATCTTTGACATGGTCCTGGCTCTACTGACACGTCTGCCCTTGTTGTGTTCAGGGTGCATGTTTCTTGGTATGGGTGGTACTGTTAGCTTAGCACGGATAGTGCGTGGTATGTCGTGTTTGTCTCCGTGTTGAGTGTGGTAAGTAATATCGAGATTACATAGAATCTGGCGGCCTGGCTTAGTCTTGGCTAAACGCTCGAATTGGAAGATTTGTTGCGCCTCAATAAGTTCCTCAAGGGTATTGTGTAAACCAATTTGAAGGAGTAGTTCGGTGCTGGTGTTTTGAGGCAAACCTAGCGCTTGTTTGTAAATTTTCCTAATTAGGCTGTTGAGTTTTGACTTTTCCGTGGTGAATCATCGGTGGTACGCCGCCGTATAGGTGATGCGAGTTAGAACAAACGCTTGGATCAAACGGATGATGCTGGCCTCTTTCATGTCTTTGTGTTTATTGGTAATGCGCCTAATGAGGCGCATCGTGTTAGACACTATGGCTTGAATGTTGCGAACTGTCTCTCCGTTGGTACCCTTACTTTCTATGATCAAACCTAGCACTCTGATTTTGTCCACGGTTGGTATGGCGTGACCATCGCTTGTAGTGAGTTTTATATCAGCGTGTGCCTGCGCTTGGGGATGTTGTTTGGGTGGCCGACCTCTAAGTGTAGGGCGATATAGCAGTAGCTCAGATTTCTCTACCGAGCAGGATAGTCCAGTTCCTTGTGAATACCGTTCGACTGTGTCAATCCCCTCCTGTAATCTCTGTTCTATGGAACCGTCACTGCCGTCGCACACCCAGAGGGTGATGTCGTTGGCGTAAATGGTGTGATGAAGTCCTTGAATGGTTTGAAGTTTTGAAGGAAGACCAATGAGGGTGAGGTTAAACAACATGGGAGATATCACGGAACCCTGCGGGGTGCCCGCACTTCCTATGGTTATTTCGGACGACCTGAGTGCTCCCACAGTGATCGTGGCCGTTCTGCCCGTAAGAAATGCCCTAATATAGTTGTACGTGCGAAGCCCCAAGTTTAGGGTATTGACCTGATTTAGAATGGTGCTATGCGTGACAGAGTCAAAAGCCTTCTTCAGATCAAGACCAAGTATGCCCTTAGTGGAGCGTCCCGTACTGTCTATGATGTGATGCTTAAGCTGCAACATGGCATCCTGCGTTGAAAGATGCCTGCGGAAGCCAATCATGGTGTGTGGGAAAAAATCATTGTCTTCGAGGTAATTTGTCAGTCTAGCCAGGAAAGCGTGTTCCATCAATTTGCCTATGCAAGATGTTAAGGAGATGGGCCTAAGATTGTCAGTATTCAGTGGTTTGCCTGGTTTCGAAATCAGAATCACCTTGGCCGTTTTCCAATGCGGGGGCAAGATTCCGGTGTTCCAGCAGTTATTAATATAGTCTGTGATATGCGTGATCGACTCATCGTCCAAATTGCGTATCCTCTTATTCGTGATGTTATCCGGACCTGGTGCAGATTTGGTGTTAAGTTTTTGTAGGGCGGCACGGATATCCGCTTCGGTGAATTCTTCGTCTAGAGTAGTGTTGATCTGGCCCGTATAATCTGGATGCTGCTGAGTGAGAGATATATTTGAGCTCTACCTTCCTAAGAAACTCCTCGTTGGTGCCCTTGTAAGCATGTATTAGTTTGTTGATGGTTTGTCGTTGGGCGGTTTTGCTGTCTTCTGGGTCGAGCAGGAACCGTAGAAACTGCCAAGTTTTACTAAGACTTAGCTGCCTGTCCATCGCATCGCAGGTTTCATCCCAGTGTTGCCGGCTTAGCTGTGTTGCATACATCTCTATCTCTGTGTTGAGAAGTGCTATGCGTTTCCTGAGGTTTCTGTTGTGTTTCTGTGTCTTCCACCTATTTTGGAGCGATTGCTTTGCCTCCCACATGTGGAGGAGCCGGCTATCGATCTCTTCGAGGTGAAGGTACGATTCGGGTGGCATTATTAATATCCTGTTTAAGCGTGTGTATCTAGTCCTCTGTGTCGCTGATTGGTTGGACCTGGTTCTCACGTGATTTGCGGAACTGGGTCCAGCCTGTCAACTTTAGCTCTTTTCCCGTGGGTTTACGTGGGCAACCTTAAACATGTACCTCGATGATGTAGTGGTCGCTACCCAGGTCCTCTAGGGTATTTTTCCAGGTGGCTGCTGATGTGTTTCTCGTGAACGTCAGATCAGGCGTTGCGCCTTTACTGGAGCTAGTGCCCGCTCGTGTGGGTGTGCTAGAATTGGTGATGAGAGTTAATCCCTCTTGCTGCGAGTCAAACCAGAGGGCCCTACTTTTAGGAAACACATAAGAGTATCCCCAGGCAGTGTGTGGTGCGTTGAAGTCCCCCGCTATTAAGATGGGATTTTGGCCGGCGATGTTGAGGGCGCGTTTAAAGAGTGTGAGAAATCTGTGCTTCTTTTGTTTAGGGTTGCTGTATATGTTTAGTATAAAATGACTTTCCTGTGTCTTGCGTTGCGGAACGAGTTCAATAAATATATTGTCTATATTGGTAATTTCCGTGTCATCTTGCGTGAACGTAAGGTTTCGTCTAACTAGGGTGGTAAGGACAGTCGTCTCCCCGTTGGCATGTCCGATCGAGCGGTAGCCTGCCAATTTAGCGAAACAATGTGTCTCCTGCAATAAAATGATACCGGGCTTAACTTTCCCCTTAAGGTATTGGTGAAGATTTGCTTGCTTATTCGCGTAGCTTCTACAATTCCATTGCCAAATTGTGTAGGCGTGATTTTTAGCTATGATGAGATGCAGAAGGTAGGAATGTCGCCGGCTGTATCACACTGAATGCCGAAGAGGAAGGTTGCTTTACATTCGCTGTGGGGTCCAGTCCGCTAGGTGGCAGAGGGGTGATTCTAGCCTCCACAGCGATGAGTCGCTGTTGTAGGTGTTGGTTTTGTTGCTGGGTAATTTTAGCTATAGTCTCTACGCGGTCAGTAAGGGCTGAGATCAGTCGGTATGCGTTGCTCAAAAAAAAAGGCAGATCCCACGTTTGCTGATTTTAAAGTGACATATCAACATTTCTCATTTGTGCTTCGCGATTCACACTGTACGTGGGATCTGCCTTTTTTTTTTCTTGCAGTGAAATCGGCTCCAAAAGCTGAGAAGTCACTTGTATCGTTGCATCACGATACCGGGGAGTGCTTGGGGAAGAATAAATAAATACAAGCTCCAGAGATGCGGTGGCATTCACCAGTGCAAGTCATTGGGGCGAAGTTTTCTGCGGTAGCGGTAAATACTTCTTTACTGTTAAAGTAAGTATACGCTTTGGATCAAATAAAGGTTCATCGTTTCTATTCATAATATTACGCTTCCCAGAATATTAATTCCGCAATATTTTGCTAAAGCTTTTCAAGAAGTTCTAACCTCGAATTAAAAAAGCAGCCACACGAACGTGCCTCAACTACGTGTGACGGCGCATCCATGGTTCACCGTGTTTGTCGAACAAGAAATTGTAGTAAGTTCTATTGATGAAGTTATTTTGACGGGATTTATAGAGAAAATTTTATGTAAAGAGTGGCTACTGGAGCCTTTTCGTGGCCCAGCTTAAAAGGGAAACCTCTGACCAACCGCTGGAAAGCGTACCCATCCTCGCTTTCAATCCTTTGTCAAGACATGGAATAGCCTCCTCAGGTGGACAATGAATACCCAAGTGTGACATAATTTTTTGCAAAAAAGAAATTTTATTAATTTGTGCGATTTCCCATATCTGCTCTAAATAATGTCCCGCCTAATACATCTAATGCCTTACAACAGAAAACAGTAAGTATGACCAGAAAGTGTTGTGTTTCTGCATTTGCTTTGCACAAAGAGGTACATTCATGTGATTTAGATGTACTGTACATGTATTCAATTTGTGGAAGCATGGGTGTGTAGTCTAGTGGTTAAGACACTCGCTTTCGGAGCATGAGGGTGCGTGTTCAAATCCCAGTGTGGGAAAGAAGAAACGTTTGTTATTTTATTTATGCTGAAGACATTATCGGGTTTGACCGACCACTCGTGGCGCTTAAAGCAGCGCATGTAGCTGGGCCGCAGGGCCCTACGGGAGTGTCCGCTGCTTTTATGTAAGTATGCTTCTCTATGGGGCCTCATCAATTGTAAGGCATCCGGGACGGCTTTCTGCTCTCCCATATAGTAGATTACGAAGTACTTTAAAGGCTGGTTCACACCGGCGACTATAGAGCCTGTCGCGCGACCAAGTTGATCTCTTTTCGACATGGTCGCAAAGCGACTGCTTGCTGTGCGATTGTTCAGTCGCATGATCGCAGTCAGCGAAGCTCAGAAGTGGCTTCAACATTTCTTTGCATTTGGGATCTTTCTTTTTTTTTTAATTGCTCTGGCCCACTGCCGCCAGATACAAATGACTGCGTTCCTCAGTGCCACCATGGCCACCACGGAGTACTCGATCGGTTTGGAGATGCTGGGGTGCAGCTCGAGTGAAGTGTCGAATTTCTGTGGCGGCATTTGCACCAGCAAAAGAAAGAGAAAATGGATTATGCCCCATCTTCCCCCGTATTGAGTTGAACTCGATTTCCCTCCGCGTTCAATGCAACGCGTTTGAAGCACGTTTCTGCTGCCTTGGTATCGCCCAAAGACAGCTGTTCGAGACACGCCTGGCTGCATTGTAGTCGGTGGCAAGTCAAGTCAAGAAGCGTTTTGAAGATGTATACGGCCTGTATTAAGAAACCAACCTTGGCCTTACGTCAATTTTTCCTCATGTTTCTGTACCCTTTACATGCGTTGTAAATGCAGAAACATGGTAACGAGGTAAAATATTACAAAAACATTGGTTCATGAATGCTGGCCTACTTCCTACGTCAAGCCCCATAAAGGCTTACAACTGATAAGAAAAACTCGAGGTAAGATTGAGGATGGTTTGTGAATACGAGCCGTTACGCTCGCAAATACTCTCGTCGTGTGAGCCGAGGTCGAGAAGCAGGCAGTTTGCGTGACCATGCAGTCACCTCTCACAAAGTGCACCCACCACCGCCTTTTCATCTTCATCTTCATCATCTTCATCACCAGCCTGACTAAGTCCACTGCAGGACAAAGGCCTCTCCCATGTACCGCCAGTTAACTTGGTCCTGTACTTGCTGCTGCCAATTTGTGCCCTCAAACTTCTTAATCTCATCTGCCCACCTAACCTTCTGTCTCCCCCTAACTCGCTTGCCTTCTGTGGGAATCCAGTTAGTTACCCTTAATGGCCAGTGGTTATCCTGTTTACGCGCTACATGCCCGGCCTATGTCCATTTTCTCTTGTTGATTTCAGCTATGAAATTCTTAACCCCCGTTAGTTCCCTAATCGACTCTGCTCTTTTCTTGTCTCTTAAGGTAACACATACCATTTTTCTTTCCATTGCTCACTACGTAGTCCTCAGTTTAAGCTGAACCCTCTTTGTAAGTTTCCATGTTTCTGCTGCGTAGCTAAGTACCGGCAAGATACAACTGTTATATACCTTCCTCTTGAAGGATAGTGGCAATCTACCTGTCATAATTTGAGAGTGCTTGCCAAATGTGCTCCACCCCATTATTATTCTTCTAGTTACTCCAATCTCGCGGTTTGGCTCCGCGGTTATTACCTGTCCTATAGTCTTTTACAACTTGAAGTAGACTATTGCCTATCATGAAGAACTGCTCTCTTCCGAGGTTGTTGTACATTACTTTCGTTTTCTACAGATTAATTTTAACACCCACCTTTCTGCTCTCCTTGTCTAACTCCGTAATCATGAGTTGCAACTTCGTCCCCTGAGTTACTCAGCAATGTAATGTCATCGGCGAAGCGCAGGTTACTAAGGTACTCTCCATTAACTCTTATGCCTAACTGTTCCCATTCTAGGCCTCGTAAAACCTCCTGTAAACACGCAGTAAATAGCATTGGGAAGATTGTATCCCCCTGCCTCACACCCTTCTTGATTGGTATTCTGTTGCTTTCTTTATGGAGCACTAAGGTAGCAGTTGATCCTTACTCATTGCCGATTCCACGTCTTCATAGAAGCTTTCGACTGAAGCATCATCATGGCTGGATGTAGGCGCGTAAGCCTGTACCACCTTCATCTTGTATCTCATATTGAGTTTAATTACGATACCTACCACACTTTCATTAATGCTATAGTATTCCTCTATGTTGCCAGCTATGTTTCTGTGAATTAGGAACCCCACTCCCAGTTCTCTTCTGTCAGCCAAGCCCCGATAGCAAAGGACGTGCCCATTCTGTAGCACAGTATATATAGGCCTCATCTGACAACTGTTACGACCGGCCCTGGGGAGCTAAGCAGGAAGAGTTTGGGGGAGAACCGGTTCTTGACCGACGGTGTCGTCCACCCCCACCTCCCCATTCGGGTTCCTCCTCGCCGGGAGAGCTCCGGGGTCTGCTGTGCGTTCGTGACCATGTTTGGTAACATTTTAGGGCGCCGAAACCATATATGGACCTCGTGTTAGGTTGTGCCACTCCATGTGTTGTGAGGTGTGTTTCCCCCTCTCTCGTGGCCGGGGTGCCGGAGACACCGTATTGGCTGACGATGCGGACGGGGCGCCCAGTGTCAACGGCGCGGCGCTATAAAATGCCGAAGACGTTTTGTATCACTCGCACTCTTCTCTCTTTGGGTCAGTTGACCACTTCTCCACATGTAAATAAATCTCTGTTGTTCGTTCGGGCGCTTCTTCTCGCTGAATTGTTGGACGATGGATCCTGCGACGGGGCCAGCTACCGAAAACGAGACCGGCAGGACCCGGAGTCACAACACCTCCTAACCTTTTAGGAGCTCCTTAAGCCGTGGGTCGTGCGCCGGCGATGTATGTATACTAGTAGTAGTGCGTCGTAGCCACATCTACGGCTGGACTATAGAGGAGTGGCACGTGCGCACTCATTTTCATTGAGGAGGAAACCTGCGCATGGTATGATCATAAATTTTCAAAATTATAAATCAGACATTTTCAGCGCGTTCCTCAAGTACAAACACGTATAACAACTACGAAGGTTGTTAGTTTACACTTGTCCAGCGCATACCTATGCGTTTTCGTGGTCCTTCTTTGTGCTGTATATAGCGGAGCACTGAAGGTTTCGATCTGCTCGTCGTTGTTCGTGCACATGTTCCATTCTAATTTCTTGCTATCGCATTCATTGCTTCGTCATAATGGTGAAACTGTGAATTTTTTTCAACAGCGAAGCTCTTTTTAGTCGTGTCTTTCATGTCCGGGGGCTGTAGTAGATCGTAAACGGGCATAGGCCACAGACAGTGGGTAAAACCCACTATACGGATACGTGTCACTCACTGTACCCAATACTTGCACAACTAACCGCTACGGACACTACAACTCCCGCCACTCCTCTCACCCATTTCACTCACTTCATTCCTACCAAATTCGAGACCCACTTTATCCAACCAGTTAAAATGATTGCCGAAGCGAAGGCATCTCTATTCGCTGTCCATCTGTGGGCGCCAAATGGAGCCGGCTGAATTTTTTAATTATTAATAAATTTGTTTAAAAAGAAGTTAGTAGCTATGTGGCTTCGGCTACTCCTCTTTTTTTACGTAACTCGCATCGTGAAGCTGCCAATAACCACGACGTAATTAGAGCTGTGCGCGTGAAAATGTTCTTTTAGAACAGCAATCTTCGCACATCATATAAACAATGCACCAGTGTGAAGTGAATGAAGGGGTCACTTTCAATGAGCGCTGTGTGTGGTAGAATACAGGAAATAGAAAGAGACAATTGAACTACGTCCAATTTACTACCCGACATGTGTGAAGGGGACAAGGAAGTGAAACGAGAGGGAGGAACACGCCCAGTGTTGCAGCGTATCGCAGGTGGTCACTAAATGCTGCCACTCTCAAGAACTGCGTGCTCATGTAACTTTTTGAGCTGATGTGAGGCCAGGCATCCAAGGTCTTTCATGCATCGGCCGTTTACTGGAGCGCACGTGTAAGTTTTGCACCGAATATATGTTAAAACACAATTACAAAGAGCACGACTGCAGAGCATAGCGCCCTGTACCTGCTGCAAAACGCGCTATAGGTTAATTAAAGCACGTACCATCGTCGCATTGCGTGCGTAGGCGGTCGGCGGCACGTCGTCGGCACTCACCGAAATGAATGCATTGCAACGATTGCTGGATGCAAACGCGTATGTTTGCATCTGTACCGTGAACGAATACATTAGCTGCTTTCCTGTTAGCAATGTGGGCTCACACTTGATAGAACTTAAGTCAACACTTGAAATACATGTGGATATAATTATTTTTTCGTTACTCTGCAGACTTTCTTCATGTAAAATGGTTGTGGGGAGTACCAAATGGCGACTTTTGCAATATACTATTTCCATTTTGTTCGTGCTCACAGCACATCATTTCGTACATTTAATATAGTGCGTAGGCCAAGTCTAATGTTGTCGTCTCCCTTTTTTGTAGGAGTCACAAAAGAGCCGTTTCAGACGGAAGCACAATAGCGGCACGGTGGTCCCTCGGGGGAACTGTACATGGCATTGTGAAAACCACTTTGTGCTCGGACGCTTTCGCGCCAAACAACCGCCGGCGTTACGGATATATGCGCACGCGGCCTGCGTTTATTGTTGACGCAAACGGAGGCAACTCGAGCGTGCTGCGAGAGAATGGTGGCTTTTTGCATCGCGCGGGTGGAGGAGATGGCATGCCACTTTGTGTGCTCTCGGGACGTGTATATACAGTGACGGACCGCGTTCTATAAGGCGGGCGTGCATGCGTGTCCGTGCACTATGTGGCAAATAGCGCTACGAAAATTCGACTCTTGTGTGCAGAGTTTTGCTACGTTGGTGTACGTGACTACAAAAACAGAGTTACGTTTCTCGCCAGACGTCACTCGCAGGAACGCATCTCTATGCACTAAAATTGCAATACATCAAGGTCACTTCTAACATCGCGTTGTATTCGAAAATTCGGAGGCGTATATACAATCTTGACTCTATACCCTTTTCTTTTCCCTCCTCCTCGGTATACTTCCCTTTCTCACCACTTTGCTACCCTACATCATACAATGTCATGTTACCCTCTGCTATAGCATGCCTGGATAGCCGAATGGTTACGATGCTCGCCTTCAGATCGTAGGTATGCAGGTTCAAATGCCGCCTCCTCAAGAAATGTTTCCTCCCGGACGTATACAAAACCTCTCACTGCCGGTGCTGCGGCACTCACCCGGCTACGCTTCCGCATATGCTGTGGGAGTACCCGGTACCATACAGACACACTAACAACACGACCTTTTCGTTGAAGCTTCATGAGGCTCTGGGGAGCCCCGCTCTTGACGACCAAAGCTGGGCGACCCAGCACGCCCGTGAGGCGGCGTCGAGGCAAGCCCTTCACGTCCCCTCATGGGAAGCCTTGGCCCGGCCACCTAAACCTACTGGTTTCTTATAATAAAGTTTATTGCTCCTCCTCCTCTTCTTCTTCTCCCCCCTCCTCCTCCTCCTCCTCCTCCTCCAAAAGTTTCTATTTCTCGTTTTCCCTATAAGCATTCTCTCACCCACCAGAGCTATTGCGATCGACGTCGTACAATTTGGCGTATCAGTGTTCTAGAAGCGAAGCAGAAGAGGAAGCGGACGATTATAGTGCGTGCTGATTCATGATAAAGATAGGTATGTGTCAACGCCAAACAGCATAAAAAAGCAGCACCGCTTTAAAAAAAAGGGGGGGGGGAAGAAGGAAAGACTCGAGCTCTTATATTATTCCCGTGTCAATTGTGCTACGTGTAGCTTTAACGTTTTACTGCTAAAAAGGGCAAAGGAAAAGTGTTTCGGTCCGCTAACGTGAAACCTGGGCAGCGGTGAAGCATACATGCAGTGTGCGCGCCAGTAATTTCCAAAGCAAAATATTTAATGTTAATTGCTTGACCGGTCTACTAAAGCACCATCACTTTGCAGACATGTTTCAAGAAGTTGTGTTTCAAATCAATGATTTCACCGTAGAGATGTACGTTTGTATCTCTGGTTTAGATGAAACATTTCAGAGCAGAACCTCAGTAAATTTCGGCGGGGATTCTTGACACAGCTGCTAAGCAAAACACAATGTTTTAGGCAGTAACGAAGAACCTTCAACTCATAATATGAACCGCTGCCGAGTAGTGGCATTTACCCAATTTTTTGTGGCGCATGCCGGTTTATGATTGACTCTAGCGACGGCATGACACGCTGATAAGCCTAAACCCTGCATAAGGTGCTTCACCCATTGAAAAAAAAAGCAGAAAATTAGAGGGGAGTAAGCAGTCCAGGGCACTCACTTATCAGGATTTACTAGATCCCGTTCAAATTCATTCAATCTCTTGTGAATAGTGATACAAATCGTGATACAAATCGTGATACAAATCGTGATACAAATTATACAAATCGTGAATAGTGACGCCGAGTGTCACGTGCCAAACATTCTCTCCTCGCTCTACGTAAAGGGACGCTGAAGAATGAACTGTATTCCAAATCCTGACATTATTCATGCGAAACTGCTTTTAACGCGGTGCAGAACAGTGTCAGTGCAGTCTTCGTGAACGCAACGCCCAAGTACGCCAGAGAATATATAGTGCGTAACACTAACCCCTGGCTGCGACAGAGCCGCGGTTGAGCGGAACGTGAAGATATACATACATACACAGTGCACTGCGGAAGTTTACGGACCACGCGAGCGCATGGCCAACACTTCTTTGCGACAGTTCCGCAGCATCAGCGGCTGTCGACAGTCGCGCTTATAACGCAATACGCATCATTCGCTTAATTTTCGTATCCTTGGTAAATTTTTCCCACGGAATGCAAGGGCACAAGTACTTTCATTTTTTCTCCTCCTTGTTGCGACGCAACATTCGGCGGTCATGACGACGTGCTTTTCTGTTGAGAAGTGTAGCTGGGTGTAGCGGTTGCACGGTCGCTGAATAAGACACGCTTTTCCCACGAGTGCCCGTAACAGCTATGCAGTCGCAATCCTTCGCGTAATCTGATACCGCCGCACCGCTCCTTGTGCACCGTGACTCCTGTGATTACGTTATCAGTTGTGGCGGTAATACTGCAGATGGGGGCTTTTGCTTGAAGACAGCCAACTAACTCTGATATATGCGACAGTGGATAATTGACGTGCCATTGAAAAACAAAAAGACGCATATCTGGCCTATAGCGTTGAGGTCAACGTTACGGTGCACCGCTAGGTGACGCGGACAAGTAGTGCTCGGACAAGCAGTGTACGGGATTGATAGACATCTACGGTAATGAGGGAGATAGGTTAAACGTGAAATTCAGTAGGAAAAAATCAACAATCATTATTTTTAATGATAATGAAGGCAGTGAGCATAAGATACAGGAAGTCAGGGCTAGAAATAGTGGATAAATACAAATACTTCAGCGTATGGATAAACAACGAGGCTGAGTAACTAAGAGAGCACGAAAGATACGTAATGACTAAGGGTAACAGGAATGCAGCTGTAATGAAAAATAGGGAACCCTAGAACTACAAGGTATGACGTTGTGAGAGGGATTTAAAAAGGTGTCATGGTCCTAGGTTTGACGTTCGACAATGCGGTCTTGTACCTGAAATCAAAGGTTCAAGCAAGATTGCAAATTCCAGAACGTTGCATTGGCAGACTTGCTTTGGGAGCACACGGGAATACCCAAAATCGAAGGGGCAGGGTGACATGGGATTGAAATCGTTTGATTGCAGGGAAGCTTAGCAGCAATATCGAATTTGAGGAGTGATTGAAACAAATAGGAGAGGAGCGTTTGGCTAGGTAAGTTTTCAGCTACTTGTACATGAAGAATGTTGATACTAAATGGAGTAAGTGAACTCGAAAATTATCAAGAAAGTATTTAGACAACAGCAGAATACCAAGCCAAAAAGAAACATCTGTGAAAAAAGGCGAAGGAAACAAAGGGGGACATGCGGAAGATTGGAATGCTTATGAAATCATCACTGGAGACCTACCAAACTTTCAAACAAAAAATTGCAAAAGAAACTATCTACGATAATTCTCGGTGTAGTTCTGTGCTGTTCGAGGCCAGAACGGGAATATTGTGGATTATGACCAGCCAAGCCAAATACGAAGGCACAGACACCGTATATAGTGCGTGTGCAAAGGAAGAGGAAATGGCTGGACATTTGATAATGTTCGGGAATGGGCTCCACCCTATAGAGTCCAAGATAATGGCGCGGAATTTTTTAAAGCATTGGGGTTTACGGGCAGTGAAAGCAAAATAGACTTTAAACGGGTAGAAATAACTAGGAGGAGGCTAACTGATTGGTGGCTACAATCAGGGCGCGAGTAAAATTCAATCCTTCAACACATAGTGAGCAGTACTTAACTTTATGGCTAGGTGGTGTGAGACGCCAAACGATCTAAAGGTCACTGCCGGATACATCTATACATCCATCGTGCGTGGCCGCTGGATTATCCAGCTGACGTGCCATGGTCGCGCGGTCTGTAAACTTTTGCCGTCGACTGTACATTCGTCGTTGTTAAAGCAAAAGGCAAAATAATTTGCTCTATTGTTGCTAGGTTTGTCAATGTATAGTCAAATAGGGCTGAAAAGAAAAAGTATTCTTGGCATCGTGGTGAACGAGTTGGCTCCGTGCTTACTATTACTATGTTTGCACAGTAAAAATTTTTACACCCACAAGGGTGTAAATGAGCTTGTCCCGTGGACGACACCCTAAGGGTGTTAATTCAGCACCTTCCAAAAAGGGTGCTTTACCATGCACCCTTAGAATAGGGTGTACATGTAAAAAACTGTAGGGTGTTAAAAAAACACCCTTAAGGAAGGGTGCCTTCGATGTCCATCACTTTTTTAGCACCCTCTGAGGAGGGTGCGAGAAGGGTGCACAAGGGTGTTGAGTGCCCATGGCAGGGGTGGCGAATACTGCCACCAATAGATATCAGCATGCACTGATTAAACACTACTTGAAGAAAGTGGTCCTGATTATCGATGGTGCACCACCTTTCGAGCTCCATTCATTGCGTGTGGGCAAAAATATAAACGCGTACAATCGTGTATGAACTTGTGCTGGATCTATATATACTTCAGTGTATATGCATAATGCGAGTTACAGAAAATGAAGCCTTGCTGCCCTTGCATATTGCGTTTATTTAATAGGCAAATAAAACATAAACTTTTCTTCTGCCACACAACTTTTTCACCAGATATACGTTCATGTATACGTACACTACACATGCAACACCTCAAATGTTTATTATATTTTTTCAGTTTTACTTTATTGACAATTCTTTGCAACATACAATTACACTGGTTTCAGTTTAGTATACTGCTTCAAGTACATAGAGACTACAAATGAAATACACGCTAATATATCCCTATTTTCTTTCAAGTATCTACAATCCCAGTGGTTTCCAGTTTAATACTCCTTCGTGTACACAATCGGTTAATAGGAATGAAATACAGGCAAATATATACTTATGATTCTTTCAAATATATACAATCACCATGATTTCACTATATACGCCTTCATGTACACAATCGTTCCCAAGAAGTGATGCACACAAAAATATATATGGATAGTGTTTTCAAATGTATACAATCACAGTGGTTTAAGCTTTGTATTCCTGGATGTATAACAATTGGTTATGAGAAATGATGTACATGCAAACATATACGGGTTTTCGCACATATAACTTTAGCGAATACTTAAGAAACCAATACAATGATCAGAAACATAATATGCTAAAAACGAACACAAAACTGAGTCAGGACACACAAAAACAAAAGAGGTAATGCATAATTATGGCTAATGACACAGCTGGGTCACTTTATGCCAAATGTCCCAGCCATTTTGGCGACCATCTCAAATGTATTCGAAAAACTCGTGCTGCATTGAAAATAGTGAACTTCAGGAATATTTAGGAGAGGAAAAATATTTGGTCACGTGGCTGCCTTCTGAACTTTCTGGAATGCCGTCTGGGTGTTGTATGTGAAAAATTTTATTTTAAAAGCACCGCTCCTTCTTTCCATACGAGACTCGGTCTACGTGTTACGTAACAAGAGCTTAATTTGGGAGAGTTGGTTCATCGTGGTTGTGTGCTAGTCACAGCGCGACAACTTTAGGAAGAGACAGAAAGGACAGGAAAGAGCACAGACTGTCAACTGAATTTAATGAATGTGCTACGAGCGCTTTTACACGGAGTACAAGAACCGTGTTCATGCGCGACGACACGTGTGAGCACTACAAAATAATTTTAACTGTGAAAAGAATACTCCCTCTCGGAAAGGATAAGTGAACGTGTAGTGATGCACTGATCATTGGTTTACCTGATAAAAAATATTTCTACAAACGTTAAATTGGCATTAAGTAAACCTATTCTCGTGACGAATGGGGCAAGATTGACTATTCCTGTTGCTGTTTAGTACACACACTTTTGAAAGCTTGCAAGGGGTGGAAAACCACACGCTAATATCATATCTGCTGGCTATTTTTCTAGTTGTGAGACACGTGATGTGGTATAACATGCAAAGGTTTCGGTCATTGTTTTTTGTTGGTCCTGTCTTCTTTAACTTTACTTTCTGCAGGAGGGTTTTGCAAATGGGTGTGAAGATTCTGTTGGGATACCCAGCATCTTTTAGTCTTTTAATCTGGTTTTTAAGCCTGACCTCACCCTTGTGCTAACATGACTTCTGAAGGGTGGCCTGAATACATGTGGTATCAATTCCTCTTTCTATTAATTTTGAATGCCCACTATAAAAAGGCAGAACATTCTTAGCACTCCTGGGCTGATAGCACCAGCCAATACCCCAACAGCATCATCACACTTGTTTGCGAAACCCTCCTGCAGAAAGTAAAGTTAAAGGAAACAGGACCAAAAGAAAAAGAGAATGACCAATCACCTTTGCATGTCACGTGGTACTACGTACATAAGGTGCCTCACAATTTTAGGAAAAGAGCCAGCAGATATGACATTGTTGTTTTCTACCCCTTGCAAGCTTTCAAAAGTGCATGTACTTACAGCAACAGGAAGAGTCAATCTTGCACCATTCGTCACTAGAATAGGTTTACTGAATGCCAATCTAATGTGTATGAGATACCGCTAACACGTGGAAAAGTAAACATAGGACAAACTGGGCAATGCTTCAATGATCAAGCAAGACAGCATGCTTCAAATGTTAAGAAGGGCTATAGTAGTCTCATGGCCGGACACCGTAAAGAATGTAAGTGTAGTCCTAGGTTTCATAAAACACGGTTTTTGAAAAAAAGCAAGCAGAAAAAATAGAGATTTTAGAACTCTTTATCAGGAAGGCCAAGGATCAATGCACCAGTACACCTTCACTTATCTTTTCCGAAAAAGAGTATTCTTTTCTCGGTTAAAATTATTTTGTCATGATCACACATGTGTTGTTGCAGATGAGCCCTGGTCTTGTGCTCAGTATAAAAACGCTCGTAGCACCTTCAATAAAATTCAGTTGACAGCGCTCTTTCCTGTCCTTTTTGCGATAAGATTTTTATTACAGAAAAGAATTTCATTTTCTTACAGTTTAGGTATAATGATGAGTTTTCATTGTATCACAACATGGAGCAAATTGCATCTCAATACGGACAAAAATCACGATTTTGTGACATTCGTGATATTTTCTCGTATATTTCAGCAGCTTGAGAGGTATAAAGATATTTTTTCCTCACAATATACCTTCTGTGGAGTAAGTATTCACTGCTCAGATATTCATACAAAGTGCAATATTGCAATAAAAAATGCAAACATAACACATTTTGGCTTTATTCTTGAAAGCGAATGTGGCAAAAAATTGAACTATTATTATTGAGCTTCAAATACCTTACAGAAGCACATTTACTTAACAGGTAGACCGAATTTGCTTTAGAAAAAATAAGCGGTAGTTTTAAAACAAAATTTTCCACAAACAGCACACAGACGGCATTATGCCAGGAAGTTATAAGCCAGCCACATGAACAAAACTTTTTTTCTCGCTGAAGTATTCTAGCAATTCACTGTTTTCAACGCAGTAAGTCAGCACATTTTTTTTTCAAGTACAATTCAGATGGTCGCCAAAGTGGCTGGGACGTTTGGCATGGAATGGTCCAGCTATATTTAAGCAAAATAACCTACACAAATAACAATATTTGTTCATCTACCATGACCACACTAGAAAAAGTTGTTCAGGCATTGTGACACTAAAAATTTCAGCGTCGTACTGCCTGAAACGCTTCTTTGATAAACTCCAAACTCACGCCGAGAAAAAGCCGCTCAATCACGGTGGTTGTTAAAGGCCTTGCGGCCGTAGACAATGTTGAAAATAAAAAAAATCAACTCATCAGTGCTGTCACTCCTTCCTTCTTCGTCATTACTGACACGGAAGATTTTTCGGTTATCCATGTGGAGGTTCAGGAAGTAGGCTTGCTCTAGGCTGGGTCCAGGGTAGACTACGCAGGACGTCAGCGGCACCCTCTCATCCTGTAATAAGAGCAAATATGACTTCTCATAAAAAAATTTTCGTGCTGTTCTTGCAGCACCATATATAAAGAATGTGTAGTGTGTATCCTTCGAAATGGCGTGCAATTGACATTACACTGAACTCGAAGCAACCAACCCATACATTCCAATAATTTCGTATGATAAAGATAAGAGTTTTCCAGCATACAGCGAATTCCCAAAATGAGGTGAAGTGTAAGACTACAGCTCAAAAATGGCACTTACGAAAGCCTGAACTCACTTAAGAATCAAATTCCTTCTAGGGTAGTGAGCCAGTGTGAAAAACAATTCTTAAAGTACAACGTTTAGAACATGTAGCATTAATCAAAACGCACAAGAAACTTACCTCTTCATGTACAAACAGTGAAGACATCTCTGCTTTCTCTTTTACATGAGAACAAATGATCTTGGGCGTGGCACTAGCGAAGAGGTCTGCAAAAAAAAAAGTAAAAGATTTACTTACTTAAATCACGCCTCTAACAATCTGAGGAATTGTTACAAGTCACCAATCAGTGCAATTCTGACTGCCTCTATAAGGGCATCAAAAATGAACAATTTTCTCGTTCTTTCTACTCTCACAAGACGCTCCGTCAATGGAATCTAATCCAAATTTGACGCTGTGCTTCCTATTTGCCTGCTTTCTAGACGTAGGGCTGCGAACATGTGTTTTGTGCACCTAATCTAGCACAGAAATTCGTCATCTATAATTCAATCATCTTAATTCATTGTAATTTGATAAAAGACGTGATAGCTCGTCCAGTTTTTAAAGAGTTGCGGGCCTGCAATAGGCACTGCCTTGCACGTATTAAAGTACTTCTATAAAAAAAAAATTCAAAGCTTGCTTTCAGAAAAAGCGTCTGGCATATTTCGACAACCAAGCCCATCCTCTGATGGCAATCAGGGGCACGCTATTAGCGATTATTGACTACGGGATTTACAAACGTAACCCGTGCCTAAATACTCAGTTAAACACAATCACGCAAGTAAGAGCGCTCGAACGCGGCAACGCGCGCGGACGCCGACTACGTTGCAGCAGCCATGGCTTATGCAAGAGCAACCGCACATAGCTCCAACAGTCACGTATACTCTCTCGATTCTGTTATAACGCCGAACATTATCGCAGATGAAAGCGAAGCACGAAAACAGCAAACAGAAACGAGGGAATGGCCACAACAACGCGCCTTTGGAAGTCTGCTAGATCTTTCCCTGTTGCTGGTGGCACTTGTCCTAAATAGCTTAAAAGACCAAGGCGCACGTGCTGGGAGCATCGCGGCATATCAGCAACCTTCAACTATACCGTCTTTAAGCAAAAAAAAAAAAAGCCGTTTCGTACAGTGCGCTTCTGTACATAATTTTTGCTTTTTCTTTCTTTTTTTACGCTTACACCTACAGAAGCACGTTGCACATTTGAGTATTAATAGAAATTTTATTACGATGTAGCCCAAAGCACATCTTAAAACAATATCAATCACTTTGTGCAGTGTAGAGACAATGTGCGATCAGCAACTAACCCCGCCCTTGTTAAGTGATCACATCACTCACTGTATGAGTGATGCAGGCACTTACACATCATCGCGCATAGCAGTGTGAACTCGTTAAGTCCCACGTTTAATCGGGCATCTGCAACAGGCCCGCGAACGCATGCTGTTGTAAATGGCTGGCAGCCTACTTCGGCAGAGCTGCTGCAGGCGCCCTGCTAGCGCTGTATGATTACTACATACGAAAACAGTACACTCACCGTTAACAGGCCCACGTTGTCCGTGTCCGCCACTCCATGAATATTCCTTAATCCGAGCGTCACTTCAAACACGGTGTCATGCGTGACCACCATTGAATATGCGCCTGTTCGCTAGAACACACACAGCGACCAAGACCCCAGACCAACGCAACGCATTTGAAAGACGATGAGACAGAGGGAGCAACGTTGAGAGAGAGAGAAGGAGGAGGCACTGGCGGCGGCGTGGCGGCGCCGCAGCTGTCCACGTAGGTGTTCGGTGACGCAACTCTTCGCTTATCTACGCCGCCGTTGTGGGAGCAACGCTGGCCGGGGTGAGCGAGAGGGGGGGGGGGGGAGGAGCGGGAAACCCGCCAAGGCGGCGCCGAAAGGCAAACACTATGGCGCATACGGCGGACGGCCGTTCGGCGCGGAATCACTCCTTGTAAACGGCAACTCTCCTCCCAGCCAGTCGCACAGCGACGCAGATTATTTACCAGCCTCGGGTTCTTTGAGTATTTCGACGGAATGCGATTGCAGTGGGCGAAAAATAGTGAAGCAAAACTTGCGGAAAACAAAGTGCACCATTGAATGGCCAGAAACAATAATTATTTCGTCCTCGGTGGCATTAGCGGGAGAGCATCGCCACACCTTTTTCCAGAGGAATTTCTTTTCGCATTGTCTGTGTCTGGCTATTCCGCGTATGGTGCCGCAAACACTGAATGCGTAGTCGAAGCTGGAACAAATTAATCCACAGTCGCGGATGTTTATTACAAGGCTTGTCACGCACCACGAAACGTGCCGAGGTTGTTATAACAAACTTTTTGCTGACCACATGATCAGCACATAATTCCATATGGTTGCCCAATGAGCTAGCTAAGCACCTGTAGCAAAGGCAGGGCACGTTCTTGTTAAACGTTGTTAATATAAACGATGGTTGTGCATAAGTGCAGTGACAGCTTTCCGTATGAATTGGTCATAACCCACGTTTTCGAGCGTAGAAGCGCCTCATCGGACCTAATCAGCTACCTCAGCAAGTTCGTAAGCTACGATGAGGTATGAGAATGTGCAGCAGTTTTCCATGTACTGAATAGTCCGTGTACAGTGCGTTGACCACCGCCATTCCTTAAGCCACCTCCCATATAGACTCCCAGTCTGAACAGATGTGGGACTTTAAACACTAAGAAGCAGTGCCCCCCCCCCCCCCGCACACACACACACACGAAACTCGAGGGCGCACGAGCTGATACACACACATACTTATTCACAGGCGCACACACATACACGTATACACACATACGGCCACACACACGCGCGACCGTAAACGCACGCATGCGTGGGCGTACACATGTGCACAGGCACGCTTAACACAAGCACGGACTCGCACATACACGCGCACGCACACATGCACGGGTGTACACACAATCGCGCTTACACACGAACACATGCGCAGGCTCACGCTCACACACCCATACTCGGGCGAACATTATGTTCGTGTATATAATCTATAGCAAACATGTAGCTTATAACCAACGCTACGGAAAGCTTTCGTAACATGGATTGCAGTTAATTGCCATTATAGATGAAACGCGATTTGCTTCTGCTGGCATTCTGCTGTATTCGGAGAGCACCTTCACACATTCTAAGTCAATTAGGCCGTCATTTAACGCAAGGTCCACATATTCGTGCAGTAGCTACGCTGCTCGGCCGCCAATCCGAAGGTCGCGGGTTCGATGCCGGCCGTGGCAGTCGAATTAAGGCGGAGGCGAAAATGTGGAAGCCTTTGCACTGTGCGATATGAGCGCTCATTAAAGAACACCAAATGGTGAAAATCTGCAGCTTTCCACTACGACGACCCTCATAATCATATCGAGGTTTTTGAGACGTAAAATTCCAAATATTATATTTATGTGTTCTTCTTATGCTGCATATTCCATCCGATGAATCGGCACCTACACCCTTCTCAGGCACAAAAGCACCCTTAGAGCCTATTTTAGGGTGCTATCGAGGCAAGCACCCAAACAAAAGGGTGCTTTTTTTTCAATCCACCATTTATGGGTGTTAAAGGGTGTTACAAAGGGTGCTTTCTCGTAAAAGCACCCTTTTTACACCCTTTTGGGTGCAAAAATTTTTACTGTGTGGGCTACTGGAAAACTTCCAGCACTGAGATTTGACCAGTTTTCTTCAAAACGATCGGATTTTCACACGTAAGCGGGCAATGTGGAAACAAAAATTACACTGTCTCATACCCGTAAAATGTAATTATGTACACAGGTCATGCCTGGCGCCATTCTTTTTATTTGAGATGTGGGGTTTCACGTCCCAAAACCATCAAAATGAATATGAGAGCTCCGGAAATTTCGACCACCTGGGATTCTTTAACGTGCACCCAAATCTGAGCACACGGACCATTTTTGCCTTCATGGACAATGCAGCCGCCGCAGCCGCGGTTTGATCCCGCGACATGCGGGTCTGCAGCCGAGTACCTTAGCCACTATAGGCCTCCGCGGCGGGGTCACGTCAAGTGAACTTCCTCGGCCTTATGAAACGAAGCTCGAGCCATTTTAATCATATGCGTTCTGTATGTTGCAATACCTGCAATCAGCAGTATAATATAAATAAGTACAACACATTTACAAGTGATTCTGGCCATAGTTTGTGTCGCGTTTTTAAAATTGAAGCTTTAGTGATTGCAATCATTATTTGCAAGCAACAGATAAGAAAACTGTGGCAAATTTATAAAGGTATGCACGACTCCGTTCATTCGTAATGGAGCATGACCTTGACTCAGCGAGGCGCTGCGTGCTTGCGGGATATATACTCGATGAACACTGGAAACACGGACAATTTCTAGGTTGTGCGATGACAAGAGTATAAAAATAAAGCGTAAAGTTCTATCTTGGGTTCGTCGTTGGTGATTTCTCTTTTTCGATGATTTTGTCTCACAGAGGGACGTATACATTCATATATATGAACCGTTGAAGTGTACCAAAAGTGCAATGAAACTGGCGCGATATTGATTTAGATGCGTGTTTTGCAGTGATTGCTTGCGCTAAAGCTAATGCCATATAAGTCAGAGGTTGGTGAAGTAAAAATGGCTGCATTGATCGACTCAAAGCTACCTTGCTCTATAATCAACATCAGCTATATTTTCAAGCTATACGTTCTCCAAATGATGGCTATAGCCACTACGCGGGGCCTGGCAAGACTATAGTATGTGGCTCGCATAGATCTGTACATCAAATAATGAACCTTTGCACGCATGCGCCGTCATTACCAGACATTACAGCAGCGACGACGACGGCTCCAGTGGTTAGAGCTCGCGTCAAATGTGTGTGCGTGCGTGCGTGCGTGCGTGTGTGTGTGTGTGTGTGTGTGTGTGTGTGTGTGTGTGTGTGTGTGTGTGTGTGTGTGTGTGTGTGTGTGTGTGTGTGTGTGTCATTAAGATGGTGCAGCAAAAGTATTTTAAAAATCACAGCATATCCACGGAGTGCATGATGAGTGTGGCGAAGCGTCCATCCGTTCGTTCTTACTTCCATCCGCGCGTCCGTCCGTTTGTCTGCATGTCCGTCCATCCGTATGCCTGCCTGCCTGCCTGCCTGCCCGCCCGCCCGCTCGTCCGTACGTCCGTCCGTCCGTCCACCCGTTCGTCCATCCAGGGAACACTCCAAGCACTGCCATCTCGCATCTTTTCATCATATACAAGTACCGTCATCCGGCGGACATTCCAAGAACTAAACAAGAGGTGGCTACCTGCTACTACTACTACTACTACTACTACCACTGCCACTACTACTACCACTACACTACTACTATATACATCGGGGACGCACGGCTTAAGGAGCTCCGCCCCTAAAATGCACAGAAAAGGCACGTTAGATAAGCGTGAAACACACTACAACGACGCCCGCTTACGCATGTTACACTTATCTAAACACGGAAAGCCCTCGGGAACGCGCACTTCGGCGGTTTCCGTCCGCACACGTCACAGCGCGCAAAAGAGGGTGTGCCAGCTGCGGCCGTGTTGCGTGTCCGGCGCGAGGGCTGTCCGCATGCGTGCACGCGCGGACCTGCTGCGCCGCCGACGAAAGGTCAGCCCCGCTGGCCGCGTCGACAAGCACACGTCGCGAGCACGACGCGTGCCGCGCAACGCCCGACCTCGCTCGGCGTTTTGCGGCCGCCTCGACGACTCAGCCGTTGCGCCTTAAACGCGACGACTAAAGGCCTAATACAGTCTGTAGGTGCTGCAGACTGTACAGGCCTGCTATATGTTTATGGTGCGCGGCGGCGGATTGGTTTTTCATGCCTCGAAACAAAGAATGTAGGTGCTACATACTGTCACCAAATGTGTCCAAATAATATTAATCCCCAATACATATGTACAACACACCGAGAATTAAAGCGTTGAAAGAGGGGGAGGGGTGGGTAAAATTGTTATTTGCCAAATGAACACGTCTGCAGATGTTATACCAATTCCACTTATTAAGGTAATATTCTTCGGAAAGTTTTCTGTGGAATTAAATAGAAAACGATGTTGTATATCCACCACAATGATCTAACGTTATGGTGCTCACCGGCTGACCCGAAAGTCGCCGGGGATCAAATCCCGATTGCGGGGCCCGTATTTTCGGTGGAGGTTAAAATGCTTGAGGCCCGTGCGCTTAGATTTAAGTGCGGGTTAAATATCCCCACGTGGTCGAAGTTTTCGGAGCGCGATCCACCGTGGCGTGCCTTATAACCTTATTGGGGTTTGGAATGTGAAACTTCAACCATTGTTATTATATTTAATGTTGTCGTATGCACGCTCGTGGTGTATACTTTGCACCGTATACGATGTTTACTGCAGCGTAACTAAAAAGAACTGCATAAATGACAACGTCCACGTGCTTATCACTCGGTAACTTGCCTAATGTGTAGTACACTCAAATCCCGCATTATGGCGCGATATGATCATATTAAATACTTTCTGATACTAAGATTTGCTCAAGTCTACCTCGATAATCCTATTCGCAGTGCTCCATATACCGGTTCGACGATAAGCATCTCTAGGGTGGCCTCTAAACTGTATTGCATGTATCTGAAGGGCGTTTAGGTAGTGCTCACTGCATGTAGTTATAGAGACGAAGAGGAATTCGCCACGCTCACACACACACACACACACACACGCGCGCACACACACACACACACACACACACACACACACACACACACACACACACACACACACACACACACACAAATACACGGATGCATGCACATTCGCATGTCTACCTCTAAGTTCTCGTGTATCTGTGCAGTGTCCCACGGCAATTAACGTCTTCAATGCACCTCGGACGAAAGCCTTTGCTGCATACGCGCATCTATATACTAAGGCGTTTTTATGAATGCACTAACATGTCACAGTAATGCGCATGATGGAAAGCAAGTGTTCCAGAGACGCCGTTGAGTTAGTGATCCATCTCCACTACTAGCGCACGTGCGAGGACGCGCAGAGGAAAGACAAAAGTGTTGATTAACTTCCAGCCCCAAGGTTTATTCAAAGCGTTCACGCTTAGCTGGACATGCAACGTCCGTGGAAGGCGCACATCCTCGCGGCCCCTGAGGCATGCGTGCACCGTCCGTCCCATCTGCGCACGTAATAACCTCAGCATGCACCTTCCGCCGCGAATGATCGCCACTAAACGCCGTTTCAGAACACGCAATCACCGCCTCTGCGTGCGTGCATGCGCACGGCGTTTTCTTTGTGCAGAAGTGAGGCCGCTCCTGTCTTGGAGCATCGCCAGCCTCGTTGACTGGCCACTATTACGCGCCTTCCACTGTTTTTACCGCGATTGCTGCAGCGCCCGTCACATTGCGCGTACGCATCACAGGAGACCCGCGCCGGTGGCAACCTGCTCTTTCGCGGTTCTCTCTTTCGTTTATTTTATCTCGCAGAGCCTACACCAGTCATCTGATTCATCGTATCCATCGGTGCAGGTAAAACCTGTGAAACCCGGCTATCTTGTATATTAACAGAGGAAACAAGAGGCAGATATGAGAAAAGCAGGGAGGTTAATCGGAATATAAACTTCTGGTTCTTTGTTAGAAAAGGCGCCTAGACAAAGAAAACATGCAAACACGCGAGAAAAATTACACATTCTCCCTCTATGGGCAACGAAGGTGCGGGGTGCGCATCGAGTGTATACGTTTCTCGTATGTGACTTACGAGACAGTGCGTGGTTCTCGAGGCATTTCAGTAAAGGGGAAAGGTGGGTGAATCGGAAGTGATGCATTTTCTAAAACTTTCTATCGCGAACGAGACGGAGCTAGCACAAAGAAGAGGACACAAACAAGCGCTGTCTATCGAGGCGTTAGAATTACCGCTTGCCGACTCTGACGTTTACGTTCGACTTCCCGAGCCTTCCTCTGCTCAGTGGTGGTGGCGCTACCACTGTAACTAGCGCCGACGTTGACGGGTTTTAATGGCGTTTCGCAGACCGTTGCACAGAGAGAGAGAATGACTGAGCACAGCGAACGCGTGCATTCGCATCCTCCCGGCTTCGAGATTCGCTTGCCGGAGTTGCCGTTTACGCTCGGCTGCGCCAGCGTTCATATAGCCTCGTTGTGAAGGAGAGAGCAACGCTTGCCAACGGGAGCGAGCGTGTGCCGCAAGCGCACATTTGTGGCAGAGAGAGAGAAACAGGAGAGGAGAAATGAAACTGAGCGCTAAGGCCACCTCCTCCTTACCTTCCAGTGTGAGGAGAGTGGTGAAAGTTGGCGCATGCGCAGTATGCGTGCGGACGCCGCAGAACGGACACTGCCTCGAGCATCGAACGCTTTTGCATCTAAAAGAAAGAGTTCAGGCACGGTACAATTCAGGAGTGTTGCCTCTGCAATAGGTTGCTGTTACTTAAAACTTCACTAATGGTTTGAATGACTTTTTTGTGCAACAGCCTTATGCATTCTGCCCACCGCAGTTAAGTCTGGCTCATACCTCCACCGCGATGGCCTATAGTTGCTCAGGTACACGGCTGCTGACTCGCAGGTCGCAAGATCGAATCGCGGTTGTGGCGGCTGCATTTTCGATGGAAGCGAAAATGCTGTAAGCCGATGTGCTCAGATTTGGGTGCACGTTAAAGGAACCACAAGTGGTAGAAATTTCCGGAGCTCTCTACTACGGCGTCTCTCATAATAATATGGTGGATTTGGGACGTTAAACCCCACATCTTAGTCATCAATCATTAAACAAGTCTCACCCTCACTGTTTGTCAGTCACACTTGTTCCGCCAATGTTCAAAGCGCGAGGTCATGAACACGCAGGTTTTCGGCGATAATGGTGTCCGAAGGCCGCTGACGTTGCAATCCAAGGGCTGTTTACTTCCCCCGTGTTCACTCCCTGAACGCCAGGTGGCAAAGACAGGCCCCTGCGAGACGCACATCATCTTATCATTTTCACGTTTTTATGCATTGTGGATCATGTTGTTTCTGAGCTCGACCAACTAACGGTGCGGGGACGGGGTTGGTAATGCCACTTTGGCACTAACTCCGTAACGATTACGCGTGTGGGGCCTTATATATATATATATATATATATATATATATATATATATATATATATATATATATATATATATATATATATATATATATATATATATATATATTACATGCGACTATTGCGAGGGCAACAATAAAGGACGAGATGAATTGTGTCCTCGCTGCCTAACTGGTCCCCAGTAAAGCCCGACTTACTTGTTTAGCGTCCCTTCAAGAGTGATACAATACACTTCCCTGTTTAACCATATGCGTTGAAACCTGTGTAAAACGACGCTTAAAACAGATAAAGTCGTCGAAACGTTCAGAGGAGTCGCTTTAGTTAGGAGCAACATTCTGCATCAAATCATCCAAGCGTATCGCATACATTAACATTCGTATAATGTTTCCGGCCAAGTATTATACAGAACAACACTGCGAAAGATCTTTGGCGCTATAACTTCACTCTGCAAGTGTTGACGCGCCCGACTGGAGTTGTAAGAGACGCGCGTCAGTACGCGGTTCATCGCGCTATGTGCAACACTTCTGAAAAACATGCTATTCATCTGCACGCATCTGCCGATGTACAGAGAAGCTCCTCCGCACACAGGGCCTTAACGACCGGGCGACCAGGCAGCGACGATCGTAAAACCTTTCAGCGCGGAGCGTGAATGCGCGACGGTCCTCGCAGTTATCACAAAGAGGCTTGTTCCACGATAGCGATATTACAAACGTTTCTCGTGTAGCCCAGATGGCAGGCGAGCCATGACATCTATGCGCACACGTTCCTATATTAGCCAACTTTTTTTACGTCTGATAGGTGTGCTGCAAACGTAACAAAGAAGTTCACCGCCAATTCGCCCGTAGTATTTTTGCGGCGATGTTATCTGTTCAGAACGCTTGTGTATTACTACTCTATAATTTATATCCGTTGTCGTGCTGCACAGTTATCACGGGATTCACTCGGTGTTCACCAGAATAATATAGAGGGTTTAGAAAAAGTGGTTAACGATTTAGAACACTGAGTATATACTCTACTATGGGAGAGCCGAGAGCCGTCCAGTGGACGTCTTCACCGACACTGGCCCGAACAGAAACAATAAACTATTGAAGTGAATACTGATGATCGTACGAAGCAGCGTGCATCGAATCACGATTGATGGCCTTCTATTTTGTTCTGGTTAACAGCTTTTTATCTTGTTCTTGTTAACCTTTTCTTTCGTCATAGGCTCTTATTAATGGGTCGTTATATATCAGTGTTTTCAGGCCTTTTATTTTGTTTGTTCTGGCTAATAGCCTTTTGATAACATTTTTGCTGTTCACATATATTTAGGTTTCTCTGCTGTTGACGGCCGGCAACGGTTCGCCCGACAAAAAAAAATTCAGTCGCGTGCATCATGTTCATTCCAGCCAATGCATGCATACGAATCGGAGCAAGTATTACGGCTCACGATACTGATCGTGGTCTGAGTCGCATTGTAATTGAACATATATTTTGATGTGCCTCATTATAACCTTGACAATGTTGTTCCTTCTATGGGGATGATCGGGGGCAGAGGCCGCGGAGTTTCCTCCCTCGTCATTCTAGACGCCTGCAAATAAACGTTATCTCTCTCTCTCTCTCTCTCTCTCTGTCTCTCTTTCTCGTTTACTGAAAATACCGTGAAACTCTCGTTTTTCAGCCAGCTGTGATGAATGTGTTACAGATTAGGCGTTTCCGCGTCGCCATATGCACGTCGTTCAAATGACCGCGAATCGCAAGTGAATTTAAAGCAACACTAAAGAGCAAAACGATTTCTCAGCGTAATAACAGGAGTACAAATTCAAAATCAAAGACTACTCACAAATGGCTATGTATAAATAAGAATTTGGTTGCCACAGTTGATGTTTCTAAACACTAAGGTGTCATGATTTCTGCTGATCTTTCATGGAATGCGCATATATCACTGAGATAGTTGCTATAAGGCTCGACGGGCGTCGAACTTTGTTCAACAAAACCTGTGATGTCGTGACTTAGAATTTAAACGAGATGCGTTTACTACATGTGTAAAACGAATATCAGAGTATGCCTGCCCACAATTTATTTATTTATTTCTTTATTGATATGTTTGGTTATTTATTTATTGATTTTTTATTTATTTATTTATTTATTTATTTATTTATTTATTTATTTATTTATTTATTTATTTGACATACAGCAGCCCTGTACAAAGGCTATTTCAGGAGTGGGGTCATACAGAACAAAACATATCGCAAGAGAAAAGATACATAAGTAGCAACAAAATAACCATAAAACACATTCATTACAATAAATAAATTAAGCTTTTGTTACATGATCAATTTCAGCAAGAATAGTAACGTAATCATTCAGCGGAAGTGAGCGAATGTGACCAGGTAAGAAATTCTATAATTCTATTGTTCAGGGAAAGAAACTATATTTGAATGGATCTGTGCGTGCAAAAAAGATAGCAATATTGAGCTCGTGGAAGTTACGGGTAGAAGAAGGCTGGGCAAATGACAAAAAGCTGTGTTTTAAATGCGATATGAAATGGTTCATTATGTTGTGCAAAAATTTTAACGATTCTACGTCACGACGTACCGAAAGAGTTTATAGCTTTAGCTCCTGTAATGCTGATGACGGGGAGAAGTAGCGGTCGTACCCGCAAAAAATGAAACGAGCAGCTTTCTCTTGAACTGTTTCTATAGTCTGATTATGTCGCATCGTCTGTAAGGTGACCATACAATGGAGGACCACGCTACTATATTTTGGGATCCATCGGAAGCCTATCTCACTTGTCAGATATAAAGTATTTGAAACAGCGGTCAGGTACGTCATATATATATATATATATATATTATATATATATATATTCTGTTACATACTTTTGCTAAACTTTGTAACAGAATGGCATAAGCTTTCTGAAAAAAAATAAGTATGTTGTGCAAATGCAGAATTATATGTATTTTTATTGTAAACATCCTCCTGCCGTAACGCCAAAGGGCAATGCGGAGTAATTCTTCAATAAATAAAGACACGACGCTAAGGAAGCGAAAAAACGCGCGAAAGGAAAATGCGAGCGTGGCACGCGCGGATGTTCTGGCGCGAAATTTAGAAATGAAACTTGAAGCTTGGTTATCTCCTGTAATAATGAACTTATGCTAGTGAAGCTTGTGGTATTATAGCTTTCAGAGTGCAGTTTATTTATCTGAACCAAGTCATCATTCCTCTTCATTGTCCTTTTAAAGGGACACTAAACTGAAGTTAAACAGTGCCTTCATTCAGATTGACAAAACTGTTCTGTGGGAACTCCAAACTCGCAAGTTTCATCATCATAAGCGCATTTTTAGAGGAGAAATTTAAGGTGTAAGTTTATCATTTTCAATTTTTCTTTCCGAAATCTGAAGCTGAAAATTTCAAAATGTGTTTTTTCCCTATTTTCGTGACATTGGTTCGATTAAAGTTCTTTGGAACTTGCTTAATATTTACTGGTGTGCTATAGTTCGTGAGCCATGATCTTTTGATGAAGCAGCACGTAAAAGAATACACAAGCGTCCACATAAAGAACGCAAACACAAACGTTGTTTTTGCGCTTGTATTTGCGTCACTTCTGCGTGTGTGTGTATCCGTTTGTGCGCTCCTTCATCAAAAGATTCTGAAACTTCGTACGTTGGGTCTATGGCTCCTAGATATGACAATGTGTCTCATTTTTACCAATTAAGAACTAGGTAGGACCTATAGCAGACACTATCTACTATAGCTCCTACGTATTCCTAGTCGACACCGTGTGATATGACATCACGGGAAAATCAAGGTGGCGTCTCCACTTACTTTTTGCGTCTTTGCTCGCTTGCAGTAGTCACCTTGCGGTTTGAGTGGTTTTTTTGGGGATCATATAATTCTACTGTACTATACGCAAATGCTTGTTTTTCTTTTTAGTAATGTCCCTTTAAGACGGGGTTGTCTTGACGTTCCTTTCTATATTTGTCTCTCATTCCGAATGCCGATGTAACTAATGTCCTTTATTATTCTTAGGGCGATGAAGACGTTTCGTATTTAGTTTTGGGAATGGCCGCGATTTACCCAAGTCGTATATTGACACGTTGATCCAGCAGCGTCATTCTGCGACTGCACACCTGATGCATCATCGTTACATGAAGAAAAGAAGTGTAAATTTAAGGTTTTGTATTTCTTTGTTAGACACCGTATATTACTTAAAACTAACAGACAAATATTGTTAGAACTTTGCTTGGTATCATTGTTGCTTGGTATCATTCTCATTGATACGGCTACGTCATAGTAATATAAATAGGACCTGTAGTGACCTCACTTCATTTTTACCATAGGAAGGACACGTTGCTGGGGTAGTTTACATCGCATACGCTGCTTCGGTCTGGTCTACCTCGGGGGATCATGTGGTCTTTAGCGGTTATGGCACTCGACTGCTGACCTGAATGTCGTGGCATAACCCGGGCTCGGGGACCGCATTCCCGATGGAGGCGAGAACACTTTGGGGCCCGTCGAAGAACCCCTGCAGGTGATCAAAATTTCCGGAGCTCTCCGCTACGACGTCTCTCATATTCATATGTTGATTTGGGGTTATAGAACCCCACAAATTATTATTATTATTGCTTCCGTTTGCAGGGTAGTGGGCTTGGTAACTGAGCACATAAATTCGAGACGCGTGTGAACTTGACCTTGCTGGATTACATTCGTAGCAAAAAACAGCGCGATAACACCAAAGGCAAGAGGGACGAAACAGGACAATGCTAGTCCTGTTTCATCTGTTTCGTCTTTGTTGTCTCCTGGCTGTCTTTTACCGTGAAGCCAAATGCAGTCGTGAGAACCTGACCATTATCCGAATCGCAACGCGTGGTATATAGCGACGTATAACTCTATATCTCCGTATAATTTTTGTACCCGCTAGAGGTGAAACACTATAATCCGCGGCTCGCGTATAATGTAACGAGTGGTGGTGTCACGCCAGTCAGGTGTGAGGCGAGTCTTTCAAATGGTGGTGTTTATTCAACCTAGTGATTTAAACGGGTCCTGAAACACTTTTTTAGGTATCCATGGAATTAATTCACTGGAAGGGCTTATTACCTCACAAATTCAATGCCACAAAAATTTCAAGAATCCGTCCAGTGGGAGTGGAGTTGCGATAGTTTGTCGCATGCTGCAATTGCATTCTCTCTTCTCCCGACGAGAGCGCTGGAAGCTAAGCAGGGAGGGCACCTGGCAGGACCGCAGAAAAACGTCACGCACGCTTCACGACCTTGAGCACTTTTTTTTTCTTTGAATGCGCGGCTTTACCAGTGTGATTGCGCGCGCACGCGTGGACAAGTATAGTGGTCTCCCGCGGCGATTTCCGTACGAGCGAGCGCACCATGTTCAAATCAGCCAATGGCCGATAGATGGGTCATTGACGTGTGATTTTTCAGCATATAACGTGATTTGTCGAGAGAAGAAAAAGCAATTTTTAGCTGACTTTGATAATTTATTGTGAACTCCAGGCCACGTGCTGTGCTATAATATTTGGCTCGCGTGCTGTCGGGAGCCTCTACTACCGATTGGTAGCGTTTTCTGACCATGCTCAAAAAGTGTAGCAGGGACCCTTTAACATGACTGCCAATAGCGACGAATGCACTCAAACGTCACAGCAGCGGAGAATCCCTCCCGACTGGAACAAGGAACACTAACAACCGTACTCAGAAACGCACGAGACTTGAACCTGACTTAATGGTCACCGCCTTCAATGCAGCATAAACGAATTTCTAACGTGCTGCATTAGAGGCGGTGCAAGTCAAGTTCAGATCAAGGAGTGTTTCTGAGTAAGGGGGTAAGCAAGTAGCAAGCAAACACCCGTCTAGCGTAGTAACTGTTCGGTTCACTTGTTGTGGCATTTGTGCTCCGGTCCTGGGCTGGTGGGTCGCACTGGATGGCCGGCGCACTGCAGGTTATGGTGGCGGCGGTGTTTCATGCTCACTGCTGCTTGGTTGAGATGCGTTCAGTCACACTTGTCGAGTCGGAAAACACTGAGAATCCAGAAAGTGGCGCGCATTTTCAGGGCTGTGAGAAGGCATCTCTCCGTAAAACGGCAGCTTATAAGCTCCCGTTTTACGAAAATCGAGTCGTAAACCGAAATCGAGTCGTCCACCGAAAATCGAGTCGCTTATAAGCGACTCGATTTTCGGTGGACACCACCAAGTGAATCCAACAAACACTTCCGTCGGGGGATCGAAACCCATAATTCAAAGGATGTGGGATCGGATGCCACCGGCGGAAAATGTGATTTTTCGGCCATTTTTATTCATTTAAATTTACACAATGATTATTACACTACAAATAAAAGGTAACAAATACTACGACTATGCTTTCTTCGGCCTAAACGGCAGTTTGATTAATTTGTTTGTGTCTAACAAAGAAACGGCCTTTCATAAAGGAACTCTTCTTTCCATCAATTCTTGGTGATGTCGCTCAACTGTTGCTGGAGCGCGGCTTGAAACGCTTTCGCATTAAAATGCGCCGGCGGCGTAGTGATCAAGGCATCTATCTTCAGCACTGGAGGCACCGATATGGTCAAATCTCACCGTACATGCGTACTTATTTCACGAACTCGACGCTACCACCGTCCTCAGTTTCATTCGCAGTCATATTTCTTGCCAGACACACCAACCTCCCGCTACGCACGAACTAACAGGATCGGAGCGAACAAGAATTTACGCGTGTACACAGCAAAGTACGACCGTTGAACGGGGCCAACAAGGACGCCGGTTCATGCGCCTCTTTAAAGACCAGATCACCGCGTGAATGGCGCGGAAGGGTGCACTGCAAAGCGTCACTTCCCTCCCCGGCCAGGAAAGCCCCAATTTCAGCTCCCTCGGCTTGCGGGGAGGCGTCGTAAATAAAGCGTATTACAGGGGAGCCACGCCGCCCGCCTTCTGCGTCCTTCCACGCACGTTGGACGCATTCAATACGCGTGCATACGAACCTCGGCGCGGCCTCCTTTGCGTGGCTTAACAAAGGGCACTAGTCTGGCGCGCCACTCGGCAGCGACGGGCTTCGGCGCCTCTTGCAGGTCATCACTGCCTGTTGACCACGCGTCTTCGCCGAGGCGTCCAGATGGGGCCTTGCACGCGTGTTCCAGCTCGCATGCCTTGTCGGGGGAACAAAGTGCGTACCTTGTTCCTCGTCACGACGTGCACGCCCGGCATTGCCTGGATGGAACCTTCCCTGTATGCGACCGCTGCTCCTGCAAGAGTTGTTATAAGCAGAGGTGCTGCCGCGGCACCTGATTCATGTCTCCCTCCTCGCCCTCTCGTGCCAGGGATGATCACACTCGTCTGCCGAAGAGCGATGGACCCGCCCGATGGTGCGGGGAGAAAGTCCATCTGAAATGTTCGGTCCCTGGTGCGAACAGGTGCGCAACGTCAAGCGTCGAAATTAGTACTATATACATCGAATGCTGTTTTATCTCCATATTACTATGAGGCTTGGCGAATGTTTTGAAAAAAGATCCATTGCTGTAAAGAACACGGAAAGGTAGTAAACTAGATGTCCGCCATTTTTTGCTGATGACGAGACCCTTTAATCCCGTGCAATGTAAGTACATCCTGCACGTGCTATAGTGCTTCTTTACAGGCATGCCCTGCGTTGCAGCAGTGACCGATCCTTTTTTGTGTGTGTGTGTGGATAGCGGAAAGAGAAGGATTCAGATCTCACGATTATTCGGCAAATTCATGAAGGTGGTAAAAGTGTGCGCAGCTAGCAACAGAACAAAAAATCAAGGAATTAAGGGGAGATTTTGGGGAATGAACAGTTGTTTCTGACGATATGACGTGTAGTTCTGCATGCTGCCGAGTAAGACGCAGCGTCCAGCCTGGTTTACTGACCCTCTACAGACCCTCAGCGTTGTAAACAGTAATTGTAGCGAAACACGACAGGAGAGCTCCGAACAGGGATATGGCTGCTTCGGGGGAATCAAATCAACTGCCCATGTCAATGCCCTTAGCCGATCGGTGCTCGAAATCCATACTCGATCCTTAACTTGCGACACACCCCTGCGACCAGCAAAGTTGCGTGCTCTCACATAGAAAGTAAACTGTCTGGATGCGGTGCTCTTATGGATGCAGTTTGGTCCCTCTAACCAGCGTCGACAGAGTTTGGGACGAGGCATTGCCGTGGACCAGGATGATGTTGCAGGCTTGAAGTCGGGATGACCGCTAGGGTATACCGCATCATTGTGCAGGGTGTCTCTGCAGCAAGCGCGCCCCTTGCTCTGGCGCACGTGTGTCATGATAGGTCGCATATTGTCTAGGGCCCTCTCGTGGTTCACGTGCTTGTGGCTTCAGCAAAAGTGATTCGCCGTGCCCTTGTCGTTCTATGTCGGCCCACGCTGAACACGTGGGGCTCTTGCGGGGGACGCGCGTCCCCTCGTGCGTTGATCTTCTCATTGGAAAAGTTTGTCTGCCCAGGACCGAAAAGACGGTGCTTGTGCTTCTATTTTGAAGCATAAATTATTTGCTCTAATTTGTCATTGTCGCGCTCTTTTCCAAAGCATGAAATACCATGATCGACCATGGCTGGACGCCTCGTGTACTACGGCTGCACAGGCAGGCGTATACAGACGCCTGTTCTTGTGCGACCGAGGTTCGTCAGCCTTAAATAATCAAAATAACATGAATAGGGCTGGCGCCAGTATACAAAATTGTGGTATTGTTAAAAAAAGTGAGAAAGAAATCCTCGAGTAAGCTTGAGTTCCGCCTTGAAGACGACTGCGTAATCGTGCTCCGTGCGCTTTGAGTTCTCAACTACTATAGCCTGACTTCGGTTCTCGATAAATACCTCTATCACGCCGGAAGAAAATTATGACGTCTGCGCTGCGCGTAACATCGACTGTTTGAAGCTATACTTAGAAGGGGTAAATCTGGTTTGGAGTGACCACTATGGAATGAATCTTTTTTTTGCGAGTTATCGGAAAACCCAGTACGCGTCCGAAAGGTGGCACGTGACCGAACCTTCGCGGCTCCTCACTTTGTTGTTGCTTTTGCTGATGACGATGACTGAATATACCTGATCGCTTCGGAATGCATATGCCTATGAAACACCTATACTCGTTGCGCAATGCATATGTTTGGACACCTGGCGCGATTCTATACGCCTCTGTCATGAAATATTACGTGCTTTAAGGATATCCCGGCTACTATACGTCATGTTCATATATTTCTTTTTTTTTTCATTTTCCGAAGCAGCTTAAAGCAAAGACGTGGCTTTGTGGTAGCATATACCTACTTGCCCCGCAGAAAGCCTGGTTAGATTCTCGATCGATCCAAAGTGTTCTTTATTTATTTCATTTTGGTCTTTTTCGATGTCTTGCTCACCACGGACGAGATTGAGATTGTATGATCACAACCAACGATGCCAACAGTGACACCAGAATTTCTGCGAAACGAGCTCTTTACCGCTATTGCAGTAAAAAAAAAAGGCAGCATATCCACGGAGCGAATGATGGAGAGTGGGGTGAAGAATTCGTCCGTCCATTCGTTCTTGCTTCCGTCCGTCCATGCGTCCGTCAGTGTGACCGTCCATGCGTCCATCAGCCCGTCCGTGCGTGCGTCTGTTCGTGCGTCCGTCCCAGCGTTCGTCCATGCAGCCGCCCCTTCGTCCGTTCATGCGTCCATCCATGCATCTGTCTATGTGTCCGTTCGTCCATCTGTTCAACACTCCATGTACCACCATCTTGCATCTTTTCATCATATATTCCCCATATAGAAGCACCGCTATCCAGCGGACATTCCAAGGACTAAACGAGAAGTGGCACACGCACACTTTCTTATACGGCTTGCGCTTCGGATCCACTTCCCACCTTTAACCACCTCGAGTTCATGGTATATACTAGTTCACTGTATTCATGGCTCTGCGGCCAAACGCTCGCTAAACCTTTCGAAAACCAAGGAGGTTACGCCCATGGAGCAAGTATGACGTAGCAAACTTTTTCAGTCAGATAGTGCTCAATGTACATGCCAATGGCTGCTAATGGGAAATGAGAGGCGGAGAATTCGGCTTTTACTTTCTTAAGGCTTGCGCTTTGTATCTACTTCCCATTTTTAACCACCTCGTGTTCATTCATGGTATATACAAGTTCATTGTATTCATGTCACTGCGGCTCAACGCTCGCTAAACCTTTCTAAAGGTAAGGAGGTTACACCCAGCGAGTATAACGTAGCAACCCTTTCTTGTCAGATAGTGCTCAATGTACATGCCAATGGCTGCTAATGGTGATCGCAGCCTGCGCATTAACTAAAAGCCGAATGCTCCTGTCTCTCATTCCCCATTAGCAGCCATTGAAATGTACATTGAGCACTATTTTTTATTGTTCAACAACGCACAGAAGAAGTCTCTCACCGGCACCACCTTGTAGGTCAAAATGTTATACTCTTTACATAGTACGGGGGACGAACGGGTGTCGCTATAAGGAGCTTCGCCCCTAAAGAAAAAGCGGGAGATAAAACTAAAGGTAATAAACCCAACTCTCACTAGGTGTCCAAGTCGCGCGCGGGAACTGGCCTGACAAGCGGGATTTATTTGGTCGTCATAAAACACACAACGATATCTCTTTTTGGTCTTGACGTGGCGTTAATGGTTCTTCGTTCCTTTGTCCGGGCTCCTTCTCGTCCCGGGTTTTAACGCTCGTGTCTTGATTAGTGCACAGGCTTGTGAGCGCTTCCTGCGAACTGAGGCTCAGAAATAACTGTTAGAACACTGTAAACGTTTTGTTCTTTTTTCTTTCTGTCTAACCATCCATACGGCTTGTGTGGACAGTATTTATGTAAGCTAATTAAAAAGAAAAGGCATTCGCATGGCTTGGATGAGAGGGAGGCAGAATGCGTAAGTGAAAACGAGACTGCGGAACGGTCGGCTGGAGGAAAAAAAAAAAGAAGTCAGATTTCAGTTCGTGGGAGCATGGCTTAAATTGTCCTCTCAAGGAAAGAAAAATGAAAAGGGAAAAAGTCGGTATTTGTAGCCTCATGCGAGGACTAGGAGAAACTATATAGAGATGCGGCGCTGCCATTGTCCCTTCGAAGATAACATAAAGCAGGCTGCCTTCATCAATAATTTCATGGGCGACTTTTCCCGTGTGACAGTTGCATCCAATGGGAGCATTGGAAACTGTTGTGAAGCGTTCCCTGGACGGCCCAGCAAAAAGTAGTTTCAGCTGCATGCGGTGATCAATGCGTTATATGGCCGCCTACAACGTCCTTGTATAGATTGAAGCCTGTGAGGATGCTTGCGTCATGTGCTTCAGGTGTTGTTTACAATATACCAGTGACATGCGGGATAGTTTATATCGGAAAGACGGGCCAATGTTCAAACACTCGGCTTCGGGAGCTGAAAGACAACTTGAGTGTCAATTATGTGTTACATTGTAAGGTTTGCAAGTGCACGCCCATTTTTTTTTATAAATCTACGGCTATGTATAGGCACGGGAATGACGTGGTCCGCGAAGTTTTATATAGAAACACTTTTCATTGAGAACGTTGACGCCATGATCCCGATATGCATGTTCCTGTGTCCAGGAAAACACCGGCAGGAACTCTGTCTTGACTTGTCATCAAAGTGGCCTTGCGATCCGCGGGTGGGCTTCTCGTGACAATTTTATCTATGACGGCTAAAGCCTGTATGGTACTTTAGTTATTGTCGTGCTGGTTCCGAATTGAGACCGCATCGTGCTCGGAAATCAGCGCCGCGAGATGTAGCATTTGCCCAAAGGTGACCACAAAAAGGTGTTAAATGCCTCGGACGGGACAATTCCTGCCAGAGGAAAGAGCGTTGACTTCAAGTATAGCAGAAATCAAACCATCAATCTCTTTGCAGGTGCGAAATCCCACGCCTTTCCACTCTGCAGAACTGTATGAGCGTGAAACCAGCGCTGCGCTTGTTGACACAGAGCCTAGCTCGAACGGGTATACTGGTATAGACCTTGGTGCGCGATACTACAGGCGCGAGCCGATGGCGGTATACGCTGTGAACGGTTCGTGACGTGGGTAATGTCGCATAGCGAAGTCTAATGTTGTCCCGCACATCAGCGGCGTGGCCGAGATCCGGTGGTTCGGCAGCCATTGGTGAAGTTGTTGCGCTTGTTACAGCGAAAGAACAGCTTGTCGATCCACCTGAATTCTCATTCGCTTTCGGAGTTTGAAATGTGGAGCACAGCTGCGTATAACAGTGTGTCCGTTGCGTAAACAGTGACGCGAGTAGGGCGATGGTAATCAAATTCGCAGCGGAGAACAGATGTAGTGGTTACACCATGGTCTGCGTGCATCTGTAAATGGTCACCCTTCCCTGTATCCCTCTTTTCCCGTTCTTAACTCCTCTCCCATTGCCTGACGGCCATTGTTCAGGTGTCTGCTTCTCGACGTATATTTATTGCACTTACGGTGTGATCATTCTTCTCTTCCGCAACCCCTAATTGTATATATTTCCTTAAGTAAACAGCCATACACTTATCATCTGCAACATCATTCATGTACCTGTCTCCCTCTCACTCTATCTTCTGTCATTGGCCTTCCTGTCAATCCGGAGTTTTATCATGCTACCGTTAGACGCCATCATCACTCACGTCCTTTTCACAAATAATCTTCATTGTAGCTCATCACTCTTCACAAATGATTTGCGTAAAGTGTGCTGCGCCAAGCATGTTCAATCATTATACGAGAGTGCATTGATGATTGATTGATACGTGAAGTTTAACGTCCCAAAACCACCGTATGATTATGAGAGACGCCGTAAAGTGGAGGGCTCCGGAAATTTCGACCACCTGGGGTTCTTCAATGTGCACCCAAATCTGAACACATGAGCCTACAGCATTTCCGCCCCCATCGAAAATGCAGCCGCCGCAGCCGGGATTTGATCCCGAGACCTGCGGGTCAGCAGCCGAGTATACTTAGCCACTATAGACCACCGCGGCGAGGCAAGGAAAACATATCACTTCGTGTGTGGATTTCTTTGTACGTAACCGTTCTTTTTCGGCACCCAGCCATGGTATAGCGGCTAAGGTACTCGGCTGCTGACGCGCTTGAATCCCGGCTGCGGCGGCTGCATTTTCAATGGAGGCGAAAATGGTGTAGGCCCGTGAACTCAGATTTGGGTGCACGTGTAAGAACGCCAGGTGGTCGAAATTTCTGGAGCCCTCCACTATGGCGTCTCTCACAATCATATGGTGATTTTCGGACGTTAAACCCCACATATCAATCAATCAATGAATGAGTGAATCAATCAATCTATCAATCAATCAAATCTTCCTTTCGGTCGGTATGCAGTATTAAAAGCTTGTTCTTCGTCTGGCAGCATGTTTCCTGAATCGGCCCGGAGACCAGCTCGGCCAATGTAAGGTGGATAAAAACGCCTGTGATGGAAGCGTGTATTTGTGAACATTGATTGCACTCACTAACCGCGCAAACAATCATTCTGATGGCAGACGATCTGGAACAGTCGAACACGTATTAACATTCCATGCACGTTGGTCGGCAAACGTGTACGGCAAACACGTAATGACATGAGTATACGTACATTCAGTACACGGCGTAGATATGGTGACTGAATGTCAATATCCGCCGTTTGTGCTCTTGCGGCACAACAATTACTCGGAAAATGTATATGCACTTGTTCACGGTGAACTCGAAGGTTTGTAAGTGGAGCAGGGTTTCTGGGATACGGTGCTGACTTTGTGTAACTGAGGCAAACCGCATAGTTAATCACACAGTCCGAGGCAAGGTGTGCAGGCGTGTGATAAAGAGGACGACAATGTATACTATAGAGTGTTGGCACGGGCTTTGCGAAGCTGCAGCGAAGAGGCATGCAGCTGTTCGCCCGCCCTGGTGTGACATCACGTGTGCTACGAAGTTCCCCAGACGAGCGCCTCCTGCGCCTGTCAAAATAGCATCGTATACAGTGCATATATGGTCTGAATTAGTCGTAAGGTCAAGCTGTGTGGGCTTGCAAGATGTTGAGGGTCAGTAAAGTGTGCGTGAATGTGAGTAAAGGAAAACTAAACGCAAAATCTAGTGTACACGTAAGACCTTTTCGTTGCACTATAACTCCCCCATTCCCTTCCCCAATTAACACAGTACAGCGGTAACTGGGTAGCCTGCATGCCCGCATTTTCCCTCTATCCTCTTTCTTTCCTTCAAATGATTCTGTAAAACCTGCGCGTGCTCAAACTGATGTGGTGCGTCATCGCGTACGGTCATCTATTTCATCTTGTTTACAAAAATTATTTAGTGATGCTGGCTCGCAGAATGACATCAAGGATCTATAGTTATGCACAGTCCTTTACGGCACTGTATAGACATCTACAGTTATGCATAGCAGGATAACCGCTGGTCATTAAAGGCAACTGACTGGATTCCCAGGGAAAGCAAACGCACGAAAGGGGGACAGAAAATTAGGTGGGCCGTTCAGATTAAAAGGTTCGCGGGTATGATGTGGCAGCAGAATGCACAAGACGGGGTTGATTTGCGGATCATGGGAGAGGTCTTAGCCCTACAGTGGGCGTGGTCAGGCTGATGATGATGATGATGACGACGATGATGATGACGACGACGACGATGGTGATGATGATGATGATAATGATAATAATAGGTGGTGTAACGTCGCTGTAAAATATGCAGCGTAGATTAAAGCAAACTGAGATGGTTTTCTCCGCCTGCGTTTGTACGTCCTAATTTTCAGTCCTCGTTATGTAGCTGCAGGATAAATGTTCAAATGAGGGTGCATTATACCATCACAAGCGCGAACGTTGCTGGAGAAAATACAAATGACGACGCCAATTGTTTTCGATGCTGACTAAATGTTCAACCGGAGCACGCGCCCATCGCTCATAATCGTTTTGAACGTAACAACAAAGGAAAAGAAAAAAAATATGACGAAGATGCTTCAGATCACATTCCAAGCTAAGGATATAGAGCCAGATGCACCATCAACTACAGCTGCACCCGCACCGAATATTCACCGAATATCGGCATGGGCGAGTAAACCAGACAGCTCACAGATGGCGCCACTCGAGCACAATGCGATGGCGCACTGCATTTGATACAACAGAACATAGGTGGATGTTACAAGGTAATCCAGTGTTCTATGTGAAGAGTCCACTACGGGGTAGATATTCTGCATGCCGTGTGGTGGGTACGGGTGTGGTCTGATCCACAAGTTGAGACACGCAACCATGACGTACCAGTGGCACAGGGTGGCCATGAGTGGCGCAATCGCCAACGGCGCGCCATAGTTCACCCGGAGGCCAGCAACGGGTTGGGCATGCCTTCTTCGTTGGGACGCACGCCAGCACCAGCAAAAGCCGCCGCTAGCGGCAACGACGAGTCCCGCTTGCGCAGCTCGACTGGGCGCACGCACGCGGTGCCAATGTGTACACTTAGCGGGCGCAAGAAGAAGAAGAAGCGGCTGCACGACGTTGGGCGGCGGCGAGTCTGCTGGACGTGTGCCAGCAGGCAGGCTCGTAAATCCAGCCTCCTTCGTGCAAGTTGTGAGAGAAGGGCGCGATCGGACGAGGCCGTTTCTTCAGCGGACAGCCGCGTATGCGGTGCGTGTCTGGCGCTACGTTTGCGCACGCCAGGCAAGGAAGCTGTTACTGCAGTAATGGGCCGGCCTGTACAGAGAGAGATAAAATACATCTTCATTGTCCGGACGAGGTATCGGTAAGGCGTACTGCCGCAGTTGTGTTCATGTTTAAGCGGATGTCACAAATAGTTCAACAATCATGTTTGGACACGAGGGGAAGACGTAAAGAAGACAAGCTACATATTTAAATCACATAAATTCCGAAAATTTAGGCATTACGTCATTAACTCGCATCTCAACTTGTTGTGCTACTGCAAAGATTCCCTAGAGCTCTAAGTGAATGAACACATACAATAAGCAAGAAAGTGAGAAAAAAGGTGTTTACTAATGAATCAGCCTGCAACTGGAGTAGGGGATATATACCCGTTAATATATCTCGTTATACAGTTGATATTATCTGGTCCAGCAAGCGTATTTGTCCTGATAGAGAGGGACTGATGGACAATATGAAGAAAAGGCGGCTCCCCACTAATACTGTCAAGATATCGTGTTTCCTGCGAGTACATGCGCCATAGATTCACAAGGAAGTGGCTGCTATTATTTTGCGTTTTCTGCGAGAGGCCGCTTCAGGTGATATATGGCGAAACGTAGTGAATGGAGAGAAGTGGCTCAGGCAGAGCGATTGCCTACCGGGTCTGATTGATGATTGATATGTGGGGTTTAATGTCCCAAAACCACCATATGGTTATGAGAGACGCCTTAGTGGAGAGCTCCGGAAATTTCGACCACCTGGGGTTCTTCAACGTGCACCCAAATCTGAGCCCACGGGCCTACAACATTTTCGCCTCCATCGAAAACGCAGCCGCCGCAGCCGGGATTCGATCCCGCGACCAGCGGGTCAACAGCCGGGCCTACCAGGTCTGCTAGGCTAGCCCTAGCTGTGGCAACATTCCAACCACCAATAAATGCCAGCCCGAGGTGGGTTGTCCTCCTTTATTCTGCTCGAAGCTGTGGGGCAATTACTGAGTGCGAGAAAAGGTTTCGAGATATCCTGTCTGTGCTACAGCCTACAGAGTCGTACGCATCGACTAAATAAACAGCCGTAGAGCCATCTGTATTTGTTTATGAAAGCAACAAGATCGGTACGATCGCAGTCATTTGAAAATAGTGGTGTTTATAAACACATGAGGCAGCCCATCACGCCTAGACAATAAGTCGATGACGAAGGCTGAACGACTGCAGAATGTGTAACAATACCTGTGTCGAATGTGGCCTTATATGGACCAATAATCTTTGGCTCAGAAGAATTGAAAGCTGGCTGAGTCTATATACACGTTAGCCAGGCTGTGGAAACGGTGCTCTGAACATGTATAAGATGTAAAATACATTGCATCTCCGTGTATAGAGCTTTACACTGTTTTTCGTGCCATCAGCTGATATACTACTCATACACCACTCTGCTATATAATATTACGAGACTTCAGTGCTGCACGTGCATACCTGAAGCGTATATAAGTACGACTACGGTGACGCATTCAGCCAGAATGGCTGCTGGTGCCTCTTTACGTAATTCATAAAACAGTGGAATTGCAATTTCTTCTGAATGACGAGCATGTAGTATAGGAAGGCGCAGCCTACGAGACGTGCTGGAGTCGGCAATGTGTCATGGCAGATGCCAAGAATGTGCACGCGCGTAATAATACTTTGTTTGCATGAGCTTCGTCCATAAGTATATAGAAAATATTTTCTTGAAAGCGTGTGAGTATTTGACATATATGTATACCGTAAAGGCAGTTATTAAGGGTCGACCAGTAGGTAGGTCAAACAAAGGCTCAAATCACCGACTTCGAGCACGAGCAGAGTCCACGAGCGTTGCATGATAGAAATAGACCCACTAGGTAGCGCTGGAGAGGATGTCCCAATTTAACTTTACTATTCGCTACAATATATATGATTGCTGCGATATTTGAACGTGGCGTGAGTCGGTAGGAAATAATGACGGATCTTTTTGTTCAGTGCACGCGCCTAAAAACGTAAGGAAAGAAGATTCATGGTGCTTGGCGTCTTCTCCCCGTGTAAGTCATTGCATACGCGCTAAAAGCTTTCCATAACAATAATTGAGCGTGAACGATCATGCTGACGACAGAAAACAGACACATACGTTAAATACGCCCTTCACTGTTACTGCGCCTGTTTCCTTTGCTCTGCATCAGCACTCATCAATACCTGCATACTTTTTACTATTATAGTCATTGCTGTTCTTGAGAGGCTGTGAATACAACAGCAATCGCAACGGATACTGTTATATGATCAGCCAACCTAATAGGGGACATACACAGCGCACGGCAGAGTATGGACATCAGAGTGTTCAGACTATTTCGCTTAGTTAAACGAGCGATATAGGTCGCTTACGCTAAGAGCTGCGATATATGAATTATTTAAATTGCTCCAACAATTTTCGTAATGTTTGATGCTTGTTTGATTGATTGATATGTGGGGTTTAACGTCCCAAAACCACCATATGGTTATGAGAGACGCCGTAGTGGAGGGCTCCGGAAATTTCGACCACCTGGGGTGTTTGATGCTTGTAATATTGGTCCCTGTATATAGAAGTGTGAGCCATTCTTGCTGAATGTGTGCGCAATATTGAATGAAAGTTATGTGTGTCGTGCATTCGTTCAGCAACTTCTGCTTCTGCGCGACAGTATATATCCTGCAGAACAATCGTTCTAGCAGTTTTCTCATCAATAGTTCTGTTACTATATATAGGGAATACACAATCATTCTAAGCAGTTTTTTTCATCAATCGTTCTGCTATTACGGGGAATACACAATGAGGGTGGTTATGCTTTAAGTATAACCGAAAGAAGATTACTTTAGATTTATATTCAATGTTTTGAATACTCGACCTTCATTACTGACAAATAAAGCGGAATTGAGGAAAGCTTAAGTGGCGAGCAGTTATAAGACGGTAGCTTTCGGTTGCTAGTCGGGCCAACATATGATCATTTTATTGTGACATATATATAGGCACCCACGTGTGGAGAAAACAATGTTTTAATATTTGCGCGTGCTTCGCTTGGCCCCGTTAGAACAACGAAATCAAAGAAAATCGGTACGTACCGCTCAATCGGATCAGCTGAGACGGGGAGCGTTTTGGTTTCATCAGTTGGAGGGAGCGTTTGGTTTCATTTACTTAGATGAACGTTGTGCACATATATTGGGTGTTCGTAAGAATATGGGGTACGCTTAACAGCCAGCACACAACGAACCGACAGCGCTGTTTTGTTTCACCGCGCTGTTACGAGAATGAATTCACGGGAGCTCCTTCAACTTTTAGTACTATTCAGAAGCAAATTGACACTCATTGCATGCTCGAGTTTTATGTCCTAAAACGATGACCTAATTACGGTCAGTTTTAGTAACTTTGACAGCCTATGCTTCTTTGACATGCAGTCATTAATGTGAGAAATATGCAGATGAATTCGCATTTCTCCCCTATCGAAAAACGTCCGTCGGATTAAGTAGGTGGTTTTATCACTTCGTATGTCCCACTTTTTGTTAATTGTTTTGTGAAGACGGGAAAACGAGAGGCAAACTGCCTCATCACATCTCTTTTCCTATTTTCATTTGAATTAAAAAAACAATAGGATAGCAGTTTACGTGTTGCACGGTATCTTACGTAAAACCTGGCAGTATTACTTTTATTTTCTGTGTGTGTGTGTGTGTGTGTGTATGGTGTGTGTGTGTGTGTGTGTGTGTGTGTGTGTGTGTGTGTGTGTGTGTGTGTGTGTGTGTGTGTGTGTGTGTGTGTGTGTGTTCTTGCTTCATGAACGTTGAAAAGTTAGCCGCATGTGTGGCTGAAAGGATATTCTTTCCACAACGACATATCTTATCATTCAAGGTGGGAGGATGCGTAGCAGCCATCAAATGAAATCGTTTATCTAAAAACGTGATATATATATTCTTGCTTATCGCACAACCAGTATGCCGGTACTGATAAGCAATGGGTGGGTAAATGCTATAGAAACGTGACATTATTGTCGTTAACTAACAGGAATGCCGATAAGCTACGGATCAGAGAAACGTTATACATACGTGACATATTACCATACAGCCAATGTAAAAAGTGATAAGCAGCATATGGGTAAACATTACAGCACGTGTGTTGCAGCCGTTTAAGAAAACAAGCCTGAGGCAGTGTGTAGATCTATCTATATGTAGTTTCCCTCAAGATGGTATAATCGGCGAGATTGGTATAGGGCGAGAAGCTGAGGCAAGGCCATGGCAGCGTGGCCTGCGCGGGACGGGGAAGCCTTGCTGTATACGTGATACACACACACACGCAGTGCAGATACAAGTGCCTATATATGAAGGCTCTGCCAAGGGGCTCGGCACGTGACGCAGTATAACACGGCGACCCCCATAGCTTATATGCTCCTCTCTGGCGCAGCGGGTGGGCTGCTGCAGCGCAACGCGGTGGGTTCGTTGTGATTGCTGCGCTGACGCATGCAGGGTGCGATACAGATCTCGCTGTACGTTCGTCAGGGACAGGTGCTATCACTAAGTCGTGCAGGCGACACCACTCGCCGTTCTCAAGGACGGCGCGCTGTCGGGTGCTCGCTTAATAACGCCGGTGCACCCAGCGTCTCGGACCTGACGGGCACATGTTAATGCACTGCTGGACCAGCCCGCCAATTAATAGGCGCGCAGATGAAGAGGGTGGACGGGGAAGGAAAACGAGAGGGAGCAGCTACGCCGTATAACGTTCCTTTGAACGGTTCTGCCTTTTCATTGCGCACGAGAGATACGAAAGTGAGGAGTGAATTGCGAGGCTCAATTGTTGGTTTATATGTTGGCCCAATGAAGATCGAGTGGTTTCACACAAGTATGAGCTCGCCCTTTCTTCCTTTATTTCTTCATCATGATATTTGCAACAAAGCAGTAGTGGGGTAATGGCACAAGTACAGTATATATTTTTTTTTTTATTTATTTATTTATAAATACTGCGATCCTTCAGCTGAAAGATCATGGCAGGGTGGGAAAAAAAAATGTTCGAGAATCGGTACATACAAAAAAATAATGAAAACACAATAAATCGTACGATTTGAATATACAAGGCGAAGGTTCACAAACGCTTATTTCAACAAATTTTTTCGAGTAACATAACACATAATAACGTAACACGTAGAATACGGGTTATAGACTAACACAATAATTACAATAAAACAAATAATACAATGCAATGTGTAGTGATGGTTTAGGCGATGCTGTTTTCAAACAATGACAGATTCTTCTGTAAAACGACATCATTTGTCAGGCTATTCCAGTCATTAATAGTTCTAGGGAAGAACGAATACTTGTGGCATTTAATCCGTGAAGGTAAAGGAGTTATCGTTTTACTATGTCGCTTGCGAGTTGCGTAACCGGAAGAATACCGAAGAATGCCTGCATTGTCAACATTTAAATGACCATTTATTAATTGATAGAAAAACTTAAGCCGGCAAGTGCGGTTTCTGTCCACAACGGGTTGCAGACCGCTTTTTACCAATAATTCAGATACGGATGTTCTACCGTAGGAGTTATAAATAAAACGTAAGCCCTTGTTCTGCACTTTTTCTAATTGATTAATGTTACGTTTAGTGAATGGATCCCATATTATTACAGCATATTCCAACATTGGACGAATGAGTGTTTTATATGCCAACATGCGTACAGACGGGGTAGAATATTTTAAGGATCGCTTTAGAAAAAAAAGTTTCCGTAGACATTTACCTGTAGTTATATCGACGTGTTTGTTCCAGTTTAGATCATTAGTTATCCATACTCCAAGGTACTTGTATTCTGCAACTTCTGTAAGATTGACGCTATTTGTGCCGTACTGATAACATAAAGGATTTTTCTTTAGTGTTATTTTCATATAAACAGTTTTGTTGTAATTAATTGACATTTGCCATTCCTGGCACCAAGAGACGACCTTGTTGAATTGATTATTGAGCCTTATCTGATCTCCAGCAGTTGATACCTTCGTGTATAATACACAATCATCAGCATAAAGCTTTACACTTACAGAAAGGTCATTCATTATATCATTTATATATAATAGAAAAAAAAGAGGTCCGAGGACCGAGCCCTGAGGTACGCCGGAATCCACAGGTAGTTTGCTGGAACAACTGTCATTAAATGAAACAAATTGTTGCCTGTTTTCAAGATACGCTCGTATCCATACTATAAGTTTCGGATTTTTCAAGATATATTGCAATTTATGAAGTAATTTTTTATGTGAAACTTTATCAAAGGCCTTTTGGAAGTCCATAAAAATGGCATCTAGCTGTTCACCTTCATTTAGTGCGGTAGCAAAATCATGGATGGTTTCAACCAGCTGTGTAGTGGTAGAATATCCACGTCTAAATCCATGCTGCGCTTTTGTTAGTACTTTGTGTTCATCAAGAAATGTAACAATCTGTTTGTGAATTATGTGCTCGAGAATTTTACAAGCTGTAGAGGTTAACGAAACTGGTCGATAATTCTTTATTTGAGTTTTATCACCTGCTTTGTGTAGAGGCTTAATTCGGGCAATCTTCCAGTCCTCAGGGAGTACACCTTCGTTCAAAGACCTAGTATATAACACACACAAATATTTCGCGCACCACTCTGCGTACCGTTTTAAGAAGGCATTCGGTATCTCATCTGGTCCAACAGATTTCTTAACATCCAGATTTAGCAATAAATTAAAGATACCCTCTTCAGAAATAGTGACATCTGATATTGGTGGTAGGTTCGCATCGAAAGGTGGGAGATGATTATTATCTTTTGTATAGACGCTGTTGAAATAGTTATTAAAGGCCGTACAGACAGCTTTTTCATCACTCTCTAATTTTCCATCTAAAAGAAATACATCGGTAGAGCACGTGCCCGGAGTGACCTCTTTCCAAAATTTTCTTGGACACGTTTTAATAAATGACGGCAGTTTTTCGTTCAAATACTTTCCTTGTCACAAAAAGATTTTTTTAATTTCTTCACGTATATTGCAAATAGTTGTTTTTAAATTAGGACTGTTAGCCTTGTTCGACCTTTTTTTAACCGTTTCAACTTTCGCTTCAGCTGTAACGTCTCTCTTGTTATCCAGGGATTGTGATTCTCTACTTTCTTTGTAATTAAAGGGATAAAACGCTGCACACAATCTTCAATCATTCTCTTAAAACAAAGCCACAGATCTTCAACGCTACGATTACTTACATTGAAATGATCATATTCAAAGGCCAGAACATCAATTATAGATTCATCATCTGCTTTTGAAAAATTGGGAAATTTCTTCACCATCCTCTGCTGACTAAGTTCAACTCCCTTTAGCTTTAGTACCACAGCCTTGTGATCCGATATGCCATTTGTGACGCTGCACAACATGCTTTCTTTTATATTGCCACTTACAAGATATATATCTAGGATAGATTTCGTCCCCTGATCTATTCTGGTAGGGTCGGTGACTATTTGCGTCAAATCATATTGAAACATGATATCGGATATTTGAGTATCCGCAGCTTGACATGGGTCTGATATAAACGTTTCCCAATTCATATTTGGCATATTAAAATCTCCCGCTATGATTAATTTATCTTCGGTTTTTACGTGACAATGAAGGTAATCCTTAAGCTTTGCGATAACATCAAGGGAAGCATTTGGTGGCCTGTAAACGACACCAAGAAGATATTTAATATTGCCAATATACACTTTACAGAAGATGCTTTCTATGTCTTGAACGTCTGGCATTTTTACGACACGTGTATTATTCCTAAAAAGAATAGCAACGCCCCCTCCCCTCCCATTTCGATCCTTACGGAACACTCTGTAATTTTTCGGCACAAACTCACTATCAAAAACATCATCTCGTAGCCATGTCTCAGTTAGTAATACAATATCTGGGTCATGTGCTAAAATCATGCCTTCCAACTTCTCAGCCTTATTAACAATACTGCGGCAATTTACATTTAACACCACTAAGCATCGTTCATCTAGTTTCCCCGAACCTTAATTTGGTTAGATAACTTATATCTTATATTCTTATTATCATCCCAGCAAAAAAACTTTCCATCAATGCTTATTTTGTCAAAAACTAACTTCACTTTAGATCCACTTGCACGCTCGCGCGACGAACTTTGCCACAACTTTTTTCTGATATCACGTACACGAGCGGAAAAGTCTTCACTTATCGACAGCTCGGTGCCCTTCAGCTTGGAACACCTCTGCAGAATAGCTACCTTGTCTCAGTAATCGAGTATCTTTATAATTACTGGGCGTTTTTTGCCATTCTTTTTTCCCAATCTGTGACATCTTTCTATGCCCCTGACATTCACTCCCAGCTTTCCCTCAAACAAGTCCTTTTTTATTGTTTCAGTAAGGTCAGCAGTCGTTTCATTAGCTTCTTCCCCTAGGCCAAAAACAATCAAGTTATTTCGTCGACTTCTGTTCTCTAACTCGTCAATTTTTTTGACCGCGAATTCAAAGTCTTTCTCAAGCTGTGTTGCTCTTTGCTTTAAGTCGTTTACATCTGTTTTCAGTTCAATCAAAGGTTTTGTCTGTATTTCGACGGAACTCATCCTTTCAGTCAAGCTAGCAACTTCTTTTTTCGATTTTTTCTTGTTTTGATAAGACACTGTTCATCATATCAGTGATGTGTTTTTGTCCTGAAAGAAGCTGCTGCAGTATTTCTTTATCTGAAGGGCCTGGGTTTGCTTCAATATCCCCGCAAACTAACAAATCCACGCCAAAAGCACAAATGCATGAAAAAAAGCTACCAAGTGGGCGTGGCAGCAACACTAAAAAGCGGTTTTCACTGCGGTAACATGGCGTAGGCAAGTAGGAACTAACCTGCACCACAAAGACGAATGGTTTGGTGAGCATTTCGCCCTGAGTGCCGCTGCCTGGCCCACTGAAGTTCGACGGAGGTACGTGGCTTCTTATAGCCGTTGGAAGGTCCGAGGTTGCTGACGTCACCGATGTTGGCGCATGCGTCGGAGTCGGGACTAAGGAAAGGGCGGCTTCTTCGATAGGACAACGGTGACCACGCAGCGGAATCTCGATGCCGTGAAGCTCCTTCCAGCCATGTGATGGGTCTGTCAAAACGGATTTATATTCAGCAGCTTCCGTTCCGAAGATGGTCGCCACAACCTGCACCACAAAGACGAATGGTTTGGTGAGCATTTCGCCCTGAGTGCCGCTGCCTGGCCCACTGAAGTTCGACGGAGGTACGTGGCTTCTTATAGCCGTTGGAAGGTCCGAGGTTGCTGACGTCACCGATGTTGGCGCATGCGTCGGAGTCGGGACTAAGGAAAGGGCGGCTTCTTCGATAGGACAACGGTGACCACGCAGCGGAATCTCGATGCCGTGAAGCTCCTTCCAGCCATGTGATGGGTCTGTCAAAACGGATTTATATTCAGCAGCTTCCGTTCCGAAGATGGTCGCCACAACCTGCACCACAAAGACGAATGGTTTGGTGAGCATTTCGCCCTGAGTGCCGCTGCCTGGCCCACTGGACTCTGTCTATATATATATATATATATATATATATATATATATATATATATATATATATATATATATATATATATATATATATATATATATATATATATATATATATATATATATATAGACAGAGTCCTTGTCTGGGAGGGGGAAAACGGCAAAGCGTTAATAGACAAAAGGATCCAGTGAAAACAGCATTTACTTCATGTATTATCCAGCATTCTCTATTTCGTTATATTATTGTCCGTTATTGATCAAATTATTTACTAAATTTAAAACTACGAAATATTGACCAATCCTCCCGAGTGGGTATGTGCCATATTATGTAAGGGTTAAACAAACAAACAAACCAACCAACAAACAAACAAGCGGGTTCGAGTCCGCCATTGTTTCAACCATTGTTGCTACCTGTAGATATTATATTATTATAGGTTTTCATGTAACATTACGTATAAACAGCTCCGGCTTCGCTCCACATTGTAGCACGACATTACTGCATTGTGGCGTGTGGCTCCGACAAGCTGTCAGGAATTCAGAACGTTAACATTTTGTAAGGAAAAAAACTTCAAGAACACTGGAAATTAGCTTTCAATAATAATAATAATAATAATAATAATAATAATAATAATAATAATAATAATAATAATGCCAGGAGCTTCACGTCTCAAAACTACGATGTGATTATGAGAGACGCCCGGTAGTGGAAGGCTCCGGTAATTTTGAGTGTTTGACGCGCATCGAGATCTCACGGCACACGTGCCATTTCACCTCGACCTAAGCGCGACCACCGCGCCTATAGGTTCGAACCCCCGACCTTGGGCTCAGCAGCACAGCGCAGTACATAGTCACTGATCGATCCACCGTGGCTGACATCGGCTACAACCGTGCCACCAAGAATGACGCGTATAACGTGGGTCGTTTAGAACTATAGATAGTATGCCCCTGCAAGTGCAATTGCGAAGTGCCCACTACGCCATATTTCTATCTTTCACAAATCGGCGAAGTATACCTCTGCATGTCCGTAACATGCCGTGTGCATCTACGCATGTGCACACACCTATAGTAATTGATGGCAAGCTTTATGCCACCAACTCGGTGCTCATTTCACCTGTTCTGACGCCTGCTTCCATGTACGACTCTGTCACGCAAGATTACGTGCGTTGAGGAGTACACGACATTCTTATAGCGCTTCTTTACGAACAAGTTTCGAGCACAGTTATGGCTCTATGATAGAACACATGCATATTACGCAGTAAGCCTAGGTAGAGTGTAGAGAACCAGCCTGAGTTCAATTCTAACTCGGGCCGAAGATTTTTTTAATGTGAAGTATTTCTTAGCGAACTTCGGCGACTTTGAACGTATCTATCTATCTATCTATCTATCTATCTATCTATCTATCTATCTATCTATCTATCTATCTATCTATCTATCTATCTATCTAGCCGCTTATCTATCTAGCCGCTTACGTTTGGGTGCTCTCGTGGTCACCCCCTTAACTTGGCGTGAACCAAAATTAGCATGAGAGGGTAAGATGGCTTGACGAATATGGCGCGCTAGTCAAGACATAAATAATGTCACAATCCCGTCGCGTACGTCGTCAAACATTTCCCGCCAGACAGCGGCACATGCTCACAGACGGGTATGTGCCGCTCGTAAGCGGGTATGTGCCACAGGTGATTGACACTTGGTATCTACCCAGGAACGGCGAGAACATGCATGGTCAATGGTAACGCTTGAACGGTAACCAATACCCGACATCGGTAGTGTCGACCAAACGAAGGCATAGAATAAATGTCAGTAATAAGAAAAACCTGACATAGGCAGCGTTTGCCACCCGACGAATGCAAATAATAAATTTCTGGGTCCCAGCAGGAATCGAACACAAGCATTCTGCGTGGCATGTCAAGCATTCTACCGCAGAGCTACGCCAGGTCTCAGAACTATACTTAAGAATTGGACGCTAATCTTCATGAAACTTCAATAGTGATTGCAGTGCTGCCTACACAATTTTATAAACAGTACATATGCACTCATTTCATACAGCCGTCACATCGGTTTAACGTGAATTGTGGTTTGTTGTCATATGCGCTGATGTTGATTAATGTAGTAGTGTCCAGGGCCAGCATCTTCACGAGCATCGGCGCTTTATATCAGCTTCTGGTGTTGCTAAAACACTTTTCCAGCTGACATCGTTGTGCAAGTGGAAAACTGGTTATGTAAACATCTGCAACTCTTCAACATATGTCTGTGCGTGCCACATTTGTACATATTTAGCGTCATTTCCTGACGTGTCGCTCACTAAAAAAAATGCAACACGGTCACTTTCCCTTCGCGTGGTTCGCGTAAAGTTGATTCCCAGGTATACGTGGGACCCGCCGAATTTTTTATTATTAATTTATTTGCACACACACACACCCACCCACACACACACACACGCGCACACACACACACACACACACACCACATATATATATATATATATATATAGATATATATATATATATATATATAATATATATATATATATATATATATATATATATATATATATATATATATATATATTATATATATATATATATATGACGTATGAGCGATAGTTGGTAGAAGTAGATGAGGAAGAAGTGAGAGTAGAATAAACATGGAGTATGAGCCAGGCCACCTCACCCAGTCATCATAGCGTCACATATATATATAGATATATATATATATAGATATATATATATATATATATATATATAATATATATATATATATATATAGATATTATATATATATATATATATATATATATATATAACTTGAAGGGAAGGCACGACAGGTCCGGGTATTTTCTATATTGAATTAACTTGAAGATAGCACATAAGAAAAGGATCGTATTACTAACGTTTCGGCCGTGGCACGGCCTTCGTCAGAGTAAGGGAGCGATAGTTGGTATATATATATATATATATATATATATTATATATAATATATATATATATATATATATATATATATATATATATATATATATATATATATATATATATAATGTTTGCTCACATACAACGCCGTTTTTACGCTCACCGCCCGCAACGCCTACATCGGGATTACCGCACAGCGATCTCTTCAAGCTGTTGCACTAATAAGATGGTTGCGTTTCACTTGTGTCAGTATTTGCCGGCTCCACGAGTAATGTCGTTGTTAAACCGCATCAGTTAGTCAGCAATGCGTGCGACAACAGGCGTGCGTCCAGCACTGCAAGCAAAATGCCTGCTCGTTCGTTATATTGTGTGGCTATATACGGTATATTCCACCCTCTTCGGCATCCCACATAGAAGATCACCTGGAAGTGCTATAAATGGTCAAAATTTCCGGAGCTCTCCACTACGGCGTCTCTCATAATCATATATGGTGGTTTCGGGACGTTAAACCCCAGATATCAATCATTAGAAGTGCTATAAGGCAGGCTAGTTCCAGATTATTCATCTTTAAAAGTGCGCTTTGTGAGTACGCACACGGGACAAAAACAGATACAAGAAGCAACAATTCCAGATATTCCAGACTCACAGTGAACTGTTATTTGTTAGTCTGGCTCCTCAGAACTCCTCGAGGAAATGGGAAACCTGCCCCTATAGGGGCAGGTTTTCCATTTCAAGCTTATATATACAAGCTTGAAAGCATTCAAGCTTATATATAAGCTTGAATGCGTTCTGAAACTTGCACTGCATGGAAATAACGTGGGAATGTACGATGGCGCGTGTGTAAACGCGTTGCGCCCACAGACCAGAACATCGACCACCGCGTGCGCCGCATTCATTAATGATTAAATGCTTTGTGATTGATACCTAAATTGCTGGGCACAGACTGGTTTATATGCGGGATTCTTCGTTTTCACGTGAGAATATTACAACCTGCACCCATGCAATACGCCGAAGACATTCTAACCTTCCCGCTAACTCTACCGTTTTTGTCGGCCTATTTCATTCGGAAAGCGTATACAGTCTTTTTTGTTGTACATTTTAGTGTCCTCGTCTTTGTTACCTTCCCATTTGTCCTGTCGTAATTAGTGGTTATATGTGCTTGATTGATTGATTTCTGGGGTTTAACGTCCCAAAACCACTATTTGATTATGAGAGATGCCGTAGTGGAGGGCTCCGGAAATTTTGACCACCTGGGGTTCTTTAACGTGCACCCAAATCTGAGTACACGGGTCTACAACATTTCCTTCTCCATAGGGTATATGTGCTTGTATTTCATTCTTTTCCCCTTTTTCCCGTTTGCTTGTATGTAATTATCTTCCTTTTTTCTCTTTCACATTCTCTTTTTTATTCACTGTCTGTTTAATAAGTGTTAGGCGTCCGACCACCTGCATAAAATTGCGGCTGTAATGCGAAAGCGAAGCAATTGCGTATTTCCGTCAGAAGAACGGCACTCCCAGATGGGAGTTAGCCAGCACAAAGGAAGGAAAGAAAGAAAGAAAGAAAGAAAGAAAGAAAGAAAGAAAGAAAGAAAGAAAGAAAGAAAGAAAGAAAGAAAGAAATGTGGTAGTGGTATACTCACTCAAAAATTATGCAAGACCAGCGCTCAAATAAACAGGGCGAATATGCTGTCAAAGTACGAAGCATATAATTTCTATACAGATCGCACGAGCAAAGTGCATTTTGGTTTTGCGTCGCGTATATTATCCTGCATTTTGGTGCTGTTGCGAGTGTTGTGGGCTTGCGTATTTTGTGGTTTAACGCGCAATCCTAGTATAACAACGTCGGCGGCTGTCCAGGCAAAGACTCTTCAGCGTAAGCAGCTGTGGCATAAACGAGACCTCGAGCGCGCGAGAGTTCAAGCTTTGTCGAACGTTTAAACGGTTGAGGAAAAGTTAACGCAATCCACTCGTTAACATTCAAACCGTCGTTCCAGAGTTGCAGACGCACGCACAGTGTGTAATCAGTATGCGGCACACTCGGGCCGTGTAGTGCGCGTCGTAAAAAGTATCGTATAGTGAATTGCGCCTTCAGGGCAGTATTCTTTCTTCCTTTCTTTCTTCCTTTCTTGCTTGCTTTCTTTCTTTCTTTCTTTCTTTCTATCGCTTTTATTTCTTTCTTTCTCTCCTTCATTCTTTCTTTATCTTTCTTTCTTTCTCATTCTTTCCTTCTTTGTCTTTCTTCCTATCTTCTTTCTCTTTCTTTCCTTCTTTCTATTTCTTTCTATCTTCTTTGTCTCTTTCCTTCCATCCTTCTTCTTTTCTTTCTTTCGTTTTCCCTTTCTTTCTCACTTTCAATCCTTTCTTCTTTACTTCTTTATTTCTTTCTTTTGCTTTTGTTTCTTTCTTTCTCTCCTTCATTCCTTCTTTATCTTTCTTTCTCATTCTTTCCTTCTTTGTCTTTCTTTCCTTCTTTCTCTTTTCTTTCTCTTTTCTTCCATCCTTCTTCCTTTCTTTCCTTTTTTCCTTTCTTCCTCACTTTCAATCCTTCCTTCTTTATTTCCTTCTTTCTTTCTTTCTTTCTTTCTTTCTTTCTTTCTTTCTTTCTTTCTTTCCTTCTCTCGTTCTTTCTTTCTCTCTTACTTTCCTTTCTTTCTCTCTTACTTTCCTTTCTTTCTCTCTTTCTTTTTCTCTTTTTTCCTTCTCTACTTCCTTCCTTCATTCCTTCTTTCTTCCTTCCTTTCTGTTTTTTTTTTCTTTCTTTCAGTCTATAAGAAAGGCAGTTTGGTCCACCTCGATAGTATACTGAGGTAAGGGTGCTCGACTACCCACCAGAAAGTCGCGGGTGCGATCCCGGTTGGTCGTATTTTCGATGGAGGCATAATGCTGGATGTCCGTGTATAGTGCGATGCCATTGCACAATCAAAGAACGCCGGATCGAAGTTTACGGAGATCAACACTATGTCGTGCCCCACAAATATATATCGTGGTTTCGACGAGTGAAACCCCTGACAGTATTTCTATAAGACGCGAATGTGCGGGCAGTCATACAGTACGTGCTACAACCCATGCATTGCTTTACACGAAGCAGATTAGCAGTATTCATTTTTCGTGGTATAGTAAAGGGCTGTATACATACACGTAAAATGACGAACTTGCGAAAAATGCATCCTGTGCATGGATCGAGCTTACACTGAAGCGTCATTAATGTCAAAAAACGTGTCTTCTCAGTTTAGGGGACAGATGCATGTCGGGAATAAAAGACTGCTCCATCAAGTAGCCAGCCCACAGTCGCATGCGTGTATGCCTAAAAAGCATGTGTTCAATCAACTTGCGAAAAAAAAAAGAATGAACTAGGAATAACGTGCAGCAGTGGAAAATGTATAATGCCTGTAAATACGTTTTTATTTATTTTTTATTTAGTGTGATAAACGTCATGCAGCGCTGTCAATGAGGATTCTGTCTTTTCTGAGGTCAGTGCAAATAATTTACACTCTTAGGCATTTATGTGCCCCTGTATGCGGCTCTCACGCTCTCCAGTTCAGTCTTTGCTGTTCACTCGAGTTAACTGTTATCAAGATGTCACTCCATAATACCCTCCTGTCGTACCGTATATCCGAATATATATATATATATCAAGATGTCACTCCATAATACCCTCCTGTCGTACCGTATATCCGAATGTATATATATATATATCAAGATGTCACTGCATAATACCCTCCTGTCGTACCGTATATCCGAATACATATGTATTTTTAATTCTACCCCCTGTTTTGTCGAGGGAAATAGCGTGGGCAACTTTTTTTTAGTACTGTTACATATTCCGTACAAAAAAAAACTATTATTTCGTTTCGCGCACCGAAACGATATTTCTGACGTGACGGTGAAGAGGACGCCAGTCGGGCTAAAGTTGGAAGACTAAACACTTCCTTGAGCAAACTGATGCACAGGAAACAAAAGGTCTAAGTACACGCTTTACACTAATGGTGGAAATCACGCAGTCGTCGGCAGGGGCTAATCAGGTCAGTGGGTGAGACGCTTCAGTATTTATATATGCGGCATTGAAAGCCTTGATGGTCACCTCAGTTTCACAATAACCGTCACTGTTCGCGTTCCGCAATCTAGCTTATCAGAGACACGTCCGCTCGATAAAAAAAAAAGTAGCGTTGTTTTTTTTCATTTAACTGTCATGTGAGAACAATCTAAAATTATCGGAAATGTTCGAGAGTCTCGCGCGGCGTGTGAATGAATGGCAGTGGCCGTACCGTGTAACGGGTCGCGGTTACACGAAAATGTATAAAAAGAAGCGCAATATGATACGATGGGCCGCTCGGGCGCACTGAAGTCGTTTTTTTTTTTTTTTTTTTTTAGGGGCGAAGCTTTTTAAAGGGGCACCCGTTCATCCCTCGTCGTAGTCGTAGTGCGTAACCAGTCTTACGCTTTGACCTGCAAGGTGGCGCCGGTGGGAGATTTCTCCTACGCGTTGTTGAACAATGAAAAATTCGCAGCGTGCGCGTTAGTTAAAGCCGAATTCTCCTGTCTCTCATTCTCAATTAGCAGCCATTGGCATGTACATTGAGCACTATCTGAAAAGAAAGGGTTGCTAGGTTATACTCTCTGGGCGTAACCTCCTTGGTTTTAGAAAGCTTTAGCGAGCATTGGGCCGCCGTGCCATGAATACAGTGAACTAGTATATACCATGAACTCGAGGTGGTTAAAGGTGTGAAGTAGACACGAAGCGCACAGTCGTATGCGTGTATACCTAAAAAGCATGTGTTCAATCAACTTCCAAAACAGAAAGAATGAACTATATGAATAACGTGCAGCAGTAGAACGTGTATAATGCCTGTAAATACATTTTTATTATTTAATGTTTTTGTAATAAATAATGATATGTGGGGTTTAACGTCCCAAAACCACCATATGATTATGAGAGACGCCTTAGTGGAGGGCTCCGGAAATTTCGACCACCTGGGGTTCTTTAACGTGCACCCAAATCTGAGCACACGGGCCTACAACATGTCCGCCTCCATCGGAAATGCAGCCGACGCAGGCGGAATTCGAACCCGCGACCTGCGTGTCAGCAGCCGAGTACCTTATAACCACCAGACCACCGCGGCGGGGCTTTCTTTGTGATAAAGGTCATGCAGCGCTGTCAATGAGGATTCTGTCTTTTCTGAGAACAACGCAAATAATTTACACTTTTAGGCAATTGTGTGCACCTGTATGCCGCTATCACGCTCTCCAGTTCAGTCTTTGCTGTTCACTCGAGTGAACTGTTGTCAAGATGTCACTCCATAAATACCCTCCAGTAGTACCGTATATCCGAATATATCTATTTTTTAATTCTACCACCTCTTTTGTCGAGGTAAATAGCGTGGGCAACTTTCTCAGTACTGATAAGTATTCTGCAAAAAAAAAAAAGAAAACTATGCCTTCGTTTCGCGCACCGAAACGACATTTCTCACGTGACGGTGAAGAGGACGCCAGTCGGGCTAATTTGAAAGACTAAACACTTCCTTGAGCGAACTGATGCACGGTAAACAAAAGGTCTAAGTACACACTTTACACTGGTGGTGGAAATTACGCAGTCGTCGGTCGGCGCTTGAAGCGCGTCAGTATTTATACATGCGGCGTCGAAAGCCTTCGTGATGGCCGCGTCAGTTTCATTATAACCATCAGTGTTCGCGTTCAGCGATCGAGCTTATCAGAGCCATGGCCGCTCGATAAAAAAAAAAGTAGCCTTGTTTTTTCATCCAGCGGTCATGTGAGAACAATATAAAATAATCGGGAATGTTCGAGAGTCTGGCGCGGCGTGCGCAAGGCAGTGGCCATACGCATGTAACGGGTCACGGTTACACGAAAATGTATAAAAAGAAGCGCTATATGATACGATGAGCCGGTCGGGTGCGCTAAAGTCGGAATTATTTTTTTTTGTCCACTTGTCATTTTTTTTAATAAGCACGTCGTTGTTCTTGCGTACAGCCACATCAAAAGTGGGGGAAGAGGGGTGGAGAATCGAAGCCGCTACCTTGTAGTAAGTACAGTCGAGCGAAGTTTGAAGTTTATCGAACGAGCATCGCCGGAGAACTACAACAGCGCCACTTCCCAGAACACTCTTCTGAGGAGAGAGTATATCGCGCAAGCTCAACTCACTCCTTCTGCCGTTCTTTAAGCTGTGACCACTGCCGCCCGAAGAAGCTGTTAACTCACACAAAGCAAGGCGAAGAACCAGCTTTATCAAATCTTATCCCGCAATTTTGTAATCATCCGCCGAGATAAGAAGACTCTACGAAGAATGCACTTGATTGCAACAAATGGAAACCTCAATATCACAAAGATAAGGTGTAGAGTTCCGTCGTTGGGGCGATTGTTGTAGCACGGTACAGCAAATAAGAGAGAGATGTATCTTGATTTTCACTGTTCAGAAACGTGCCGCTAGGCTCCTGTGACGCTATAGGCAAGTCGACACTCTCGCGATAACCTTCGTATCGCGCTCTACTGTATACAGCAGCGCGATGTCTTTCACTAAGCCACTCTCACGTCGAGTATGTAAACATTTTCGGATATAGCATGACTCATTGCACTGAGAAGTGCCGTATTACACGTTGCCGCACATGTTGGCGTCGCTCTTTGTCTGGACTCGCGGGACCATCCGTGCTCCCGTGATGCGACGTGCCTAGCTGTTGTCAACGTACAACGCTAAACCTTTGCTGTATACACGGCGCCCTCATTTAATGATACGCGACTCGCTTTCCTTATTCCTGTGCAATTGGCACGGAAAAGATCGCGAACGCCGAGATGATGGTAAATTAACTACTCTTGTTGCCTAAAGTTTCATTATGGCACTTGTGGTTGAAATATTCTGCTACACGCGATCTTTTTGGCAAATGCAGTACCGGCTTTAAAGAGACCTTGGACGCCCCCGTTTCCAAGGTCTCTTTTTATTTATCTTCTACTTACTTGTTAGATTCGGCTACCGAGGTCACGTTTATGTAACGTTCCTAATAACTGTCCACGGGTTGGTTGCATGACGGTGTGTACGGAGTCCGTTTGCTCTTGAGAGTGCCTCTTTCCGAGACTATATACATGAATGCATTCAGGAATGCATATGCCTAGACGCCGACCGGCCAAAATGTAAGGAGCAACCGCCACGTAAACTCTGGGATGAAAATATAACAGAAAAGGTTAACTTTAAGAAAGCATTGCTACATAGATAGTAAATATGCATAATTCAGACAGTAGCGCAAAGAATCATACGAGCAGAAAGAATCACATGAAAAAATTAAGGGGATGGTCCGTTTTGATCTTTCGTGCACCTGTGTGATTCTTGGCGCTATACATACTCTATGAATTATGCGCTACCTTCTAGTCCATCAGTCTGTCCTGTTAGGAATGCGCTTTTTTTTTTAAGACGCCATTTTACGCTATTCATGATTGAAGGAATTGCCATCCACTTGTTTACAGCTATAACACGAAGATATATAGATGAGAAAATTCATATAGGTTTCCCAGACAACTTCCTGTGCGTTAACGAAAAATTCATTCCTGTGCGAAGTTCAAATTTAGCTGTCACGTACTGTCGACGGCATAATAAGTTTTCGGGATGTGCAGCGCGTGGCGGAAATCTGCGTTGGTGCGCCACCTACTGTGCCGCGGCGTGGTGTCGAGGCTATACCGCACGCGGCCTCTGTGATTAGTGAAGGCGCGTTTAGAGACAACGCGCCTGTGCTGGATTTAATCTGGGAAGCCGTGGCCGATAACCTCAACGCCATGGTGCACGTCACGGTATAGGCGGGCGCAGCATTGTAGCTTTCCGCCGCTCCGCCCCGCGCTGCACATCCCGTAAACTTTTGCCGTTGACAGTATACATCCGGTGCGCATTCGTTCTCCGCCATTGTATACATATCTAGCCAGACTGGGTGGAGGCTACAGCAGCGGTATACAGTGCAGCAACAGCAAGTCGAAGCATTGGGACACTGAATGCGGCTCTCCAGTATAGCTGCGCATCACATGTCGATTAATTAATTCGTCCTCACATACGTATACGTGGCAATTTTCCTTCGACTATATTAAACAGGTCATGCATAAAGAGCTAGATATAGACAAAGGTGAGACGTATTGGTCAGGCCTCCTCGCTGTATCCATCACATTTCTAAGGGCCTTATTGACAATGTACCGCGAATATTCCTCCGCCTCGTGGAGTTCCTGAAATCTGATTCACAATCCTCAACAGTTCCAGTACCTATTGTATTGCATGACGTAAATCAATTTGCTCGTCGCCTTTCCAGCGACGAGCAAATTGTGTCGAATGAAAGCCTAATCCTCGACCGGAACTGCGCCACATAACCGGTTTGTCGCGTTATAGATACGATTTCACTTTCTTAGCTGGTTTAGTCACTATATACATATAACAGCTGCGCCGAAATCGATCATTGAGATAACGGCGGGTCATTTGTAAACTGCTGACTCCAACGGTGCTCTTTAATTAACTTTGCTTTGTTCTTGCTGTTTTTTCGGCTGCACTCTTCGAGATCAGCGTGTATTTACAAGATTGACGATGTGGTAAAGGGGCCGTGCGAAAGGTTTTTCTGAAGCATTAAACGAAATGCGGGCGCATGCACCAAGAGACAAGCTCACTTCCCGAGATCGCGTGCTTACTTTTTCTATAGTGCTCCCGCTCTCTTTTCGTTTCCGGGAGGTTTAGCGTGCTTTATCCCTCTTTTTTTTTTCTCTTTTCAGTCCTTTCTGTCCCGTTTCTCTACTGCCATGCTGCATTCTTTGTCGCGTGGCTTTACTTGAGCCCTTATTATGTGCCGTCGCTTTGTTCTCTCTTCGTTCTTATTTCGGGTAGATATCCCGGCCTTCTCTTTCTGCTTTCATATTCTATCCTTGCTGTTGCAGCAAGCTCAGGTGGCGCTTTCCATCTTGCTCCTACTCAGTTATGTCCTTGGATGAGGCTTGGATCCTTGGATGAGGCTTGGATCCTTGGATGAGGCTTTCCACATAAATGACCGTTACCAACGCATTAGTAATGTGCGACGAACAAGACGGCGCTCCGTTCTCTATTGTCTCTGTTTGTCCGTAGAACACATTTAAATGTGCAGTTATCTGTGATACCAAAGGTATTTTTATGAGCTGTCATACTCACTATGACTTGCAACACTATAGAGAACGTGGCCGCACGAGCTCAAGGTTATGCGCGGCTATTTACTTGTCCTCGCTTCACAACAATTTGGCTATTTTCTGACCTGGCGATGGCCTCTGATTAATGAATATTGTTTAGTAGTAAACATTGGCGGCTATATATAAGAAGCTACGCTTAGACTTTTCCGGTCACGGGCTGTATTTCAAGTCATGTTGAACACGGCAGTACATGCCTGCTTTGGGTGAATTGAGCGACCATGCATCTCCCGTTTCTCTGCTTCTTGTAAATAAACGTGCCGTCAAAACAGTGATTGGAGCGGGGTTATGATTATCGTTGTTATGGGTGATATGCTATGGTTTTTCACATAATTGTCACGCACTCATCATTATTAACAGTCACACTCTCTAGGTCGAACCCCTCTCGTAGAGAGAGAGAGAGAGAGAGAGACAGAAAGCAAAGGTCTGAATCAACGTCTGATTAATTTCTGGAATGGTGACACCAAATTTGAATTTCCCGCTTCAGCGGACGAAGGGGCGTTGCACCAGCAACAATGAACAAGATTTATAGCTAAGGCATAATAACTAATTGTATACATAATTATGATGTTAGCAAATTCATAGCAAACACATACAATGACTGACTGATTGGTTGATACTCCTTAGAATTTCTACATTGGGATTAGGTAAGCGAGACGCAAAGGTAATAAAGCGTTTGGGAGGCAGTGAATTTGTTAGCGCTTAATTTTTTACTTTGCTTTATATCCGATAATCAATGTCATGATTTTTCAAACACGAAATGAAACAAAATGTACACGGGTGATTGTTAATTCTAGGGTGGTGCAGTGCATTGCAGGATAACGTGTGCAATGAAAGAGTCACACAAGCGGCGGGCGTGGTTGCACCGATCTCGCCACTTTATTAGAAGGCTAAGCGGAGCGATGGCGGCTGCAGCCGTTCCAAACCGCCAGGAGCGTGATCTTGTTCTCTCGTGCCTCGAGCTCCCCTCCACATGAGCTGCGCGAAAGGCGTGGCGCGCTGGTATGAAAATGATGATGACGATGAACGACGATAGCGCTACCGATTACTCTCACCGCAGAAATGAGCCCACAATGAAAAACATAACGGTCTTTCTACAGTGGTTACCATCTCTGCCTTTCCTTTCTCTCCTGTTCCTTGTGGGTACGTATACAAGAGTGTTCAGGTCGTGAAACGAAAGGGTCCAGAGCAGTTCGAGTAGTTAACGTCGTAGTAGCCGTCAGAAATCACAATGCCTCTGGCGGGCAACTCTGCAGGAGCTGCGCAGCGGACGAGCTTCGCGACGAAAAGACGCTGTTGGCAGTAGCGATCGAGACCAGGAACGTGAGAATCGGCTGTGGTCCGCCTTATTCCACCGTGCAGCACAACGAAACTTGAACAAGAGGCTGCTGTGTTGCCGGTGGTTGCGCCTGAGTACGGCGAGGCTTGTAGCTATGGGGTACATTGTCGTAAATTGATGGTGGTGGGAACGTCGCCGGGTTGGATAAGTTACAGAAGTGACATGTAGGTGGTGCCAGTACAGGTGGAGGCAGCGACGCATTACCGGTCGCGGCTGCTGCATCGTCTGAAGTGTGTAGACTGCCGACGAGCCGCGAATCTTGCGCAGTATATAGGTCGGCGTGGTGCGACCAGTCTTTGAGTGATAAGGTGTTGACACAGAGCGCGATGATTCGTAGTTTACCACGGCACGGGACGACGTGTGATGCGTTGACATGTGCGGATCCGGCACCAGGTATTAGCCGATATTGCGCGCCACGCGAAATCCTGCGGTGGATGTGCGGTGTCTGAGTTGCCGGGGTCCACCGATGACGTCAAAATTCGGGAGCCAGTGTCCTCAGCACTGGTCCAGTCATTCTCTTTGATCGCCAGGTGCTTGTGAGGGTGAATGTTGGGGACCGCACGAAGCGCACGGGACAATGCAGGTGGACGGGAAGGCGCGTCACCTGTAGTCCCATGACCAACGAGTGAAAACAATACAGGCTACCGTATGCAAGGCGGCACGTTTGTTCTCTGTCTGCGGGGCCGATCCACAGGGGGTCTGGTCTACACCTGTGGTAAGCCAGGCAAGTGGTCGTCGGGATTTTCGGTTATTGACGCAGCATCACGCACGTTCGGCTGTATACAGCTGGTGAATCTGCTGCGGTAGACTTCCAGGTGGATAACGAGGTTCCCGCAGGCAAGATGGGTCAAGTGTGGATGTCGATGAAAAGGCGGGTTTGTTACACATCATCGATTGCGATGTCTCCGCAATCGCTGGTCGAATAGCTGGCTCGGCGACGCCCGGGTCTTTACTGGGGCGAGCGAGCGCTGTGAGAAGACGTGAAGGCAGCTGACGTGGTCTTGTCGGTCTCGCCACATTATTGAAATGCTAAGCGGACAAGGGCAGACGTTCCAAACCACCAGGAGCGTGAGCATAAAGTAACATATTGTCACGGTAATAAAATCTATATGTCGTGAGGTCCTTCGTTCTGGTTGCGCTCCGAGCTTCCCACCGCATGAGCAGCGTGGAGGCCTGGCGCGGTGGTTGTAAAATGATGATGATGAAGAATTTTGTGATAAATCGAAAATGATGATTGTGATGAATGGCGACGAAGATGGTGCAACTACATGTTTGTAAGTTGTAGAAGCCTTTTGAATTTTACTACAGTTTACTGTGCATTGAACATCGCGTTCGTCCACGTGCTTTGCAGGTTCAGAGTCGCAGAAGTGCCAAAGAAAACCCTGCGCCTGCTTCTGTGCGACAGATATTTCACGCATTTAGCAGATACTTTTCCTGTGTTCGCGTGGTCGACGCTTTGGGGATGCCGTTTTTTTTTTTTTTTAGAGCAATCGGTTGCTCGTCTATTCAACACCGTCGCGTGGGGATATTCTCATGTCACTCGTCGTGCTAAATATCCTTAAAATATTGCACATTCGCACTCGTTGCTCACCCAGACGTGATAACTTATTTGGCGGTAACGGACGTGTCAGCGGGGTTTCTCTACATTTTTAAAAACCTGTCCCATCATTCGTCCTCTTTCCAGCTTAACTCGTCACCTCTATCCAACGCTACTGAAACGACGTCTACACGCACATTCTTTTTTTTTTCCCTCAAGCTTAGCCTAATCTTCGTGCAGCGTGGCTTCATAGCCCCCTGCCTCCCGCCTGATTTGTCGTGTCCCAGTCGCAACAACGCCCTTCCCTGCCCCGTCTATTTCTGTCCTCCCCGGCTTTCTAGGCCCCTCATCCCACAACTCCCTGCTTCGCACTCCCCTCCTCTCCACCCCGTGAGTCTCGCACTGTGGGACATCTTTGAAGGCACAGCTTCGTCCTCCCACCCGAAACCGCACGGGGAGACGCAGCAGCAGCAGTGGGAAGACGGCCAACAAACCAACAAATCTTCTGACAGCAAGTGAGTGACGACGACTACGAAGAGAATCCCCTCTACGCCGCGGCGCTGCAGCGCAGGCGGCGGCTCACAGGGGTTCGCTGCGGGCTGCGGCTCGGCTTTGCACAAACGCTCACACACATTCGCCGGAGTGCGCGCGTGGCTCCTCTCCACCAGGTTGCGCAGCAAGCGCTAGCTCTTTCCTCCTTTCTTTTAATTTTCTTCCTTCTCTCTTTATCTTTATCTTTCTTCATCTCCCTCTACATTCATCTCTCCTATGCGTCGAAGCCACTGCTCCTCACGCCGCCGCTAGAGTCACTCTATCGCCGCTGGCGGCGCTTCTGCCGCGCGGCTAGCTAGCGAAGTGGGGTTGCGTAGCGGGCGCAGCAGCGGCAGTCGTTGCATTTTTTTTTCTTGCTTTGTGCTTTCTTCATATCCGGGGATGAGTGGAAAGATAGAGAGAACAGAAAGAAAGTGAGGAGGAGCGCTGGATAAGGCAACGAACAGCGCGCGAGAGATGAAGCGAGAGAAACGCTGCCGCGCCGCATCGCTCGGCACTTTGTTGTTGAGTTGCTCTTTGCGTTGGCTCTTTTGCCGTGTTCGTTTCTTTCTCGCTGCCCGTGAGACGCCCCGTCACGTTTTCTTTTCTGTCGTCTTTCCTTCCCCGCTTGCGCGGTCCCTTGTTTGCGCTCGTTTTCCGCCGTCAGCTCTTGCCTCGGCTAGTCGCATCGCGTCGAGGACGTAGAGAGATGAAACTGAAGTAGCGAGAACAAGCAAAAACTATACGGTCCGCTCGGAGGAGAACTGCGACGGCGCAGTGCGCGGCCTGGCGAGGTTCTTTCGCCAGCGTAAGCGCGACGGCGACAGCGCTTCGCTGGCGCCGCTCAAGTACGCGCGCACCCTCTGCTCGCTGCGATTGTTATAGCTGACGCTGTCTTTTTTTTTTATCTCTGCTTGATTCTGCTTCTTCTTTATTTTCTCTCCTCCACCTACGTTCCCTGCCTGGCTGTCGTTCATTTCGCCGTGTTTTGCGGCGGGCAGCCGACACTGTTCGGCGGCGGCTGTTAGCTGCAGTGTTCCTCACGCTACACCCGTACCTGCAGGGCGCTGTGCCTGCTTCCATTTCGCTTGTGCGCGCGACTGCCTGTGACAGCCGCGTACGCGATCTCCCGACCTGCGTGCGTGCTGAGAGGAACGCTTCAAGCTGAACTATGAATAAAAGAAAAAGGAAATGGGTGGCGAGAGTGGAAAAGAGAGTCGGGGAGAGAGAGAGAGCCGGCGAATTGAGATGCGTGCTCGTGTACCGCGGCTGCGTTGGCTGCGTACGACAGAGCCGTGTGTTCCCATTAGGCACGCTGCAAAAAGCTGCAGGTCTTTCTCTCTCTCTCGTCTCTCTTGTTATACTTTCGTGAATTTGCGTGCTTCGCTGCTTTCAGAGCAGGTTGTTCTAACACCACCCGCGCTTGTTTTGTCGCTCGCGGGAGCTCGTTTCCGTTCGTCTTCGGATAATTGTTCTTTTGCTTTTACTATCACGTTTGCGCTTTTTGTTGTTGTTCTCTCGTGGAGCGCCATTTACGTGGATAGGGTGCGGCTGTACTGTGATAAGGCGCGTCGGGGAGAAGGAGGGCGGAGTGAACACTAGAGTACCCGACGTCTTGAGCAGCTTTGTGCAGTACAGCGAGGGGGACATTTCGCCCTACTCTAATTATGATTTAGTCTGCAGAGGGAGGAATAGCACACAATGTAGGCGCATCTTTTTTTTTTTTTATCATACAGATCGTTGGTGCGTTCTGTGCGAGACGCTAGGGGGACATTTGCAGTAATAAACTTACTAAAAGATTGACCTCCAGAAGTTTTGTTTCAGCGGAACGTATTTTACCGCGTATCAGAGTATTCTGACATTTTCCATATCCTGCAGACTGCAGTCACAAATCACCGCTGTATTTCACAGATGCCGGAATCTTTTCGTACGGATCGACGGTCAGCCATGCGACGTGAAAGCCGCAATGGCTTAGCGAAGTGGGGAATTGGCTTCGTGAACTATTGAAGAGCCTTGCGAGTAAGCAATGAGTACGAATAATGAGACATCAGACCACCAAGTCGAGGCGCTATACACTATACCTTCACCTGAAATTCCGCGATCGTCCGTGCACTACGTAGTCTACCCACTAATCATAGTTAAGGGTCAGGATATTTATAACGTGTTTATGCTTCTAAATGGCACTGGTTGTTGTTGTTTTTTAAATTAGACAGGAAACTAACTAAGCGTTAGTGGATAAAAATGGTTCAGGTCTTGCGTCCCAAAATTCCAATATAATTATGAAGGACGCCGAAATTGAAGGCTGCGCGAAATTCGTCCACCTGGAGGGCTTTAACATACCCCTAAATCTAAGTACACTAGCATCTAGCATTGTGCTGTCATCTAAACGCGGCTACCGCAGCCTGTTCGACACATTGACCTTCGCAGCATGCCTGAAAAAAAAATATTACGAAAAAACAAACCCAGTGCTGTAGCCGACTCATGTAAATATGTGATGAACGTTTAATCCTATGTCAAGGCACGTAAACAAGCTTGAAATCGTTCGGCTTTGAAAGCTACTCACGCAACTGCGTCAAAGTCAGAGCACAGAGTAAAGCATGGTTACGTTTTGAGCAAGGTGAATAACGTCAGTCACGGAATGAGACAAGTTAAGGTCAAATGAAACGATTACAGATAGTTTACACTATTAGTGGGGCATGCGGAGCGGACGCACTTTGCAGCCCGCGTACGCTCCACATGTTTTATCCGTCACGTCGCTTCGCGTTTTTTTCTACATTCCTGTAAGACTAACAGCTACTCAGCAATCGTCCTTAGTATTGACGAAAACGTGCCTCGAGCTCACCACAAGGCCGCAGCGGGATACGTCGAATTTTCTCAGGCCCATGCAAGCGTGAACATGAAGAGCCTGGTGGTGCGGGTGATCCAATTCCTATTTGAGGACCTAGAAAGATACATTCTATCCTGCCTAAAGTGCCTTTATGTGTTCCGAGTGCTGAATGCGGCCGCCAATGGCGCTACTCTCCGCAACGTTAACGTGTAAGAATCGCCTGCGTGTAACACAAATGAAGCCGCTAAAGCAGCCTTCACCACTTAAAGCCTCTTATGATGGAGAAGCGAGCCTTAAAGGCGCCTTGCATATACGCGCAGACAACGCATGTGGGGCCGTTTTCGCTGTTGGTGACGGACAGAATCTTTGGGAGGTTCGCTATATTTTTCTTGCTCTTAGAAGACGACGCTGGCGCAAAGGCGTCACGGTCCGAGAACAATAAGCTTTTAGATGTCTGCTAAATAATTGTGGCGCTGAGGCATTTGGGTCCAACTAGAGAGTGAAAATGTCTCTCTCACTGATACCTTCACTGAAACGCCGCAAGCATATCACGGTGGCACAGACTGAGCTTGTCCCCACATTATGAACATTGGGATTTACCTTGTGGTGCGCAGCGCGTTGTTTAGATCGCGCGCAGAACTGACACTGTGGCCCTTAGCGATAGAAATGCAGAATAGGCAAATCACCGAGACAGGATTCTATACAACCGTGAACAATCCGTGCCAAGACCCATCGCGCATCCTTATGATAACGAGAGGCCCGCCACATCGAACAATCTGATTTTCTTAATCTCTGGAGCGAAATGCGTGTATTCTCGTTTTCTTTTTTTCGAAAGTATTGTGATCTGCAATGCGCCATTGTGGTTGAATGGCCGTCCAATTTTCACGGTGATTCATTCGGACCACTTCAAGAAAGATGTTTGTGGCTGTGCGCGTACACATAGTTCCTTGATAGGTTGGATTTCTCGCGTATCTGAACATATTTTTCATACACATGCAAATAAATTTTGCTTACGCAGAAATGCCGTCGTCGCCGTTGTTGGTTGTGATCGAAAAATCTGCGTTGTTTAAGAGCGAAAGGTCGAGATGCATGTAAATAAGTAATATTAAAAAGATATCTGTCCGGCTGAGAAACGAACCCAGGCCTTAAGGGTGGCAAGCAGTCCTTTCACCACGGAGCTATGCCAGTGCTTGAAACGGCATCATAACAAAACTATATAAGGATGTCATGTAGCGGGTGGAGTCCATATTGCATGCAATATTCTGTGGCAAGATTGTAGAATCGAACCAGGTGTCGAAACAATTGAATTGCGCAACGAGTGGTTTGTTTGAAGCTTCCCACCCATTACAAAGCATGTACCTGCACAGGTGCTCGTCACGTATATAGTATACACTTTGTCATTATGTAAAAGAAAGAATTAGTGCGTAGTGGGCGCTAAGCAAGCCCCGCCACGGTGCACCTGGTGGCTAAGGTACTCGGCTGCTGACCCGCAGGTCGCGGGATCGAATCCCGACTGTGGCGGCTGCATTTTCGATAGAGGCGAAAATGCTGTAGGCCCGTGCGCTCAGATTTGGGTGCACTTTATGGAACCCATGGTGGTCGAAATTTCCGGAGCCATGCACTACGGCGTCTCATAATCATATGGTGGTTCTGGGACGTTAAACCCCACATATCATGATATATCATCATGGGAGCTAAGCAGCTATTCATTCAGTAGACATTCTTAGATAGTTTAAAACGGCCATACACGTGAAGAAACAGTTACGTACGCAAACGGTTACATGCACAAGTGTTCCTCTCCTTACAGCATGGCTGCATGCAGGCGATGGGCACTGGGCCCGATTGCGCTATGGCGTTGTACTTTTCAAGGCAAAACTCAAGCTTCCTCCAACTTTCTCTCTTCCTTTTTCTCGATCCTATGCTTCCAATTCTCGAGTGGAATCAACGTGTTCCTAAATTCAAGACTGGTGCCAGCTACAGACTAACACATTTGCCAATCTAGTATCACTTCATAAATTCTACCCGCAGTGCTATGTAGACCGTTGCCCCAGCCGTGGAAATTCGCCCACGGCCTTCCATGTCTCTATCGAATGCACTGCCAACATCCTTCCTCCCTTACCTGCTTTCCTTCACCCTTTACGTAACGAGGAGCTGTGGGATGATGCTCTCCGCGATGGACCTCCCGAGGTCCACCGAGCTCTGATACAGCGGGCCCGGCTCGTCTCTGGAGTCGTCCTATATGGACCCCGGACTAGGGCTTCCTTGCACGCCCCGCTTCTCGATGCTTTTGTAAATAAAGACGTTTCTCGCTCTGGCGCCATGGCTTTCTCAATGTTTCTCCTTTAATCGGACATTGAAATCTCGGTTGGTGATGGTGCATGTGCGACGTGCTCTATTTTCAACATCGTGCCACCTCTTGATCCGTCATAACGGTGATGAGAATCCTTACACGCGTTTACATCGTCGATTTCGGGATTTAAAAGATTTTTAAACTTTCATTTGTTCATCTTGTTCTGGTGCCTTAGATTATATAGCGGACAATCCGGATTGACTTAGCTCCCCTTGAACAATACTTGCATCTTTGTTCTTACGCGAACTTTTTTTTTTCGTTAGGCATTTTTACGTAACGTATACGCTTAATGCTTTTTTTAGGCATTGTCCTATCTATCATGCCCTCTAGTCAAAGAAATGTGTATTCGGGTGCCTTTGGAGCTCCCACAACCGGCAAACGCCAGATAAACGTTTACATATACTTTTTATATATAAACGTTTCGCCAGAACGGGGCCCAAGTCGGCTCACGGAAGAAGATTGGGACTCAGCCTTACGAAGTTCAGAGTTGCTACCTCAACTATATACGGGCTCTCCAGAGACCCCACGATGCGGCGGTGAGGCTAGCCTCCCCGTTCCTACGTGGTAGCGGCTCGCGACGTTGCTCTAAAGGAGTAGCGTCTCTCAGGACCCAATTAAGTTCTTTGTCTGTCTGTCTGTTGCCAGAACGCCAAGACGGAAGCACTGTTTTTCGCTTAGAGTGCGAATCCTGGAGTGTCATTTTCGCGATGTCTATACTTCACCGGAGCGTGTTCCGCTATGCGAAAAAAAAAAAAAAACAGCGAGTCGTGACGTCTTGGCGCTCTTGACCATATCGACGCACCGCCAGCCAGCACGTTCGCGGCGTAAAGAGAAAGAAAGTGGACGAAGACTCGATTTCGTGCCGATCGGTTGTGCCCCCGCGATCATCGACAGCAGCGCAGCTCTGGCCGACTGGCTCGCACTACGCCATCTCCTGACGCTGACAATTAAGAGCTCTCGCTGAGTGGTGCCCCGTCCTCGGACTTTTGCGACCGTGTCTATCTTTCCTATCTTCTCCTTGCTTCTGGGTGTCGCCGTACCTGCGCCACGCTCTCTCCTTCCCCTTTTCTGTATCTATACCTTTAATCCTATCCTTTTACTCCCTCCTTACCCCCATCCCTCGTGAGCTACTATTGAGATGTCGCACTCTGATGCAGACAGTTACGGGGCTCACTTTTACCTTCTTTTCACATTTAAGAACCACATAAGAAGAAAAGTGGATGAAATTCACAGTAAAAGGACTTAAACAAACCTAACAAATCTGAACTTGCGTATTAATGTGTTGAGATGTTTGAAGAATAATGCAGGGGATGCGTGCCGACCTTTCAGATGCGTCAGGGGGGTGGCTGCGTTAAATCTAATAGAAGGGTCAGCGTGATTACAGTATACATGCACGACTTCCGAGATGTGCATCAAGAAGCGGATCTCTGGGAGCAGCATTCGTTGAGGCGAAACGCATTCGGTCTTTTTTATTTGTGTCGCGAGTTGTGAAAGTTTTGCGACGTCGAAACGACGTTGCGGAAGACTGGAAACAGGTGGCGCGCTGCTCGCCGAGCTCCAAGCAGTCAGTGGAGGCCGAAATGGACATGTACATTAAGTGGAGACCACTAGAATATATACTTTCCCTGTGGTCACCCTCTCCTGCATTCTTCGCCGTCCTTTGCTTTCCCTCACTAAATATACCCCGATGTTTTCGACATATACTGCATGAGATGCAGACCTCGCAAGCATATATCGTGGGACTGCAATCATGATCATTCAACGAACCTGTGACCACTCCCTCCCGTGACGCTTGGTAAGGCGATATCCTCCACAAGGCCCACGTCTCCGACGATTACTTTTGCGGTTTCATTCGACCCCTAAGGCTTACACCTTAAAGGGTCCCTGATCAACCTCTAAAAATACAAAAAATGAGGCGTTATTCTGCTTCTCGTCTTTTCTGTACAATTAGTGTACCGGCAGTCTGTTTTTGTGCAGAAATATGCTTTCGATACGAGGAGTATCGGTTGCAAATGTGCTTCGTCAGACGATCCCGCATGCCCGTTTCGCCACTAGCGGCTATCGTGTGCAATCGACTGATTTCATTTCATCTTGTGCATTTTCGACGACGCGAAATTAAACCGGACAAGGCAAAATCCCGAAAGGGTCAACTTTCATCCACGTGCTACGTTTTCGGACGTCATAACCAAGCACCTAATAGCATTTCATCAGGATATATGCCAGCTATGAGAATTGCATGTCCTTGTGGTGCCTCGAGAAGCCACAGGTACGTCTAGAAATTCCGGGTATCAAAAAAAAAAAAAACGCAATCACTCCAGACTAGCATTGGCCCGTATTCTGTAAGAAGCCTCGGCTCGAATTCCACCCTTCACCTGACCGAGCTGGGAACAGCGCCGCCCTTCGACCGGGAATGATGCCGCGCTTCTCAAGAATCGCCGCAGGTTATCGCTGATGCGCAGTCACTTCTTCATGCCTTGAGACGGCGATCCAACCGAATTTATCAAGTCAAGCATGAGTGAAAGGACGAAGTACGGGGATGATATGCGTATTCTAGATCGTTCCTTAACTCAGTCCTCCAGCTTGACTCGAAAACGTGGATAACAGATCCACCTTTCGGCAAACACTTTCATTGCATATTAGTGATAACCGGCATCATGTCATGAGAACTGCTCAATCATTTTCAGTCGAGTGGTGGCGTTGTTCTCAGCTCAGTCAATTGAAGGCTGGAATTCCAGCCTAGCATTGTTTCAGACTACGGGGGTTATTGCTGACTATAAGTGGCGAGGACGGAATGGCACTAATGGGTGGTGGACGCGAGAAAAAAAGCAGCTCTCTCGTCTTTCAACTATATAGCGTCGTTCTCTTCATAACACGCGCAGCTGCGCTCACACTTCGCATTAGAGACTATTCTACACTTCATTTTTTTTTTTTCGTGACGCGGAGGAGTCCCGAGTGTCCGAACTTGCCCTAGTTGATTTCTGCCAATTCAGACCAGCTGCGGGCCATCGCGTCTCTCTAATTCTGACTTCCAAAGTTTTCGCAAGCGTTTACGTCTTTCTCAGTTTCATTCAAATTTCTGGCACCATAAACATCTTAAACAGCAGAAGCGCAAAAAAAGGTAACAGCGGACTAAGAGAACAACGAGGACAAGCGCTAACTTGCTACAAAAATTTTATTGCAAACCACCAAGAACTCGTTGTTCTATTACTCCGCTGTTACCTTTTTTTGCGATTCAGCTGTTTAAGACATGAAATATCAACTAGCGCACTCCCACATCTTGCTTCACCATAAATATGACGCTCTATTTTCTTGACTTCCTTTCCCACCTATTCCAGGGGCGATTAATGTTAATATTTAAGCTTACCAGTTCTTGACGCCGTTGAGGAAAGTTCCCGAGAAGCAGCCCCACCGCGGTGGTCTAGTGGCTAAGGTACTCGGCTACAGACCCGCAAGTCGCGGGTTCGAATCCCGGCTGCGGCGGCTGCATTTTTTGTGGAGGTAGAAATGTTGTAGGCTTGTGTGCTCAGATTTGGGTGCACATTAAAGAACCCCAGGCGGTCGAAATTTCCGAATCCCTCCACTACGGCGTCTCTAATAATCATATGGTGGTTTTGGGACGTTAAACCCCACATATCAATCTACCCGAGAAGCGTGTATATACGTTGGGGGACCAGTTGGTAAGAAATTTTGAAACTGCAACTGCGCCAGAGATACGGGACACCAGAATAGAACACAGGACCAACACAGACTATCAGCTGATTTTGATATAATCTGCATTCGTCCTGTGTTCTAATCTGGTATCCTATCTCTAATACGCTGTAGAAGTTTTCCAGACGAAAGTACTATTTCACTTTCCTTTATCACTTGATATCTTCGGTAGTTTTGAGCTATTTAGTGTTCTGCGTGCTTTTCATGTTTGTTTTTTCTTCTTTTTCCCGTAGATGGTCCTGACGAGTCCACAGAGACAAATGCTGCGTGGTTCTCGGTCAATAGTTCTCGCAGCCGCTCTCTTCCATTGGAACTAATGACGCTAGCTCCTCCAAAGGTATGTAAATGTAAAGCTTTCAGGGTTACTCCTAATAAATTACCTTTAAGTGAAGCTTGTATTGACTCACGAGTGTCGTCAGCATTGCAGGTGCGACCGCAGTAAAAACCCGGCGCCCACGAGCGCTAATAAATTGCGTCCCTCGGTGGTCTTCTGCGGTTACAATGCGCGCCGTTTTCCAGTAATCGATGCTCTCTCTATCGTGGCCTGTCGGAGACTAGACGCTTATCGTACGGTAACCTGATCTTTTATCACATTACGGTATGTCCTCATTTGACGTATCTTGACTTGTCATTCCACGTTTCCACAGTTCGTTGTTGCCCGGACGTGCACGCACGACCATCGGTTGTTGTTCCCCACTGCAACTGAAGCTTTGCGCTGCAAAGTATACGTGAAGGACGTTGCAGTTCCCAGCATGAAGAAAGGAAAGGCTTAAAATGGAGCATTGTTAAATGAGAAAGAAAGAAAGAAAGAAAGACAGCTAAGAGGAAAGAAAGAAGAAGAAAGAAAGAAGAAAGAAAGAAAGAAAGAAAGAAAGAAAGAAAGAAAGAAAGAAAGAAAGAAAGAAAGAAAGAAAGAAAGAAAGAAAAGATGTACGTTTGGGCCATTTTCCTGATAAGAGCTGCATAATTTTTATTTATCATTTCAGCATCGAGAGCCTTTCTAATGTAAACACAGTGAATCTAAAGGTGCACGCGATGACGGTGGTTTCAGTATAGTTCTGCATGATTAATTTTCAGCGTAATATTCGAAGCCATCATCGTCATATTTCTTTATTCTTGCATTCAATGTTTTTGTTGCTTCTAAGGGTATGACTGCAGACATCGCACGACGCGTTCTGCCCCAGAAATTCCTGGTTCTGCCTATTTCGAACTTCTAAGCCGACGCCAGCTAAACAGTGATGTTTCGTGCAGGAAACTTTCCTTTTTTCGAGGAATTTTCGCCAGTCATTTTGAGACAAAGGGCAAAAAGGAATCTTCCTGATGTTGCAGGAATTTCAGGAATGGTTAAATTCACCTATTACGACCGATAATTAGCGGCCACAGTGCGCCTTCGCCTGATGTAATCGGTGCTGGCGCATGTTAGCATTTAAGATTTCTTTCAGACATTTGCGTGGAGCGATTTCTAGTTCCCTGCTGGTTTTAGACCTGAAACCCACAATTTGCAATGTACTAACAGTATATGAATTAAAATAGTCAGGCTTTTGTGTTGTGGCAGTGGGAGGACTATTCATGATTTCAAAAGTCGTCAGTAAATGATACACATGTGATTAGTGTATACGTGTGCGTGAATGAGGATGGAAATTGGTACTGTGTGTAGGGCAACAGTCCGGGAATTTCGTCAGCGTTTGCAGGGAAAAATCCCCGCGATAGGGACTTTTCATGTCCATGAATGGGACTTCCTAGGCCCAGTAGGGAACGTCACTGCAGCTGAACCATACTAATCTCATTTGATCCTGTCTATCTGTTTAGGTGCGGTAGTATGCACCGTATTTGTAGCTGTAAGCTTGTGCCCATAGTCCGTCGGTCACTGTGTGAGCATGCGTTCATGTGCGCGTGTATGCGTTCGTGCGCTAGCACGGCCCCAGTATAGAGCGACAATTTTCTTAGAAATGTAATAATAATTCTTGTAGGTGTTTAACGTCTCAAAACCACCATATGATTACGACAGACGCCGCTGTGGAGGGCTCCTAAATTTTGACCACTTGGGGTTGCCTAACGTGCACCTAAATTTTAACACAAGGGGCTGAAGCATTTTCGCCTATCGAAAATTCGGCCACTGCGGCCGGCATTCGATCCGGCGAGTGGTGGGTCAGCAGCCGGGTGCCTTAGCCACTAGACCTACGTAGCGATTTTTTTTTTTTAGAAATGTCATCTGTAAATTCGCAGAGTCGCAAGAAGACCTGTGTATCGAAACAATATAGCCAGTGCGCCCTCTTCCTCAGAAAATACCGTCTTTCCGGGAAATGGCGTGCTCTGCCGGTTGATTAACGTCTATATAAAAAATACGTGGCGTAAAATACAAAGAAAAACAAAGAGTACCGAGTATTATAAGCGAAAAGTCAGGCGCTCATCTTCAACGTCATAAAGTTCAGTACGTATGTACTAGGGTTTGTCTGACGATACTTCTTCGCGCGCTCACTCTCTCTATGTTCACTTGGCTCAGCGTTTTGTTTATAAATAGCTGAAGTTTCTGACGTCCAGCCTTTGGCTTCTTATACTCCTTCTTTCGCGAATCAAGATTGTTTTTTTTTTTTTACGCTATACGCCGTTCATTCCTTGCATTCTGTGATCCGGGCGCAACACACACGCCAAAACTCGCACCTCTGCATCACACATTATAACACTTGCTGAACACTGAGAAGTAAGGCATACTCGAGAATTCAGCTAAAACTCGGAAAGCGTGAAGCAACTACCGTCTATCCGTTAATGCAGCAAGAATAGCAGGAATGAAATTATATGGCGGCCATGGGGAAACTCATTCGACGTCGTAGTCTAGTGGTTGGACCTTCCATGGCGCGAATGCTTTGGCGCCCTGCTATGACGCCCTTTTCTAAATAAACTTAAGTTATGAGTTCAGCGCTATGTCCCTTGTCTGTCCACACCTGACCTGTAGAGCTGTAAAATATTCCACGATGTACACAGGCTGAGCGTATACCATGCCTTTGTCTGCATTCTTGAAGAACGCGTCGACTACATAGGCCGAGCCTACCATGGCTTTGTTCGCTCTCATGAGCAGGGAGAACGCGTCGACTACACAGGCCGAGTCTATCACGGAGATATATAGTGAACGACGCTCTAATGGAGTGGGACAGGAGTTATATAGCCGCTATATACAACATTTTAACAGAGGGACCGATCAATGATGGCGCATTAAACCGTATACAGGGACAAGAATTTGGGGGCACATTTAAATTACGCAAAGACAACAGACACAGAAGAAGACGTACAACGCGTTAGAAACACGCACACACACACACACACTTGTGATTCATTTAAGTGCGAGTCTAAGTTTCTAACGTGCTGTACTACTTCTCTGCTCAGTTTAGCCTAAGCATGCAAGTCTTCGAAATCGATGAACCAACTATAGCCGAACATTATGCCTTATACGTAAGAACTAAAGGGCTTGGTTCGGCAATGGCTATTTTTCCGCGTGGTCGTTGCATTAAGAATATTCAAGCAATTTTCGTCCCTTTTACTGAGTAATTATGCAGAGAATTGAGGCATCTAAAGGAACATCATCGTAGAATTCAACGTTTAAAAAAAGAAAACAAAAATAAAAATAAGAAAACAATGAAAACAGATTTACTTGAAACACACATATGTAGATGAATGTGCGTGCCCACGTGCATGGGCAAATGAATTCGACCACGTGGATCTTTGGAGAAATATATATACGTGTGTGTTCTTTGCATGTTCTTCATTAAAACTCAGTTGATAGTTCGCGTGGTGTCCACGTTATACTTTCCTTTTCTTTTTGTGCGATACGATGATGCAGAATCAACTCACCCAGCAAGTCACTCTCCTTAGGTAAAAAAAGAGGGTGGAAGGGGGGGGGGGCTATGCATGACTTTTCTTCAAAGGGCTCGTGGTACAGAAATACCGCTGCTTGAGCGGTGATTTTCCTCCTCCGGCGCATGCGCACACCCTGGTTAACGGTTCGTGACAATCCAGTTTGTTATTGTTCACAAACATGTCTGCACAATTGAACCAGGCTCTATAAATACTTTGTAACATGCCATTTATCGCAAATTTACGAATTTATGCACATTGTGACGAACATATTAGTGCGGTGCACATCTTACTTTATTAGTTACTAACTCATTCACTTTTATGCGCCGGAAACGGGTAGCTATTAATCAACGAAATATACAATCAATGTTATTTCTATAAGAATGCTACAAATATCATTAGGTTGATTGACCTAAGAACGTTTATTCATTCATTCATTCATTCATTCATTCATTCATTCATTCATTCATTCATTCTGTAGCGAAACTTCAGCGCTTAGAACTGGGTCGCATCTTCGAGTGCCTTTTAGTGGGTAATCTGTAAAAAGGACGCTGCTCCCGCTGAGAGTCCGTGCTTATATCCGTGACTGTCGTCATCACACGTTACTGCTGAGTGCCGCCTAATAAACGCCTTAACAATTCGTGCATTCATTCGTTCATTCGCAGTACTTTACAGGCTCTGACTCGGCATACGTTACAAGTCGCCATACACGGGTACACGTTATATAGTTGGAACTCCGAAATACGTGTCCACATAACATACATAAGGTATACGTGAGAAATTGAGGGTACGTGTACTATCGAAAAGCGAGGAAAAAATTGGAGGACGCTTAAGCTTCTTCTTTGGAAGCTGAACACCATAGCGGTATTCTGTTCCTAGTGCGTACTTCAAACACTTAGTGTATGAAATATTTTCGAGCTTGCTATGCACCCACTATACGTGGCCTTAAGGGTGCAGTATAGTGTGAGTGCCTTTTGTTGTGGTTGACTGCATTTAAACTATGAAGTCGTTATAATAACCTCATGTTGTACTGCCTGATGGCAACGATCGCTTGCACACCGCTTGTACAACGCATCATTAAGGCAATGTTTCATGTTGTATTGCGAAGCATGCATGGACCCTTTCACAGTTTACAAACACAGGCCCTCGATGACATCCGGTTTCGTCCACAGATGTACCCTAATAGAATCGGTGGACAACAAGAGCTTTGGAAAATAGCCCGCTGATTTTCTACAGTTTCCTTCCCATATTTGGCAAAAATATTCAAATAAATGGTATTTGAGCTACATAAAAATTAAAAAAACATTACCTTGTATTTTATGTGGAAAACGAAAGAGAGACTTTTTTTCACCTTGAAAAGAACTTGAAAACGTGCTTTTAGTTTCGACGTCAGAAGCTGGTAAATGAGGTGACCGAAATGTTTTTTTTTTTTTTTAGAAGGGGGGGGGGGGGTTACAACATTTGCAACCTTAAAGCCGTCAATACTGGGCGCGTGTTTTTGGTATACAAGTTACTAGTTACTTTCACTGCATTTCAAAGCAGAGAAAGTTATTTTATTGTCTTTACTATTAGAGGCGTGGCTGTGTGATAGAACACCCGCTTGCCACGCAAAAGACGCATTTCCCATTGCAGCCACGCAAAGGCTGCAATGGGAAATGCGATTCGCGAGCCTACAATTTGTACGCGCGCTCAAGCAGTCTCCACGCGCGCTCGGTGGCAAGGCCGCCATCATCGGCGGCGTCATTGTGATTCGACCCTCGAACGGCTTCGTATACGGGGATCCACGGGTGCCGTGACGCAATAATACGAAGGCGGAAACGGTGAAGCGAGTTCTGCGCCGTTAGGGAAAAGAACCCCTTGCACATCGCCGCACGCCTGCATGCGCCATGCATCCGTATATATACTTGTGGCTGTCCCACTCACCAAGCTTATCCAAGCTTTGAAGAATGAAATAAGAAGTCGTGTACATAGAGAGAAAGAGAGGCAATAAGAAGAAAGGCGGGGAGGTTAACCCGGGCTGAGCCCCGGTATAGGCTTCCCTGCACTGGGGAGGGGACTGGAAGTTGTAGTGGAGGTGAGGAAAGTCACTGACTGGGCCGACGTAACAATTTCACATCACGAACGATAAAACAGACAGGTGTCCTACCGAGAAAACGTAACAGCGCTTTTGTTGCCGTTCGGAACCGGAATGGGCAGCCTCATGGCCCCATGCATGTACCTCCTCGACACTGAAATTGCCTCCGTCCAGTTGATGTAGAACAGTGCGGATGTGAAGCCTCAAGTTTGCGTGTGTCGGGCAGTAACACAAAAGGTGTTCGGCAGTCTCGTCGATAGCACAGTCGTTGCATGCTGCGTTGTCGGCCATAGCTAAATCATGCACCTTGTGATCAGACCTGTTCTTCACTAATCATTAAAAAGTCATCGCCCAAGCACTTCGTATAGATCAAATTCAAAGCTCAAACGTGCGGCCCTGTTGTTCACCACTGGGTTAATTCCGACAGTGATCTTTGCCGCTAGTGTGCTTCTTTGCTCATTTTAGGGGCGAAACTTCTTATAACGGCACCCGTTCGTCCCTCGTAGTAAGTAACAAGTATAACATTTTGACCTCCAAGGTGGTGCCGTTGAGAGACTTCTTCTGTGCGTTGTTGAACAATAAAACATAGTGCGCAATGTACTTGTCAATGGCTGCTAATGGGGAATGAGAGACAGGAGCATTCGGCTTTTAGTTAACGTGCAGGCTGCGATCACCATTAGCAGCCATTGGCATGTACATTAAGTACTATCTGACAAGAAAGGGTTGCTACGTTATACTCGCTGGGTGTAACCTCCTTAGCTTTAGAAAGGTTTAGCGAGCGTTGAGCCGCAGTGCCATGAATATAATCAACTTGTATATACCATGAATGAACTCGAGGTGGTTAAAAATGGGAAGTAGATAAGAAGCGCAAGCCGTAAGAAAGTAAAAGCCGAATTCTCCGCCTCTCATTTCTCATCAGCAGCCATTGGCATGTACATTGAGCACTATCTGACTGAAAAAGTTTGCTACGTCATACTCGCTGGGCGTAACCTCCTTGGTTTTCGAAAGGTTTAGCGAGCGTTCGGCCGCAGTGCCATGAATACAGTGAACTAGTATATACCATGAACTCGAGGTGGTTAAATGTGGGAAGTGGACCCGAAGCGCAAGCCGTAAGAAAGTGTGCATGTGCCACCTCTCGTTTAGTCCTTGGAATGACCGCTGGATGGCGGTGCTTCTATATGGGGAATATATGATGAAAAGATGCGAGATGATGGTACTTGGAGTGTTGAATAGATGGACGAACGGACACATAGACAGATGCATGGATGGACGCATGAACGGACGCAGGGGCGGCTGCATGGACGAACGCAGGGATGGACGCACGAACAGACGCACGCACGGACGGGCTGATGGACGCATGGACGGTCACACTGACGGACGCATGGACGGACGGAAGCAAGAACGAATGGACGGACGAATTCTTCGCCCCACTCTCCATCATTCACTCCGTGGATATGCTGCCATTTTTTTTTTTAGCGGACCAGTGGTGGTGGTGGTGGTGGTGGTGGTAATGATAATGATGCTTAGATTATTGGCTGATCATAAGGATTGGGCGGAAGTCGGGTTGATCATACATTCTGTTTTATTAACTGCTAATAGAGGTTACACAGACAAATATAACAAAGCAGTAATCATAGTTAACCCCGAATATCTACCTTCCGCCATATTGCGTAACCTCCCAATGACCGAAGATCATTTTACCGAGATGGCATAATGTATAGAATTATTAGCGGTTGATGCAACTAATAAACCGACTGGATTCGCATCGTGAGCTTCTCTACAGTACTATATATATATTCCTGTCTGAGTGCTCTACGCTGAAGCCCCAAATGGTAACAGTACAGTTGAAGTAACTGGCAGACCTAGTAGGCGTAATATAATTTTGATAGTTCGTTTTCTGAGCAAGGAAAAACGTCGGCAGTTCAGCGCGAAGTGTTCGCTTGTTTCAGCGTCGTTGCAAAAGGAGCGTGAAGGAGAGACTGCCAGGCTAGCTTTTCCGTACAAATGATGATAATAAATTATTTTATTAAGGAAAGGGAGGACCGAATATCACTGATGAGGAGACCGAAGGAGGGTGAGGGATGACAGGCACACATGAAATCACGCGTGTCAAATGTATTAAGACTTGCGATATACATCGCTGTAATTGTTTTTAAAGTACTACTTCTGTCTGTCTTGCCTTACATCCCTTCCTGCTTCAAAAGGACTGAAGTATTTATGCTTGCTAAATTTATATGGCAAAGGTACATATTCGCTGACGTACATAGGACGGCCGAATATCGCTTTCGCATGGCCATCAACGTTGTCGTTATAAAAGATACTCGAAATAAAGGGAACGGTGCCTCAGATAACGTTATCATCAGACACACTGGGAACGCCTTCAAAAAAAAAAAAACTCGTAAGAAACGCCATTCATATGTTCAGATGGCGCAGTTGCTAAAAATGCGTGATCATCATCATCATCATCATCATCATCGTCATCATCATCACCACCACCACCACCACCACCAACACCACCAACACCACCACCTACATCATCCAAGTTCTATCAACCGCACTTTCCTGGCCTGCTGATTTCATGACACGACTAACGTCCTTCATCGCTTTATTTTTATGGGCGAAGCTCCTCTTAGTCGAACCTTGTCACTCGTCCCGCCTAACCGACAGAAGAGGAGCCGAGAAGGGAAAAGAATAAGTGACCATTTCTCGTCTCATTTCCTAGATGGCATTACTGCGCCGCTACTTTCCGATTGGCTGCTGTGCGCGCTTTGTCTAAGTGCGCGAAGAACGAGTGCCTCTCTGTCTCCTGGATGGTCGCCGTACGTGGCGGATCGTTAATGGAGCATGCGTGGACGAAGCAGAGCGGTGGGCGCGTTGAAGACCCTTGCGCTCGACTTCCTTGGCTCGCGTTTCGTCGGTGTTACTTGCGCAGCGTCTGCATTCTCGAACGCGATCGGACGCGTGGACGCTTGCACGGACGGACGGACACATGGACGGATGGACGCTTCACCCCAGCTATCATCATTTACTCCGTAGATATGCTGCAATTTTTGTGTTATTTATTAGTCATATATTGTAAATGGATAGGGTGCCGTGTATATTTTCTGCAGGTCGACAAAAGCATGTACGCATGGGGTACATGAAGTTATCGAGTTATAAAAGAGAGCATTAGCTGTAATTTATGTTCATGTTCGCTGATTTCAATTATATTGCGGCGCTTGCAAAACCGCGATGGACTTGAAAATTTAAAGGCACAACAAGTAATTGACTCCCAAAGCACCTTTGACGAACAACAAGTGTGAAGGCTAAGCCATTCCATTTTACTTTATAACCATCAATCCAACATAAAAACATCGATGCTCTAGAAGTTCCCTTGGACTTCTTTATTACCGAGTTCACAATGTGTTTACTATAGCACCGCACCAAGCCATAGTTCTTCGGCGCCGTGATCGGACTTGGCCCCTGCGCCATAAGAACGGAACATTCACCGTCATATTGAAATCTTCTTTGTGGATCTACTATTTGGCTCTTCCGTGCAACGTCAGCGTTTCGGAGGAAGCCACATGCGTCATCGTTCCACTTGGTCACACGCGGTGATTATTGGTCGACGTTTCCTCCGATCATTCACCCGTGAGCATATGCGCATTTGAATTTTCTTCTTATTAGGATTGGGTATGTGTAGTTACGGGAGAACGCGTATGAACCACGGAACTCACGCTATGCCGACGACGAGCGCTTCATGCAACGTCGCAACTGCTTTTTGCGTGTCACCGACCCCGAGGCGGATTTCTTTTTCCTTCAGTGTATTTGCAGGCACGGCATGCTCGTACGTGAAAGTATACCGTATACGTACACGTACGCGTAGACCTTCGGCCACGTACAGCAGTGAAGGACACAGTCCTTTTCAGAACGTCCGACGACCTCAGCCGTTGTTTGCAGAAGCAAGCGCCTGCATCTCATTCAATGAGTCGTGAAGGGACTTTCGAGATTATGGTAATTAAGGCGACTCTAAGCAGAAACTCTATATAAAGGCTGGCACGAGACTCTCGTAAGTTCTCAATCTGCACTTCTTTGACGGGTGGGAGGTTACTAATTAGCCGCGCGGACGAATGCGAAGTTTACGCCCCTTCTTTATTTCGCGCTGCATGGTGACATAGCTTTCGTGACGTCACTGAATTCGCGCCGGTTACATTTACGGATTCGTGCTCTTTTTGGGAACATGCTAGCTTGAGGATCGCTGAAACTTTCAAAGTCAAGCCGTCATTTCTTGTTTGTTCGTTTGTTTGTTGTTGTTTTTGTTATGGATTAACTGGATTTTTTTTTTCGAAGGGAGCACGTCACAAGGCGTACGTTATATGTGTGCACAACTAAATGTGTTACATACCTCGCAAGCTGTCTTTTCGTTTTAAACGCATGCCATGCATTTCGCCACATATGTAGTGTATCGCACTACATATGGCTGTACCGGCTATAGGGTGCCATACCGGGGCACGGGCCCATTATGTCACCTGCTGAATACTCGACTGCTACAAACGACTGAAAAAAAAATAATTATACGTCCCGAAACCGTGCAGGTAGAAGGTCTGATGAGGGAGGAAAAAAAAAACCCTTATGCCGTCTGAATATGCTGATAGCCGTCATATCAGTTACCCGTCTCCTTTCCACTCATTTCCCAGGTTGACGTCGTCCCTTAACAAACAACCACCGAGCTAGCTCGGCTGGTCGTGTATACGCATCCTGCACAAACATAATCAGACGGGAATAAGAGATGGTGCCGTATATGCTCTCTTGACTGTGTTCCCGGTGCTGAGACGCGTGACGCCGGGGCTTCAGGCTCCGCCCTGTTAGCGGGCTCCACAGAGCCACATGTTTACGCAGGGCGCTGAGTGATAACGCGGCCAGCCATGCAGTCGATATCGGCGGCCGAGTGGGCGGATTCCCAGGGGACGGGTGAGGGGAGACCGCTCAAAAAGCGAGTTCGGATGCGCGCGCGCTCGCCACGCGAATCGTGTATGCAAATTCACCTCAGACAAAGCGGGGCCGTTTTTTCAGTTGCTTTTTTTGTTTTGTTTTTCTCTAACAACGTGCTTCGCGAGCTTTGTTTATTCGAGGTGCCGCGTGAATGGAGCCATTAATCGCGCCTGATGGTGCGATTTCACAGAAACTTGTATGGCTTTCTGCCCGCGAAAAAATTCGAGAAACACTGGTGCATCATCCCGCTTCGCCGCGGTTTACGTTGGGGAATGCTATCGATTCAAAACGACTACGAGAATTCGACGGAAAAGGAGAAGAGACATGGGCAGAAAGAAGCAACAACAAAGGAGTAGTAAAGTTGCAGCAACCAGAACCTTCTTTGGCGGACACTATATACGAGCCACGGCGAATGAATACGGTATTGTGACCGTTGAGGAGTTTTCCTGACGCGCTTCTCTAACGCCACATCCGACTGAACGGTGACTCAACCACAGTCCGTGAGCGATGTTAAAACGCGCCAAGTGTCGAAACGCACTGGCTTGCACGAAGAAAATTCACGAGGGAACCATCAGTGTTGTGGAAAACGTTTGTATACGCAGGAGAGTCTTGACCTAATGAGACCGGTGGTGCCTGCGGCGTATTTACGCGAAGTGGCTAGAGCATCGCGTTGCGCTTCAGATGCCCATTGTTCGATTGCTGCCTTCTTATTGTTATCGTTAACATCTTTATGTTTGTGTGATGCAGTGTGTCGTGCGTTCACGTCGCATGCGCACACGCGTTGTGGTGAAGCCACGCCGGAAGCTGGATCACTCTTGCACCCATCTGGAATGCAACAACAACAACAACAACAACAACAACAACAACAACAACAACAACAACAACAACAACAACAACAACAACAACAACAACAACAACAACAACAACAACAACAACAATAATAATAATAATAATAATAATAATAATAATATTAATAATAATAATAATAATAATAATAATAAAATAATAAAGTGGTGATGGAACAAGGCGATCAGCAGTGAAGATTGGCTGTGCTTTGCTGGGCGGTGCCTTAATTGCACGGTCGTCTGATCAGGCATTGTCAACTCATTGGGCAGATTCTGGCTTCGAAGTTCCAGATTTAACTACCCCGCACCTCCACCACTTTGAAAAGGGGTATATTAACGACGCCAAGCTAGTAGCAGGCAGAGAGCCGGTACATGCATGCAGAAGCTGCAAAATGGGCTCGGGGACCACAGCTCGTGCACAGCGCTCGCGCGTCGCACCAAGAGGCGGTCCCACTGGTGACCGCCTTGCTCCCTCATCGCTACATTGATAATAATATCTGGGGTTTTTCAAGTCTTTAAATCATGATTCAATTATTGCAGACACGTAGTGGAGGGCTTCGGAAATTTTGGCCATCTGGTGTTCTTTGACGTGCCCTCACATTGCACACTGCACGGGCCTTTAGCATTTCCGCCACAATCTAAATGCGACCAACGTAGCTGGAATCAAACCCGCAACCTTCGGTTCGCAGCCGAGTATAAAAGTCTCGGCGGACAATTCGTCGTATACGATAGTCAAAGAAATTGTATTCACACTGGATGAAGATTACAATTTATAGCGGGGCTTCCTTTATAAAGCGATCGGTGCAGGGAGATTGGCTTGGCACGCCGTGTCTTCAGCCAATTAGGAGCGCGAGGTCCATTTTGATGCGCTAACAACCCGTAAAACGCAACCACACGCAGCGAATGTGCGCGTTCTCGCATTTCACAAACGTCGGAATGCGCCCAAACCGGCCGGCACTGATCGAAATTGCGACTTCAAACTGCATGTACAGTGAAATGTCGCAACCACTGTAGAATACCAAATTTACATTGGCCTTGCTAAAATTGTCTGTCACATTAATGAGTTAGCCGCGCTCAATATACTGAGAGGGAGATGTCGCAGAATAATATTTTACTGTGCGAGGGCGTATATAGCCAGAGAGTGGCACACAGTGCCCGAGCCCCCCCCCCCCTCCCCCCCTAAATTTTTTCGCCACGGCATATATAGAGAGCAAAAATTGACCATTTCAAGGAGAAACCCTCCCCGAAATCAAGGAGGTGCCCCACCCGAGAAAAATTCCTGCCTACGTGCCCGCTACTGTGGGCAAGATGGTGTACAACTTTAACGAGTTGTATAAACGGAACAATTAATCACAAAAAAATACACAGATGAAACAAGCGTAGATATTTCAATCTCTTACTCGGCTGCTGACCCGCAGGTCGCGGGATCAAATGCCGGCTGCGGCGGCTGCATTTTCAATGGAGGCGGAAGTGTTGTAGGCCCGTGTGCTCAGATTTGGGTGCACGTTAAAAAACCCCAGGTGGTCGAAATTCCCGGAGACCTCCACCACGGGGTCTCTCATAATCATATGGTGGTTTTGGGACGTTAAACCCCACATGTCAATCAATCAATCAATCAATCAATCAATCAATCAATCAATCAATCAGTATTTCAATCTCTATTCCCACGAAACCAACCGAAAAATTCTAGGAGTCCGATTGATTGATGCCAATCTTCGCTGCGTGGCAGTGATCGTAATAGTTGCGAGACATGTGAAGATGACGTATCCGGTCGATCGCTTTTGTCGTATCGCTTTCGGTTGACGCCCATCAAGCGGCAAGTCCGCATGAAGTTTCAGTGATGTGCTCCACCAAGTCATATATACCAGAACGGACACTCAAAAATTAACTTACTTCCCGAGAATCGCTGACCATATAATTATGTCACACACTTACACTTCACGCGGTTATTTCTCGTATAAGCTTCAATATGCTCGCCCGTATATACACTTATGCACGTCGCGTTTATTTGGACCAAAAAAGTGATTCTAGCACAAGTGTACTTGTGTCTAAGCTATTTTCCGCAAGACATCTGGGCGGCGCCATCTTGGGCTGTTAAGCCGATGTTTTCTTGTTTTTGTATGTCCAGGAGGGAGTTATTTAAGTCATGAAGCGACGCTTATGCGTCAACCTAGCCCTTTTCATGCGTATGTGCGTACTGTATACCAGTGTTCGTTCAGTTAACATACACAAAGATTGACTGCCCAAAACTGCCAGCCCTCAAACCCATCCTTCAAATATTCTACACGTGATAGCGTGCGAGTAAAAACTATATGGTCTATTTGCTGAAAGGAACTCACGCTAGGATAAAGTTACTCCGTGGAATGTGAATGGAGAAACAAATGTCCCAACAGCAGCAGGTTGCTGTTGTTGAGGCGAGAGCTTCAAGTACGTGGCTGATTAAAAGCGGAATTTAACCAAAAAAAAGTATCACATGACTGACGTGGTGTGGTGCGGGACGGGAGTAATTAATGACGATTGATGGGGCATGGGAAAGAAGGCGGAGGAAAAAGATAATGAAAAATATGTTCTCGTCGTATTAGGCAAACGCATGATATGGGCCCCGTGGCTAGTTTATTTATTTATTTATTTATTTACTTATTAAACGTTGGAAACACGCACAGTATGTAAATATATTTTTCTAAGAAAAATAGTGTAACGAAGAGGAACGAACGTTATAGCGGGTCACCCTCTTCAGTGGCACTGCCTCTCCTGATCGAGTGGCCGTGCTAGTAACAGCTATATAATAATACACATACTACTCGGCCAATTCCCTGCATTGGGCATGTTATATAAGAGGTGAAGAAGAAGAAGTAGGTCTGCCTCTACTGCGCGTTGCTCGCGCCGTCAGGGTCCGTCGGTTCTTTAACGCGAGAGCGTTGAAGAGCTCATCTTGCAGACCGTGGTCGTGTCGCGAAAATTCCGGCGTCCGTGTCTACGTCTTGGCTTGTGTACGAAAAATGATCATTTTGTACCCATGACCGAAAAATCAAAGTAGGTGCAAATAAAATAAACAATAGGAATTTTCGGCTCGAAGCGTGTATTGAACCTGGGCCGTACGGGTAGCAAGGAAGTGTTTCACCACAGAGCCCGTCATTGCTTGAAATTGCTTTGAGAAAAAAAAAACATTACGTGAACGTCATTTAGTGGAAGGGGACTAGCTCTTAGCGCATGTAATAAGAGCCATAAACTGCGTTCCAATTTTAAAAACAGCATCGTAGGCAGTCTACACTGACAGCTTACAAGAGAGCATCAAGTATATGTTGTCCGTCAAAGATGATGCGTCATGGATGGCGTTTATAGGCAACGACACGCCACTTCGCGTCCAGAAGAACAAGCGAAGATAAACAAATGTAACTGTTATTTTTTAGCTTATTTCATGTTAAAATCTGAGAAAAATTGAACGTTATTTACACTGAGCGTCTGCTTGTGTGCAGACGACAATTACGGTGAGATCTGAGCTATCTTGGCAATTCGCCGAGCCGCCATCTTGTTTGGACAGCAGAGCATACCCTGCATCATTTCAGTCGATACCGTCATCTCGAAGCTGTTTATTTTACCGGCAACTTGAGTATCGGAATGGGATTTATCATGGCCGCCGTCCACTTAGCAGTATATTTAACAGTCTACGGTGACTATTGGAACACATCTGCACCATCGGACCAGGCGTCAGAACAAGCGAACTTCGCAACAATCGGGTGGTTTAAAGGTGTCGAACTATTAAAACATGCGCATGCAGCTACGCAAGTGCACGTGGCACCTTACTTTGCCAATCAGCAAAAGGAAGAACTATGACGTGAGCACTTCGCAACTGTACGCCAATAAGACACCTTATAATGATTTCAACGGCCAATGTTACCCGCCCAGGCGCCGTTCCTTTCTTTGCGCAGCTTGAAGGCAATGCGCACGGGGACACTCTTGAAGGCGGAGCTCAAACATCCTCCGAGTTAATTGAGCCGTTGATAAAGCTACATGCCAAATCCTATACGCTAGCGTTCAATAAACGCCTTAACACTACTTATCTATATTTTCCTTATAGGCACCCGGCAATTCAGTTCACGAGATGTGCTGGTATACCGCCGGAACACACACCCTAGCGAGTAGGCACAGCAAAACAGAGTCTTCCAATGCGTATACCAGCAAGTATACACGCGGCAAAACCGGACTTGCTCGTGCATATTCTTTTTTAGTTGTGAGCAGGGGGGACATGTCTGATTATGTAAGCGCCCAGGAAGCGTTCTTTGAAAACGCGCCAAAAAAGGGCATTGACACTTCAGCGTATCAATGTGTTCAGCGAGAGTTTCATCTTTTTGGTATCCCTGGCGGTCGGTACCAACAATGCTGAGGTGGCCCATAGATCTTCGTTGCGCCCTCTGGTCTACTGTCGGGTGCCTATATAATTTGTTACTGTGCTTTCAGTCAAAAAATATACACAACGTGCAAAGCCTGATTTAGAGCAGTCTGTAGGGCAACATTTTCGTTATTGTATCTGTATTAATACCTCACCGAATGACTGTTTTATGGCCCCTCCTCCATATTGGTTAGTGCCATCTGAAAAAAAAAGAGAAAGCAATCTTCATCATTCTAATAATGCCTGACACAATTGGAAAAAGATGTCCTTATCTTTATTTATTCCTTAATGCAACACGAGAGTATACGTCACTAGTTTTTACTACGATAAACCCAACCTTACTGCAAGAAACCAAACGAATATATCTTGTCATGTCCGGGTGCAACGCTAGGTGGCGAACATCGAGTAGAAAAGGAAGAGAAGGAAGGCGCCTTGCGGTGAGTTGGCTGTTTGGCTCGCTCTCACAAATTTCTAAGCTTGCGGTACTCAGCGCTGAGTGCGGTCGTTTATTGTGTCCTTTTTTTTCCTATAGTCTCTTGTTTGCTGGTCACGAAGCCGTCGGTGCTTAAAAGGCAATTCGGCTTAATGAGTCTTCTGGTGTTCTGGACTAGACCAGCAAAATACCGAGGTGCACTGAATAATGCATATGTGAACTAAGCTATAAGTGAGAGGGAGAGTGCGTGTGTGAAAAAGAGATAAAACACGGAGGCTTCTTCCTTTTCGGAAAGAAAGTTCCGTACGTGAGGGTTTCACATTATTGGAAGGACGACCACCGCTCATGATGGCTGGCTGTCTTCTGGTAGACTCACTGTGATATAGCCTCTGCCGCTCATACCTCTGGTGTTTTCAGGGGCGAAGCTCTTCTTAGTCTAACGTTCTCATACGTCACGCGTAACCATGAGAAGAGACGAGAAAGACAAGAAGGCAGTATCTCCCGAATAGTATATAGACGGCGCTGTCTCGTAGAAGTACATACAAACTGCAGTTGATCGAGTGATGATATTCTAGATGGCGCTGTACTGCTACTCTCCGATTGACTGCTGCGCGAGCTGTGCCCATGGGTACGCGGAGAGCGAGTGCCTCTCTCAGTCTCCTGGATAGTCGCCGTACGTGGCGGATCGTTGGGGGCGCATGGGCGAAGCAGAGTGGCGGGCGCGTTGCAGACGCTTGCGCTAGGCTTTCTTGGCTCGCGTTTCGTCGGTGTTACCCGCTCACCATCGGCATTCTCGCACGCGATCGGACACGTGGACGCTTGCACGGACGGACGGACACATGGACGGACGCTTCGCCCCATTCATCATCATTCACTTCGTGGATATGCTGTAATTTTATGTTATTATTATTATTATTATTATTATTATTATTATTATTATTATTATTATTATTATTATTTTGTAGTTCTTGTTGTTGTTCTCGTTGTTGTGGGCGAAGTTTGTAAAGCCGTGGGTCTGTCGATACATGTCTCTTTGTGACCGGTTCATAACTACCAAGTTGTATGACTCACTAAGCAGGTGGTGCTAGTGTGAGTGACAGACAGACAGACACAGAGGGATGGAGAGAGTCATGGACGGATGCACAGAAGCACAGACGCATGGACGGACGGAAGCATGAATGGACGGATGGATAGAAGCACGGACGGATAGATGGTCAGACGAACGGACAGACGCACGGGTGGTTGGACACACGCACGGACGGAAGGATGGACGCTTCGCCCTATCATCATCATTCTTTCCGTGTATATGCTATGATTATCATTATTATTATGAGTATAATATTTATTAATATGTTAGCATCGAAAATTTATTTTCTAATCAACACGGCTTTCTCTTTGGCCGTTCAACTACCACAAATCTTGCTAGTTTCATGACGCAAATCGCCCCAACTATTTCTCAGGGAGGACAGCTTGACGTAGTCTACTGTGACCTGAGCAGGGCTTTGGCGTAAACTAACATTCACTATATTCGGTTAAACTTGCAAGCTTTGATGTTGACTCGTCTGTGGGGAACCTCGATCTTGCACATCTCTCTGCTTAATAAATCATGTTATGTTGCCGTGAATGGCCAAGAGTCTTCCTTGTACAAAGCTACTGGGGTCCATCGTGGAATTCTTCAAGGGTAGGCATTAGGCGCACTATTATTTTTCATTTACGTTAACAACGTTTTTTTTTTTTGCGATTCCTTATTCTTTTTCTCTCTCCTATGCCGATGACATGAAGATATTTAAGGAAATTCATTCAGTGAACAACAGTTGCTTGCTGCAGTCAAATCGAATTTGTGTTCTTTCTCTGAATGGTATGACAACATTATGGTTGTCATACCATTATGGTTTCGGGGTGGCGTCATTATGGTTTTCGGGGAACCCCACTTCACTTTCTGAAATCTTATTTATCACAAAGAAAGCAATCTGTAGTTATAAATGACAGCCAATCCTCCCTACTAACCATAACGTCAGGTGTACCTCAGGGCAGCATATTAGGGCCCCTACTGTTTAATATTTATATAAATGACATAACAAGTGTCAGCAAATATGTGGACTTTATAATTTATGCAGATGACACTAGTATATTTTTTCATGGTAATGATTTAGGTAAGCTTGCAGACTCAGCCACCAACATTCTTAACGACATCTTCATTTGGAGTACTGCAAATTATTTAACGATCAACACAAAAAAATCCAAAGCTGTGGTATTCGCACCGGTTCAGAAGGCTGTCTGTCGTGGTTTGGATATATATCTCGGGCCCGAAAAAATTGAGGTTGTCAAAGAAGTTTCATCCTTAGGAGTAATTTTTAATGAAAATCTTAATTGGGATGAACACGTTAATAAAGTAACTAGAAATATAGCTAGGACGTGTGGTGCTCTCTCTAAACTTCGACAGATACTTCCAGCAAACATTAAACTTTTACTCTATAATACGTTGTTTTCATCTCACATAAACTATTGTAGTCTAGTGTGGGCAGATACATCTAAAGCAAATCGGAACAAAATATTTTTACTGCAGAAAAAAGCGATTCGTCATATTGCAAACGTACCATACGACGCACATACAAGTCATTTATTCAGAGAATATAAGATTTTACCGATCGATCACATACACAGTTTCAACCTTATTATGAAATACAAACAAAGCTTGCTATCAAACAATGCTTGTTTTCTTAAACTGTGTAACCTCAGGAAAAATACACAATCCTATTATGACATTCGGAAAAGGCCTTCCTGGTTTGTTCCTTATTCGCGAACTAATCACGGTTTGAGAAGACTTGAACACTGTATTCCAGCTTGTTTTAACTTGTTTGAAAATAAAAACATCGACATCTTTAATATACATAAAAAACAACTTAAGAACCTTCTCATCCAAAATGGCGCCGTGTAGTTTAGCATCTTCTAGTTGTCCGGCTACAGTACTATATGTAAAAGAAACACTCTATAATAGTGCTTGTGTAACATGGCATCGTATAATGTTTGCTTTCTTTGACATTTTTTTTCGTTGCTTTTTTTACGAGTAAAACATACAACATTTCACTCGTTAGTGTTTCCCTTGTGCATTAAAACTCGTGCTTTTCGCATACCCAGTGTTGTAAACGTTGTATAATCATTTTGTAATACTTTGGTAGCCGTTTAGCAACGTGTGCATTGTTTCATGATTGGCCGCACGCTGTTTTCTTTTGTTTTTTGTTGTTTTTCTCTCTATGTGGTTTGCTTATTTTATGTAAACCTGAAACTGATGTAATTTTGATGCATTTTCTTTTTATTTATTGAAGTTTTGAAAATCGACGTCAAATTGTTTTTTTATGTTTTGTGCTCTGCTGATTTTGTAATGCCAAGTAAAAAGGGGTAGGAGCCTCGTCAAGCTGCTAATATAGCAGCTTTTTGCTCCTATCCTTGCGTTTTCTTTTTCGCAACTCTGTGAAGAAAATGCTCAATAAAACTGAAACTGAAACTGAAACTGAAACAACAATAACCTTTCCCTGAATACCTCAAAGACCGAGTGTATGAGTATATCTCGCAAAACATTCATCGTGTCGTTTTCATACTTTGTCAAAGCGTGTCGTTGTAAGGTTTACGAGTTCAGTGATCCCGGTGTTCTTTTTGATAGCATGCTCAATTTTTCCGCTCACACTAAACGTATACGTTTAGGCCTCGCGTGGCAATTTACAGCCACGTGAGGCCTTCGCTCTTTCGGCTGTGTTTGCAGAATCTATCGGGAATTCTGTTCTCCCGTAGCCTTCCAGAAAATTAACACCGCAATATGTATTCCTCAACTTCAGTATGCATCTGTGATCAGGAATGGCATCGCTAAATCTCGCAGTGAGCGAGTCCGGAAAAAAATTCATAAGTATATACGACCATCGTTTTGCTATAAGTGATTCTGGATTTAGTTCCTACAGTGCCAGATTATTATCATTGTCGTCACTTCGGTGCCGACGAAGTCGCGCTGACCTCCCATTCCCTTCCAAACAAGTTCACGGTATGATATTCTGTCCTTTGCTTCTCAGTTGTGTAAATTTTCAGATTCCGCATGAGTTAACCACAGAAAATCGACCATTTCGTGTACTTGCCAACTTATTTCAGCACTTTACTGTTCACGTAATGCAAAATCTATATAACGATCACTTTCATAATCTTGACGTTTTTCGCACTTCACTGTCATTGTTTTTATCTCAGTTTTGCAGTGTCTTAAAATAGTTTTTCACAATGTACAGATTGTTTCCTTCTCCGTTTTTCAGGAAGCCTTTTAGATAGTTATGCAGTATATTCCCCTTTATTTTTCACTGCCATTCCATGATCATCGCCTTGTCTTTTATTCTTCCCTTTTTGTGCTTATTTCTTTCCTTCTCCGTTTTTCAGGAAGCCTTTTAGATAGTTATGCAGTATATTCCCCTTTATTTTTCACTGCCATTCCATGATCATCGCCTTGTCTTTTATTCTTCCCTTTTTGTGCCTATTTTTTTTGTCTGTGCGTTCTCGCACTGTTTATTCAACTTTTTTTCTTAAGACTGTCTGCATTTTATTGTTTATTTTTATTGTTTTATTTTTGCGTGCGCCTGCACAAGGTCCTTATGGTTGTTCCTGGACACGTTAAATAAGTTATTGACTGGTTTATTATTATTATTATTATTATTATTATTATTATTATTATTATTATTATTGTTATTATTACTTTTATTCCATGATTTTCTCGTTTTTTTTATGCTTCCAATTTTGCGCTGGTGTCTTTTTGTCTGTGCGTTGTCATTTTTGTTTTATTTATTTTTAAAGACTTTGTATTGCATTGTTTACTTCTGTCTTTTTATTTTGTGTGCACTTGCGCTAAGACATCATGCTTGTTCTGGGGCACGTTATTTAAACGATTGTTTGAATGATTGATTGAATGAATGGTTGATTGAATAATTGTTGTGGTTCTTGCGACTACTACTACTACTACTACTACTACTACTACTACTACTACTACTACTGCTACTACTACTACGACTACAGTAACGCGTACTATCGGAATTTCCGAACTCGTACAACCACTGGGCCACCTTAGCATTTTAGAAGCGACCTCGACCCCAGAATTACCTTAGAGCCACCTCTATATAGAATTAGAATTACCTTATAATATTTATTAATGTTGCCCTGTATATAAATGCAGGAAGCGCCGCCGCAGTCGCGTGATGGCCGCGATTCCCCGGAACACGGCAGCGGCTGCAGTGCGCGACCGAGGCGATGATGTGGCCATCGAAATTCTGTCTACTGCGGCGGTGGCGCAGGCGGGTGCCATGAAAGACTCAGCGCGACGCCGCCGCTGCGGTCGTGTGGCAGCACGAAGGGAAGCCGCGCCGCAGTCTGCCTTCAAGCCGTCGCTGATGGAGGCGGGTGCACGAAGTGACGCAGCGCTGAAGCTGCTCGTCAGGAACCACGTGACCCACATCATCCAGCCGACGGTGATCGTCGCCTATGCCTCCTTGTCGAGCGCCGTTTACGTCATAGCGTGCACTCCGTACTGGATGCTGGGCGCCTTCTTCTTTCTCGTGACCGTCGTCCTGGAGGGCGTCTTTCTGACCCTTTACCTGTGCACGTGCTTCGAGAGGACGCGAGCCTTTCTGGCCAGCTTGTTCGGGCTGAAGCCGTGCGAGGACGGCGCGCTCATTGCCACGGGCCGGAGGAGCAAGTCCCGTGTGGGGCGCCCGAAGCCGTCGCGTCTCCGCGCGACCGTCGTCGACACGCCGGCGGGCACCAGGTCCGTCGATCTTTGCACGGGCCAGCACTCCAAATGGGGACTAAGTCGCCCAGCACTCTGCGACGACTTACATCGATCGTAGTGCATATACGCTATCAAGGTCGTCTGCTGACAGCTGGCATTCTATACTTTGCGAGTCGAAATTGAAGCCGTTAAATATATTCCATATACGGTGTCTTTATTGCACGCGCATCAACGCGATTGTTCTTCTTTTGTCATTATTACACCTCCACAATTTACACATTGAGGAAAACACTTACAGGGGTCGAGTGGCAATCAGCTTGCCAACGTCTCTGACGCGCCATTTAGTTTAACCTATGAATCTATGGCTCGTTCGGGTGTGCCATGCTTCCTGCAACACCTCCCTCCGTTCCCGCTTCCACCTCAAGGGATTAACCCTGCCTCTGCCCTTGACACTTACGGATCGCATGTCCCACCCGTGAATATGTAAGCGTAATGATACGTCACGTGGCTGTCACGCAATTCAAGTATAATAAGTATAGTGTGATATAGAAAGTTGTTTATATTATTATTATTATTATTATTATTATTATTATTATTATTATTATTATTATTATTATTATTATTATTATTATTATTCCACGGGTTCTAAAGCCGTAGCGTTAACGAGCTCGTTTTGCAGAAATTTTCATGACGGCGTCGTTGCATGGTTGGGAGCGAAAAATCGAGATATACGCAAACAAAATTAGTTTCGCTATATTCGATACCAATCGTTACACCGCGTATCGTTGTGACGAGATTCCAGTGTATCGTATAGCACACAGCGTTTGGATTGAATCGACATTTCGATTGCTTTACCATTTAACAGATGGCTGTGCAATGCTTCGTCCTCGGACGACATGCGCCGCTACGTAGGAATTAGATGTACCATCAAATCATTTATACTTGATTATGCTTTCCCAGAGCAACTTGCAATGAATGAATTTCGCTGAAATAAAGAAATGTCAGCCATTTAATGAGCCACCGCAATCTCCGCAAACAATAATTGTTGGGTAATCAAGACGAAATAACAACGTGAATGATGCGAAAAAACCGTTTTGGCAATATATGACTCTTAAATTTGACAAACCGGGTCATGTACCTGTCTTTGCATTTATAAACAAATCCATGAATACCGATAGAACTGTACAGTAACATTTAGGAACACCATAATGGCATGCTGTACCTGGAAGTACACGTCACTTTCAGTCAGGCGAAAGGGTGTAGTACGCGCGACTGCATAATTACACGATTCAATATTCAATTAAGATTGTTGATAAAGCTTTTTTTTAAAGCTGGCAGTTGGAACGACACTTTACTAAGGGACACTTTTGTTCACCAAAATGGCCAGCAATCATCCAGATAATTTATCGTCAATCTCAGAACCCATTTTTTGCTTTTAAGCTTTCTGCTTAATTGCTCCGTTCTTTTCAAAGCAAGAATATAAACGATTATAGGTTACTTAGCTGGTAGAAAAAAAATAGATGCCACCATATGTATCCACGCAAACACAATATTTATGCTACGATGCGCTTGTCCTCACCTCAAACCGATCTGCGAACCGGTTTACTCCTTTGGCGTCCGCAAGACGTGCCAATTACGAAACTGCAGCAATGCATCACACCTTACACGGGCGACGAATTGCGACCATGGCGATTTTTGCCCCGCAATTTTACGCGCGATGGTCATCCATTTATATAAACTTCACGTTGACACCTCCGATTTCCCACGTCAAGCGCTTTCACACGTATAAATTACGCGTATATACATTTACTGCGCGATAAATCGCCTGCTTTTACGAGAACCATGTGGAATGCGTATATTAGGTGTCATTCCTCACCTCATTATCTAGGCCTTAAGTCGTGCGTCGCCCGTGTAATTGGTCCACGCCTTCACTTCCTGCTGCCTGTGTATACCTGTTGAACCATTCCGAGCACAGGTGCGCTGATCAACGGCTGGGCAAACAGTGCGCGCTAGCAATTATGGTGTATGTTATTGCGATAGCAATAATATGCACATTCTCGGCTGGTTATTGCCGCCGTCGACGACGTGGACGTTGGCGTCATTCAACGTATATGTACGTATTTATATAACGCATGAAAGAAATATATAATCCAGGAAAATACTCTGGCGCGCGGAATCGGACGTCTGACGTATAGTTTGTGAGCGCGAGGCGTTGACCACTGAGCCACGAGGGAGCACCTCTTGCACCGTTGAAGCGGCAAACTATTTATATTTACCCCTTACCACTGGCGCTGCCGATCTCAGAGCAGATAGCGTGTTTCAGCATTACCAGCGAGATGACGCAATAAGCGCACTCGGCGCCCAGCTCGTCGCGATGCGCCGACGCGTACTTTGCCCCCCCCCCCCGGAGGGGGCGGAGGGTAGGGTGCGCTTATCCTTCGGTGGGGTAGAATAGTGTCCCTTCGGTCACTTCGCTCGCTGCGCAGCACTGGTTTGCGAAAAGAGCGCGCTTTTTAGCGAAGTAACTGCGACATTTGTTAGTTCGCACTCATCTGTACTTCTGATTACGTTTCGTGCGTGGTTTTTGTTTCAGCAGAACGTTAAGTGTTGAGCTGTAAGCGTTGTTAGTCCGCCCTCGTCCTGTGAGTGTTGTTTTCGTGCATCATTTGTGCGTGAGCAATGAGCTGCACGTTTTTTATTTGTTTCCCGTTCTCTGCTTTACATCCGAAGGTTTTGCTGTCGCATTCATTGCTTCGCCCTTTCGATGAAATTGTGGCTGTTTTCTTCGGAATTCTCACATGCCGGTGCGTTAGGACATTGGCTTCACTGAAAATCGTATTCCAACGTCTAATCGAATTGTGGCATTCTTCGGTGCAGCGTGCACAGGTGTCCAAAGATATAGAAAATTTTTGAATGCCCACATTGCTGCTCAATTCGGTCGTATATGTATGTGTGCGACGTATGCTCAGCATGAAGTCGTGAGGGCTTCTTTCCTGGTCACAGCTTCTATAATAATATACGTTGGTAGTGTAAAGTGAACAGCTGCAGTTGACAAGGGTGGCTGCGCAAGCTTGCTGGCTTGTAATACTTTCTGGGGTCGAGTCATTAGCAAGGCGTTAGCGGAGAACTAAAGAGAAACAATGACTTTGTTAGGAACTGCACTCTGGGAACTTTGTAATGCCCCAAGTTTCACTGCCATAAGTGCATTATTAGCGGAAAGAAATGAAGTTTTGAGTTTCATTTTTAAATTTAGCGCCGAAATCCCCGCTCGTGACGTAAAAAATTGCGAAATCTATTTTTCGCAATATCACCACATTGACTCGATGGAACTTTCTGAAACTGACACTTTGTATGAAAGGTCTATGACACCACAGCGGTGGCTGCATATTCCATGGAGGTTAAAATACTGTAGACCCGCGTGCTCATATTTGGGTGCCGTTAAATAAACCCAGGTGGTCACAATTTCCGGAGACCTCCACTACGGCGCCTCTCATAATCACATGGCGGTTTTGGGACGTTGAACTCCGCATATCAATTGTGGCCCCACAAATGACAATTTACTTCAATTTGATTCATTGTAAGCTATACGTATGATCTACTAGAGGCCATCAAAATTCATGACGTCAGACAGTTTGGTGCGGGAATTTGAAGGGGGCGTCTTCGCTCGCACTTTCTTTTCGCACGTTTCTTCGTTTATCAAATGTCATGTCGTGGTAAGAAAGGTGTTTTCGGGGTTGTGAAATGGTACTTTACTAATACGCGAAAAATAATGTTCTTGAGTGTGTCTAAGTTGTCCGTCGCCCGTGCACTATCAGTCCGCGCCTTCGCTCCAGGCAGGGACGAAAGGACACTGGTGCCAATGTGTTGCAATTTTGTCTCTGCTTTTTCTTGCACTTGAACACTAAAATTATAATAATAATTATCGGTGTTTAACGTCTCAAAACCAGGACATGAATGTGGGGGACACCGTCGTGCGGGGCTCCCGAAATTTCGACCACCCTGCGGTTATTTTACGTGCACCTAAATAGTACACGGGCCTCAAGAATTTTCGCCTGCATCGCAAACGCCGTCGTCGTGGTCCGTATTCGATTCCGGAACTTTCGGGCCGAACACAGCACAGTGGTTATGCCCCCGCGATTATCGAATCAGCAATCGAGCACTGCATGGTTTTGAAGTTATAGTGGTTACAAGGGTTATAACCACTAGAACCCTGTGACGGGAAGAGAGTTGTTGAGTTGAATGAACTTTATTTGTCCGACGGTTGTTGCTGTGCCCGGGGCTATAGGCTGCCAACGACACATCGTTGGAGGAACATCTTCCGAGGTCCTCGGCAACGGCCCTGGCTTGCTGGACGGTCCACACCTGCAGCGTTCGAGGGCCTCGCTGAGAAGAGCGGCTTGCCATCGCTCACAGCTCACCGATTTTGCCCCGTTTCGGAGGGTCCCTCAGTTGGCGTCGTCCATTTTCGGGGCCTATCTTCGCTTCTTGCGCAATGCCAAAGTATATGTGTACAGAGTTACTGATTTAACTTAAAGAATTACATTAAATTTGCGTGATTCACCATTTAGATTACTCTTTCAGGCAGCAGCTGACTGCTTAATCAGAGTGCACATGAGGCAGTGCCAACCCATATGTAGTCTCGTCATCACATTCTCTTTTCGTAACTTTCATTATCGTCAGTATATGACCAGGCGTGGCAATAGAATTGAGGATTTTTACTAACTTAATGTTGCGCAATAAATATACACCTATTTTAATCAATTACACAATCAAATTGACATCTCGTCACTGCCTTCTTGAGGCATATCTCTACATTCCATGAAAACATCTGAGCATTCAGTCACGCATTCCACTCTCGTCGATTTTAAACATTCCACCTCGGGGTTCTGGGCTGCTGCGGCGAAGGTCGGGTGTTCGATCCCGGTCACGGTGGTCGCATTAGGTGGCCGTGGATTTTGCGATGACGAAGCATGTTTAAGAACACCAGATCGTCGAAATTCCCGGAGCCCTCCAAATAATACCTCATGATTATGCCGTGCTTTTGACCCGCTAAAACCCGGGTATTATTATTCTTATCATTTGGTCTCAAACACGCGTATATACGATCACGAGGTCGGAACCACTTAAACACGAGCGCTCGTCCGTCGTCTTCATTTCGCATCCGCTCAGTTGATGTATACGCTGTACGCATATTCATCCTTTTGCAACATGATATATGTCGTCCAGAGCTCTTCCCACTGGTCGGCAATCGATACATGCATCGAGCTACTTCCGCGCTTTCTGAAGGCGATTTTTAAAACACTTGGCATAGTGGCGCGGTCCGTGCACGTGCGGAAATAAACCGCGTGTTTCCTCGAACTCCTCTCTATCGATCACCGTTTTATTCACTTTTTTCCTTTACCATGGTATTGGAAACCGTGGTCTTTTATTGGTCCTGATTCCCGCCGCCTCGTGACCGATTTTGCCCCCTCCGCCTTCTCTGAGACATCGTAAAAAAGATGTTCGTAATCTGTATACGAACTACATTCTGTGAGCGACAATGCTGTATCAGCTATTCGGAAGAAGTTTTTTTTGTTTATTTTTTCGTTCGTTGGTTTGTTTCTTTTTGTAACTGCATCGGCTGCCCTGATTCTGAGTTACAATGCTAAGCTAACTTAGCAGGACGACGACGTCAAGGTGTCAATTGGGAGGATATTTTGTACTTCAAGAAAATCTTTCCGTATGCGTATACAATACAGGCTTGTATATGAGCCGTGTTTTGCAGTGAAGCTATTCACCCTGAATTATGCGTTCTCAGGGGGAGAACATTGGCCAGCTAGCCTTCCTATGTGGACACCACATGCTGACAAAGCTCACAAAATATGAAGAAAAAAAAGTAGACTGCACAGCTGACGAAGTGCACTTACTGCGCCGCTTGCCCTGGCGTTAGGGCGTTGCTGATGCATGACGTAGAGGAAGGATATCGAGGTAACGCAGAAGGCGAGACGCCGAGACCGCGCTGAGCATTCACGCTGGAGCAAAAAAAAATAATAAAAAAGGTAATGATCCCTTCCACTATTGTGAAGGTGAGAACAAGCGTAATTCTTTCTTTCTTTCTTTCTTTCTTTCTTTCTTTCTTTCTTTCTTTCTTCTTTCTTTCTTTCTTCTTTCTTTCTTTCTTTGTTTCCCCGAACTTCGCTCCTCTATGGCGAGAATTCGACCTCCTCCCACGTCGTTAGCGGCGCAACACTTGAAATGCGCTACAGGCAGCAACGACGTCCATGCGTTCATATTCAGGCAACGATGAAATGTGTTAACGGGAAACGCCACAGACCACGATAAACTATTGGTTATAAACAGCTGATCGCAAGCAAGACCGCGATCGAGAGTGCGTCAGTCATTGAACAACGGAACACACACACACACACACACACGCATATATATATATATATATATATATATATATATATATATATATATATATATATATATATTATGAGCGGCCCCGCCGCGGTGGTGGTCTAAGGTACTCGGCTGCGGCGGCTGCATTTCCGATGGAGGCGGAAATGTCATGGTTCGTGTGCTCAAATTTGGGCGCACGTTAAAGAACCCCAGGTGGTCGAAATTCGCGGAGCCCTCCACTACGGCGTCTCTCATACTCATATGGTGGTTTTGGCTCGTTAAACCCCACATATTAATCAATTTCAATCATAAGAGCAGCGCACCTTTTAGGACCGCACTTCTGCGCGCTTGCTGGTGCCGGTTTTTCGCGTATATGTGCGATACCGCTAGCAAAATCTGTGATATATCAAGTTTCTTTTGAAAGAGCGACCCCATGCGATGTGAATACAGATGGTGAAAGCGGGAGCACGGCGCCAACGCAAAGACTGAGACTGCGTCGCTATAGACCGTGAGTCTCCCTACTCTCTCCTTAATTCGTTTATTTATTAAAAGAAAAAGTGGTAAAGAGCTCGTTTCGCATCCGGTGCCAGTGCTTGCAGCATTTGATTCATTGGATGCTCGGCTTCCTCCGCGAGCCAGAATTCAATATGCATGCAAATAAAGAAATGGTGATAATATTCCGTTCAGGTGAGCATCGAACCCTACTTCTCTGCGTGTCACACAGCTATACTTTACGACGAAGCCACGCCTGGTTTTGAAAGTGGTTCGAAGAAAAAAAAAAAGCGAGTGTTATATATAGTTCGATCACGCGTCCTGAATGCATGTCATATTGGGAGCCACTTGCGTATAGAATCGCATCAGGCGTCCAAACGTGTGAATCCAAACGAGTGGTTGCTTTGAAGCTTCAGAAATTACAAAGCGCACAGGCGCACTTTTAGTCATCATTGCTAACAACAGCATCAACAACAAGGAATGCAGCTGCGGTTCGCGCGTTGCATGCTTTACAGGCGTTGCGGGCGCTTCGCCGATTCGCAAAGGGAAGAATCAAGATGGGGTGGTGATTGAGCAAGTTTAGTTGCAGTATGAATAGTTTGAAACCGCGAACTTGACGCACAAATTGAAAGACGTTCCTTTTCTTGCGTATTGACCGAGAAGCGAAGGCAGGCAACGGTGTTTGAGAGGGCTGCGCTAACGGGGCCCGATTACGCTATCGCGATATACCCTTGATCACGAAGCTGAAGGGTCCTCCAAGTTTGTGTCTTTATTTCATCTTCTCTTGTATGGCTTATGTCTTTTTAGATGGGCCATGACACCCAATTTTCAGTCATTATCTGGGTATGGGGGTGATCCTTCTGCATACACAAATAAGGGGGCGAAGCGAACCCTTAATAAATCATTCTATATATATATATATATATATATATATATATATATAGCAAAAGGTGAGTTCATGGCCGTTGTTATATAGTATTACTCTCCTTTCAGCTTTCAAATAAATCGGCTGGTTCAGTCATTCATTGAGGATTTTCACACAGTGAATGCAAGAAATAACTTATATTTCTCGATTTCTTGCTTATCACCCAATATTTATTAGCGGAGAGTGGTCACCCAATTTACTTATTCCACAGTCAGAGGCGGTTTATCTATCTCTTCTTGCTCCTAACAAAGACATTTTCAAGTTTCTAAATTGTATTGTACATTTACTTCAGTGTCAAACTTCAAGTTCAAGTTAGTCATACGTAATTCCATCTATCATCACGTCCACAGCCTCGATAAGCATAAGCGCATCGAGAGTGTATAGCGCGTTTTACGTGGGCACTATCGCAATGGTGAAGGCAGCTCAGCGAACCAAGTGGTGACTGAATAACGGTTCTTTCAAGCGAAATTTTGTGACGGCTTTGTGTGGGGAACAATTGTATCGTGCCTCCATTGTAACGGCAACGTATATGAGATGGCAATGCAAGGCATAAAAAGTGCATATATATATATATATATATATATATATATATATATATATATACACGCGCGAGCGGCCTGCGAGTCTGGCAACACAGGTGGCGAGCCTGCATGGCACACCAAGGAGCTGGCTGTGCGAGTGACTGCATTCCGGCCAGCAATATTGTTCCGTCGTCAGCTGCGCATGAAGTCGATATATCTGAGCTGCCTTCTGCTTAGCACAGAAATTGAACGATTCGCAGCGGCTGAAACTACATGTGGTTGAAGACGACGGCACCGCTCCTTGTTGCACGCGACGTCACAGGTGCATGCCACAGAAAAATGGCGGTCGCCGGCGGTGGGCGGGGTTTACATCCAGTTACTTCGAAGGCCTAGCTGTTTTGCACAGTGACATTATATTATGCGCCCCACTTTTATGTCTGTATAGACACTATATAGACCTCCACTTCTATAGTCTTCGCTGAAAACTACAAACTGTTGGTTGGAGTCTCATGGCCCTTTGAAATCTTATTGTGTATATGCGACTCTAGTAAGGTATACGCCATGACAAAAAGCAAACCGATTGTGAACTTACTACTCACGTTCCTTGACGGTCTTGTTTTTTCACTTCACCCCAGTCTGTCCTTCTTGTGCCTCGAGCAGCGCCTGTTTAGCCATGATCCCGTATGCACGCACGTTCATGCAATCGAAATTGGATAAGGCTTCAGTTATTCCCTTCGTGGATCGCCATAGCGTTGAAACCGCCTAATCTATGTACGAGGCCTTCTGCAATTTCTTGTTCCGTAAGCGCCATCGCATTGAGGCCATCGATATTTTGTTTTCCTTCCTTTCCGCGTCTACTTTTCTGGCGCGATACGACGCTTGCACGGCAACGTGCTCGCGTATACGAGCCCGATTGATCCTTGAGGCAGATCTCAAGTGACGCAGTACAAACTAACTAGACGTCATTATTCACGTCCATCAGGGGCAGCTCCGTAGTTCTTACTGATCCACGTATAAGGAGCGTGCAAAACTCGAGTTACTCGACGCAGCGAAGCAAGATCGGTATACGTGTTATAGCGGCACGTGCGCGAACTGAAGCTAACGGCACGTGACGTGTACCGCTGGCCATAGAGTTTTTTAATATACACTATAGAGGGAACTCTGGCGCTAGTGTCTATGGGAGCTGCAACACACGGCGCTTCAGCGAGCATGGGAATGATGGGTAGTACACACATTTGTCTAATTTTCATACTTCTGGCCTGCTTCTGGCTCCGTGTGTGTTCGTGTGGCTTGGAGCTGTTTTTTTTTACGGAAACATAAATAAGCAAATGTTCACCGTTTGCGCTTCACAACCTTATTCTTTTAGGCTTACCATTTTGAATCAAGTCACTAAGTTCAAAAGAGTTTGTTCTTTCTTTCAAAACAAAACCGTAACCAGCAATAAACGAAACCGCAAGTAAGATTCGCCGCCCGCAAGTACGATTCGCCGCCCGCAAGTGCGAAGACTATAGGCAAATGTGTGTAATACCCATCATTCCCATGCATGGTCGCTGAAAGATTGCAGCGCCAGAGTACCCTCTAGTTAATTTTGGGAAACTATATGCCACTGGCTTCAGAATGTGCAGCTTCAAAAAGTTCCCGATTATGAATGTGCCCGATCATGGACGAAAAGAATAAAAACATTGCAAATTGTAAAGCCGGTCATTCCTAAATGGTATAATATACGGTGTTGTAACTCATATTACGCGTAAAAAGTACAAATAGCGTATATACGCTTTTGCAGCCAAACGGTGTGCGTATGCGCACTTTCTATTGCACTAGAACCCAAAATGAAACTGCGGAGAGACAGAGAGAGAGGAAGGGAGAGTTTTATTAAGAGGGAAAAGCGGGGAGGTCGAGAAAGCTGAGAGTTCCTCACAAGAGAAACGGGGGCCATGCAGCAATCGGCAAACCATGGGAGCAGCGACGAGGACGGTATACAGCGACCGATATTCGCGGAATGACGATTCACATTTTGGAGGAATTAAGGAAAAGCTTCGAGCATTCGGAACGACACTGCAGGCTCAATTTTGTTAAGAAAGCGCGGCGATCATAGTTTACATGGTCGTTGTGCGCCGATGACAAACTCCACTGAAGGAAGGCATGAGTGATGTTATATATAGTTTAGCTGAAATGCGTGTGAATGTTTGTGTGGTGCGTGTTTTGAGCGTGGCAATGAAGCAAAAAAGAGGGAACGGCGCCAGAGGGATCACTATATGGAATATACCTATATAATTATTTGTGACATGTGAAAGATCGCCAGAGCGAATCCATCGATACATACCTAAGTCTGCCAAAGTCATAACCGTGTATACATGACCAACTTACTCACCATACGCGAATATCTTTCGACTGCAGATGGCTGCATGATCCGCTGAAGTACACGCATTGAGTAACGAGTCTTAGCACGCATGCCTTGGTGGATCGCCCTGTATACTTCGAAAGGAAGTGTCTGCGGTTATCGCAAAGTTTAAACGCGTCACAAACCAATCTCATGTTCCCCCCCCCCCCCTTTGGGATTATCATCATGACACCAACTTTCCAACTTTGAGAGAGCCTTTACGTATATCGCGGAAGCCATCTTTTGGAGACATTGGGGCCTCGCGTCGTATACGTTATATTTATACAAGCGAGCGAAACTCTAATGTGACAAACTATCGCTTATAGCCCCCGCAGCCTTTGAATGCATGATAATAGCGCAGTGCATAGCCGCGCGATAGTAAAGGATTCGCAACTTTTTTTGTATCACACCGCAATGCAACCATTTGTCAGCCAATATAAAATATTTAAAATTGTGTATATATTCATCAACTTTTTATGCCTTTATGGACAGGATTTTTGGTTTAAATGAATTAAAAAATTGTAATTATGGAGGCACACAATACTTTTGCCCATAGCTGATCTTAAGATTAATTAGCGCTATTACGCCAATAAAATGTAGTGATAATCATAATCGTCGCGATATATCCACCATGTGAAGCGACTTTTCTTCTTTCGTCGTAGGCTCACATTGGGAAGGAAGGTATGATGGTCTCTATGTACTTCTATGATTGGCTTTTAAAAATTAAGTAGATTGGTTCGCATTCTGACAGGTTATTTTGCCAGTTAATATAGAGATTGCTCGCGTATATGTGTTAGCAGCATTTTCTCGTTTACACTGTCCGTTACGAGACCAGGAACAAAAAGAAGTGCTTGGCCTACCATTTTTGGTGCGCTGTTCATTTCGAGTTTGTTTGTTAAGGATTCTTTTTTATATGTGCGGGGTTTGTTAAGGAAACGTCGTGCGTACCCAAAGTGTTCCCGTTGCTCTCCAGAAATGAGCGTATATATGCTGTTTTGCTCCCTGGCACCCACTGTGGTAGCTGCGCCGTTCTGGCGCTTGAAAGTTCCAGAACCTCGGATGGCGAAATGCTTATATGTATGGGCATGCGCGCAAGGCAAGCATCCGGCACTCTGCTAAGGCAACAGGCTAAGATGCCTTCTGAGAACGTGCGCGACGTATACGGTCACATGCGAACACGGCAAGGTTTCCTTTACTCACCGTTAGGTGCCGACTCTGTTCGATCCCGCCGCTAATAAGTTTCGAATAGCATGCGCGCAGGTGGGAGGCGAACCCGGAAATATTCATGTATACTTGCAAGTGTGTGTAAGTGCGCGTTAATGTTAGATAACGGAAACGCTAAATTACGTTAGATGGAGAAAGTGTTTGTTCCTCTATATTTTGTAACTCAATATAGAAATGTAACGGTGGGCGCCCTGGTGCGGGAACTTCAAGGCAACCGTACACCTATACACATATTTCTTTGTTTTTTCCTTATTAGAAAGGGAAAAGCTGGGGAAAGGGGAAGCACGTAGGGAAGGGTGTTGCAGCTCCAGTAAGGTCGTCGGAAAACTGCGTAGGGATGCAGATTTCCGTAAGGTTCTTCTTGCAGTGGGCGTAGTCAGGCTGACAATGATGAAGATGTTGATGATTTAGTTTAAATCAATTCTTTGAGATACGTATGTTTGAAATATATAGTAATCCGGTCAGTCGAATGAAATTCATAATGATACGCTGTCACAAACGAGCGCTCAACAAAGCGCGCACCTCCGAATTCTAAACGTGACCTGAAATCGAGGCGCCGGTCAGACACGACAAAAGCCGGCGCAAAGAAAAAAATAAGCATCAAAGGACGCCGCACGAGCGCCTTCTCTTCCTCTCGAAGGAGCCACCGCCACGCCGACCAACCTCCTCGCATCTATTGCCGAGTAAACTTTGGAAATATCTCGAAGAATTGCGTCACGTTACGAGAGAGGTCCCGCCCTTTCCACAGCTTTGGCTGTGCGGCACGCCTACGAAACGCTTAGAAATTTCGGGAACTCATCGGCTATAGTACATATAACCCAGCAGTGGAGGGAGTCGCAGGAGGTTATGTGTGTTTGCCGATGTGAGGTGAAGGCTTGTTTTACAGTAACCAAGCAGAGGCGAAGAGGTGTGTTTTTCACTTGCGGGTGAAGGCTTGTCTTACAAGCAGGAGAAGCGTGCGTATTTACCGCCGGTGGGCGAAGACGCGTTCTGCAGTCGCAGCGCGTGAGTGGCCGACGTGTTACGTGCGAGAAATTTTGTTACGGAAGTGGGGACATTTGTCGACGCGAGGGTTTCTAGGAAGAGAAAACTCGGACGCAGCGGGATGAAAACTGGCGCTGGACTTCGAGTGAGTGTTTCGTTGAAGGGACGCATTCAAGCTTTGTTCCAAGAACTTTGGACTGAATACGTTTGACAAAAATTCTAGTCTGTAAGTGTCTTGGTTAGTTAGCGCATGTGATTGCACTGTATAGTGCGTGTTGTTGTTTGAACCCATTGTCCTGAGTGTATCTTGTTGTGCTGTGTAGCCCGTTATTTTGAATATCTTGTCATTGGTGACGTATTTTATTGGATTATTGCAGAATGTGCATGTTTGTGTGTCGATTATTCTGCGTTATCTGAGAATAAATTTTCGTTTATGTTATAAACTCTCGGCACGACTCGTTCTTTGGACCCCAGCTGGCGTTCGCGGACGCACTAAAAGGGACCGATTCTAAATTATTCGCGCTCTCATGGTGCGTTCGGGGAGCCGACACGTCCGCCCTTGGAATCAGCCCGGCGATTGCCTTCCTAAAGGCATCAGTGACATACTCTCATTTACGAAAGCACCACCCGCAATTTCTTTGTGTCGGGATTTTGTCGAGACTCTCTGTTGGCCTATAATTGTGGCGCTGTTCGCGAAGCGACGGTATAAAAACGCCTGGCGTCGTGCAGCATGATCCAGTGTCTCGTTAATGCGTTCATAGTGATTGAGTTAATGACCTCTGCTTTAGAACATGCGAACAATCTTGAGGCATGCGCAGACACCGTCAAACTTTTATGCCCATTCTCCCAGATTGGGGTGGGAAGCTATATTCGACCGCACTGTTGTTGGCAACGAGATAGGACTCATAAAAAGGACGCGTTATGTGTCGGCGCACTCAACAGTTGCACTATGTTATGGAAGAACTTTATTTAGATCCGACGGGGCGTGAACTATAGCACGCGGGCCGCTCTCGCGTAGGGAGAGAGAGAGGTCCAGCCTCTCCGCGACGTCGTCGGCCCGTTGGACTGCCCGTAGTTTTCTCATCAAATCCGAACTGCGCATAGCGCAGCATCTCACTTGTAAAGTGTACTATGTCGTAAACAAAAGGAGTACCTTTGCGACAAGCGTCCTAATATTTTGTAAGCTCCTTCTTGAGTTTTGCTACCACCTGGTTTTTATATGTCGAACGTTGCAGCTGCATACTCTGCAGATGGTTAAAATTAGCAGGATCTCGTCTGTCCATCGTATCAAATATACCGCAACCAGATAGCATGCGGTGTCATCAACTAGCTCACATGCAAACCACAGCAATAAAAAAGAAGGAGGTATGTCTATGGATGGCGAGCTACGGAAGACAGAGAGACATCCATGGAGAGACGTGGCCAGTTTGCAACCCTGCTCTGGAGGAATAGGATCAAGGGATGAAAAGAGAGATAGAGTGAGAAAGGTGACGTTCCTCTGGAGGAATAGGATCAAGGGATGAATAGAAAGATAGAGTGAGAAAGGTGACGTTCCGGCAAAGCATGTCGTTATTCATTACGCGCGTGCCTTTGATCGCATATACATCAGCAAAGCCACTCGGGCACAACTACTATATATTTATACAGAGAAGGATGGGTCCTCGGATCAGGAGGCGGTCTTTTGTTTTTGATTAGAGGGGTCAGATGAGCCAATGAATGCCAACCTAATGTGGAAATAATATGCGACGTTTATTGTGACCGTTTTATTCCATAGATCTCCGTTACATAGATAGTCCCACAGCATGTGCTTGTTGGTGTGGGCTGCATGAGCGCCTTTTCACTTTCGAGCTTGCAGCTGATGCAGTGACTGCTGCGTCTTGTGTGCTTTCATAATCACTGAGCCCCGCCGAGGTGGTCTAGTGGCTAAGGTACTCGGCTGCTGACCCGCAGGTCGCAGGATCGAATCCCGGCTGCGGCGGCTGCATTTCCGATGGAGGCGGAAATGTTGTAGACCCGTGTGCTCAGATTTTGGTGCACGTTAAAGAACCCCAGGTGGTCTAAATTTCTGGAGCCCTCCACTACGGCGTCTCTCATAATCATATGGTGGTCTTGGGATGTTAAACCCCACAGATCAATCAATTCATAGTCACTGATAGCAATGCTACTGTGGTGTCTCTTTTGTGTTTATAGTTTAACTCTCTATCGTGCGATTCCTGTTATCCGATAATTGAGTATTAGTGATTGATACATAGTGGTTGTATTACCTCAATGGGCCTAGCGCGCTGCGACTGCAGTCGCACTCTAATGTGTGAATGAATGTCACGAAAGCGGATGAAACAGTAATTCAGATCACCGAGGTTAACCGGGGTAAATGTACAGCTTGGCAAATGGAGAGTATTGAAATGTGTGCGCAGCATGCATGAGATGCAGTTCGGAATCTTTCTCTTCCGCCTAAGCTTCACATTTTTCTAGTGGTGTTAACATTACAATCTGCGCAGATTAGTCGGATGGTTGCATACCGGATGAGGTGTAGTAGCGGTCCTCTTCGCTTGTGTTCGACGGCCACCTTTGCGCATCTATGGAACCTACACTTAATGTGTCGCAATCTTTACGCAGACGAAACACGCGCAACAAACTACACGTTTCTCGCTTTTGCGGAAACAATGTAGGCATTTCTCGCGGTTTTCGTGCAGTTTCTAAGGGAGCCTCATTTATTGAATAATAAGCCAACTCACCGCGCGCCTGCAGCCTTGGAATGTCCTTCGAGCAGGCCCGGCCTTCGCGCCTCTCTCCCTCGCTACGCGCCCGAAATAATTAACGCGCCGCGATTTAGCGCCCGCTCAACGGTTCCCCTTTCTTTTACTTTTCGTATATATTTCTACGCACAGCTCTTCTACCGTCGTTGCTTACACAGACGCGCGCACACGCACGCACTGATGACGAGGCGAACACGAACATTCGCCGCACGGGCGAACAGCGCAGCCAGCCCCGGCTGCTGCACCCCTTACATCCCCCTTCCGTCGACGCCGCAGCCGTGTCCCAATTCGAAGATACGGCATGAACGCGCGCGCTGCTGCTACAGCGGCGGTTGCGGCTCTCCGTAGTACAAAGGCCACGCAATGTGTGGAAAGGAGCCGTTCTACCTCTTCCTCCTCCGGCAGAGTCTCCGCAGAGCGGAGTGCACGGAGCAGTTCCTCCTCTCTCCTCCTAGCGAGCCCCGCTTATCTCTGGGCGGCGATCTGCATTCCCAACACGTGCAGCTAAGCAGAGAGCCAGGCCTCTACAGCAGAACCAGCGCGGCCCCGCAGGCTTCGACGACGAAGCAAGAGGGTTCAGGCGGGCACGCACTCCCGCTTGAGGCACTGGCAGGCAGCGAGCGGCTCTGTTCGTTTCTTTCTTCTTTTCGCTTCCGCGTGTTGCAGAACTCCTTCCTTGGCAAAGCCCGGCGCGCGTGGTGGATGGAGATCGGGCGAAGCCGGCTCAAACTTTGACAAGAAAAAAAAAAAAAGAAGAGCTGTGCCGGTGCGGTCTCCATGGCTACGGCTGGGGAGACCCGAACCGGCGCGTCCTTCCATTACGGTATAAATGTCTCTTCCCTTCCTGTCTCTCCCTCGCGCGGCCCGCGGCTATTAATTTGGCAGTGCGCCGCCCTCGCGCTTTTTATCCTCCTCTCTTGGGAACGTAGGTTTCGCCCCCCGCACACGTCGAAGCAGGAGAGAGCTTTCGTGCGCAAGACGCCGGCGAGAGAGGAAAGGCGAGGGTCCGGCGGGTCGATCGCACTGCTGCTGCTGGCTGTCAAGCCAGGCTTGGCCGCCGGGGTCTTTCCCCGACCGGGAGACGAGGCGCGTTGAGGTCCCCGGTCGATTCCGTTTTTCCGCGCGCCTCCATTATGGGCTCGGGTGCCCGTCAGTCGCGCGTGGGCAACCCCTGCTTCGGAAAGAGGGGAGGATGGAGAAGAAAGCCTGGCTCTCGCTTCCCTGTCTCTCCGCTGGGACGACGACGATTGCGTGCGCAAGATTGCGCTAATGAGCTTTTGAGGGGGAGCCCGGCTCGGCGCCGCATTACATATTGCTCATCCCAGCAGCGCGCGCACACAACACGTATGCCGAAGGGTGATCGCGTTTCTCTCAGTGAGTAGGTGGGACGGGCGGTTGGCTGTGACACCGTCGTGAAGGGCGCTGGTCCTTTCAAGAGCACCGTGGTGTCGCCTGACATAATAACGCCCTGCAATTTGGCAAACGTCCGCACCCTTTCACATACGAAGCTTCGTCCTTCGAGAAAGCCGCCGCCGTGTCGTTTCGTGTTACAGCGTCTTCTTGCGTCAGTTCGTGTGTGCTTTTGTTGGAGGAAGTGGCTTCAAGCCGAGTCTTTTATGACCTCTCGTTTATTTATTTCTCTCTTTCCTTCTTTCTTTCCTGCTTTCTTTCTCTCTTTCTTTTACTTTTTTCTTTCTTTCCTCGTACTCGCCCACATGGTAGGCTTTAGTGAAAAATGACTTGTTGAAATAATACAGGCGAATGTTTTGAGAAAGCTGTGGACCTGATGATAGATGGAATTACGTATGACTAACTTAAATCCGAAGTTCGACACCAAAGCTAAATGTACAATACAATTTAGAAACTTCAAAATGTCTTCGTTAAGAGTGAGAAGAGATAGATAAACCGCCTCTGGCTGTGGAATAATAAGTAAATTGGATGACCACTCTCCGCTAATAAATATTGGGTGATAAGCGACAAATATAAGTTTTTTCTTGCATTCACTGTGTGAAAATCCTAAACTAGCCGATTTATTTGAAGGCTGTAAGGAGAGTAATACTCGTGCATAACAACGGCCACGAACTCACCTTTTGCTTTATATATATATATATATATATATATATATATATATATATATATATATATATATATATATATATATATATATATATATATATATAAAGACATGGTGCATTCCTTTCCGTTCTCTCTTGTTCCTTCCTTCCTTGTGGCATTGAAAAGTTGCGTGCGGTGACCAGGAATGAAAACAAACACGCGTTTCGAAGCTGGCAGCTAATATATTCTGCTGTCATCCATGTAAATGATTTCGCTGAAGGAACACCAATACAGATAAAGCTTGATCTAACGAAACAATGGTTCACGAAGTTCTTTAAGGAACAAATTTCCATTCCGCGACAGGCACCCATAGAGTTCAATGCGGTTATAAACCCGAAATAGGAAACGAACTTGGCACCGAACCCGATTTAACGAGGGTTTTTCTGAAATAATTGATCGAGAAAGCAGTGATTTCTTTCAAATTCTTACGCGAACGGATTCTCCAACGAGCGTTCGACCTCACGCTATCGTGTTTAAAACGTGCGGCTGCCATATTCGGCACACAGTTGTATTTTGACGAAGTTGCACGCCTCTCCCGTGCATGGGCCGACGGACTCGGCAGTCGGTAGGGATCCTACTTGCCAGATATGCACATAGGGGCGACGGTGGTTTTTTCTCCCTGTAAATATTCCCAAAGAAGGTTCTTTGATTATTTATCCGTCAAGTGGTCCTGATCGTCTCCTCGAAAATGTCTTGTTCAGCCCGCATGCACAATCGCTGAATTTGTTGTTCCCTCTTTGCATATCGGCAGCCTATCATAGCTTCACGTGACCGTTTTTTTTTTACTCCGGGCCCGCACCACTCTGTCATAGGAGGCTCCATGATCATACCGTTTTCGGTGGACTATTCACACTCGCAGTGATGGGTTAAGGGCAAATACAGTGACGCGGTGGATTCCTGGTGTCGCTATATCTGTATACATTATAAATTTGTGTTTCGAAAGCCGGAGATGCCGCCCGGGCCCAAAGATTTCGAGCTGTCACCTGAGGTACCGCCATCATCATCCATGGAGGGTGATGAGAAAGGAGTTAATACCCTCTTTCCCCCTCACATAGTAGCCCGAAGGAACCTGCAGGACTATTAATAAAGTTCATTCATTCATTCATTCATTCATTCAGTCAGTCAGTCAGTCAGTCAGTCAGTCAGTCAGTCAGTCAGTCAGTCAGTCAGTCAGTCAGTCAGTCAGTCAGTCAGTCAGTCGGTCGGTCGGTCGGTCGGTCGGTCGGTCGGTCGGTCGGTCGGTCGGTCGGTCGGTCGGTCGGTCGGTCGGTCGGTCGGTCGGTCGGTCGAAAGATAGAAAGTTTCCATCTTGAGTTTACGCACTTCCTGGTTTAACGAAATAATTCGAGCGTAGCGATCAATTCGTTGAACCGAGTAGTAAGTGTATATCAGTAGGGTTGAGAGCTGGGCTAGTTGGTGAGACATCATTTAACCATATGGTGTAGTAGCGCAATTTTCACGGGGACGAAGAGGACAAGAACACAGCGAGTGTCGTGTGTTCTTGTCCTCTTCGTCCCCGTGAAAATTGCGCTACTACACCATATGGTTAAATGAAGTGTATATCCAACGCCGTGTACTCGCAGCAGGAAGCTTCGATCGTTACATTGAAAACTTCGTTAATCCCAGTGAGGTGACAGCACTTGCATCCTTAAAAATAGTCTTTTTTGTGTGTGTGGCTCACTATGTAGCCGCATTTATACATTATTTCACATGATAATCGCACAACCTGATAATAATAATAATAATAATCATCATCCCGTTCAATGTCCCCTGCGGGACGAAATCCTCTTCAATTTATCCCCAATTCAGCGTGTCCTTCGCTAGTCGATTCTATATGTTATGCCTGCAAATTTCTCGTATTTTTATGATTTCCGCTACCTACCTGACGTCCTTGGCTACCTTTTCCGTCCTTGGCTACCTTTTCCGTCTTTGGTATCCGTCGCGATGCACTTACTGACCACTGGTTATGGTTCTACAGATTATCCCATAATCCATTTCCCCGCGCTTAATGTTGACCACAACGCTCCATGGGCTTACAGGTTTTTGTTCGCTGCACCCATCCTTGTATCTTTCGATGTATCACTCACGCCTGTCAATTTTCCTATCCGTCACATGCTGCGCCCTCCTTTATAACGAGGAAGCTCACCGAGAGGCCCACACTCATTGACATCCCGCACATTACAACCGCACATGGTTTACACGCAGTGGGAGGCATCGCTTGCGGCTGAGGACAAGCAGAGCCAAATAAGCTCTGCTGGACCATGGCCCAGCAAACCGCTCGGTCCAGCGAAACCCAGCACGGACTGAGGACCCCGCCATAACTGCCTGGTTATATTTGGTACGCTCTTTTTCTGAATAAAGTTGCTTCCTCTTCGTATTTTTCGAGAGTTTCCGTGCTGTTCTCAATCTTTCAGTCCTCCTGTCCGCCGCGGTGGAGCGTGTTGCGAAGTTGCTCGGCTGCTGCTGACCCGAAGGTCGCAGGTTCGACCCCGGCTGCGGTGGTCGAATTTCGATGGAGGCGAAATGGTATAGAGGCCCATGTGCTGTGCAATGTCAGTGCGCGTTAAACAACACCAGATGTTCGAAATTTGCGGAGGCCTCCTCTGCGGCGTCTCTCATAACCATATCTTGGCTCTGGGACGCAAAACCCCAGATATTACTATTATACTCTCAGCCTCTTTCCTGCAAGAAATACGCAATGACTGTAGACTTCTTTGCTTCAGTGACTGCAGTCTAACGAATGACATTATATAAATAACCTCTCAATATTGTTCGGTTAACCTTCATCTACACTATAACGACAGCGCATTGCTAATCGTTAACTCTTATTCTTCAGCCTGCCGGCTCGTTGAAGCCCGCTTTACGTCAGAAGCTCAGCCATCCGATCAAATAATGTCAAACAACTCTTACAGAGCTCATCGACCCGGAGGTGGAGGTGTTTCATAGCACTACATGTGAAGTGTTTATTGTTTGTGCCGGGAAGATGTTGGCAACATGTGGTGATATGTTGTTTGTCTGTCTAATCTGTCGCTTATTATTCAGTCATTGATGCCAAGTCACAATGGCACGTTAAAAGATTGAACAGCACGTTCGAATGATGTAAAACATAATTATCGTTATGGATGTTTGTGAATGCAAACACGGTGGGCATTACGTCCATTTTATGGCGGTGACCGATCAAAGTCAATTTTTTTCGTGGCTTCGAAGTTTGGAGCATTTGGAAGAAGGTCCCAATTTCGGCTGAAAAATAATCTTTGGCAGCGAGGCACATTTTGGCATGAACGGTCATCTTAAATTGCCGTATATGGAATGACGCCCACCCCACCCGAGGTTGACCCGGCTTGAATGCACTCAGAAAAAGTTACCATTTTGTGCGGTTTTTGGGCTGGGGGCGTCATTCGTCCATAGTTTATTTCATTGCGATAATAATCATACGGACATAAACAAATATAATGAATCGTGCGTTAATTATAATGAACCCTGGTTTCAGCTCACACCAGGTTACGTTACGTTTCCTGTGGGAATGGAAGGCTCAAAACAAACATATTTGTCGGGTGAGTTGATGTCACGGCCGTGATGTCCGAGCTTCTCTGTCTCCTTGTCTCTTACGCAGACGCTAGCGCACTGCCCACTACGCTCTCAATGACCAAACATCGTTTTACCAGAATCGACCTAATGCAGAATCAGTAGTGTTTTGTTGCAGCTAATAAATCTCTTTTATTCGTACAGAAACGTCTCTACTGCACTGTATATATTCCTGTCCGAGAGTTCGAGCGCAGAAGCCCCCTATATAGAGCCGAAGTAACTGGCAGGCCAATCGCGCCGCAATACAATTTCGATAGTTCGTTTTCTAATTGAGGAAAAACGTCGGTAGTTCAGAAAGACGTGTGGATTGCGCGTGCGTTCTTTTCGAGCTTCCTTCTTCACGATCCAGCGGCGCGCTGCAAGTTTCGAGCTGCTTGTCTTTCTTCGCGCGACATTCCGTTTCCTTGCTATCGCATTCATTGCTTCGCCCTTGCGGCGAAACTTTTTTTAACGGCATTGTGACGCCGTTGCTCTTATCGACGAGTGCTAGAGAACGCTGCAGTATAAGCTATTTCCTTTGGCCTTAGGCAAACAATATGAACGTATACTACATGGACGATGTGTGGCTCTATATCAGGATGCCGCACTGCAGACGCCACGATGGACACTCTGCATTCACGAACGCTTCGAGGCTGCACGGTTCTCTCTTCCGGAGGTGATCGTTCAAGGTCGGGCGTTTATTGCGTGCGTGCGTGCGTGCGTGCGTGCGTACAAGTGTTCCTCAGGATTCCCCGAAGGGTCATATGGAAACGAAATTTGCATGGCTTGTTCAGAAAAAGACAGGGAGGGAAAATATTCAGAGATTTCAAATAGAGACGAATAATAATTCCCACTTCGATTCGGCCTCTGTATGGCTGTTACTTGATTGCGTATTCATCTGAGTAGACGCTTCGTGCATGCGGGTATTTTTTGAAACAGTACTTGAAAATCTTAAGTGCTTATTGCACCCATGAAAGCATGTCAAAGTATGTATTTTTCGTCCCTCGCGGAAATAATGCATACGCATATAAAATCTAAGAGCTGGCACTGCACTGTGATATATAAATCTATAGCAAGCCAGACTTGGTCGCGGCTGTATAAAAACGATCATTAGCTCTCTTTGACAAGGTATACTGTACATGCATGTGAACATTCTGTTTGTTGGTTCCTATAGTGTTCCGTTTGCGCTTTTACTGGGTTATGAATACTGTGATGCGAAGATGTTTCTGTACCAATTGTAAAAACGAATGTTTAGTATTCCGAAATGACTCGGGAAATATTCGATTCAAATGTCTGATTCAAATGTGTGTTTTGCAGGTTTGCCAAATATTTGGCACACCTGCAAAAGTTTACCTACTATGTAAAATTACAGTTAAATAGTTATTACGTCACATTTTATTCAGTGAGTTAATTTGTTGTTTAGTTGATTAGTTATTTAGTTAATCATTTAATCAGTTATAGTTGTTATTTAGTTAGTGAATTAGTTTGTTATAACAAACAAACAATATTTAGCTAGTTAGTCGCTTAGTTAGTTAGCTAGCTAGCTAGTTAGTTAGTGAGTTAGTTAGTTAGTTAGTTAATTAGTTAGTTAGTTGGTTATTAGTTAGTTAGTTAGTTAGTTAATTAGTTGGTTATTGGTTAGTTAGTTAGTTAGTTAGTTAGTTAGTTAGTTAGTTAGTTAGTTAGTTAGTTACACGGCCAGTCAAACACTTGGTTGCTTCGATCGTCATTCGCAGCACATATATATCCTCGCTCTTCTCTTTACAATCCTGAGCGCCGCTGCGCGCAACACGTGCGCCTTCCCATCATACTGCAGCCATATCACTCGCCTCCCTTACCTCCTCTCTTTGTCAATTTTTTCATTGTTTGTCGGCGTGTTTTGTTTAACAGCTTGTATATGTAAGACGAGGCTATATAGGTCTCCGTGCGCTATCTGTGCACATTGCTTCGACGTCCCTCAGCTCGCCCTCTTTATGCGACCTCCAAGCCGCACGAGCGACAAAGGAAAACGACAGTATCGAAGCCGAGAACAAAACAAAGGATCTCACCAGGGAAGCCCTGTGACACTGGCGCACACAGCGGGAGTGATAAGCTGAGGCACGTTTAGGCTTCGCGCGCATGCCCATCTTATCGGCGCCCACTGCGTGTACATACTTAGGCTCGATCGTCCTCGCAAGGACGCACTGATATGACTGGGACACGAGAGATTCTGTACAGAGATGATGGCACGCAGTTTCTCTTTATTTAAGTCCTCCCCTGCGAGTTCCTGAAGCGTCGATCAGCATAAGAGCATAGAGAGTGTATAGCGCGTTTTACGTGGGCACTATTGCAATGGTGAAGGCGCAGCACAGCGAACCAAGTGGTGACTGAATAACGGTTCTTTAAAGCGAAATTTTGTGACGCCTTTGCGCGGGGAACAATTGTATGGTGCCCCCATGCTAGGTATCGTGCCCCCAACTTATGTACAATGAGCGTCAAATAACCCACTCAAATTTAAACGCTATATACTGACAGGTATATATACAGAAACGCTATTTTTAAAAAGACCAGTGGCGTAGCCGGGGGATGGCACACAGGGCCCAGGCAGGGCCATGCTCGCCTGCCCCCTCGACTTTTTTTATCGCCATGGCATAGGGAGGAAAAAATTACCATTTCAAAAAGGTCCCTCCCCCTCCCCCCCCCCCCAAAAAAAAAGAAATCTGCCTGTGCACACACATCATTGCATACGAACTTCGTAATACTTTACGAAGGTGCTGGAGATCGAAGTACATTTCGTCTCGCGCAGAGATCTTCGCTTATAGACTAAATGTCTGCGTTGAAAACATGTCGCCACTGTAACGTACCTACCTTGGTTGTTGCATATGCTCGAAGCACGCTGAATTTATAACATTTCCTCTGCCATCAGTTATGCTCAGGGTTGAGGGAAAGTGCGCTAATACTTGCAACGACACTCCTGCGTTTAATGCCTTCGTAAGCTACACGTACGAGTGGGAAATAAATAAACAAGACGTGCCCCCTCAAGTTTCCTGTATATGTCAAACATGTGCGGGAAATAGTGGTCATATACGCCTGCAGCTTGTGTATATATAGTTGCCCGCGCGTTGCAACATCGGTGTGCGCGTTTTCGTGTATACAAAGGAACGTGTTTGCGCATTGTGGTGTTCAAGTGCTTCCGCTTTCACACGTCTTCCCACGCCACGCTGTACTCATCCGCGCATGCGCGGCTTCTTGAGAAAAGGAGGACGGTGGTGGTGGCTAGATGAAAGAGCAAAAAAACAATACACCCAATTTTACGGCGCAGTGCCTGCTCAAGAATCCGGCGACAACTAGCAGCACGATCATTCCTTGTGGCGCACAATAGCGAGAGATAGAGGGAGGTATGACGTTCGGTTAACTTCCGCCCGTTTTCAGTGAAGCAAAGTGGGAATGCCGCCCCAGTTCTTGTGCCACTTCCCCGAACGAGAACAGCGCTCGTGCATGCCTGTACATTCGAGCGTGTGGAAACAACCTTCGTTCATGGTCAGCTGGCAGAGGATTTCCTATGGCTAAAAGGATTAAAAGTGGAGTAACAATGCACGCACTATAGCATGGAGGGTCAGTCTAATTCGCAATATATACAGAGAACATGATGCATAAACACGTTATTTTTTACCGCGCTTGTAACAAATTGGTCAAGAATGTTTATATATGTATACGTGTATAAACTTTCTTTTTTCTTCATTAGCTCTTTCTTTTTTTTCCTCTCTCATTGCACGATGCTTCTTCCTGACTCCATGCTGGGAATTGGACCTTCACCCTCGTGCTCAGCAGCATGACAGTTCAGTCGCTACACGCAACAACGACGTTGGCACGTTCATATCCAAGCGACAATGTTATATGGCGACGGAAAATGACAGGTGACCTCGATAAGAGATCATGCAGGTTGTTGCATCAGCAACAGCCGACCACCGACAAGCCTAAGGGAGAGTATCTATCATTCTGGAACGGTGCATACCAATTCGCATGGATGTGAGTGACGCATGCAGGGCCTTACATACGTGCACTCGCCGGCGCAGCGTTTTTCGCTTATAAGCCCGCCACCGAAATTTGTAACTTATACCGAACATCACTTGAAAAGGAAACGCTTGAGCAGCTCCAACTTGTACCCACCGTCATATGTAGCTGAGCATATACCGAACGCGCAATAACCTCTGGAGCATGCCCTTCTCAAAGCTCTGTCCTCCCTCGTGGACAACAGAGTTCAACACTTCCGCCTTTAGACCGCGGTGAGACTAACTTTAAACGATCTTTTCCAATGTGAAACTATATGAATACGTGCGACGTCCGACGACGAGCGCGTAATATTATTGTTTCGTGTTTTGATAAAATAGACCCTTCAATTCAGTCACGTAAGTGAACACGCTGCATTTCCATGCCAATGAAAAAATGAACGCGTTTTGCGCGCCTTTCATGTGATACCAGGCAACGTTAATCCGAGAGAACAAGCCTTCACGGGTAACTGCAATGTGACATCAAAACGTGAACGTCTGTATTAACGCGAAAACAAAATATGTGTACATCCCTAATGGAAGTGGAGTGCACGAACTAGATCTACGCATACAATGCGCGGATATATGGATACATATACACACGCCCGTGCAAACTTATCGGCAATCAAAGCAATTAATTTAGAATTTCAACACACTGGTTGACGGTAAGAATGTACTTTAAAGAGGCTGAGCCATGCACTATAGGATGTTGGTGGGGTTAAAAAGTGTACGCCTGTTGCCCCGAGTTCGCTTTGTCAATCATTCGGGGATCTCGTGTGCCAAAGCAAGCTGCTGGCTCATGAAGTGGCAAGCATGCATACATGTGCCGAAGAAGGTGCTATGGGCGTAGCAGAGGGAAAGAAAGCGGGAAACAAATGAGACAACGACGTTAATCAAGGCGGAGGCTCGGCGCGGCTTTGCGGGCTGGTGACGCGAAATGTCCGGTTTCGATCCCGATCACGCAGCGGTCTCACTTCGATGTGCCGATGCCACCGCAGGTGTGCTATAAGCTGCCCGGATCCGTGCACTATATATATATCGCCGGCCTATCGTGCTTTCGATGTGTTAAACTCCAGGAAGTATTCTTATTGAGGTCGTGCTCTGTTGTTTACCAATATGGAAAGGAAGCCGGCGTGTGCACATCAGGCAGCTGAACTTTCCGTTATCGGTGTACACTTATAGGAGCGCTCGCCTATATACCGAGCCCATCTGCCTTCAGAAAGTACGCCAGCGTTTTGACAGCCGCATACTTTGGCGGGCATTTTCTGTTGTGCCGCCGATACAACTATCTGAGCCGTTGCGTACATCATGCATGAAACCTTCAATGATACGTGCTAGGTGGATTTACAAGAAGAATTAATACCACAACGCTGTATATAGGGCGGTTGCTTTAAAGTTCTTCCCCAAAGATCCGACAACATTTGTTTTCGTAAATGGTTCTTATACGCAGATCAGTCTGTGAAGTGTGCATGTGGCATATCGCCAACAAGCAAGTTGTTGTGGAATGCCTCTGCAGCGGTCGTACGGTGATTCAGTTTCGAGCTTTAAATGTTGTGGAAATTGTTGCTTTTCTTTTATAGTCAATATTTAGAGTATTCGTAGTAATCACTGAAAAACCTAATATAAAAGATAATAGCCGGTGCCGCCAAAGATACCAATGGTGATTACACGTATTTTCGTACCGAAATAGCAATAAAATTGTGAACTCGATATATACTCTATACATTTGTCATTTATGACGTATCTATACTAACCCATACAAATCGAAGCGTTCGCGACAAAGCGATCTTTAATGCCTCGAAAAGAGCAATAAGAAGATCGATGCATTGTCTGTTCCGTTACAACAAAGCTACATTATTAAACGTATGTGCGCATAACACTCCCTAACACTATAGGAATAATGTGCACACTACGGGGTCAGCCTAAATGCTATTCTTATTATTATGCATTTTTTCACGTGGATAAAATTAACTCGCTTAATGAACAATGTGCGTGGCGTCCGAATTCTCGTCAACTAATTACACGATGCCATTCACTTGATTGCATGCAAGATATATTTTTAACTCGGAAGCAACGCTGATGGGAAGGAAACATACGAAAAAAAAAAATGATTTACTTGCATACGGGCATAATTTCACCTGCCACCGTTTTGTCGTCTAAACTATATGCACAATAAAAACTATAATGTCATCCAAGCGCTTCAATAAATGTGCTAACGACATTGAAATGGTCCGTGACGTCTATGCAGCTACTCGAGACGCTAGAGTATGGTTTGCTTCATGTATGTGTATACATACCGAATTATCTATGCTGTATATATTTTTGAAAAGCTTATTACTCCGTTTCATGCAAAATAAAATTCGATTATGTATAGTTGTAGAGTATGTTGGCCTGCGGATATGATGCGAGGAATATTGTTATTCAACACAGGGTATATAAAAATAGGCAGAATACATGTAATCATTCGAAACATGCAGACAAATATGCGTTTCATTGTGAATAATACACTGTCGTTGAGGCTAGAACGTCTTCAATTCACGCTCATTCTTCTGTTCTTGAACATTGCTGGATGAACCAGTTGAAACTTTTCAGCGACTTTTGGAACTATAGACTTTGTATACTCATGGCAGTCTATGATATGTTTTCCCAACCCTGCAGCAGCCCGTAAGGCCTTGCTGAGCAGTAAATAAAGAACAAATAAATAACATAAATATCAGCTTACAGGTGGTATTGAATTATCTAACGTAATAAAATTTATCATTATAAATGACAAAACAAAGATATCGTATACCTCGTCCTGTTACCCCTACCGATGAAAATTAGAACTATCTGCCGCAGCAGCAAAGTTCTGTAAAAAGCTTTAGAAACTTGGCATCTTATTCGCGTGCACGTTCGGAAAGTTTTCAGGGTGACCTCTCGTGGGATTTGGGACGGCTTTCTGCTCTCCCATAGTAGAGTACCGAGTACGATCGTTGAACACTTTTTCTAAACACACGTAGTGTAGCGTGGGCGGTCAGTGTTTGCGGTGCTCCTCGTCCTTTGTGTATCAGAGGCCATGGGATGGCCTAGTGCTCTCCCATAGTAGAGTACCAAGTACTCTAAATCATTCACCAGTTTCTTTTTCTAAACACTGTAGGGGCGTAATCTTTGGCGACGTGCTCTCATCAAGTGAGAAGCCCACGGCATACAGTTTCCCAAAATTAACTAGAGGGCACTCTGGCGCTGTCATTGTTCAGCGACCATGGGAATGATGGGTAGTACACACATTTGCCTAGTCTTCTTACTTGCGGGCGGCGAATCGTACTTGCGGCTTCGGTTATTGCTGGTTACGGTTTTGTTTTGAAATAAAGAACAAACCTTTTTGAACTTATTGACTTGATTCGAAATGGTAAGCCTAAAAAAACAAGGTTGTCAAGCGCAAACGGTGAACAATTGCTAATTTATGTTTTCGTGAAAAAAATAGCTCCAAGCCACACGAACACACACGGAGCCAGAAGCAGGCCAGAAGTACGAAAATTAGATAAATGTGTGTACTATACCCATCATTCCCATGCTCGCTGAAGCGCCGTGTGTTGCAGCTCCCATAGACACTAGCGCCAGAGTTCCCTCTAGTGTTAAGAAACTCTATGGCCCACGGGACGGCTATAGTATTAGGTACTCTAAATCGTTACCACATTTTCTAAATACACATGTTTCACGCGAATGCACTGGTTCTTCGGTGATGATTATGCGATAAATAACCACCAATTCTGCACGCGCCAGTACGTGTGCATACTATCGTGCACAGAGAGTGCGGGTGATAATTATTTATGCTGGTGTGCACCTCTCCAATCACTTATGTTGCATATAACCCTCACTCTCCACAACAAGCGTTTTCGCATCAACGAAAAATATATGTAACTATACCACCAGCTGCGGACTCAGCAGCATACAGGGGCGGTCCGGTGCGTCTCGCCACTTTATATAGAAACATTCCAACCTGAGAACACCGGCAACTCACGGATAATAAGCACCAGCCGCCGCCGAAATTCAGTCCCTCGTGCAACGACTACCTCCCGGCGTCACTTTGAAGAATCAAATGCCGTGCTCCCGACAGGCTCACTGTATATTGATGCGAGCTGCACGTACACGCAGGTGATTACGTCAACCGTGGTGCCAGGACTCCAAAACTTGTGTGCCGATCGATTGTAACTCCTGAGAGTTCCGGTTTGATCGGTCACTGCATGCATGAACTTCTGGCACTATAGCCGCATCAAAGACGCATTGCAAAGTCGACATCCATTTCTATCATACGCAACGACTCTACATCACCCATAAAGAAACTCGGCAAGGTATACAACGTGTACCCGTTAGGATGACGTGCACCGCATAACTGCAGAGATGACCGGCCAGCTATGAGTACAATGAATACAATGGGACACTCTTTCTGCCCATATACAAGCTGACACCGCCACCCACATATGCGCTGCCACTATATATATACTTTTAGAAGCGCTTTTCCAAGTGATACCCGGGGGGTTTTCCTCCACCAGATTCTTCGCAGCACCTCACAAGACTTAATTCCACTGTGTGGTTCAAACCTGCCAGGTGGAGTTGCCTTTCCGGAGACTTAGTGTGGGGGCGGCACTTACTCGATCGGTCACATATGCCTGCAGGGCCACAAGATCTGCATGAATCATTTGGGCATGCTTGCCCATTTTGTACTAAGTTCGTAGCTACCATAAAGCGCCTGTTAAGGACGTGCCCTGGCCTGAACCACATACAACGGCGCTTTCTGAGAACAGCGGGCCTTCATCCGACGAAACCACCAGACTATCATGTTTGACGGACTCTATAAAGCATTGTTGATGCATGAATATTTAAATCTGTGTGCCATTGGGCGAACTTTTGAAATAAAAAAAAACTATATACATGCGCTACCATTACAGACTGATAGTGCACACGTAAGCTAAACTCCGCTAAGTGCCTTCATCGGCTTTAAAGCTTACAGTCTGTTGCTTCATATCTCTCCTGTCGAAAGTGACAAGACCAAGTTCGACGCACAAGTTTGCGGGTGAACATATACCAATCGATGAGTCAGGCGGCGAGTTGGCGTGATATCACCTCGAACGTGAATATTAAATGTGAACGCTATTCGCGTGGCTATAACGAGACGTGTTCCGGGTGGGTTCATGTTGCAGCTTTCTCTATGATGTCCCACAACGCACGCAAGTGACGTTATCGCAGCGCATGTACATGCCACATGTGCGTAAGTAAAGGAAGAAACAAGGAAAACAAAAGGGAGAAGACAGCGAGGTTAATTAGAAACATATCCGCTTGCCTACCCTATGTACAGAGTGTCGTACGTGACTTTAGCCAGAGTTTAAAAACATGCCGGAACACGTAATTACGACGCGACCAAATGCATGTTACTCACCGTTGCCTGGAGTTACTCAGACAACTTGTTTGTTTTCTCAAATATTGTTAATTAGATATGTTTATTAAATAACTTTCAAGAAATGAAGATAGATAAAAATTTCCATGAGAAAGTTGTAGATCGGTTTGCAAAACGTCTGATTAGACAGTTTCGAACTTTATATTTGTAAGGTATTAGTGTTTTTCTGCTAATTGCGAATGCCCGTGAAATACAAAAAATAACACGTGAAAACCCCGCTTGCGCGTCAGTGCGCACCATGAATCTAGTGCTCTCTAACGTTTGCGTACGAACAACACGCTGCCCTCGCACCGGTTCATTAGAGCGATAAGCAGTCACAGCAGTTATCGTTTTTGTGGCCGATAGCAAAACGTGTTCATCGTGAAGCCACCACCATCGTTGCGGCCCTGCCGAGACAGCACAATGGGGTAAATGCTATGGTCGTTTGTACGCGGAACATTGGGGAGCACTAAAATCATTGCGCGCACTGGCGCACTAGCGGGTTTGTCACGTGGTATTTTTTGTATTTTGCGGGCATTTGTAATTAGCAGAAAAACACTAATACTTAACAGATATAAAGTTCAAAACTGTCTAATCGGACGTTTTGCCAACCGATATACAACTTTCTCATTGAAATTTTTTATCCATCTTCGTTTCTTGAAAAGTTAGTTAAACATATCTAATTAAATAATATTTGAGAAATCAAAAATATTCTGACTAACTCAAGGCAACGCTGAGTAACATGCATTTGGTCGCGTCATAATTACGTGTTCCGGCATATTTTTAAACTCTGGCTAAAGTTACATGGGACACCCTGTATATGTTGAAGTACTCGGAAAATGGAATATAAAATAATAGAGGAGTGAAGGGAGGAAGGAAATTATCAATAAGTGCACGGTCAGGTACTTATCTTTCGTTATACAGTGGTCAAAGGCGTTCACATCGGCCTGTATTGTTCACGAAGCACAGAAATTGAAGCTTTAACTGTCTTGTGGACCAACCAGTGGTGTGGACGGTGCTCCTTCGCAATTGTCACGGAGAACGGTCGATCATCCAATCGTGGCCGTGCGTCGGAAGTATAAGTGAGTACGCGTAACAACATTAACAGAGTTCTAACGGCGGATTTTAAACTTTGGACCTCCAGTGCCATGTGATCCAACCCCATGCATGACTCATCAAGTGAAATAGAATGCCTTTTAGAATTCGCCGCGTGCAAGCAAACACATTCAGACGCTTACTGCGTTTTCTCAACGGTGACGGTAAGAATTTCCTTCGTGCATGCCTATTCATGTGTGCGGCGCGCGCATGAAGGCTGCCCATATGCAAGCTAGCGCGATGAGACACAAGGCGTGTTTTTTTTTTTTTTTTTTGGAAATGCTGACCTCACGTCGTCGAGTCGCTGTTGTGTGCTTTTCCCACTAACAGAACATTGATAACCGACATCAGCCAAGTTCTGCTTGTCTCTTTCCCTCTCACTTTTCTTTTCTTCAACATCATAGAGAGTCATGATCAAGCTTGCTAGGTCAATGCGGCAGCGACGTTCGCATTTGATGGAGGTGAATTGCCGGAAGCGTGTACTGTGCACGTGCATGTTATATATATATATATATATATATATATATATATATATATATATATATATATATATATATATATATATATATATATATATATATATATATATATATAGAGAGAGAGAGAGAGAGAGAGAGAGAGAGAGAGAGAGAGAGAGACATCTGCAGCCGGCAATGTTATTTTCCTCATCGCGTTTCTTTTTTTTTCTTCGTGACCTTGTTGTGCAATCAGCAAGGCAGAATATATATGACCCGAGTTTCCTATACAGTATACACCAAATAGCGCGAAAGCCTGGTGGGATATCTGTATACTGCAGGATGATCACATAAACGGGTCTAGCGCAAGGCAAGTATCGACTGTGCGCCGATAAACTTGAACTCTTGCCACCGTGCAGGTTCGTATATATATGAGCCGCACGTCTGACCCGCGATAACCTCATATTGCGAACATCCCTGCTAACAATGAGAACAACGCTTTGCCCTCGTCAAGTGTTTTGCCGTGCGAATACCTGACTCATATGTCAATTTCCCGTTCCCTTTTTTGTCCGTCTCACTCTCGCTTCTTAATTATCTAACTTTCACTTATATTTTTATTTTATCTACACCTCTGTCGCTGTCGAGTATATTGTCGCGTGGCGTGTGATAGCTCGCTTGTTTCAAGGACTGATTCGTTTTTAATGGAGTGAGCAACAATAAAAAAATTGCGACTGTCTAGACTGCTTTACGAATCAGGTTAGATGTCGCTAGTATTGTGCCACCAATTTTGCCGCTTCGTGTATCTATATGAACTAAATGAAAGGTTCACAAAAGATGGGGGTGAGGAGGGTTTAAAAGGATAGGATTAAAGATATATATATATATATATATATATATATATATATATATATATATATATATATATATATATATATATATATATATATATAGAGAGAGAGAGAGAGAGAGAGAGAGAGAGAGAGAAAGAGAAAGAGAGAGAGAGAGAGAAAGAGATATGCGTTAGGACAGCGAGCAACGACATAAGAGAGGTATAAGAAAGATGGAAACACTGTCACCGGAGTCCGAGAACGGGGCACTACTTGCGAGAGCTCTTGTCGGCGTCAGGAGATGGCGTAGAGCAAGTCCAGTCGGTCAGCGCTACACTGTCGTCGGAGGTCGGCGTCAAGAGATGACGTAGGGCGAGCTCAGTCGGCCAGAGCTACGCTGTCGTCGGAGATCGCGAGGGCACAACCGGTCGGCACGGAATCCAGCAAGCGAGTCGCAGGAACTGACGTCACGTGTAACCTGCGAGTGCGACTGAGCAGATTCCGTCGAATTTCATGGCTTGTTGGTCTATACGTAGGCAGAAACGTGGTATAGTATCTAGACGGCACGTGACATGCACACACCTTCGGTTCTGGCGCGTTTAATGTAAGTGTGACGTTTTGGTATTGTAGAATACTGGCTTAATGACGTGGTTGTCCGTCTCTCTCTCTGTCTATACAGTATAATTTTTGGCAATGGCATGAAACGCGCATATACGCAGCTTTGCTTGCGTGCAGCAACAAAACATCTCGAATTGCGCAACGGCTTCCCAACTTCGAGTGATATTCCCAGAACCGAGCCGTGCACACGCGTGTCTAAAGTAGTGCATTGCCTCACATGTCTGCAATTCTTGTCACCGTTATCTGAAAATCGATCTCCGATGGGTATGTATACAGCACACCCCGTGCCCGCGGCATTGCCCAGGTTGTTGCGATCTTGTTTGCTTCGGTTTTCCTTTGTTCTCACCAAAACAAGTTGGTTCCACCCAGGAGGAGAATATATTTGTTGTCTTCTTCAGGAAAGTATGGTGTATACCCGCAACTACCTTTAGTCTTTCTTTTTTTTTTAAACATCAGTGAAAAAAGCAAAGAGGGCAAATTATTGTAGCTTCGCAAAAATAAAAGGAAAAAATCCACGCACGCATCCAAGAAGTGAATCATGCTGAGTATAGGCGAAGCACTGGGGATCCTTTTCACCTTAAACCGCCCGTGACGTTACCCGCTGGCGCTTGCAAATGAGTGACAACACGTGTGTAAAGTATATACAATGCGTTCTTGCCATTGAGCCACCGCTTGCCGTGCCCTCAACTCCGGGGTAGCAACTTGTCGGCGTAGCCGTTTTGCCGCTGCATGCTTCCCGAGCTCTCAGCTCCGGAGTATATCTTGTTGTCTGCATGCGTATAAACGTTTGCATGATACGCTCATGATACGCTCTGATACGCTCATGATACGCTCTCGCCTCCTCGGGGACAACTTTCTGTGGCAATGAAGGGAAAGCTACGTGTTTGGAGCTATATACTGTTCTTGTACTCCTCTGCGAAGTAGTCCGGTTCGGCTCGCGTTTGGTATGACGGCCGTGTTGAAGTAATCCCAATGCACAGAATTTGATATTTGTAAGTGAAATTCGGCGCAAGCCTTTTTCTTCGGTGAGTCGTCGGAAAGACGTCGTTTTGACGGTCAGGTACACGTATAAAGCGTGCGACGATTTTAGACGCGCAAAAACGCGAAATGACTCTTCAGAAAGTAACAACAAATATTGATATCTCATCTCCTCGGTGCGTGCAGCGTCTCTTTGTAAACAGCATTCAGTAGAAAATAATGTTGTTCTTTTTTGTAACTTTCACGCGAAATACACGGACGCATTTGTGGCACTATATTCCACAGTGGTGGCACATGCCCACTTTGCCTTCCCTTCACCTTCGCAGAAAGTTGTCCCAGAGTATAGCAGATCCTTTAGGCGTTGCCGATTTGCCGTTGCTTCTCGAAGTCTCGCTCAGTCCGGGGTATAGCTTGTCTTCATCGCCGTTGCCTTTCGCGTTCGAGAACGTTCGTTTTGATCCATGACAGAAAGAGAATGTGTGGTCTGGAACGCATCGTCGTCATCGTCATCGTCACCATGAGCACGGATAACTAACAACAGAGGAGCCTACCGATAAGGTGCTTCACCCATGAACGAGGGGAATTTCGCAGTAAGTTGCGCAAAGCTTGGCAAAGCGAATGTGGTTGATCCTCAGCTTGTGCGGCAGCACGCCGAATCACAACGCCGATCGCGATTGGATCCAGCGTGCTTGGACGAAGAAGCATCAGTCAAGGACGGTCACAGACGGAACCGGAATGTGCGCAAGTCTTGCTACTCTGAATGTATTCAAATCTCTGTTGCTGAACCACGGAGTAAAACGATTTGGCGGTTGACATTGCTCGGGGGCGTCTATATACTTCTCAGCAGAGGCTTTGCGCAGTTATGGTTGTTGCTATGTCGACGGCGAAGCAAAGTTTCTTTTTTTGTTGTTGTTGCTCTTTTTACGGACGTCTTCGTGACAGCTTTAATATTTTCGCTGTCAACAACGTTTGCACACAGCGTCGCATTACTGCAACTTATTGCTGCTTGAATTTGGCGAGCCTGTGAGTTTACTCGCATGCTCGCATGCGCGAATACGCACGCAGAGAGGCTTGCGCATGCGCACGCGAAATCATGACGGGACGCACACGTACAAACACCGGCTTTTAACTCCTAATTAGACTAGAGTGCTTTTGCCCCGCCACGGTGATCGAGTGGCTAAGGTACTCGGCTGCTGACCCGCAGGTCGCGGGATCAAATCCCGGCTGTGGCGGCTGCATTTCCGATGGAGGCGGAAATGTTGTAGGCCCGTGTACTCAGATTTGGGTGCACGTTAAAGAACCCCAGGTGGTCGAAATTTCCGGAGCCCTCCACTACGGCGTCTCTCATAATCAAATAGTGGTTTTGGGACGTTAAACCCCACAAATCAATCAAATCAGACTAGAGTGCTTATTCGGGCCGGTTGGTATCCATGATCAACGAAGCGCGCGAAAGCACAAGACAGGCGCATCGCTGACTTGCATTCAGGGTTTTATTCTATACATGTGGGTATACATATAGCACACGCAACATCAAAGGAGGGAGAGGATGACATTGACACGGAACTTTTTTTTTTTTGTTCTTAACGAAATATGTTATGCGTCTGAAAAAAAAAACTGATGAAGGATTCATCCACTTGACGAATACGCAACTTCCCTGGTGAGGAGCGCTAACGAAGGTATACACTCACGCACACATCATCTTTCTTGACAATGCAAAACGCCGCGTAAATCTTGATTTCAGGCTCTTTGATCACTGTATATATCGTCGAAGTATCTCGCATTGATCGAACATAGCATGGCAGCTAGCGAGTTGTTATACGCAGCTGTGAAAGAGACGGCAGCGGTTCGTCTGTCTCTTTCGCTGTCAAAATGGTTGATTGGGCGAGTTGGTGATACATGACTAATTATGAAATGGAAGCGCACAACGTAGACACAAGCAGACGGAAAGACAGGGACAAGCGCTAACTACCAACTGAAAGTTTATTCGGAAAAAATATGAAATATATACTAAAAGATGATACAGTGTCAAGGCACATACGATAACACCAAAGCATAGACCAAAAATGGCAACACCGATAGAATATCTTAGTGCGTCAGCCCTACCTTACCATCGCTTACTGTGCTTTACATTGATTAGTTAACTTCTACGGCATCTGCTAATGTTTAAAAACGCTAGCTCCTTATCGGACAAAGCGATTGATGGTTTGCTGACGCAAGCCCCGTGTTCCGCTATGTGTGCTGCTTCAATTATAAGCCTTGTGCGCTCATCTTTGTGCTTTTGGAGAACTACTGTCTTATCAAATTGTACTTCACAGCCACATCTAGTGACATGCTGGGCAAGATAACCATCGTTGCCGCTACGAACATTGCACGCATGCTCACGCAACCTGTCGTTGAGGCATCTTCCAGTTTGCCCAATATAACAGGCACCGCACGAAAGTATGATTATGTAAACTACGTCACTAATGCAGTTGACAAAACGGTTCCTGTGCTTTGTTTTACACCGCTGTTCCCTGTGTCTAGCGCCACATGTCAGTCTAGCCAGCTGAGAAAGCTTGTGTGGTGCAGAGGAAACTACACGCACTCCCATGCGCTGCCCCACCTTTTTCAGGCGGTGGGTAACCTGATGCATGTAAGGGACAACAGCTACTCTTTCTCTTTCTTTTTCGTGGGTCCTGTTGTCACGTCCTACTGCACCATGTCCCTGGCCATCTTTAGCTCTCCGTTTTCTACGGATACTTTCGGCCACGGACACCAAGACCGCCTCAGGATACCCTGCTGACTTAAGCCTAGCCACCTGATTGTGGAAGCTGGCCTCCATTGAATGCATACAGGACCGGTCAAGTGCATTAGTGAAACACGTACTCACTATGCCTCTTTTTACAAGTTTGCTATGAGCCGACGTGTACGGCAGAAGCGGTTTCCCCGCGCGTGGCTGGAATTCCCAGCAGGTATGTTCAGCCCTAAACGTAAGCCTGAGATCCAAAAACCTGATTGACGAGTTTTCCGGCATTTCATGGGTCAATACAAGTGGACCAAGGTATTTCTTAAAGAGAGACAACACATTATTGGCATGAGACACAAAACCTCGAGGATCACACTTCATTATGACTAAAAAATCATCAACAAATCGAAACACTTTCTTCGCTGCAGTGCTCACTAATTCTTGATTAACGGCCCTGTCCATTTTCGCCAACAACAAATCACTCAAAATTGGGGCCAGACACGACCCAATCGACACGCCCTGTTTCTGAAGATACACGTTGTCATTCCACTCTACATATGTGGAGTTGAGATACATGCCCAATAAGTCTAAAAAACCACGCGCACTCATTCCTGTGCTGTTCTGAAATGACACTCCACCGAATTGGTCAATGCATTCTTCAATACAAGTGAGCAACGCATCATGAGGTAAAGAATAGTAAAGATCTTTAACATCTATTGAGAATGCCATGAGACCTGTGTTAAACTCTTGTCGGAAAAATTCGATAACTTCATCCGACTTCTTAATTAAAAATGGGTCATTAATGGTGAAAAGCTTCATCTTATCTTGCAAAAACACGCCTACATTCTTTTGCCAGGAACCACACTCAGATACTATAACTCTAAACGGTACATCAGGCTTATGTGTCTTAGCTGAAAAGAATAAGTTCAACGAAAGTTTATCGCACCTATCGAACTTTTTCACTAAGCCTTCTAAATTGAGTTCTCGGCACAGGTCCTTTGCTCTTGCCTTCACTTTTCGCAAATCGATGCCGGTGAACGTATCGAACACGGTACTAATGGCGGACTGCGCTTTTTCAAAATACTGCCTTTTTGTAAGCACTGCGAAACCTCCCTCCTTGTCTGAAGGCACCGCACAAAGATCATTGTCAATTAGAAAGTTGATTGTCCGGCTTAAAGGCAGGTGACTGCTGACGGGCTTACCGCGTTGAAGTATGTCCAGTCCTTCCGAGATGCACCGGCCAGAGTCTTCTTGAGGAACCTGACTAGATACACTTCTAACAATGGCTAACAGGTCCGGGGGGTCTCGCTTCTTCACAAAGGCGAATTTTGGGCCTAGGCCTAACGTCCTCTGCACAAAGTCGGGAAGCACCACTTTACCAACCAAATGCACTGTTCTTTCACTCTGTTGTTTTCTTCTGACTTCAGAACGCAGCTTCCGAAGCTCTTGAACCCATAAGGAAGCAGAGCTGTCTTCAATCCTTGCTGCTATGAGCCGTACACGTCGGCTCATAGCAAACTTGTAAAAAGAGGCATAGTGAGTACGTGTTTCACTAATGCACTTGACCGGTCCTGTATGCATTCAATGGAGGCCAGCTTCCACAATCAGGTGGCTAGGCTTAAGTCAGCAGGGTATCCTGAGGCGGTCTTGGTGTCCGTGGCCGAAAGTATCCGTAGAAAACGGAGAGCTAAAGATGGCCAGGGACATGGTGCAGTAGGACGTGACAACAGGACCCACGAAAAAGAAAGAGAAAGAGTAGCTGTTGTCCCTTACATGCATCAGGTTACCCACCGCCTGAAAAAGGTGGGGCAGCGCATGGGAGTGCGTGTAGTTTCCTCTGCACCACACAAGCTTTCTCAGCTGGCTAGACTGACATGTGGCGCTAGACACAGGGAACAGCGGTGTAAAACAAAGCACAGGAACCGTTTTGTCAACTGCATTAGTGACGTAGTTTACATGATCATACTTTCGTGCGGTGCCTGTTATATTGGGCAAACTGGAAGATGCCTCAACGACAGGTTGCGTGAGCATGCGTGCAATGTTCGTAGCGGCAACGATGGTTATCTTGCCCAGCATGTCACTAGATGTGGCTGTGAAGTACAATTTGATAAGACAGTAGTTCTCCAAAAGCACAAAGATGAGCGCACAAGGCTTATAATTGAAGCAGCACACATAGCGGAACACGGGGCTTGCGTCAGCAAACCATCAATCGCTTTGTCCGATAAGGAGCTAGCGTTTTTAAACATTAGCAGATGCCGTAGAAGTTAACTAATCAATGTAAAGCACAGTAAGCGATGGTAAGGTAGGGCTGACGCACTAAGATATTCTATCGGTGTTGCCATTTTTGGTCTATGCTTTGGTGTTATCGTATGTGCCTTGACACTGTATCATCTTTTAGTATATATTTCATATTTTTTCCGAATAAACTTTCAGTTGGTAGTTAGCGCTTGTCCCTGTCTTTCCGTCTGCTTGTGTCTACGTTGTGCGCTTCCATTTCATAATTAGTCATGTATCACCAACTCGCCCAATCAACCATTTTGACAAATTACGTTTCTAGTTCTTCGGGCATTCCTTCGTCTGTGTTCCTTCATCCCACTATTTTAATCACTCTCATCGCTTTAGCTACCTGCCGAGCCAGAGCTTTAGCGTTCTGCATTCGTAAGAGGCACATACCACAAGATGTGAAAGCACTATTTGGTGGGTTCAGCCCTTCGACCGGTCACGGAATCAGGGTTTGCAAAATCCTGCGTTCTGAGTGGAATCGGCAGGCTCGACTATACCGGGAGTCGCTCAAGCTACAAGTTCTTCAAGAACATCGTTCGCACAAGAGGAAAAGAAGGCTTGAAGAATTCGCAGCAAGGATTGAAGACAGCTCTGCTTCCTTATGGGTTCAAGAGCTTCGGAAGCTGCGTTCTGAAGTCAGAAGAAAACAACAGAGTGAAAGAACAGTGCATTTGGTTGGTAAAGTGGTGCTTCCCGACTTTGTGCAGAGGACGTTAGGCCTAGGGCCAAAATTCGCCTTTGTGAAGAAGCGAGACCCCCCGGACCTGTTAGCCATTGTTAGAAGTGTATCTAGTCAGGTTCCTCAAGAAGACTCTGGCCGGTGCATCTCGGAAGGACTGGACATACTTCAACGCGGTAAGCCCGTCAGCAGTCACCTGCCTTTAAGCCGGACAATCAACTTTCTAATTGACAATGATCTTTGTGCGGTGCCTTCAGACAAGGAGGGAGGTTTCGCAGTGCTTACAAAAAGGCAGTATTTTTAAAAAGCGCAGTCCGCCATTAGTACCGTGTTCGATACGTTCACCGGCATCGATTTGCGAAAAGTGAAGGCAAGAGCAAAGGACCTGTGCCGAGAACTCAATTTAGAAGGCTTAGTGAAAAAGTTCGATAGGTGCGATAAACTTTCGTTGAACTTATTCTTTTCAGCTAAGACACATAAGCCTGATGTACCGTTTAGAGTTATAGTATCTGAGTGTGGTTCCTGGCAAAAGAATGTAGGCGTGTTTTTGCAAGATAAGATGAAGCTTTTCACCATTAATGACCCATTTTTAATTAAGAAGTCGGATGAAGTTATCGAATTTTTCCGACAAGAGTTTAACACAGGTCTCATGGCATTCTCAATAGATGTTAAAGATCTTTACTATTCTTTACCTCATGATGCGTTGCTCACTTGTATTGAAGAATGCATTGACCAATTCGGTGGAGTGTCATTTCAGAACAGCACAGGAATGAGTGCGCGTGGTTTTTTAGACTTATTGGGCATGTATCTCAACTCCACATATGTAGAGTGGAATGACAACGTGTATCTTCAGAAACAGGGCGTGTCGATTGGGTCGTGTCTGGCCCCAATTTTGAGTGATTTGTTGTTGGCGAAAATGGACAGGGCCGTTAATCAAGAATTAGTGAGCACTGCAGCGAAGAAAGTGTTTCGATTTGTTGATGATTTTTTAGTCATAATGAAGTGTGATCCTCGAGGTTTTGTGTCTCATGCCAATAATGTGTTGTCTCTCTTTAAGAAATACCTTGGTCCACTTGTATTGACCCATGAAATGCCGGAAAACTCGTCAATCAGGTTTTTGGATCTCAGGCTTACGTTTAGGGCTGAACATACCTGCTGGGAATTCCAGCCACGCGCGGGGAAACCGCTTCTGCCGTACACGTCGGCTCATAGCAAACTTGTAAAAAGAGGCATAGTGAGTACGTGTTTCACTAATGCACTTGACCGGTCCTGTATGCATTCAATGGAGGCCAGCTTCCACAATCAGGTGGCTAGGCTTAAGTCAGCAGGGTATCCTGAGGCGGTCTTGGTGTCCGTGGCCGAAAGTATCCGTAGAAAACGGAGAGCTAAAGATGGCCAGGGACATGGTGCAGTAGGACGTGACAACAGGACCCACGAAAAAGAAAGAGAAAGAGTAGCTGTTGTCCCTTACATGCATCAGGTTACCCACCGCCTGAAAAAGGTGGGGCAGCGCATGGGAGTGCGTGTAGTTTCCTCTGCACCACACAAGCTTTCTCAGCTGGCTAGACTGACATGTGGCGCTAGACACAGGGAACAGCGGTGTAAAACAAAGCACAGGAACCGTTTTGTCAACTGCATTAGTGACGTAGTTTACATGATCATACTTTCGTGCGGTGCCTGTTATATTGGGCAAACTGGAAGATGCCTCAACGACAGGTTGCGTGAGCATGCGTGCAATGTTCGTAGCGGCAACGATGGTTATCTTGCCCAGCATGTCACTAGATGTGGCTGTGAAGTACAATTTGATAAGACAGTAGTTCTCCAAAAGCACAAAGATGAGCGCACAAGGCTTATAATTGAAGCAGCACACATAGCGGAACACGGGGCTTGCGTCAGCAAACCATCAATCGCTTTGTCCGATAAGGAGCTAGCGTTTTTAAACATTAGCAGATGCCGTAGAAGTTAACTAATCAATGTAAAGCACAGTAAGCGATGGTAAGGTAGGGCTGACGCACTAAGATATTCTATCGGTGTTGCCATTTTTGGTCTATGCTTTGGTGTTATCGTATGTGCCTTGACACTGTATCATCTTTTAGTATATATTTCATATTTTTTCCGAATAAACTTTCAGTTGGTAGTTAGCGCTTGTCCCTGTCTTTCCGTCTGCTTGTGTCTACGTTGTGCGCTTCCATTTCATAATTAGTCTTTCGCTGTATTGTGTTTTCGCGCTGTCTGTCGTTTCGTTGATCTTAATTGGAACATGGGCAAATAAGGCCTCTGGATTTCATGTACGTAATGACTTGCACCATCGGAGAAACAATGCAGATTTCAAAGAGCGATGCAATCTGATACACAAAAGATTAATTTTGTCGAAGCACATAAGGTGAAGGCTCTCAAAGAGTTTCTGTAAATACATTTATTGAGGCTTTCTCGTTGAGGTGTTTCTCGTTGACACTATAGGCAAATTTCGTTTGTTCCCTTGTATTTCAATTGATGGCAATTTACACCTTTGTCTCTCCTATCTCCCCGTTCACCGGTGTGTAAGACGCATAGCTATTTTGGCCCGTAATACACTTCTTTTTTTTTCCCGTCGTCTTTCAGTCTCCTCGCACATCTCTTTCGCAGCTGTTCATCGTGTATCAGGGGCCAAATTCGTAAAAATTTTCATTTCCTAAGTTCCATTTGCGTTGGTCAGCCCGCTTATAATCTAAACGTCACCACTGACCGGAATTACGAATAAATAGCGTAAGATATTTTTCTCAGGGTCCAACAGCCTTGATTGTACGTGCCGTCCTTCTACATAGTGTTTAAAATGTGACCAACTTTGAGAGCCAAGTGGTGTGTGTATACATACAATATTGGAATTTTTTAAATGTAAATTGTGCTCAATGAAGCGTTTATACAGGTCGAAATAATCTGTCTTTGCTTATTTTGGTGGGCTCCCGCTAAGGGACACTAAACGAAAATATTTTATAAAAGAGAAGAGCACCAAGATACCATTATGACGACGCGACTCTTGTGATGCAGCGTTTATTTCACATACTTTGAACATGGGTTTTTTTCTCTCTCTATCCAAGATTGTATAAGCTTCTCTCTTACTCTCTTCGAGATTGTAAGTTCAGCGGCGGTTCACCCATCGGCGGCGACAGCAGCAGCAATTTGGGGGAACTGTGAGGGCGACCGGCGTCTGTGCGGTCGCGCACCGATGGCCGTGACGACATGATCATGTAGTGGCGGTGACAGTCGACGTTTGGTAATAATAATTGTTAGAGTTTAACGAACCAAAACCACCATATGATTATGAGAGACGCCGTAGTGGAGTGTTCCGGAAATTTCGACCACCTGGGGTTCTTTACCTTGCACCTAAATATAATCACACGAGCCTCAAACATTTTCGCCTCCTACGCGACACGGACTTGGACAAGCGGCTGTAACAACGATGTCACTCACCACGAAAGACAAGACTGGACTATGATTGAGTGTGCGCGCGTGTGCTGCCGAATGTGCTGTGTTTATCTTTCTTTCCTCTCTCCTCTCTATCTTTCATCTCCTCCGTCCCCCACCCATGCGCAGGGTAGCAAACCAGCTGGATATATATGCTGGTTAACCTCCCTGCCGTTCTTTTCCTCCTATTTTCCTTCCTGCCTTCGCCTAAGGGCCATCCAAAATACGGCCTCCACGGTCGGGATTCAACCTGTGGGTCGGCAGCCGAGGGCCTTAGCCACTATACAGTATAGACCACCGTGTCGGGACTGACGTTTGGTGAGCAAACAAGTAAACAAATATGTTAAGAAACCTTCTCATCGCAGCTCCGAGTCCTTAGCGATGTTCTATAAGCGCTATACAGGCTCTCGTCTCATCAGGAGTGGCGCCGCGCTGGTCATGGTGCTCGGTTACTGCCCCGAAAGTCGCACGTTTGGTCCCTGCCTCGGAGTCGCACTTCGATGAAAGCTGACAGCTCTGCAGCACGATGAACCCTGGCGGGTCGAAAATATCCGGAGCTTTCCTCTTCGGTGTTCCTCGTAATTATATCGTCGTTTCGGGACGTCAACCGCCGGTATAACTTACTAATTATTCGTGTCGTGAATATGCGTGTATATTGTGATATTGCAAAGCTATTGTTCGCAAGTTTTGCCTCTGCGGTTGAAAGGCGTGTGTGAACGACACGGCTTCGTGCGCTCTATATGTCAGACGCGCATGTCTCGGTGCAAATGTCGGATCCAGTTTCTCCAAATGGAATGCTATCGGTCGCTTTCCGACAGCTGCGAAGTTTCGCAGTGATAGTTCATTATTTTGCCAAAGCGCCAGCTGGTCCTATGCCTCCCAGCAGTTCTGAACTGAATAAAATTGAACTAGAAGGGCATCAGTGCTGGATGCAAGCAGCAATGTTTCATTTACATTGGTTGCCTTACCGAACGTTTCCTCTTCTTTTTAGCGACGTTATCTATAACGTCAGCAGAGCAATGCCGCGCCACCGAGAGGCGTAAAGTGAGAGACGGCAGAAATACGCTGAACTGCGAACAAGTTTCTTCTGTGTATTATATACGGACGCTCGACATGCAGCGTATACTCACAGCATACGATCTATCTATCTATCTATCTATCTATCTATCTATCTATCTATCTATCTATCTATCTATCTATCTATCTATCTATCTATCTATCTATCTATCTATCTATCTATCTATCTATCTATCTATATCTATCTATCTATCTATCTATCTATCTATCTATCTATCTATCTATCTATCTACCAATCTATCTATCTATCTATCTATCTATCTATCTATCTATCTATCTATCTATCTATCTATCTATCTATCTATTTATCTATCTATCTATAAATCTATCTATCTATAAATCTATCTATCTATCTATCATCTATCTATCTATCTATCTGCCTGTCTGTCCTATAACACGAGTCACTCTGTCTGATAAGTGACAGACCTTATCAGCGCAAATGAATGGCTTTTACTAATTAAAGTATACATATATGAGTTCAATAACAGCATGACGTCATTCCGTACAGAGTGGCATCCGCGACGCCTTCCTCATTGCATACGTATACGCGGCTTCGCAACAAAAACAATGCCTCCGGCGTGCGCCCGTTCTGTTGACGCCGGCAGGAATCAAATAAAAGACGAACAAGCAGACAACTATAAACGGAAAGGGCTTCCCGACCGTTGTTCATCGGAATAGACGCGGGGCGCTTCCGTTAAATGGCTCCCCGACTATCTGTGCAAACGCTCTCCCATATAAACACGTCCCCGCGACGCGCACGCACACACGCAGACTTTCGCAAGGGATTCGCTCGCAGGATTTCAAGCTGGACGGTTGTGCCCTCGCGATCTCCGACTTCAGCGTAGCTCCCGCCGACTGGTTCGCCCTCCGCGGTCTCCTGACGCCGTGTAGCTCTCGCATTGTGGCACCCCGCCCTTGGACTGCTTCGACCGGATCCCCACTTTCCTATCTCCTTCTTTTTCCTCTCGTTGGCTGTCTTCTTCTGCTTCTACTTTCCTTCTATCCTTTTTATCCCTCCTTCACCCCACCCCTATAAGGCACTGCGCCGTGTCGCCTGAAGGCAGACAGAAATTAGGTGCCTTTTTCCTCTTCATTGTAACCACTACCACCACCACTTTCGCAATCGGCGCATTGCGGCTGGAGTCACAGCAACCCCCCCCCCCCCCCTTCAACACACACAGCAAAAGAGCGCGATGTCGACGCAGGCGTCACCGTTATCTGACTCGGGCGGCGGCGGCTGGGCGACTGTCACCTGAGCTGTCGCCGACGGACACCGCGAGTGACAAGGCCGGATAACGGAGGGGCCGAGGTGGTGGTGGAGCCACTCACTTCGCAGGCGTCGCGCGGAATCGGCGAGAACGGCCGCATTCTCTATACCGAATTGAGAGGGGTGCTTTTCACTTGGAGATCGTGACGTCACAAACTCCTCTGTTTAGTCATGTGGGGAGGTGAGGAAAATTTGAAGAAATTTTTTTTTCTAACAACGACCACTTCCACACACTTCAGTGAGATGATAATAATTGCTGGGGTTTCATGTCCCGAAACCATGATAATGAAGGATGGCGTATACTTTGGAAATTTTTAACCGTCTGGATTTTTTTTAACGTGCACCTAAATCTATAATGCATGGTCCTCTAGTATTTTGTCCCCGTCGAAACGTAGTCGGCGCGGTCGAGATACGGTTCCACGACGTGGCCAGACCACTGCATGTATAGTCAGGTCCTCTCGGAGGAGGTCACCTGAAAGCGCATGGGGAAGGCGCTACATACGTCAGAGCACGCGGTAAGTTCAAAAATCCCCTTTGGAGGCAAAGCTGTACGACAGGGCGGCATTCCCTTCGTGTGTACGTGGTCTCTGTATATAGCGAGTAATTCACATGTTGTGGTGATGGTTTTCAGGGGGAAGGGGGGGGGGGTGGCAAGACGCTTATAGTTTCTGCAACCCTTAAGGTAGCGCGGTGCAGCGTCGTTGGAAGGAGGTGGAGATGGTGGCCTGCGGGAACATCTTACCACCCTTGCATACATTCAGAAGGAATTACAGAAACAACGAAAGGTAGTGCGAAAGCACATGCGTTGATTAAGTATATAGAACAAAGAGTATACTGTTGATGAATTAGCTACCTATGTAGTTACAACAAGATACGTCTTTCACTGATCTGGCTCGAAAGTCAGATCGGAAGACACCAAAACGAAAACAAAAATCCGGCATAATCGATCTCGATTACTGTTCAAGCTATATAAAGTAAAAAAAATCAAAAAGCCATTAGTCTGAATTTTCAAATTGAGAGAAGGTAACGTTTCCTATACCTAAAATAGCATTTTATTTTTACAACAATAGACATATTCTTTTGTCGCATTGATCTTGCTTTCATTATTTTCTTCTCGAGCGACGTTTAAGAAACGCGCTTGCCTTGCTGTCATATTTCAATTCGTAGTTCGCATAACCATTTGTGACGAGTTGATATTCTTGTTTCTTTTTCTTTTCTTTAACAAAAGGGAGAAGCGTGCATAAACAAAGATTGACTTTGCATAGTTTTGTCTCTCCGCAAACGGAGAATGTATGCATTCGCCTGCGGGCGTCTGCACTTCTGTGGTGAGAACAGCTTAATAAAATACAAGGCATTGTTATTCAAGCTGATTTAGATACAAAGGTTTCTCGCTGAGAAGGCCTGAGCATAAATACTTGACCTTGCCTTTGTTTCGAAAGTGCTTTAAACTGCACATAGATCCACTGACCTCACTATATAAAGCAGCCACGTTCTATATATAGCACCAACACAATGGGACGCGAGCTTCGTGATGTCACACTCAGTGCATCCCATTCTTCATCGTTATTCACGCAGAGAGGCCCAATATGGTGCCAGCGACGTCGTTATCACAACGAAGTAGGTTAATCACTGCATGCGTTAGTCTATTGGCTTTACGTCATCTGAGACAAACATGTTGCACTTCCATGGCGTCCCGTGCAAGTTATCAATATTAGTTTGACTCAGTTATTATATCATCGTATGTCTTAATCAAGAGCATGCGTATTCAAGCCCTTGATTTGACCGCCTCATATTTAGCCTGCACGTTCACCGAGCCACCAGATGTGTAGAGTTGCCAGTTTCGCTTATATACTTGGCAGCTTTGGGCTTCTTTTTCGGCCGAGTCGATTCTAGAATTTAGCAGTTTTGTCGCGTTTTTCGGGCTTATTTGCATCTTCCCTGGAGATATGAATAAATAAGTCACGTTCACATAAAGCGAGTTTATCGATGACTTTGTTTAAGCCAAATATACGTTGCGGGAATCAACAAGTGAAGTTGATCATGCACTGAAAAACGTATATACATTCAACCGAATAGAGCCCATGGAGACAAGGTTAAGTAAATACGTCATTTCGTTCATATATAGTTCGCATATATCTCGCTGTCCGAAATAAGTACCGTGACAATTTTTCAACTCCCCTGTGTGTTTTAGTGCCATTTTTGTTCTAAGTAAATCTATTTTCAAGAATGAACAATTGATTAAATATCTGCTTCTTTTGGACTTCCTTGCGAAAGTTGCACCGCTTTTTGGAGGCTTCTTTTGTGATGTCATTTGTTGCTTGTTAGCATGGTAGCATATGGCAACACTGATGTTAAGTAATATAAAATGGGGCATCTACGTGGAACGTCTGTATGCGGGTATATTTAGAGCGGCGTATGCATGCAGCAACGTCCAGTATATATGAACTCACGCCAGGCCCTGCGGGTCGTTGTGGTCGTCCTCTCGCTGTCCGATGGACGTGATGGGACAGTTCTCGGCTGTTGACCCAAAGGTCGCGGGTTTGATTCCGGCTGCGCCGGTATCATGAATTTCTGTGGATGCAATGGTAGATGCCCGAGTGCATGTTAAGAACACCAAATGATTTAAATTGCCGGAGCGCACCCCTGTGCCTTGCATCGTTATCTTATCGTCGTTTTGGCGTCTAAAAGCCCAGGCATCACGTTATTAGCCATGATTTCAGTACTGCTATCAGTAAAAATACATATATTTTAATGTTAGCAACACACGCACGTGAAAAAAAAAAAGCTGAACAGCGCCAATCGACTGCGCATCTGAAAAGACGGTATATCTGATTCTTGATTTTCCGCCTATATTTCGACTGTAATTCTGTTCCGAGATGCGACTCATACCAACGTATACTATACATCTAATCTCTCGGGTGTCATATATGACCCGGCCAATAGAGGGGAAACCCTCCGGTCACAACAAACGGGAAAATCCCTGTCGTCTTTTCAAACAAAAAGCGTGTTTTCTCTGGAAGGCATATAATATTTCGGCGGAGAGGGCAATAGAAATACACAATACCGGGAATATAGGGCGGCACTATGAGCTTCTAAGAGCATTCTATTTTCAACGTTCCGCTTTATTCTCGGTTCCCTTCAGGTATACATTCGTTGCGCTTCACGTATGCAAGTGCAATCATACACGGTTCTGAATTTCATCATGAGCAGATGAAAGAAACCTGATAAATATGTAGCTTTAAGCGGGCTGGACTATACGTATATATAGTTGACGTCAACTATATATGTGACGCCCACTTCTTCTCTTTCAAACTTGCAACAAAGATAATCCGTCTTGACCCAGGAACTACTCATACATTGCCAAGCACGCGAAAAAATAGGAGAAGAAAAGGCTGACATGCGAAAATCTCTATAGTGTGCACAACTATGAATCTGTATATTATTGCGAAATAATGTATTTAGATAATGGTGGCTGTGTTGATGGGTTATAAGCTGGCACATTCATATAGCCACTGGTGGTTGTGTATATATATGTGGATTTAGCTTTTCACGTCCTTGAAAGGTTTTAGTTGACATATTAAGTCCGTGAAAATTGCTAATTCGTTGGTATTCATACAGCTGTGGTTTTTGTATATAAAGTGATGACATCACCATGGTTCTCCCAGGCAAACAATTCTGTATAATGTATAAGAACTTGTAGTCCACTATAGCATGTACTATTGTGACTGTTACATCAAATATTATCAATAATAAAAACGCTCATTTGGGCAGTAATTTGTTAGCCTAAGACGACTGTAAATTAGGTGGAAGCCATCCAGTGGACATTTTACCGTGCACTACATGGAGGTTGGCATCCGTTCTTCATTAATTACCTGTAACCAACTTAATTGTTACTAATTAACTGAGTATTCACTGAGTTCTCTTTCATTATCACAATATAATTATACTTTGCTTAATATTACTAGCTAACTAAGATTCCGCTAGAATTTTATTGCAACTAACCAGCATATATGATAAAGACGGTATGATAACAAGCACCCGTTTTCAAAACACGAAGCCAACATTTTGGAATTGCGTGCTATTGATTGTACTGTCTTTGTGAAATATGCTTGTTCTTCACAATAGAAATTTCGTTGGAAGTCAGCGCTCGAGCGTCTTCCTCGCCCTGTCTGTCTGTTGTCTTCGCATGCGCTGCAGTCACAGTTGAAAAAAAATATACATATCAACTGTACTGTAGGCCAAGGCTTGGGAGAGAGAGGGAGAGAGAGAAAAATGAATAAAAGGAAGAGACGGGGAGGTTAACCTAGAAGAACTGGTTTGCCATACCTGTACAGGGGTGGGGAAAAGGGTCGGAAAGAGGATATAGATATAGAGAGATAGAGCTCGCACCTTAATAATAACGGTAACAACAACCAGCAAACCACTTCCCGCCTCCTTTTTTGTAACAATCTGTTGGCCATGGTGGACCATGTGGCTATAAGGCACTTGGCTGCTGACCCGGAGGTCAAGGGGTCGATCGCGGCTGCAGTGGTATTTCGGGAAAAGCAGAATGATATAGGCCCGTGTAGTGTGCGATATGTCAGCGCACATTAAAGAACACCAATGGTGAAAATTTCTGCAACCCTCCACTATACGCGGCGTCTCTCATAATCACAGCGTGTTTTTTAGAAAAGCCCAGATATTATTATTATTTTTATATTATTATTATTATTATTATTATTATTATATTATTATTATTATTATTATTATTATTATTATTATTATTATTATTATTATTATTATTATTATTATTATTATTATTATTATTATTATTATTATTATTATTATTATTATTATTATTATTATTAAATAATCTGCCAAGGTGACGCCGCAGGCGTGTATGCGTGTTCGCACATATCACGTCTCGGCGGCCCCGCAGCCGATTCATCTGCGCGACCTTTCCAATATACCCTCGGTCGTCATCACTCATTGCCGTCACATGTGCGCCGCATATCGAGAAACTGGGTGCGGCGCCCGCTTTGTGCGCCAGCAGCTGTGCGCCTATACGCGTGCAAAGGCCGGCACGTATGCACAAAGACAAGGGCTTTGCCGCGGGAGAGAGTGATACGATTGCGTGCAGAAAGAAACGCAAAGATGTATTTATAAATCGGCACCCTTTGGCTGATGATTATACACCTCGGAGTGTCTTTTTTTACAAATGTGTACACTATTGTTAAAAAATTACAGAAAGGAGATATCTGTGAGGTATACCTGCGGGATCACCTTTAGCGTGGCAGAAGTTATCTTTGGATGCTTAAAACATTAGTTGTGGAAGTAGTTATAGAAATTGTCGCAATCAAGCTTTTTAACCAGTGTAAATGAGCGGTTGAGTCAAACGGGCGAACTTACGTTCTTCCTGCGAATGGTCCATAGCATTCGAAATTTCTGAAACGCGGTCACTGGTTATTACCACGGATTGATAAAATCGGGCTTATTTCACTGACGAAACCGAAACCGACGCATCAAAAAGTGCCTCTACCATTCATTTCGAAAACGCTCTCAATATACACGACACTGTTTCCCTCGCATTGGGGGAATGTTGTAGGCCCGTGTGCTCAGATTTGGGTGCACGTTAAAGAACCCCAGGTGGTCGAAATTTCCGGAGCCCTCTACTACGGCGTCTCTCTTAATCATATGGTGGTTTTGGGACGTTAGACCCCGCATATCTATCTATTTATCGCATTGGAGCAAGATAAGTGGCCATGCGATAAAACGAAGCCATGAAACGAAGAGTTGATAACGGCAAGGGAAACGGCAAAGGAAGAGTTGATAACGGCAAAGGGAAAGGACGTTTTCGGAGTGAATGCTGTAGATGCGTTATTTGGTGCGTCGGTTTCGGTTTCTCCTGCCAAATTAGCCAGACTTCATCGCTCCGCGTTGAATATCAATGGCCAGCTTTCAGAAATTTCAAAGTTGCAATGGGCTATTCGCGGGAAGAAGTTGGAATCGCCCATTTGACTGACTGCTCGTATCCACTGTGTAAAGAATTAATTTTGTTCAATTCTATATTTGCTGCCGTAAATAATGTTCCTACGCATCTGAAGATGCGTTCCGCCCCAGTAAAGGAAACACCGCTGCAGGCAACACGCAAAAACCTCCTCTCTGTAATTTTTTTCAATAATACTGGACATATTTCTTGAGACACCCTTCTTATATATATGTGCGTTCAGTGTATCACGCTGATTTCACTTTATTCTTCACATAACCGCCCGATGCAAGTGCACGCGCAGGAAATTCGGGTGTACAGAAGCGTACTTTTCAGAAGTGTGTTTGGTATACCAGAAGCACATAATTTCATTCCTAAACGTTTATGTGCAGTCAGCGTCGGACCTTTAGAGACCACATATATAGCAAGCGAAATCAAAGTATTTCCGCTGGTTCAACAGGCAGTCTCTAATTCAGATTCCCAGCCTGTTATAAAACGCATCGACAATATGTTGTCCCCACGAACAGCCACGGATTGCCGCAAAACATGTTTTGTCACACCTTGATTGGTATCGAAGCCTTTGGCGACGACTGCAATCGATCGTGCGCAGTCGATAAGTAACTTTCTTCGCTTTGGTTGAAATATATTTAGTGTTCAGTAAACTTATTGAATTTCCTGCCGTCCTCAAAGTTGCCCCGCCGCGGTGGTCTAGTGGCTAAGGTGCTCGGCTGCTGACCCGCAGGTCGCGGGTTCAAATCCCGGCTGCGGCGGCTGCATTTCCGATGGAGGCGGAAATGTCGAGGCCCGTGTGCTCAGATTTGGGTGCACGTTAAAAAACCCCAGGTGGTCAAAATTTCCGGAGCCCTCCACTACGGCGTCTCTCATAATCATAAGGTGGTTTTGGGACGTTAAACCCCACAAATCAATCAATCAAATCAATCAAACCGTCCTCAAAGTTTAACTACATATGTGGGTTCTCGTGACAGGCGAGCTCCCGTGATTTCCGTGCAATTGATGTTCACTTGGTATAGGCTTCCCGACGTGCTGTGCTCGGAAGCAGCTATGCAGCATAAAGTGTGCCTTGTCACGTGATTACAGAGGAAGCGCGGCGAGCTTCTGGCTCCCGCGCGCTGCGACGCCGCTAAACAAGTGCATCAGTATGTCGGTGGCGCTGTCTATACATACAGAACAGACGTGATTTGAATGTCGTTGGCAATGGTTTCATTGCATTTGCAGACATGCATGGTCGTTGAGGTTGCAGACGCATGGTCGCTGCACACCCCGCGAGGATTTTCTCTTGGCGGGTGCATACCATAGTTGCATCGATCGAGGCGGAGGGGGAAAGGGAGAGCACTGGTGTATGTACACATACACCAGTGCTCTCCCCCAAGCTATATATAGCTTCACCCAAGCTATATATAGCTTCACCCAAGCTATATATAGCTTGAGTGAAGGCAAGTGCTAATGTTGCTTGAAGGTTGCACCAGAGATGTCTTGCTCGTGCTTTTCGTTTGCTTACGCGATACTCTGTCGAGAGAGGTGTGTGCATATTAATATTCTGCTTTGTTCTTAGTTGGAGACCTTATCAGACGGATGTACTCAGCAATTACGCTTCTATGGCTTGTGGAAATGCCTAAGACTTAGACTTTATTTAAAGACCCGTAGGCAAAGCTACCAGTTTTATCCGATCTGAGCGAAAACGGCAAATTTTGACCACTATATATACTGCCATCTGCAACGGGTATATAGTATTTGCAGCTATACAATAGTATAGTATTTCCAGATTGACTGACTATTCAAATTGAAACAAATAAATGTATTGTCACTGACCAACACCGGTGCATGATCTTGTGTTGCGCAGCCCGTGGTGAAACAAGGTCAGACAGAGACTGAGTCCTGTGTATAGTTTTTATAGACGTGTTCTCGTCTCGTCATCAACAGGAAAATCATGAACTAAGCCCAATCCATCGCTGTACCAACAGCGGCCCTTCAAAGACAAAGACTTGTCTCTTCAAAAAGTATTCTGGAATATAACACCACTTTTCGTGGAATCATGAGTCGGGCAAATAAAACTCACGAGAGCCGCTGTATGCGCGCGAACGCATACATCGCAGTATCTCACATGCTTCACGTCTTTAAGCTTTCAGTTTCCGCCATTCTATAGGCTTGACTGCTGACGCCATCGTGACAGGAACGAATCTATATAGGCTGCGGCGGTCGCATTTTCGATGGAGCCGTAAATGCATGAGGCCCGTGTGTTTGGATTTATAGGGGCACGTTAAAGAATTACAGGTGGTCGAAATTTCTAGCTCCCTCCACTAAGGTGTCCTTATAATCACATCGGAATTTCAGGTTGACACAATTATTATTATATTAAAGGTTGCACATGTCCTATATATAGGAGCGACCGCACTTCTAATAGCACTGGTTTAGAGATAAACTCCTCTTATAAAATGTACTCTCCTATGAAATGCTTTTCTGGTGTAATATTGCAAGAGAAACTGCGTGGAACATCAATTGTATTTCGCGACTGACGAATTCACAGTTTCGTTTCGCTTATGGTTTCATATACGAAAGCGCACTTTTTTCTCTTCAGTTCTAAGACTTTCCGTTCTTTCATTATCTATAGTGCGAAGCAAGTGAATTACATGTACATTTCGCTACGTATCTATAATTATACTTCGTCGCGGATGTATAGAAACACTCGACGTTTGCCTCACAGAATTCTATTCATGGGTGGTGTCTCGGTGTCAGAGCACCACCGAGATATTCTGAGCGCTGAACTCCACATCTCCTTCTCCTTTTCACTTGTATTATTTTTATGTATACATAACAGCGTGAAACACCCCCCCCCCCCTCGCCCCTTTTTATAGCACTAGAAAATGGCTAATATATTACCTTGAACGCAGGCTCCCTTGCTTCCTTCGATGGCGTCATCATGACTGCCTGCGCATGGCACGTCACAAAACAAAAGAGAGTACATAGAAGCTTAAGCGGCGGAATTATACCCACTGAAAACTATTTCCGGCTGCTTGTCGCGAGACATCCATGCACCTGGTGCGTGTTGTTTGCATGCGAAGAATTCGTAGGCAACTGTCATTGGTCGCCGGTGAGAGCACGCGCTGCATGCGGCTGTCTCACTCACGTCCGTTGATTTATGAGTGCTGCGAGCGTGAATGGCTTTCGGAGGATGTCGATGCTCTCGGAAATACGAATGGGCGGGTTGGTCGATGTCTCATGCCTACGAACGCGTTCCCCTTCTTGTGGCTTCGAGTCGACAATCTTGGAGCTCCATCGTAAAGAGCAATGCTTTTTTTTTTTTTGTACGGGATTTTTTCACCGAAAACAAATTGATGCTCTGTAGAAGGTGATGTATACCTATATGATGAACCGTTTATGGTTCTTGCCTAATTCCGTATACGCACTTCATACGTTTACACAAGCCCACTTTTTTTGTTTTTTTTTTGGCTTCAGATGGAACATAATAATCTTTCAACATGCACAACGTTATGAAACGTGGAGAGTTAAAAAACAGAAGGGCCTCTATAGGTCAGGGACTGCTTATAATAATCGCATTTTAACAATGAGATGGGATACCATTAAACGTGTTGAAGCGAGTTTAAATCCGCAAACTAACACGTCATGACGTGTATGCATAGTCATGCAAGTGAAATGATTGCGACGTTATAATGAATAAAAAGGTGACGAAGATTTGCGAATACGAGGCAAACTATGAAGCAGTTTGTATAACCTCGAATTACTATCCTATTCTATTCTTCTATACCTCGAGTGTACGTCGTATAAACAGTTTATATAATCCCATATGTTAATAAATCGTGAAGGATGACATCCTGCGTTTGGTTGTATATAGGCCTATTCTTTATTATTGGCAAACTTATGCTCGCGGACTTAGTTTTATGCCTATTTAGTAAGTATAATTTTTAATACACTCTACTGAGACGCAAAATTTGCAATAAATAAGAAAATAAATAAATAAATGAATGAATGAATAAGTAAATAAAAAATCACATTTTGAACTGTGAACGTACACCACGAAGCCCTTTCTTATTCGCAAAGTTTTCGGGGACACTGAACACATGCTCAAGTCACTGAAGTAGCGTGAAACAAACGTATTGTGAGAAAGAAGGAGTGAAGATAAAAGAAAAACAGAATCGAAATTCAATATAATAAGGTCACAAACTGTCTTTGGTGCACGCCTCAAAAGCGCCGTGCACACACACACACACACACACACACACACACACACACACACACACACACACACACATATATATATTGTACGTATGTATAGTCGCGCTCAATATGAGTTGCATCACGCTCTATGTGCTCAAAATGGCGCCAACAGTGCAAAAAGTCGCACCTACAAAAAAAAAAGTGAATTGAAGTCTGAGGATTAGCTGTACTTTTTGAACCACTTCAACGTAAGTCGGTGTCATTGTTCAAACTTGGGGTCACAATAACCCCAGCCAGAGTGCTGCAACTCATGCTGAGTGTGGCTGTACGGGCATGTGCACTTATCTGTATATGTGTGCACTTGTAGCTCGTCCATGATTTCTACACAAAGTACATATATATAGTCATGGGACTGAATTCACGTCAATCTACAGCACACACGGATGCTTAGTCCGAAACTTATGTAAGAAACTAAGAAACCTCATCACTGAACTGGGACGCTCTTCGAGCCTTCTCTGTCCTCGATTGGCGGTTGAGGAGGACAGGGAGGCTCGGAGCCGTGCTCTCGTCAGAGTTGCAGAGGGAGCGTCACGCGCTGCATGCACTTTTGATCACGCGCTCGATCAAGCCTGTTCGGCATCACACTCGTCGGTCCCGATTGGCTTATTAGCACTAACTGCGGAAGCCAATAGTGCAGAAGGAATTTTATGCACATTGTACGTGCTTGATCGCGATTGCAAATGATCGTGTGACACCGGCATAAATATGCTATGCAAGAGCTAAATGGTCGATATTTAACAGTCACGGCCAAGTTTTGGCATACTAATATACATGTGGCACGTATATTTTGTTTGTCGTCTCCTTCTTCGGTGAAAGCATGCAACGTTTGCAGTTATATGGCAAAGTCATGGCCCCGTATTCCCCGTATTCCGAAAAACCACACCGGCCATCGCTCATTGGTGCGTCGGTAAACCGAGGTTCTTTATATATCTAGCGTACCGTTAATGTGTGGGTGCCGAGAAATTTGGTTGTATATATATGGAGCAGAGATCCTCAAAACATGCATACGTACGCATGTGTATACATGTGAAACCTGATTTTATGAAGTGTTTCCATAGGACACTTGAATCATATTGTTAGGCCTTGATAAAAATTGATAAAGGAATTTTTCTGCTCTCCGAAATCTAAAATTGTAACGCTGTGACTACGAAAAGCTATAGAACTGGGCCATCGTTCTTGAATCTAATTCATACTCATCCGCATCTGGAAAGTCCGCGAGGTCGGCCCGAGGGCGGCCCTGATGTGTATACCCTGCCATGTCGACTGGACCTCTAGGTGGCGCTATGTCCGGCCGATGCAGGCCAGAAAGACGGGTAAACGTGAATCAGTGACGGGTGAATGATCTGCTCGAACACGACGACCAACTGAAGGATTGTGCGAGCGAATTGAGTGAGAAAAGAGATGATTAGTGCTATGACATCACGAAACCATCCACCGTTACATTCGGCAGCGTAAAAGTGCCACCGGCTGCAGAGTCCATTGATCCATGTCATGGGCGCGCCGCAGCCTTGTCAGCGGGTGGTTTCCCGGGCGTTCAATTTCCGGACGTTCAATGCGATAGCGTTAGAGCGCGCGGTTCAAGAAAAAATCTGTTTGAACAAGATTGGAAAGAAATCACCACTTTTTTTTCTCTGTTTCACACATTTCTCGAAAAGCATCGCTAAATCACTTTTAGTGCACATGCTTTAGTTCCTAAAATCGGGTTGATAACACCGAGTTCTATTGGTACTTGATGTTGAATCAAAATCTCTTCGTTAGATCGGGAACTTCGTCAAATAAGGTTTCGTTAGATTAAGTTTTCTCTTTACATACCTTTCAAAGCCTGACCACACGTATATAGCCGTTGCAGCACAACAGCGCTTTGTTTTCTTCTTATGTTGGTAGTGGCGACCAATTTCTGCATCCCGGTTGGGGGGCACGGCGCAGCGCCTATTCTTCCTATGGAGAGAAAGGGCGCACAACTTCCCGTAGCCGCCTGCTATCTCTCTCTACACGGAGAGAGGGCGCGGCGCCCCTTCAAAAGTCCATTCTCTGACGCTCTGCAACGCGTACATGAAGTCAGATATTTTATCTCCTTTTTGAGGAGCACGTGCACGTGAAACGAGAACTCTTAGAAATGCGAAGGGACACATTGCCTTTTGTCCCCCCAGCGGGGGCGGTGCTGACATATTGTTACTACTGCCTATTACCCGCCGCCGTTTTTTACCTCTTCTTGGTACACGCTTGTTTACGTTTCCTCCCCTTGTGGCAACGTTCCGAGGTGGACCTCGGGCAAAACTGCCGTGACAAACGAGCTACGACTGGCTGGACTGGCGTATGCAGCATTAACGGTCGTTTAGCCGCGCACGGATGCTTTCTGTCGTTCCCGTGCGACCTTCGCCGAGACATGTTCTCTCTGTACGCGCGCTGCAGAAGGCTGCGCCGCCTTTTCTTTTGCCGCTAACAAATAACTTTCCGAAGTTTGAGAGCAGGCTTCGTGGTGGCCCACTGTCCCGGGGAGATTTTATCTACAGGAGGAGCTTTTGCCTTCGAAGAAAAAATGGTGAGGGGAGGGGTCAGCTATATACTTAAGGAAGGTATTCATGTAGTTCCTCTTGGCACGCGTATCAGCAACGGTATAGAATGCCCACAATTCTCAGAGCATGCACACTAAAACGTCCCCTACACAGCGACCTTGGGTGCAGTGAATCTTGCATAGATGGTTACCACCCTCCCTATCCTTCCTCCTCATCCTCCTGTACAGATTTTTGGTGTTATTATCTGGTTTCATCTAATTTTTTGTCGTCCAGCACGTGAACGCTAAAAAGCTCACGCGACTGATCTATATATAGATCCATGCTAATGAGCATCTCCTTTATTAAAGGGCGGTGACCTGTGCGCCAGCAACTTCAATTCATTTTGATTCGGCCTCATGCCTTGCCCTCCCCAGAGAAATAGACACATGAACTTTACCTCATTGACAAGGCTGCTCAGGTCAGGAGGTTGGCGGCCGCCTGCATCCGCTCAAGTTGCCGTGAGTTTGAGTCGATAGCCTATAGCGCATGTTCACAAGCTGTATAGCTGACCCTCGGTATTATAGGCTTATCTGCTGTGTATTCCAACTGATACGTTGTAGGCGACCGGATATAGATTGTTGTTACGTTCCCACACCGTTTGGTAGAGCGTGTTCGGCAACTCGCAAAAATATTGCAGGTTGCATGTGTTTCGGGCTACTGCATAAACGGTCAACCCTGTCACCGAGGCATCCATGCAGATGAAGGCAGCGCCTGCTGGGAGAACTTCCAAACGTTCTCAAACACTGCGTTTGCCCGGTTTTCATTCTGTCGTGCACAACCTTTCTCCGCGCTGTGCTCATATTTGATATAATGTCGAGTGGCCGGCTGCATTTCGTCTTTTGATGGAGTGTCCATTTCCGTCGCGCTTGCAGATAATAGAGACGCCATCGTTTTGTCGCTTTATATATCCGATGAGCCTTACACAGGTGTAACGCGGCTACATTTATCATGACCGTTCGTTGATCATGATCGTTCGCTATCCAAATCGAATTTCACGATCGCGATTGTATTCCTTACGCAAGCTGCAAATGTAAGACAATCACCGATGAGCAATTTGTTGAGGTGGCCGGCAGGCTCGCCTTGCCGGTCCCTATTGCCACCAGCACGTAGTGTGTTGACAGCAAGAGCGGCTCTCAATCTGGAGGAAAAAAAGAAGATCGCGTGCTTCTTTGCTCGAGAGCCAGCCACGACTGACGCATCGTCCTAGTGCTAGCTACCCTGTGGTTTAATAAATCCCCCAGTACTTGTTACTCATCGTGACACTATACATGGGACTGAGCCAGGTGCGTGACACAGTCGCGTTCCACAGTACCAAACTAAAGTTATTTTCCTTCCTTCAATCCTGCTCGGTCGCGATCTGCGGTTTATCGTGCGACACCGGCATCAGAGTCGATTGTGACGTTGCTTCTATTTACAGCAACTCTTCTTTATCGCGGAGGAAAAGATGTGCGGGGATTTGTAGGCGAGCCCACAAGATGTTATGAACGGCTTATGATGACGTCTCTGCATTCTATCTCTCTTGAATCACGGCGAACAAGAGTTTTGTCAGCAGTGTACGAAATAACACATTAATCCGTGTAGATATGAGTCACGACATTTAGTTCCCGGCCGTTACCTGATCCCAACCCATGGTTTGCTAGCAACGGGTGGTGAGGTTATACGAATGTGGATGCATAGGTTGAGGGAATAAATAAAAGGGAGTGTCGTGTGACTAAGAATGCCCCACACACAATACACAAAAAACTGCACTGCATGAGAACATACAGAGCGAACGCAGAAGCGACTTCCTCGCCAACGCTGACGGATGAGAAAATATATATATGCACGTGTGTGTGTGTAGGGGGGCAACAGAACGGGCTCTTGCTTCGGAAGGACAGCATACAGGAAAAAGAAAGAAAGCGAAAGGAGAAGAAAAACAGAACAAAGGCCTCTTTCACGAGCGCGGTCGCAACAATGACGCTCACAAAGAAGAGCGACGGCATCCCGACGACGAGCTCAGGTGTATTGTCTTTTCAACGCAAGAGCGCAGCCGGTGGCGCACTAATTGCGTGCGCTCCGTCAAGCCGTCGGGTAACAACCTTCGAGCGAACTCCCATGCAGCCACCGAAATAAATAACAGAGCGCGCGACGCGGGGGAGCGAGCGATACGAAAACAGCCTGCAGCACAAAACATAAAAAAGAACCGGCACACTCGAGCGGCGGCGAAGGGGCGCGCAACCTCTCCATGGAGGACGCAGACAAGCAGGCCTGCAAGCGGCAGCAGCAGCAGACGCAGTGGAGGCCAGCCAGCAAAGCCGGGCCTGCAACCCAGCGCGGCTAGCCCGACGGGGCAAGCAGGAACGCGGCCGAGCGCAAATGCCATTAGCGTCCGCCGAAGTGGCGCAGGGGGTTCTCCCGCGCGCTCCCATTTGCTGACGCGCTCCGAACAAAAGCCATCCGGGCAGGGCATCACGTGACGCCAGCGGGCCAATCGGCGCTCGTTGGCGGTGCTTCTCGTTCGCGCGGCGGGGAGAACTGTTCGGCCGCAGCCTCGCACACCAGTTTCCTCCGGAGCGGCGTCGGTTGCATCTCCTGGCGGAGCTGTCGGATATTTGACCCCACGTTTGAGGCGCTTCCGGCCGTTCCTCATCGGATCCGACGGTGAGTGCAGAATGTGCACACTTTGCCGATTGCGCTGCTGCATGTGGCATGTCGCTGCGACGCCGTGTTCTCGAGATACGAGCGATTTCTGGAGCGTCGTCTGCGCGGCCGGTCGTCTCCGAGAGAGCCAACATGGCGACTCGGGAAAGGTGCGGCGCTCCTCTGCGCTCCCCGGTTTTTTCGCGGGGCTCGCGCGGCTGCCATCGTCGCCGCTCGTCGCTGGTCGTTGGCGGTTGCTCTGAGGCTCGCGGAGCGCGCTGGAAACGCCTGTTATCTCGCCGACGTCGTGGTTTTGCTGGTACGGCCCGATTCTGGGATGTATACTGTCGAGCTGTCACCCGCCAGCTCTGCCTTTGCGATCGCGGTGTCGGAGCTTCCCGCTCCAACGGCCCTGACGTCGGCACCGATGCTTGGAGTGTCGATCCAATTGTTGGATAGAATTGCTCAATGTGCAAGCTTACTGGAAATACATGCTTTGTGGTCGTGACGCGTTTATTTTTGTCGTGATCAACTCGAGTACGCGTTCCTCGGGCCTTCTACTTCGCGGCGCTGCTTGTGGGGGTGGGGGTGCCTCCAAAAAAAGCCAGTTTTCTTGTATAACCGTGGCAGCTGGCACTATTATCGGCTGTTGGGCGCTTAGTGTACACATTAGTAGTCACAATAACACTTTCAGCTAGGCGGTTAGTCGTACTATCTCCGAATAGCGAACTTGATTTCGGTGTCGTACCTCGTGAGCTGCGCTCCATCTTCACGTGGGGGTGCTACGGAGCGTTAGGCCTAACGGCTGGAAGAGGCCCCTCGCCGGGTCTTGGGAGCCCGGGGACCTTTGTTGGGACTGCGATTTCATTTCCAGGGCTGGTACTCGTTTCCCCAGGGACACTGTAACGCCTCGATGGCGAAATTTTAGCATAATTTCTGATCTTACGCTCTCGTTTCGGCGAGTTTTGGGGTGGTTCCGCATTGCAAGGCGAGCTTCGTGAAGCGGCTGTGAGGGGTTCTCACCCCGGGTTACACGTTACAATGAGGGCCTTGACGCACGTTTTCAGTTGTCAACTACCAGAAGGACGACGTAGATTTCCCGTGTCGCTGTTGGTTAGCAAGCCGTTTGGACGCAGGACGACGCTTTCTGAGGGAGGTCTGCCGAACCCGTCCCATTGCCGGGGTATCCCTTTCGATCGCTCTGTTCGCCCCGGTTTCGGCCCAGGCTCGCCAGCCTTGCCGAATTTATGACGTCCTTTTGGTCCTTTATCGAACTGCGTACGATTCTTGTCGGGCGCATTAATATTTTTCCGATTTTCGGGTACCTTGTTTTTGGCCTTATGGCTTCGGGGTCAAAACCCCGTCGGATTTGGCACTCTAAGTTCCCGCCAAATGGCTTAAAGCATCTAGGGACTATACCTCTCACTAATACAGCATAGGCATTTCTCTATTTAGCAACGCTATTGCAGTTCTGTGTGCGTCATGTTCTCACTGGTGTCAAGGTGTCGTTGACATCTCATATTAAGTATCTGTTTGACGCGTAACAAGTTTCTCAGTAAATTGATGCATGGTAATTTAGAAACTATATACCACAAAGACCGCATTGTTTGTGCGTTGACTCCATCAACAGGCGTCTGCAGCAAGATACACACTCTATTTGGAGCATCGTCACCAGCACTATCTCCACCATTATGAAGTCTTTCTTGGGCAGTAGATTAAACGACTCCTGCATGCACTCAAAACGACAGGGCAAGTTGGTTATGTGAATAAGATTAGCAGCAAACAAGGAGACGGTTGAAGCGGCGTCATATATAGCTTGTCGCCCAAGTGGCCTGTCTGATTTTGCTATTGTATTGTTTACACAAAGACTGCAGGAATAGAGACGCTTTTCCTCATGTACAAAGGATTGCTTTTATATGCACATTTTCAACCAAGGCTTCCTGGTCGCCGCCATGATTCACCTCTGGGCTGCTGCAAACATTCGTGACCCGGCATAGATGGTACTGTCAAGGAAGTGACGTTCCCCTTTATACCACGGTGCCACACTATAGGGCTCCTCCGTTCAGCCGTTGAAGAGGTCTATATCGGGAGGGACGAAGACCTTCGACTATGCACTGCTTTTTGGTCAAGAAAGGGCCTGCAGTGCACGTCCATGTGACTGACGTTTTACCAGTGCTCCCTCACAAGGTGGCACTGCTGAACGACAAGGCTAGATATATAACATTGAGTGTTAGCAAGTTACGGGAATAAAGTACGTAAATACGGTCGAGTATCATCCTTTCCCGGTCGGCAACCTTTCTTGAAGGCACGCCAACACCAAAAAAAGTTTTTTTTGGGGGTTGTCACGCCTCATTGTTGCCGGTCAGCAGTTTACGCATTGTTAACGGGACACCTGTCCTTTGGGGGGACTCATGAGCGCTGTCCATGGAACCGGGAGCAGCAAAAGCACAACCAGCGGGAAAACGTGTGCGGCAACACAGATTGTTGTCTCCTCAGGCGAAAGGCCACTGCTCCATGCAGTTTTAACAAGCGAAGACAAGTGCTTTCTGGTTGGATTTTCTTTAGAAACGGTTCGCATGCAGGCGACTTATATAAAAGCGTGTATCCTCAGATTGTATATCAGTTGTCAATGCGTCCATTTTTGACGAAAGACCATGCACGAAAACGCTGTTGTGCCCCGCAGTGCTTCTCTGTTGCCAGGGTCACGAATATTGGTAAATGCTCCTGCGGGGACAATGGAGGCACCGCGATGGAGCTTTTTAGTGAAGGTGCGTATAGAAGGGAGACGCTTTAGCGCGTCCACGTGTTCTGCGAACGTCTCGTTTTCTTGGTGGCCCTCGCGGCCGATGCCGGCGATACTGAGGCGGCAAGTAAGAAGATCTCCGGTCTTGTCACTTCCACGGAACGGTTGGCCGAATCATGGTGCTCGAAAAAACTGGGACGACGCACGATGTCTTGTCAGGGGAATGCTGGAAAAGATTGATATAAATGCCATGATATATAAATGCTCAGGATATAACCAACCACTATACGCAGCCTTCATATACTATACGAGAAGGCGCTTGATTCAGTAAAAATATCAGCCGCCATGCAGACACTGCGGAATCGGGGCGTCGATGAAGTATATATGAACATCCTAGAAGCATTCCACAGGGGATCAACTGCTACCATAGTGCTTCATAAAGAAAGCAACAGAATACCAATCAAGAAGGGTGTAAGGCAAGGGGGACACAATCTCCCCAATTCTATTTACCGCGTGCTTAATGGAGGTTTTCAGAAGCCTAGAATGGGAACAGATAGGGATAAGAGTTAATGGAGAGTACCCCATGCAGTAACCTGCGCTTCGCCGATGACATTGCATTTCTGAGTAACTCAGGGGACGAATTGCAAATCATGATTACGGAGTTAGACAAGCAGAGCAGAAAAGTCGGTCTTAAAATGAATCTGCAGAAAACGAAAGTAATGTACAACGACCTCGGAAAAGAGCAGCGCTTCGAGATAGGTAATAGTGCACTTCAAGTTGTAGAAGACTATGTCTACTTATAGGGCAGGTAATAATTGCGGAGCCTAACCACGAGATTGAAGTGACTAGAAGAATAAGAATGGGGTGGAGCACATTTGGCAAGCACTCTCAAATTATGACAGGTAGATTTCCACTATCCCTCAAAAAGGAGGTATATAACAGCTGTACCTTGCCGGTACTTAGCCACCGAGCAAAAAGCTGCAGACTTACAAAGAGGGTTCAGGTTAAATTAAGGACGACGCAGCGAGCAATGGAAAGAAAAATGTTAGGTGTAACCTTAAGAGACGAGAGCAGAGTGGATTAGGGAACAAACGGGGGTTAAGGACATCATAGTTGAAATCAAGAAGAGGAAATGGACATGGGCCGGGCATGTATAGTGCGCAGACAGGATAACCGCTGGTCCTTAAGGTTATCTAACTGGATTCCTATAGAGAAGGCAAGTGAGTTATGGCAAGTGCATGGTTGTACGCAAACCGGTCTAAATCCATGCATGAACTCTAAGCATGCTTATCCACCGTTTTGGCTCTGAATGGGGCTTATCTCTGTATTTGTATTTCTGCATGGGAATGACTTGCGTGGGCGAATTTGTTTTCGAGCCCCTTGAGGTCATGAGTCGTCGAAGTTCGCAACATGCATCTAGGGTTCGTATTTCAAGAACTCTGAAGTCGGGAGCTCCACGCGTGGCTTTGAGACTGAAGAATCGCTGGAGGCTCAGGATTTATTAACATGGCTTTCTGCATTCGTGACAGTGGCGCCGAGAAGTGTAGCTTGAATGACGGTATACGGTGATGTTTGGCTATGAGCGATGTACGCAACGTGGGAATTCGGACATGTTTCGGAACGTGCAGTATGGTCCCCTGTTTAATGGAAAACCGCAATGACCACTCGTCGTATTGCCGGCCCTCGTATACAGCAAGTGGATGAAGAAACAATGTTCATGCATGGCACTATGCTTTGTCAAAAGAAGTCTGAACTCTTAAGCACCGATAGTCTTATGTAAGTCTAAGCCACATACGCCTTTTCAGGGGAAGGAAATCGAAGGATACCGCGTGCACACAAGTGTTCCTTTCGTGACAAAAGCTACACACACACGCATACCTGCCTGGCAAAGCTGCGGAGGACATGGCATATCCTTAAGCATTGCTATCAGACGATGTCAGTTGGGACGGCTGTTAAAAACAAAAGATGCACTCTGCTGCCGGAAAGGTGGTCCGGCCAAGTGGCGTCGCGTAAAAAAAAAAACTGGCTGTGTTTGTCCAAGAGCGAGACAGAATATCGGGTCAACGTTTGTTTCATAAACTAACATGTCGAGCCGTCTTGATTGTGAGAAACCTGTCACGTTCCGTCGCGGCCGCTTGAGAATGCGTGGGTGTGTTTGTGTTCACAATGGACTTGTGACGTCATCCCGCGCAGAACAGAACCGACACGCGTCAGAATATACAGTTTGAGTGGCAGCACAGTTGCCGTGGTCGAAGGGGTTCCAAGTCACAGCGATGTCGCCGAACGTGAAATTCGTTCGGGAAGTTCCAGTAATCGAAACGTTGCTTTACATCACTGGGCCGAGTTTTATGCGTCGACTCCGCCGTGCAGTGTTTCGTGCCGCTCCGACCACGTGCGGCATGTTGTAGCCCATATTGGACGCGGCTGCCAGCCGTTCGTGTAAGACTGCACGGCGAATATTTCGTATACTAATCCGCCTTTTCCGCGATGCCGTGACGCATGCATGCGCCCTTCTTTAGTGGAAAAGTCGCGGAGCGCCTCCTGGTCTCAGAGTCTTCGTTCTGGCAATGCCAGTTCTCCTGGCCCCCACTATATATATATATATATATATATATATATATATATATATATATATATATATATATATATATATATATATATATATATATATATATATATATATACCCTACCAAAACGCTAGAGGGTGGCACGGGAAAATGTAAAAGGCGATTGAGTGACCTCAAAAAGAAACACAGGGCGTTTGCGTGATGCCTGTTTGTTCATCGATGGCGCAGCACTCATCATCCATTGGACCGGCTAGTATTAAATGCGCATCTGTATCTACTCATGTCATGATATCAGTCATGTTCCATTGACTGCGCAAATGTGTTGCGCAGTCGGTGGAACATGACTATAACGAAGGTGTCGGTACTAACTATGGTAATAAATAATGCTATGCAAAGAATTCAATGCAACGTGTTTCTCGCCCGTGTCAGCGCGCAATAAGCGCGGGCTTACGTCACATTCATTCCGAGTGCATGCTTCCCAAGACGTGGCCATTCGCGGGTTCGAAGACGGCCCCCTCATTTCAGTGGAGGTGCAACGATAGAGCCGTGCGCGCACGCCGTGCATGCAGTGTGAATGCGCGTCAGGGAAGCCCAGGGGGTCCAAGTTCTCCTCGGATCACTCCATGTGAGCATGCCTCGTAATCATGTAGTCCATGGTTCGGGCATATAAAAAGCAAGAACGCACTGAGTGGTTAATTTGCATGAAGGTTGACGTAATTCGTGTAGGCCTTATTTCATTCCCCGGCGTGAGGGAGGCAATGGTCATGTGTGAATAAACAAAGAACAACATAATGCAGACATGGAATGCTGTTTGTAAGATGCGCCAGTTAATATGAATGCTAGAATCGTTACAAACAGCTGCATACATGACAAATAACACGCTTGACAATTCAGGCATGCCGTAACAGAAACGGTGGTGACTGCTGAACTATGAACTATATATCGCTGCTAATAAGTATACTTATTTGCAGCGATTCAGTGCCCAGACTGCTAGAACGAGGAAAATAGTCCGTGGTTCTATATATATGCATATATATTCAAACTAGTCGCATGTACACAAACCAACCGGGCGCATGCAGCTTCAACTCTTCGGCACTCTCGAAGCCGGCCATGACGAAGTCGGCGGCGGGCTGTGCGTATAGAGTGGTGATGTTCGGTAAATTTCCGGACCTGATGCTCGCGGCTTTGTTCGCCCGCCGGCAGCTGTTTGACGTTCACCTTTATGTCGTAGTCACTGAGCAGACTGAAGTGTCTGGATCGGCTTCGCCTCGTAAGCTTATCGGGGTGTCCGTCTTTGCATATATATCGCACGGGTGATGTATGGCCGCAACTTACACATTTACAGCTCTTAATTCCACCGGTGGACCGTTACAGACGGCAGTATATTGCGCACAAAAACTACATGGTAGCAGACGCACACGACTTCACGCATACGTAGCCGAGGATAGCCCTTCAGTTAAGGCCGCAGGTGGTCACCACATTGGGCGAGAAGTATAATCATGTATACAAAGCGAAAACCACGTCTGCTGTTATCTGTAGGAAGCATGCCTTTTAGATATATGGTCGATATATAACCGTGCATATGCAGGGTCTGTCCGTAATGCAGTCTTAGTTTGATACAATTAAATTATGGGCCTGTTGTTGGGCCATGTTGGTAAGAAGCGATAGAAACTAAAAGCGAACAGGACCAGAAGGAGGGCCTCCTAATCATCGAAAGGGAGCATCAAATGCGCCTCGTATCCTTGCTCAACAAGACCATTCCTGTCGACTAAGGTGCATCTGTAGGTTTTTGACGACCATCGCGCTCGAGGAACCTTGGTTTTGCCTACCAGAAATGGCTTACCGTATTTGCCCGATAACGATCGCAGTGCGAAGGGTGACTTTTCATGCCGGGCGGTAAGAAAAAAAAAGTTACTTCGGTGTTCTTTTGTGACTCGAGGGGTGACTCTAGGTAGTGAACACCTGGACACAATCTCGCGTTACGTTCGAGTAAATACGGTACTTCTCACCCCCATCCCCCAGTAAAACCAGGATACAAAGCCGGATGGAAACTGAACGATGCCTAAACCATCTCTCTTGCTGCGAGGAAGTGCTTTTATAAGTCGTAAAAGACACTCAAAAAAGGAATAAAAATTGTGACGCAATCTACCCATGACGTCACACAACAGATGTTCACGGCGTCCGTTAATGCCCGCTTGATTTTTTGTGTCTAAAAATGAATCACATCGTATTCTGTAGACCAGCACACAGCAAATTCGAAGCGCACCGCCATATTTGCATCGCGCGTCGCGCCATCTATCGCAAGCGCGGCAAAGCGACATTCCCGGGCTGTCGTGTCAGGATGTGCAAAGCAAACGCGAAGCTTCTGAAACTACGTCAGAGAACAGGTTTTTAATTAATTTATTTACCTTTTTTTCTATTGAGAAGCTTCAGCAGTTTTTTACTGAAACTTCAAGAACTTGCTTATGCCGTTGACGAAGGTAGCAATGAGGGCTTCTTGGTCCGTCATGCTTCTTAGGTGTAGGCGCTAAAAGACAAGGACGGAAGGAATACTGCCATGGAGCTCGTGCGGGTAATATATACATTGTCTTCCCTTCGTCTTTGGCTTTTCGTGCCCGCATCCAAGTTGCTCATGCAAGTCTACAATGTCTTTACTGTGCGTGCTGTGCACTATGCAGTACCAACTTAATTTCTCACGTACGTATACGCTGCTAAAGTTGTACAAAACGTCCGCGCTCTTAAGACGTGCAAGCCGTGATTGACACGAAGCTTGCGTGCGAGGGAAAGGACGTACCGTTGCCGCCTATTGCAAGTCGCGCGCAAAGTTCTTTGAAAAGTGATCAATTCAACATATGCGTCGTGTAATATTAGCGTATCGGCTTTGCGAGCATAATTTCGCAGAACGGAATTTGTGTTCCCTGCAGGTGGGTTTTACAATCGTGTGTCTTGCTCACAAAGACGTGCGCAATCGGAAAGTAGAATCTGCAGTATCGTTCATCGATCCCGTTGTTTGATATGTGGGGTTTAACGTCCCAAAACCACCATATGATTATGAAAGACGCGGTAGTGGAGGGCTCCGGAAATCTCGACCACCTGGGGTTCTTTAACGTGCGTCCAAATCTGAGCACACGGGCCTACAACATTTCCGTCTCCATCGGAAAAGCATCCGCTGCAGCCGGGATTCGATCCCGCGACCTGCGGGTCAGCAGCCGAGTACCTTAGCCACTAGAGCACCACGGCGGGGCTTCATAGATCCCGTTTGGAAGCCATGTGCGCTATTTTAATCTTGTTACGACAATAATTTTTGATCGAAACTGCGTGTGTTAGTCTTAGATAAGCCGATATAGAAATGCGCGGAATCCCGTTGTCTCCGTGCAACCATGTGCAACGCCTGTAGATTTCCCGTGCCTGCCGGATGAGCGCGAAACGCCGGTCATCTATGCCGGCGCTGCCTACGTAGGGGTCAGGGTCTTTGTACTTGGCCTTTGAGATCGACAATTTCGGCGTTTGCTACTAATTTCAGAGGATGCCTTGTATTAAAAAGGTTGCTTGGTGAATGACGGCGTCACTTACGTAGGCTTAATTATAATTACGTTTATGCCTTATTAAAACTTTTTAAAGTTATTTTTGTTGCATATAAGCTCCAAAAACGTAAAAAACCTACTTAAGGACACCCCACTCCTACTTGAGTAGCGCCACCACCTTAGTTCCGACGACCGCCGCTTCCCAAGTGACCGCTGATAATCTGACAGGCACGGGAAATCTAGGAGGCGTTGCTATGTTCTAAACATTTAGCTGATTGAGCTAGCGCTATATGCTTGGTACTGCGACTAAAGGTCATTGGCGGCAGTATACTATTTACTTACGTGCCAGCGCTGCGTGTTTTGTGCAGGTGCCTTGGGTATACATAAATGCTGGGACATCAAACACTGGAACGAAGACACGAAGTTATAGCTAACTGATCAGGAATACCTTACTATCTACTACATTTTCTACGGATAAAAGCTACTAATCTTGATGACATAAATATAATAAAATGATTTAGAGGTTAACACACTCTTAACCAGATCCCATTTCAAGTGCTATAGATATAGCCAGGAAAGCGGACATTTTTGGTCCAGTTCGCAGGACGTGACTAATGTGTACTAAGGGTGCGAAGCACGCCGTTTGCTTGTGCTTGAATGCACGACCTTGCATCAAAGGAGCAGGTAAAGCAGCGGGCACTGACAGGTGCACACCAGCACAAAGCTTGCGCATTTGTTCAACCCAGCGAGGTGCCACGCATGTTAGGCATACGTAAAATAGAATAGCTGGACATCACAGGGAGTACACACACACTTGTGTACTTCCGTGCATTTTCATTCGGCTGCTTGTGTGTGTGTGTGTGTATGTGTGTGTATGTGTGTGTGTGCGTGCGCTTTACAATTGTTCGCCAGGGGTGAATCTGAAAACACCACACTGGCACGATTCCCGCGTAGCGTTGAAGATCGGCGCAGACGGCGCAGTCACATCTGCCTGCTTTGCTTCTTGTTGCCCAAAGATGATGCGGTTGTGTTCTGACGAGGTCTTATGCGTGGAAGCGGCGTGAACAGGGACTCTTACGCGCGTTTTCGTTTTCTTTTCGCCTCTGAGCTACACTTTGCCATTTATTTTACTTCGCACCGCACATGCGCGTGTGGCAGCTCAGCACAATATGGTCTGGGTGCGAAAGTGTGCGTTCGGCTCGCCAGCAGCTTGAGTGGTAGTTAGTTGATCGATTGATTGATATGTGGGGTTTAACGTTCGAAGGCCTCCATATTATTATTGATTGATTGATTGATATGTGAGGTTTAACGTCCCAAAACCACCATATGATTATGAGAGACGCCGTAGTGGAGGGCTCCGGGAATTTAGACCACCTGGGGTTCTTTAACGTGCACCCAAATCTGAGCACACGTGCCTACAACATTTCCGCCTCCATCTGAAATGCAGCCGCCGCAGCCGGGATTCGAACCCGCGCCCTGCGGGTCAGCAGCCGAGTACCTTAGCCACTAGACCACCGCGGCGGGGCTCCATATTATTATTAGAGACGCCGTAGTGGAGGGCTACGAAAATTTCGACCACCTGGGGTTCTGTAACGTGCACCCATGTCTGAGCAGACGGGCCTACAACATTTTCGTATCCATCGAAAAGACAGCCGCCACAGCCGGGATTCGATCCCGTGATCTGCGGGTCAGCAACCGAGTACTTTAGCCACTAGACTACCGCGACGGAGTCTTGAGTGGGAGTCTGGCGGGCTATGGTGTATAGAGACCTCCACTACGGCGTCTCTCATCATCATATGGTGGTTTTGGGACGTTAAACCCCACATATCGATCAAGTAACTTGTGCGTATTTGAATGCTATATGGTTTCATATACAGACATGCGTGCATGACGTAGCTTCGCTATAAGTTCCCATACCGTCGCTAACCAGGACGCGATTGCTGATGGCAGTTTTTTGGTCGGGATTGATCGACAACTGGAAGCATACACACGGGCACCGGATATGGCATGATAGGTTGATAGAGAGTGACTGATTCAGAAAAGTTTTACCCCCGTATTCAGAAACGCTACTTGAATTTGACTTGAAACCGCCTTCAATGCAGCGCGTTCGCAACGCGTCTATGCGTTTGTGCTGCCTTGGCACGAACTAAAGACAAAGCCTTGGTAAGGCGTTTGTGCTCCATTGAAGTCGGTGGCAAGTCAAGATCAAGTCAAGCAGCGTTTATGAATACGGGGGTTAGTCTCGGGCTCTAATTATCATGCACTAGTATGCATTCCTGCCCTTTGTGAACCTGTATATAGTACTCTTGAGGAATATGTACGGATTTCTTTTCTTCCTTATCAAAACGGGAGGGTTGCATACCATCTTTTGGCCTTCATTGGCTAGCTCGAATGCGTGTGCACAGACGTTATACGCGCTCGCGCCGTAGCACACAGGGTCGTTTCCAAATCTGATGGTTCTGTGGTATCGATCGGTTGTCTATGCGTTTCTTTCTTTCTTTCTTTCTTTCTTTCTTTCTTCTTTCTTTCTTTCTTTCTTTCTTTCTTTCTTTGCTTCTTTCTTTTCGTTTCTTTTCTTTTCTTTCTTTCTTTCGTTCGTTTCTTTCTTCCTCTTCACGAATCTTTCCACCCTTGGTACGCTCGCCGGCGGGATGTCTGTGTGCGGCCGTCCACTGCGGGCGGCAGCGGTGCGCCCTCGCACCGCGCGAAAGAAGAGGCTCGGGGGAATGAACCGGAAAACGGCCTCGGTGGCCCCGGCGTCTCCCACGCGCGCGTGCTTGCATGATATACTCGCGCGTTGAAAGAACGAGTCGTGTTGAAGTAGCTCTGGCGTGGAGCGACGCGCGCCTGGGGTGTACAACACGGGGCTTATCGTATAACGGAATGCGTTTCTTTGTGGCGGCGATAGCGATATATAGCACGGACAACACGCCAAGAGACTTTCAACGGTGCGAGAAGCATGGTCAGAGTGACTTGAGGCGAGACCAATTTTTAGCATGTTACTTAATTACTCTGTCAATACGAAAATCGCCAGGCTTGTCGCGAGAAGACTTTTTCTATAAGTAAAATTAAACGTGGGTGTCGACGCCACCTGGAACTTCCCGCTTCAGTCGCCGTTACATAAATATAATAATGAAATATAAAAATTGAGCGTGTCTCTAATAAAACCTTGTAACTCATAGTCAGTAAAGGTAAAGTACATAGTTCTCAGAGGGGCCAGCATCTTCAGCTACCAAGATATAGGAAATTTTTCTGAGCAAATGTGCACAAAATATGGAGAAAAAAAACAAACAAACTTCGAAACGGGTAATTATAGCGCGAGAACAGAATGACGACACAAACAGAAAAGACACGAAGGACACGAGCGCTAGAGCTCTCGTGTCCTTTGTGTCCTTCTTGTTTGTGTCGTCGTCCTGTTCTCGTGCTATAACTATCGTCATGTCATACCAACTAGCCCAAGCTGCCACACTTTGAAACAAGTGATGTGCCCCGCGTAGATTTGGGGGCGAAATACAGAAAAAGATTGAACTTTTACGTTTTATTTTTTCTTCAATTAATGAACATGTTATGGGGAATTTAGTGACTGCAGAGCTTTTGAAATGTCATTCATCGGTCTAAATTGATTCATTCCTTAACTTAAGCGTCCCTTTAAAATCATCCTTCAGCCTATGAAACTGGCTTGTGTTCGCGTTCACGCAGTGCTTCAACGCTATCTGTCTGCATTAATCCACCACAGGACAGATGTAAAGTTTATAACAAACTGGGTTTTACCGTTCCTTTATTACAAATAGTATAATGGTGCAGTTAGTTGAGCCATAATTAAATTGATGATTCAAACTAAAGCGAGTACCGCCTGATTCGAAATAATTCAACATTTGGTGAATAAACGGAAGATAGCCGCCAGCACAGCGCCCAACCTGAGTGAGCAGCATCGTAGAAGTTCCTTTCTTGTCTGGAAAGTATGCGTTATGAGAAAATAGCTTTAAGCGATGGTTTCATCATTTCCTTTTTTCCTTTATCTAGCTATTCCACTTCCGACAGATACATCTGACGCTCCTCATGGACACACTTGGCTAACACCTGGGACTTGACAATTCCATGGTTGGATCCGGGGATATTGGGTGTTCACTGAATTATCGCAGCTGTAGGCGGGGTCCCATGCAACTTTCATATCCGCTGCAACCTACGCAGTACGCCCAATAACTTGTTGAATCTGGAGACGCTCCACAAGCGCAGACGCAAAAATAGATTAAAGTTTCTTTTTCAATTATTAGAAGGTGAGTTTAAAATTAACAGAAATGACTACATAGAACAACCTGGGAAACGAAGCGAGAGGGCAAAGCATACACGAGTACTGCACCCTTATTTTGCACGAACGAAGGCGTACCGTCATACTTTTTTCCCCGATGTCACTGAAGATTGGAATGGGTTACCGAGTAACATGGTCAATGCGGGTGATGTTAATGAATTTGTGCATATACTTGATTTACATTTATGTGATTTATTGTAAATATTATTGCGATTGTTATTTGTTGCATTGCGAATCAGGGTGTGTGTTTTTCGTTTGAAATGAAGAGCTTTCACGGATTTGTATATATGTATACCTGGTTTATCATTGGGAGATGTATAGTTATATCCCCAATTTGTTTGTACAGTGTGTCGTACCTTTCCTGTAATGACCCTCAATAGAGGGCTGACAGTATTTCTAAACAAAAATAAATAAAAAATCTTATGACTCCAAAAAAGTGAATCAGTCCGATAACAGTAATGTGACGTATGTGTGGAATCTTCTATGTGGAAACATCAACGCTTCGGTGGTGCTCCGTCGTTTCGAAAAGGGAGGGAAAACAGGCAAAATTGGCCGCGTTGCTGCGTGCTTAGCTGCAAATGTCGTTGAATGGTGGATAGTCTTGAGCCGGCCGCACTACACACGAGTCCTGGTCTCATCTGCGGTCACTCGTGATGCTGTTCTCGTACCATTTATGTCCTGCCAAGTGGCCGCACCATATATCGCCGGCAGAGGGCTTTTTCGTGCATAACGTCGCGTTTTCAGCGCAGCGTAAGAAACACCCGAGTCTTTACAATTACCTGTCTATGTATTCTTTAGTAAAGGAACACACTTTCTTATATTTACGTATGGATGTTGCGCCTCAGATATGCGTAATATTTGCTTCTCTTTATCGGCAATGTTCACTAGTATGAACGCAGCCACCAGTTCAAGATGGCTGGGCGGTCAGCAAGGGCTTACAATTCGGCCTGGTGGCTAAATTGTGTGACAGGCAGACCGAAATTTCTGCTTTCGGGTATCCCAAGAAATATCTTAAAAAAAAAAGAAAACCTTGTACGCAACCGACAATAGCTATATTCGCCTTAATGCGAAGCTTAATGCATGTGTCTGCATGAAGATAACCAACCGCAGTCGAGGCATTGAAGCTTAATCGCAAATGGAGAGAGAGACAGAGCTATAATGTGCAGAGGATGGCCTGAGTTTCTAGCATGCGGCCTGCACACGGGAGAAGGGAAAGAAAAAGAACGGGTGGAAATGAAGAAGCGGTGCTAATGTGCAATAACCACTTAACAATGGTTTCGCTTTGCAGTCCGGAGTGCAGTCCTGCATTCTTGAGAAAAATCCCTATCTGCCTTTGTAGCAGCTGTTGACAATGTCTGACGGCTTATTGATGAGAAAATACCACTTTCACTGATATTATGTCAGGCACACGAATTCCTACCGGCGTCGAAGTTGGAGCGTTTTTTTTTTGTTGTTGTTGTTGTTGCGACACGTAAGAGTGGGCCGCCATGAAATGAATGCACCATTGTTTCACTCACTTAACTTCACAGCGTTCATGCTTCGTTAGTGATTTGGCAAATGGGTTTTTCTGTTGTAGGTTAACAATCACGAAATGGGAACACGGGCCCGAAATAGACACGTTACGCACGAAATGTCTGGAAATCTCTAGATCATTGTTCGGTAATATCGCATATGCTTTGCGATGTACTGATAGGCTCGTTGAAGCTCGATTAGCGCGGCTTTCGCGACAGTTTAGGCTGGCATATCGCTTCCGTGCAGACATGCGTAGGGGGGGGGGGGGGGTGCACGGTTGAGGATATCTTTGCTGTTCAACTGATCAATGCCGCATCGTGTACATTTGACGCCTCGTGGAACAGTTTATATTTTTTTTAATTCTCTTTCTGTCATTTACTCCCCCCCCCCCCTCTTTCTCTCTTTGCTTCGCACATCTGTCCGATACACTCCCGACTCCCGAACGGCGCCTGTGCGTACGTGTTTCATTGGGGCGGCATAACCTATAGGGGAACCTAATGATCTGCCTCGATGGTAACGCGCGTGCTTGCATATTATATAGCACGCACCACACTCGCACGCACAACAAGCAGAAGGGCGGTTCTTTTTCGCGGGCAGTTATATAAAGACTTCACCGCCGGGCGTATTGCATATACGACCTGGGTATACATAAATCCGTGCGGAGTCTGCGTGTCTTTCGGTATCCTCTCTCTCTCTCTCTATCGCTGCGTGCCGCCGCGCCGTACGACTTGGTCCCGCTTGTGAAGGACGTAAATCAGGTTCATCAACCAAACCTCCCCCCTCCCCCCCTCTCGCCGCCGGCTTGCCTTGAAGCCGGTGTGTGTTCGTATCTGTTTTTTTTTTCCTTCTCTGCGCTCCTTGTCGCGGTGTTCAGCGCAGCTCGCTGTTTTTTTCGTGACGAAACCGAGCGGAGTGATTTATTTCTCGTCGAAGCGGGCGTGCGTGCCTTGCTCGTTTTATTTTTTATCTGTTTTTTTTTCGTCGTGCGCTGGCTGCACGTTGGGCCCGTTTACGCCTGGCGTCTCTATATATGCGGTATATGCAGAAACACATTTCTGCTGTGGACTGCGCGCGGACGCAATCGCGTCCGCGCTTCGGCAGCGTCTCTTTCAGCCTTCTCCCGTACAAACGCGCGGATACTTCAATACTTCATCTTCGAACTTTTTTTCGTCCTCTACTGCATCTCAATATACTGAGCACGAAAGCACGCGCAAATGTATGCGCAGTCCTTTTTTCCTGTTTTTTTTTCTTGTCGGCAGTGACAGTTGTCAAAAGCTCGCATGTGCGAGTCGCTCTTCATTTGAGTTCGCTCGCCCGTGACATTTTTCGGCTTGGCATCACATGAGAGATACGGCTATTGTGTTAGTTCTGCGTATATGTTAAATTGCCAAGTGATTTCGTCCTTGATGGAAACTGTCACGCGGTCTTTCAGAGAACAGCTGCAGACGCGTCTTGGCGGTGCATGTACTGGAGTACACTGGGCATTTCGAAAAAGGTAACTCATTAATATTGAATTACGTGGCCGCTGTATACAAGAGTCCGTGCGTGAGCAGTTAGGCAGTACCATTACTCTTAATTAATCGGGAGTGTGCAGAAACCACTGACGATGATTGTCAAAATAAGCGAAAGCTTTTGGGAATCAGCCCGATTTAAAAAAAGAAGAAGAAGAGAAAGAACGAGGATGCGCGCGAAGGCCTTTCTTGTTTCAGGTCATTGGCTTGCACTGCTGTGGACATTTTGAAAAAAAAAAAAAACAATAGCGTATGTGCGACTTCTTTCGGGTATTCCTGACTAGCCACGTAAATGACTCTCTTCAATGGCTCTCTTAACTCTCTTGTGGCTCACACGACTCTCCTAAGGGAGTATAATGACACCCCGAAGAGAGGTGACGTGCAAGCATGTATCCAAGAGTCATACGTGGCAAGCCAGGACTCTCAAAAGAGAGTCATTTATAATCTCTTCTTTCTGCTTCTTAGAGTGCACCAAGAGACGGAAAGTATGGCCGAGGATGGTGAAGGGCGAAATAGAACGACGAACTAAGAAAATTCGCAGGCATAAAATAGTCAACTCGCGCAGGACAGGTTGGGCTGGAGGTCACTGAGCTAGATACCTTCGACATGCAGTCGGCATAAGATACAGACTGCTGATAGTGATATCCACATACTTAAAAAAATGTTAAACGTTCCGAGATTATGTCACATAGTTAATTACTCAGTAGCGCTTATTGCTGCGTGTTCCATTCATTGGGACACGTTGTCACTAAGTGGCATTCGGACTCGATGTCAATGACATGGTTATTGTATAGGTACTTCACGAGTATGAAAGACATGACAAGTTCAGACACATTGCTTAAATCGAGGTTGGCAACAGAACCCAGGTGGTGGTATTAAAAGTGCATTAACTTTTTTTTACTATCGACATAGTAGGTGAGCTATATCAGACCGCTGAATTTATTCCACCTTATAGAGTGCACCTCGTTGAAGAAATCAAGGCAGATTCCTTTTATTGCTTTCAGCTTCTTAATTAAAGTAATCTTTCGCATTAAACTCAATTCACAAAGTGACGTACAGTATGGTCGACTGTCAAAGGGAACACTCGAATGCACACCATCAATATTCCTAGCCTTCTAAGAGCAAGTGGATTAAGAAACAATCTTCATGCAAGTCAATATTCTGTCAAGAGCCGTCGGAACTTTTAACTAACAGTAGCCCTGTGCACATCTAAGCCGCTATGATTCTGTAAGATAGCGAAATCTTAACATGCTGCTCACGCAGGTATTCCCTTTAACAGTGGATCCGTCTGTACAATCTTTGGGACTAATGACAACTGATCGAACATAGAATTGCATATGCATGGGAGATAAAGACTTTGGGGCAATTTAAAGGTGAACGATTCCTGTGTGGAATTTCAACTCGTGCAAACTTCTTTACATGCATTGACATGAAAATATAATGTACAATGCTGGGTCAGCCATTCCCCAACGATGTGCGAACGCTTTATCAACGTTCGTTTTAAAATGAATGATGGCTTGTGCAAGGGAAGCCCTCAACAACGATGCGAGGAGCTGAGATTAGAACTCTACGGAAGTGCCGTATACGTTGAAGTGTCGCCCCGTGGCCTTGTGGCTAAGAGATCGCTATAGTGGTGCATTTGGCCTCCCACCTGTGCATGCACCTCAAGGTGAGCCGTTACCCTGTCACGCGTAGAACCATTTTTTTTAAAGGGGTGAAGTTCCTTTGGTGTGAGTCGTTCCCTCCTCTGTAGTATGCATGTAGCCATGCAGCTCTAGTTTATGAATTGCTCAATAGATTACGTTGTGTGTACGGGGCCTTGGAAATAATATCACTAGATGAAGTTAGTGGTTGTCATATAGGTGACGGACTGATTGACGGTGACGGGCTCCGTGGATTTGCTGTAATTTTTTTGAAGGGACACTAAAGTTGAATAATGAGTCTCCTTATGGGTTAATAAATTTCTCTCAAGAAGTATAACGTGGTCCATTTTACCATCGTAGCTTTAATAACAGAAAATGAAGCCAGGATCAAAGTGTAATCTTAGAAATTTCGGGCGACTATATCCGCAGGTAACGTCACGATTTTCAAAGCGCATTTTTCATATATTGGCGTCATTGAACCCACGAAATCTCTTCAAACTTCGCATGTCAAGTCTCCACGGTGCCATCAGAGGACAATGTATTGCATTGTTACTGCTTGGAAATGACGTAGATCTCAGTTTAAGCCGCTAATGTCTATACGACGTCAGGGCGTTTGGTGCGGGCACTTCAAGCTAGCGCTTTTTGTGGTAAGCGGGGTTATTTTTTAGAAAAAATAGAAAGCCCATAGATTACTCTGAGTCCAATGCCGAGAGAGATTTATTTTCGCCTTCTATTTAGTGGTTACATATGGCGTTCGACTGTTGATTCGAAGGCCGCAGGATCGAATCCCGGCCGCGGCATCGCATTTCTATTGAGGCGAAATGGATTCGAGTGTATTGGATTCAGTTCGCGTTATCGGCTCACGTAATTGGTATTAGGATACAGATGCACGCTAAAGAACACCGCTATAAAATTACCAAAGCCCACCACTACAGCGTCCCTCATAATCAAATGGTGTTTCGGGACGTAATACCCCGGCAATCATTTATTATTTCTCGCCTTCTTCGGGCATCTTACAGGCTCTTATCTTTTCGCCACGCACTTTTTCATGAACGTGCCTTCATAAATGAACCTATCAGAAGTTCGCGCTGGTATCTCCTCTCGCGCAGTCGGAAGTGCCGGAAACGTTGTTGATCGTGCCTGAGTCATCCGAGTCGAGGCAGGAAAAACTCGAAGAGGTAGGAAAAAAAGTATTCACTCGTTATGTGGACCAATCGAGACCTTATTTCCTCATGACGTCACGTGAACAAGTTGTTGGCGTCATCACGAATCGAGCCGGAAAGACGGCCGATGTCGGAAGGAGGATATGACATGCTCACTCTTTATGTATTCACATGTTCTTTTGGGTTGTTAAGTTACGGCGCGTCTTAGTAGTGCCTTGTCTTACGACCAGGTCTCGGGGGCCGACGCACTTGTTTTGTTGGACGTTGCACGAAAGTAACGCGTGGCCCATTTTGTATGTAATAAGGCGCGCCCTCCTCCCGACGGCGAGTCGGGCCTCCCCCGCGGACATAAAAATCAGTTTTGCTGCTCTTCCGCCCTAGTGGCTTCGGTGCCGTAAAAAGAAAGGAAGGAGAGCCGCCCTGCTTTACTTCTGCCCTTCTCATTTTTCCCTCGCCCTCGTAGATATACATATATACTCTCCCCGCATTTTTTCCTGGTGCTCCTGCATACAACCCGCGAGGGTTAACGGGAAAGAGAAAAAGCAAGTAAAAACAAAAATCGGCCGTCCCCTCCTCATGCTTCGTTCCCGGCGCGCCTCCTTTCTTCTCTTCGTGCATCCCGCTTGCTATAGGAGTCGCACTATTCCTCCCTCCCTCATTTTTTTTTTTTTTTATTGATTCCACTTACGGTGCGCCGCTGCGTGCGCCCTTGTCCTATCGATTTTTCAAACTGTGCATCACACAGTGGCGCCGCGCGCGGCTTTCGCGTGGCTCGTGTCGAACTCCGTGCCTTAGCGGCATCGACGCCCTTTCGCATTTCCTGATACACGCGGGTGACTCTCGCGCGTTGATCTTTCATTAGTTTTGGACACCTGTGCCAAACGTGGTGGAAGCTCTTTTTGCCGCGTTCATTTTGGTTGGATCTCTCTGGTGTTATGATGGCTAGGTATAGTGTTGGTTCGCCTTTTTTTCTCTCTGTCGTGCTTGAATACTTTTCACAGTGCCACGTTGTGTATGTCGCGGCTTGATGTTTTTTTTTTGATCGTTAATTCGGAAAAGGTTGGAAAAGGAGATAAACCAGAATGAGACGTTTTGGCACTTACACGGTTTTTTTTTTTTTGTAGCTGAGCAGCACTTGCGTGACTTGCTCTCATAGTGTCTTGTGACTCTCCTCGGGCTTTTCTGAAGCGTCCCAACTCCCCGGCAGTTAGCAGAGAGACTAAATTACAAGTCTTAGCTGAAAAAAAAAAAAAAACCCGAATAAGGTCATTCATTCAAATGCGGACACTCAGTCGAGGGCGGACTGCGTGCTCCGAGTTGGGACTCGATAGCATCCTCCCCCCTCCGCCTCTCTGCGCGCCTTTAGAGGTGTACTACTTGCACTGACTACTTATTACAACATTTGTGATTTCTAAAAATTGTATATGCCAAAAATTGTCGCGCGACAAAGGTTTGCTATAGAAGCAACTGCGTCGGGGTTAATGGAAGATTTTTTATAATTAGTCGCCTCAACGTCATTTTAAGCTGAAGGAAAGTATTTCTTTCTCGATATAAAGTTCATGTTCGAAAATCACAAAGAACCTGACTTTTATGAAATTTTCGTAACAAAATCAGTATTTTCTAAAAAATAACGCTGGATATATCGGTTTATAAACGAGACTAATCTCCATGTTCAGAGGAAGGTGGAAAGCAATAATAGTTGAATGAGGAATGCAGTTCGCGCCGGCATTTCGACACCGAGGCATGTGACGTGACACAAGCGTACGAAGCGCGTGATCTTGGCATGCGTTGTGAAGGTGCGCGACCTCCTACTGGGAGCCACCAGGAAGTGCTGGCAGCTACGCAATAGCGTGTCCTTAGCAAACGTATTCGGCCGCCGACATTTGCGTATGCTTGTTTTATCAGACCCTGCTGTCGGGTGTTTATTGCGACGGAGGCTAAAAGTGCGTCTTCACGGCTCGAGAACGAAGTTTGGCCCGACTTTCAAAGGCAAGGCAAAAAACAAAAACAAACGCGTCTGCCGAGAGCTGCCGCAAGGGCAACTGAATATTGGGGAAGCGCGCGAAAGGAAGTGTAGGGAAATTCGGAAATGCAAACATTGCAAAGAGACTGAGGGTAGAGGGAGAGAACGATACTTCAACTGTTATTGCATATGAGTGGGGAACCGCAGATGGTGGGCACCTTTATTCCGGGGCTCAGTTGGCCCTTGCCGCCGTCTTTGCCCTTCGAACCCGCCAAAGGTTATCCTCAAGACGATAGTTATAGCGCGAGAACAAAACGACGACACATAGACAAGAAGGACACTTGTCTTTCGTGTCCTTCTTGTCTCTGTGTTGTCGTTTTGTTCTCGCGCTATAACTATCGTCATGCCATACCAACTAGCCCAAGCTGCCACACTTCTAAGTTATCCTCAAAAGCTGAGCTGCACAGTGGTGCACCTCCCATTGCTCATTTTGTGGTGTTCTCCACTGTGTATTGCACGTGATGTGAAAACGAGTTGGGTGGTCCCAGGCACGCACATAGGATAATATGATGCGGTAGAATACATGCATCCTGTGTAAGTCGGTGTATGTATTTGTCTGGCGTAACGTCACAGATTCCGTTGGTGTGAGGTTCTTATGCGCTGGAGGATACATTTTCCTATTATTCCTGTAACATGTGTCCTTGGAGGCACGGTGATTTGTGAAAGCTCGGGGCCGCGAACAGGTTCCCCTGGATGCCTTCATGCACTGGCGCCTGGATTTCAAAATATTGGCTTGTTAGGCGAGTCAATAGTTTTCATAGTTGGCTCTATGTTCGTGAGGTTCCTTCTTCGCCAGTTATGGTCTGGGCGTATTCGATTGGGAAGTCCTTATAGGCTTTGGTTAGAACTTGGCAGGCCTCCGTACTTATTCTGCCCTTTCAGTAGTTCATGCATGCAGCATTCGAGCACGTGATGATTATAGGTAGGGCTTCTCGCTCCCTGCCGTCTTTAGACACTTATAGTGTAGCGGGCTTAGCGTAATAGCGGTCTTACCGCCATAGTTGGATCGAAGTGCGCATGCGCAGTAACTTACGTGACCCGTACCACTCATCGTACGCACGCTATTTTTCAGATTTAACGTTACCGTGACGGTTTACGTAGTGTACGTAAAACATGGCGGTGGTTTCGGTCTTGTGTTGTGTGTTCTTTGTAATAGTGGCTGCGCTTCCTAGCAAGATGGATCCTTACCAACTGGCCCGATACAATTGTTTATTGGTGGTTTCGGACGTCCGCTTCGAAGTGATTATGGCGTAGTTGAAGGATTCTCTTCGTTCGCAGTAAACGACTGTTCAAAATGGCTCGCTTGCCTTCGGTTAGCTACGATGACTGAGTGTTACGTATAAGTTAGCGTAGTCATTGAGATAGCTTCCCATTTGTAGCATCTTTAGGGCTAACCAAAAGTCGATGTAAACAAATCGGGAACATGAATGTTTTCGTGTTTGGAGCGCGGTTCACGTTTATTTACTTTTATGATAAAAAAACAACAAACTTGTAAACATTGCTTCGCGCGGCGACACGTGCAAATGTTCACGTATTCTTTTACTTTTTACTGTTCTTTAACTTATTCACTGTACGATAGGTAGCGCCACCGTCCCAGCGGGGGGCACGTAAACCACGTGAACGCTATCCCGCTAAACTATAAGGCGCTGTCCGCAACAAACGTTTTCGGCACTGTAACGCTACTCCCTTAACCCCCGCTATCACGCAAATGGTTAGCTGTAACTGCCAGTGCAACTGCCTTCCTCACCTCTTCCGTTATCGAGGCTTGTGGGCTATTGAGGCACTGCTTGTAACTTTTCCTTTCACTCTGTGACCACTGCTGCCATGTTCATGCAATAATTTCACTGACATGGTGCAGCGTGTGTGAATATCGCCGTAGTAATTCATTGTGTGTGTGTGTGTGTGTGTGTGTGTGTGTGTGTGTGTGTGTGTGTGTGTGTGTGTGTGTGTGTGTTTCATCTACGTAAGCTGCTCTTTTCTTCTTCCAGCTTGAATTGGATCCGTGTTTTTCGGTAGTGCGTAAATTTTGTGCCATTCTCTGAGCGGACAGGACAATTCCTTGGCGTTTGTTTACCGGCGGTGCCCCATCCTCTGGGGAAGTTCTCTGTTGTGTGGTGTTTGAAGCGTGATGGATTGACTATGGCGATGTGACCGTCGGCCAACTTCACTTGCCGAGAAGCGTGGGGGTGGGTTCAAAGACGGACTATTCAACCTGGTGAAGTCACTGGCCGGAACTTGACTATTGAGTGTACACCCTTCGCCGAGCGTCTTTGTTGAAAGGGTCTGGTTTCTAGCGCGTCTTATTTATACTTACAACCGCTATGATTATTTTTTTGCACGCCTCAAAATGACAGTGTCAGCCCATTTCAGGATGACGTGAGTCTGTGTGATTGGCTTCACCTGCATCATAATCATCGTTCAGTATCAAAATCGTTATTTCCACCGTCATCATCGTCATCTATAATATGTATGCCCCCTCTAGCAACGTGGCCTACGTGACGATGACTGCTACTACTATTATTACTTCGAACGACACCGCTCGGAAGGGGTCTCGGGAGAAGTGCAGCAGAGCGATCAGTGGCGTTCGCAGGACGTGGCCGCTGTAGACCCCTCGCGGCTCACGGACACTGTATTTAGCTGTCAGGCGAGAAGTACGGGGGGAGTCGCCGCCACCATATCGGGTGACAAAAGGTCTTCGTGTGGCATTTCTTTCCGGACCCTCTTGGAGCAGAAAGGGTGTGCTGCCTTTTCCGCGGCCCGAGGCACACCCTCTTGTTTCCTCCAGCCTGCACCGTGGCCTGTCGTCGGCGAGTGGAAAAAAGCCGCGACGCGTTAGCACCTCGGCCACACTCGCTTCCTCCTCCTTTCCATCGTTATCCCGCCACCGCAGCCGGCGCTCAGCGGGCGCGACGCGGTGAGCCGTACGCGGCAGCCATCTACTGCGGCTGTTGCTCCGCCGGCTGTCCCAGTGCTCGCTCCTGCTGCAGCAAACGACTCCTCTGTCGAGAGGCGGCGAGGGAGCGAGTTGTCCAGATTACGGCTCACACTCTTTGTAACGCCACTCAATGCCCAGCTTTTCGCCTTGCCTCACCCTCCTCCTCGTCGTGTGTTCGGCTTGTTGTTTCTTTTTCCTTGTCTCCTTTCTGTCCACCCCCCCTCTCCCCCAGGGCGCACCCCATCGCGTCTGTCCCCCTCCCGCCGTGGCGTAAAGCTTGGCTCTCCCTTCTTCGCCTCCGCGGTTCCCGTTTTGGGAGCGCTCGCCCAGCTTGGCTTGCTTGAGCAGCCCGGCGTGCAGCGCGGCATACCAACACGCGTGCGCGGCTTTCTCGCATCGCGCGTTTTTTTTTTTTTCTCCTAGCGTTTCTTTCGCGGCGGCGCGCCGCTGGCTCCCGAGTAGTAGTTTCTCCCGGGTTTCGCTTGCGATGCCTTTGCCGCCGCTCACTCGGCCCCCCTTGGGAAAGCTTCGCCTCGCCGCTTCCTCCCTCTTTCCACTCGTCGGCCATAAATTTGGCTCTCGCGGTGCCAGTGGGGAAGTCGGTTGGACGGTCTGCCCCGCCGGATGGACGACCTTGGCGTTTGTTTGTTTGCTTGCCTCATTATCCTGCCAACCGGTACTCGGTTCGTATATCGCCGGCCGTTCCACTCCCCCCCCCCCAATGAGGGGGGTCGCTGCTGGTTTGATTTTATTGCGCTTTTCCTTTTCGCGTCATGTACCCCCGTAAAGACGAGCTTGAGACGAGTGGTGTGGCTTAAGGCTCTCCTTCCTACCCACACCTTGTATATTTTTTCTCTTTTTTTCTTGCTCTAGGTAGGATGAGGAGGCGTTGCTTTATTTCTGCGAGCGCTCGGGCGTGTAAGAAGGGTGAGGTGCACTGACTTCTGCGAAAAAGCGAGAGAGTTAGCGCCCTCTACTGTCGTCGTCCTGCGCTCCTCTTGGTCGCAGTAGCGCCAGCTTTATATTTCCCCCTGCGCTCGGCGTAGGCTGGGTGCCGTTTTCCGCCTAATGGAGATACAAGTGCGGGACCGTCAAAGGGGGACGCGCTGATAGCCGCCCTGCCCAGAGCGACTTTCATGATGAAGTGCGTTGATCATGGCATCTGACATAGGGCCCCTTTAATTTTTAGAGCTCTGTCTCTTACTTCTAGAGTTATTTTTGCCTAGGTGCATCACCCTCGCGAGTGTTTTGGGATTAAATGTGTACTGACATGAATTCTAAATATTTTTAGATCGTTTGTCTAAGAATACCGCTCTCGAGAAGCCCTAAAATAGTAATGTAGTCGCTTGGAATGCATCGAATATATTACAGTGCACCTTGGAAAAAGTTTCGGTTTCGATGTCGATAGGGCGGTCTCTCAGTTCTATGGCAGTGTGACGTCACGCGGTAACAGCAACTCCCGACGTGATAGCGGAAGATCGGTGCGTAAAAAAACGATAGGAGAACTGTCTCTCTCTGACTCTGACAACGATTTTTGAGATTTTCGCTGCACGCGGGATGTAGGATTCGCGAACACAGTTGTACTGTCTTCACTAGCCGGGATAATGTGCATTGCTGTGGGGCTGGCTTGCTGGTACTCAGTGATAAAACGTCTCTCATCAAAGCAAAATATTATACGAGCTGTGTGGCTCTGGCGTACAAAGACCGTTAACGCTGCACACCAAAAGAAAAAAAAAAAACCGTAAAGTTTCCTTCTTGCGATGCCTCGAAATCGTCTCAGTATTCCTCTGAGCTTTGGGTTAAAAAACACTTGTGTGCGCGTGACATGATTGTCTATCATCAGAGAGACTTCGAAAGACTTGTTATGATTTTTTTCTAGATAGGTAGATAGGTAGATCATGATAGATAGAAACGGTCCAAGTGCCCTTAGTTTGCTAAGGTATGCTTCTCATTTAAAAAGCCATGCGTGGTTAATTTATATGCCTCTCAATACTGATTTGCATCATTGGTTGATTGCCCTATGCAGTGGACGAAACGCTTCTAGGCTGCGAATGTGATGCGTGGGCATGTTCCAGGCGCCTGCTTGTGTGCGCGCGTCTTCTTCGTTGAATGCGACTGTGCCGTTTTCGCACAGCATGAACTAAGCGCTTCGAGAGCTGCTAGATCGAAACAATTCAGAAGTACGGGCGCCCAATGTGGTTTCGGTGGTTTTCGAGCAAACGAACGCCCTAATGAAACCGAAAGTGTGCGCCGAGTGGGGGAAATGAGTCACATTCCGGGAGATTCGCTGCTCGTTATGTTTCCGGAAGTCTTCTTGTACTCTCAATCGCACGTGGGGGTGCATTCTCTGATCTAATACGTAGCCCGCTTTTCTTTGCTGCATGAGTTGCAGTGTTAGAAAAAGCGGCCATCTATCGGAATAGTGTGGACCAGTTGAGTTGGGGGGGTATACTCTTTTAAATGTTCATATTTCTAGTCTGCGTGCAAAGATTCCTGAGGAAGTGCCCGTAGTTAACTTACACTGGATGATTTTGTACTACGCGTCGTTGGAGTTCCAGTTCTGCAGGGATAAATGTAAAACTTCATTCTGGCTAAGAAATTCTCCGGGTTAAAGTCCAGTTGCCCCGTGGTTTTTGCCATCTTGCGATCTCTCTCCATCTTGAGCATTTGTTCCACTTTGAGCAGGGCAGCGCAGCCTCCCACTTTTTCGGTGTTAAGTGCACGTGTCGCTTTGCAGTCTCATAATGACGGAGTGACGGAGAAGGTGGTGAGCATGGTTGTACGGTACCGCAATGTTAAAGAACTCCGTCCGTTTGGCTTGGTTATGCATTTCACGAAGCGCTGAGTCATTGAACCGTGGAACGCCTGGTTGAGACACTCTTCCGAAATTCGAGCACGTGAAAACATATACCGAGCACAAATAACAACTTTGATTCGCTTGACTTTGTCGGTGCGTCGATTAGTGTAAATATGTGCATATTATACTCGGTGCCCGTAATCTAGTCTACTTAATATGTGTTTGTATAACGTCATTGGCTGTTATACGCTGGTACCGTCACAGGTGTTCCGTAAATTTACGGACAAGGCCTTGCACAAACTCTCTTCTCTGTCTGAATACGAAGATACATGTCTGCGTGTTCGAACAGAAAAAAAAAAGGATGTCGTACAGAACTCATTGTCTGTAAGCCTGTTGTTGTAAAGCTACTTCACGTCATCTGCAGGATTAATATATTTCCCATTGTTTTCCAATGAGTCTATCCTTATTGTATTTCTACAAATTTATTGTTTTCCTGGTTTGATTTGGAATGAATTCCGAACAAATTGTTGCACCGTCCACAGCAAACATTTTGTGTCGGTCGGTAACACTGCTCTACGCGCACATCTTTTATTTCTTTCGACAAACAAACGAACGCTGTGAAAGGATCGCAGAACCGCAAAGAACCCGATGCGGAAAGGTTTTCATCCGGGGCCCGAAGGCAGCAGTTCAACGCTTCCTTTCTCTCTCCGTCTCCTTTTCTTGTTTTTTTAATCAACCTAAAGTTAGGCGATGAAGGAGAAAAAAAAAAAAAGACAGGCGTGAAGAAAACTGACCGAGGAAAAGCAGACTCGCGACTTGCTGTCTTTAACACCACACAAGGATTCTCATTTTTTCCTTTCTTTTTGGTACGCCGTATTCTAACTTGCTCGGTGGTCCTCACTGCGTTGGCTGTGTCACTGTGTCTTTCTTCGTGCGGTTAGGCGCGGTCGGATTTTCGCAGAGCCTTTCGTACTCCGCGGGAGCGGGCTCAGAGCTCGCGACGAAGCCAGAAATTTGTTTTTGATGAGAACCTCCACTTGAGAAAAGGCGAGAGAAAGAGATAGAGGAGAGAAAAAAAAAAGTAGAGGAAAGCGAGGTTGCGCCGGGGAAGCTGAGTCGTACAAAAGATACAAAACTGTGGTTATGTAGGCGGGCGACGTGGAGGAAGGAAGTGCGTATGGGAGAGGAGGAAAAGCGTGAGTCTGTCCCTCGCTTTCTAGCTGGATAGATTGTTCTCGCTTCTCGGCGTTCGATTGCGGCCAGCCCCCCCGAAAGACAGAGCCGCGCTTCTTCCCGATAGCGTTTTATTTATTTATTTATTTATTTATTTATTTATTTATTTATTTATTACAAGTACCTACATCGCCCATTGGGCATTGCTGTAGGGGGGTGACAGTAGAAAATAGAATACAAAACAGCAAAATTAAAAGCAAATAAGTCGTGCATTACAGTATACAGGAGAAATCAACACTTGTAGTACAGCATTAGAACAAAAGTACAAAACACAAGATTATACAACGAAAGCAGTAATTATACATATAAAAAATCAACAACCAAGAGAAGTACAAAGCCAACGTTAAATATATAGGTTATTTCAGGCGTATGAGCTTTCGTTTACCGTGCGGTTGTTTTTTGACCCCCCCCCCCTTTTTTTTTTTTGCTGTAATGCTATATATAGCCTCCTTAGTCCCAAGAATGCACTAATGAAAAAAAGCTTTTGCAAAACTATTACTTGGCTTGCTGCCCTTCAAAACGAATGCGGAAAAATTGTGAACTCGAAAATCTTAACGGTTGTACCAAAATGTTATGCCACCCATTTGGGTTCTCCTCAACTTTTGAAGTCTCTTAAGAAATAATGCTTTCACTTATTACGAAGACGCAGCCGAGCACTGGTCCAGTACGCAGCCATTTTCGTTCACTCGTTTCACGAATATCACTGGACACATGGTGCCACTTCTCGGGGCTCAGCGAAAGCAACTCATGCTTATTGTGGCAAGACACATTTGGACACGCGGATGTGGAATAGTGGTGATCTGTAGCCTTTGCAACAACGGTATACGCACTCGGGTGCTCGGGGATCGAGGAGGATAGTGGTCGGCTCGGCTGCAGGCTTCAGCAGCGTGGCGATCGCAACATGCATACGTTCTTTGCAGCGCCGATAAAAGGAAGAGATGGAAGGCACGAGGGAAATGTAACCCGCGAGACGTATTCAACTCGAACCATGCCGGGCCAGCGCTCTTGAATTATGTAAACAAACGATTCCTTCGTAGTGCCGTGGCCCCGCTCTCCTCGGTGTTGCGACTTCATTCAAGTCTCGGGGCGAAGACGAGCAAAGGAGCCGCAGTTGGTAACAGGATTTTTATTTACAGTATTTTACATGTTGAAGGTAGCGTGGTACTACAAGAATGAATGGAAGCAACCTTAGATCGTGTTGTGCTTGCCTTTTAAAGCCTGGGTTTCCCCAGTATTCCCTTCTGGAGAAAACAATTGAGTCCAGGGCACTCCGATAACATTGTCGTCTTCATCTCCGCCCCCTAAGAGGGAAAGTCAAACACTGCCACCTTCTCAACATAGGAAAGAGGGAAGAGGCACGCCCAGTTCGTTTAATGGCGTAGGAGAAACAGACGCAATGTACAAGGCGACAGCAGGACACAACTAGCACAGTGCAATCACGTCGAGTCCCACGCGCAGACAAACTGTGTAGTCATGTGCGGCTAGCTCCCTGGCAGGCCACGAAGGGACTATGCCGACCTGCTCCTTCCTTCATCTTTTATGCTTCATCTTTTATTCCCACTTTTCCACCCCTACAAGGCACTTAGCCATGTCGCCAGCGGGCAGACAGAAATTAGTGTCCTTTTCCTCCAACAATCACTATGTACCAAGGAACGCGAGAAAGGTCCCCGTAGACGGAGTCCAGACGCTTGGCTTATTGTCCGGTGTACATTGACGAACCCAGCGGCGCAGAGGTGACCACTCTTTCTACGCAGCTCAGACTGAAAATAGCCCTTTCTAGACAATCGTCGGCCAGGCTTTTCCAAAGGGTTTTTGGCGAGCCGCGTCGACGGCCCTGAAGAGTTCGCAGTACGGCTGCTGTGTTGTTGCCGATTCTGGACACTTCAGGGAGCGCTGCAATGCCGGAACAAATAACGGGGTAGATCTAGCAGAAACCATCTCACGCGTCCGGCGCCAACACATGGAGGCCGATCACAACATCGGCCTGACACTTGTCGTGAAGGCAGTGTTCCCCCCTTAATACCTTTGCAACGAGAGACAACGGGAGCACCGTGTCTCACGAAGTTCTTTGTTGTGAGCGCACGCAGCCCAACAGGAGAAAAACAAAACAAAAACTACTCGTTGCTGTTTTGTAACTGTTAAGCCAACGGCGGGTGCACGTTGTGTGACCGCGGCTGCATGCCGTTTCCGCGCCCATTCGCTGTTGCGCGCGTTGGAGCTCCTTCAATTCGCGCTGCTCTTCTTCCAGGCAAACTACTCGCGTCCTCCCAATCACGTTGCTCCCCATAGCGGTTCCACAGGGCAACTGCTGATAACAATGCCGGCGCGACGTGAACGTCATGACGGGGCACTGTATACGATTGGAGGAAGGTGCCGCCGTCGCCGAGTGTCACGGCGCTCACGAATGAGGCATCGGCACTTGCCCGGAGCGCCGAAAACTTTTGTTCCACGCGCCGTTCTATCCGTGGACGCGATGCGCCGTAGTCTAGTCATGTAGATTATCGCTGTTCTCAAAAGGACTGCTCATGCTGTCACGCGTGCACTTCTCGCGCAAAAAGGATGTGCTTGCCCTCCCCCTCTAAAGGAAAGGCCCTAATTGAGCTTGCTGACGTGTGCATCGGTGTCAACTGAACGCGAGAAAAAGCAGGAGTATAATCGTCGGGATATAACACTTTTTCCCTCAAAGTATACTCGTCAACTCTCTTTCAAGGCGGGGTATAGGCGTAGGTGCGGCTCCCCGAAAGCGACTCGACGTGCGCCTTTATGAGTTCTATATACGTGGCAACGAAAGAAGTGTACATATGAGGGCTTGGTGTTCTTTGTTAGACACAATATTAATGGGGCATAACCGATAAGTCTGTTACATCTTCATATACGTGGCAAGACAGATAGCACTGACAAATAAGAAATCGGGTGCCTCCCTAATGCCAGCGGCGCTAGAGATCCGTTGTCGAAGCCGTATGGTATGAGTGCGCTTTGTTTATGCAAGCGAAAGCTTGAGTGATGATGGTCTTCGTCGCGTGGATTCTCGTCCATATACGAGGTCGCCCCTTGCACCCCGGGCCCCTTCTTTCGGCTAAGAAACACCTACGTCCCAAAGGAAAGTAGTCATGTCTCGTTTGCAGCACGTCGCAAACAGTTGAGATTAATGTTTCCTAATGGTGTACTATAAAAATGAGTAATTATTGTTGAAATTGGGTTTAACATCCCAAAACCACGATGTGGTTGATTACGGGGAGATTACGTTGTGGAGGGCTCCGATAACTTCGACCAGCTGGCGTTCTTTAACGTGCACTTGGCATCAAGCATTTCCGCTTCCATCGAAAACGGGTTCACCGCACTCGATCCCGCGACCTGCGGGTCTGCACTTGAGCACCATGACCACCAGACCAACGTGTAGGGTTTTTGTGTGACGTTCAGGACATTATGTTAAACAGTTAAAGCAAGTGAGTCGCCGCCCAGTTGTGTACAAAAAAATTAATGAAGACCCTTTGGACAGGGCTTAGCATCTGGTTGATTTTTTATCCGAACCAAGTGCTTCGCCTTGTATACGCTATTGTAGGCTCCGTTACAGTATTGTGGCATCTCGCCGCAGTCAGTCGGGAGGCATCTTGTTAGCCTAATGATGACCGAACGCGCCACTAAAATCGAAGCGCACATTTAAGCTAACGCCGACAGGAAGCAGAAAACCGCGTTCCACTGCCGGTCGTTATCTACACTGCCATTCCAGTTTCACCACAAGCAGAGAGATGGACCGCGCGACCGCTCGTAAACTTCAATTTCACTCGCTCTAAAGATTGCTCCGAAATGTCTTTTTTAGGCAGTCACGTTCCTGCTCGCTTTTACTGGCGTTCGCGCGCTAGCCTTTCAACCGGTCGATATAGGAAGAGGCGACAACGGCACGCCGTATAGGTACTTTGGCTCGGGGAACCTCTAATGAACCCAGGACGAGATGCGTTCTGCGGTCGGCCGCTGTTTTTACGGTGGGGGCTTCTTCAGCCTCACGTCGCTGCCGACGGGCCTACGTCCCACCTTGCAGCGACCTGTCGCCTCCCGGCCCGCCTCGTTTCTATCTTGCGGTCCATCGCGGCATCGGCGCACTTGTAGGCTGTGGAGATAAGCCCCGCGCCGCCGTGGCTGCATGCATGTGTCGCTGCAGGCCGCGCTGCTGGAGTCCGTGCCTTTGAAAAGCTTCCGTTCCGTCGATGCTTCGTGGGGCTCAGGGGCGTGCGAAGAGAGAGAGGGCTGTGTATGCACAGAGCCCTACGTATACCCGTGTGGTCTCGGCACGGCTTCCATGGAAGCGATCTTCGCGCCTGTATATGCGGGGCGTTTCTAGAAATGTGTCCAGTATTCTTTAAAACTCCCTTAAAGAAATCACTTGCGGCGTTTCCTTACTTCTGATACGCCGCAAGTGATTTCTTTAAGGGAGTTTTAAAAAATACTGGACACATTTCTAGAAACGTTTCCTTACTTCTGATAGTGCACGTTCAAGAACCCCAGGTGGTCTGAATTTCCGGAGCCCTCCACTACGGCGTCTCTCATAATCATACGGTGGTTTTGGGACGTTAAACCCCACATATCAATCAATCCTTACTTCTGATATTACGGCCGTGATATCAAAAGTTAACACAATGTTTTGACCAGGGGGGATAGCCGGTCGAGTCAAATGAGCGAATTCAAGCGATTCCTACGAATTTAGTCCATAGCCACTTTGAAATTTCGGAAAAGTGGCCACTGGTAAGCACCGCGGAGCGATTAAATCTGACGCATTTAGCTGGCGAAAGCGACGCACCAAACAGCGCATCAACCATTCACTTCGACAGCGCCCTCACTGATGAGATCCCTCGCCGTTATCAGCCGTCAATTTAGACGCTTCCCTTCGAGGCCGCTTATCGACGCCGCTTATCTTCTCCCCCAATGCGAGTGAAACAGTGTCGTTATTGAGGGTGTTGTCGAAATGGTAGATGCGGTTTGGTGCGTCGGTTTCGGTTTCGCCAGCTTGCCATTTTGCCTGCTTGCCAGCTTGCCATTTTGCCAATTGGCCAGATTGCATCGCTCCGCGGTGATTACCAGTGGCCGCTTTTCCAAAATTTCAAAGTGGCTATGGACTAAATTTGTAGGAAGGGCTTCAATTCGCCCATTTGACTCGACTGGCTGTTACCACTGGTTGAAAAGTTAATTGCGTTAATTTCTATATGTACTGCCGTAATTAACGTTTGTACTCATCTCAAGATTTCTTCTGCCACAGGAAAGGCAACGCCGCAGATAGCACGCAGATACCTACCCCCTTTCTGTAATTTTTAAAGAATATTGGACACATTTTTTTTTGAAGCACCATGTATATACTCCTCGGAAGTGAACGCTTGTATTTTTTTTAATAATGGTGTGTGTAAGAGAGATATGTTTATTATGAAAGAAAAGCTTAGAGGCCGTCCTGAATCGATTTTCCGACCCGCTATACTCAGCGTTAGGTATACGAGAAGGTGGTGGTGAAGAAAGTCGAGAGAAGGTGTTGATGGTGATGAGGATGAAGGAAATGACCCTATACGGTAATCTTATACAAAGAACCTATAGACCATTTCTTTTTGACCTGCAGGCGGTTTAACACATTACGAAAAACCCTATAGAAATACCTTTACGTGGTATTGGTATGGACTTATCTCTGCCTGTGATTTTGTCTTTTGGAGCTTCCATTTCTTGTTTCTCTAATGCGACAGTATGCGCGGCCGTCCGGGACTATATTGATGAAACTAATACGTTGACTAATTAACCAGTTTCATTATCCTAACAGGTCCACATTATTATATATGTATAAAATCATATAATTGCTCTATTCTATGAATAAATTTGTTTATGTAAATATTTGCATGCATTACATTAAGCAACACACTTTCCTAGGCTATCGGTAATCTTTCTGTTAAACCTCCATCATTCAAAATCTGAACAGTAAATTTTGAAACCACTCGATTCTTGGCCAATTCCCCACAGTGGGTATGCGCCACTTACAATAGGAGAACAACAACAACCTATAATGCAGTCGTGCGGGTGTATACATGCTGCACTTTAAATGGTTTCAAGCATAACAAGAAATCTACACTGAGAGAATTAATATCCATTCACCGTCGGAAATTTAGCGTTGAAGGAGGGCCTTCCAACCAAACACACTGCAAGTCCTAATCGTTTTACATTTTATTTTTCTTAGTTGTGTTTTGCGTATATTGAAGGCTGAAGAGATTAGTGCAGCAAGTTCGACAGCGATAGGGTCACGCTGTCTGAAGTTATTCGGCCCAGAAAATTCAATGTTAAACCAAACGGACGCTGCAGCATGCTCTCAACTCGATTTTCGCGGAGTCACTCGACCATGTTTTCCACGCACTGTCACGTTGAAGGGAGCCCCAATTCAGTGAGAGAGAGAGAGAGGAAAGTCAGGGAGGTTTCCAAATCAGTGAACCGAAAACGCCTATACATACGGGAAGTGTGCATGCGATTTAGTACGCTATTTTCATCGTATCGATGACCCGTTGCGATGGTAAACAAACAATGTAGTGCTTGGAGAATGAACCGCACTTGCCAAACAAGATGTCTGGCGAACGTTTCTATCGTTTTTTCGTTTTAGTGATCTTGTTGCCTTCACTTTCTTCAAACAACGGCGCCTGGAGCGCCCTATGCGCGTGAGCATTCGGCGTTTTTTTTTTTTTTTTTTGCCCGGCGCTGCTATTTTCAAGCTGAAGAAGTCGTAGACCAGACCTCTCAAATCCTGGCCGTCCAGAGGGCCCGCGCGAGGGCCGTCAGGTTTAACCTGATGGTCCCCGAGTGGGCCTAGCCAGGTGACGCTGACTTTACTCGCGTCTATTGTGGACCGAATAAAGTTGTTTCACTCACTCTATATTCGGCTTTCACTGAAAAACCATTCAAAAGAAAAACGAAATCCAAAATTTAATAAAATCCTTTTTTAATGGAACGTCGCAATCGCTTCTAACGTTACAATTAAAGTGAACTAGAACCGACTATCTAGTTTGAACGATCCAATCACAGGCCTGTACCGTACGTCGTTACGTCCGCTCGCAATAGTGCTGGCTAGCGCCACTATATACGCGTTGCTGCTGTAAGCACCGATGTAAAAAGAAAAAAAAAACTTGTTTGAAGGCCCCCTTCAAAAAACGAGGCGATGACGAATGTGTCGAATACAACACGAGCTCGAATGTTTGCGTTCTCTCTTTTCCTTCTGTCTTGTATTTAGCGCAACGTTTTTCACAGCTTCGTGTATCTTCCATGTATGTCTACGGCCACGTCAAGTGGCGGTAGCTACGTAGAGGTTGAAAGAACAACAAACCCGTAATTTATGTCCTCCGAGATTCCGCAAGCGCCCGTCACCACTCCCGAAGCCGACAGCAGCGACTGTTTGAGTGCGGCTACGGTACCGAATCGATGCGAATGATTCGTCGTCTAAGATTGAGGGCATATATGTAAAGCAAATAAAAGCATCGGTTGGAGCTAACGGGCTACAGCGGCATTCGACGGATACTTGGACAGATTCGATGTGGACGGGAACCGACGTTTCGGGGGGTGCGGCCATGTTTCCCGGGCGCGCCTCATGCGTCTATAGTTCACACGCGGTGTCGAGCCGCGACATCCTTGTACGCGGATTTTCGGTGGTGCCGCCGAGACCAAGCGAGCGATCTCGTCGCTGCAGGCGCGCATGTCCCGTGGTTTCCAAAAGATAAACGCGAATAATGATTTCGTTTTGTGAGCCGTCACATTGAAATTGAGCAGGGTTGCACAGTTGCACTGAAGTAACAGATAAGGCGAGGGAACTCGACAGCGGCGCCAAAAACGGTGATTGCACATTGCTTGCACATATATAGGAGCGCCTGAAGCTGGGAGGACTGCAGTTGGTTTCTGCTCTTGTCTGAGGACCCGGCGTTGCAGCTTGTGGTGGTGACTCGGGCGGCCGTTATCGTGGCGTGGCCGTGTAGACGTGGTGTGGGACCTCGCGGTGGTCCGAACACACTTGCTAATAAAGTTTTTCTATCTATCTATCTATCTATCTATCTATCTATCTATCTATCTATCTATCTATCTATCTATCTATCTATCTATCTATCTATGTCTGTCTGTTCGTCTGTCTGTCTGTCTGCCCCCCCCCCCTCTCTCTTCAGTTTTTCGCCGTCGTTTTGCGTCTTTTGACTATTCGTTACTGTAGCCGCACCGTTATACAAAATCTGTGGTTTTACGTCGCAAAACCACGATATGAATATGATGTACGCCAAAATGGAAAACTCCGACAGTTTCCGCCATCTGGCGTCGTTTAACGCGCACTTACATCGCGCAGTACACGGTCCTCTACCTTTTCGCCTCCATCGAAATGTGACCGCCACGGCCGAGATCGAACCCGCAACCTTCGGATAAGCAGCCGAGCACCACTGCAGCCACCGCTCCACCGAGGCGGACGTAGCTGCACTGTTGTGGTGTCTTTTTCTGGAAAACCGTGGTTCTGGTTTATAGCGCCAGTTCTGTTGCGAAAGACGGCGACGCCAACACGGCCCCGGAGGCGCCACTGCTTTCAACTCCGCCGGGAAGGTCACCAGCCGTTTGGTAGCGTATGTTTATCAGCTCGCGACTGCTTCTGCGCAGAGCCGATAAGACGAGCGGACGAGACGACGGTGAGTTAAACAAGGTTTATGTACAGCATATATACAGAGGCGTTACAATTTCGGCACTGGGGCCGACAGAGACTCGAAGAGCCGAACTCTCCTCTCTAACACATAGGTCAGCCTTTCGCCTAAGACCGCTGACTCACACACATGTCGGCACTCCGACACGGGGACGCCTCTCACATAGGACCGCCGATCGCGACGCGCCGCAGGGCTTCTTTTATTTACACCGGGTCCAACCAAAATGTCCAATCAGAAGCGCCGCTGGTCGTCCGCGCAGATTCTTCCAATGGGGTTGCCGCGCCATGCGTCAGACCACCTGACACGAGAACGCCGGCTCGCTGTCACGTGCGCCGCTGACTCAATGCACGTGGGCGAGAGAGGCGCCGCGCGTGTTCACGCCGTTGAGATGTTCGCTTCAGGCAGACTGCGGGCTGGCCTTGACCCAGATTGCCTTTTTCAGAGGCACGGACGTTTGACGAGGACTCGCTGGCATAACAGCACCCCCGCCGCCAGACAATGCACCGGAAAGACGAGCTGCTTCCACGGGGCTCGGATGTCAGGTGCGCTCGTTCGCCAGGTCCCTCCAGGTTCGCCTCCAGGGCCATGGGGAGAATACAGCTCCAGACTGTTCCGGGAACACATCCCATTTTTGACGACGGATCCCAGCTCCACTGGCTTGTCGCCACAACTTGCTGACCAGCTTCACTCGTCTCTTCTGACCATCTTCGGTTTCAGCACTTGTCGATGGTTCTGCAACTTGCCAAGAACGGATCGACAACAGACAACACACGACACACGCAAGTGCCCTCGGTCACCCGACAGAACACCAGACAAAGTATAGTACAACATATACCTAACTACGTGTTTATCGGAATTTTGTTCCCTCTACATCAAGAGGCACATGTGGGACAAAAGACCCTTAAAATGACAACTCAATTTTTTTCCCACGTACAACAACGTAACGGATTAGAATACCACAAATTTGGCCCCTTTAGATCACTCTGAACGAGAGCGCTCAGCCCAGGTCGTGATGAGGTCAAAATTTTGCCCCGAATCGCCAGCCAGAAACCGAAAGGTTGAGAAGGTACTAACTAAACGCACTGCTCAATGCACCTGCATTAACGTTTACCTTTCCTTTTTTTTTTCTCTTTAGGGAACGTCAAAGTTGCGCTGTGGAGCAACATGCTCCACCTCAGTAACCGGCCACTTTTAGGCGACGATACCTATGCGGCACCAAGAGCGGCTCACACTTGCGACGTTGCACAGGGGAACACCGATACGGCTTGCTACGGATTGACTCCTCACCGCTTAGCTCGATACCGTGTTCGATCACCCTCGTGTTTCCGGGGCGGTCCGAAAACACGTCTTCAAACTCGGAACCAATCTTTCTCAGGTCCTCTTTCTCAGGTGCTCCTTCACTTAAGCTAGGCTCTAGGTTTATCTGCTCCCGGATTACTTTCGATCCCCCTTCGATTACCTCACTAGAACTCAAATTTTCTGCTTCCTCTTCCTCTGAAGCCTTCAACAGCTGATTTACGACCGCTTGATGTTGAACATTGGGTTTCAACAAGTTGTAAATTTTGTTCTGCCACCTTCCTACTTGCACCTCATAAGTTGTATCGCAAGGCTTCGATAATACTTTGGCGGGCCCTTCCCCATCAACCTCAAGCTTGTTCCTTTTGGGTGGCTGCAGCCGCATTACCTGATTATCAACTTCAAAAGCGCGCTTCTTCCCCGATTTCTCGTAGTGCTCCTTCGACAGCACTTTTGCCGCGTTTTTCTGGCTTTCCACGAGCGCTTCAATTTGGCTTTCCACTAGCGCTTCAATCGAGAGATCCTCACTCTGCCCTCGAATGAGCGTCTCTCGATCAACTCTCGGCAGCTCGCTCCAACTTTCGGCTACAGGCGAGAGCGTTGCAACCCTCTCGCTCTGACTCAATGGCGCCACGTCGTCTCCCCCAGCGCATACCGCGCCGGCCGCTCCCGCGACGGGCCGCTCGCGTGACTGCTCACATGACTCATGCGGAAAATTTCCTTTCTGGGGTTCCGTCGACCCGCCGACAAGGTCACTTGGAACCGCATGGAACCAAGTCAAGCTTCCGCGAAAGCTTTCGCGCTTGCGATCGCGTGAGAGCCATGCACGCTAAGTTGGGGAAGAACGATTTGCCCTGCTCTTTGAGAAGCTGCTCCGAGTTGTTGGAGAAAAGATAAGAAAAACGATCGTTCAGCGCGGCGGACACAGCTGCTTCGGTGCGAAGCTTACCGAACGGGCCTTCAATGACCACCGTGGCGATTGGTAAGCGAACACTCTGCACCTCGGCGACTTGCCTGATCCACGCGCATTCTCCTGTGAAGTCATCCGGAGACACCAATGAAGGATGGACAACGTCCATGGTTGCCGCTGAGTCTCTAAGTGCTCGGCACGTTTTCTCATTGACCCTAATTTCTTGGAGATACGGCTCCAACAACCGCATGTTTTTTCCTGATTCTCGAATCGTTGCGAAGGCAAACTTTTCCTGACAGTTTCTCGCGATGTGTCCTTCCTTTTTGCAGTTGTAGCAGATTAGCGGCTTCCGTTTGTTTTCCGATTCAAATGCCTGTGTGGTAGAAACCTCACTCGATTTCTCCGCTTCTGTTTGCCCTTCCCCTACACTGTCCTTCGTAAGAGACGGGTCCTTCTTGAAATTACGGTGCGGAGCGGGTCTCCGTTGATCAGGTTTCTTTGAAAAGCCCTCTTTTCTCTCATTCTTTTCGACGCGCACTGCCCTGCTGTGCAACTTTCGACGAGTATAATACTCCTCAGCTAACTCTGCTGCCTTGTTTAGCTGTACTTCACCAAGTCTGTCCTGCAGCCAAAGCCTGACATTATCCTCGATGCAGCGGTAGAATTGCTCCAATGCAACGCATTCCACCACTTTATCGCGGTCGTCATAGACACCTTCGCCCTTGAGCCATTCAATTAAATCGGCTTTAAGACGAAACGCGAAGTCAACGTGTGACTCATTCCCCTTTTCAGCATACCGGAACCTTTGCCTGAAAGCCTCGGGTGACAACTTGTAACGTCTCAAGAGCACTTCCTTAACCTCGTCATAGCTCTCAAACGCTTCCCTAGACAAGCAAGTTAATGCGTCGGACACTTCGCCGGGAAGAAGAGCTAGCAGGTTCCGCGCCCAAAGAGTCCGCTCCAAAGCGTTTCGCTCACAGACGTGTTCAAACTTGACGAGATACTTCGCCATGTCCTCGCCTACTACGAACGGTGGCAGTTGGTCCCGAATTCTAAAACCGCTGACCTGAACTGTTGGAGAAGCTACGCTAGGCGCCTGCGAACACTGTAGGATTGCCAATTCTAGTCGTTTCAACTCGAGACGCTCCTGTCTCTCGGCCTCCTCGCGACGTTCGCGCCTTTCAGCTTCTTCACGTTCGCGAGCTTCGCGCCTTTCAGCTTCTTCGCGAGCTTCGCGCCTTTCAGCCTCCTCACGTTCGCGAGCTTCTCGCCTTTCTTCACGTTCGCGAGCTTCTCGCCTTTCAGCTTCTTCACGTTCGCGAGCTTCTCGCTTTTCAGCCTCCTCGCGGCGTGCTTTAATATCCACCCAGGCCTCATCGACTTCCTCAGCCGACACTCCCTCATCCTTCATGATCTCAAGGATCGCTTGCTTTCGTTTCGCACGGCCCAAAGTAATGCCGAGTTCCTCACAAATTTCGATGAGTTCCTTCACTTTAAGGTTCTCCATCGTTCACACTAGCCTCTTTCTGTTTGCCCCTGTTAACAATTTACTTGCCGTACCCACTATAAGTCAACTAGCAAGACGCGCAAGCAACTTTTCACTCTCCCGTGTTTACCCCCTCCGCATTAACTTTGGTTTCAAAGCACTTCGACTTTGCTTGAAACGATCAAAGCTCACTCTAATGCTTCACACAGCCCTTCTCTAAACTACTACAACCTGAGCTAGAGTAGTCTGGTGAACTGAGGGGAAAACATCAGGCACTCACCGCATCGATGTCGCTGACGCCGGCCGATCCCGCAGCTGCCAACCACTGTTGCGAACGACGGACCGATCCCGCCGAAGCCACCACTGTTGCGAAAGACGGCGACGCCAACACGGCCCCGGAGGCGCCACTGCTTTCAACTCCGCCGGGAAGGTCACCAGCCGTTTGGTAGCGTATGTTTATCAGCTCGCGACTGCTTCTGCGCAGAGCCGATAAGACGAGCGGACGAGACGACGGTGAGTTAAACAAGGTTTATGTACAGCATATATACAGAGGCGTTACAATTTCGGCACTGGGGCCGACAGAGACTCTAAGAGCCGAACTCTCCTCTCTAACACATAGGTCAGCCTTTCGCCTAAGACCGCTGACTCACACACATGTCGGCACTCCGACACGGGGACGCCTCTCACATAGGACCGCCGATCGCGACGCGCCGCAGGGCTTCTTTTATTTACACCGGGTCCAACCAAAATGTCCAATCAGAAGCGCCGCTGGTCGTCCGCGCAGATTCTTCCAATGGGGTTGCCGCGCCATGCGTCAGACCACCTGACACGAGAACGCCGGCTCGCTGTCACGTGCGCCGCTGACTCAATGCACGTGGGCGAGAGAGGCGCCGCGCGTGTTCACGCCGTTGAGATGTTCGCTTCAGGCAGACTGCGGGCTGGCCTTGACCCAGATTGCCTTTTTCAGAGGCACGGACGTTTGACGAGGACTCGCTGGCATAACAGTTCAAACTTTAAACTGCCCGTGGTGCTCCGTCAACGCCGCTTTCTTGACACCACGGTATTTTTTTTTTTTATGAAACTGTTGTTGTCTCATAGCCGAGTACGCCAAGAACGAAGGAAAGACAGGGTGGTGGCAAACAGCAGCATTGGTGCAAGTCGCAAGTAATTGCACGATGCCATATACTGGCGCACAGTGCGTCAAAATCAACGAACGCGTGATTTGACGATCGGGTATCTACAGTAATAATTGTTATTGTTTACTTCCCAAAGCCACGATATCATTACGAAAAACGCCGTAAGGAAGGAGGAGGAGGAGGAGGAAGGGAAGAAATAAAAGGCAGGGAGGTCAACCAGACGCACGTCCGGTTTGCTACCCTGCACTGGGGGAAGGGGTGAGGGGATTAAAGGAGAAGAGAGAGAGAAGTGAAGGGCAACGTGTGTGTAGATGTGACCTTGTCCATTGCACGCTCATAAGCGGTCGCGTAGTCCGGTCGTCTTTAGAAAACTTGACTCCGGAAATTTCAACCGCCTCAAAGTGCGGCCGCCACAGACGGGTATTTCACAGTCGGTGTCGAATAATTTGCTTCATTAACACGCAAATCGATAGATCTAACGAGTTTTTGCATCTCCACTACAGTGCTTCCTGGCTTTGTTCCCATGTGCTGACACAGACTTGTTCGACGGTGCGTGTAATGAATGAATGATGACACTTACCGATATATTGCGTGCTCCGTTTTGTTCGACGCGAGGAGGAGGAACCAGTGAAATCAACGGAGCCGGGAAATGAGCGAAGTGGCACACGTTCTTTCACAAAGAAGACAAAAAGAAGTCTCGCCACGTTTTAAATATGTAACAAAGCGTCAGATGAGGTACGTCAGCAAGTGGTGTGTTTTTTGCACAGCGAACGGGTAATGGTGATGTATAGAGCTCCTCCTGCACCAACGACTTGTGGATTATTGCACCTGTCTACTTTAGTTGACAATTTTTTTTTTCTTCCGGCGAGGAGACATTACTACGGCATCGTTGTTTGCCGCCTACGAGAGCAGTCCTCGAGTGTGTTCTCGCGTACTGCTTCGACATCCGAGAGGCGTTTCTGGGCGCGCGAGTCATAAAAAACGAAATCTCCCGGTCTCGCGTCGCCTGATAAAAGAGGCAAGCACTTGCTCGCCTGGGATTGGGACTTTGACAGTCACGGCGAACGGCTGTCACGTCTAGCTTCCTGATCGAGGATAGTTATAGCGCGAGAACAGAACGACAACACAGAGACAAGAAGGACACGAAGGACACGAGCGCAAACTTCCAATCAGCGGTGTCCCAGGGGGATGCCCGCTGATTTCCTCTAAGCAGCGTAACCGACCTCTCGGCCGGTCCCCTCTTTTGGGAGTAATAAAGTTTCGATCATCATCATTCTTGTGTCCTTCGTGTCCTGCTTGTTTCTTCTGTCTTGTCGTTGTGTTCTCGCGCCATAACTATCGACATGTCATACCAACTAGCTTAAGCCGCCACACGTCCTGATCGAATTGCGAGGTGGTTTTTCTCCAGGTGCCCTTTTGAGGTGTACAAAGGTGTCGTCCGTCCGAGCAGCGCGTGACGGGCAGTAGAGAACGATTGGTCTGCGGAGCGGAGCCCCCTAATCACATAATGAGGGATGAGCGGCGGACGCTCGCCCCGAGAAAGAGGAGGACTGTAATGAGAGCGCTATTCAATTAGCACCCGCCGCGGGCTGCGCACCAAGTTTTTTTTTTCCTTCCTGGCGCGCGGGAGGGCCACCAACACCCCGCGGCTCGACGTGGCCGACGGATGGCGCCACCTGCGCAGCGCCAAGTCGACCGGCACTCCGTGGGCCCTTGCATTCTTCGTGCGTGCTCTTTTCTTTTCTCGCGTGCTTGTGTGCGTAGATCGAGGAAAGCAAGAGCATGATAGTGGCTGCTTGTGCGTGCCTCTTGTGTGTTTTGTGTGTATGACGTGAAGGAGGAATGGAAGGGCGGCGATTTCGTTGATTCTTCTGAGTGGTGTTAGTGTTTATTTCTTCTTATTCTACATAACAAGGACTGGTGACCGACAGCTCTTTTGTTATCTTCGGCTCTAGCTCGTTCCGACATTCCCGTCACAGAGTAATGAGTACCCGGTATCTCGCAACTTATCGCAGCTTTTTTCTTTCTTTCTTGCGTATGGCAGTGGTAGCAGCTTTTGCGTGTGATAAGAACGGATGTGTTGTCTACAGGAAGCACCTTTTTCGGGCTGAAGACCCTCTGATCCTTTCGGAAACGCTAAATCGGGCTCCACTCTTGTCAGAAAAGCACATTTATAGATCGAATAATTTGGTAAACGCGCATGCAATAATACAATTTCTCAGGAAAATTTTTGCCGTTGATGTATTATTGGGTCCCTGGAGCGCGCAATTGTAAACATTGGGGTTTAATGTCCCAAAATTTTATAGTGTGAGATACGTCGTAGCGGAGGGCGGAAATTTCGACCTCCTGGGGTTCTTTATTGTGCACCTGAATCTAGACCCTTTGCTTTTTATCTGCCTGCAGCCGCCGCGGCCGGGATTCGATTCCGTGACATTCGAGTTAGCAGCCGAGCACCCTAAGAAACTCGCTGGCACTGGACAGGTCGATTTCATTTCGTATTCGACTTTCACGCGAACATCAGTTTTCTCCGTTTATTCAGTTCTAGGCCTTGTTGAAGTTCTACACCTCGCTCATTCGGTTGATAGAGATGGCGGCACTTAGCCCAATTACCTATGAATGCGAATCTTCCTTGTGATTTTGTGCGGGTGTTCTTGTAACACGAAAAGACAAGTTAATTGCTTGTTAACGCCTGTGTATCATTGGCGCAAACGTTATTTCCGTTGAAACAGGGAGGACTACGTGTGTCTGTAGCGTGTTTACTGCATTTGGGCAAGTCCCATGAAGAAGAAAAAAAAAAGTGAATGAACCTGGGATAGTAATGCCGAATTCAGGCGTACGTACATAGATAGATAGATAGATAGATAGATAGATAGATAGATAGATAGATAGATAGATAGATAGATAGATAGATAGATAGTGTGTACTCGTCGATGTCAGTCTGCAGTCGGAAAGGGCTTTTGTTTGCGCTGCTCCAATATATATAGTAGACCGGGCCTGAGGAAGGGGGGAGGGGGAGGGTAGCAGCTTTTGGGTGCACCGTGTCTTTGGCGTTTCATCCATAGCATGTGTGGCTATCTGAACATGAAATCTGTCTAACCGCTCTCTCCGTACGTTCGCGTAGACCGAAGGCGCGTATCATTCTAACTCGGCAGTTAATGTATATACGACATAAACGTGCACACAGAATGTGTACGCTTCGCATATAGAGAGCTGTTCGTCCTGTTTTCTGTTAGGGCCGGTTCACCCTAGCGTCAACCATGGCCTGACGGCGCGGTGCCGTAGACCGGCGCCGTCCGCGGGAGAGCTGTTCAAAGTGCACGGCAAGCTTCGTCGGGGAGGCATTTCAGCCTACGGCAAACATGGCTGCTCTTCCGAATGCAGTTGTCGACCGCCTCGAATCTGTCAAGCAGCCGCCGTGCGCCCTGTAGCTCGTAAGCTCCGAACTGATGCTTCCATTTGCTTTAGACTCGTGTTTTTTTTTTTTTTTGCTTCGACAACACAGTACTCGAATCGATTCGGCACCGTTTTCGAGAACCATACTCAAATAATTGATGCTCTAAGCTTAAGCAAGCCTTCTAGAATCTCGGAGGGCATACATTACACGTTTGTTTGTTGTTGCTAACACTGGATAGCTGGCGCCACTTGTCCAAACGCCTGCTTCGGGGACGTCATTTTGAATGGTTGTGCGCTTTTTTTTTAAATACCGGACAAGCGAAAATGCTCTATTCACTGCTGGAACGTGGTCGGGGAACAACAACACGTACGACATATCGTGAAAACCGCGGTGCAAGAAGCAAGCAGTTCAAAGTGTCCCGCGGCAGACGCTGACAATGCGGAAAAGTGAAAGCAGACGACGCGGATCGGCCACGTCGCTTCTCCGTCGGCGATTGGCTAAACCGCTCTCCGGCAAACTGCACAAAACTGGGTCTCGGACCCATTTTTTCGAACGGCTAAAAAGGGAGACGTGCGCGAAGCAAACAGCCGCGCACGGCTGCCTGAGACCTCAAACGGCGAGGCATGCATGCCGCTATCGTGAACCGGCCATTATGCAGTCGGCAAGGAAATAAAGGAATGACGTAAATGCGTCGCTGGGCGACAGCCGCTTCACCTGTATGTTTGACAGGGATTTTGACGCAAAAGGGAGGTGGTACAGAGGGGGAGGAAGGAAGCAAATAAGCGGAAGGACAGGGAGGTAAGCCAGTATTTAGACCGGCAGGCAAGGGTGTTTAACGTGGTATAATTATCTGTGCTGGAAACTGTCTAAGCAGCCCGAATGTGTTGTTGAGTAACATCATGTGTGAATTGTTAAGCCCGTGACACACACGTACGCAAGATATCACATTCAGTAGTTAAGGCATTCGACTCCTAAACGACATATTTTTTTTTTCGGTGGAGCTGTCACATTTTCTAGATTTAATGACATTTGACAAGATGGTGTCAGTTACAATAACTCTTGAAGTAAACAACTTTGTGGCAATAATAAAATATAAGCACCGATTGCGACAACGGTGATCTTCGTTTAGGGATCGTGAAACATAGAAATAAGGATATAAGGCCATTAGCCTGGGCTGTTGCTGTCTTCTACAAACCTTGCAACTGGTCGCAACCCGCAACTTCGGTCACTGCTACTTCAATCCGACGCTGGAATCCCACCTTGTGCTGGTCGAAGCCGTTACAATCGGGAAGTCAATTTCTGGATGGGGCAAATGGAAAATAGCATGCGATTTGCTGAAAAATCCTGTACATATACTTTTGACGTGGCGTATGCTATTTCAAATGTTTCATATTTACTGAAGTGAGCAACTTTTGGCGTTGTGAGTACTCACTTTTCAGTCGAATGGTTTCTAGCGAAGGCATTAGGTGATAATAGATGACATCAAGATGAATGCCATTTGCTTGTGTGTGAACCGTGCAAATGGCGTTCAATCTTGCGGGATTAAGAAGTTGATGCATCGTAGAAGCTTTTGGGGTCGTGGCTCAGTGCAAGTTTTCCGACATTAACTTCGCATCGAAAAAAATAAAAAATCTCCTGAGACGCAGCATCATTGCTATGTGTGCTCCTATAATGCTTCGTCGTTGCGTTTTCTGCTCCTTAGTATATAATCTGGCAGCGTGTGTTCCATTAATGCTAGCAAATAAGTGTAGGTCGTCACGGACAAGACCAAACGAATTGATAGAACGCGCATGGTGTGGTCCTATCGACTTCCTGTAAAATCGATGAGAACAGCCGCGATCACGTACGTCTGTGTAGAGCGCTCGAGCAGCCGGTTTTATCTCTGCGGGTGGAAACCTTGAGGCATTTTCGTTGATTGATTGATAAGTGGGGTTTAACGTCCCAAAACCACCATATGATTATGAGAGACGCTGTAGGTGAGGGCTCCGGGAATTTCGACCACCTGGGGTTCTTTAACGTGCACCCAAATCTGAGCACACGGGCCTAAAACATTTCCGCCTCGATCGGAAATGCAGCCGCCGCAGCCGGGATTTGATCCCTGCGACCTGCGGGTCAGCAGCCGAGTACCTTAACCACTAGACCACCACGGCGGGGCATGAGGCATTTTCGTGCTCTGAAGTGGTGTATCAGGATCATGCACGATCTAGTTGTCAGGGTGACCACGTCAGAGCCTGGTACTGGCCCAATTTCACCTCGCAGAGCAAAAAAAAAAAAAAAAAAAAAAACCCGACTGTTCGCGTGCTCTACACAGACGTGGCCGCGGCTGTACATTCCTCCAGTAAGGCGCCCTGCACGGCGCATTGGGCAGTTTTAGAACTTCAAAAAGCGTGTGAGTAGTATTTACTTCAGAGTATTATGACTACTGCTCCTTCCTTTTCTTTCTTTTTTTCCCCTGTACCCATCAAAGAGGAATGATTGCGTTATTGAGATTGCGCAAAACAGACGGGAACGCGTTTTTTTTTTTTTTTTTTTTTTGATGAGCGCTCGCTGTAATCATGGGCCCGTATCGAGTACAGTAGATCTGTGACGCATCTATCTCATCGATTCTTGCGCGTACTCGTGTGTCTATCGCCTAATCGTCTGACCTCCGAAGTGTCGCGTGACCGGCCCGTCGTGGGCTTCCATTATCCTGTAACACCCCCTCGCCTTTGCCAGACCTCGCGTCATCTTCGGCTCGCGCGTGGCAACCGGCTCTCGCCTTCTCTTCCTGGTCTTGTTGAATGAAGTGGCTGCCCCCAAGACCCGTTGATGCGCGCACAGCCCGCCAAGGAGTGACGTCTTCGATGGGTGCTGAAGCAGCGAGCGAGCAAGAGAAACACCGGTCGACGACGACAAGGCGCGATCGGTATCTCGCACGGCTGCTGCGTGTATTACGTACGGGGAACATCCGGCGTGCGCTGTACCGAGTAGTGTGCAAGCGGTCGCGCCCAGCCGCGCACGCTTCGTTCGTGGGGCTGCAGGGCGGAGCCTGCTTCTGGTCTACGCCGGGTTCCTCCGGGGTTGCCCCCCTCCATATCCTCACGCGCATCTAATGGCTTCCACGCTGCCAGTTGGAAGATAAAGCGAGCCGGCGTGGAAGAGAAAAAAAAAAGAAAAAGACCGAAGAGAAAGCAAAATGGGAGCACGCACGCGAGGGCCCCGCGCAGAAGACGGGAGGGAGAGCTACGCCGATTTGGCGGGAGCGCTGCGGAATTCGGCATTGACGCCGCGTTCTGACCGCTTCCTCGCGCGTGTGTGCGTGAATAGTGGGGAAGAGCGATTACGCTCTCATTCGGGACCCCGTGGCGCGAGTTCGATTCATGAAAACGAGTGTTGTCCACCAACCCCCCCTCCGTTCATCCGTATACTTCCACGCCTTTGGAGATCTGAGGAGAAAGAAGTGTGTCGTGTCATGCGTGGTGGTTAAACCAGCAGCCGCGTGTTTGTATAGAGCGGGGGTCTCGCCTTTAGCCAGTGGACCGCAGTCGCGCAATTTGGTCCAGTGAGAGCCAGAATAGTGAAAAAGGTAAGAACGGGGGAAGGGGGGGGGGGGGGTACATATTGATAGCAAACGTTGGCATTCGCCAGAAAACCTTTCCCGTGTGACGTATACCGGTCATTTCAGAAGGATATTTGATGCCAGGATTGCCACAGCACATCGATACCGATTTCCAAAATGACTAAAATCTGGAGGACGATACGGCTATAGACAGGGTTACCACATGAGGTGCTCCGCTAAAACAATGGGTTAGAGCTGTGTAGCTTACGAACATACCTATTCGGAAAATTTTAAAGTCGGGCGAAGACAACCGTGTGTGAGCCGCGGGCCGAAAAAAGAAAACTTTGAAATTCCTCGAATAGGGGCATTTCGCGCTGAGGCGGGAGTGACATTGGGCGTCCGAGATCATGCAGCATAAGTGTGGCAGCTTGGAGGCCAGTCTTTATTTGTGGACGTCACTTGGTATTCCAAACGCTTCAAATGGTTTCTGTTGCTGTCGTGCCAATGTCCTGTAACGTAAAATAGTGCGTCGCGTGTTTTAACTGAGAGAAGCATGTTGGCCTTGCTTATACGGCGTTCGAGACGGCGAGTGGAGAATTTACTGACCCGTTGTGTACGCCGTTGACCGCGTGGAATTTGGTTCGAATATCGAGTGGCGAGAGATTGGGCGGAGACGTGAGATGAAAGATCATCATCATCAGCCTGACCACGTCCACTGCAGGACAAAGGCCTCTCCCGTGTTCCGCCAGTTAACTCGGTCATCACATACGCTGCTTATACGCAGATTTCGAGGACGTTGTTTACCGAGTATTGCGTAGAACTATTTGGTGGATCGGGTATACTTGCTGGAGTAAGCATGTGCATATGTCCTCCTGTTTATATCTGTGTTGCTTATAAGGCAAGCGCTGCTTGTGCACGGTTACTTGCGACCACGCAATACTGTTGCGTGCACGATTACGTTTAGCAACAGGTATGCGCACATCGTCGTTGTCTGTCGAAAGGCTTTTTCTCGTCACAGAATGTATGCTTTAGTTGAAAAATTGCGTAGGGGTATAATGCCCGACACTCTTCAATCTCGAGATCTGAGCGTTATCGGAGCTCATGTCTCAAGTGACTTATTTTAACGTCCGCGGAGATTACAAATCACAGAGCTCAAAATAATAATAATAATAATAATAATAATAATAATAATAATAATGCACAAAGCCGCATCGCTTCAGTGATCTCGGAATCGGGGCATGTGAATGATGTCTCTCAAGGCAGCGGATGGTCGGCTAGCTTATCTTACGACAGTGGCAGATTTTACGGCCCGCGGTATTTAGCAGCCACCCTAAACTTATTTCTATACATTCCTGATCGTTTTCGTCCTCGCAATGCGCTTCACTATAATATTATACAGTTATACACAAGCAAGACCTACAGTTTATCATTATATATATATATATATATATATATATATATATATATATATATATATATATATATATATATATATATATATATATATAATATGCAGTGTCTCGCCGCGGTGGTCTATAGTGACGCTAAGGCACTCGGCTGCTGACCCACAGGTCGCAGGATCGGATCCCGGCGGCGGCGGGGCGGCTGCATTTTTGATGTAGGCGAAAATGCTGTAGGCCCGTGTGCTCAGATTTGGCCCGTGCACACGTTAAAGAACCCCAGGTGGTCAAAATTTCCGGAGCCTTCCACTACGGCGTCTCTCATAATCACATGGTGGTTTTGGGACGTCAAACCCCACAAATCACACAATATGCATTGCGTCCTGTAATAATTATTTTAAGGCATAGTGGCCCGCTTCCGAAGGTAAACGTGTATAAAGGGCGCTTTTATTCTTTTCTTCTATTTTTACTGCTGCCTGTGTTCCGCGTGTACTTTAAAGGTAGCTGCGCGTGAAATCACGTTTTCACAGTGGTGCCCACCAAGCAACGAGACGAATCGTCAACACCACCTGTCCTCTTTGATGGCTCTCCGCATGCCCACTGGGCTCGACCGAAGAGAAGCCACCCTTATTCATCGCTTATGGCTACGAGTGGCATTTACAAAATCTTATTCCTTTGCCATAGGAATGGCCGACAACGCTTTCTGCGATGCCTGTCGTTGCGAAGAGACGCTACACCACATCCTGTGCGACTGTTTGGTGTATGACATCCAGAGACAGCCAGTCACTGGCATCCGTTCTTGCGTGCATCGACAACAGCCAAGTGTCTGTGGACACTATTCTATCAAGTGCCCGAGAGAAGACATTGCAACAGAAGGCGACAAGAGCTCTGTTGGAATTCCTACGCGACACGGACTTGAACAAGCGGCTGTAACAGCAATGTCACACACTGCGCAGGGTAGGAAACCGGCTGCCTATAAGCTGGTTAACCTTCCTGCCGTTCTTTTTCTCCTATTTTTCTTCCTTCCTGAAGGTGGCGTGTATAGCCCACTGTATGATCTCCTGACTAACTGTCTGTGTGCTGAGTTGTTACACGTGTGGCGCTGAAGGAAGGACAATAATGGGACGAGTAAATGGTTCGCGGTCACGGCTTTTCTTTCCGCTATTCTCTGGTGGATAAATTTTCGTGACCAGCGCTCGTTTCCGACCATGCGAACGTCAGCAAGGATTGCACGAATCCAGTCGTGGCTTCAACGCGCGGAACTGTCTGCCTCGCGCATGTACTCCATGTTTACTGGGGTGCACGTGGGTGCTAGTCTATATATCCTCCTCAGTTCTAGCTATATGGTGATTTATCCACTATATTGGACATCAAATACTCAATCACTACAAAGATCTCGGCATGTTTTCTTCCTCGAAAACCAGTTGTCCAATATTTTGGACATCTACTAGTGCCGCTGTTGTCGAAATTGCGCCAGGAGATCCCGAAACAAAGCAGAAAACACGGTGGCGTTCAACAAAGCAGCGTTCTAGAAGTTTAACGGCGAAAATTAGAGTTCACTTTTTTAAAGTTTTTTTTTAATATTTGTTAAATTTTGAATAATAACGTGCAGTTATTCCAGCATTTGTGAATTTTATTCAGTAGCCTTGCTTTGTGGTGCTTCAGACCCAGTACTTGACGCTTTAATTAAGTTTCAGCGTCTAACGAAGCCATCATGCCAAACCAAGACCACGTGAATCACGGAAATAAGCCTCACTTTTTTCTTCGTCATCTACACATCAACTGTAAAAGTTTCAGGAAATTCTGTGCACCAAAATCCAACCCGGAAGTCAGGAGGATATATACGATCGTACGTCGGCGCTAACTGTGGTCAGTTCGCCCTGTTTCGCGTCGCATAAACAACGAACGTGACGCTTATTGCGTGGAACTACCGTATTTAACCGCAATTACACGAACTCCATAACGCGAAGCTGCGGTTGTTGACGGTGTAGGTGCAGTGCTTGAGCCGCAGGCATGGGATCTTTGTTGACCTCAGCACGCCTTATGTCGTAGTTTATGCCGCGTGGAAAGGTGTGTGCGAATACGTGCAAGCATCCTTTGAGTAGTTCATCCAATTCACTACTGAAGCGGTGTGTGCCAAAACCACGCTATGATAATCAGAGACTCTGTCGCAAAGGGCCGCGGAAATGTTCACCACCCGAGTGTCTCTAACGTGCACCTCAGTGTAAGCACAAGGTGCCTACCGCTTTTCATCGATATGCGGCCGCCGTGACCGGGACTCGAACCCACGGCTTTCGGGTGAGCAGTCGAGCATGCCAGACGGCTGCGGCGGGCAACTGGCAACCGAGTGTATATGTCTATATATCGGTCGCCGCGCTCTTCTGACGCCTACTGCTAGCCAAAACGTGCCCCCCCCCCCCCCCCCCCCTCCTGCGCAGTTGGCCAAGCTCGGTGGCAGCTACCAACCCTTTCTTCCAACTTTTGAAAGTGGATGCATACAAACAGACGAGCGGTGCGCCACGATCCTCGCTCCTTCTATTTCTGCGTCGGCTGGCTAACAGGTCTGTCTGTGGTCGCCGCTCGGTTGGCTGCTGCCCAGCGCGAGCAACAGCTGCTTTCGGTGCCGGCCGGCAATGTTTACTGCTGAGTATGGCTGAGTCGGCAAACTGCTGTGAAGTTGCTGATGCTGCGCCGTGATGCACACTCGTGGACAACAACGCCCGAGTCGCCCTTTCCTCGGGCATGCGCGCGCGCGCGCACGGGTGGCACTGCCGATGACTGCGTGTGACAACTCGAACATTTTCAAGTCCCTATATTGTGCGATTTCTGGGGGCCAAGTGAACTGTTTCACTGGCTACCCTTAATTGGTCAGAATTTTTTGCCTTTGATGACGGAAGCATGCTAAGCTGACTGCATGTTTTCCTCGTTCAGTGAGCTCAAACAAAAGAGGAACGTGTATATCCCTCCTTTTTTATTTCTTTGTTTTTTTTTTTCGTGTACTACAGTATCGCATTCCCTGTCAAGGTGTATTCTACGTGAACTGCAGCAGGTCTATATATTTACATGTACGCACCTAAAACTGTCCTTTGTGCGACCGTTCCGCCGCAGCTGCTGCGAAATTCTACGACATTGCAGCCCTTGCCGTGGTTTTCGACACAAGTTATCTACGTATATAGTGGAATCGCTTTCGCAACTCTACCGCTGCGCGCCTGTGTTTGCGAGTGGTTTATATACACTGTACTGGAAAAGCAGAGTCGTGCCTCCTCCCCCGTTGTTCTGGCCGTGTGCGTGCCCGTTTAGCGCGTTAGATCTGCACCTGCGTGCGCGTTGTTGGCGAGCAAAACTTTTTTTCCTCGTGCACCGCACGCGAAACCCTCGTCGAAAAACCTTTCTGCCGCCGCTGCGTCGCGCGTGTAAAGCAGCCCGGCGCGCTTGTCAATGACAGGTGCACTCGAGGAATGCGTAATACCTACCTCCGTATCTCCCGATTTTCCCGTCAAGTATACGAATGTGGCAATAATTTTTCCGTGGGCGACATATTAGGGAAATTTAGCTTGTGCGTATACTTCTGAACGTTATCGTCGTAGCGGAATACCGGATTGCGTTTACCGGGTTACCGGAAGACGTGTTTCTTTTTTCTAGTTTTAGCTCCCCATAGGCGAAATCTCGGCGTGCGTACACGTAAACGTATACCATTACGTTTGCGCAAACTATAAACAGCGACCATAACTGCATTTAAGCTATATTTAACGCATGTAAAATTGAACCATTACAGTGGTGAAATCACGATAGTTTTAATTTTATCCTGTGAAGTCTCCTCGTACGCAAAAAGGTGAAGAAATTCAATACTACCGCAACGATGGTGTCGACATATGTGACTCTCCGTGCAACCGCCGTCATGAACATGTTGGCGTACGCGGTTACGCCTGTTTTTTAAGGTGGAAACGATTTAAAAAGGTAACTCATTCGTAATAATGCCGCTGCGAGGTTTTACATTAGATGTACAATGCACGATGTTTATGAAATAACATTTTTGTGAATGACTTGTTCATTTTGGCCCCGCTAGATGGCGCCACCTATTCAGCCTGTTGGGGACTCGAATGCTTACGGCTTCGGTGTTCTTGGCCACGTTAGCCTTAGTAATCCGGTCGAAACACTGTGATCGCTATACTGGGCTCATTTTCACTCGACGGCTAGTCTCCGCAATGGGGATTCCGCGACTCTCTATGAGCGAAGGTGACTTGCGAGAGGGGCCGAAAATGTAAAGTCTCTCCGGTGGGTAATTTACGTCCCTTAAATGATTACGTTCCGTGAAGAACTGCGCATGCATCGGGTGTCCGATAACCCGGTAACTTAAAAGTATGTACGTACAAGGTAACAGCCCCTATTGTCTTCTGAGAAGTAACTGAATTACCTTACTAACTGCGTTTTCCATATTTTTATAGCGTCATTGGGTTACATTAAAATTACTGCTGCCCGAAAGTAATGAGATGCCATTACTGTTCTTTCTGATAATTTACGAAGACAAGTTCACCTCAGTGAAAGTAATTAGATTCGTTCGGTGTGTGGGATGAGTACAGCAGAGTGAAGAGAGAGCACATCATAGTCGCTGTTCCATCGAAGCTTGTCTCTCTTCAGAAGGCAAAAAGAAGTAAGATAAAAAATTTTTTGGACCTAGTTGGTACACATATATGCATTAAAAGAGAGAAGTGTGCTCTAAGTTGAAAAAAAGAGAGTATTTTGGGCTTTTTTTGCGCAGAATTCGTTTTTGTGAAGAATTTTTGAGAGTCTTGGATTGTCACACGCACATAACAATCTTAAAACACGCTAGGTCGTCAACTCTCTCTCTTTTTAGACAATAATGATGCTATATCAAGAGAGTTGTGTGACCGACAAGATAGTTGACGCGTGGGAAGTTGGGACTCGCCGCAACGATTTACACATGGTCTGTCTCCCTCTCTTTACTGAAGAGTGTACAACCCCGGTACCGCGGTGTAATGCAAGACTTCCCGTGTTATCAACGACCGATCCCGGCAGTAATTGACGAAGGCGTGGCTTTTCTCGAACCAGAGCCGGTGGATGCACAAAAATATGATGGATCGCCGAACGATTGTTCCGTTAGGAGTTGGCTCGATTGAGTTGTGGGGTAAAGTCTTATTTGTCCGCTTTGTAGGGGCGAAGCTCCTTATGGCCTACGGCAGTCTATAGCTCCGGCGTAGCCAGTACAACATATCCTCAGTCAGACGAACGGACGGATGGATGGGCGAACGCTTCGCCCCACTCATTCACTCAGTGGATATGCTGTGATTTTTTATCTGTTTGTGCGTGTGTTTCGCTATACCGAGCTCCAACTGTTTAGTGTGGATAATTTTGTAAGCGTGGCGTGCCGTCACAATATAGCCGGCCCGATGACTGAGATAATTGCACAGTTCCATATATCCAGGCAGTCACTGTTCTCAAGAGCTACTCTTTACGACTCTGGGTGGTCATCGGATTCGCCTAACAAAAGCACGCAGCAGATCGTGTCGAGCGGTCGTCGAAGCCAACTTGTGTCACTCAGCTTGGAAAGGTGCATGTAAATGCCATACGGGCCAGTCTGACTGCTTGTTGGCTTCTAGAAGCGGCTCGAAAGAGCGAGCGTCCGGAGCCGCCGTGAACGTCCTGCGCGCGCCCCCTCTCGTGCCGCGGCGGCATAAGGCTGCGGCCATCTGGCTGTGCTTGCCTGGCGCGCCGCCGGCTTCGTCCGCCCTTCCCTCCTCTCCGTCGTTCGGCGGAATCCGTTGTCTCCCCCCCAGCGGTACAATGGCCCAAGGCCAACCACCCCGTGAGCCTCCTGTATTATGCAAGGTGACAGCGGCGAACCTCGGGGTGGAGTGTCTGTGCGTGCGGATCCGCGTGCACTCCTCTCTATTATATCCCCCCCGCCGCATTTATACTCTTCGCATCGTGTCGGGGGCTTCCCCATTGCAGTATGATATGTGTGTGCGTCGTGTGCTGGCACGTCTCTTCTGCATGCGCTCACCTCTCGCGGATGCGGGTCATATAGGGGGCCGCGTAAGAAGCGCGCGTTTCGTATATAATACGGAAGAAAGAATACGCGCGGAGAAGGGCGGGAAGGAAGCTAAAAACAGCCGATATTGTGTGCGTGGGTGGGACGCGCGTACGATGTCGTTGTGCGTTTCTGTACTGGCTAAATGTTTGTCAGTCGTGACCGCGGGGGCCAGAGAAGAACACGAATCACTCGCTGGGCGATGTATGCGTGTTGCGCGAGAATTGACAAATAGGACACGTCAGTGTCAACTTGAAAACTATTTCGTTTGTCTGTTTGCTGACATTGTGTATACTTCGACGGGAGCCAGTTGAACGAGGCGGCAGCTGTTAACACCTCTGCGTTCTTGGTCTTTATGAGCGATATGCGTATAGTTTCGAAATGTTCGCTTCATATGGTGTACTTTGTTCAAGTATAAAAGAGTATGTTGTATGCGATGTAATTTGCGCTTGTATGTACATGTGCGTGTTTACTGCGCGCTCGATGACTGCGTGGTGGGATTGCCGATGTTGAATATATGTAAACAATAATGATATGATATTTGTGGTTTAACATCCCAAAAATCACCATGTGATTATGAGAGACGCCGTAGTGAAGGGCTCCGGAAATTTTGACCACCTGGGGTTCTTTAACGTGCACCCATATCTGAGCACACGGGCCTACAGCATTTTCGCCTCGATCGAAAATGCAGCCGCCGCAGCCGGGATTCGATCCCGCGGTATGTAGGTAATATGTAGAAATAGTGGCTAGATTTCGATGAGGAGTGCACGAGGCTGGACATGTTAGCGGACAGGATCGGCTAGCGGTAAAGAACATCTTTAAACTAAGAAGATTTGTAACCTTAAGTCTGGGCTCCTGTGGAATTGCATAACGAAACAACGCCAATTGTGTATACAATCACCGGTACTCATGGCTATGATATTTTTGTTAAAGTATATAATAACACTCTAGAAGTGTTTGGCTATTCTGATTACGTTGATAGGTATATATAGTTTCGCCCATTATTTCCGTTACTTGAGCCACGACCTTTTGGTAGTACCCGTTGCTGGCCGCTTCGCTGTCGACACTATGTCCTTACTATAAATATTTCTTAAGTAGAACTCGTGTTAGGTGACACAGTATAGGAGCGTCTGTTTTGCGACTTGCGTGCCATCGTGCAGGATCTGCGCAGTTTCCATAGCGGTATTATAATGTCTGGTGTGAGCTATAGTGCAATTGTTTGGTGGAACTTTACTGAGGCTTTGTTTTGAGCGGGCCTGCTGGGCTCCTTTCTTTTCCAGTTATACTTCCACATTCTTATAGTATATGAATCGATTGGGCCGTGTTATACCATCTGCTTGCGGAGTTACCAGCAGGTATAACGTAATTGCGTCACAGTGAGGACACCACGGCGGTATCTTGAACCGCGGGGTGCCTGCCCAGGCTGCGCAATCGCTCCACGTGCGTGCATCATCTGCTCGCCTGGGAATGGCCCGCCGAGCAGCTCGCGTGCTGAGGCGAGCAATAACAGCGTCCCTCGGCCGCTATCTTTAGCCGACCGACGGGGAGGGCCTGTGGCGCGGCCGCCTTGGTCGTCTTTTTGGCGACACGGCGCGAAGGAAGATAATTGACCTTGCTGGGTTGTGGACCCGGCGTGGTGCCGACTCACGGCCACCCTCCCCGTCGCCTATCCTTTTTCTGCGCGGCTTCTGAGCGGTCGATGAAATCTGTCGGGAGGGAAGTGCGGGCTCGGTATACGTCGAATGCATGCGACCTTGGTACTTGTACCAAGTCACGAGCTTTGATGCTTGGTCACTGCGGATACCTTGTTATCTGAAACTACAGAGCACGTTCTCTGTCACTGCTCTCGTTACAGCGTGCAAAGACGGCAACTATATCTGCTGCGTTAGCTCGCCTTGACGACAGACCTTTGTCTGAACAATCAAGTGCTTGAAAGGCGACATGATTTGTGTGCTCACAGAAAATTAGTGAAGTGTTTACTGAACTTTTTGCGTGGCAGTGGCCTTTTGTATAGACTATAGCACCCCAGCCCCCCCCCCCCTTTTTTTTTTGCGCGCGTCTATTTCCCTCTTCGCGTTATTTCCCATCTTTCTTCTCCATTCCCCCTTCCCCTAGTACAGGGTAGCAAACCGGATGCTCCATTTTCTGGTTAACCTCCCTGCCTTTCCCTCATTTATATTATCTCTCTCTCTCTCTCTCTCTCTCTTGTTACGGATGGCGAGGAAGGGAGGGAGAGGGTGGTCTCTTGGCACGAGGGTAGGGCTTTTTTTTTACTTTCTCTCTATCGTGTAAATTGGTGAAGTTTAGTGTTGTGAATTACTCGAGATGATCGAGAACAAACTCCGATAATGTCTGAAATCTTTGGGAAGAAACTTGCATCTTGCCTGTTTCATCAATTAAGGTAAGTGGTATATTGGTGGTTCAATATCGACATGTTAGTTCTCAGCAAATGGAACGATGACACCGCCTGCGTTGTGTCCTCTGCACTCGTTACAATTGCGCTGTGCAAAGCTGTCGACATATAAATCAGAATATAAGTCAGAATGATCAGGATGATGTATGGTCTTGTGAAACTCTGAGCTATGTTTCTTGGTGTAAAGCCAATGTACGAAAACGAAATGTTTTGATAAATTTCGATAGGTATGTCGTGTTCCATATTATGGGGCTATGAATTTCGTAGCGCACCCTCTGTCCGGAGTGTTTGAAAACGATTTGTTAATAAAGCGTGCGCTTCCATTGACTTGACATATGCCCAGAACCCCTCGAATGACCTCGGTTTCTGTTCTTCTAATAAACGTTTTTACTCTCACTCACGCCCGGCCTTTCCTTTTAAGAACCGTGGAATTGCCCCGCCGCGGTGGTCTAGTGGCTAAGGTACTCGGCTACTGACCCGCAGGGCGCAGGTTCGAATCCCGGCTGCGGCGCCTGCATTTCCGATGGAGGCGGAAATGTTGTAGGCCCGTGTGCTCAGATTTGGGTGCACGTTAAAGAACCCCAGGTGGTCAAAATTTCCGGAGCCCCCCACTACGGCGTCTCTCATAATCATATCGTGGTTTTGGGACGTTAAACCCTACAAATCAATCAAATCATAAGAACCGTAGACGCTGTCACTAACATACTTAGCACTGCATACTGTGTCTTCCCTCATTTTCTTTTGCTTGTGTTCGTCATACTTCACAAATCATTGTCGCTGTTGTTTTTTTTTCTTCACCTTATGCATGCGCCTTACGGCGACTGTAGCTTTAGGAGGTTTTACACTTACAACTTACACGCTCAAGGAAAGATCTCGCATCTGCTTTATGCAGCCACTACATATACGAGGTCAAAGGTAGGTTCTATACTGGACGAATCCTCACTCACAATGAAACAAACAAATACCAAATCTACCACTGAATCCAACCCCTAGCTGTTAGTGCGCTTTACAAATTTATGTATTTCCAGGCTCTTCCGGCAGGCTTGATGTCGCGCAAAGCTCTGCGGCAAGCGTTCGCTAACGGGACGTGGCGGGCAGACGCACCCCGAGGCGTATCTCTGCTTTTCTTTCGAGAGCGAAAAACAACAGAGGAATGAGAGCAGCCTTCGCACTATATAGAGACGGGCAAGGCCATGCCATGGCAGGCTGGTACGACTTCCTCGTCATATTGGAGGCACCCTCCCGGAAGCGCAATGGAAGAGGGGAGCGTCGTTGTGGCTGCGGGTGTCGGCGAATGCGATCCGCGAGTGTGTGTGTGTGTGTGTGTGTGTGTGTGTGTGTGTGTGTGTGTGTGTGTGTGTGTGTGTGTGTGTGTGTGTGTGTGTGTGTGTGTGTGTGTGTGAGAGAGAGAGAAGAGAGAGAGAGATCACATTTCCGCAACACTGTTTAGGACGAAAGTCTGCTTAATGTGTTCACCCCAGCATTGTCCACTGTGTTTCACTCTGATGTGTTCTCTCTAGCACTATGCACTGGCCAGTTTTGGCGTAGTGTTTTCACGTGGAAATCAGGACCCTGACTTAGCAGCAAAGCACGGACGAGGACTGTCGTCGTCTTCGCATTTTCCAAAAACGCCGTCCGGAATATATCCCACTTATGCACGGTTACCGTCATTGAAAACAACGCGACGCTATGGCTTTGTTGAGTGGATTTGCCTAATAAGGGCTAGTGTAATGTTGAATCAATGGCTGATGTTTCTTTGATGATGACTTGACTGTTACTGGTTGCCGATATTGCCTAAGTGTTGGCCAACATCGGCGATTTTGGGTGACAATGAATGTTGGCTCATGTTGGGTAGCAGATGCAATTATTGATAATTTCTACCTTATTGATTGCTAGGGTTCATGCTTCTATTCACTGTTCACTATTAGTACAGCAAGATCGTGCTCGTTGAATCTCAATTCCTCGAATAAAGTTTTTCCCTTTTTTTTTTCGAAGTGCCAAGACGAGTAGGGGGTAAAAAAAAAGCGAAAAACGAAATTCAGCGCGGACGGAGAAAAAGCACGCCATTGCTACAAGAAAAAAAGACTATGCGGTGCCCCCGTCAGGCCTGAACAACGTGTATAGACCACCCTGTCGTGCTCAGCGCCGCGTGCTCGATGTGCGCAGCGCGCGTTCGGGTGGCCGCGTCGCTGGCGGCGCGCAGCGAAAGGAAGAGTGGGAAGGAATCGTGCTGGTGGTGGACGGGGCGGAGAAAGAAAAAAAAAAAACACGAAAGATGATGTCGCGCACGCACCCACCGCGGCACTTTGTTTTGATATGCGGCGTGCGCGCGTAATTGCCCCCCGGCGAACGGAGGGCAAGGATGATGCGCGTCCGAAAAAAACTTTCCCGAGCTTCACGACGCGCTGGGCTGGCCGTCCTTGAGACACGGTCGCATTTGTGTGCGAAGCAGTGTCGTACAGAAAAAAAAAAAATGGCTAGAAGCAGCTTGGAGAGACCCTCAGTGGCTTGCAGATCTGCAGGTACACAAGCTTTGCAGGTATCTTGCATGTTGCTCGGGCAGATCAGTATACGTGGTGTGATTGGGAGTGTAGCAAGGATTTCTTTTCCGGGGGGTGGGTTGGTCCTATATTAATTAGTTCATATATATGTGCGTGTGTGCTTGTACTAATGCGTGTAAATATATAGTATATACGTGAAAACTAGATCTGCCGAGGGGGGGGGGGGGGGAGTTGCTTGCGCTTTTGACAGCAAAGTTTGGTTCATCAGAGGGAAAAGGATGAAGTCCGCCTTGTATCAGCACCATCTGTATACCTGGTCAGCGCCCACAACTTATGAAACTTGGTCCTGTTTATAAGACTATGGTGGTGCTACACACACCGCTAAAAAATTGAGCTTCAAATGGCATTCGAAGCTGTGGCCTCCGCGATCGAAAGCGGCAGCGCGCCGCTATACGGTGCGTCGATTGCCGGAGATCAACTCGGAGATTAACGGCGAGACTGGATGGTATATGCACTTTTCGCGTGGCGTTTGAAGTCTGCACGCTCAAAGGCATACGAAAACGTGTCCCTGCACGAGCGATCTATGTGGCTTCGAAAACCGTGTTTTTTTTTTTTTTACGCGTGCACTCGGCTTGCATTCCTCGCGTGCAGATGGCGCCCGGTTTTCCCATGAGACGTGACCGACTATTCACGTTTAGGCTTCCAACCACGCGACGCTTACACGTGCAGCGTGTGTGCGAAATGTTTCTTGTGCTTCCAAGCCGCGGCTGGCAGTGTTTTTGTTCCAGAGTGGCCGTGATCTTGATATGTTCGATTGAGTCGGCGTTCCATCCTTCTGCTCTCATCGTTCGCCACCAAGTTCGAGGTGACGCCTGTTGGAGGCGACAAGGAGAACTCGATATATGTATACAGTACCGCAGCTTTTCTGAAATGGTGAAAAATCGTGGCTTCATAAGGCGCTCGTGTCTGTGCGCACGTATCGGTATTAAGGCGTCTGGCGTGCATGTTTACAGCACAGAGAAGTGTGACCCGAAAGCTGTGGTGTGTGTGTATTTAAAACCAGGTGCGCTTGTTTTGTCCACGCAGGGCTGGTCGCCGAAGGATGCCGGGCGCGAGGCTGGCCGACCTCAACTCGGTCATCACGTGCATGCTGTGCAACGGCTACCTGGTGGATGCCACCACGCTCATTGAGTGCCTCCACTCGTGTGAGTGCGCGCGTGTATTACATGCGTGAGTTGTTCCCTCGGAACCGGTGATTACAAGAAGTGCAAGCGCAGCATGTACAAAAGATTATTCAATTCTTCGAACGGGGCCTAAAATTTTCATTCTTGAAGTCCGTTGTTGAAAAATATTAGTGTGTTTTTTTTTTTAGTTGATACGCGTGTACTTCATATATGTATGTCAAGAGGGTCCTGTATGAGATGACATTAAACCTTGTTTCTGACGAGGCATGTTTCGTACGCTATGTGTGTAGGGGAGTTCCTGTTCATTGATGATGTCACTCCGGTTTCGAAGTCAACCCAGCCACAGTGGTCAATGCGCTTGTTTCACACAGCAGCAGACGCGCCGCTCGTTTGGTACTGTGCTCGCTTGAACCCCAGGTGGTCAAAATTTCCGGAGCCCTCCACTACGGCGTCTCTCATAATCATATCGTGGTTTTGGGACGTTAAACCCCACAAATCAACTGTGCTCGCTTGTATATTGTTATATTACGGTTGCTGAAGCGTAAGGTGCCCGTCATCACTAGCTCGGAATATAACTGCGATGCGCCGTGAAGCAAGACAGATGCATGGGCGCGAGAAAACGACGAGGGGAAACACTGCCGGATGTAAGTACTGTTGAGCGTCCTCCAAGGTATATTACCGCTAACAACAGATATATAATAGGATCTTCGCGGGAATTGTGCCCCGGAGCAGTCGTGGCGTGCAACGATTGCACAGCGTTTGCTCCGCCGATTTTTTTCGAAGCACGTACCCTTGAGCAACAACAACAACAACAACAACAACAACAACAACAACAACAAAAAGGAGTGCCCAGGCAGGGTGCGTTCTGGTTACCGAAGACGGTTGGTGCGCGCCGGTGCGCTTTCCCGAAGTCGCCATAAGAGCCGCTCGCTATGCCGTCGGTGGACACCGCTTCTTACTAACATGGAATCCGTGTATAGGCATTGCCATTTACTGAACGAAAAGTCAAGGGTATCTCAGTCATAGTCTTTCGTTTTTCTGCAATAGTTCTGTAAGATACCGGGCGGGAAAACCGATTCGCGGCATCGCCTATAGGCCAGTGTATATATACGCGTGCACCTCACAGTGGTCGCTCCGCGGTTCTTCAGTTATTGTAATTGATTCCTGTACAAAAGGTGTTTGCTTGTCTTGGACTCTGTATGCATCTATATATATATGCGATGTCTTCTTTCTCTCCTCCCGTCCCCCACTCCCTTTTTTTTTCTGTTCTCGCATCCACGACGATGCAGTCTGCAAAGTGTGCATCGTTCAGTTCCTGAACACCAGCCTGCTATGCCCCATCTGCGACGTTCCCGTGCATCAGACGAAGCCGCATCAGTCTATTCGGTAGGTCTTCGCGCTTCGTGAGCGTCTGCATGTGTGTTCGCGGTCTATTTTTTTTTTCCTCGTGCAATGTGCAAACGGGGGAGTTACACCTCTTCTTATTTCCCGGCGCATGTGATTATTGATGGAGCGTACAAAGAAATACAAGCAAAATAAAAAATTCCCGCTATTGTATGAAATTTCAGCAAATATTTTTTCTCTCGGAGACACCACAAAGAAGGTGATTGCACGCGTGTTAGTATATACTTGTCCACAATACCTAATGAATATTATGTCCTGAGAATGCGCTTGATGAGTCAGAAAACGCAACACAAAGCGTATAGGCGCCGTCGGAGTTCCCTCGCAATGACGTCACAGATTTTGACTGCGCATGCAGGAGTCTACATAAATCCTACATTGTAAAAAAATGGCGTGCTACTAAGATTGCGTAGCCGGACATCTTTAAGGAAAGCATAACTTGACCACGTGGCGAAAATACAGAGGAAGTTGAAATGAGAGGTTCAATGCGTTGCTTTATATTCAAGTGTGCTAAATAAAAAAAGAGGCAAAATACTATTTTTACTTGTAGCAACATATACCTATATTACAGCGAAATTGACGGCCATATTGTTTCTACAAGACAATCAATCAGTTCAAAATGATTTAGTGTTTTATTGTAGCTTGTCCAATTTATTGGGGTTGATTAGTAGCAATTCAATCTCCCCCACTTAATATATATAACGCGTCTCTGCATACCCGGAACACGGTGTAGTGTAGTGTTGTTTTGGACGGTCATTCACGACGACCACGTGCAGACAAGTCTCGTGTTTGCTCTCCTTGGTGGTTGTGACCAGCTTCATTTGCATACTTCGTGCTGGTTGATGACATTACCCAGTGATTAGTCGATTACATCCCTGACCATTTATAGTTAGCGGTGGCCCGTCGTTCATGCGTGTCCTCGCTTATTTGTTTGCAGGCTTGACAGAACCCTCCAGAATATTGTGTACAAGGTTGTTCCTGGACTTTACCAAAGTAAGAACGTTGCACCAACGTTACGCGTACACTGTAAACAGAAATAAGCCGAAATTGGAGTAAATGACCTTGTCCTCTAGCGCACACCCAGATGGGAGTTTTAAAAAACCCGTCTCTGGGAGTAAAAAATTTACTCCCCATCAGAAGGGGGTTTTCGCATGGTGTCAGGGGGGTTTTTATTTACATCCATAGGGGAACTTTTTCAGGTCAGTATGGGAGTAAATTTTTTGCATCGACCGAGAAAAAAAAATTACGTCAGCAGCCGTACCATGCGCAAGCGTAACTTCAATTACATTACATTTAATACGCACAACAATGATTACAGTACACAAACATTATCACAACGTTCACGTAATATCACAACACTCGCACTCACCACAGCTTGCCACACGCAGTACACACCTACCATATAGTCACCGAGTACATATAGGCACCACATTCTGACCTCCTGTAGCCCAGGTTAAAGACTTTTTGTTTCTAATAATTAAGCAATAAAATACGCACGGCGTAAGTATGAACTTGCGGTGGTCTGATGTAAGCACTTCAATACACATGCCTTTTATCCTAATCCTGCCTAATATTTAATATTTTTTTACTATAACGAAAAAGTTTTATCAGTTGACGCTCTGTCGTACAGGCTGAATTCGCATCAGCAGTGCTGTTTGTGGACCCGTAAAATGCACTGAATCATACGCAAAGTGCGCGCGGCCTTGAATGAACACATTAACGAGGCACATTCAGCAGCTCCAGCGATGAACCGAGGTAGACCGCCGCTACCGCGTTCGACGACTAGGCCTCGCTCACGAGTACGGCACGGTGATTCGATGAATGACAGCTGGCGATCACAAAATGCTTGCTGATGTGCAGTTTACGTCTCGTTTTTCCCATGCACAGAAATAGGTGTCCCCTATCCACGCAGTTTAAGCTACGGAGCGATAGACTTAAACGAATGAGACGGTTCGCAGTCGCTGTTCCCGTTGCTCGCATGCATTGCATGTATAGCTCGCAGAGCTCGCACGGCGGCCGGTGCGCAGTGCGAGCTCGATACGATGCCGGCTTGATACCGACGCCATAGCGAGGCCTTCCTACCGCTTAGATGTTGCAGCCGGTGAAATACCGGTGACACTCCGAGAAGCCACTGTCGGAGGAGACGGGGCGAGCGCGTCGCCGGCGCAACTCTCAGACCGGTTGCCGGCCAGCCTGCCGTAGTCGAGCGAAGCCTACTTCAAACCGCTTCGAAGTTTTACGGTGCAATCGCTGACGATCGTACTCCGCCTTGTTCGGCGCTCGCCTTGTAGTTAGTCATTGACAGCTACGGTCGCAAGGCGCAGAAGACTGTTATACATCCCAGCAGCCTTCATTTTTTGTGAAACACATTCTTTGCATCGCCGGTGGTCGGTGCTAGCTCGTAGCGCTTGCCGCAGTGGCTAGCGCACAGTGCGAGTTCGATACGATGCCGGCTTGATACCGACGGCATAGCGAGGCCTTCTTACTACTTCGATGTTACAGCCGGTGAAATACCGGTGACACTCCGAGAAGCCACTATCGGCGGAGACGGGGCGAGCGCGTCGCCGGCGCAACTCTCAGACCGGTTGCCGGCCAGCCTGCCGTAGTCGAGCGAAGCCTACTTCAGACCACTTCGAAGTTTCTGATGGTGAAACTCCAGGAGCAGCCGCTGACGATCGTAACAGCTTACTTTTGCTACCATTAATTTATTCTTCGAAGTTTTTTGTTACTCGGCCCTTTGAAGCGTGGCATTCAGGACGTTTCGTTGAGGAATCGGACCGATGTGCAGCGTGGTTTAAGGTGCGAAATATATTGAAATGTTCCCAGTAAATACCAACCGGTCGTTGCTATTCTTCGCTGCACTTATAATTTCGTTGCCTGTTGACAGATGCTTACACGGTTAGCCACACAAATCACATGTGTTTCACACCGACGTGCAAACATATGCCCGTACAGACACACACACACACACACGCACACACACACACACACACACACACACACACACACACACACACACACACACACACGTCACGCCCAAAGAGGGTTTTTAAAGCTCCTATAGGGAGTTTGTAACCACGTGACCTGAAACTCCCTGGGGAGTTTAACAAGGTCATGTCGTTCATAAACTCTGTGATTAAGGAGGGGGCGTTTTACGATGACATGTGCCGAGTTCACTCCCTACCAGGGAGTAAATAATTGGGGCAGGGGAGTTTTGTGGGCTCATGTGCTGGAGAAACTCCCATCTCGGCTAACTTTTGTTTACAGTGTAGCTGTGCCAGATCAAGAGTTCGTGCTTGCGAATTAAATAGCTGTATAGATTTTGGTGATGCCCGAGTCGATTCAGCTGTAATTTTCTTTTGCTGTGACTCTAGGATATTGATAGTCGCGTGTCGCCGCGTTTACATGTTCCGTTGTACATCACAAGCCGGCAGAGGGCGTTGTTTCTTTCACATTTTCGTCGTTACGAAAAGTGTATCGCTAACGTACATGGTTGTCAGTACATCGTGCGATGCGCACGCTGGGATTTGTGATACGCCGAAGGTTACTAACGTTATGATAATCTAGGGTGTGAACATCGTCCCGTATAGTGAAAACGGCTTATCCACGAAGTAAGTTTGCTTGCGTATATTTGGGAGGAGGAGGAGGATTGAAAGAGGAAGGACAGGGAGGTTAGCCAGTTCTCACAGACTGATGCGTATTTTTGGATAAAAAATTATGCCTATGGGCACACTTTCGAAAATAAAAAAAGGTTTGTTCATTACGCGAAAAAAGAAGTAATATGGTATACATCGTTTGTTTGAGTCTTAAAAATTAACGTAGTATAGAGTTTCGTACATAGCACCTTTGCTGCATATTTCACGAGGGTTGAAGTTGCGATCTGCATGCCGCGATGTATGTTTAAACGTTTTTAAACATGGATCGTTTTTTTTTCTCTTTCTCATCTTTCCTGCAGAGGAGATGAAGAAAAGACGCGACTACTACGAGAAGCACCCGGAACACGGTACGTGTGTATTAACTGCGGTCTCCGAACGCTCGAGCCTGTATTTCTCTCGTTGTCTTAAAGCACAAGTTTGTTTTGAAATAGGCTGCTGTAGGTGTTCCGGATTCGAAAGCTGGCGTTCTAAATCAGCCACAGACGTCACATAAAGGAAAATGTCGTAGATGTTTCGCGAAGTTCTGGGTAAGGGCTAACTTGACTATACCAGTGTAGTTAAAACGCGATCGTGTTATCTTCTTACAGAAAGTCAACTGTCATAATTCTTAATGTCAGATAGTGTAATATAATAATAACAAAAACGTGAGAGAAAGATAACCGACTTTTCGTCGCGGTAAGTGCAACATGACATAATTTCTGAGCGCGTTGCCGCACTTCGTTCGATGACATTGCATCGGTTCCTTTTTCTCGCAGTCGCCGGCGTGTCGTGTCCCGAAGATCGAGGAATCGTGGACGACTCCAGCCGGCTCATCTTCAGCCCCGACGACACCATCAGCCTCTCGCTGGAGTACTGCGGCCCTTTAGGGTGAGCTGGAGTCTTCGTATACTGCAGCGAGGAATAGATAGACGAATGCAGTGCCTCTAGTCGTCAGTGTAACTTTTCGCTTGGGGGCTGTGCCACCTTGGCTCGCTCAAGTGGTGACGATGACGATTGTGAGCCGTTGTTTCTCAGCTACTGCCACCTGACTCAATTGAACAGTGCATATATGGCTCATTGTCGTCGCTCGTTAGCCTTGTTGCCCCGCCGCGGTGGTCTAGTGGCTAAGGTACTCGGCTGCTGACCCGCAGGTCGCGGAATCTAATCCCGGCCGCGGTGGCTGCATTTTCGATGTAGGCAAAAATTCTGTAGGCTCGTGTGCACGTTAAAGAAACCCAGGTGGTCTTAATTTCCAGAGCCCACCACTACGGCGTCTCTCATAATCATATGGTGGTTTTGGGACGTTAAACCCCACATATCGATTAATCATTCAATTGTTAGCCTTGCTTATGTAAGTTTTGGCGTTATGTATAATTGATAGATATGTGAGGTTTGACGTCCCAAAGCCACCATATGATTATGAGAGACGTCGTAGTGGAGGGCTCCGGAAATTAGGACTACCCGGGTTTCTTCAACGTGCTCCCAAATCTGAGGACACGGGCCTACATTTCGGCCTCCATCGGAAATGCAGCCGCCGCAGCCGGGATTCGATCCCGCGACCTGTGGGTCAGCAGCCGAGTACCCCAGACCTCAGCCACTAGACCACCGCGGAGGGGCGGCGTTATGTATAAGTTATCGCGGTCAAGTTATGAATCAAATATTGCGACGTGATTTGTTCAGGGGCAATGCAGGGTGCATTTCAGAACAGCGTGCTCTCTCACTCACTATGCCGCTCACCAGAGCTCACCGAACTTTTTTTTGGGGGGGGGGGAGGGGGGGGGGCTTGTGCCCTGTGTTTGCCAGCCCCCGGGCTACGACCCTGCTAACCTAGTAAAGCTTTTGGGGGTGACGGTCTCGTCTCTTGATCTTGTGCGAGTAAAAAAAAAATCGCCAACTATGAACCGGAACGAACTGGCAATGCGCTAAACCCGAACTCTACCATAGCACGCCTGTACACGTGTCATACTTCCGCATTTCGTTCGCGCATCCCAGTCGCAGGCGTTCGTGCGCATCTCTACGCGTAGCGACAGCAGCGTGAGCTCGCGCCTGTACCTCAGTGTCGCCTGTCTTAGCTCTGAATGGGGCCTTCGAGGCTCGTCACGTTATTTCCGCTGTTGCGCAATGGCGCGCTGACGTCATTGAGTAGGCGGCGTGACGTTGACGCGTCCGCATTTTATTCGATTCATCCGTGCTTTTCCCTCTCTCCGAATGTGCCTCCCCCCCGTACACACAGTGTGTAGCTCTTCCGGCGCTGCTGACGGGCGCCCATCGAGTGACTGGGAAGCGCGCGCCGCAATCGATACGCGCCGCGTGGCGCCCCCCTCCGGCGGCTTCCTCGGCCGTGGTGTTTTTATTTCTGCCCTGCTGCTGTTCGCATCCCCACCTCTATCTCTCTCCCCCTCCAGCCTTTGCGTGGGCTCTCCTCCTCTTCTCGCTTCTTTCTCCCTTTCTGCAACCTTTGCCCGTTTGCGCGGACGGTAATCGCGGCCGCTATAAAGTGCGCGTGCGTGCGTTAACGCGCACGTTGTGTACGCGCAGAGAAGAGGGTCGGGGAGGGGTACGTACTTGTGCGTGAGTTCGCACGTAGCCCGGCGGCGTCTCGGTTTTTTTCTTTTATTTCTCTTTCTCTCGCAAGACACGCGGCAGTGGTAACCGGGACTGCTGTTCGCTCGCTAAACGGCCGGGAGAGGGAGTGGGCGAAACTGTTTATCTCAATTGGGCTGGGTGGCCGTATACGAAATGCGTCCTTGCGGGTGCGCTTCCTTGCAATCCTCGCTCGCGCCGAATGCCAGCGGAGCCGCGACTATATTGTTCCGCGTTTTTCTTTTCCTTTTTTTTTGTACGGGCATCCCGTTTCTTTTAATTCGTTCTTCGCACCGGCGAGCAGATATATTGCGTGAATCTAAATGACGTCTACCGTGGTTACCGTCTCTTTTCGGGATGGGAGTTCGTCCACGACGGGGCTTAAAAGCGTTGTTTGGTATGTGGCATGCACTTACAGCCGTCAAATTTGCGGCCATTTTTTTGCTGTCGCTCTACAATAACTGGTCTGGCTAAACTACCACGATTAGCCTCGGGATCAGGCCCTGTAAAAGGTTAACCGCAACACCACACTGGGAGACTGACAGGGCTGTGCACTATTTGCGGAAAAGGTGGCACATTTCTCTGCTTTCCCCCCTTACACTGGACAATATAACGGGAACAGCATCAATAGGGAGCTTCAGAATAGCGCACCGTGAGCCCTTGCGCTGCGGTCGCTGCCACTGCGCATGCGTCGTAACGCGAGTCTTCGTTCGCGTTTTCGGACTGCACGCAAAAAAAAAAAAAAAAATCCGAAATACCGTGCGGTGATGGCGGCCCGCATGTGGCCCGCAAGCGCTGGTTTCAAGGCTACGGTGTCGCTGCTATCGTGCGTTGCTGTTCGCAGCAGGGCAAACGCTATTCTAAAACTCGTACGGCGCCCGCAACGCCCGCAGCGCTTGCAAATGGCATTCTAAAACTCCCTAATATTCAGTGATCCGTTTGCGTAGGTTGAGATGAACCGATGGCGCAAGAGATTTCGCAGTCTTTGGTGGAGGGAAAGTTCTGGTGTAGCTTGAAGGGAGGGGGCACCCCCTCGCCCATAGACCCACGTGCTGGGCGATGTCACGCAACTCAACCCTAGGTGGTCGAAGTTATGTGGCCACTACGGCGTTCCTCGCAATGGTGTCGTGGTGCCGGCACGTATAATGTCTGAAGTAATTCCTGGAAACCTATAGCATATAGAAATTCGCACTCGCCGGCACCTATCACTGCGCTATTGCGCATCTCCACATTAAGGGGCGCCACTACATTTGCAGCAGCACGTGTAAGCGGAACCTCATTGCGACGAAGTTAAGTATGAAACGAATGTGGCTTCGTTGTGTCCGATATTTGTTGTAAACGTATATATTACGCATTGATATTGGGGCGAATCGTGTTCACCTCATTTGACCTTGAAAGCACATTGTGCAGCTTGCCTTTTCCGCACTACGAATACAGAGTTCTGTTCAGTGTCGGTCCTCCCTGATTGGTCTATTCTGCCTGTCAGTCAATTACGCTAGTGCTGCCGGTGCTACGTAGGATTGATTGTCATTGGTCATGTCGCGACAAGTGATAGACCCACTCGGGGCCGTCTGAGAGGTGACGTACGTTGGAGAAGGAATAGTATTTTATCGTACAATACAGACCCAACACCCGCAGTATCGCCGGGACGGAACGTAATGAAAGCTTTGATATACAGGTCATTTTGTTGCTTGCAGGCAGGCGTTCCACTATCTCGCCGCAGTACCGTATTTCGCGCTAGCTGTTTTTATGTCTGACTGCACACAACTAGAGTTACTGTATATGCTACCTTTAGGTAGCATATACAGCAACTTTACACTCAGAAAGGCAGGCACTGACGCTCTTCAACGGTTGCGCGTGGTCAGACCTTTACGACCTTTATGTTTCTTAAAAAAAAAAAAACAGCGTGGGACATTTTACCATTGGCGTTTTTTGAGTGTCGCCGTTTCGCACGTTTTGTATCTTGCAGCAAGAAAGAGGAAACTCCTAGTGGCGAGAAGAACGAAGGGAAGCCTACAAACCCTGGAAAAGAAACGGTATGCTCCTGCTACTCAGCATTTTTTCGCTTTCAACTCGTGTCGTGTATGTTTCGCGAAATCTCGCGTCTTCGGGGTCTTCACAGTTATATGCAATTATTTACCAATCACGCAGAATTCCTATCTGGGAATCGTTCGGTACAAAATAATGTGCAGCATGTAGCCGCCGTGCAAACTGGACAAAAGGGGGTGAAGTTGTTATTGTGTCATTTTTTTTTCATTTATAGCCGCCATAGTAGCTTAACGGTTTTCGCTCTGCTATAGAGTTTGAAGACGCGAGTTCGATTACCGGCCATTGCGGCCGCGTGGACGTCAGACTCTGGAGTTTTGCGGACACCCAGCGCCATCTGTCGACGCAGGTTTTGATTGGTGCAAAGCCCGACTCCCTTGCACTGTTTCCTGCGCAACCAGATGCAACTACAGCATACGAAGCAACGACTGAACTATATATTAGGTATATTTGCGGATTGAACACTTGGAAAAAAAGAGCTACGAATTACTCTCCACTAGTGAGACGTGTCATCGAACCACCACAAAGTGCTTGCGGGTTCACTTGCCAGAACCACGGCGAGAACAAGAGCAGACGCAACAGCTCCGCGCTCTAGAAAAACTACTCCAGTCGACGGTATACTTTTGCGTTGCGAATTGCCACGGACGTAAAGAACTTCAGTTGTGCTGATTCATGAAGCTTTCACGAAGCAGAACGGTGATAACGCCGGATACGAGCCGTCGCGAACGTGTTGTGTAAGCGAATTACTCGCGTTCTCCACAGCCGCTCGCGTGAGAAAGATTGATAATGTAGGTGATAGGATAATGCGCCCGATCGCTACCGCGGATAACTGATAGTAACTTTGATTATGAAGTTTAACACAGCCTCTGACCGTGGTGCGCGATGTGCAACAGTAAATAGGTGACGGACGCGCGCGATAAGCATGTCACACGCCGCGACCATCGATAATATGAAGTGGTCGCCATTACACAGAATCATACACGTAGGGCTTCGAAGGGCTCCAAATTCCGGCTTTAACTAGGAAATGCGAACACGTACATCACCCAGGGAAATCGCAAAATGATGGCGACCACAATCGGGCACTTTTTTTTTTTTTCTTTTGCACTCTGTCTTCGCGATTGCCGGAGCTCTCTTGGTGGCCTCGATTTTGCCTTTCTGAGTGAACACACGCACGCATTCCCATTTTGCAGTATGTAGAAACGGCAGACAACCCTCAATTTCACATTGTTGTAACAGTTCAATGCACAGCAAGCGAGATCGATAGATAATGTAACTGCAAAGATCGAAATCGTCAGGGCCATTCGTGCCGGATAAAGCGAGCTTGGTACCACTGATGGTGAGATATATTGCTCCTGTATGTACTTCGATCATCGCTTTAACATCAGTGCGTATGCCCAAGTTTAACGCATTTAGGTGTTGACGATCTCACGTCGGAATGCTTGCCTCGATGTCATGCGATGCTCGCTTGCACTTGAATTGCATCACGCCGAAATAATTGAAACATGTTTTGCATTGTACCCGCAGTTTGCTTTTATGAGCTTCCTGTATACTTTTCTGAAGCGAGGTTGTATTGACGGAAGAAGGTCCTTGATTTTTAAGAAACCGCGTCTGAAAACCGACGAAACAGGAGGGTCTATATGCACGTTCGCTTGCAGACGGCTCTCTTTGCGCTACCCATTTATGGCCGGCGCGTCGATAGGGGCGCTGGTGGCGGCGTTTTTGGCAGCGCCGCCTGGGCGGAGTCTGGCGTCCATTTCGATGAGTGCACCACGTACAGGAACACCGCTGTATTTTTTTATTTATAGGCGCGCTTTAAAACATCCCTATATAGCAGTTCAGAATTAATCTGCAGTCCACCCCACCACGGACTGCCTCGTAACGGCATTTTGGTTTTGGCACGTAGAACCTCAGATCTTTATTAAAAGTGTGTTGAAGTGAGTAGAGGTACGCGGATACGTTCTGTTTGCACGGTGTGTCGGGGAAATTGACTGTGGCACCGGTCCGACGCTAATTTCACTCGGCGTTTCGCTGGCTGCACGGATATTTTTGCTTTTAAGGTGTCTCGTTCATGTGTTTGGTGCTCCCCAAACTTCGTCTTCCGCGCAACTGTCGCACGTGCAATGCCTCGAGTTTCGGTGTACTTTTGTTGCGGAGCTCATTCTTATTGTTTCGAAGCAGCACACTGTGATCGCCTACGTCATCATAAGAAAACCTCTCCTGCCGCGTTTGGCTCTGCATGCGTCCCCTCGCGATCGATGCGCCACGGACGGTCCATGCGGGAAGAAGGGGGTCTGTCGAGGGAAGATTGCTTGCCCGTTCGATGTGCGTGCACGGTGGAGGATGATATGGATGCGTGGTAAGCGCTGAGCTGCGCTTTTATAACGGCAGACAGAATACAAGCGCTTTTCTTAACGTGGCAGCGTTAAAGAGCTTGTTTAGCAGCCATTCCGACGTCGTTGGTTGGAAGTGAAAAATCATGTACGTGACCGAGAAATCCAGAAAAATGCAAATAGGATAAATAATAAAAAAGTTTGAATCTGAGTGAGGATCTAATCGAGGTCCTTTGCGTAGCAAGCAAGTGTTCTATACCACAGAGCCACGCTTCTGCTTGGCAATACAATGAAAATAGGTTGCTCTGCACTGGAAATGCACTGCCGCATCTTCATATTCGCGTTTTCCTCCTTCACCCTCCTTCCGGCCTCCTTGCTGACCGCTTCCGGTGGCGAGTACAGGAAGGAGGGGTTCCGAGGCGCTTCCTCAACTGCCCGGCGGCCTTCACCATCAACCATCTGCAGAAGTTCATCCGCATGAAGTACAGCGTGGCACCGCAGTACCAGGTGGGTTTCTCCGTCGGACTTCCCGCGCAAGTGCTTTACACCACGTCACGGGTTTGCCCGTGTGTCTGTTTTACTACTTACTCTTTGCGCCAGGGCGTAAAACGGGGTGCCAAAGGGCGTGTCATACAACGAGGTCCTGCATGCTAGTTTGACTGATTGATTGAACATCTATTATGTATATGTTATGCACAGCGCTTGCGAATGACGTCGCAAACATGAAGCCTACTCGGATTTGGAATGTGCTCCTGTATCAATCTATAAACTTCGTAAAAGTACGACAGCAACGAGAGGGGAAAAAAAAATTTAAGCGGTCTGTTCGCGTAGCATTTGGTTTAGGGCAACGGATTTCGTTGTATACTGATTACGCGGTTGATTTTTCGGAGGGATAATGCACGGGCGCGGTTGTATATTATGACTTAAGGGACGTATGAAGTAATCTACCCCGTGAAGATAACGTATCAAGTGCGAAGGATTGACAAAACGTTAGTTCCTTTCAGTTTTGTATAGTTGGGCATTCTGACTTCCAAGTTATAGCCATTGTAGTTCAGTACAAAGTGTGTGGCAGCTTGGGCTAGTTGGTATGACGTGACGATAGTTATAGCGCGAGAACAGAACTACGGCAAGAAGGACAGCGCCCGTGTCCTTCTTTGTCGTCGTTTTGTTCTCGCGCTATAACTGTCGTCAGCACAAAGACTTGCTTGCCTACCGTCTTGTGCTTTTTGAGGACTACAGGCCTACGTGACCACCTTTAACTTTTGTGTAGTGCCACCGCTGCATACGCGCCAGCCGATTGACTGACAATCCTCCTTTTCTCTCTCTCTCTCTCTCTCTCTCTCTCTCTTCTCTTTCTCATCTTTATGCCCCCTTCCTATTCCCCCAGCGTAGGGTAGCCAACCGGGCATGTGCATGGTTAACCTCCCTGCCTTCCCTCTTGTTGTTTATCCCCCTCCCCCTTCCCGGCAGCATGTGTCCAACTTTTTACAATTGTGTTTTGTTTCTTGGTCTCGAACTGGTCTCGTGCGCGTGCATTTCGTTCTGCCCTTCCAAGGACCGGGTGGCCGGCCGCCCGTGTCTGCGGCGGAGTGCTCGCTTCCCCGCTGCGACTCGTGGATGCACACTTGTCACCGCCGAGCACGGCGACGTGGTCACGGGATGCGGCTGACCGTTCCCGGTGGCCGCGTCAGTTCGTGTGAAGCCGCGGGGTGTTCCCCCCCATTTTCGTGAGGAGCGGGTGAACTCGCGCTGCGTGGAAGATAAGTGCCATATGGCCCATGTGGTGAAAACGTTGTAAGTCGCGGCTTTCGCGCGAGAAATATAGCGCGTGCAACGACGCGGCTGCGACGTTTTTTCCTCGCCGACTAGGGTTCCTTATAGCAGCACCGTTTTGCCGTATACACTCCTAATCAAGTACGGCATGAATTGCTAGATATATCCAGGAAATCAGATCATATTCATCTGGTTTCCTGGCTGTATATAGCAGTTAACGCGGGACGTGAAGAAGAGCGTGTGCGGTAAGAATATCGCAAGAATGTCGCACCGTAGTCGGGCACGTAGTTTGGCTTTTTTTGTTGTTGTCTGCAAGACCTGTATTAGCAACTTTCTCATCTCGTAACCGCGCGTAGTGAGCAATTCGTGCGACTGGGAAGGTAAAAAAAAAAAAAAAGCCAGCCGCCGACCAGAACGGTACGTGCCCTTTCCGTACTTAGTGCAGTTAACTGCTACTGTCAAAGCACTCAAAAAGTACGAGCGTATGTTTGCGAAAAGTGTTTTATGTAGAACAGCGGAGCATTGATCGCCTGTGGTTGTTGCTCTTGGACGCAAATTGTTACGAGGAAGTCAGCCGTGACCCGCAGGTCGCGGGTTCAAATCCCGGCTGCGGCGGCTGCATTTCCGATGGAGGCGGAAATGGTGTCGGGTTGTGTGCTCCGATTCGGGTGCACGTTAAAGAACCCCAGGTGGTCAAAATTTCAGGAGACCTCCACTACGACGCCTCTCATAATCATATGGTGGTTTTGGGACGTTAAACCCCACATATCAATCATCGAAGTCAGCCGTGGTGTCACATAGAGGAACTATCCGCGTTCTTTGTCGCAATGTATAGAGTCACCTTCTATTGGGTTCTATTCATTTCTCAAGCGCGGTTTATCTGAGATTGAGTCGATAACGCAGGCGGAGCAACCGTGGTGGTCGGGGCTGCCAGTGCGAAGGAACACTGTTGGGTATAAAATCGTTAGGCATTAATAACGCGGATTTTTGTTACCGGATCTATAAAGAACGAAAGAAGCTAATGAAATGGCTGATGTCGCTGTTGATAAGATGTTCTTGCCTCGCCTTGATGGAAGTCGTTTTAGCCCGCAGCTGGCGCACGCTTGGCGAAAGTGATAATGGAATGAGCTGCTTCTTTTCCTCGTTAAACAAAGAAGAAGCGAAAAGAGGCCGAGTACGAAGCGCGACAGGCCGTGCGTGTGTACGCATTCGCAGAGCGGCGCTTCGGGCACACTTCCACGCGTGGCGGTGCTTTTTTCGTTTTGCGCCAAGAGTCGTCGTCGGTCGTGAAAGAAATGAAAGAAAAAAGAAACGTTGAGAGGGTATAGGCCTTCGGTGCTTTCTTCCTTCCTTTCGTCTCTCTCTGTTCCCTCTTGTGTCAGCGCGGTCCCGCAGCAGATGACCCTAAAGTTCGTTTGCTCGCGCGCGTGGAGATAGGGGGTAGGGGGGGGGGGGGACCGGTTCGGCGCGAAGACAATGGCACCGCCGCCGCGTTGACTGAGATGTGGATGCCGAGAGAGGCGCGCGCATATAGTACGCGGAAGAAGGGATCCCACGCCTGGGATGGCGACGCGCAGTATATGCATAGTACCGCTATTGCGGGTCGAGTAATCACGCCGCTGTTATTATGTACGCCAGGGAGCTCATCATCCGCTGTGCGCGACAATGTCGTTCGTGGGGATCTGCTCATCTGTTTTTTTTTCTTCTTCCTTCATCTCTCTGTCGCTACGTATTTAACCGCAGCTGTTGATTGGGGGGGGGGGGTTGTTACGTAACCCGCGTGTAAAACTTCCGCGTCTCATTCTATATGCGCTGCGCTCCCCTTTACGTCGTCAGCTATGTTTAGAGTAGCGTACGCGTAGCTTCGCGCTAGCGTGCGTCGGTTCGCCACTGCGCATGCGTCATATCCTCCTGGGTACCTACGGCGCGTCAAGTTACGGAAACATTGTATCGTACCTAATGAGCGCTAAAGTTAAACGAACTATTCTGAAGCAATTATTTCTCGGTCACTGCGAATTATATGGGAGACTTGTAACAGACGAACGCTATATACTAAGAGCGCGAACAGAGAAAGGATTTAGTGAGAAATGTAGAGCAGGAACTAACGCCTGAAAGCGCTGACTGTTATCGAATAACCGCACAAATGAATCAAATGGTAGGCTTTCTGCAAATAAGCGTTGACAAGACTCCGAAGCCTTCGAGACGTGTACGTTTGCGCAATTTCAAAGACCGCAGTCTCTTTCTTGGCATACTTGAACGCAGGAATTTTGTTCTGCCTGTCACACGATTCAGCCACTCGGCCGAAGTTTAAGCACTCGATGAACGCCCAGCCATCTTGGAACTGGTGGCTGCGTTCGTACTTGAGAACATTGTCGATGAAAAAGCAAATATTACGCATACCTGAAGCGCCACGTGAGTATTAGGCAGAGGCGGTGTGTTCCTTTACTGAAAAATACATGAATACGTAATTTTTGTTTCTTCGGCTGCACCGAATGTGTGATGCTGTGCACGAAAGAAGGACGGCAGAAGACTACATTGTCTTTCGACGACATTTGCAGTGAAGCATGCTGATACGCTGCCAGTTTTTTAACAGCAAACTTTCAGTAGTGACTCGACTGTCGCTTTGTGTCGACCATACTTTGTACAATTTCTTCGCTGCGCTTGCACTAATTAGTATGCAGATCCCGGACGCTTGCTCCGCGAGGCAAGTCGTGGAGTGCTTCGCCAAGCACCCCATCATGCGCTGGCGTGTTCGTTTCAGCAGTGCATGCATGGTCGCCACTTGAAGTATACGAGCGCGTAACTTAAGGAATACAAGACTAAGTGTGTTGTTCTTGTCTCCAAGTTTCGGTATCACGAGTTCGAGGTATCACGAGTCACCAACTCGTCTTATTAGCTTTATCGACCGACAGTTTTAGTGTACAAATTCCGGCCCTGTACTCCTTCCGGTTTCGTCTACCGACGTGTAGCCTATTGCGTTGGCTGCGAAGAAAAGCCTTGGGGAGTATTCCCCACGTTTCCAACACTTTTCTCGCTGTGCTTAAGCCTAACATTTAGGCATATATGAAGTACACCAGCTTACAACAGGTAAACCTTTGAATTTTAAGCGTTTTCTTTTGGATTTGAAGATGTAAAGAACGCTGACACAACTTCAAAGCACGCATTTCTTTTGCATCGCATTTCGTGTTGGATAGATGAATGAAGTGACCGAAAGTTTCTTCGGACACACATCGCTCTCTGCTTTCAAAATCTTATAACCGTCTGTACCGGAAGGTAAATTGGTAAAGACGAATAGATATGTATTATTGAAATAGGAGAAGGGTACGAATGAAATCGCATATGCGACTGCACAGCTGCCTTAATGAACCGACGCAACAGGCGCGATTCGCAGAACGGTCGCGGTAAGGTCTGCCGGCGGCGCCACCACGATTCGAAACTGCGGAGCGAATCCGCCGCGCATCTCGCCGTATCATTATATGCTCCTGCGTCGGCGGTGTGGTGGCTTCGGCCTCTCGTACCTGCTCGGTGGTGAGGCGGCGCAACCGGCGGGTCTTCACCGTCACGGACCACTGCCGTGGTATCGAAAGCGTGCGTACTCCGCAGCGCGGACTTGGAATCTCTTGCGCCTGTCGATCTGCACGACGCCCCGCTTTTGTATAGTTAGCGTGCATCGCGTTCCATTTTGACCGACCCCGCCTCTATATTGTTTCATTCATCCGCTTGGCTTTGCGTTCTGACATCGCAATTCAACTGGGGCCCCGCCGCGGTGGTCTAGTGGCTAAGGTACTCGGCTGCTGACCCGCAGGGTGCGGGTTCGAATCCCGGCTGTGGCGGCTGCATTTCCTATGGAGGCGGAAATGTTGTAGGCCCGTATGCTCAGATTTGGGTGCACGTTAAAGAACCCCAGGTGGTCGAAATTTCCGGAGCCCTCCACTACGGCGTCTCTCATAATCATATGGTGATTTTAGGACGTTAAACCCCACATATCAATCAATCAATTCAACTGAGAAACTCGACTACACGGTGAAACCAAGTGGGACATCGTGCACGGTCAGCCTGCGTGATGCGCAGTTGTATAGGAAGCCGCGGGGCGGCGGTAACTGTCGGTGGTGTGATGGGCACTCGTTCTGTTTGCGTGGAGACGGGCATTGCGCCGCCGTGCAGTAAAATGGACGGAGGAGACGCCGTCGTAGCCGATGCGGAACAAAGTTGGACCGCGCGACGTCCATCGTTCTCTCCGCGAACGGTGAGAAGCGGTCACAGCGAGGGCTCGGCGTCGTTGTCCGGTAGGCAAAACCAGCGCCCTCCTCCCCGTCAGACGTTGGCAGAACAAAAGATGGTCGACGCCGGCCGGCAGAAGGGCGAAAGGCCGGCCCAGCGCATGCAGACGTTCTTCTTGTGCTGGGACTCGCGGCTGCTTCGCGTCATATTGTCCACGTTTACGGCGCAGCTGTTTACCCTGCGTCGTCTTGTAGTAGTAGTAGTATAGTAGTAGTGGCGGTACTAACAGCAGCGGCAACGGCGGCGTCACGCAGGTCACGTGACCCAGATGAGAGAGTGAATAGAGAAATAAATCCATCGAAATGCGTTAGCGCGCGTATTTCAAATGTAGTGGTGATATACAGCGACACGTGATTCGCCAATCACACACACACACTCGCACACAGCTTCGATCTTGGGCGGTGTCACGGCGTAGAACTATTTCTTATAACGTGAGAACGCGCGCACTTTGGGGGCGGGGGGCTCTACAGTATAGGCGATGGTGATTGCGCGGCTTATTCCAAGATATTTGAGTTTTCAAGCGAGAAGCCGTGCCTTGCGAAATAGGAGGAGAATTGCGGAAGCAAGACGACTGCATACTACAGAAGCGGTTGGTGTGCACAGGTTCAATTCCTGCGTTCCCACGCGCTAACGAAATAACCTGGAATGCGAGGAGGGTATTGGCGTACGAATTATACGAAATGTATGACATACACCTATCGCGAACGTCACTCGCAGTTTTGTGTGCAATTTTAAGTACCGTTTACTGGCCTACGCGTTTCGACTATCATAGCATCATACATATTAAGATTGGGGAATAGTTCAAATTTCGCCTGAGGCGTTTCCGTGCACCGCCGCATTTTCGCCGTTTACGTGTCTTCACTGACTGGCAGCGCCGGTGGAGCGAAAATAACACGGCAGCCTCCTCATCAGCGCAGTTGCCCCGCCGCGGTGGTCTATAGTGGATAAGGTACTCGGCTGCTGACCCGAAAGTCGCGGGTTTGAATCCCGGCTGCAACGGCTGCATTTCCGATGGAGGCGGAAATGCTGTAGGCCCGTGTGCTTAGATTTGGGTGCAGGTTAAAGAACCCCAGGTGGTCAAAATTTCCGGAGCCCTCCGCTACGGCATCTCTCATAATCATATGGTGGCTTTGGGACGTTAAACCCCACATATCTATCATCAGCGCAATTGACGGAGTCGTGCCTAATAGGAAGCTCTACATATAGTAACTGGGGGTTCAATAAAATTGGGCACGCGCTACGTTAGCCTGTTGTAACGGTGTCTTTTCTGACGTATGCTCGACATTTGCGTTTACTGAATTGTTCGTAACGTCTCTTATTGCACAGTTCGATGGCCCGATAAAAACAAGAAAACGAATAAAAAGCTGGTTGAGTGAAGCTGCTCGTCGTTATTTTACGAGCGACGTGTCGAGTATACAGAAGGTCAACGCCAGCGTGCGTTTCTCGCTGGCGGGAAAGCAGCTTGGCTCTTTTGAACGAACCTTCTTCCTCTCCTGGCGTCAAAGAACGGCAGCGATGACCGGTCAGCCATGCGTGCACTCGGTCGACGCTTCAACCGCTGTTGCAGCACTCACACACGGATCGTTTCGCTGCCGAGCATCGTCGTCCCGGTCGGTCGCCTTTGCTTCTCTTTCTTTTCATTTGACTCGCGCCTTTTCTTTTCTCTCTGCTGCATCCTGCCTTCGACACAATGGCCGCGGTCTCCTTTCGCACAGCCCGGCCCGGTCGGGGCAGGTTTCGAGCGCGCGCGCGAGTTACTCCTCTTTCGCATCACGACTCGCACACAGACCGGTCACGATCGGGAGCCTTTCCGATATGGCACCTCGGAGGCGTGGACTTCGCCGGCCGGTGGGCCCCGCACGTTTCTTCCACCTGCGCCGCTGCCGCCACTTGCCCCCCCGAGTGCGCGGACCGAATGGCAACCACCCTCGCGGCCGCCAGAACCGGTGCTGCCCCAAAGCCCCTCCCTCGCGGGGGCCCCCGTCGCGCCTTTTCCATCAAGACGTCCCTGGCTTTTCTTTCTTTTTTCCGTTTTTGCGTGCCTCCCAACCCCCTCCGCCCGGCATTTCTCTTTTCTTTTGCTGGGCAGTTTCGAACGGTTCGTCCGCTCGCCTTTTTTTTTTTTTTTTGCGCCCTTGTGCGCGGGCATTTCTTCCACAGCAGCCACTACAGTGACCTGCCAACAAGGCGCGCGGCAGCCCTGAACGCATTCGCGTCGTAGGGGCGCGCGGGCGCTTTTCTTACCAACGGCGTCGATTGCCCACGCCGACGCCCTTGCATGGAGGAATCAAAAAAAGAAAGGAACGCGGAATCAAAAAAAGAAAGGAACGCAATAACAGGGGCTTTTGTCCATGGGCGCCCAGATCGTTCGAGCAGCGTACGCATTTTTCGTACTCAGTCAAAAACGATGGCTGTTGGGCTGCTTCGCGCTGCAAGGCGCGTGGTCCGAAACGGAAAGACGACGCGCTGGCGGGGAACTGGCGCCATCTGGACTGCCTGCGCGCAACGAATGCCGCCCGTCTTGTTGTTGGGGGTGGGTTCAAATTGCTGGGTTTTTCGGCCCTGACACCAATCCAGGTTGCGTTCGAAAGACAGCGAAAAGGAGAACCGGCGCCTTTGCTAATTGGCGAGTCAAGGCCCTACCGTTCCAAATATACTGCGAGCCAGCGCGAATGATCTCGTTCGAAATTGTCGGGATCGTTAAGTAGCCACTACCGAATTCCTTGAGATAGGGACATGAACTGCTGGAAGGTCACACTCATAATGATATTTCACTCTTGTTTGCTGTACTTTCTTGTGTTACTTCGAAGTGTAGAGCTGTGTCTTTTTTTTTTTCACAGGTTGACATTATTTACATGGACGAGGTGCTTTCTCAAGAGTTCGCCTTGATGGACGTTGCATATATCTACGCTTGGAAAAGGGTGAGAGGCTGTTGCCTTTGGCTCAGTTTGACAGCTATAATAAAAGGAGATGCAATGATGTCGGAGGATGTGCCATAGTTCGACTGGTCCCATGCTCACGGCATGAGCACCTTGCCTGCTTAAAAGAGTTTGGTGGAACTAAATGTAGTGCACACAGTAAAGTTTTAATATTGCCACTTTTAGCTCAAGTCATACAAAATTTATTCAGCTAACTGAACACCTCTTTCCAGGATTCACCCATGCGCCTCTTTTTTCGGATATGCAAAATGCCTCCAAAGCCTTCTGCTGTCAAAGGACCCCCCATCACTGCGTGCAGCGAGATTAAACAGATGGTTGAGAATGGAACCAACAGCAGCACAGAGACAGAAGTAGCAAAAGAACCAGCTGAAAATAAACCCGCAGATGAGAGTCGAACTGCCATGCCACCCCCTCGTGCCCCAGAACAAGAAAACAAGCCAGCTGCAAAAACACCTCCGGCACCTGCGGGTGCGGTTCTCAAAAGTGTACCTCAGCCAGAAGAACCTAGGGAACCTGCTGTTACTGCTGCTCCTGCCACTGAGCCTTCCATCGCAACTATTGCACCTGCTGCCGAGCATCACGCACCGGAAACACCGGAAATGTGAGTCATGATTACTCGTTTTACACTTTTCTGTTCTTTTGAAGGGCACTTGTTGTTACGACAACACTTGGCAAGTTAGGGAACAATTTTGTGGCTGTCAAGTGTCGTGCTATGTTGTGTCAATCTGGCTTTTCCTAAAGTGTGCTTCTTTTCTTTTGTTGTCTCACTGCAGCGTGCTTGTGAAGAGGGACAGAAATATGTGTGTTGATTCTTTGTTTTGTCTACATAAGGGTGCATTCACAGTGTGTGCATTGTGTTTTTTTTCGCAGGAAAACTGCTGCAGAGGAGGAATCCACAGCTCCAGGGAGTCCAAAGGCCATTGCTCTGGTGCAGTCTACATCCCCGCAGAGACAGAAGGCTTCGGAGCCACCAGCAGAGGCCCAGTCGCCACCGCCACTGCCCAAGATCACCATAAGCGGGCTGGACAAAAATAGTCACAAGATCTTGATACACACCAAGGAGGTGTCGCACACTTTGGGTCCAGCCCTCTCGCCACCCCAGAATGGACAAGACCGCTCTTCGCCTCCTTACGGGAAGAAGTCGAAACGTAAAGAGCAGCATGACATTGAGAGGCACCACCAGTCTAAGCGTAAGTCGCCTGAAAAAGTGGACAAACGGTCCCAGTGGTGCCAGTCTCCACAGGAGGATGGCATCTCCAATAAAAAGCTCAAGCTGGATGGCTGCGACGATGCCGTGGAGGTGGACAGAAAGTCTATCAGCTCTCCCCTACAGAAGTCAGAGGGCAGCGTATCTATCTCGGAAGCAGCCAGGCGGAACATGCCAAAGGCTATGCCCATCCTGTTGAAGCCTGCACCACCACCGCCTCCGCCTGCCCACCCCAGGACCCCACCTTACACCCCGATTCCACCAAGTCTGCCACGCAGCGAGAAAGACACACAACCACTCGATCTGTCGGTGACTCACCGTGGCACTGTTGTGGGTGTATCCCAAGACCCACCTCGTCGTCCGAGGGGCAGGCCTTCCGTTCCACTGCCCTCAGTCATGCCTTTGCCATTGGTGACCAAGCGGCCTTCCCTGCCACAGACAACAACAGTAACCACGACATCATATAGCCCTCCTACCTCTGTGCCTACCTTCCACAAGATGCCAGCTGTGCCGCCAACTTCGTCGCATCATCACCATCACCACCATCATCGCGGCAACAGCAAGAGCTTTCGAAAGAATGCCAATTTGACTTGCATCACCCCAGATCCTAATGCGGGTCATACCAAAATAGTCATCAGGAATATGCCTCCACTCAACACTAACAACAACAACCTCCACAGGGTGTGAGCTTGTTGGCAGTGCCCGGTAGCCAGCCTTTGCTCTGGTAGACAGAAAGTTCTGTGCGGCATATTCTAGTCTTTAGCAACAGACGTGAAGGTTCCAGTGAAGGCAGCATACCGTCTGGATTAGGTGTGCTTGCCTGTGTGAAAGTGTTGTGCACGTGCTTTCAGCAAGGTTTGTCCATTGGATTACTGGATTACTTGATCTACTCTGCAGGAATGTGCTCATTTGGATACAATGGTTCTTCACCCTTGGATAAAGACACTCCTACTCCATGATTTGGATAATGAAACCTTGTGTATCTGTGTGAATGCTAGTTTTGGCCTGTGTGACATGTGGATGGGAAACCCTATGGATACAACCATTGGTGCGTGTGTGTATGTGAGAACTCGGTGAAACCAGAGTGAATCTCTCCCACGTGGATTACCATTTTCCTGACCAGTGTTATGACAGCATCAAAGGAATAGTGACCACTGGATTACGTTGGATTACCTGGGATTACCCTGTGAACATGGATTACAGCGGACTTCCTTTGGATCACTATGTCCCAGCAGGTATCAATCACCTCAAGTCGTCAAGATCTGTTAGTCATGTAGAGAAACTCTCTACAAACAGGTGCATGATGCACAGCGTGTCCATAACCGTGTGTCACTGTAGTCTTTCATAACACACAGTGGTTTATTGTAAGCCTCCAGTATCATGCAGGTGATGTCATTAAAGCTAGTGCAATAGTCTATCGGGCACATTGTGTGAGCCCTGCATACTTGGTAGCCACTGTACAGGGTTCATCATGCACCTTGCTACTATGTATATGACTGTTCTGTATGTGAAACGGCAGCTCTAACACTTCAGTGTTGTTCATTTACTGATTCTTGCCTCATCATCCCACCGGGCTTTGTATTCCTCTACACACAACAAGCTTACTCTTACGGAAGGGGGTGATCAGCACAATCGTACAAAATGATTGCTTAGTGTCAGAAATTCACTGAGCTATAGAAATCTGGCGCCTATATATATAATAAATGTTTTGGCAAAGCTAGGAACCATAAGATGGTCATTGCTTTCTGGCATACATTTGTGCCAATGTAATTTATGCTGTTTCATTATAGTAACAAATAATGCTGTCCCCCAGAAACCTGCTTCCAGCTTGCATCAGTGTGTGGCCAACTACTTGTTCAATAGTGAAAATATCCTCTTTACGAAAGTTTGTCTAGCTGAAAATTTTGCATACTTCGGAGCTGACTGTTGAGCACTTTATTATGCACCCAACGGCTTGACTGTGTTAAATGAAGCCATGTACATACTAAAAAAAATATTGCCATGCCACATCATAGCCTGCAAGAATTATTAACCTGCAGCGCCATATACAGTTTATCTAAAGATGTGGGTTGCTGCCATAGCTAAAAATTGACAAAAACGTTTAGGTGCCTTGAATTGATATAGAACTTTTGGGCAAACCTGTCAAGAAACATTGAATTGCATAACTGTCAATGAAAGGGACTGAAGGTGTGCCTAATTTATATAATACATGTTGGCACCTCTTAATTGTTTTATCTTTAATGGGCCCCTCTCACCAGGCCTTATTAAAAATATTTGTTCACAAAGTTGTAGAGTGGCACATCAGCATTTGAATGAAATAATAGGAGCGTGTGAATAGCAATTCTTGAGACCAAATTAAATATGAATAAAGAAAGTGCCGTAAAGGAGTTGAAATCGACATTTTATAGTTTTTGGACATTAACAGCACTTTCTATCGTTAGTGTGAAGCGTTCACATATCAATATCGATTTCAGCATTGAAAGAACAAATAGAACGAGAGGAACGAATTGCGACACTTCATGCAAAGCACTTTTCCTGTGGCGAATTCCACTGGTAGATACGGAGCAGCCGCTGAAATCCTGGAGCAAGCACTCGGATTGTGCCAAACCAGATCTGCGAGTAAAACACGTGAAAGTTCGCGTGAGGTCTCTCCAGAAGTTTTTTATGCATACGTCGCTAAGCCAGCACCGGAAACGATTTTCTTTTCCGCTCGACGTTTCAATGATAACTGTGTCACCACTGCAAAGCTCACATTTCGACTGCGCAGTCTCGCGGAAAACAGGGCTACTGCTTTCTGATGTTAGGAATGTAAACAAGTGCACGGGGTTACTAGACCGCCTCAAAAAACACTGAGGCCAACTCAGCTGCTCGACTGTACTGGAAATGACAGCAACGCATTCTCGGAGCTCTGGCGAAATCCGTCTCTGCAAGGCGGAGCCATGGAACGCTCCGTCGCGGAGTGGTTTGCTCTGAATCTACCAGTGGAAAATGCGAACTTGCTCTGAATCTAGTAGCGGAACGCGGATTGTGAGCTTCGGAGCAAGAATACTTGCTTACCCTCAATGAGTGGAATTCGCCAATATAGTGCTAATGGTGGTTTTGTAGCTGGTTAAGTGAGACTACCTGAGCAAAGCAGCTCACTTCACAGTGCAACGCCTGTGCCTACATTGTAGAGACTAAAGGGGCCCTGCACCACACCTCATGCTTAGTGAGAAAATATTCAGTGCAGAGCGCCCAAATCTTTCATTGGTGCAAGACAAGGAGAGTTCACAAGCGGAGCACAAAGGCGTCGTTTTCTCAAACGTCTGCTCTATATACTGAGGCCCATAGACTACCTTTGGAGAGCCGTCATACAGCGGGTTTCTAGATCGGATCCAAGCCGCCGCGGCCGCATTTTTGGTGGAGGCGAAATGCTTGAGGCCCGGGTGCTTCGATTTTTAAGTGCATGGTGAAGAACCCTAGGTGGTCAAAATTCTTGAGCCTTCCACTACGGCATCTCTCATAATCATATCGAGGTTTTCGAACGTTGAATTCCAACAATTATTGTTGTTATTAACGGATTGCTGCTATTAGCTCAAGCAAAGCTGCATTTGGATTAGGTGTGCTTTTTGCCATGGACTGCGGTCACGTGCCGAGTGCAGCGCTTTCTATACCGTTTCATACATCATCTGCAGCACTGTGAAGGCTAGTGAGACTTTTTGCAGTCGACACGTTTCCAACAAAAGATAGTTCAATGTTTTAAGTTCGAAGCATTTCTTAGCGAATTTCGGTAGATTTGAGTGTGTCTATTCATCTATTTATCTGTCCTAGATAGATAGATAGATAGATAGCTGCCTACAACTTCTAGCTCTCCTGGCCATCTTGATAATGCTATCAATACCGAAATTGGTATAGCATAACATGAAAATTATGACATGTATGTCATGAATGTCACAATTTACATTTTATAAACTTGCTGCTCTTGCGGATGTTTAGTTCACATGACATATTGCAAAACTGATGTGGTATGACATGACTGCATGGCAAGCATAAGTGACAGACCCTAACTTGGAGACCGTCATGCATGTCATGTAAATCATGACTACATGCCACACTCATGGTGTGCTCGCAGTTGTTTCGCTGGTTTCACATATTCCAAAATTGGTATTACGGGACGTGAATGAGGGACGAAGAGCTGGTGCAAACATGATAATCATGACATGGTGTCAAGTAAGACACTGCCTGCTATGCTCATAATTCGCTAGCTCCACATATACAAAATTTGGTATCACGTGACCTGAATAGTTACGAACGTAAATGACATGTTCAAACATGGTAATCATGACATGATAAACATGGCATATTTTGCGTCCCCCTTGTAACGTTTTGCTCATTTTAAAGTGACATATCAACCTTCCTCATTCGTACGTCGCTACCATCGATTCCCACTGTACGTGGGATCTGCCAGTTGAATTGAACTTACCACCAATAACAGAATTTTTTTCGTTCTTATGGCAGGAAGCAATTGAAGATGTTTCGTGCCTTACGAAGAAAAACACCATTAAACACCTGGTATTATGCAGGTGGATCGCTTAATTTCACGTGACATCACGTACAGGCTCTCTGCACTGGGTGTGTCACGATGGCAGCCACCTGAATTTATCTCATGACACAGTGTCAGTGCTGGAAAGAATACCACAGAGTCGTTCGGTTCCCACATTCTTTTCTGCTCTTCCTACATGCTTCTGTTACCCGTTGTGCCAAGCGGAAGAACAAAAAAACGTTGAACCGGCACTGTCACGATGGCAGCCACCTGAATTTATCTCATGACACAGTGTCAGTGCTGGAAAGAATACCACAGAGTCGTTCGGTTCCCACATTCTTTTCTGCTCTTCCTACATGCTTCTGTTACCCGTTGTGCCAAGCGGAAGAACAAAAAAACGTTGAACCGGCACTAATCCGATGTGATGCAAGTGACCACGAGACAAGCGGATTTATACATTTCGCTGGCCAAACTTCTTGCATAGCTTCCACAGTATTGCACCTGATGTGTGAAACGTAGTATAGTCTACTAAAATTGCCCAGCTGCAGCACTGGCATACAAGGGGTTCACACCTGGACAGAGTAATTGCATTTCCTGACCCGCGCTCAAAGTCGTGAAGCATGTGTGACCTGGAGTCTCACACAACTTAAAGTCCTTTGACCAAAGCGTGGCAACTGGTGACCTCCGCAGCTAAGGAAATAGTTAATCTCATACACTTGCAAATGCTCTCCAAACAAGTCATACGGCTCATGTCATTGGTCTGGAGTGCGCGTCGTTTGGTGCCGGCATTGTGTGCATCCATCCGCATTTGAGGAGCAAGCGTCGCAAACTTCTAAAGTGGCATCCTATAATTGGTTCATTTTCCTGTGCTATTCTTTTGTGTGTAGCTTCCAGCACACTTGCCAGGTTGCAAAAGGAGAGAATGTTCATAAAGTGTGCTACAAGTCCCGGTAACTGCACTCATGTTTTACTTAATCGAAAAATTTTTGTGGGGATTTGATTCTCGGAGCAATAAATTCTAATTCTGCGGGCTTTCGATGACTACCTGGAAAAGTGGTTTAGGACCCGTTTATATTTGTTACACTTTTGCTTGGGCTTAGTATTTGTTTCATTGAACTTGGTATTTAGTTGCATTTAAGAAGTATTAGAAGCATTTGCATATTTAAACAGCATTTATTCAGATTGGAGACCAAATTAAATAGGACAGTGTCCAATAATAATCATACCTGCGAACTCTTTCGATTTTCCTGTAAAATATACGAATTTCGGCCGCACCTAAGATTTCACAAATATTGCCGGAAATTTCATCAAAAATATTTCATTTATGATTAAAACGAATAAAAAAATGAGTAAAGTAGTGTGGCCTCCGCAATTGGCTACGGTGCGTTGCTGTAGCTAGTCGCGGAGGCTACAAAAACGGCGTGCTATATTCTATCACCAGGAGAGAACAATATGTATTGGTGTCATTATTATTTCAAAAATTGAAAAAAATTGAGTGTACCTCTAGAAACTGTCCTACAAACTTATTCATTAAGCGACCACTTCAAAGAAATAGAAGAAACCTCCTTATCTTGCCCTTGGTATGCAAGAGCCATCATCAGCAGGCACTCTCCCATGTGGTGGAGGTAACCCTTGTAAGCGGCGCACTTTCCTTGAGGCACCCTCCCTTACAATAAGCTGTAGGAGCTCATTGGTCAAACCATTTTTTCTTAATTTTCTTTGTTTATTCACAGTGTATTTTTATTTGCAGCATTGCAAATTCTTCATTAGGCAACCATAGCTGCACTCCGAACAATGTGTGTAAGCACGGTTGTTGCGGCTTTCATTTGAAGTTGTAGCCATCTCCACTCCACGAAGTTTCATATTTGTTTACACGGCCGCTTCTGCGCGATCTATGTGCTGCACTTGTCCCCTTGATGAGGGGGCCCTCAATTCCTTGCTTTAAATTTATTATTTTTTTTGCCTCAATATGTTTAACGCGAGAGGAACAAAATGCTGATCGAAATATTGTAGCTGTTACCATTACTGTAAAAACTTCTTGTCAAAGCTTAGCAGCATGCAATAGTGAATGCCAGCTTTGTTTTCAGGAAACCTGTAAAGACTGAAGTGTATCTCTTGCAGTTATGGTTACAGGATATTCAGAAATTACTTCTAAGTTCCCAGCTGGAAATATGTTGTTGCAAACACCTCCTTGAAGGCAAGGGAAGAAGCACTGCCTTGATGGACAAGGAAAAGACATCGACACTATCTCGCCAAGTGGCAAAGACATGTTTTAGAAGTGTGAATGCAGACATGTGCTAGGTGGGTGTTGTACAGTGCACTGACGTGCGAGATTGCGAAGATGGGGCACAGGTACGACACAAACTGTTCTTTTGACAGTAAACATTTTTGAAACAACAGCCTGACTGCCGTATGAAGTCTGCTATGAAGTACACAAAATGTCTTTGCAAATATGATTCACTCATGCAATTTCAAGCACAGGCTCATACAAATGAATTTGTTTATTTACAGTGATATGTGTAAGTATGTAAAATGAAAATGTGAGTGTCACTCACAGCCTTGCAACTGAGTGTTTGTTTTTTCATCACCTTGTATTGTTTTCACACCCCTGAAAGCATGCTGAAAATGTGAAGCACAACATGTCGTTTTTTTTTCTTTTTTTAATGCCATTCTCACCCGTAAATACAAACTATGGGGGCGTACTTGTGCTTTTGCTTTAGTATCCAGTCACTTCATTTTTCAATTGAAAATGTAGACGATGTGCAATTGGAAAGCGTGGTTGAAGAAATATGGAAGGAAGCAAAGACAAACAGAGCTCAGCAGTGCGGCTGGTTATCTCTGTAAATTCGTGTTAGCGCAGATATAGTACAAACACATGACTTTGCAAAAAAACAAATCGTTATGGCAATGTGGCTATGTGTTGCAAGATGTCGGGACATGAAGCTAGCATTATCCGGTGTGTAGTTGGTGCATGTATTATTTTATTGGTTTCGCTCCTGACTAAGAAACTTGCCGTCTGATAGATGTTTATGGTGTAGTTCTTGAGGAAGCTTTAGGTCGGGGTGACCTCCGGTGGTGCCCATTCCGGTGCGTTTCAAATGCACATATGTCTTCAGGCTCAACCTCTGGACTGAAATTGATGTAGTATATTGCATATGAGAGAAACACTTAAAATTATTGTGACTGTTATCAGCGGGATATTGGCTTAGGGCTTGAAATGTAGAAAGCAGCCTAAATATAGGACTGCACCTTTTGGTGCAGTCCTATGGATTTACACAACTAATAAAAGCGGATTGCTTTTTAGAAACTGTAACCTTAAAAAGAATCTCAGCCGAATGAATTTGACGCAATGAATTTTCGTGTCATGAAGTAGTTTCCATGTCCTTACGAATCTTGTAAAAGTGCCCCTAATAAATTTACAGTTAGTTTCAGAGACATGTGCATCATGTCAATTTCGATGCATTGTTACATATTATGCAGACTTGCTATACAATCTCATATGTCCAAGTTACATAGTAGTGAACAGCAATTTTTTAGTGATTTTTGCAAAATTGAAGTGACTTAGAAACTTTCTTCCTGCAGTCTCTTATTAGACTTTTAGGTTGTTGCAAACCTCATCAAATTCAGTGCTGTGGTTGGCAGGAAAACTGCTTTTTCTGTCGTTACAATCTATTTATAAATATAAAAACTTCTGAGCTAAAGCTTCTTCATCTGTAGAAATAGTTCTGGCATGCTTCTTCTTTGAAGTGTAGTGTTCTTGAATTTGAATATGAAATAAAGAAGCGTTATTCCCCATTTCTTGAGTGCTCTGCTCATTTGAGGTATTGTGCCGACATGTCACCAATGGATTTTGTCATCCCGTTATGGCCACTTGGTAGCTGCTGCCACACTGTTGCGCTCTTTCTAGCCAACAACCCAACTCATCAAGTCTGTTGGGCTGGTCGGTGGTGATGCACCTGCTGTCACCTATTTACTAGTGGGAAAAATCGATGCTCTCTCCTGTCCCCAGTTTTCTTATTTTTTATAGTCTTGACCTCGGTAAATATGCCACTGTCGATTTGCTGTTTAGGTTGGTACGCAAACCTGCATGTGCAGTATAGCCATGGGGAAATAACCAGAACGTGCAATAGCTCGTTTACTGCATGCCCATTGTATTGTTTGCCAGGTGGATAGAGTAATCGTCGGAGAAGTTACTGAAACCTCGGCTTTGGTTTCTTCAACTCATCAGACTTTGGCAGCTGAAGTCCCTAAGCTTTTATCATTATTAGGTTCGTTCTCTTATGCTTATACGTGCATTCATATTTTAGACGCAGCATGAAGTTCAATGATTGATTGATTGATATAGGGGGTTTAACGTCACAAAATCACCATATGATTATGAGAGACGCCGTAGTGGAGGGCTCCGAAAATTTCGACCACCTGGGATTCTTTAACGTGCACCCAAATCTGAGCACACGGGACCTACAGCATTTTCGCCTCCACGCATGACGTTCAACAATGCTGTTTCGTGAAGTTTGGCAGTCCGCCTTGTTGCATCAGTCGCTAGGGTGCTCGGCTGCGGACCCGAATGTCGCAGATTCGATCCTGGCCGCGGCGGTCGCATTTCGATGGAGGCGAAATGGCAGAAGCCCGTGCACTGTGCGATGTCAGTGCACGTTAAAGTACATGAAATGGACAAAATTTTTGTAGCCCTGCACTGCGGTGTCTCTATAATCGTATCTTGGTTTTAAGACGTAAAACCCCACATACTACTATTATCAGTGTAGTTTAGCCTGCTGGTGTATCACTGCTGTTTCTTTGGCAATCTTTTCATTTCGCTCTCCCAGGTCGTGGTCCGTAGCATCGTTTCTAGCAGTTCTGGACAGTCCTGAATAAAAATTTGATACCTGTGCCACGGCCGTTGGCATACGTGCCTGTGCAATGTGCACATGCATACGAGTATTTCATGTTTACGCCGCTGAATGCCTGACCTAAATTTTTGTTGTACTCAATTTTTTAGTGTTTCGAGCTGTCTGTGATTGTTGTGATTGATTTGGAAAAATTATGTTTATAAGTTACCCCAGTTGTCCCGGACATCCTTGCTTTTCTTCTGACTTGCGCTCTCAGTTCAGGAGTTTTAGAATAGCGCACCGCGAGCCCTTGTGGTGCGGTCACTGCCACTGCGCATGCGTCGTGACGTGTGTAGGCGTTCGCATTCGCGGACCGCACGCAGAAAATCCGAAATTGCGTGCGGTGATCGTGGCCCGCAAGCGCTGGTTTCGAGGCTACGGTGTCACTGCGACCGCACGTTGCGGTTCGCAGCAAAGCAAACGCTATTCTAAAACTCATATAGCGCCCGCTACGCCCGCAGCGCTTGCAAACGGTATTCTATAACTCCCTATTAGTCTTGCGCCTGCAAACATTGAAAGCATGGTTCACTTAATTGCTGAACATTATTTTCGCATCCCCAGTAACATACTGATACTTATTTGCGGGACTATGCGCATTTGTAAACAACCTTGCCGAGACAAGGGACGTTGACACTCGTGATTTTCTGTTTTTCTTTTCCACGGACCTTGACACAGCAGACGCTACTACACCGCAATCCGGCCTGGTATGTTCGATTCGGAGCTTTGTTGTTTTGTTCTCTGTCAGTAGCTCGCAGTGCATTTTCCATTTGTTTCTCCCTTTGCCAATAATCAAAATAACGCCATGTGTTCCTTGTCATATGATCGGACAGTCGAAGAGGTTGATGAGAAAATGCTAACGAAACGTGAAAGAACAAAGCAAAGAAACGACGATTTGGATTTCACCAATGCATCACAGCACCGCGCGTCTAATCGTAATCGATGCCGCCGATAGCTTCATGTTTGAGCATAAGCGTTCGCTTTGTTTTTCAGCGTGAGTATCTTGAGTAAACTTTCAACTATTGTTTCCACTCTTTCTTGCGTGCACGTACTACATCAGAATTCTAATAAAAGTTACAATCATTAAACACGCCAAGCGAACCAGCGTCACTGGTGCTGCCATCTAGTGCGCGAACGGAATAAACGGCGTGCCGCTGTGTTTTGCTATGGTTTTGCTCTTGCACACTTGGTGGCCGTAGGACCGCGTTGTGCAGCGATTCTTTTGACAAGGTTGTGTCGCTGGTTGTGTCAAATGTCTCGAGCTTACCGACGAGGGCCCGCCACAGAAACAATCGCTCAAATTATGTGATCGAATCTCGAAGAGCTTTCCCAGCGTCACGGAACGGTATTTCAAGCCACGATTTCATCTTGGTGAGTTCGCCAGTCCCTAAGCCAAACTTCACGTGGTCCTTACCGCGGCAGCTTGAAATGTCCTCATCCACCGCGATGTAGTAGTGGTACTCAGCTGCCGGTGATGTTATTTCACTTTTACTGCAGATTATGCCTATGCGTGTGGCTTCCCTAAGTAGACAAGCCGTCGCGGTGCCTTACCACGGACGATCGCCGGGCTCTGCGCTGCGCGTGATCATGCGTTTTTGAGTTTGAAATGGCTGCGGTTTCAATCAAATTTTAAAGGGAAAACAAAGATGCCGTCTTTGTTTCCGCCCTCTTAGTATGGCTCGATCCGTTTCTGGTTGAGACCACGGAGGATAACATGTCACAGACTGGATAGTTCTGCCAAGCCATTTATGCCAGTGCATTTTCGCTGTGCACATGCCTCCTGCCGCGGTTTGTGCGTGTTGTCACCAGTGGTCGGTGGGTGTTCATCAGAACGAGTTTTACCAGTAACAAGTCGTAGCAACTCTGAAGGAACGAAGAAAGCGGCTAGGTGTGTATTTATGCCCGAAAAGTATTTTTTTTTTCATTATACCATAGTTACAGCAATATATAGCTGCATTAAAAGGCTGTCAAGCAATGCCATTTTAGCAAACTGCTCGACATCCAAGAAAATAGGGCATTCATTTTAGTGTAAGATAGAGGTTGGTAAACTAACACCTGACTCTCTAAAACGCAGCATTGTCTTTTAGTCCACTCTGCTAAACTCTAAAGTAAAGCTCATGATTTTTTTTTTTGTGTACAGTTGTGGGAAATCTGCCACAAATTTTAAGAGTTCACTCCTGAAATACAAAGCAAGGCTGGCATTCATACCAGAATTTGAGCTGAAAGTGAAGCCGAGCTCGAATTTGTGTTATATTAGTATTATAAGAACTCGCTTGAGCGTCAACAAATTTGAACTGGAAGAATAAAATATGGCTACCACTTTTGAAAAGAACTTGAGCACCATAGCAAATTGGGCGAGCTGGCAGAGATTCATCACACAGTGCTTATGTCATCAGTTCCTTTTCATGTTCCTGTTGGTACACCACTTTATAATGCAGGAAAAGAGCAGTTAAAGCATTTTGGGTGGCACACACGGTCAAGAAATCTATTAAGCTACACAAAAACTGCTTTCCTTCCGCAGCTGACCTTATCTCTCTAATACTGTATCACTGTACGCGAGGCAATTCACGTGCACCAGTTGTGGCAAATACTACAAGAAACAGCAGGCTACCGACAAGAGCACATGCACAGACGATGCTACTTTGAGATCAAGTCATGCTACCTGCCCTTTGCGGCAAAAGCAATAGTGAAGGGCTCTTGGAGGGCCACACGATGTTATGAGAAGCTTCACTGCTGTAGCTTTTGTGAAAAAATTGTTTTTTTGTTAAGATGTTTTTGAGATTTTTTTTTTTTTTGCGGTGTGCTCTTATCAAACACGGTTTCACCAATGGTAATTGGGCCCTATGCGTTGGAGGCTGTCGCTCAGTTCAAAAGGTTTTTTTTCTTTTTTGCATCACAGATATTTTGTTCCATGCAATAATGCTGCATGTCTAATGACTAGTATGTTGTTTAACTCTCTTTGTTGTTGTCATAAAGGTGCTTGAGCATCTCCGGCTGTGCTTTGTCATTAAACTGAGATAATACATTTACCTGCAGACACTATCACCTCTTGTTTAATAATTTCTTATGGTTTCCTTTACGTTACGAAGTGCTCACTTTCATGCTCTGATTATGCGTGATAGTGTTACAAAGCCTAGCACAATTCAAGAGTTGTGTCACCGGTTTGATCTGACACAGGGCTGATGTATACTGCGGCGCACGTCAGCAGGGAAGAATAACATGTAGCAGACCTAGCGTAGTTTGCCAGCATTCTTCAGTGTGACAATGCGCTAGGCACTCTAAAAAGTAAACTTAAGACTAGCAGTAGTAAACGGGGAACGTGCTGGGCTCAATAGACCCTTGATGCGTTCCCCAGAAAGTGATGCAAGAGAGATATGAAGACAGCAGAACCCATCACAGTAGCCTGAGTACCTATGGCATTGTGCCTCTGAACGCTATGTTTCAACTGGCCCTATTATGATGTGAGTATAAAGTATTTTGCTTGAGGTACTGTGCATTGAGTGCACGCACTTCTCCATTATGGGGTACTCTCCGTTATGATACTTACATTTGAACATAATAGGGAGGTTCTAGCTGCTTATTTTGCATCATGTCTGGGATTTCACGTTAATTCTAGACTCCTGCGTATACACCACTACAGAACAAGAAAAAGAAAACTAAGACAAGAAATCAGCATGACACATTCTGTACCCAAGATTTGACAAGTGGAATGTCTATTATGTCAAGAGTAATCTGGCCGTAATTTGCCTCTAGCTCTGGTGGCTGCAATTTACGAAATCAGTCATGCACCACAGTTGCTTTATACACAAGGTTGTCGAGATCACTATTCCACTTTTCCATTACTAGTTAATAGGTTGCATGTATTCAGTACCATTGCCAACATGTTTATCTCCTGGGGGTCAGTACCATGACTATTGCATTTCTAGTGAGGACATCAGAATAGAATATTCTGAACTATGAGCTGCTCTAACAGCAGATGGATGCTATTTGCAAGCACGGCTAAGATGATGACGGTGTAGACATCTGCTTCTTTTGCTTTCAGATGCAAACAAAAAGGAAGGGCATGATCAGTGTGCATTGTTCCATTCAAACAGGTACAGTATAGCTTCTGATATTTCACCTGTACACTTTTTCAGGTGGACTCAAATTATTTAAGCCCCGCCGCGGTGGTCTAGTGGCTAAGGTACTCGGCTGCTGACCCGCAGGTCGCGGGTTCAAATCCCGGCTGCGGCGGCTGCATTTCCGATGGAGGCGGAAATGTTGTAGGCCCGTGTGCTCAGATTTGGGTGCACGTTAAAGAACCCCAGGTGGTCGAAATTTCCGGAGCCCTCCACTACGGCGTCTCTCATAATCATATGGTGGTTTTGGGACGTTAAACCCGACATATCAATCAAATCAAATTATTTAAATTTTTTAAAAGAAGTGCAATGTGTGGGGCATCTTACCCATGCTTTTCCATTCAATGTGCCAATAAGCTTATCAAAATTGTGTATGGTGTAATACGTTTTGCCACACATACATGACTAGAAGTGCTAGTAAATAGAGATAACGTGTAGGGTTTCGGCAGTGCTGTCAACTCCTGCCAGCTACACCTCATTTCATACAGAGAGTGCAATGTGGCAGAAGAATAGTCGGGTGTCTTGTAGCACGTGTTTGCACAAAAAATACATAGGGCATTCTTATCAGCATATATGTGAAACTTGTTAAGGTAATGTAGTCAATTAAGTTTTGAACATAAGAAACAAGCTTTTCTATACGTGCTACTTACATTATTTTACAGTTTCACCTGCATTTTTTAAAATTCTTCATTCACAGTCTGTTGTGGCACTTCACGTGTGGGGTCGTGTGAAGTTTGTAATCGCAAAAGTTGATGACGTTCATGTGGATTAGTGGACAATGTAGCACACTACTTGTGAAACACAGTGTGGGTAATTTCACTGTGGGGTGATGTATGGCGCAGAATTGCTTTGTTATTCACCATCACTCTGTGCAACCAACATGGTCATGCCAATGGAGGCAGTGGCACCGGAGCCATGAGCAGATTTTAATCTGTAGAAGATTAATGAGATAGTTCTAGATAGAATACAAAGGCATTTTTCAAACCTGCCTATAGGTTTTCGATGGAAATCAAAGTGAAAATCAGTGTCGAAGGATGCGCATTGCTTTGACCACAGAGAACATTTTTGATTATTTAAGTGTGTTATAATTTGGCTGCTTATGATAATCTTTGCTCCTATGTTCCATAGACACTGCCTTATATGTAGCTGGTTTTGACAACCAGCTTTCAGAGAAGGCATCGTTAAATCATTCTTTCAAGGTGTTACTGAAAGAATATCCGTATTGTCGCTCTCAGGTGCCTATTATGCCAGTATTGAAACATTATCTTATGTACCACTTATAAAGATGAAAAGTATTGTCTGCACACTGTCAGTAATGATTGGTCAGAGTAAACAATTATCTCAATGCTTTCAGAAAGCTATTCATGCTGTCAAAGGAATGGTATGCCTGAAGCGTGGCTCCTGTAAGCACATATTTGCTACTGTGAGGAAATATAAGTGATGTTTGTATGTTGTTTTATTGCACAATTCAGTAGGAAACTGAACTGTTTGCCAGAATATATGTGTTGGTGCTGCAGCTTTGTCCTACGGCTGCCACAGGTGGAGGAATCTATGGGAATAGAAAAGGGTGGCAATTTCTGAATGCTCATTCATAGCATGTACTCCTTCAGCAGATGCCACATTGCTTTCATAGGACACTACATGCCCGGAGGCTTATTTGTTTACATGTTCATCATTTTACAGGCATCTTCAGTGGAGTCCACTCTGTATGTATACATAATTGTCCAATGTTCACTAGCTGTGGTGTAGTATTGTATGTCAAATTAACTTTGATTAAATAATAATTTTATTGTTACAAATGTGTTAGCAAGGACTAATGAGTTTGTAAAGACTAAGATTGCTTTGAAAGTCATTGTGCTGCCATATTTCAAATGTATTCAACCACTATCATTGAAACAACATCAAAGAGACTATAAAGATCTGTTTGCCTTGTCGAAATGGTAGAATACGTGCCTCAAAAGAAATAAAATACACATGCAAGTATGGTTGTTTAACCTTGCTTTTTTGCAATGTACATAAGCTTGTACATTGCATGTCTTGCATTGTTCAACATTGTAATGTGCATTAACCTTTACATGTGTACTACTTTGTTGATCACGGGAGTACTGATGAGTTGCGTTTCGGCCTTTCAGAATTGTGCTTGTCACATTGGCTCCATCTCACCCTATTATTAGAGAAAAGAAGACAGTCGTAAAAGTTGATTACCAAGTAAATGAGAAATTAAATCGGCTCAACAATCAAGTGTCTGGGAAGTGGAAGAAGGTGAGGTGACATATGATTCGCTGTTTCACAATGATGCTCATGTTGCGGAGATGTTTCGTATAGCTTGGCATACACTGGGGTATGGTTTTGAGAAACATATCTTTCATGTTTTACTTAAGTATGAATGTGAGTATGAACGTGAGTATGAACGTGAGTGAGTGCGAAGGCTGAAAAAATTGAGGTGAGTGAGTATGAGTGAGTAGTCCCTCAAAGTGCCGACCTATGCTCACTAGTAATATTATGTAGAAGAAGCTTGCTAAGAGAAACTTGGTTCATGACGTTTTTTTTGTAACGGACGTGCAAGGAACCCTTACAGCTCGTAAAATCGTTAAAAACATTTAAATTTAGAAAAATAAAGCAAGAGCTTTCTTTAACTTTTTGGAAATGGATGTGCTTTTGCATTCCTTGAAAATCAGTGATAGTATGCAAGTGATCAATGAGTTGGTGGGGCACAACTAAAAAAGTGCCAAAAAACAGAAGGTGCAATGAAAAGGCAATCTGTAACGATGGTATTTTGACCCAATCAGAGTGGCCATAGCATCCACTGTGAAGCAATCAGCTGGTCATACGCTGTTACAATTTTTTTTCCTGGTGCACCACTGGTTAATACACCAGCTAATGGAGAAAGGGGAAGAAGTTGAACGATCGAGTATATAGAGAGAACGGACTCTTGAAAATTATTTCTGTTTGCATATGAACGGTCAACTCCCAGAACTATTTACAATGGGTATTGTGTTTGAGGGACACTGAAGAGAAACAATAGCTTGGTTTAGGTTGACAAACTGCACTATGAGAACTTTAATGTCATATGTTTGACTGTCACAAGTTCTTTTTTAGCAGAGAAAAAAAATATTGAAGTTTCATTTCTAAATTTAGCACCAAAATTTTTGCACGTGTTGTAAGAAATTTCAAAATGTGTTTTTGGTATTTTTGTGGCATTGGCTTGAGGCAATTTTCATAAACTTCAGAGGCTAAGTCTATGGCACCTACAGCATTTCAATGTACTTCGTTTTTATCGATAGAAAGCTACGTTGACCGTGTAGACGCCTTCAAAATTTGTTGCGTTGCAGTGTTTGGTGCGGTAATCTCAAGGTAACGCCGCTTCCCGCATTTTTTTTTCCTGCACGTTTTTCTCGCTTACTAAGCGTCTTGTCACGGTGAGAGGGATATTTTTAAGACTGTAAAATTATACTTTACTAAAACACAAAAAATTGTTTTGCTCATTAGTGTCTTTTAATACCTGTGGCACCTGTGAGCCACGCAAAGTGCTGTGTGATAAGCAAATCTTTATTGCATGATTGCCAACATGAAAAGAGTGGGTGTCTAATTTGTTTGCTACCAAACATGGCAAAATATTTTAACGATATGTAGTCAATCTTGCTGAACAAGAGAACTTGTTGGAAAGTATTTCGTTGTAAATAAAAAAAATGGGAAGTGATACAACAGATCAGGATGATATATTTGCATTTTCATCGATACCTTTTCTTAGTAAGATTAGTATTGTAAATGTACGACTACAAATGTGTCAGTAATCAAGAAAGTTTAATTCAGTTGCGCAGCTGATGCTTCAATGAAATCTTCTTTTGCTGGCATACTCTAATCACAAGCTGTGACCTCTTTTACGTCACTATTGAAGGAGTACGGCAGCGTAAACATTGTACTGGCTGTATGAAGGATGAGGACGACATGTTGTATGGTTGATCTCTTGACTGGTTCATTTTTAAAACACAATTAGTAAATTTGGAGCATCCGCTCAGGGTAAAGATGCTATAGTAGCTTTGCATCGTTGCTTCTTTATGGCACATTCGTTGTAACAAACTTGATGGACTTTGTCTATGTTAGTGCTTTGCTGTATTCATTTTCGGCTTCTTGGAAATGAACTAAGAGCCGAAAATATGGCTTTCTGGTTTTGCAATAAGTGCTTTATAAGAATTACAGCGAAAAAACTATTAAACAAAGTCGGCAGGAAATGATCAGAAAGATGCTGGCATTACAAATTTACAATGCACTAAAAGACTTTTCTGCCTTGTGGTTAACAGTTTTGATCTTGTCTCCAGGGTGGTCAAAAACTACAGAAGGAATCACCATTATGCATTGTTACCTGCTCAGATGGTGAGATCTATACAGTTATAAGCACAGTTCCTGGCAGTCTAATAGAGGTTAATGACCATCTCTCCACTTCACCCGATCTTCTTACTAAAAAGGTGATAATGAATTTTGTTCTCGCCCTTTTTTATATTTTCTTTGTATTGCTATATTATTGTCTTGTAAACTTTTATCAGTCTGTAAAAACTAGGAACCTACATTGTTGCAAGCAGACATTTTAATTTTTTTGGCAAATCTTCAGTGAAATGTAATAAATAGGTGAAATAAATCACTTGGCATTCACTGAAATAAAACTGACTGCAGATGCTGGCATATGTCATCGCTTAAAGAGAATGTATTTTTTAGTAATCAAACTGGAGGAACAAATGAAAGGAGCAGCTACTTTCAACATTATTTTTATTCATTCATGCATTTATTCATTTGCCATCTGCTCAGTAGTTCAGCGCCTGTGTTTGCCCTGCTGTTCGCTGAGGTTGTGGGTTCGATTCCTGGGTGCGAGAGTTGCATTCCAAACCAGGCAAAAGGAAAAAAAAATGCTTTTGTACTCAGTGCACATTACATTCTCATCTCTCCGCTGCAGCCCCTCTCATGGCTACAGAGTTGCACTGGGGTGTTAAGCCCTACAAGTGATTCATTAATATATCATTTATTCACTTGTTTATTATTCTTGGGGCCACCTTAAAAGTACACTTCAGTGGATATTAGCATTTGGATAGCTTTCAAATCTCAGTGTGCTGTTTAGACATCTGCGATGAACCCTTTTGCGTTCCAGGTCTGCAGCCTTGGGCTGATACTAGTGATGAGAACTTCCACAATTTTTATTAAAGGGGCCATGACACGGTCGCCCCACAATTTGTACTTTGCAATGAAAACTAGGAGCAGAGGGTCTATTATGTCTATACAGATACGAAAAGTGGACTGTAAACGAATATTTCAGCGCAAAACAAGCCCTGCAAGTCACCGGCTGTAAACGCCGCCTTTTGCATACGCATGTGATGTCATGTGCGGGAAGGCGTGAAGCCGTCATCTCCAACCAAAGTTTCAGACCATGCAAATCGTTCAATTTCAGTGTATAGCCAAAGAAAGCTAAAATATTTCGGATTTCATGCGCAGCTGACCAAGAAACAATATCGTAAGGTGGAGTGCAGACTGCCGCACAGCTAGCTGGTTGTTTACAGGTTTGTGAGTTAGTCAGTGTTGATTTACTCTCAAGTCACTCGCGTGTTTAAAAATACATTCAATTATAATGTAGTGCTTGACCTAACATCTCAAAGTCTTGCTGTCGTATTTGTGAATGTGAAAGGATTATCCAGACAGCATGAATTATGACCCGAAATTGAATGTCATGGCTTGTTCAAAAGTGAAGAACAGATTATGAAGTAAAAAAAATATCTCTGCGATAACAGTAGTACTGCATGTGCATATATCTTTGTGATACCTTGTAATTATGGGGATCTTTCAAATGAAACTGATAAGGTTATCTATTCTTTGTGCAAATATGTATTTTTAGGGTTTGCAGAAACTTGCCTACTATTCACGCTTCAGTTGTAACTAATGTAACTTCCTCATCAAACCACCTCGCCAGATGTTTGATCCTGCTAAGAATCAAAGAAGGCTTTTTTTTTTAATGGTAGTCGCACACAGTATATTGGTTTGGTTCATGCATATAAAGTGTAGCTAAACTGGGCAAAGGAAATGTCGGTTGTGTTTGTGGTGATGTACTATTACGCTAATGCAGTCTTCACAAGGATAAACACTGGCCTGGCAGATAGTGTATTCAAATGAGGACAGTATTTTCAAAAACGTGTTGGATGTTCGGAGTTTGTTACATGCGAAGTGCAACAGTATTGTGTTCAGCAGGAAAAAAAATGCCAGGCCTGCACGGAGTGCACAGCACAGTCACAGCGAAAGCTGGAAGAGATGCCTTTCAGAGCTTTTTCTAAACACTTCTTTGGGTAACTGCTACAAGCACACTTTCTGGGTACTCACTATGCCATAAATAATCATAATTTTCGTGCAGTAGGCCAGCATTCACTATGCTATCCTTCTTCATTCTTTGGAGAAATGTGGCATACACTGCCCACTTATTAGGAATTTTGTGCAATGTTTTATACAGTGGGTGACGACAATGAAGAATTATGCCTGACGTGGGTATGCGCCACTGTTAATAGGTGATCAAGAACAAGTTTTCTAATGGATCGAAGCATTGGACGACCCACTCGTTACGCAATTCGCATTGTGTGATGCCTGGCTGTTCCTTTGATGTTCTAAAATGCCTTATTACTCATGTTAATGCAATTCCTTTCCCAACATCAAGCCCGCTTAAGGCCAGTTTAGAAACGAGTTCCAAGCACTGGCATGTCTCAGTGCTAGAATACTGGACTGACATGCAACGGACCAGGGGTTTATTCCTGTTGTGTCATTAATGTTTTTATTTACTGAGTTTTTTTTTTCAATAGTGGTTACGGACACCGGCGACGGCGGACAATTACGGCACCGCGCATGACTCATGTTCTGATCTGATAACAGCTTTCGCTGTAAAAGAGATAGTCTCCTTGCTCAAATTCATTTTCGTAAAGCTGACTGTGCAATATGTCAAGTATTCGGTCGATGTACTATGGCAGAGGTTGCACTCTCTTTCATAAACTGGATTTAATGCTCTTGATAAGCCTATACTTGCGTCTTGGTATCGTAAGCAAAGTCCTGATGTGGTCGGCCCCAAATTCCTTTTAAATATGACATATTGAACTGGGTGTCTCACAGCATTTAATCTTAACATCAAGCTTCTGCAAAAGTTATGCAAAACTGAAATAAACTGTGTGCTCTTATCCCAAAAGAAAACTTTGTACATTGCATAGCATCACTTGTGATTATGTTGCTGGCTACACCAATTTTGGTCAGCACTGTTAATGTGAATAATGCTTCTGCATTATGCATCCTGACTTTCACTTTGCAGCCGTGGTCATCTGGCTACATTGCCATCGTTCTGCCTCCTCTGAAGATGGACACTATGCTTCTGGACACTATGATGTCACCCGAAGCTTATGTGGCAGCCAGGAGGGAGTTGATACCGACATGCTACATCTCAGATGAAGAAATGTTTGTGCATCAACGATTGCCTCTTATTATGGAGGATAGCTAAATGTGTAAAGCCTTGCTCTCATTTGTGTAATTAAGTTTCATCACCTTGTGCATTGGTGATAAACTTGACTGTAGTACACATATTAGAGGAAATAAAATGTTGTTCCCTTTGCTATCTTTCATATTATTACTACTGCTGCGCTACAAATGCAGAAGAACAGGGCCATTGCAGATTACTGAAAAAAGTCCTATCATGTCGAAATTATGTTGGCATTGGCTGGGCGTACCGAGGCCCATTTTAAAGCTGCATGGTACTGCAAGACATTCACCAGTTCCTTTGTTTCCTTTATACTTCAAGCAATCACTCCAATTCGAAGTTATGCTGTTTTTCTTCATGCAGTCAATGCCACGAATCCTGTCGTGCGTGGCAACAGCTTCGCCAGTTTATGGTCAAGCAGCGGCAATTTGAAACCTTCCATTCACTTCATTATGAAAACAAGCCACTTAATCTACTTATGTTGAAGTGCACAACTACCGCGTTAGCTGCTGTTAAGTGCGAATCATAGTGGGGCACAGCCAGAGAGGAGGGCTTGTGTATGGACACAAGAGTCTTTGAATCTATGGTTCCTTTGCTGTGCCAGTGTCCGCACTGGTAGTGTAGCGCTTACGGGGCTCTGCTGCTCCACCGAAGTGGCTATGCCAGTGGAACCATAGTTTGTTTGTTAGTGTAGCGGCATTTTAAAAGCCATGCAATCTCATCATAAGCTTTTAGAACAAGTATGCAAATCCATCGGTGGACTGTCTTTTTAACAGCAATGTATGTAGCTTCTCTGTAAACTGAGTTCATGTGGACAGACAGAACGCCACCTCTTTTCTTTTGTCCTTGTGCATTTATCCGGCACTGCTATCAATAATAGGGACAAAAGAGCCAGGGAAATGAACTGATAACACTGCTGCGCAAATGTACAAGGACAGAGAAAAAGGGTGGTGTTCCCCGTGTCTTAATGAACCCTACTGACAGGGCAGCTACTGACGTTGCTGTTAAAAGGGCAGTATGGCAGACGGCTCAATTAGAAATCTTTGAAATGTCGTGCTCCTCAGATGCTAAACTGGGCGTGACATCTTTTCTTTGATGTCACAGTAGGGACACACTAAGAGTGGTACAAGAGCAGTGCTAAAGCGTTCTGCATAATCAAAACAAATATTGCATGGCAGAGAAGTGTGTATTCGCGTACTACATGCTCAGTTTTCATATCTGAAGCCGAAATTCAAAGTTGTGGCCTCATGTAAAAAAAAACAAACAAACCGCCAGGCCTGCGCAGGGCCAGATCCAGCCACTCATCTTAAGGAGGGTGGTCGCCTGAAGTAACACCGGAGAGGGGGCCATGCTCGTGACTGTTTCTTTATAGCAGAAATACCCCTTCATAGCATAAATACTGTTAATTTGTGCTCACGGTGTTTCACTCATCTGTGCCAACTGGTGATTGGAGGTGGACGACAAGCACTGAAGTGAGGGCAAATGGGGGTTCCGACAGAAACATTTGAGGGGCGCCCCTACCGCCCCCACATCTGGATCCGCCAATGGGGTCTGCACAGAACGCGCAGCACAGCCACAGTGATAGTTGAAAGAGCGGTCTTTCAGAGCATTTTTAAACACTGTTTGGGTAACTGCTACAAGCACACTTGCAGGGTACACTACTACACCATAAATCATAATTTTTGTGTAGTGTATTTACTGTAGTGTAGTGTATTTTGTGTACTTACTATGCCATCCTTCACCATTCTCAGGAAAAGTGTGGTGCCCGCTACGCACTCGCTAGGGATTTTATGTAGTTTTACATGCTGTGGCTGAGAAAGATGAAGAATTATGCCTGAAGTCTTTGTAATCGGTATATGAAATTCTTCTGAAGATTAATTCTATTATTTCTTTCCTTTCACATTTTTTTACATTGTGAAACAATAATCCCGCCATGTCAAAACAAAGTAATCTTATTTCCCTAGCCTGGATAAGCTTAATGCATGGCCTTACATTAACCGCCGGCTTCTTGGCCAATTCCCCTTAGTGGGTGAGAGCCACGACAAAGGATCAAGCAAGCAAGTTTTTGTAATGAGCGCATTCGATGACCCACTCGTTACGCGATTCGCATTGTGTGTCGTCTGGTTTTTCCATTGCTGTTCTAAAACCCTTTATTGTTCACATTGACGTGATTCCATCTTTTCCCGATATCAAGCCTACCTAAGGCATGCCTGCAACGGAGTTGCAAGCGCCGGTTCGCAAAAATTTCAGGGGCGTGTATGAACTTTGCTAAAAGCTTAGGACTGTGGTTTGGTCCACGGACTAATACACCAAACCATTTCAAGGGTATTTAATAATTATGTGTACCCCCAAAATACCTAGGCGTTTCATTAGATGCATATAGCTCAAGTGCACATTATTAGGAAGAAGGTGTACCAAACGTTTTTTCGTACCCTTAATTAATTGCCGCCTCTGTGCAGTTCCAGAAACAATAGAACATTGCTTTATTATGTGTAAGGACGCCATCCTCTTTTGGGGCGTCATGCACATCGAGGGCCTTAAGAAAAAGACAACTGGATTTAAATGCTCATAGCATCCGTTATCTTTTACTACCTAATGCAATGATATGCCAGTTGATATGCTCTTGTTAATTGGCATGCATAGTTTATAGGAAAACTCGCATGTTATACAGGCATGCGGAGCCAATGCTTTCTTCGTCATTCTACAATGTACGAATGACTGTGCAGCTAAGAAACTTTTATGAACAATTTCAGTATCAGCCGGACTGGTATATACCTTTTTAGATACAGTGATGTATGGAATTTGGCTTGTAATGCCCATTGTACATTTGTCGAAGTGGCCTTATGTTGTACGGAATGAATATGCGTTAAACCGCACTTGTATAACATGCCATGTAAGAAAAAAAAAAAGAGTTGCAAGCTCCAGCGTAGCTCTGTGGCAGAATACTGGGCTGGCACGACGCAGGGGACCCGGGTTCGAATCCAGTTGTGTCCGTGTTGATTTCATTCACTTAGTTTTTGTTTTGCTTACTTCGCGGGATAATGGTTACGGTCACAGGCGGTGGACAACTACGTGACCCTTGTCGTGATCTTATAACAGCTTTCGCTGTAAAAGTCCACAGTCGAATACAGCTTTGGAACTTGGCGGCGTTTGAGTCGGCCGGCGGGTGATCCCGATTCCCGCCTTTGGAGAGGACTGCCGAATGTGCTTAAATAGGAGTATAACCCGAGTCGCGGAGGCGATCTGCTGCCGCGCTTCGGTCATCTGCATCTCTTTCCAATTGAATAGCAGAGAGATGTAGCGAAACGCTGCCCAAATATAGAACAGTCTCGCGCGGTCATTCAGTGCTTCCACCCCCCTCCCCGGCCAAAATAGAGAGAGAAGAAAGAAAGAAGTCGCAACGACGTGCACACTCAAAAAGCAAAGAACATATTGTTGTCGTTATGGTCGATTCAGATGTCAACTTGGGTGTCCGTTCTTGTAGTCTCACGCCAATAATAAAACCACAGTACCGTTCAATACGTACAAGTAACCACTGGCTTGCCCAGGGAGTTGGGGAAGGGCTGAACCGAACCCCTACCCCCCCCCCCCCTTTTTTTTCAATTTTGCGTGTAAATATTTACACGCACACAGAACCGTACGCATGAACATGCGTAAAGTACGGTTGAACTACCTTTAACCTACCCCCCCCCCCCCCCTTACAAGAAAATAGAATTATGGCTGCACCCGTGCCTGGAGCGATGTGCCACGTCGCTAACTATCCCATTAAAAAAACACACATTCGGTGCCCTCTGTTTGCACATTATTTGTATATGGCCCTCGTTGTCGTCATATCGTGTCACCTATACTGTCTGGTGAAGTGCCCAGAAGAACCGTGCGAAAGATTGGAGCAGCCCGACTACTGCGTGCAAGGGCCTCGAGTATAGTAGACCCCACGGCAGGCTCGTGATACGTCTTCGTTGTCCTCGTGAGTTTTGGGCGAATAACGTGCCATGACAGCCATTTCAGCAAGACATTTGCATGCAGACATCGCATCGCACGTAATACCGCCTGCGCTGCCATTACGGGAATTCGGAATGTGACCTTGGCCACCTTAATTACGGTACTGCGCACGGATGCGGGATGGCGTCAGATCTTGAGTCATTACTGCACCACAGAGAAAGTAGTCGCAAGGACCAGGTTTTTTTTTTTTTTTTCTGGGTGAGGGCGTGTGCAAGTCTCATCCAGGCAGTTTAGCGTCGGCGAAAAAAAGAAAAATGAGGCCTCTGGAGGGGCAGACAGAAAAAGAAGGAACGCAAGGAGGAAATGTCAGGCAAGGCACGAAGCGCCAAGAAAAAGAAGAAAGAAGCGGACAAAAGAAAAGCGACTGCGGCGGATAAGGAAATTAGAAAGAGCGCCAGACGAAATGCGAGCGTGCGCAGTGGCCATCTGTGGTCGCATGGCGTCCTGATTGGCTGGAGGGCGCACGGCGACAAGCTGGCGCGTCTATGCGCTTGTGCACGGCAAAGTTGGCGCGCATGTGCGCCGCGCCCGGCGACAGCGTTGTGACGCGGAGAAGCGGGCAGCAGCAGCAGCAAGAAACGTCCTCGGGCGATTTAATGAAGACTGCTGGCGGACGAGGCTCGCTACTCGTCTGTCTGCAGCCGCCGATGTGCACACAAGTGCGATCCACAATGCCGTCTGGTCACAAAAGTGAGTGCTCATTTATTTCCCGTCAACACGCCCCGCTAGTTAGCCTTGCATTCTGTCCGGGCCGTGTACGTTGCGGTTGCTTGCCAGACATTATATATCGTAGTGTTTCGGTGACAGATCATCACGTCTACTGGATGCGCTACGTGTTTCCTAGCACGGGCATGATTCCAGTATTTTTTTTCTTTAATATCTTCGACAAAGTGGTCTGACATTAAGGGCGATGATTGATGACGAATGTACTGATGGTTCGATCAGTATCGCATCAGTAATAAGTTTATCCGTGCACCGTGCGGATAAATTTATTAGCGTTCTCATGACAGATCTTTTATGCAATCGTTGATGTTAAAGCACGCCGCTTCTATTCTGTGTTGCACCGTCGTAAATGATTGTCTGACGACGCACACGGAGATGGTAGTAAGACGTGAAACTACGGGGCAGTTTGAACTGGATACAAGGGTAACAAAACATATTTCGATGGGACTAAGGCACCCCAATTGCAGCAGCTGGAACACACGGCAGTGTTCGCTTCGATAGTGACGGCTCACCTAATGGGGTCAATTACGGTCAACAAACTGTCGACCGTTTTCATCTCTCTAAGAGAAAGAAGTTAAAGATGAAAAGCAAAGCACAGTAACAGCTAAGTTTTTTTTTTTTAATATGTATGTTGGTGGTGCGCACAAATTTTACGAGGAAGGAAAGCGCGGGGAGTGAGGAGGCTCGAACATCGCCCCCCGGATTCGAACGTGCCCGCGCACACGTTACACCAATACGATGGCCTTCAGGAAGCGGCCATTACGTAAGCAGAGCTCGTCTTTTGCCGCGGACGTCAGTTGACGGGCTGCTGCATGTTTCCGCAAATGCTGCACCGTGCTGCACAAGGGCAAAAAAAAAAAAAACCTGAGAAAGTGGTCAATTCTTATTGCTTGGGTTATATTCTTTAAAACGATGTCTTTTTGGTCCTGTCCCACAATTTTTTTGGTGACGGGGTAAGCTTATTTCCGCGATAATGTCGATCATAACTTCCAACCGCAGTAGGTCGGTCACGGACGTAGGTTTTCTTTATATATCTTAGTAATTTTTCCGCAGCCCAGTTGCATAACAAAGGTAAAGCGGCCTTACGCTTCCTGTGAATGAGCAAAAGCGTCGCGTGACATTATTGCAATTCTCTAGTGTGCTTGCTTAGGCTTTCAAGAACATTTAAACACTCCAGTATGAATTTCTATAAATATCTATAAAATATCCTTAAAAACACAGTTCACTTCACTGCATTGAAATGGTTGAATGAATCGCAACGAATGAATTAGGGAAATTGCTGAAGCGCTTGAGATAGCTGACGAATAAATGAATGAATTAATGAATGAATGAATGAATGAATGAATGAATTAGAATGCTGTCTGTCGTTTCACCTAAGGGAAAAGCTTGTTTTTTTTATATGCGACACTTGGATATCTTTAGGGGGGCCGTGGGTCGTTCCCTCCTTCGTACGTAGTATGTAGCCACCTCTAGATTATGACTTGCTCAATAGATGGCGTTGTGTGTTTATGTCCTTGGGAATAGTATAACAAGATGGCATTAGTGATTTTCACAGCATATTCACGGAGTGAATGATGATGAGTGGGGCGAAGCGTCCGCCTGTCAGTCCGTTCATCCACCCGTTCGTTCGTCCGTTTACCCCTCTGCGCTTCCGTCCTTCCGTCCGTCCCTTCGTCCGTCTGTCCAGACGGATGGACGTCTTGCCCCACTCATCATCATTCACTCAGTGAATATGCTGCAACATCTTTTCTTTTTTACCGTTCTTTCGTTATCTATCTGCAGTTTGAGATGCGTATTTATGCTCACAATGAAGCATTCGTTGAAAGTTAGCGTGTCCTCTCATCATCCCGTCCTCTCTCTCTACATATCGCTATGGTTTCTGCACAATACGATGGACTAAAGCAACCCGCCCAAACTTCCTCCCCTTTTATATATAACTGAGTTCTTCAAAAGCCTTTGTTTCATTAGTTCACGTTAACTCATACGTCAGTCAAGAACTTTGTTAAAATATCCTCAGGAGTCTAAGCTACCAAGGTGTTCACGAGGGACATCTTAGCAGCCGCTACTGTAGGTGACGCCTGAGTCGGTACGAAAGCGAGGTGGCGTTCCGCTATTTCTTGGGCCTTCTGGACTGCCTTCAGTTGGTGTTGGAGTTTGAGGCTCCCGAGGGCCTCTTCCCAGTCGGACTCGCTGGTGAGATGTCCCTGAGGTAACGCGGGACATTGTCAGAGCATGTGTGCAAGTGAACAATACACTTCTGTGCAATAAAAAAAATTACTTCAAGTACATGTTCTAGGTCTTGAGCCTTGTATCTACATCTTCATTTACCTCGAAAAAAAAAATTCGTAAGCTACGGAACAACTGTCTCAATGTTCATTATCTAATGAACGAAAATTAGTCCTACTCGCTCACGCAGTTCGGCCACGCGACACATACGACGAGCGATTGTCGAATCATAGCCTCCGAGATTGCGGGCGCGCGGCGCTCGCCCGCCATCTTGGGGGTCATGGTTGAATTATATAGGTTTTGGGAAAAAGACACGCCTGTCTCGTTTCTTGATGCTTGCTTTGATCTTCCTGCAACAGCGAACAACAGCCAGCAATGCTGTACATTTCCTCCCTGCAGTTCCGGCGAGAAACGAAGGGTGAAAAGTAGTCGCGTATTTATCGAGTGGCAATCACTGCCGTCTATCCAGCTACCGCTGCATGTATACACAGCTGCATGTATACAAGCTTCGCTTGTGTACAATTTGAAAAGGCACGACATGCATAGAAAGGGGCTGCATTTCCGTGTGTCAGGAATCGCTTGCAGCCGATGCGTGTTGGTCCAAATTCTCATAAAGGATTCTTGAGAGGCGTGTTGGGTCTATCTATCTATCTATCTATCTATCTATCTATCTATCTATCTATCTATCTATCTATCTATCTATCTATCTATCTATCTATCTATCTATCTATCTATCTATCTATCTATCTATCTATCTCTTTTTTTTTCGTGCCTGAAAGACTCCGAAGTTTGCGACGTGAAATTAGCAAAAGCTTGACATCATCATATGCCCTCCAAAGGATAATCGAAAAGTAGCACGTTGATATGATGGTGCCTTGTATAGACAAAAAATGTCAGGAAGTCTGTCACGTATTGTAACATCATGTGCTGGCATATCAACGATGACTTGAAAGATTCAAGATCTTGCATTTCGCTGCCGCATTGTGAGGAGTACGATGTCACTGATACATCACCCATTTCATTTATTTATTTTTATTTATATACTTTCATTTATTTGTTTATTTATTCATTTTTCAAAGTTCAACTTCCCAACACAATTCGCAAGTACTGTGTGGAAAAGCCGCGTATAGCGGGAAAACTGTACTAAACTGGACCACGTGGTGTTGCTCACATGGATCCTGAAGCATACCAAAGAAGATTACCGAAATCCTTGCGTAAGAGTACGCAGCTGCGTAGGCTGCGTCACATATTTCATTTAGGTCACCTTTACCGTCGTCAACGTCATGCCATATTTCATTAAGGAAATGCTGCAGAGAGATGTAGAGAAAGGGAAGAACACATTTATTTTCGAAAACACAAGTCCGGATCTGAGCTTTACAGTGAGGTTTTACTGACCTCCCTTTTGATGGATGGTTATATGGTTAAGAAGTGACCACGAAGAAATTGTTTCGCCATAGTTTGAAACCTTTCTTGTAATTATATGTTAGAGCAGCGTGAATGACTGCGTATTGGCTCAGGGCAGTGCCAGTATGTGTGGGATAAAGTCGGTGTGGAACCACACTCTTGGTAATGAGGTGTATCGGAGGCTTGCCGTATATATTTTGTGTAGTGTAAAGTCATTCGGTAGAGTATGCGTTTGTGCTTGCCTCAATAGCGTGGCTTCTTATGTCGAAAAAGTATTGGGTGGCCTATATGAAGCGCTATTCTGGCTGTTCGGAGGGTTTCTAGTCGGATCCTTCGTTCCTGGTAGCGTTCTGCGTGGTCCACGGTCGGCGGAGAAACATTTGGCCAACCCTGGGATGCATGGCTCAGCAGAAGCACCACGAGATATACCAACAATCGCGTTTTGCGGAAACCGATACCATATATGGTGTTGAGGCTGCCCTCACGATGGTTTTCAGGAAACAATTCAGAAGTAGGAACTCCAGGCCTGCACATCACACGCACTACAGTCACTGTTACGACCGTCGTCAGTAGGCGCCATGCTGTCGCTGAATAACGTAGCCGGGCAGCGCTCCCACGCCCGGAACCCCAGTTCTCTCGGAACCAGCTTCCAGCGGGGGGGGGGGGGGGGACAAAGAGATTAGAAGACGGTCCGTGAGCCAATGTCCCTACAAGCAATTCCTCCGGGCCAGCTTGTTTAGCGAGACGGCGAAGCAGACCGACCGCACAGGTCGTGTCTCCACGATTCAAGTGTCTACTTCTTGGCTGCCCTCCCACGGAAAGACTGAGGAAGCAACCCTACCGCCAAATTGTTCCGGGACAGTACCCCATTTCCCCTCTCCTCAGAGCATTGCGTCATGAGGTGCAATAACTATTCGGCGGACCGTGCGTTACTGACTGATGACCCTGTGGTTGGTGTTTTGTGTGTGTGACTGGTGTTCCACTCAAGGAGGAGGAGCCCGACAGGGCTTAAAACGACGCCACAGAGTGCTGGACGTCGCTCTGAACCATGTGACGGTTCAACCACCACGCTCGTGGTTTGTGAAAATCCTAACTTTCCTGTGCTGTAAATAAGTGTAAATAGTGCCATAAACCTGTTTGTTTTTCGTATCCCCATCTTGTCAGCGTTTGTTTCCTCCACTCGAAGTTACACCACGCTATAAGAACACGGCCGCTCCAGGTACACTGTTGGCACCGCTTTTTCGTGTTGAGGGAGTAGGCCGTAGAAGCTCCCCCCCCCCCCCCCCTCCACGCCATAAATGCAACCGCCACGATATCGCAGCCACCGCGATATGCACCGGCGCGGCTCTGTGGTAAACCCGCGCCGGTACTTCTCTGCGTTGAAAATGAGAGTGGCGTACCTTACGTCCTTGTTATGCTCCTGGGCCTGCATAGCATATGGCAAACTCAAACTGCCTTTCATATTTCAGATGTTAAAGTTATACTGTTGCGCGATTATGTTTGTCAATGTGTGTCTCGAATCGTTGGAATTCAAGCAGTGCAGATGGATGTACAGGAACAGGTTTTCAAATTAGAACTATTGTTATACTAAAGTTTTAACATGCAGTCAGCTGTAACAGCTAAAGGTCTATCGTTGCACTTAATCGCTGTACTGTTCCCTGGTCTACGTGTGCGAACATTCTTACAAGTGAGACAATAAAGAAAAAAAAAGCAACTGGTGTGACTCTGTGGTAAAATAGTGGACTCGCCACGTGAAGTGCCTAATCCGATCGAACCCTGTATTTTTCTCTCTCACTGTACGCAACAGCGGCTGCAAACACCGGCGGCGGCGGCAGATACCAAGACCACCAAAATCGGCTGTTGTAATATATTATAACAGCTGTCTCTGTAGAACACTGCGTCGGGTTGTGACAACCTTCCCCATGGGTAGGTGGGGCGAATGCGGCGCTCTTAAATCGTCAAAAGGACTCTCTCCCGTATATGTTTACTTATTGGTGATTGTTGAAAATGAATTAATGTGTTCGTGCAAGTTTTTGATGGTAATTACTACTAAGCACCCCTGATTGTTGCTCCGACGTTGCACTGCAAGCACTGTGTACGTCCCTGCCTTCACCATCGCAATAAAAGTAAAGCTTGATACCTACATAAGACAGGTCGCTGTGGGGAGGTTCTTTTCATTGCTTTGGTTTCATTTTCACATCCAAGCTTGTGCTCTTTCGCACGCGAGTGAATATATAGGGATGGGTGTAGGAACGCTGCGATAACCTTTCCACAATCCCCCTCGTTATTGAGCGCACGCCAATGGCTTTCGCATTTATAGCAGCTGATCGACAAGTACTCTGCATGGTGTGAGTCACCTTGCGTGAGACTATCACGGGGCTGTTTGAGTTGCTTCAACGTCCCCTTTTGACATCAATAATAGTTGCAGGAAAAGCCTAGTCCACTTAAACTTCTTACACGAACTTCTCGAAAAAAGAAGCAAGTCCACCTTTTCGCTTGTAGCCATCAATACTGCCATCACGCCACGGACGTGTATTTTAGATGCGAACCATCTCTTGCTCGGGTCTATGTCCCGCGGCGTCGGCTTCCTTCCTGCGCTCGCCCTCTCGCCTCGCAACGTCGACGCAGGGAACGTCTGCTAACCTACGCTCGCTCCCCCCTCTCCTCTAGGTATTCCTACCCGCGGCGTTTATACCGCTATTGCGCATGCGCGTCTCCTCCCATTTTTATCCTCTCCTACGCTCGCCCTCTATCGCCTCGCAGTTATAGTGTCTTGAATATATGTTAGGCACTATGTCGCAATGCCGACGCAGGCAGCCTTTGCTAACGAGTTTCTTGACTGAAAAAAAAAAACCTGTATCTGCATGTTACACTGCAAATGTCGTCGAAAGACGATAGTCTTGCGTCTGGAGAGAGTGAACAAAACGTTTATTTGATGTTCTGCTGAAAAACAAAACAAAAAATCGGTGAATTGTATTCTGGAGGCGCTGCGTTAGAGTGCCTCGAGCGTGCAGCGGAGACGAACGAGCACATCAAGTCACGTCACACGTGAGACATGAGCGCTATCTGGCAGTTATCTTGGAAAACGAAGCGCGTGGCGTGCGCGTCTATCTCGGAGGTCATTAGTGTAGAACGCAAGGCGACGGGTAGGTGCCACCACCGTGTCGTCTTAGCAAAACGTTGGAAACACTGGCCTTTTCGTGGAAGCGTTTCATGGTCAGCGCAGCGTGATAAACGCTATGGTCCTCAGAATTACCTATGTATGCATTTTCTGTAAAGGACACACATACAGAATACAGACGAGTTGTTATGGTGTCTCAGATATGCGCAATAATTGCTTTTTAATTGACGATTGCACAATTATGATTGAGTGATTGGTTGATAGGTGTGGTTTAACGTCCCAAAACCACCATATGATTATGAGAGACGCTGTAGTGAAGCGCTCGGGAAATTTCGACCACCTAGGGTTCTTTAACGTGCATCCAAATCTGAGCACACGAACCTACAACATTCCCGCCTCCATCGGAAATGCAGCCACCGCAGCCGGGATTCGATCCCGCGACCCGCGGGTCAGCAGCCGAGTACCTTAGCTACTAGACCACCGCGGCTGGGCCACAATTATGAACGCTGAATCTTGAGCAACATTGGTGGGCGCTGTGGATGTGGTCGGTCGTTTGGGGTATTGTCTGGTACCGTTTAGGGTTCCGTTAAGGTTGGACAGACAGACAGACAGACAGACAGACAGACAGACAGACAGACAGACAGACAGACAGACAGACAGACAGACAGACAGACAGACAGACAGACAGACAGACAGACAGACAGACAATTTTTGCGTCGAAGGTTTCCAAGAAAGAGTATCGTCTTTAGAAAACAATGCAAATTGGCAGCGTGCGCGTTAACTAAAAGCGGACAGTCGGCCCTTGTGTCCAGTTGGAGTGTTCTGTCTCTCACTGCCCATTACAGCAAGTGCCATGTTCCAGTATAGAAATCACCGGTCCATCACAGCGTGCTATGCGCCCCCCCGCTTTCTCTCCCGCACAACGCCGTGGTGGGCGCCAGTGGGTCGACGTCGCTGCCAATTAAGGGTTAGCGACCGCTGCTTCGCATCTACACATGGTTTCCTTTCGCGGGAGATGGCGTAATTTTTTTTACACTTCTTCAACTCGAGATTGTTTTATGCCGGGGTCCACCATAACTTCACTGACGTATTTCCGTCACGGATATGATATTGTGAAAATGTACACTAACCAATGACAAAAAAAAAGCTAGATGAAAGAAAATTAGGGCAGCTTCGCACTAAGTGTGCCACGCCTGAACTGCGGAGCTGGGTAGTCATTTTTATTTCTGTTTTTTTTTTCTTAAATGTGATACACATTGAGCGTTATGCCTAGCGAAAACCACGGGATTCGACAGCCCGGCCCCTTAAAGTGCTTTGCATTTGAAAGTTCCGTCGCTGGGAATCGAGCCCACGACCCCTCTCCCCGTAGCATGCAGCGCGAAATGACGTGACCACAAAGCTAGGGTGTAACAAAGCGTACGCTCTTCGCTATATTAATGGCGAGCTATTGGGCTTTCAGCTTGTATACGTATACTTCTTACGTATACCGGATACCGTATAGAATCGGCACACGTGCTGGTCTTTACGGAACGTAAACTACCCGCCGGATAAGCTTTACGTTTGCGGCCCTATCTTTCAAAGCCACCTTCATTTTAAGAACTCCCAATATCCGCATTGCGGGGACTCCAGCTGTCGATTCAAAATAAGCCCAAGTGCGTGCGCCAATAGTGTTTCAGCCGGATTACCGAAGCTAGAATCGCCTAGAACATCAAAACCGTAAACGTGTGAACCCCTGACAGGCTGGATAGGTGTTGCCATCTAGCGGAGTCAAAATGAACCAGGCAGTAACAAAATTGTTGTTGCAGAAACATCGTCCATTGTACGTCTGATGTAAAAACCAGCGCCGCGGCATTATTACGAATGAGTTACCTGTTCATCATTTATATATATAAGTGGTTATAACAGAAGAAAAGAAAAGAAAGGTGCCGACCCGTAACTGTCTCTCCTTACGAGGACACCTCAACAGGTCAGCAGAGGAATGGGATATGGGGAATAAAAGATATAGGGAAAAAGAAGGAGGGATAAAAAAGAATAGAAGGAAAATAGACGGAGAAGAAGCCAGCCAACGAGAGAAAAAAAGAAGGAGATAGGAAAGTGGGGATCCGGTCGAAGCAGTCCAAGGGCGGGGTACCACAATGCGAGAGCTGCACGGCGTCAGGAGACCGCGGAGGGCGAACCAGTCGGCGGGAGCTACGCTGATGTCGGAGATCGCGAGGGCACAACCGTCCAGCTTGAAATCCTGCGAGCGAATCGTTCATCATTTTCACCACAAAAACATTACGCACAAGCCAGCGTGTTCATGACTGGTTGCGTGAAGTGTCACAAGATGTCGACAGCATCGTTGCAGTAACCTTTTATTTCTTCACCATTTAGCGCGCACGAAGATACTGGACCTGATGAAAAACGTCTCTTGATTTTGCCGCAGTGGTGATTCAGTGCTATCTAAGTTCAATATAGGTTAAATGCAGTTAGCATCACCATTTACGGTTTGCGAAAATGTACGTGTAAATGTTCACGTATGGGTTCTTGTAAGACGGTAAACGCGAACCGGTATCCTGTAACACGTTGGCGTAAAGAAGTACATCCAAGCTAAAAGCCCCTGTTTATATATACACCAATCACTGTTGGTGTATACTTGGAGCGCAGTGGCGCTTCAGCGTGTTCGTGTTATCACTAGCGAGATGGCACTAAGGGCACGCTTTAATGGTCGTCGCGAGACGCGCGCATCGCAGCGTCAAAGTAATAACCGTACGGTATACTTATACGATCTGTACTTAGACGCCGTGCGTGCGCTTACCTCGCATTGAAGGCAGTTTGTATACGTCTATAGTTCCCTTACGGCAAAGTTTAATTAGAAGTTACACAGCGCACGAGTATCACTTAGCTCCCTGGAGCAGCCGCGTTCGCGCTGCTCGCACTTATATCTATGAAAAAAAAAAAGGCAGATCCTACGTATAGTGGAAATTGATGATATGCGAAGCACAAATGAGAAAGGTTGATATGTTACTTTAAAATCAGCGCGACGTTACAAGGGGGCGGTAGATGATGCCGTGCATGACTGCCGTGTCATGATTATCAAGTTTGGATGTGTCGTTTACCTTCGTCGTCTATACACGTCACGTGATAACAAATTTAGTATATGTGAAGCTAGCGAAACGACCGCGAGCACGCTGCAAGCCTGCTACGTTGTCATGTTCTTAAATGACACGCCTGTCAGGATTATCATGTTTGCACCTGCAGTCATATACCTTCGACATCCATTCACGTCAAGTAACACCAAATTTGGTATATGTCGAGCTAGCAAAACGGCCGCGAGCGCACCATGAAGTGCCCAAATTACTCCGATGTACACTGTAAGCAAAAACTATCCGAGTTTGGGGTTTTTCCGGCTCATGACCTCTGAAAACTCTCTCGCGTTTAAAATTACTACCTCGCGTAGGAGTAAAAGATGGTACATGACATAGTTTTGCCACCACCTCTCAGGCAAGTAGTAAAAGGATGTCAAAATCCAGTTTTACCTCTTAGGGAGTTTTCTATCACGTGATTTTTAACCTGCGTTTCAGAGTTTATTACCACGTGACTGCAAGGTGCAGCTACTTCGGCGGCTTTTGCTTGTGACGCTTTCAGTGAATACTGAAGGTACGCGAAGTCCACGGATGTTTTAGATGCGGAGCATCTAATACTCGAGGCTTGTAGTGCGGCGCCGTCCGCAAGCTTCCTCCTCCTTCTTCCACCATCTGTGCATCCCTTCCTCCTCTACACACCGCGCGCGCTTCACTCCTCCACCATCTGTGCACCCTTCCTCCTCTACACACCACGTGCGCTTCTCCTCTTCACGAACATTCGCTAGCTGTATAATGTAGCGCGCATGCGCCGTCACGCTTCGAGAACATCGGCAGCTGACGCGCGCGCATGCGCCGTCGCGCTTCGAGAACATCGGCAGCCGACGCGCGCGCATGCGCCGTTGCGCTTCTTCCCCTTCTCGAACATTCGACAGCTGATGTGCCACGCGCGCTTCTCCCCTTCGAGAACATTCTACAATTCTCCTGATTCTCCAGTGGACGCGCATGCGCCGTCACGCTTCGAAAACATTCAACAGCTGACAGTGCATGCGCCGTCACGCTGTATATATACTCAAGGTCGGCGCTCGCTCGCTCAGTTGCCGCTCGTCGGTTGGTTTGTACGGCGCGTCGACGTCCAAGGTCGCGGTGAAATGAATTCCAACGAATCCACAAACACAATGATCGACGTCCCTTCGACCAGCGCCGCCCTTTCGCATACGTGCGTACGTGTTCACTCATTTAACACCCCCTCCTACAACCACGTTAACCAATTTAGCCATCGACCCAAGTAAGTCGCAATTTAACACCCCATTTCACAACCACGTTAACCAATTTAGCCATCAACCCAAGTAAGTCGCACTTTAACACCCCGTTAACCAATTATATGCTCCGCATCCTCCTCAGTGTTCCCCTGAGGGAAGCTGCGGGCAATTTTTTTGTTTTTTGTTTTTTTTTTGCATCGCCGTGCCTCTGGACTGACCTCGAGTCAGCGCACTTTTACTGGAACTGGGGGCTGCACAAGCACAACAAGCAAGAACAGCATTATTTGAACAAAAAAAAAGAAAAAGACGGGGGGGGGGGGCTCTCAAAAGAGAAAAAAAAAGAAAGAAAACCTGCTGTGGAAAGTTGTCCTGCATATTTTCGCAAATTGTTGCTTTGGCTCGGCGGTGGCTTTGGAGACAGACAGTGCAAGAAGCTCGGTATCTGTGTGTCTGCATGGTTGGGCTGATGGATCTCGCGTGTTTCCTACATCATCGAGCGACCGTGCTCTTTCGAGTGCCTCCGAACCTGCACGTCGCGGATATCTCCAGTTCGCGGATATCTTCAGATCTGCCAGTGGTAACAAAATCAATCTGGTGTCATCGTCCGTGCTTGCCTGCTTGAGAAGCAATAAGCAAAATGCTTCACTCTGTCGTCGGCACCGAGCCGCGGCCACCAGTGACCAGTGGGAGTGTGTCGCCGGGGCAGGTGAAAGAAGCATCGCATATATTTTGTTCCACAGTAGGCGATGTCTGCACGAGTAAAGTGCTGCCCGAATTGCCCACCTCATGCACCAACTGTTCTCTAACATGTAGCACGAAGCCGATAAGAGGCAGACGGAACCAACAAGCGGCGGCCGGTGAGCACGAAAAAAACCCGGACCTGCCCGGATGGTGGTCTTTCGTTGGAAGTATGATTGATTGATATGTGGGGTTTAACGTCCCAAAACCACTCTATGATTATGAGAGACGCCGTAGTGGAGGGCTCCGGAAATTTAGACCACCTGGGGTTCTTTAACGTGCACCCAAATCTGAGCACACGGGCCTACAACATTTCCGCCTCCATCGGAAATGCAGCCGCCGCAGCCGGGATTCGAACCCGCGCCCTGCGGGTCAGCAGCCGAGTACCTTAGCCACTAGACCACCGCGGCGGGGCGTGTTGGAAGTATGCATACACCGCCCTGTCCCCGCAAGATAGCGGTCACGTGTTCATTTGTGTCTGAAATGACGACGAAATTCGCACAGGATATGTGTTCTGTGATCGCCAGCTGTGTTTCATCGGATAGCCGTGCTCCTCGAAAATGCCTAGAACGCCGTCGGTAAGCAGCTTGTATGCAGGCGTGGACCGCTCTTCTACGCCCGTTGTGATGAATACGTGCTGCTACTGTGTTTGTGCACCGTCGCCGAATGAAAATCATTGAGCTATCGTGCTTTGTACGTACTTAGGTATATTTTATGGACTTGTGCATCAGCAGTGCTAACACGCGTGGGGCAAAGAGCCCGGTGTGCCAAGCAATTATTGGATAATCAAAAAGGTGAGATCGTGTAGATTTATAATAAAAGGTCGGTGTGACATTTAGTGCCCTGCAGCCCACCTGAAGCTTACGCTTGCACCTTCAAGCGTTGTTGGTAATCGATGCAAAAAAAGAGCTCTCCTACCGGTACTACATGGCTGGTCAAAAAGTCGTGCCTATATATATACCGGATTGTCGAAGTATGTCGGGCAACGAGCAATGCGTGCAGTCTGTTCTAGTGGTGTATTATTGTGCATTTGTTGTGTGTGCGTGTTTGTCTGTATGTGAATCTATGTGTCAACAATTCTGCCGTTCAATAAATTCAATGAATTCTGCTATTCAATAAATTTGTCGTCTCTGGGCGAATGCACCCGTCAATTTTTATTTTTTTACCACTAGAAATAACTCCCAGTAATCACCTCAGAAACCTTGTGAAGGTAGTAAAAATTTACTCTCTCTATACTCGCTGAAAACCTCACTGGGATAAATATTTACTACTCTCCCTACGTTCAAAAACTCAGTTAGCACGAGAGTAAATTTTTACCTCGGTAGTAGGTGGTAAAAAAAAACCCAGGAGGACCCAGGAGGAAACCCAGGCGCTAGAGGACAAATGGTTTACCCAGTTTTTGAGGTTATTTCAGGTCATTTTTGTTTAGTGTGTAGATACGCTCAAAGTCGCTG